>OZ012739.1:569356721-570718310 GCA_963859935.3 Lathyrus sativus
ATGCATTCCAATAATTCATCTCTTCAAGAATTACAACATGATTGCACACACAACATATTCATAACAATTCAAGGTATTCACATTAATACCATTAACGTAATTCACAAGTCATGCACACATATCCACAATGTTCTCATGCATACTTATCACACAATTGCATACAACATTAGGCATTTACAATTTATCAGACAATGCACACATAACCTCTATTATGTTCTCATGCATTTCCAATCAATACAAACAATATACACATCTCAAAACCTAGGATTCACGCCCGAAGGGTACCCACAACATATCACAATAGTACATAAACTATGCGATTAATCAGGCAATAAACCATAGTCGAACCACACAATCAACCTATGGATAAATCTCAAATAAAAAATCAACCTGTCATACTCGTTACTCCTTCGCTAAGCGAACTCCTAGTGAGTATTCGCTACTTGTTCGCCTAGCGAACGTGCTAGCGAATCTCAACAGAAGTTACTGACTTCATTCGCTACCTGCACGCTACAGCGAGCTTCCCAGCGAATCGTTCGCTATCTCTTCGCTACACTTTCGCTACCAGCGAGCACACCAAAATCCATTATGTCCAAGTCTGGGACCATTCGCTACTTGTTCGCTGAGCGAGCTCCTAGCGAGCATTCGCGACCTGCTCGCCTAGCGAGCTGCTAGCGAGTGTCTGCGTATTTTGTTTTTCACTTACTGTTATCCAACTCAACCAACTCCAAAAACTCCAATCTCACCAATCCAATTCCAATACTCTTAGTCTAACATTTTTAGACTATTCTACATCATCTATTTCATATTTTAATCGATTAAATTGAGTTCTACCGATTATTCCAACTTTTGCCCTAAATGGAAAAGGATGGAAACTACACCAAAACCTCAACCCAACATATATAACATCATGCAATGATCAAATAGAAACATTTCTCACCCTTACCTCGATTAATCGGAGCTTTGATGTTGGTTCTTGATGATTTTCCACTTTCCTCTTCTTCTCCTCTCTTTCTCTTCTTCTTTCTTTCCAAATGTTTCTCTCTAACTTTCTTTTCTTTTCCTTCTCTATTATATATTTCCTTTATTTTCCTTCCTTCCAATTTCCTTCTCAATTCTCTATTAATTCCAATTAATAAAAATTAATTTCCAACATTAATAAAAATCCCACTAAATCAATTAATTACTATAATTAATTATTTAATGAAATTCAGGCTGTTACAACCCTCCCCCACTTTAGGAATTTTCGTCCTCGAAAATGTTACCTGGTTCAAACAGTTCTGGATAAGACTCCATCATTTGGCTCTCTAGTTCCCAAGTCACATTTCCACCAGCCGGTCCTCCCCAAGCGACCTTCACCAAAGAAATCTCCTTGCCTCGAAGTTGCTTCAATTTCCGATCCTCTATCCGCATAGGAGATGTCTCAACAGTCAGGTTATCTCTCACCTACACATCATCTAATTGGACTACATGAGACGGACCCGCAATGTATTTCCTCAACTGAGATACATGGAATACGTCATGAAGATTAGCAAGCGACGGTGGTAAAGCCACACGATAGGCCACTTCTCCTATCCTCTGCAAAATCTGATAAGGACCAATGAAACGCGGCGACAACTTGCGCGACTTTAATGCCCTACCAACACCTGTCATCGGAGTGACTCGAAGAAACACATGATCTCCCTCTTGAAATTCAAGTGCCTTCCTCCTTTTTCCAATACACAAGCTCTCAAAAGATCTTCAAGCGACTGAATTGTCCTCTCCGTCTGACCATCTGTCTGAGGATGATAAGCTGAACTCAAACGCAACTTAGTACCCAAAGCACTCTGCAAGCTCTCCCAAAATCTCGAAGTGAACCTCAGATCTCTATCCGAAACAATACTCGACGGAATACCATGCAAACACACAATCCTCTCAATATACAATTTAGCCAACTTCTCCAACGGGTAATCCACACGCATAGGGATAAAGTGAGCAGATTTAGTCAATCTATCCACAATAACCCAAATAGCCTCAAAATTACTCGGCGTCCTCGGCAAACCCGATACAAAATCCATGGAGATACTATCCCACTTCCACTCAGGAATAAACAACGGCTTCATCAAACCCGATGGCTTCTGATGCTCAATCTTTGACTTCTGGCAAGTCAAACAAGAATACACAAATTCTGCAATATCCTTCTTCATACTAGGCCACCAAAACACTTTCCTCAAATCCTGATACATCTTAGTAGCACCCGGATGAATACTCAATCCGCTACGATGTCCTTCCTCAAGGATACTCTTTTTAAGCTCCACAACATTCGAAACACAAACTCGATCCCGACATCTCATAATCCCATTCTCATCAATCCGAAAATCACCACCTTGGCCTTGGTTGATTAAAGTCAGCCGATCAACTAAACTCAAATCCGATTTCTGTCCTTCTCGGATTTCATCCAAAATACCACTTGTAAGCTTTAACATACCCAACTTAAATCCAAAAGAAGTTCTCTCACATACTAAACTCAAATCTCGAAATTGCTCGACCAATTCCAACTCTTTCACCATCAACACCGACATATGCAATGATTTCCGACTCAATGCATCCGCTACTACATTTGCTTTACCCGGATGGTAATTCAAACCAAAATCATAATCCTTTAAACATTCAAGCCATCTTCTTTGTCTTGCATTCAATTCCTTTTGATCAAAAACATATTTCAAACTCTTGTGGTCACTAAACACTTCAAATCTTGCACCAAACAGATAATGCCTCCAAAGTTTCAACACGAACACAACGGCGGCCAACTCTAAGTCATGCGTCGGATAATTCTTCTCATGCACTTTGAGTTGCCTCGAAGCATAAGCCACAACTTGATTATTCTGCATCAACACACCTCCCAAGCCCATTAAAGAAGCATCACAATACACAATGAACGGTTCTTCCGGATTTGGCAAAATCAAAACAGGGGCTGTCGTCAACCTTCGCTTAAGTTCTTGGAAACTCGCTTCACACTTGGCATCCCAAACAAAAGCTTGACCCTTCCTAGTCAACTGCGTCAACGGCAACGATAACTTAGCGAATCCTTCAATAAACTTCCGATAATAACTGGCTAAACCAAGGAAACTTCTAATCTCAAAAACTGACTTCAGAGTCTCCCATTGCGATATCGCTTCAACCTTCGATGGATCAACCGCAATACCATTACTAGAAATTACATGACCAAGGAAACTAACTTCCTTCAACCAAAACTCACACTTAGAAAGCTTTGCAAACAACTGCTTCTCTCTCAACACAGATAACACAATCTTCAGATGCTCGGCATGCTCTTCTTCGCTCTTCGAATAAACCAAGATGTCGTCGATAAACACAACCACAAACTTATCCAAATAAGGATGGAAAATCCTATTCATGTACTCCATAAATACACCTGGTGCATTAGTCACGCCAAATGGCATTACAGAATACTCATAGTGTCCATACCTCGTTCTAAAAGCAGTCTTCTGAATATCCTCAGCTTTCACGCGAATCTGATGATACCCAGATCTCAAATCAATCTTGCTGAACACACTTGCACCAACCAACTGATCCATCAGATCATCAATCCTCGGGAGTGGATACTTGTTCTTAATAGTCACCTTATTCAACTGTCTGTAATCCACACAGAGCCTCATAGAACCCTCTTTCTTCTTAACCAACAACACCGGAGCACCCCACGGCGACACACTCGGACGAATAAACCTCTTTTCAAGCAAATCCTCAAGTTGACTCTTCAACTCTTTCAATTCTGATGCCGACATACGATAAGGAGCCATCGATATCGGACTAGTTCCAGGAATCAAATCTATTGAAAACTCCACTTCTCGCTCCGGTGGTAAATCCTTTATCTCTTCAGGGAAAACTTCCGGAAAATCTCTAACAATTGGTAAAGCACCAATCTCTTCACTTCCACCAATTATCAAAGTTTCCATAAGCATAAATACCTTAGCTCCATCTTGCACTGATTCTTTCACTTGTCTCGCTGTCATAAACAAATCTCTTGCAACGTCCGATTCCGGAAAAATAACCGTCTTGTCAAAACAGTTAATATATACCCGGTTGAATTCCAACCAATTCATCCCAAGGATGACATCGAGTTGGTCTAGGTGAAGACACACTAAATCAATTCCAAAATCTTTACCGAAGATACTCAACGGACAATTCAAACAAACATACGGTGTAGTTACCGAACCCATAGTAGGAGTATCAATAACCATACCGCCACCAATCACAGACAACTCAAGATTCAACCTTCTAACACAATCCAAAGAAATAAAAGAATGCGTAGCTCCGGTATTAATTATAGCGATCAAAGGTGTACCATTAATGAAGCACGTACCTCTGATCAAGCGATCGTCACTAGCAGTCTCAGATCCAGATAGAGCGAACACTTTTCCTCTCCCTTGTTTCTTCTTCGGCTTATCGCATTTGGTACTAATGTGTCCTTGCTCGCCGCAGTTGTAGCAAGTCACATTTGCACCGCTTCTGCATTCAAGAGCTTTGTGGCCTGGCTTGCCACACTTAAAACACTTCTATTCCACACTCTTGCACTCAGGAGCACAATGCCCCGCTTCACCATAATTGTAACATCTCACTGGAGTAGAAACTCCCCCACTTGGCTTCTTACCGAAACCAACCCTTTGTTTCCCCTTATCAGCAGGAGTCATGTAAGGTTTCCCTCGGAAGTGGCCCTTTCCTTTCTTATCACTTAGGCTCTTGTAGTGGCTAGATCGAGCCCTACTATCCTCATCGTAAATCCTACTCTTGTTTACCAACTCCGAAAACCGCTGGATTTCCTGGTAACCAATAGCTTGCTTGATCTCAGGTCTCAAGCCATTCACAAATTTGAGACACTTAGATCTCTCGGCATTAGCAGTGTTGTAGTGAGGACATAACTTGATCAACTCCTCAAATTTTGCCGCATACTCAACTACCGTTGAATTACCTTGCTTCAGCTCAAGGAATTCAATCTCTTTCTTTCCGCGCACATCTTCTGGAAAATACTTCTCCAGAAATGTCTCTCTAAAAAGATCCCAGGTGATCACAATATCATCCTCTTCAAATCTTTGGTGAGTATTACCTCACCAGTCTTCGGCTTCCTCTTCGAGCATGTGAGTCCCAAACTGCACCTTTTGTGCATCTGAGCAATTCATAACCCGAAAAATCTTCTCGATAGCTTTCAACCAAATTTGTGCTTTGTCAGGCTCGTGGGTTCCCTTGAACATCGGGGGATTATTCCTTTGGAACCTTCCCAAAGCACGGAATTCATCATCAGCATTATTCCCCACATTCACATTGGCCGGAGGATTCTGCCCAATCGCTCCCGCCAACCTTGTCAAAGCTTCTGCGATCGCTTCATCGTTCCTCCCTGCAACCATCTTACTAATTCCAACAACAGAACCACGTAAGAACAACCAATATTGATGATGCAACACACGCATATCAATAACACACAGGGAAAAACACTCTAACAACTTGGCCGGACGGACCAACCAGGCTCTGATACCACTATTGTACACCCCCTTCTATACCCCTAAATAAATGCATATACAAATTTATCAGAGTGAAAATTTTAGAATAAGGTATAAAGGAAGAATGTCACAATTTCACCAATGAAACACTTTAACATTTGCTCCATAAAATATGTAACATTTTCATGGTTTAGAAATCACATTTCAACATTTAAATTAAAGCGGAAGATAAGATCATTTAATCATTTCCAAAATATTAATTCATATACATATAAGATATCCAGATTGATACATCATGTCAGGTAATTACAAAACCACATCAGTTGATACATCGCAATGTATCACAAAAGAATAACTATACTAGTCTAACTACTCGGTGTTACATATCAGAGCAGCCGACTCAAAAGAATGAAGATAACTTCACAAAAAAAAACTCCAGCATCCTAATCTGCAATGCCTCGTAGAGCATTATAAAACAGCAGAAGAGTGAGAAATATAACCATAATAATCAAAGCATAAGATTATATGTATATATAGGTAATCATATAACTCAACTCCATATTTCTCACCACAATTCACCCTCTTAGTCATATATATTTACCACACATATATAGACAACATGAATATTCACAAAGCATTCCCACATCATGCATACACTCACATTTCCACAATCTTATCATTCACACATAAGCATCTCTTCATGCATATGTCATATATCAATGTGACTCAACAACTCAATGCAACTCATGCAATGCAATATCGACTCTCGTTATCATTTTTCGGTTTTTACATTAAACCGGGTCCACTCTTCTAGACCGATAACAGCAAAGGCCCGTCCTCTAAGCCTTAAAACCCACTCTTCTAGGTTTGGGACAAGTCACTAGTCTCCACGAAACTAGCAAGTATTGCCTCTTGACTAAATGGTGCATATGCAATCGAAAATCAAATGCACTTAAGACCGACATCTTAATCTCATGCATTCCAATAATTCATCTCTTCAAGAATTACAACATGATTGCACACACAACATATTCATAATAATTCAAGGTATTCACATTAATACCATTAACGTAATTCACAAGTCATGCACACATATCCACAATGTTCTCATGCATACTTATCACACAATTGCATACAACATTAGGCATTTACAATTTATCAGACAATGCACACATAACCTCTATTATGTTCTCATGCATTTCCAATCAATACAAACAATATACACATCTCAAAACCTAGGATTCACGCCCGAAGGCTACCCACAGCATATCACAATAGTACATAAACTATGCGATTAATCAGGCAATAAACCATAGTCGAACCACACAATCAACCTATGGATAAATCTCAAATAAAACATCAACATGTCATACTCGCTACTCCTTCGCTAAGCGAACTCCTAGCGAGTATTCGCTACTTGTTCGCCTAGCGAACGTGCTAGCGAATCTCAACAGAAGTTACTGACTTCATTCGCTACCTGCTCGCTACAGCGAGCTTCCCAGCGAATCGTTCGCTATCTCTTCGCTACACTTTCGCTACCAGCGAGCACACCAAAATCCATTATGTCCAAGTCTGGGACCATTCGCTACTTGTTCGCTGAGCGAGCTCCTAGCGAGCATTCGCGACCTGCTCGCCTAGCGAGCTTCTAGCGAGTGTCTGCGTATTTTGTTTTTCACTTACTGTTATCCAACTCAACCAACTCCAAAAACTCCAATCTCACCAATCCAATTCCAATACTCTTAGTCTAACATTTCTAGACTATTCTACATCATCTATTTCATATTTTAACCGATTAAATTGAGTTCTACCGATTATTCCAACTTTTGCCCTAAATGGAAAAGGATGGAAACTACACCAAAACCTCAACCCAACATATATAACATTATGCAATGATCAAATAGAAACATTTCTCACCCTTACCTCGATTAATCGGAGCTTTGATGTTGGTTCTTGATGATTTTCCACTTTCCTCTTCTTCTCCTCTCTTTCTCTTCTTCTTTCTTTCCAAATGTTTCTCTCTAACTTTCTTTTCTTTTCCTTCTCTATTATATATTTCCTTTATTTTCCTTCCTTCCAATTTCCTTCTCAATTCTCTATTAATTCCAATTAATAAAAATTAATTTCCAACATTAATAAAAATCCCACTAAATCAATTAATTACTATAATTAATTATTTAATGAAATTCGGGCTGTTACAACACGCGCACGCACGCACACATGCACGCAAGCACACACATACACACCCACACACACACACCCACCTACACACCCACCCCCACACACACACACGCACGTCCACACGCAAGCACCCATGCATGCTCACACGCACGCACACTCATGCACGCACGCACACACCCACACACACACGCACGCACGATTGCACGCACGCACGCACGCACCCACGCACGCATGCTCACACACACACACACACTCACACACACACACGCAGGCCCACACGCACGCCCACACACACGCACCCGCCCACGCCCACACGCATGCACGCACGCCCACACACGCAAGCACGCACGTAAACGCACGCACGCTCGCTCGCACGCGCACACACACACACACACGCATGCACGCCCACACGCATGCACGTACACACACCCACACACACATGCACCCACACACATACACATACACACACACACACACACACCCGTGCGCGCACACGCACGCACGCGCACACAAACACGCACGCACGCACGCTCGCACACACACCCGCGCACGCACGCACGCACTTACCCACGCACACACACACACACCCACCCACCCACACACACACGCGCGCACACACACACACACACGCACGCCCACACGCATGCACGCACGCACGCATGCACAAACACTCACACACACACCCATACACACGCATGCACGCACGCACGAACTCGCGAGGAAACAACTAGAGGTCTGTCTTCGGGAGAATGCTGATCTCTTCGGTTGGAACGCCACGGAGATGCCCGGACTCGACCCCGAGGTTGCCTGCCACCAGCTCTCCGTCAACCCGGCCGCTAGGGCAGTAGTTCAACGTAGGCGTAGGCAGTCCCCCAAAAAGTCGGCGGCGGCTGAAAAAGCTGTAAAAGGCCTCCTAGAGGCAAATTTTATTTTGGAGGCCCGGTATTCAACCTGGTTGTCCAACGTTGTACTCGTCAAGAAAATTAATGGAAAATGGAGGATGTGTGTTGACTACACAGATCTTAACCGGGCATGTCCTAAGGACGCCTACCCCTTCCCCAACATCGACAAGCTCGTCGACAACTCGGCAGGCTTCAAACTTCTGTCCTTCATGGACGCTTACTCGGGGTACAACCAGATACCCATGGACGAGGCCGACAAACAGAGCACGACTTTCATGACTGAATCGGACAATTACTACTACAACGTAATTCCCTTCAGCCTAAAAAACGCCAGCGCCACCTACCAGCGGATGATGAACAAGGTCTTCCGAGGAGAGATCAGCGACATGCTCGAGGTCTACATGGACGACATGATCGTCAAGTCCTGCACGGAAGTCGATCATATGGCACATCTCGAGAAGGTCTTCGAGACAACGAGGAAATGCCGGATGCGTTTCAACCCAGAAAAGTGTACCTTCGGGGTGCGCGCGAGGAAGTTCCTCGGGTTCTACCTTACCGAGCGTGGGATCGAAGCGAACCCAAACAAGTGTCGAGCATTTTCTAAGATTGCAACGCTGAGATCGAAGAAATCGATACAGTCTCTTAACGGGATGCTCGCATCACTTTCCCGCTTCATCGCTAAGTCCGCACAACACGCCCTCCCCTTTTTCAAACTACTGAGAAAGGAAGCTGTTTTCGAGTGGACAGAGGAATGCGAGCAAGCCCTCCTCCACCTCAAACGCATCTTGTCTGAGCCACCCGTGTTGATGCGGCCAGAGGCCGGAGAAATATTGTACCTGTACCTGGTCGTGGCAAACGAAGCCGTTAGCACTGTGCTGACCCGAGAAACCCCCGAGGGGAAAAAATCGATCTACTTCCCGAGCAAAGCCTTCCACGGCCCGGAAGTGAGGTACCAACAGATCGAAAAAGTCACCTTAGCCCTTGTCAATGCGTCCAGACGACTCCGACACTATTTCCTGGCCCACACCATTGTAGTCAAAACCGAGCAACCTATTAAACAGTTGCTCGACCAACCCGACATGGCAGGGTGCATGCTGAAATGGTCGCTAGAGCTTTCTGAGTTCGACATCACCTGTGAAGGCAGAAAAGCCCTAAAGGCCCAAGTCCTGTCCGACTTCATCGCCGAGATGGCCCCCGCACCAGAACCAACCCCGGGCACTCATAAATGGACCATCTTCGTCGATGGCGCCTCAAGCTCCTCAGGAAGTGGCACGGGCATCATCCTCGAAAGCGAGGAAGGCACTGTCATGGAAGTCTCTC
Organism: Lathyrus sativus; assembly: GCA_963859935.3. NCBI lineage: Eukaryota > Viridiplantae > Streptophyta > Magnoliopsida > Fabales > Fabaceae > Lathyrus > Lathyrus sativus. Next base: position 569,366,614 of record OZ012739.1, read on the forward strand.
TGGCACTGGCCTTCCCGACGACAAAAAACCAGGCAGAGTACGAGGCCTTCTTGGCCGGTCTCCGCCTAGCAGCAGATCTCGGAGCCAAGAAGATAAAAGTCTTCACAGACTCCCAGTTGGTCGCCTCGCAAGTACGGGGAGAATACCAAGCGAAAAACGACAACCTGGCCAAATACTTAGCCCTCATAAGAGAGCGGATGAAGAGTTTCGATTATGCAGAGGTCCAACACGTACCACGCGAGCAAAACACATGAGCTGACATCCTGTCGAAATTGGCGAGCACCAAGAAGAAGGGCGGGCACAAATCCGTCATTCAAGAGATCCTCGCGCAACCACGCACGGAGAGAGCAAAAGCGCTGCTCGACGTCAATGCCATCGGGGACGTCAATTGTTGGATGACTCCCATACACGCCTACCTCGATAGGGGGAGCCTCCCCGCCGATGCGAAGGAAGCCAGCACCGTCAAACGACGATCCTGCTCGTACATCCTGCTCGACGACAAGCTCTACTGCAGAGGCTTCTCGATCTGACTCCTCAAGTGCGTTGACCAAACCCAAGCCTCGGCCATCCTACAAGAGGTCCACGAGGGCATCAATGCGCAACACCTTGGAGGACGATCCTTGGCCAGGAAAGCCCTGCGAACTGGGTATTATTGGCTGACGATGCAAGAAGACACAAAAGAGCACGTCAAGAAGTGAGACAGGTGCCAGCGGCACAGGGACATGCGTGTAAGAACACAGATTGTTTCGTAGTAATATCTCTATGTTTTGATGATAACTCTTATGAAATTTTGTATTAAAGAATTATAAACTCTAAAATTGGTTCATGAATATTTGCTGCAGATGATTAAAGTATATATACATCCAAGAGAAAATTAATCTGAACATGGAACTATGGAAGGCTCTGAAGAGTCAGAATCATCTTATAGAAGAATCTGAGCGTTGTCTGCAGAAGGATCTGAAGCAGAAGCTACAGAAGAATCTGAAGCAAAAGCTGCAGAAGGATCTGAAGCAGAAGACTCTAATAGATCTGAAGACTCTGAAGCATTGAAGAACTTTGTATGAGAGTTAAGAAGCACAGTTTTTCAGAAGATTCTGAGAGTACTACACGATGTATGTACTGAGGATCTGACTCATAAAACTTTGCTTTGATAGAACTACACGCTAAAGCACACTTGCTGCATTACTCTGATTCAGCAAAATCTGATGGGCATCCAAGACTCTGATCATGCAAAATCTGATGGTTAACTTTGCTGAAAAGAAATACTTGTTGAAGAAGAATTCAAAGTAATATCTTTTGATTTGGCTCAACGACTCTTACCTCTTTCATGCTTGACACTAGAACACAGACCAAAAGCATTTCTCTGTGCATTCTACTTCTAGGAAAGGTCATGTGATGTAAAGACAAAAAGGTTCAGGCCTTTTCAGTACACAGCCTCCAACGTCAAGACTTTGTGGACTACTGTGCATATAAAAGCAAGTCTTCCTCATCTTCTTCAAAGTGATCAAAAACTAACGAATCTTTGACAGAAACTCACATAAGCTCTCATAAAACATTCTCATTCTCTTTGTTGAGTTTATTTCATTGTTCTTAATCTTAAGTGAAAAAATCACAGTTGTGATAAAGCTTTACTAGAAGTATTTTAACACTTGTATTTGTTATTACATTTGATTTTAAGAGAACCTTAAGAAGATCCAGTTAGGATCAGTAGTTCTTGAGAAGACTTTGAACAGTTGTTATTAGTGCTTACTATTGTAATCAGTTGATTAAATAGTGGATTAAGTCCTTGTTTGAGAAAGGCAAATCACTCTAGAAAGGGTGGACTGGAGTAGTTGAGTTCAACGAACCAGGATAAAAATACTTGAGTTTTAACTTCTAAGTTTTTATCTTCATACTTATTCAACCCCCCTTCTAAGTATTTTCTCACCTTCAATTGGCATTAGAGCTCTGGTTCTGTGTGTGCTACCACTTCACAGTGACAGAAAAGATCCAGTGAGAAAAAAACTTTGATACTTATATTTGGTTGTTCATAATGGCTGATGTTTCAACATCCAACAAGTATGAAGAAAGAGACAGAATCAGTACAAAGCCCCCTATGTTTGATGGGGAGAAATTTGATTATTGGAAAGACAGGATTGAAAGTTTTTCCCTTGGTTATGATGCTGATTTATGAGATTTGGTCATAGATGGATATGTTCATCCCATTGATGGAAATGGCAAGAAAATAGAAAGAAAATCTATGACAGAAGCCTAAAAGAAGGAATTCAGAAATCATCACAAGGCTAGAACTATATTGTTAAATGCAATATCTCATACTGAGTATGAGAAGATCACAAATAGAGAAACTGCATGTGATATTTTTGAATCTCTAAAGATGACTCATGAGGGAAACTCTCAAGTCAATGAAACAAAGGCTCTGGCTCTAATTTAGAAGTATGAAGCTTTCAAGATGGAAGAAGTTGAATCTGTTGAAGCCATGTTCTCCAGCTTTCAAATACTTACAGCTGGACTTAAGGTTCTGGATAAAGGTTACTCTACTACTGATCACGTGAAGAAGATCATCAGAAGCTTACCTACCAGATGGAGACCTATGGTGACTGCGCTGAAAATGGCTAAAGATCTGAACCAGATTTCCTTGGAGGAACTAATCAGCTCACTAAGGAGCCATGAAATTGAACTTGAGGAAGATGAGCCTCAAAAGAAAGGTAAGTCAATTGCCTTAAAATCTAATGAATCTGCTAAAGCGTTGCAGGTAATAGAGGAAAGTTCTGAAGAATCCTCATCTGAAGATGAAGATGAATTATTCATGTTGTCCAGAAGAATAAACAAACTCTGGAAGCATAAAGGAAAGAAGTTTAAAAACTTCAGGAAGTCTGACCAAAGAAAGGAATCTTCTGGACACAGAAGATCTGGCAAAAAGGAGGTTGTCTGCTACGAATGTAAAGAACCTGGGCATTACAAAAATGAATGTCCAAAGCTGTTGAAAGAAAAGCCTAAAAGAAAATCTGATAAGAAGAAGAAGGTTCTAATGGCAACCTGGGATGATTCAGATACATCTGAATCTGAATCTGAGTCAGAAGAGGAATGTGCCAATGTAGCATTGATGGCAGACATAGAAGATCAGGAGGAAGGAATTTCAGGATCTGAATCTGACTCTGACACTGAAGAGGTAATGGCTAAACTCACTAAAGATGAACTTATCAAAGTATTATCAGAGGTTCTGAAGAGCTATAACAATATTAAGCTCAAATACAAGGAGCGTCAAAGCAATCTTGTATCTGAGAATAATATTCTCAAATCAGAAGTGGCTGAGCTAAATGAAAAAAACTTAAAAATGAAAAATGATTCTGAATTAGCTCAACAAGACTCTGATTCTGAAACTGAGTCTGAATGCAAAAATATTTTGGAAAAATATGACTACAGTTTTCAGAAGTTTCTTGCTAAAACCATAGACAAAAGCAAAATGGCTTCTATGATCTATGGAGTTAGCAGAAATAACAGAAAAGGAATTGGATATAAATCTTCCTCTGGAAAGGATTTAAATCCAAAACCTGTTGATAAAATTATCATCAAGAAGACTCCTTTATATTCCCATTTTAAATTTGGTCACTTGAATGATATTGAACACACTCGTTCTGAAAAGAACATTCATGTGTTTAAATCTAAGGCTAGTCAGAATAAACCTTATGTTGAAAAACAGAAGTTTAGACGAACCTTCAGAACAACTAACCCAAAAGGACCCAAGAAGATCTGGGTACCTAAGAGTAAAATAATTCTTGTTGCAGATGTTCTTAGCAGCAAGGTCAGGACGCCAGTCATGGTACCTGGACTCTGGATGCTCGCGACATATGACGGGAGAAAGGTCTATGTTCCAAAGTCTGGAGCTTAGATCTGGAGGTGACGTGAAATTTGGACGGAATCAGAAGGGCAAGATCATTGGATCTGGCACTATTGGAAATGGTAATCTTCCCTCTATTACTAATGTTTTACTTGTAGAAGGATTAAAGCATAATCTATTGTCCATAAGTCAATTAAGTGACAATGGTTATGACATAGTCTTTAATCAAAAATGTTGTAAAGCTATTAGTTAAAAGGATGGCTCAATCCTATTTAGTGGAAAGAGGAAGAACAACATTTATAAAATAAATCTTTCAGAACTTAAGGTTCAGAATGTTAAATGTCTCTTGTCTGTTAAATAGGAGCAATGGGTTTGGCACAGAAGATTAGGGCATATTAATATTAGACGTATATCTCAGATTAATAAACTTAATCTTGTCAGAGGACTTCCTAAGTTGAAGTTCACCTCAGATGCTCTTTGTGAAGCATGTCAAAAAGGGAAGTTTTCAAAATCCTCTTTTAAATCAAAAAATGTTGTTTCTACTTCCAGACCATTAGAATTACTTCATATTGATCTGTTTGGACCAGTGAAAACTGCATCCATCAGAGGCAAGAAGTATGGATTAGTCATTGTTGATGACTATAGTAGATGGACATGGGTAAAGTTCCTAAAACACAAGGATGAGTCACATTCTGTGTTCTTTGACTTCTGCAAACAAGTCCAGAATGAAAAAGATTTCAAAATTATAAAAGTCAGAAGTGACCATGGTGGTGAATTTGAAAACAAATATTTTGAAAAATATTTTAATGAAAATGGCATTGCTCATGATTTTTCCTGTCCTAGTACTCCACAACAGAATGAAGTTGTAGAAAGGAAAAATAGAACTCTCCAAGAAATGGCCAGAACCATGATCAATGAGACTAATCTGGCAAAGCACTTTTGGGCAGAAGCAATCAACACAGCATGTTACATTCAGAACAGAGTGTCTGTAAGACCTCTTCTGGAAAAGACTCCCTATGAATTGTGGAGGAACAGAAAGCCCAACATTGCTTATTTTCATCCTTTTGGATGTATTTGTTATATGTTGAACACTAAAGAGAATCTTAGCAAGTTTGATTCTAAAGCACAGAAGTGTTTCATGCTTGGATATTCTGAACGCTCTAAGGGCGACAGAGTATACAATACTGAAACACAGATTGTGGAAGAATCTATATATGTTAGATTTGATGATAAGCTTGGCATTAAAAAGCCAAAGCAGTTTGAAAGTTCTGCAGATAGAGAAGTAGTCTTCACAGACTCTGAAGGCTCAGAGGCAGACAAAGCTCAAGTGAAGGAACCAGAAGCAACGCCAGATGCAATTCCTTTGACTTCTCAGATGAACAACTTAAACATTTCTGAAGAATCAACTGTTAGAGGATCATCTTCCAGAATCAAAGCTTCTCATCCAGAGAATGTGATCGTTGGAAAGAAGGATGACCCTATCAGAACAAGATCCTTCCTCAGATCCTCTGAAGCATCATTATTTGGACTGGTGTCAGTAATTGAACTAACCACTGTGGATGAAGCTCTGCAAGACAATGACTGGATTATTGTCATGCAAGAAGAGATAAATCAGTTCACTAGAAATGATGTGTGGGACTTAGTTCCAAGACCAAAAGGATTCAACATAATTGGAACTAAATGGGTCTTCAGAAACAAGCTTAATGAGAAAGGAGAAGCTGAAAGAAATAAGGCAAGGCTTGTTGCTCAAGGGTATAGTTAACAAGAAGGTATTGATTACACTGAAACTTATGCTCCAGTGGCAAGGTTAGAATCTATACGCCTTCTTATTTCATTTGCTGCACAATATAACATCACTCTATATCATATGGATGTTAAAAGTGTCTTTCTAAATGGTATTATAGAAGAAGAAGTTTATGTTCACCAGCCTCCTGGTTTTTAGAGTGAAAATTTTCCAGAACATGTTTTTAAACTAAAGAAATCTCTGTATGGTTTAAAACAAGCTCCCAGAGCTTGGTATGAGAGATTAAGTAATTTTCTTCTGAAGAAAAACTTCATCAGAGGCAAAGTGGACACAACACTCTTTTGTAAAATATTTAAGAAAGATCTTCTAATATGTCAAATATATGTGGATGATATTATATTTGGATCTACCAATACTATGCTGGGAAAGGAGTTTGCTCAATGTATGCAGGCAGAATTTGAAATGAGCATGATGGGAGAATTGAGATTCTTTCTGGGAATTCAAGTCAACCAAACTCCAGAGTGCACTTACATTCATCAGACCAAATATGTTAAAGAACTTCTGAAGAAATTTAACATGACTGATAGTAAGATGGCAAAGACTCCCATGCATCCAACTAGTACGCTAGGCAAGGAAGAGGTAAGTAAGAAAGTGGATCAGAAACTCTACAGAGGTATGATAGGATCTCTTCTCTACTTAACTGCTTCTAGACCTGACATTCTGTTCAGTGTATGTTTATGTGCAAGATTCCAATCAAATCCTAGAGAATCTCACTTAACTGTTGTTAAGAGGATTCTAAGGTATCTGAAAGGTACTACTAACGTGAGTCTGTGTTACAGAAGATCTGATAAATATACATTAGTTGGATTCTGTGATGCTGGCTATGTTGGAAACAGAGTAGAGCGTAAAAGTACTTCTGGAAGCTGTCAGTTCCTTGGAAGTCATCTGATATCATGGTACAGCAAGAAGCAACCCACAATTGCACTTTCTACAACAGAGGCAGAATACATTGCTGCTGTTGGATGTAGCACGCAGATGCTCTGGATGAAGAGTCAATTAGAGGACTATCAGATCTTTGAGAATAATGTATCTATCTTCTGTGATAATACTTCTGCTATATGTTTGTCTAAAAATCCAATATTACACTCTAAGGCAAAACATATAGAAATTAAGCATCATTTCATCAGAGACTATGTTCAGAAGGGTATTATAAACTTAGCCTTTGTTGATTCAGATCATCAATGGGCTGATATTTTTACAAAACCCCTTGCTGAAGATAGGTTCAGGTTTATTCTGAAAAATATTGGTATGGATTTTTGTCCAGAATAATATTTATCAGAGGCAAACTTCTCAGATGCAAAATGTTTAATGCTCTGAAGTATTTCATCTGTCAATTTATTCATTTTCTTAAAATATTTTACTTGTGTAAATCTAAACTAACAATGCTCAGAGGATCTAAACGTTGGCTAATGTTTCATTTCTCAAGAGATTTTAGAAGCACAAGCAAGCAAACACGTGTAGCTCAGAAACTGGAAAGGTAGAGTGCACTTTACTGAATTAACGTTTGAAGTTCTGCTTTGAAAATCTGATTTTTCTTGATTTTCCCCCATCTGTCAGAATCATAATTGTTGTGCAATGATGTTTTTACTTTTTCATTTAATGTTATGTGAAACGTGCTTATGTGATTGTTTGTGTGCCTGATTTTATCTATAAATACCACAAATCACACCATTTCACACTTTTCACTTCACGAACCTTTTATGCATTTCTGTCTTCTCTTTTCTCTTCACCTAAACCCTAAACCTAAAACCTCTCTCTCAAGAACAACAATGGCATCTTCTTCATCAACATCTGCTCAGATGCAATCAACCACTGCTGGTTCTTCTCCTAATGTTGAGGCTTACAAGGAACCTGTGAGAACTCTTCTCACTCCAACTGTAGAACTGGAAGTTCTGAGTGAATGTTTTGTAGACCTTGAGTCCATTGAAGAAAATGGGTTTAATCTTTCTTCAACCATTCAAACTCAGAGTTGGACAAAGTATTTTGACAGGCTTATGGGTCCTGTTTATCCAACTTTGGTGAAAGAATTCTGGATACATGCTCAGGTGTGCCCTAAGTTCATCCATTCTTCTGTCCTTGGAAAGGAGATTGTGATTACTGAGAAGCTGATCAGACAACTTATTGGATACTCTGAAACTGATGGTGAAACCAATCTACAATCTGCTCGTGTGGATCTTGCTGATGTGTTTCAAGAAGTTACTATTTATGGGGAACCAACTAGCAAAGTAAGGGAACTGAAGCCAGTCTACAGGATCTGGGCCAAGATCTTCATGAGTTCTATCTTTCACAGAAAATCATCAAATTCCCCAGATTATGTCAGTGCTGAACAACTCTACTTTATCTTCTGTATGAGCAAGGGAAAGAAGGTGGACTTTCCTTATCTTCTGTTTAGTCACATTCTGAATCATATAAAGGAAACAAGAGAAGAAGTAAGAGTCAAAACTGGAAAAGTCAGGAATTGGATTCCTATGGGTAGGCTGATATCATACATTCTAACAGAGAATGGTCTTGTGAAATATCTGCATGATACTAGATTGACAGAGGATCTGTCCTATGTCATAGTTTCTGTCATTAATGGAAATACTCTGAAGAGGATGAAGGTCATCACAGAGCTTGCCAGCAAACCTAACAAAAATGCTACTAAGGATGTCAGCAACAGAAGGATTCCTGTTGAAGATTTTCCAATGTTCTGTGCTAACGAACCAAGGGAGATCATCTTATCCTACATAGCTGATTGTCTGTTAAATGGTGTTCCTCTTCCTATGAACATCGTCCAGAAGGAAGGAAAAGTTCTGCCTAATCTTCTTAGAGAAAGGCGTTCAAAGAAGATTGCTGAAGAAGGATCTGAGGCTCATCCTAAGAGAAAAGCCTCTGAAGCTGCTGCTAAGCCTCTGAAGACAAAGAAAGTGAAACCAACTCCTCCAGAAGCAAGTCTGGAAGACATAAGAGAAACTATCAAACAGGTATTAACATCTGATCCAACACCAACCATTCACTCTCCATTACCTTCACCTCCTCCATCACCTTCTAGACCACAATCATCTGTACAGCCATCATCTGGAATTCATACATCTGAACCCTATCCATCTCAAACCACACATTCTCAACCATCTTCTGTACAAACTCCAATTGAACCACCTCAACCAGAAAAGCAACCAGAACATCAACAACAACAACCTCAGCCAGAACCTTAACAACAAACACAATCAGAACAACAACAACAATCACCAGAACATCAATCTCAACCCATTTCATCTGAACCTCCCAAACCAACACCATCTGAACATTCCCAAATAATAGAATAACCGTTATCTGTTCCAGAACCTTCAAATGACATTCTTGATTTGGAACCACTTGCAACCATGGTTGTCTTGTCATCCACCTCATGCCACTCCATTGAATCATCTGATTCTGAATCAGAAGTTCACTTACCCTCTTGTTTACACATTCCTGATCCACTCAAACCTGCATTTTCTGACCTATCAGCATCTGACCAAATCAATCGTAGAATTTCACTTCGCTCAAAATTCAACCTTTCAGATTTTCAACCTTCATCATCTGAAGCTGAAATTTCACCAACCCCTACACCTCAACTCACAATACCACAACCATCTGAACCTCAACCATCTGCATTTCAACCATCTAACCAACCACCATCTGATCCAACACCTCCTAATATCACTTGTGAACAACCTCAGCCAAACTCTGAATCTGTTGAGAAAGTGACCCCTGAGGAATTTCTTTACCCCAACCCTAGATCAGATGTTGATAAACTGTTTGAAATTTTCAAAAAGGAAGTTCGTATGGGGATTGCACGTGTGGAAGAAGAGTGTCTGTTCAGTATAGATCCTGTTAAGTCTGAAGCTGCTTGGGATAAATTTATCTCTAAGTTCAACGTGGTGGCCTCTCATCTCAAGACAGTCTGTGCTGAATATGCTAAGGCAAAGTTTGCTGAGTTGGTAAGACAGACTCTGATGAGCATTCCCAAACCACCAGTGCTGCTTCTGGAAGCTGCTCCTGCTGAAGACTCTCCATCTGAAGATGTTGCATCTGATATGGACATTGATGCATCTGCATCTGAAGTGAAGGCTGACAATTCAGAACTTGTGAAAGAGGTTAAGGAAATCAAGTCCTGGATGATCAAACAAGAACAAACCACTGAAGAGATTAAGACTTGGATGGCCAAGCAAGAAGAGTCTACTACAAAGATCACAAATCTTCTGACCCTGATTGCATCTCGTCAACCTTAGTTTTTTTCATTTTTTTGTGCACTGTTTTTTGCATCTGTCTTATTTTGCTTATGTGTTTATCATCTGTTATGTGAATCATCTGATTGAATGATAATGTTTGTTCTGTTTTTCTTCTGTTATCTTTTCTGTCTTTACACATTTTTTTATTATGACAAAAAGGGGGAGAAAAAGAATCTGATTGTTCAATCCATAAGCAAATACTAAAACAAAATTCAGACATATTATTAACTATCTTTGAATTTAAGTCTTTCAGATTCTATTGTTTCATCTGACAAAATAAATTCATTGAAGTTATCCTGAGAATTACCCAACCAGACTCTGATTCTTGAAGCAAATTGCACTCTGAGTCTAAACGCAAAACCAGACTCTGTGTTTGAAAGAAGTCATCAGACTCTGATTAACCAGACTCTGTGTTTGAAAGAAGTCATCACACTCTGATTCTGAAATACACTCAAGCAAAAAGGGAAGTATTATTTTCCTTAGAGTATTCATTTCAGGGAGAGATTCTTAATCTCAAGGGGAGTTATAATTATTGTTTTTTTATTGAACAAAATTTCTCATGTTTTGTCATCATCAAAAAGGGGGAGATTGTAAGAACACAGATTGTTTCGTAGTAATATCTCTATGTTTTGATGATAACTCTTATGAAATTTTGTATTAAAGAATTATAAACTCTAAAATTGGTTCATGAATATTTGTTGTAGATGATTAAAGTATATATACATCCAAGAGCAAATTAATCTGAACATGGAACTATAGAAGGCTCTGAAGAGTCAGAATCATCTTATAGAAGAATTTGAGCGTTGTCTGCAGAAGGATCTGAAGTAGAAGCTACAGAAGAATCTAAAGCAGAAGCTGTAGAAGGATCTGAAGCAGAAGACTCTAATAGATCTGAAGACTCTGAAGCATTGAAGAACTTTGTATGAGAGTTAAGAAGCACAATTTTTCAGAAGACTCTGAGAGTACTACACGCTGTATGTACTGAGGATCTGACTCATAAAACTCTGCTTTGATAGAACTACACGCTAAAGCACACTTGCTGCATTACTCTGATTCAGCAAAATCTGATGGGCATCCAAGACTCTAATCATGCAAAATCTGATGGTTAACTTTGCTGGGGAAAAAAATACTTGTTGAAGAAGAATTCAAAGTAATATCTTTTGATTTGGCTCAACGACTCTTTCCTCTTTCATGCTTGACACTAGAACACATACAAAAAGCATTTCTCTGTGCATTCTACTTCCAGTAAAGGTCATGTGATGTAAAGACAAAAAGGTTCAGACCTTTTCAGTACACAACCTCCAACGTCAAGACTTTGTGGACTACTGTGCATATAAAAGCAAGTTTTCCTCATCTTCTTCAAAGTGATCAAGAACCAACGAATCTTTGACAGAAACTCACATAAGCTCTCATAAAACATTCTCATTCTCTTTGCTGAGTTTATTTCATTGTTCTTAATCTTAAGTGAAAAAATCACAGTTGTGATAAAGCTTTACTAGAAGTATTTTAACACTTGTATTTGTTATTACATTTGATTGTAAGAGAACCTTAAGAAGATCCAGTTAGGATCAGTAGTTCTTGAGAAGACTTTGAACAGTTGCTCTTAGTGCTTACTATTGTAATCAGTTGATTAAATAGTGGATTAAGTCCTTGTTTGAGAAAGGCAAATCACTCTAGAAAGGGTGGACTGGAGTAGTTGAGTTCAACGAACCAGGATAAAAATACTTGAGTTTTTACTTCTAAGTTTTTATCTTCATACTTATTCAACCCCCCTTATAAGTATTTTCTCACCTTCAATGCGCCTCACCCCTTCGAGCGAGCTCAAATCCCTCTTTTCGCCTTGGTCGTTCGCCTAGTGGAGGATGGATATCCTCGGCCTGTTCACCTTAGGCTCATATCAGAACAAGTACCTGATAGTGGGCGTCGACTACTTCACCAAGTGGGTCGAAGCCGAAGCTCTCTCCAAAATCACGGCACACAACATACTCCGGTTCTACAAAAGGAACATCCTCGCCAGGTTCAGAGTCCCACTCGCCATAATCACTAATAATGGGACAGAGTTCACCGACAAAAACTTTCGAGACTTCGTCACCAAACTCGGGACCACACACCACTTCACCTTGGTCGAACATCCACAGACAAACGGCCAAGCCGAGGCCGCGAACAGGGTAATCCTCCAAGGATTAAAACGAAGACTTGGCGACGCCAAGAAAGGATGGGTCGAGGAGCTCTACAGCGTGCTCTGGGCGTACCGAACAACGCATCACTCGACCAACGGGGAAACCCCGTTCCGCCTCACATACGGAACCAAGGCCATGATCCCAGTCGAGATTAGGGAGCCGTCCAGAAGGACGGAGGCGCCCCTCGAAAAGGAAGCCAGCGACGAAGCTCTCCAGGAGGAGCTCGATCTAGTCGAGGAGACCCGATCAGGTGCGGCTCTCCGCGAAGCCAGGTTAAAGCAAAAAATATCCCTACACTACAACAACAGAGTCCTGAGACGCGAGTTCCAGATTGGCGACTTGGTCTTACAAAGAAACCAAAAGGACTCACACGAAGGCAAACTCGCTGCAAATTGGGAAGGCCCCTATCGTGTTCGAGACAAGACAGAGCATGGGGCTTATTACCTCGAAAACCTCCACGGGGACCAACTAGCTCAACCATGGAACACTGAGAAGTTGAAAAAATACTACAGTTAAAACGCTGCCCGCGACGACACACGTCGCGACCACAGGAGCAGGATATGGTACCATCGTACCTCCTCGAAGCCAACGAAATAGAAAACCTCTAACTTTGTGTGCGCAGGCAGAAGGTTCTGCTCATTGGAGAACCCCTCGACCGAGACTCCCCGTCGTTGTACCATGCTCGGCAGAACACCCAGCTCGCGATTGGACGTTCACGCCGCGGGGGCTGGTCCACGATCGTGGTTCATCGCCTTAACTAACCAGGTAGCCACCCCGGTCACCCCGACCAGTCCCCTAACTACCGGACGCAATTATCGTCGAGCTACTCCCTCAAAACTACTAGACAACATGGTAAATATACATTTCGAGCATACAAACGTGCAGAAATAAAACAGGCATATCAACATACAAATACAAAATATTATATTATCAAAGCGGGCATTAACCCAGTAGTCAATTACAAACCCAAAAAGGGCACGCAGGCCCAACAAAAACACTTAAGCAAAATATAGCAAAGTATTGGCGCACAGGCCCAGAAACCACGAGCACGCAGGCCCGGACAAATCTACATATCTTCATGCTCGATCCCATCCACGACCAGGCTGACTGCGGGGTTAACCACCTTGAGTTGGTCCACAGCACTGGAAAAACCAACCCCGAACGCCTCCAAGCAATTTCCCTCCAACTCCCGGATCCTCCTCAGCAGATCCGCACGGGTGACCATAAGCTTGTCCTCATTCGTTTCGTCGTTGATAGGACGGAGAGAGGCTTCCAGCTCCCCCACGCGGGCCTTTAGCACTTGCACCTCCACTTACACAACCTTCAGCTTCTCCTCGACACTCTCCCCCCGCTTACGCTGCACAGCGGTATCTTCCTGACTCTTCTCCAACTCCCCGGTCAGCTTGGTCAGCCGTGACTGTGCAAAAGTGAGATCACCCTGCAGCTTGGCCAGCTTGGCTGAGGAGTAGCTTTCATCACTCAAGACCAAGACCGTCGAGAACACCCGCATCACGGAAACCAAATCCTCAGTCAAAACCTGCCTCTGAGTAGCCCGGTCCAAACCGAGGACCTTCTTTGTCTCCCCGACCAGTACGACTGGCGACCTAGCACCATGAAAGAAGCCAGGGTGCTGATGGCACAGCGGGATTAGGAAGCCCTCCTCGGCAAACCCTACCGTCAAGTCGACAACACTCTCGGGCTGATGAATCTTGGCCCGCTTAGCAACCCCTTGAGGCAACGAGGACTGGCTGCTCTGGGGCGACGAAGAAGAACCCTTACCTCCCTTATCAGAAACAGCTTGCCCGGCCACCTGGACAACCCGCGTCTTACCGGTCTTAACTGCGACTCTGGTGGCAGCCAACTTCTTCACTCTCTTCTCAATAATAGACATGCTCCCTGCAAAACGAAAGAAAGATGTCAGCAAATGAATAAATAATTGAGGGATCAAGGGAAGAGGGAAATGACCACCACCTAGATAACTAAGGGCCTCCTCCTCCGTCGAGCACTCGAGCAGAGCCTTCGTGTTGATCAGCATCTGCTTCTGCCAAACGCGCCCCTCACTGTCGCGAATATATCTACCATCGGGCGTCACGAGGTTCGACGGGGGTAGGTCGGCCATGAACGCAACTATCTTCTGATAACCGGCCAGATCCTCCTCGTCTAGGGTCCCCGCCCGCATTATGTATCGGTCAGTGCCCCTCGAGAAATGCTCATCGATCCACTCCAAGGGCACCTTCGGTATCAGGACTTCCTCCCACTGCCCATTTACTACTGGCTCCCCTCTCATGTACAACGAGGAGCACGCTCCATGGGATATCGGCCTAAAAACGAAGAATTGAGCCTTGAAGTCCCAAACAGAATCCATGTACGTTCGAAAAAGCTTCTTCGGTTGCTTCAGCGAAACCCATCTGTGTTGACCATCCACCGTCTGCCGCTGCAGATGAAAAATCCAGAAAAAACAGCGGCAACGTCGCCCCGATCTCCAAATGTCGACAAACGATCTCGAACGCTCGAACGAAGGCTACGGCGTTGGGGTGCAGTTGCGAGGGGGATAACCGCAACCAGTCGAAGACCCCCAATTGGAAATCCGTGAATGGAAACCGGACTCGGCTTCACGGAAACAAAATTCGTACATGGGGAAACGTATCTTCCCAAACGACGAGCAGATACGGTGGTGATCGAGAGGCCGGTACGCCTGCCAATTTTTTGGGGTCATTCTCACGCCTATCCTCGACGGTGGCAAATGCGCCATTCTGATCATCCACGAAATACGAGGGCGTATTCAGGGGTTCCTCGGCCACCCATTCCTCGACCGGACAGACTCTATTCTTGATGGTAGGAACCTCTTGCTCTTCATCCTCGTCCATGGTCCCCGAGACCCATAATGTCATTAACACCTAAAAAGCAGAAGGAAACGGTGAATTCGATGTCCAGGATCAAATTCACCCTTCCACCGTAGGCCAAGTGAAAGGGCGAAGGGGACAACATCCACAACGGGAGTAAAAGCCATTTGGGCAAGCGTCTTCGGGGAATTCGCCCTACGCCCCTCGACGTCCCCGGGAAACACTCCTGAGCCTATCAAACTCCCCGGGGCATTCATGGAATACTACTATCCATCCCCGGGGCATTCATCTAAAACTAGTGCATGTCCCTGGGGAATTCAAACCTCACCCTCTCACGACCTCAGCGCATTCATCCTAAACCTAGAAAACGCCACCTATAGCGGCGTATATTCGCATCCCTCCTCGGGACAGGACGATGGAGATTCGCCTCCATCCTCAGGGAATTCAACACGCCCTGACGCCAACTTTAAGGTACAAAACTATAAAATACAAGGAGAGGAAACTTACTGGATTGTAGGTAACGACGGAATGCGCGGCGGTGGTTGCGGCAGAGATGGAGAGCAGGCACGAACAAACCAGTCGTCACGTGAGAAAGGAAGCAGAAGCGAAAATATGGAATGGACGGGGGCTCACATACTTATACCCCCAGCACGGGACTCGAAGTGTCCCTAGGCACTCGAGTGCCCTAGGGTAGCCGCCCCACATGGCTCATTCAACGTTCGACACGTGGTGTAGGCGGACAGTCACGTCCCTTCGCATCTCCCCGACGACAACCTTCACATCTCCCCAACAGCAACGTCTGTTGGGGCCGCTTCCTCGGCGTGAACGTCCGACAACCTGAACACGCCCATGCTCGCATCAGGTAGGAACATTTCTCCGACAATCAGTGTGCAACAGTAGCTTTCCCGGCGCACTCTCCCGCTTAAGCGCAACGTCATCAAGTTCTCGCTCCCTCACCTTGGAGCTACGACTTAGGGTTGTTCTGCCTTGGGCCCCGACCTGACCAGGAAGGCCCAACCCACTTATACTTGGGGAAAGGCCCAAAGGAGCCTTCTTCATATGTGTCGAGCACAAGGCCCCCGTCGACCAGACATTGCCCTATCGGGCAGAACGTTTCCCCCGTTGGGCAGAAAGGCGTGTGCCTCACACGTTCTCCACGTGCCATCAGCTAACTACCCACCTCCAAAAGAGTTGGTCAGCCCACCTTCCGGAGATCACGAGGCAGTTGACCTAGGGAGAAGACCACGTCCTGGTCTTCACTACGCCACGTAAGCTGTAACACCTTTTTCTACCCCAAAAATATCAAGGAAAAATAACACAGAAATCAGAGTGAATAAATAAATCTCATTAAAAAGCCACTAAAAGGGGGTACATTTCTCAAAGCCATCAAAATAGGTCAATACTCCGTAACTATGGGTTTCTCCCAAAGTACATCAAAACATCATAAACAGCGGAACTCAAAACATAAATCAAAGTTTTCCTCGAAAAGAGAAATTAATCAAAATAACGTCAACAGTATAAAATCAACTCAAGGAACCCAACACGATGTTACATTTCAGAGCAAGACCCTCTAAGTTGACCAAAAGATTAAAACACTCAAAAACTTCAAAACTAACTCCTCGTCAGCGTCTAGGGCTAAACTGGATTATCTGCATGTTACCCATGTAGAGGTAACATTCAAACAGGCAGGGTGAGTAAAACAATTCATAATAATCAATGTATAACAATTAATGCATAAACGGCATCATAATCATATTCAACACATTCATATCCTCAAATATGCCTCAAAGGCTACAACTTCATTTATACACAAAAACTCATAACTGCAACGTAACACAACTCAATGCATGTGGTATCAATCATCATAGCGTGATGGACACTGGGTCATCAACCCTCTATAGATCCCCATCAATAGGATCGATTCTCCTAGAGAACCAGAGCACATCAAAATACTTCACATCCACACAGTGGGATCGAAGCCAAAGTAATCGAGGTCCTGAACTAAAGTCCGGATGCACATGAATGCATGATGCACACGTCACAATAATAATCCTCACAATACAACATATGGTGCATCATCATTCATCCTACTCATCATCATATAAAATCATCATATCTCATGTTATCACATAGTTCATCAAATCATGGTAATTTCATCATATTAACTCAATTGATACATCATAGAAACCATCACAGCATCATGTATATATCACCCAAAACCCACTGTCATACTCGGGGTAATCCATCCCAGAAATCCCAGAATTAAACATCAAGGCATCGCTGCAAAACAATCAAATTTCATGAACTCTGCTACGTTCGCTGGCTTGCTCGATAGGCGAGTCTGTAGCAAACCTTCACTGGCTTGCTCGCCAGGCGAACAAAGCGATGACAGCAAAAACCTGTTACGACCAGAACTGATTCTTGTCCAAATACTCATACGATTCACTTACCCAATGCCTCCAAAACATCCCTAAATCATCCCTACGGTCATACGGCAATAACGACAAAAAATCTATGGTTTATTAGGCCAATCTGGCAACATTTGCACTGCCTAAATCACTATTTTCCTGCAATTGCTCTGAGTGCATTAGAGTTACTCACATTTGAACATTCCTATTCCTACAGGGTCAAACATATAACGATCCAAGGTTTTGGCCACGAAGGCCTAAAGTTTCCCTTTCTCATATCAATATTCAGTGTTACATACCATTACCCCTAACCTCAAAGCCTTATCATCAAATTCCCTATTTTCCCACAACCAACCCAAAATACCTTAAATCATAAACCACATAAACCAACCATAAACACATTGAAAGGCATACATAGAAAATCATGAACAACGATATTCCCCATACCTTAGTCGATTCGCAGCTTTCACGATTAACTTCGGGATCTTCTGCCTCCAACCTTTCCTTCGGAGCTCTGCCCACCAAACTTTCACGGTTAACACAAATGAATTCAAATTCCCTTAAGAACTCAATTTTGCCAACTTAGTCTTGGGCCTCACAAATTGGGCTTTCCCCTCATTATCCTTACTAACTCCCTCAAATGCCCAAATTACCCTTATTTCACTTATATTCCATTTAATTAATAATAATACTAATAAATTAATATTATATTTTATTAATCAAATAAATACCCGAAAATGCACATCTTTCCAATATTCACAAAACCACCGAAAATTCACAGAAACATGAATATTCTTAATTAAATAATTAATTAAAATATTCCGATTAAATTTGGGGTGTTACAACTCTCCCCCAATTAAAAGAATTTTCGTCCTCGAAAATTACCTGCAGAAAACAGAGTCGAATACGACTCCTTCATCTGATCTTCACGTTCCCAAGTCCAACTTTCTCCAGCTGGTCCTCCCCACAA
Organism: Lathyrus sativus; assembly: GCA_963859935.3. Classification (NCBI taxonomy): domain Eukaryota; kingdom Viridiplantae; phylum Streptophyta; class Magnoliopsida; order Fabales; family Fabaceae; genus Lathyrus; species Lathyrus sativus. Next base: position 569,384,907 of record OZ012739.1, read on the forward strand.
TACCTTCACCAAGGCGATCTCTTTACCTCATAGTTGTTTCACTTCTCGTTCGTCAACCCGAACAGGCAACACCTCAACAGTCAAATCATCTCGCACTTTTACATCATCCATTTGAATCACATGCGACGGATTTGGAATGTACTTCCTCAACTGAGACACATGAAACACATCATGCAAATTCACGAGCGACGGTGGTAAAGCAATCCGATAGGATACTTCCCCCACCTTCTGCGAAATCTGGTACGGACCAACAAAACGCGATGTGAGCTTTCGATACTTCAAAGCTCGACCAACACCAGTTATCGGTGTAACTATCAGAAACACATGATCTCCCGCTTGGAACTCAAGTGTTTTCCTCCTCTTATCATGGTAATTCTTCTGACGACTCTGCGACGCTTTCATCTTTTCACGGATCATCTTGATATTTTCAGTCGTCTCTTGCACAATTTCAGGTCCGAGCACAACACTCTCACCCGATTCATACCAACACAATGGAGTCCTACACCTCTTACCATACAAAGCCTCATACGGTGCCATTCCGATACTAGAATGATAACTGTTATTGTAGGTAAACTCGACCAACGGCAAATAACTATCCCATGATCCACCTTGATCCAAAACACAAGCTCTCAACAAATCCTTTAAAGACTAGATAGTTCTTTCTATTTGTCCATCCGTCTGCGGATGATAGGCAGAACTCAACCTCAACTTAGTACCCAAAGCTGCCTGCAAACTCTCCCAAAACCTCGATGTAAATCTCGGATCTCTATCAGACACAATACTCGACGGAACACCATGCAACTTCACAATCTGCTCAATATATAATTCAGCAAGCTTCTGCAACGAATAATTGACCCTCATCGGTACAAAATGAGCTGATTTAGTCAATCTATCAACAATTACCCAAATTAAATCATATCCCTTCAACGTCTTCGGAAAACTTGTCACAAAATCCACAGAAATGTTATCCCATTTCCATTTTGGAATACTCAACGGTTGCATCAGACCTGTCATACCCTAAATTTGCCCGCCAGCTTTTGTAAATATTTGCGCATTTTTTACGCCATTTAGACACGTGTCCGCCTCCGATTGAGCGTTTTTCAAATCATGATTATTTTGCCCAATGGGAGCGCAACACGTGGCCTAAGGGCATTTTTCGTAAATATTTCAATCCTTTTTAATTTCTCTTTTTCCTTGCAAATATTACTATTTTGTTCTTTTTTTATTTTTATCACCTATTTAATTTAATTAGATGTAGAATTTTGTTTTATTATATTTTAGAATTAGAATAGTTATTTATTTTTTGTCTCTAGAATAGATTTTATTTTAATAGTTTATTTAGCTTTACTAGAAATTAGATTATTATTATTTTCTTTTATTATTTATTTAGATTAGCATTAATTTTATTAGGATATAATTATTTTCTTTTATTTATTCATGTGGATTAATTTAATAGAGTTTAAAATAGGTTTTTAATTACTAGTTTATAGAATACTTTTTTTAATTGTTTTTTTTAATATTGGTAGAAATAGATTGTTAATTAACATTAATCATTTTTTATTATTAATTAGTTAATTAGGATTAATTTATTTATTAGTTTCATTTAATTAGGTCAGCATTATTTTTTAGTTATCATTTAATTATCAGCATCATTTATCATTAATCTATCATCCAGCATTTTAATCAAAGTCATTATCAGATATGGCCACGTGTCAGCCTTGTATATATACAGGCTACTATTCATTGTCTTCAAAAAAACGGAACCCTAAAGTCGCTACTGTAGCGCCTCCATCATCCTTTCGGCGTCAAACTCATCACCTCCAGCTTAACTTCATCACAGAGCCATCAAACAATCTTTTTCTGCTTCCATTACAACCCCATTTTGCAAGCTTCGAACAACCTCAAATCCAACTTTCAATCTTGGACTCCCTCTAACCAAAACAACCACCCAAAACCCCTTTATTGTTATCCGAAACAACAACTTCGCACTACTCCTCACCATTTCACCATCAAAGCTTCCATTAAAAACATTTCAAACCGAAATCCGCCGTAAATCTCTTTTCACCATCTCAGAACGCTCAACCCACCGTAAAACTTCAATAAATCCAGAAATCAAAATAAAGCTTCGACATAACTTTCATTTATGGCCGTTTGAAGCTCGTCAACACAGACCAACCACCACCCTTCATTAATGGCCAACATCGTCAGCATAAGGTACTCCGGCGCAATAACCGGCCGTGAGATGGTCGGCCTACTCCGGGAGCCTTTCAACCTGTACGACTCAAACGCCATCAAAGTTCACAACATCTTATCCCCATCCGTACCAAAACATTCGAATCGAAAGCTTCTTCATCATCTTTGAGCTTCAAAACAAACAGAAACACAACCCCTGTTCTTCAACCAACTCACTTTCTTCCTTACAATATGAACATGCAGAAAATCAAACAGAAAACCCAGGAGATCCATCTCCATTTCATCTTCATGACTCATCAGCCCATCTTCAAAACACTACCCTTTTCACAAACGAACCACCAAACCCATCTCCACCGAAGAACCATCGTTCTCAAACCAACAACAACGAGCCATTGAAATCCATCCGCGATTCACCTCCAATCTCCTCATAAACCCATTTTAATCCATCGATAGATCCTAAACAGAAACCATAGAAAGAAAAGAGGAGTTCTTTGAGATGGATGAGAGGAGAGAGTGAGAACACAGAGGAGAAAGAGAATCGAGAAAGTATTTTTGGTTTTGGATCAGCACTGTGCTGATTTTCTTCAGTGTATTGATGAACTGGGCCTCACGGCCCATGTTTACACCTTTTCTTTTCTTTTTTAAAAAAAAGGAATGCATTATAATTTAATTTAATTTTTGTTGTAAATACTTTGTTTTATAAAATAGTTAGTAGATTATTTTTTTATAATTAGTTTGTTAGTATTTATTAAATAGTGATTAGATTTGTATATATGTTCTAAGTTTTGGTTTTCCTTTATGTATATAGTTTTAGAAATTTTTTTTAGTATTTTATATTATAGTGTACTATTTCTCTTAGAGTTTATACATACCTTTTTTTATATATTATATTTCTATTAGTTTCTTTAGAACTATTTTATATTTAAGTTTTGAGATTTATTTTCTTTTAGAGTTGATTAGATCTCCCATTTGTTATTGGGCATTTTTCGCCTTTTGGGTCGATGACGACATTTCCATCGTTTAACCGTCAAATTATTGACGTGAAACAAAGGATCTGAGACCACTTCTTTTCTTTCTTATTTCTTATTCCGATTCGATTTTATTTTTGACTTGTGGATCGATGAAGTCTGTTTATCCGCAAGCGTCAGATTTTCGAAGTCGATAACCTTCCCGATTTCAAATCTATGGGGGGTGACCATTGAGGTCATCTTCCTTACTTTGGGATCGCGATAGGCTACCTTCGGTTAATCGACATTTTGTTTGCGGTTAAGACGAGATCCCACTCTTTTGTGTCCCGATTCAATCGACCAACTAACCACTAACCTTTATTTTCTGTCAAATATACAATTGCTTTAATTTTCTGTCAAATATTAACTGTTTTAATTTCAGTCATCTACATTCTTGTACATATTATATATTCTGTATATTATTATCTTGTAAATATTCAACTAACTTGTACATTCTTTTAAAATACTTAATAAATATCAAACCATAAAATCCTAATTGGTGGACTGTTTATTTATCTGTATCCTGTATATATCTATCTCTGTTTTTCATCTCTTTGCAGGTTCTCAAAAACATCTTCAATAAAGGAATCAAGTCATATTCGTATTGAACTAAAGAGAGGGGATTAAGTGTAGACTTCTTCCCCTCCGAGTGTCGAGATACTCACTGTAGTGTGGGTGGTTTCGATACTCGTCTTTCAATACAAAGATGTTTGTATTCTCCGCACTCATCCACATCCTTCTCTCCTAAAAAACCTCGGCTCCGCACCAAGTACATTTTAAAACCATTTTTCTCCTAAAAAACCTCGGCCCCGTACCGAGTCCATTTTCAAACCATTTTTCTCCTAAAAAACCTCGGCCCCGTACCGAGTCCATTTCCAAACCATTTTTCTCCTAAAACCTCGGCCTCGTACCGAGTCCATTTTCAAAACACCTTTCAATAAGGAATCAAATTCTCTTTTTATTGAATTAAAGAGAGAGGATTGAGTGTAGACTTCTTCCTCTCCGAGTATCAGGATATTCACTGTAGTGTGGGTGGTCTCGATACTCGTCTTTCGATACGAAGACGTAACTTTATCCATCACCTATCTTTATCCACCATCTCGCTTTCACAACTTCCTTCCACAATTTTCACACCTAAAACCTCGGTCCTGTACCGAGTGCATTTTCAAATCTTTTCATAACAAAAACTTGAATGGTAGTGGAGTGGTTAGGCGTAGGCCTTCTCCTATCCCGAGTGCTGACGTTTACCGTAGGGTTCTCTGTCGCAAAGCACTTACCATTCAAAACCAGAAACATCTTTAATAAGAGAATGAAGTTCTCTTTGTGTTGAACTAAAGAGAGAGGATTAAGTGTAGTCTTCTTCCTCTCCGAGTGTTGGGATGCTCACTGTAGTGGGGGTGGTCTCGATGCTCGTCTTTCAATACGAAGACGCTACGTCCGCCACATATTTTTACAACAAAAACTTTGAGATAAAGAATTGGGTACTACCTGTAGGGGTTACTATCCGAGGACCTATCTCGCCCCAAAAACAATCTCAGCCAATCAAACATGATACCTTGCCTCGCATGGCGAAAACCAACCTTTCAAACAGGATATGTTACGTCCGTTCTACCGCAAACAGGTACGCATAAGTCTCCTCACATGCGAGCAGCAAAACACCTAAACTGCTAGAACGCGCACGATAACATCATCCCCAAACACACCGGTTATCCGCACCGTAGGCACGAACTACGTTGCTCTGATTTCTCTTGCATGTTGAGAATACGTAGGCATAGGATTGCAATATCCTAGCGAGCACCCTTTTTCTTTTTCACCCTTTCCCAGAAAGGCATGCTACGTCCGTTCTACCGCAAACAGGTAACGCCTAAGTCTCCAACGAGCGAGCAGCAATACACCTAACTGCTAGAATGCGCACGATAGCAGCGTCTACCAAGACTTCCCCGCACACCGTAGGCCGAACTACGGCTGCTCTGATTCTTTACTTCGTTCAAGTGAAGATACGTAGGCACAAGGGCCACAATCCTTACCGAGCACATTCCCCCTATATCCGTAGCACCGAACTACGTCGACTCTGACTTTCTCACATCTATTGAGAATACGTAGGCCTAGGACCGCGAAGTCCTATCGAGTCCGTCCTTTCTCTTCTTCCCTCGTTACCTCTCTTTCCCCCCGTTTCTAACCCTTCTCTTTATCCTTTGGAACACTTTTAAGCATAATATTTAAGCAGATAAATTCACACATCGACAAACAAAAGGTTCCCATCGAGTACGATGGATGCGAGGGGTGCTAATACCTTCCCCTCGCATAACCGGCTTCCGAACCCGTTCTTGGTCGCGAGACCATCTTATCCATTTCTTTCTTAAGGTTTTCTCGATATTTTCCTTTCCCCTCATGGGATAAATAAAGTTCGGTGGCGACTCTTCTGTCTATCTTTTTCGCCTCCCCGTCGTTGCACGATGCATTTTTCGAGTAGCGACAGCTGGCGACTCTGCTGGGGACCCCTCGCGAGACCATCTTATCCATTTCTTTCTTAAGGTTTTCTCGATATTTTCCTTTCCCCTCATGGGATAAATAAAGTTCGGTGGCGACTCTTCTGTCTATCTTTTTCGCCTCCCCGTCGTTGCACGATGCATTTTTCGAGTAGCGATAGCTGGCGACTCTGCTGGGGACCCCTAGCGAGCCAAGCCTATTTTATTTGTCGTGTTTGTGTTTTTATTTGCTTTATTTATTTTACTGTGTTCCTTTAACCTGTTGGGTTTATTTGGGTTGGTTTGTGAGGATAAAGCTTTCTACCCGAGCTTTCAAGTATACACTAAGTTAGGAGGTGGATTTTTTCTGATTTGCGAGACTTAGGACTCGTTGAGTTGGATCGAATTTCACCGCTCAGATGAGACCCCGTTGGAATAATTATGTCTTACATGTAGTCGTAATGGCGTTTTTATTTTCGGCTTGGGAGTCCGTGATTCTGAGGACCTTTTAGAACCTTATTCTGAAGGTTACTAAAATATGACTCTGTGTTCATCCTTTGAAGGGATTACCGTCTTACGAGTAGTCGTTCTGATGGAAAACTTTCGAGGGTTAGTGCATGGGACTTTATTTTAAAGCCTTTGGGATACCCTCTTATAAACCAATAGATTACCCACCCGATGGGAGAGATACCTTTTGTTGTTGTCTTGCAGGATTTATGACCTTTAATCCTTGATATGGATCTGTTCTCGTGTGCACTCATTGCATTGCATTGCATTTGCATAAGCATCTATGCATCATTTTGCATTTTCTCCCCTAACCATATACCAAGAGCTTACCCATCCTCTGTTATAACCCGCAGTTGATTTCCCGACACTTCCGTTGAACTCGTGAGAGCTGTGAAGAATTTGAAACCGGAGGAGCGTATACGCCTTGAAGAAGCCAAGTCAAAACAATGCAAGTTGAAGTAGCTATGTCAGAGAACGACCGCCAGAATGTTGATCCCCCACGAGGATTTAAGGTGACGAATAATCCACTGTATGATCTTCCGCTTGATGACCATCCTCCGCAAATAAACGTTCCTACTCGACCCCCGAGGATGCCACTGACTAATTCCATGGAAGAAAAGCTTCGCGCCCTTGAGGAGACAATTCAATCTATGAGAGTGTCTGACATGCCCGACCTTGATGCTGCTGATATGTGTCTAGTGCTAGATTTGGTGATCCCTCCGAGATTCAAGATACCCAACTTCGAGAAGTACACCGTCTTTAGTTGCCCGAGGCGTCATTTGGTGATGTACTGTCGAAAAATGACCCCTTACACTCATGACGATAAGTTGATGATTCATTGTTTTCAAGAAAGTCTGAGTGAAGCGTCATTAAGTTGGTACACAGACCTAGAAAGAAGTCATATCCAATCATGGAGGGACCTAGCCAACGCTTTTCTAAAGTTTTATCAGTTCAATCTAGATACTCCTCCCACCCGCATGCAGTTGCAAAACCTATCTCAGAATGAAAATGAACCTTTTAAGGGATATGCACAACGGTGGAGAGAATTTGCAGCAAGGGTGCAACCACCACTTTTGGACAAGGAACTGATTGACATGTTCATCAACAGTTTGCATGGCTCTTATCTTGAAAGAATGGCTGGTTGTACGCCATCAAGCTTCTCTGACCTTGTGATTGTAGGAGAACGCCTCGAAAGCTACCTCAAAAGTGGACAAATCCAGGACGCATCAGGCAGCCAGGCCAGTGAGATTGAATCTTTCGACGATTTCCATGAGGAAGAGAAGGATGAAACCAGCGCACTCATAGCAAATGTTGAGTATTCTCACGATGTACCAACAAAACTCTGTGGTCCCTCATCTGCTCAACAGGCATCATTACCAGCGCCATGTTATCCTTATGGGAAATCAGCCATGTCTAAAGCTTCATTCTGCAAGCCATGGGTCACTCCTCATGCAAATCAACAAGCCCATAGTCGAGGTCGTCCGAATCAGCGCCAAAATCAGCATAGGCTCAACAACAATTTGGAAAGAAGGAATGCTCCTCTTCATTCAGTCCCTATGTCGCACAGTCAACTACTCCCACATCTGATTCAAAATTCATTGGTAGAGCCTAAAACTCTTAAGCCTGTGCCAGAACCTTACCCTCCTGGGTACAATCCCAATGCTCAGTGTGGATATCATGGTGGATCCATGGGGCATGCGACTGAAGAATGCAAAGCCTTCCAAGCCAAAGTTCAACAGTTGATTGACAAAGGGTACATATCTTTTCCTGAAGGGAATTTGATCGTTCATGTCAACCTTTCAGCTGTCTAAGCTCGAAGATTTCAAGGGTCATTTCAAGAAGCCAGTGGTCCAGACAGGCAGACATCCTCAACATTGGCAGTCCTTGAGCGCTTTTATCATTTGCATCTTGTAGTTTATTTCCTGTTAATTGCTACTTGTGTTTAAACATTGTTGTTATGAATGGTAATGTTAATGAAGTGATTATGCATTTTCTGAATCAGTCACGTCGTATTCACTTATAATTTCCACAATCACAAACACATACTCCACTTCATCACTGTTGTTTTAGCAAATATTGGAGGGAGGATGACGAAAACGAAATACCCATAATAGCAAACTGTATGCTTTCAGACATAATCTCGTCAATGATGTACAGGCATTGTTTCAAATCCCCTAAACACCGGAGATATAAGGAGTTAATCCCTAGTCAACTACTTCGAGCCTAGAAGTAGGAGTTTCCTTCGGATATTCAAACCCTTACACTCAACCGGGGGCAGGGTAGTTGTTCAGTTAGTCCACTATGCATAAAGCAAAATCCAGAAGACGGTTGTTCATCAATGACCCACGACATGGCAGTCACAATTCGCCAACAAAATCAAAAAATATCAAAAGCCTGCTAAGTCAAGCACCTCAAACGGGACTTAGGCAAAAAATCAAGGCTATCCCGATGGATCTAACAAGCAAAGTCAGTCCATGCAAAAGTTAGGGATCAAAACAAAACCAAAAGAGGTCCTCAAACCCTCAACAAAAACAAAATAAGATTTAGTGGCTACCCAAGTCAAGGGGTACTGACATCCATCAAAATAAGGTGACTGTCATCTCAAGCAAATCTTGAACCATCAAGCTTACACCGTCAAGGTAAGCATGCACAGAATTAACTGAACGTAGGTATGGAGATCATTAAGAAGAAAGGGTGGGTACAAATATTACTTTGAGCCTAATATCCTTTATTTTATAAACCGTGAACCAGACCACGTTATAACCCTCGAAAGACCTAATTGAGGCGAGGTTTATTCTGAAAGCATACTATCGCAAGGTTGTGTAACCTGACTCGCCATATTTGCTACTCATCAATGTTGGTGTCAATATTCTTGCTATATCTTTCACACCAATCGAATTAGCACAACGTTTGGACTAACGGTCCATTCGTCTCACAATCGCGACACTTAATAAATGACATTTCTTTCAAAACTTGCATGAACGCCGCATTAAAATTACCATTCGTGAACAAAACAATTTTAATTGTAAGTCAGTAGTTGGCATCAAGAAAATTCTAACACGAAGCAATCAAGCAGGACTGGATCATTCAGCAGTCTGGATCAGAATCAAGCATACTTTGTAGCCCTGTGGATCTGGGGCGTTGGCATCAAAATTTGGAATCAATCAGTCTGACCCAAATCCCCAAACGACGGTTGATTATGGGGAAAATCATTCAAGAAGCGGTTGATCAAAAGTGAATCACACCAATCAGGGGCAGGCCACCTAGAGTTTCTTTGACTTGAGGATAAATTCTTCCAATGTTCAATCAGGATAAGTCAAGTCGCTTCAACGCTCTTTCAAGAGCAAGCTACTCCAAAGAGTATATTGAAGCCAACCACCAGTAATTGTTTAAACAATGATGAATCCTTTCGTGGTACAAACTCTGGGGCAAGCCATCTCGAGGTCGTCTCATGGAAAGTTACTCAAGCAAGTTCATCCTCATGAGCAACTGTTGAGTTCAAAACGAGTGTTGGGGAATCAAACTATCACCTCACCCAATTAACCTTAACCTTCCAAAAAGGCCTTGCTGTCATTGGATTCTTCATCCCACAGCCTAAACCTGTCACCTATCAAAATAAACCGAAACCTCCAAAGTCCAGTTCTTGTCTGGCAAGCCTAAATACCAGTCCCATCTGGTCAACCCTTCGCTGAATACCAATTCCCGCTTGGTATATGTCAGCTTTCAAACCAGTCCCATATGGTCAACCCTTCGTTGAATACTAATTCCCGCTTGGTATATGTCAGCTTTTAAACCAGCTCCCATCTGATCACCTTTCCTTTTAGCCTACATATTAACCAGCCTACCATTTAACCAGTTCTTTCCTGGTAAACCTTATTCCAAAGTCCAGCTCTCATCTGGCAAACCACAAAATCAGCCCTCCTTTGACAGCTTAACCTTTCGCCAACCAGTCCCATCTGGTTTCCCTTTCGAATACCAGTCCTCGTCTGGTACTTCCAACCCAAAGTCCAACCAGCATTGGCAACCACTCAAGTCCACCCTGTCGGCACCTGCATTTCCATCACCCATCTGCAATCGTGTGCATCATACGCATCGCATTCAACATCATAAGCATCTTGCATCATATGCATACCTATGATCATATCATACTTTCCCCAGCTCTTGCATCTCCACGCATCAGCATTTGCATTTGCATTTCCATTTATGGAACATCTTTACCATCAAGCATTAGCATATGCGAGCTCAGATCCAAGATCAATCTTGAAGATTCCCAAGATCATCATCAGCCCGATCAGGGGCATCCCTTGCAAGACCGTGGGTTTCTCCCACGAGAGTCAGAGGATACCAAGACAAGATTGAGCCCAATCAGGGGCATTCTTTCACAAGACCGTGGGTGTTCCCCACGAAGTTTTGCAACTTATTGAGCTTCAAGGCAATTAGCAGCCCAGTCAGGGGCATTATCTGCAAAGGCCATGGGTCCTCCCCTAGAATTCAAGATTATCAAAGCAAAATTCAGCCCAAACCAGGGGCATCTTTTCAAGACCATGGGTGTATTGCATGATGTATTGCAACCTCGTGGTTAATCAGATCTTCAAAATCAACATTCAGCCCAGACAGGGGCATCTTCAGTTAAGCCATGGGCGTTCCCCAATGTTTTGTCTCTAGCAGACTAGCTTATCCTTCTTCAGCGATAAGTGGCAATCTCTTGGGAGAAGCTTATCCATCTTCAGCGATAAGTGGCAATCTCTTGGGAGAAGCTTATCCATCTTCAGTGATAAGTGGCAATCTCTTGGGAGAAGCTTATCCATCTTCAGCGATAAGTGGCAATCTCTTGGGAGAAGCTTATCCATCTTCAGCGATAAGTGGCAATCTCTTGGGAGAAGCTTATCCATCTTCAGCGATAAGTGGCAATCTCTTGGGAGAAGCTTATCCATCTTCAGCGATAAGTGGCAATCTCTTGGGAGAAGCTTATCCATCTTCAGCGATAAGTGGCAATCTCTTGGGAGAAGCTTATCCATCTTCAGCGATAAGTGGCAATCTCTTGGGAGAAGCTTATCCATCTTCAGCGATAAGTGGCAATCTCTTGGGAGAAGCTTATCCATCTTCAGCGATAAGTGGCAATCTCTTGGGAGAAGCTTATCCATCTTCAGCGATAAGTGGCAATCTCTTGGGAGAAGCTTATCCATCTTCAGCGATAAGTGGCAATCTCTTGGGAGAAGCTTATCCATCTTCAGCGATAAGTGGCAATCTCTTGGGAGAAGTTTATCCATCTTCAGCGATAAGTGGCAATCTCTTCAGAGAAGCTTATCCATCTTCAGCGATAAGTGGCAATCTCTTCAGAGAAGCTTATCCATCTTCAACGATAAGTGGCAATCTCTTCAGAGAAGCTTATCCATCTTCAGCGATAAGTGGCAATCTCTTCGGAGAAGCTTATCTCCCTACATCCTTTTGGGTGTCAGGTTTGTCTGTATTTCATTTCTCAAATTTTTGTTTTTCTTTTTTTGGACAAATTCAGGGTCTTCTTTGTATCTAATCGACTTATACCTTGAAAGATAAATGCTGCAGTAATTCATCTTACTCGGTCTAAGCCAATTAGATAGGGGCATCTGTCATACCCTAAATTTGCCCGCCAGCTTTTGTAAATATTTGCGCATTTTTTACGCCATTTAGACACGTGTCCGCCTCCGATTGAGCGTTTTTCAAATCATGATTATTTTGCCCAATGGGAGCGCGACACGTGGCCTAAGGGCATTTTTCGTAAATATTTCAATCCTTTTTAATTTCTCTTTTTCCTTGCAAATATTACTATTTTGTTCTTTTTTATTTTTATCACCTATTTAATTTAATTAGATGTAGAATTTTGTTTTATTATATTTTAGAATTAGAATAGTTATTTATTTTTTGTCTCTAGAATAGATTTTATTTTAATAGTTTATTTAGCTTTACTAGAAATTAGATTATTATTATTTTCTTTTATTATTTATTTAGATTAGCATTAATTTTATTAGGATATAATTATTTTCTTTTATTTATTCATGTGGATTAATTTAATAGAGTTTAAAATAGGTTTTTAATTACTAGTTTATAGAATGTTTTTTTTAATATTGGTAGAAATAGATTGTTAATTAACATTAATCATTTTTTATTATTAATTAGTTAATTAGGATTAATTTATTTATTAGTTTCATTTAATTAGGTCAGCATTATTTTTTAGTTATCATTTAATTATCAGCATCATTTATCATTAATCTATCATCCAGCATTTTAATCAAAGTCATTATCAGATATGGCCACGTGTCAGCCTTGTATATATACAGGCTACTATTCATTGTCTTCAAAAAAACGGAACCCTAAAGTCGCTACTGTAGCGCCTCCATCATCCTTTCGGCGTCAAACTCATCACCTCCAGCTTAACTTCATCACAGAGCCATCAAACAATCTTTTTCTGCTTCCATTACAACCCCATTTTGCAAGCTTCGAACAACCTCAAATCCAACTTTCAATCTTGGACTCCCTCTAACCAAAACAACCACCCAAAACCCCTTTATTGTTATCCGAAACAACAACTTCGCACTACTCCTCACCATTTCACCATCAAAGCTTCCATTAAAAACATTTCAAACCGAAATCCGCCGTAAATCTCTTTTCACCATCTCAGAACGCTCAACCCACCGTAAAACTTCAATAAATCCAGAAATCAAAATAAAGCTTCGACATAACTTTCATTTATGGCCGTTTGAAGCTCGTCAACACAGACCAACCACCACCCTTCATTAATGGCCAACATCGTCAGCATAAGGTACTCCGGCGCAATAACCGGCCGTGAGATGGTCGGCCTACTCCGGGAGCCTTTCAACCTGTACGACTCAAACGCCATCAAAGTTCACAACATCTTATCCCCATCCGTACCAAAACCTTCGAATCGAAAGCTTCTTCATCATCTTTGAGCTTCAAAACAAACAGAAACACAACCCCTGTTCTTCAACCAACTCACTTTCTTCCTTACAATATGAACATGCAGAAAATCAAACAGAAAACCCAGGAGATCCATCTCCATTTCATCTTCATGACTCATCAGCCCATCTTCAAAACACTACCCTTTTCACAAACGAACCACCAAACCCATCTCCACCGAAGAACCATCGTTCTCAAACCAACAACAACGAGCCATTGAAATCCATCCGCGATTCACCTCCAATCTCCTCATAAACCCATTTTAATCCATCGATAGATCCTAAACAGAAACCATAGAAAGAAAAGAGGAGTTCTTTGAGATGGATGAGAGGAGAGAGTGAGAACACAGAGGAGAAAGAGAATCGAGAAAGTATTTTTGGTTTTGGATCAGCACTGTGCTGATTTTCTTCAGTGTATTGATGAACTAGGCCTCACGGCCCATGTTTACACCTTTTCTTTTCTTTTTTAAAAAAAAGGAATGCATTATAATTTAATTTAATTTTTGTTGTAAATACTTTGTTTTATAAAATAGTTAGTAGATTATTTTTTTATAATTAGTTTGTTAGTATTTATTAAATAGTGATTAGATTTGTATATATGTTCTAAGTTTTGATTTTCCTTTATGTATATAGTTTTAGAAATTTTTTTTAGTATTTTATATTATAGTGTACTATTTCTCTTAGAGTTTATACATACCTTTTTTTATATATTATATTTCTATTAGTTTCTTTAGAACTATTTTATATTTAAGTTTTGAGATTTATTTTCTTTTAGAGTTGATTAGATCTCCCATTTGTTATTGGGCATTTTTCGCCTTTTGGGTCGATGACGACATTTCCATCGTTTAACCGTCAAATTATTGACGTGAAACAAAGGATCTGAGACCACTTCTTTTCTTTCTTATTTCTTATTCCGATTCGATTTTATTTTTGACTTGTGGATCGATGAAGTCTTTTTATCCGCAAGCGTCAGATTTTCGAAGTCGATAACCTTCCCGATTTCAAATCTATGGGGGGTGACCATTGAGGTCATCTTCCTTACTTTGGGATCGCGATAGGCTACCTTCGGTTAATCGACATTTTGTTTGCGGTTAAGACGAGATCCCACTCTTTTGTGTCCCGATTCAATCGACCAACTAACCACTAACCTTTATTTTCTGTCAAATATACAATTGCTTTAATTTTCTGTCAAATATTAACTGTTTTAATTTCAGTCATCTACATTCTTGTACATATTATATATTCTGTATATTATTATCTTGTAAATATTCAACTAACTTGTACATTCTTTTAAAATACTTAATAAATATCAAACCATAAAATCCTAATTGGTGGACTGTTTATTTATCTGTATCCTGTATATATCTATCTCTGTTTTTCATCTCTTTGCAAGTTCTCAAAAACATCTTCAATAAAGGAATCAAGTCATATTCGTATTGAACTAAAGAGAGGGGATTAAGTGTAGACTTCTTCCCCTCCGAGTGTCGAGATACTCACTGTAGTGTGGGTGGTTTCGATACTCGTCTTTCAATACAAAGATGTTTGTATTCTCCGCACTCATCCACATCCTTCTCTCCTAAAAAACCTCGGCTCCGCACCGAGTACATTTTAAAACCATTTTTCTCCTAAAAAACCTCGGCCCCGTACCGAGTCCATTTTCAAACCATTTTTCTCCTAAAAAACCTCGGCCCCGTACCGAGTCCATTTCCAAACCATTTTTCTCCTAAAACCTCGGCCTCGTACCGAGTCCATTTTCAAAACACCTTTCAATAAGGAATCAAATTCTCTTTTTATTGAATTAAAGAGAGAGGATTGAGTGTAGACTTCTTCCTCTCCGAGTATCAGGATATTCACTGTAGTGTGGGTGGTCTCGATACTCGTCTTTCGATACGAAGACGTAACTTTATCCATCACCTATCTTTATCCACCATCTCGCTTTCACAACTTCCTTCCACAATTTTCACACCTAAAACCTCGGTCCTGTACCGAGTGCATTTTCAAATCTTTTCATAACAAAAACTTGAATGGTAGTGGAGTGGTTAGGCGTAGGCCTTCTCCTATCCCGAGTGCTGACGTTTACCGTAGGGTTCTCTGTCGCAAAGCACTTACCATTCAAAACCAGAAACATCTTTAATAAGAGAATGAAGTTCTCTTTGTGTTGAACTAAAGAGAGAGGATTAAGTGTAGTCTTCTTCCTCTCCGAGTGTTGGGATGCTCACTGTAGTGGGGGTGGTCTCGATGCTCGTCTTTCAATACGAAGACGCTACGTCCGCCACATATTTTTACAACAAAAACTTTGAGATAAAGAATTGGGTACTACCTGTAGGGGTTACTATCCGAGGACCTATCTCGCCCCAAAAACAATCTCAGCCAATCAAACATGATACCTTGCCTCGCATGGCGAAAACCAACCTTTCAAACAGGATATGTTACGTCCGTTCTACCGCAAACAGGTACGCATAAGTCTCCTCACATGCGAGCAGCAAAACACCTAAACTGCTAGAACGCGCACGATAATATCATCCCCAAACACACCGGTTATCTGCACCGTAGGCACGAACTACGTTGCTCTGATTTCTCTTGCATGTTGAGAATACGTAGGCATAGGATTGCAATATCCTAGCGAGCACCCTTTTTCTTTCTCACCCTTTCCCAGAAAGGCATGCTACGTCCGTTCTACCGCAAACAGGTAACGCCTAAGTCTCCAACGAGCGAGCAGCAATACACCTAACTGCTAGAATGCGCACGATAGCAGCGTCTACCAAGACTTCCCCGCACACCGTAGGCCGAACTACGGCTACTCTGATTCTTTACTTCGTTCAAGTAAAGATACGTAGGCACAAGGGCCACAATCCTTGCCGAGCACATTCCCCCTATATCCGTAGCCCCGAACTACGTCGACTCTGACTTTCTCACATTTATTGAGAATACGTAGGCCTAGGACCGCGAAGTCCTATCGAGTCCGTCCTTTCTCTTCTTCCCTCGTTACCTCTCTTTCCCCCCGTTTCTAACCCTTCTCTTTATCCTTTGGAACACTTTTAAGCATAATATTTAAGCAGATAAATTCACACATCGACAAACAAAAGGTTCCCATCGAGTACGATGGATGCGAGGGGTGCTAATACCTTCCCCTCGCATAACCGGCTTCCGAACCCGTTCTTGGTCGCGAGACCATCTTATCCATTTCTTTCTTAAGGTTTTCTCGATATTTTCCTTTCCCCTCATGGGATAAATAAAGTTCGGTGGCGACTCTTCTGTCTATCTTTTTCGCCTCCCCGTCGTTGCACGATGCATTTTTCGAGTAGCGACAAGACCCGACAGTCTCTGATGCTCAATATTCGACTTTTGACAAGTCAAAGAAGCATACACAAATTCAACAATTTCCTTCTTCATACTAGGCCACCAAAACAACTTCTTCAAGTCTTGATACATCTTTGTGGCACCAGGATGAATACTCAACCCGCTTCTATGACCTTCTTCAAGAATGCTCTTCCTGATTTTTGGCACACCGGGAACACATACTATCTCAGAACCTCATCACACCATCCTCATCGATCCGAAAATCACCTCCGTTACCTTGATTAATTAACGCGAGACGATCCACCAAACTCAAATCAGATCTCTGACCTTCTCTGATCTCTTGGAGAATACTACTAGTCAGCTTTAACATACCCAGTTTCACACTGTTAGGAGTCTCTTCACAAATCAAACTCATATCTATGAATTGCTCAATCAGTTCCAACTCTCGAACCATAAGCATCGATATATGCAAGGACTTCCTACTCAACGAATCAGCTACAACATTAGCCTTACCCGGATGGTAACTCAATTCAAAATTATAATCCTTCAGAAGTTCAAGCCATCTTCACTACCTCATGTTCAACTCTTTCTGATCAAACAAATACTTCAGACTCTTGTGATCACTGAACACTTCGAATCTGGACCCAGATAGATAATGTCTCCAAATATTCAACACAAACACCACAACGGCCAACTCTAAATCATGAGTAGGGTAATTTCTTTCATGAACCTTCAGTTGTCTGGAAGCGTAAGAAACAACCTGACCGTTCTGCATCAATACGCCTCCAAGGCCCATCTTCGACACATCACAATACACCATAAAAGGACTCACTCGGATTTGGCAAAATCAACACTGGAGCAGTCGTCAACTTCTTCTTGAGTTCTACAAAACTCTTCTCACAAGCAACATCCCACACATAAGCCTGACCCTTTCGATTCAACTGAGTCAATGGCAATGCTAACTTAGAAAAACCTTCAATAAACCTGCCATAATAACCAGTCAACCCAAGAAAACTTCGAATCTCAGTAGCAGACTTTGGAGCCTCCCACTGCAACACAACACCAATCTTCGACGGATCAACAACAATCCCTTCACTAGAAATCACATGGCCAAGGAAACTCACTTCCTTCAACCAAAACTTACACTTAGACAACTTGGCATAAAGCTTCTTGTCTTTCAAAACCTGCAATACAACTCTTAGATGTTGCACATGCTCTTCTTCAAACTTAGAATACATCAAAATATCATCAATAAACACCACTACAAACTGATCCAAATAAGGATGGAAAATCCTATTCATATACTCCATGAATACGCCAGGTGCATTCGAAACTCCAAACGGCATCACAGTATACTCATAGTGTCCATATATCATCCTGAAAGCTGTCTTCGGAATATCATCAGGCTTAACACGAATCTGATGATAACCAGACCTCAAATCAATCTTGCTAAACACACAAGCACCCACCAATTGATCCATTAAATCATCAATCCTCGGAAGTGGATATTTATTCTTAGTCGTCACTTTATTCAACTGCCGATAATCCACGCACAATCTCATACTACCATCTTTCTTCTTCACCAACAACATAGGAACACCCCACAGAGAAACACTCGGTCGAACAAAATTCTTCTCAAGCAAATCTTCCAACTGTTTCTTCAATTCTCCTAACTCAGATGCATACATCCGATAAGGAGCCATTGATACAGGACTAGTGCTCGGTATCACCTCAATAGTAAACTCTACCTCACGCTCAGGAGGTAGGTCATTCATGTCGTCTGGAAACACCTCAGGAAATTCTCGAACAACTGGTAGCTCCATGCCCACTGCTTCACAATCCACTTGAAGCGAAGCAAACAAAGCAAACATCTTAGCCTCATCTTTTAAGAGTCCTTCCACTTGCTTAGCGGACACAAACATCAACTCTCGACCATCACCAAACTCAAGAAATCTCACAATGTTACTATAACAATCAATGTGAACATAGTTGTACTCCAACCAGTTCATCCCAAGGATAACATCAATTTGATTCAAAGGTAGACAGACCAAGTCCATCACAAAGTTCCTATCATAAATAGTCAAAGGGCAGCTCAAACAGACTAAAGCATTAGTCACATAACCATTAGCTGGGGTATCAATAACCATACTCCCACTCATAGCAGACAAATTCAAATTCAACCTCTTAGCACATTCAAGCGAAATAAACGAATGAGTAACACCAATATCAACTACAACAATCAATTCAACATCATTAATAAAAAACGTACCTCTGATCAAGTTATCCGTCTTGGCTTCTTCTGCACCGCTCAAAGCAAACACTCTGCCACTTGTCTGAGCAGCAGTAGTAGTCTTCTTTGGCTGCTGACACTGGGTACTGATATGCCCCTTCTCTCCACAGTTGAAGCAAGTCGGAGCTTCGTCTTTGCAGTCATTAGCCTTATGACCCCTCTTGCCACAATGATGACACCTCAGCGCTTTACAATTCTCAGCACGATGGCCTTGCTCGCCACACTTATAACACTTCCCTGGAGCAGTAGTCGCTCCCCCACTTGGCTTTTTCCCATACGAAGCCTTATGCTTTCCTTTATCACCAGAAGTCACATACGGTTTTCCCCTGAACTGACCTTTCTCTTTCTTCTCACTCAGCTGCTTGTAGTGAGTAGATCGAGCTCGGCTATCTTCATCATAAATTCTGCTCTTGTTCACTAGTTCTGAAAACCGACGAATCTACTGATACCCAATTCCCTACTTAATCTCTGGTCTAAAACCATTCTCAAACTTGAGACACTTCGACATCTCTGCGTCAACACAGTTGTAATGCGGACAAAACTTGACCAAAGACTCAAACTTTGCTGCATACTCAGCCACAATCATATTACCTTGTTTCAGCTCAAGGAACTCCACCTCTTTCTTCCCCCGAACATCTTCAGGAAAATACTTTCTCAGAAACTCTTCTTTAAACACAGTCCAAGTTATTGCAATGCCCACATCTTCTAATCTCTGGCGAGTGTTATCCCACCAGTCCTCAGCCTCCTCTGCCAGTATATGCATACCAATCTGTACCTGCTGCGCATCGGTGCACGCCATAACTCGGAAAATCTTCTCAATCACTTTCAACCACTTCTGCGCACCATCAGGATCATGAGTACCCGCAAAAGTCGGCGGATTGTTCCTCTGAAAATTTCCCAAAGTACGAAACTCATCTGGAGGTCCACCATTCTGAGCCATCACTTGGGCAAGTGATTCCAACGCATCAGCAATAGCACGATCATTCCTTCCTACCATCTACAACCACCAACAAGGTTAGAAGGAAACAACTCATTGATAGCGTTCTCACACTATCGAATGATAGGGGATTAACAACATAAACACTTGGCCGGACGGACCGACCTGCTCTGATACCACTAATGTAACACCCTTTTTCTACCCAAAAAATATCAAGGCAAAATAACACAGAAATCAGAGTGAATAAATAAATCTCATTAAAAAGCCACTAAAAGGGCGTACATTTCTCAAAGCCATCAAAATAGGTCCATACTCCGTAACTACAGGTTTCTCCCAAAGTACATCAAAACATCATAAACAGCGGAACTCAAAACATAAATCAAAGTTTTCCTCGAAAAGGGAAATTAATCAAAATAACGTCAACAATATAAAATCAACTTAAGGAACCCAACCTGATGTTACATATCAGAGCAAGACCCTCTAGGCTGATCAAAAGACTAAAACACTCAAAAACTTCAAAAACTAACTCCTTGCAGGCGTCCACGGCTAAACTGGATCATCTACACGTTACCCATGTAGAGGTAACATTCAAACAGGCAGGGTGAGCAAAAAAATTCATAATAATCAATGTATAACAATTAATGCATAAACGACATCATAATCATATTCAACACATTCATATCCTCAAATATGCCTCAAAGGCCACAACGTCATAATTTATACACAAAGACTCATAAATGCAATGCAACACAACTCAATGCATGTGGTACCAATCATCACAGCGCGATGAACACTGGGCCATCAACCCTCCATAGATCCCCATCAATAGGATCAATTCTCCTAGAGAACCGGAGCACATCAAAATACTTCACATCCACACTGTGAGATCGAAGCCAAAGTAATCGAGGTCCTGAACTGAAGTCCGGATGCACATGAATGCATGATGCACACGTCACAAAAATAATCCTCACAATACAACATATGGTGCATCATCATTCATCCTACTCATCATCATATAAAATCATTGTATCTCATGTTATCACATAGTTCATCAAATCATGGTAATTTCATCATATTAACTCAATTGATACATCATAGAAACCATCACAGCATCATGTATATATCACCCAAAACCCACTGTCATACTCGGGGTAATCCATCCCAGAAATCCCAGAATTAAACATCAAGGCATCGCTGCAAAACAATCAAATTTCGTGAACTCTGCTACGTTCGCTGGCTTGCTCGATAGGCGAGTCTGTAGCAAACCTTCGCTGGCTTGCTCGCCAGGCGAACAGAGCGATGACATTAATAACCTGTTGAAGGTGAGAAAATACTTAGAAGGGGGGGTTGAATAAGTATGACAAATAATCAAAGATTCAAACACAGTTATTTTTATCATGGTTCGTTAAACTCAACTACTCCAGTCCACCCTCTCAAGAGTGATTTGCCTTTCTCAGTCAAGGACTTAATCCACTATTTAATCAAATAGATTACAATAGTAACACCTAAGAACAATTGTTCTTAGTCTTCTCAAGAGCTACTGATCCCAACTGGATCCTCTTAAGGAAACCTTTAACAATCAATGTAAAACTATTACAAGAGTAAGAATGCTTCTAAGAAGCTATTATCACAACTGTGATATTTCTCTTAAGTTTAAGAACAATGTTACAGCAAAAATAGAATATAAGAGCTTTGAGAGATTTTCTTTTATCAGTGATTTTTCAAGGGGTTCTTCGTTTGAAGAAGATAAAGTAGACTTCTTTATATAGGCACTTAGATCCATGAAGTCTTCTCAACATTGGAGACTGTGCTGAAAAAGCCTGGTGCCTTTTGTCTTCACGTTGTAGAATCTTTCCTTAGAATGGAATGCACAGATAAAACCTTTTTGTCTGTGTTCCTGTGTCTATCATAAAATAGGAAAGAGCTGTTGAGATATGCCAACGTACATATTCAAATCTTCTTCACTAAGTAAGTTCAGCTATCAACATCAGAGTTTGGATCTTCAGATTCTCCAGAGTAGAGATCTTCTGAATCTTCAGAGTCTTGAGATGTTCTTCAGATTATGCTGAATCAAAGTATGTGCAGCTTGTGTGCTTGAGCGTGTAGTTCTGTCAGATCAGAGTCTTCTATATCAGATTCTCAATATTATGCAGCGCAGTATCTTCAGAGTCTTCTGATGACTAAGCTTCTGAACTCTCAGAGTCTTCTATTCTTTAGAGGCTTCTGCTTCAGAATCTTAAGTAGACATTACTCAGATTCTTCTGAAGGCAGCGTTCAGATCTTCCTTTAAGATGCTCTTGACCCTTTGAAGCCTTTCATAATATCATTGTTCAGATCCAAATTTGCTCTTTTAAGAATATTCTCTTTAGTACCTGTGGCAAACAGTCTAGAACAAATTTAGAGTATGTAATTCTTGAATACAAAATTCATAAGTGTTATCATCAAAACATAGAGACATTACTGAAGAAACAATTTGTGTTCTTACAATCTCCCCCTTTTTGATGATAAGAAAACATGAGAATTTTTTTCAATAAAAAGTAAGAGTTATAACTCCCCTGAGATTAACAATCTCCCCCTGAAATAAATACTCTAATAGAAGAAAACACTTCCCTTTTTTGATTGAGTATATTTCAGATTCAGAGCCTGATGCAAGAGGTTTGACTTTCAGAATCAAGTCTTGATGCCAGATGATTATGACTTCCTTTAGTCAGAGCGCCTGGTTATCATCTTGCTTGAATTATCTTTCAGAGTAAAGGTACCAGAGTAAGATGTCAGAGTTGATTGAATACTCAGATTTGCTTTGAAGATCAGGTTCTGGTTGGACAAGTCTCAGGGTAACTTCAATGAATTATATCAGATATATCAATGTAATCTGAAAGACTTAAATTCAAAGTAAGTTAATAAAATGTCTGAATTTCAGTTTTAGTAATTGCTTATAGGTTGAACAATCAGATTCTCTTTTTTCTCCCCCTTTTTGTCATAATCAAAAAGATTTTTAAAGCAAAAACATATAGAAGCAAAAACATCAACTTTCATTTAATCAGATTAGAGTTCACAATCAAACAAATAGATGCCAAAAAACATAACAAAGCAATAAGAAAATATCAGAAGCAATAACATGTGCAAAAAACAACAAATAAAAACTAAGTCTGGCGTGAGGCAATAAGGGTCAGAAGCTCTGTCATTTTGGCTGTTGACTCTTCTTGCTTAGACATCCAGATCTTGATCTCATAAGTTGTCTTCTCTTGCTTTACCATCCAATCTTTTATTTCCTTAACATCATTCACAAGCTCTGTGACCACAGATGAAGAAGAAGCAGATGCAGTAGCAGCAGTGTTCTTATCAGACTGGTTTTCTTCAGAAGCTTGTTCAACCACTTCAGATGCAGGAACCTCTGGAGGAGCAGCTTCCAGAAGCAGCACAGGAGGAGGAGGAGGAATGTTCATCAGAGTTATCTTGATCAACTCTGCAAACTGAGTCTTTACCAGCTTAGAACATTTAGCTCTAACTTTTAAAGCAGCCTTGTTGAAAATCCAGATGAAACGTTTCCAAGCAGCATTAGAAACAACCGGATCCACACTTGACAAGCATACTTCCTTCACACGATCATACTCAGAATCTATCTCCTTCTTGAATATTTCAAACATAGCATTAACACATGATCTTAGATCTGACTGTTCAGAGCGGTTAGGATTAGGAGTGTTAACAGGAGTAGGTTCAGATGGTGAAGGTTCAGATGGTTGTGGTTGAGGTGGTGTTTGTTGAGATGTTTGGGTGTCAGACTGAGGGAGTGCAGTAGGTTGAGGAATGGTTTGGGTTTCAGATGGATGAGTTTCAGATGGTTGGGGGATGGTTTGGGTTTCAGATGATGAAGTTTGAAACATAGAAATGGGAACATGTTCCTTCATAGCAATGTCAGAACGAGGTTGTTTTAGAGATTCTGGTTCAAAATCAGATGAATCAGATGATTCACAATCAGAAGAAGAATCTTCTGAGTGAACAGATGTTGAAGAAATGTTAATTGATTGATTCAGAGGTTGGATATCCAGAATTTCTTCAAAAAGATTTGGATCTTTTGTTAGATCTGGTTGTGCAGAGTGTTCAGATTGAACAGTCTCTGGTTGGTTTGGTTCTGAGATGATTACATTTGGTTGTGAAATTTCTGGTTGTGGAATATTTTATGAAGTAGGTTGAGGTGGTTCAGATGTAGTATGAGGTTGGGGTTCAGAGGGAATTGGTACAGAAGATGGTTGTGAATGTACTGGTTCAGATGAAGGTGGTTGAGATGAGAGGTTTGCAGATTGTTTGGGTTTAGAAGTTCTATGTCTAAGGTTTGGAGAGAGTTGAGGTGATGAAAGGGGTGAATGAACAGCAGGTGTAGGATCAGATGTTAATACCTGTTGAATAGTGTCTCTTATTTCTTCTAGAGTAGCATCTCTAGAATTGATTCTGACTTTCTTCACTCCTTTCTTCTTCTTCCTTGGAACTTCAGATTCTTTCCTCTTCTTCTGAACAGAGCTTTCTTCAGCTTTTCTCTTACTACGCCTTTCCTTCATCAGATTGGGCAGTTCTTCTCCTTGTTTCTGAACAAGGTTAGCAGGTAGAGGAATTCCTTCCTTTAGACACTCTGCAATGTAAGTCCAGACAATACCTTTTGGTTCATCTGCACTGAACATTGGAAAGTCTTTTATGGGTATCCTTCTGCTATTTACCTCCTCAGAGTTTACCTTTCTTAGTTTACCATTCAGCTCTGAAATGATCTTCATTCTTTTCAGAGTGAGTCTGTAATACCCCAAATTTTACCCTTTTTTTTTCTTTTTATTTTTATTCTGATTAACTTAATAAATTAACCTTTTTTTTTTTTTTTTTTAATCTTGTTTTTTTAACTAATAATAATTTAATTAAATTTTTTTATAACTTTACTAATGTTTTTTTATTAACTTTTTTTTTTTTTTTCTATTTTTTTAAATCATTTTAAGCTCTTCTTACTAACTTTTAGGATTTAGATTAAAATTTAACTTTTTTTTTCTTTTCTTTAAGAGTAAATTTTTTTTATAACCTTTTTAAAATTAATTTCTAACACATTTTTTTAATCAAATTATAATACTTTTTTTAAAATAAAAATCTAACTTCTTTTTAAAATTAAATCTTTTTTCTAACTTTTTTTTAAATCTTTTTTCTAACTCCTCTTTAAAGTTAAATCTTTTTCTAACTTTTTAAAATTAAAACTTTTTTTTCTAACTCTTTAAAGTTAAATCTTTTTCTAACCTTTTAAAATTAAAACTTTTTTTCTAACTCTTTAAAGTTAAATCTTTTTCTAACTTTTTTAAAATTAAAACTTTTTTTCTAACTCTTTAAAGTTAAATCTTTTTTTTCTAACTATTTTAAAAGTTAAATCCTTTTTTTCTACCTTTTAAAGTTAAATCTTTTTTCTAACTTTTTTAAAGTTAAATCTTTTTTTCTATTTTTTTTAAAAAAATCAAATCTTTTTTTCTAACTTTTTTAAAGTTAAATATTTTTTTCTAACTTCTTTTTAAAATTAAATCTTTTTTCTAACTTTTATAAAGTTAAATCTTTTTTCTAACTACTTTTTTAAAATTAAATCTTTTTGTCTAACTCTTTTTAAAAATTAAATCTTTTTTTCTCTAACTTCTCTTTTTAAAAAATTAAATCTTTTTTCTCTAACTTCTTTTTTAAAAATTAAATCTTTTTTTCTCTAGCTTCTTTTTAAAATTAATTTTTTTTTTCTAACCTTTTTTTTAAAATTAAATCTAAATCTTTTTTTTGACACCTTTATTTTTCAAATTAAAATTCTAAATTCTTTTTAAAATTAAATTCTAACGCCTTTTTTTTTTAAATTTTAAATTCCTTTTAAAATTAAATTCTAACAGTTTTTAAAATAATTCTAACATTTTTTAAAACCCACATTCAAATATTTTTTTTTTTTTTTTTTTTTTTTTTTTTTTTTTTTTTACTCTAACTCATTTTTTTTTTTTAAAAACTCTAATTTTTTATTTAACTTGAAACTCTAATCTTCTTTGCTAACTTTTTAAATTTAAATCTCAACACTTTTTTAATCTAATCCAATCTTAATGAATTCCAGATCAAATCAATCATATCATATCATCATCATAAGAAAATCAGCATCACCATCAAATCAAATCTGAAATCATCATAAAAATCTACTCAAATCAAATCCGAGATTGAAAAAGATTGAGATATTCAAATTAAATCTGAGATTAAAAAAAGATTTAAAAATCAAGTATAAAAGGGACGAAAATCATAGCAAGAAGGAGAGAACTTTTTCGTAAAATCCAAGCAAACCCCGTCAAAAATCCTCTAGCCTCAGGACAAAGCATCATCGGCCATCATCATTCCGTAAGGATCAAAAAATATAATTACAATTTTTGTGTTGCTTTTCATGTTTTTCAGGAAAAAGAGATGAAGAAGACAAATCGGCGGCCATGCAAAAGAAGAAGAAGATAACATCCGTGAGAGGCAAACAAGAAGGAGAGGAACACACGCAAACTCAGAGAGCAGAGAGAAGAAGAGTGATGACCGGCCCAACCCTCTCTTTTTTTTTTTTTTTTTTTTTTATTATTTATTGTTTTTCCATTTGTTATTTTATTTTGTTTATCTTTTTTTAAAAAAAAATCAAGAAGACCCTTTCTTTTTTATAATCAAAAACCTTTTTCAAATTAATTAAAACTCTTTTTAAATAAAATAATCAAATGTTTTTTCAAATAATAAAACTTTTTTATAACTTTAAAGTAAAACGTGTTTTTAACTAACATTAAGATTTTTTAAATTAAACCAATTGTTTTTTTAATGATTAAATCTTTTTTTCAAAATATTATCACTAAAACTCCTTTTTTAGAATAATTAACCAAACTTTCACTTTTTTATTAATAAATTTTTTTTAAAACTCAAAACTCTTTTAATTAAAATTAATCTCTCTTTTAAATCCTTGGTTAAAAAGACCATAAAAGTCCTCCAAAATTCATACGGTTTGTTTCTCGTTCAATTTTGATTTCGTTTTCGTCTAACTCCACATACTGACATTTTTGTTTGTTTTGTTTCTTGCAGCTATTATGTTCAATTTGAAACTTATTTTCGGTTTTATATTTAGCTATTATAATTGTAACTGCTTATGGGATGTAATTGTGCGAGACAATTGTCGCATTTATCTTTCCGCACTTTATTTTCTGCCGTTGTATGTATATTCAATTTCATCGCATCTTTATAATTAATTTCACTCCTCCGAAGGAATTAGGTCTAGCCGTTTGACCGCCGTGTCAATAGTCCTCAACTTCAAACCCTTACAACCTCACAAACCCTAAATTTTCACAAATGCCTCGCCGCAGGCAAAATTACAATTTTACCCCTAGCATTAGGTCAAAGAGCCGCCGCGCTCATTTTAGGGTTTCCCGCCGTGGAATCCCTAACCTAATTTAACCCTAATTACAACTTAACAATTCAACGTAGAGATTTGGAGTTTCTACACTCCATGTAAGCGTGTCCCTAAGATACGTTTATTCCCCATTGAAACCTTGGCCACAGTCAAGACGTTTCTAACCTCCCTTTTGAGGGGAACTACGATTACTCTGATTCCACTCCCGTAAGGATACGTAGGCACAAGATGCGATGTCTTGCCGAGTAAACTTAGAATTAACCCCTTAGCTCTCCTTTCTCACTTTTAATCTTTGTACATATACCTTAAGCAAATGAATAAAGCAAATAGTAAACATCTGAACAAAAGGTTCCTGTAGAGTACTACAGAAGTTTAGGGTGCTAATACCTTCCCTAAATTTAACCAACCCCCGAACCCTAGAATTTCCCCGCATTGTGTTTACGATGCAAAATAGGTTTTCCCTCTTTTGACCTTTTCCTTCGGATAAATCAAAGAGCGGTTGTGAATTGAATTGCGATTCAAACTCATTAATAGTTTGTGATCCTATTTCCACCGCAACAGAAAATGGCGACTTCACTGGGGAATCCTTTAACTTTTGAGGGTTATCCCTAACTTGTTCATATTTATTACTATCTGTGATATTATTCATTTGCATGTATATATTTGTGCTTTGATTGTGGGACTGTTCCTTGTGCTGTGAGATAGGTCCTACACCCGGATCTAGTGTACCTTAGGTAAATGGCAATAGACCAAGGAAACTGTACGACGTATATCGATACGGTTGATCTGGTGGCCATGGTTAGTGCGACTTCTTGGTTGGTGCTTATATTCCTTAAGTCAAGTTGAGGATAATATTGAGGCTGCCATATGTTGTCAATGCACTAACTGACTTTTAGAACCCTAGTTAACTCATCTTGGCCTTTAGAAAGTAGTGAGGTAACCGGCTTTGGTGCAGACTGAAGTTGGTTGACACTCGATACTACGCTCATTGAGATCTTAAACTTGGAGGGTTTTGGTTGGCAAGTAAGTTGCCTTCTGAACAACCACCCTTGTGAAGGATCAATGATATTGAGATCCCTTAGAACCGGGTTACTTTTGTAGGACAGGATGAATCGTCTAACTTCAGGGGAGGGTACTTGCCTTTGAACCTCATGCAAGCCTTTAACCTAGGACTTTGTGTGTTTTCATGCATTGCATCCATAAAGCATCTCATCGCATTGTATTTCATGAAGTTCAAACATCATTTATGGATATTGCGGGATACCATAAATAAAAAAAAATAGAATGAAAAAACAAAGAAAAGATTTCCTTGGTACCCCACGGCATTAGTAAATGTTTTGAATTCCATGAAATCTTCATTTACATTCACATTTTAGCATCATACTCTTGCATTACATGTGTCTCCCGATTTCTCACACTCGGTTCTCTCACCTTCCAGTTTCGTCACCCTGAGTTCTCGGCACCAATACAACACCAGAGCTCAAACTCGGAAAAGAATGGAGGATCAGGCAAAAGAGATTGATCGCCTTAGCAATGAACTCGAAGACCTTCGAGGGGGTATGGGGCGAATGATGGAATTGTTACATGTCATGAATGCTAAGATGGATACCCAGCCCACTGTTGTTTCTGAGATTACCGGCGTTACTGTGGACCCTCCACCAAGTGTGACCGTAGCAGGGGACCCACCTTATGGTCTTGCTCCCGGTTTTGTGCCTCCTCAAGCCACTGTTCCGATTAATCAACCTGTTCAGCAAGCCGTGCCCTTGTTTTCTGAAGTTTCTAGGGGGGCTCCTATCTTTGCACCACCTGTTGTACACACTCGTGCGCAACCGTACTTCAATGAGACAGTTTTTGATAATCCTGATGAGAATGTTGAGGGTTATGAGAAACATGATAAGCTTCGTGAGGAAGTAAACACTATCGTCCAGAGATTGAAAAAGGTAGAGGGTGATCAAATTTTTGGGACTACTGCAAGGGATGTTTGTTTGGTCTCGGGTTTAGTTATTCCCCCGAAGTTCAAAACTCCGAACTTCGATCGCTATGAAGGTGCCACCTGTCCTAAGAGTCATTTGATCATGTATTATCGCAAAATGGCTGCCCATGTTGAGAATGATAAACTGATGATTCATTGCTTCCAAGACAGTTTGAAGGGTGCTTCCTCCAAGTGGTATTTAACTTTAGACCAGTCTCGCATTAAGAGTTTCCAGGATTTATCTGACGCCTTCATCAAACACTACAAGTACAATATGGATCTGGCTCCTGACAGAAGACAGTTGTTGAGTATGTCACAAAAGAGTTCTGAGTCATTCAAAGAGTATGCTCAAAGGTGGAGAGAGACTGCTTCGCAGGTAGAACCTCCTTTGACCGAGAAAGAGTTAGCTGATTGGTTTGTCGACACAGTCCGTCCAGAATTTTACGAGAGAATGGTGGGTAGTGTGACTTCAAATTTCTCCGACATCGTTGCTGTGGGTGTCAAGATTGAATTGGGTATGAAGAGTGGTAAAATGACAAATAATCATGGCGCTTCTAAGGATCAGCCGAAGAAACCTCCGTATAGCTCCCAGAAAAAGAAGGAGAGTGAGACTAATGCTATATCCTCTGGTAAACCAAGGGAACGCTTTTATCGGCATCTGCAAGGTTATGCTCAACCTCAAGGGTACCCAGTCCAATATGCTCAACAACCCTATGTGGCAGCTATTACACCTTCTTTCAATCAACAGGTTCCCATGTATCAACCTATGCAACAACCTCCTGTTTATCCGCCTCCTGTCAACTACCTACAGGCACCCATTACTCCTGCTCCTCAACAGCCAAAGAGTCCGGCTCCTCGCCAGAATATGCCGAATAGAAGAACGTATAAGCCTTGTCCGCCGATTCCAATGACTTTTACCGAGTTGTATCCCTCTTTGGTCAAGCAAGGTCTCATCACTACTCGGGCTTTGGGTCCGCCTCCTAATCCTCCACCTAATCCATTACCTGCAAGTTACAACGCTACCGCTCATTGTTTATTTCATGAGGGTGCGCCCGGCCATGATCTAGAGAATTGCTATGCTCTTAAGAAAGTTGTCAGAAATTTGCTAGAAACGAAGAAGTTGTCTTTTGGCGATGCTCAGCTGAAGATCGAGACTCCTTTCGGGGTTCCTCACTCGTCAAGTGCAAATTCTGCAAAGCATGCTACGCCTATCAGCCGAATCCAGTCATTATTCAAAGGCCTAGCCCGCTTCATTTCAGTAACCCTCAAGGTGATATGACCGGGATCAACAAAGGATCTGGGAAATTTATTTTGAAGTAACGACTGAAAACTGTTGAAGATGTGACCAGCATAACTGGGGTAAGCCATGACGACTCACAGTGATCATGAACCAGACGTCCTTTCCATTGAGGCTCCGCCAAAGGAAACTGTTACTCTTGAATGCAAGATTTCATAAACATTTAGAAGGATTTTTTCGACAGTTCATTTGTTTATTTATATGCATTTCTCTTTGATTAAGCATATTTAGCATGTACGAATTTGTTTATCTTTGATTGATTAATGCAACGCATATGTTTGTCTTGAATAAGTCCATTAGTTTCACTCATTCAAAACATATTTTTCATAAATTATAATGCCAACTTTACCCGATCTCTTGTTCTGATAGAGAATTGGGAGGAGGATGACGAACCTAAAACGTCAGATTTCTTGTCGTATGCTTTCAATTAAAGCCCGCTGATGATGTAAGGCATTGTTTCAAATCCCAAACACTGGAGATATAAGGATGTTAATCCCTCGTTAACCTCTTTGAGCCTTGAAGTAGGAGTTTTTTCTTTCTTTTTAAGAACCTTCATCCTAACCTGGGGCAGGGTAGGTTTCAGTTAAACCGATCGAGCGCTTAGACTCTTAAAAAGGAAGAGCCAACCTTCGAGAATTTATCCTTAGCATCTTAAGAAGTCCAATACAATGACTATCCCTCGGTTACCTAAGGAGTGGGGCAGTCACGAGCCTTTCAAAAGATTTACACGACTTGTGCATAAAGGAATATTCAAAAAAATAAGAGCCCGCTAAGTCAAAAACCTATGAAGGAGACTTAGGCAAAACTGGGGCATCCCGTTGGACTCCAAAGTCAGATCAAAAGACGTTGTCCAGGCAAAAGTTAGGGAATAAAAGCGAAACAAGGGGGTACAATAAATAATCCCTAGTAAAGAACAAAATCGTGTGACCAATTGCCATTAGAAATAGGTGAGTGACTGCCATGTCCAAAGCCTTGATAAGTTCTCGACCATAGCAAATCCGCTTGAGATAGGAGCATTCGTATCTGATTAACTGAATTAGGATTGGAGAACATCACGAAGAATGGGTGGGTACAAATATAACTTTGAGCCTTTATCCTTTTGTTTCTTAAACCGTGAACTGAGCCACGATACAACCTTTAAAAGACCTAATTGAAGTAGGACTTCGGTTGAAAGCATACTTGACAAGATCACGTTTCCTGACTCCTACGAGCTATGCTCAGAAAAAAATTCATGATGGCATTATAATTAAAACTTATATCCTGACTAGTGATTTCGGTCACAAGTTGTTGCGATATCTTTTTTTTCAAAACAAAAATTCAAGACAAATATATGTGTACATTGACAAGCTCAGGATAGGCATTTCAGGCATGACAACTTTGCTTGATATCTTAGAGATTTACATATGAACATAACCCGTGGAACTTGAAGATCCTGCTGAACAGGGGCAGGCAGTTTCCCAATTCGCTTACCAACGCGAGTCTGACATTCTTAAGAGCTATTTCCCAAACATTTCGTCGTAACACGATTAATTTGTGCCAGTTACGTCGAGACCTGACAAATCTCTCAAAGAGTTTGAGAACAATGGGGCAACCGGACTCGGTGTTCTCTATAAAATCCTCTTGAGATGACCCTACCTCGCAACGCAAGTATCCTGGGGCACCATGTTTTTGAAGAAACAAATGGCGGCTACTATAAGGTCCTGCAAGATCAAAACCATGGGATTTCACAATTTTTTCATGCACCCGATGGATTTTACTCACAGCGGCCTTCATACCCCAGTAAGCCTCAGTGTTGCAACAGACTCCTAAACTATTGCCTCATCACAGTCCCCAGAGAGACTATAAGCTGACAATTTTTTCTTGGGTAACTCGAAAGTGTCCCTCAGGTTTTCTTCTCCCCATGCGAAGACGTGGTACTATGCACCCAAGCAGATTACCTTCTCCCCAGAAAATTCAGAACTTTAAAACTAGAGTTGGTTCCACCATTGATCCTTCTTACCCATGATTGACGTATTGGTTGCAGAGAACGCAGGGTATCTCCGTCGAGATGTTTATTTCGTCTCTCGTCCTGTCTCTAGTCTGTTTCGTCAGCATACGCAAGGGCATAAGCATCACATGCCTATTTCATTACATATTCATTACATATTCATTACATATTCATTACATATTCATTACATACTCATTACATACTCATTTCATAACATCTTGCATAGTTACATACATAGACATTAACATACATTCATATTAACATATCCATTAACATACGCGATAACATGCACAGGTTCATCGTGTCTCCATCATTGGTCGTTACCACCGAGTAATTGGGGTTTGTCCATTCTCTCCAAATAGATTGTCAGCCCTAAGCATAAAATGCTTACTTGTTTCCAGTTTCCCCACAGAGCTCGATCCTCGTGGATGACGGTTACTTCAGCTATCTTTCCTCGCCAGGATTAGATATTTACCCTTCGAGATCATTCCCTCGATGGAGTTTTGATTTCCAGTCTTCTTTCTAGCTCGATCCTAGATTGAATCTCAGTCTTGTCGGTCGTCAATCCCAACCGGACGTGCATTTATTTTGCACCATCTAAAATTTTCACCATACATTGGCAGATACGCGACTATCTCGCTTGAGAAGTTTATCACCGTACCCGGACGTGCATTTATTTTGCACTATCTTTCAAGAAAATCAACTACAATCCTTTACAGATACACGCCAGTTCGCGCCTGGAAAATATATCAGTACAACACTTTACAATCCTACATGTTACAACCTTTTACACTTTACATTTTACAGCATCAACATACGACATTTCTCACCTAAGAAGTCGATCATATCCTCGTTATGACTCGCAGCAAATGGCCATCTCCATGGAGCAGTTGGGCTTCCATTTACCTGCCGTCTTGAGGTTTGAACCAAATCATATTCAGGAGAGCACGATTCTGAAATATGAGTATATTCAGTCATCCAGTTTCATATTCAGGAGAGCACGATTCTGAAGTATGAGTATATTCAGTTTCATATTCAGGAGAGCACGATTCTGAAATATGAAGAAATTCAGTCATCCAGTTTCATATTCAGGAGAGCACGATTCTGAAGTATGAGTAAATCCAGTCAGCCAGTTTCATATTCAGGAGAGCACGATTCTGAAGTATGAAGATTTTCATTTACCCTTTATCCGAATCATATTCAGGAGAGCACGATTCTGAGTTATGAGGAAGTTCAGTTCAGCCATTTTCATATTCAGGAGAGCACGATTCTGAATTATGAAGAATTTCATTTACCCGAAGGAGCGGAATCATATTCAGGAGAGCACGATTCTGAGTTATGAGGAAGTTCAATTATCCATTTTCATATTCAGGAGAGCACGATTCTGAAGTATGAAAAATTTCATTTAAAAGAAAGAGCCGAATCATATTCAGGAGAGCACGATTCTGAAATATGAGGAAGTTCAGTTCATCCTTTTCATACTCAGGAGAGCACGATTCTGAAGTATGAAGAATTTCATTTACAACCGAATCATATTCAGGAGAGCACGATTCTGAAGTATGAGGAAGTTCAGTTAGCCCTTTTCATATTCAGGAGAGCACGATCTTGAATTATGAAGAAGTTCATTTACCCTTTAGTAAAAGAAGAAACCAAATCGTATTCAGGAGAGCACGATCTTGAGTTACGGGAAGGTTTGAGCGAAATCATATTCAGGAGAGCACGATTCTGAGTTATGAAGAAGTTCATTTATCCTTTAGTAAAAGAAGGAACGGAATCATATTCAGGAGAGCACGATTCTGACGTATGAGGAAGTTCAGTTAGCCCTTTTCATGTTCAGGAGAGCACGATCTTGAAGCATGAAGAAGTTTATTTATCCTTCAGTAAGAGAAAAATCAGAATCGTATTCCAGGCGCCGACCTTAAATGCGAGAAGATTTATTTATCAGATAAGCAGCAGCCTCTTTATTTGAGTGCTTATCCATTTTTTGCACATAAGTCCCTTCCAACGATAAGTGACAGTTCTCCCTCGAGAAGCTTATCAGGGCAATTCCCATCAAAGTCCATTTATTTTGGCATACAGTCGGTCTTTACCCTGTATATTTGCTACGGATTCCCGAAAAGTCCGTTTGATCCTGTCACGAGAGATAGTTTACAGAAGCTTGGATGTTATTCTTTGCTCAATGCTCCAGCATTCTGT
Source organism: Lathyrus sativus (assembly GCA_963859935.3). Classification (NCBI taxonomy): domain Eukaryota; kingdom Viridiplantae; phylum Streptophyta; class Magnoliopsida; order Fabales; family Fabaceae; genus Lathyrus; species Lathyrus sativus. The sequence goes on from OZ012739.1 coordinate 569,419,425, forward strand.
AATCGATCTTGCAATCGTACGTGATCCAGTTTTATTTTTAGATTCCCCAGTGGAGGCCGTCTCATAGGTACCATCTCCATTTGAGAATCTCGTTCCTTTTCTAAAAAAGACAATTGGTCGTGTTCGCACCAGTTGACCATCATTTTTAGAATTCCCCAGTGTTGTACTGTGTCTCAGCGCGTCGTTTTCCCCAGTGAGTTCTTCTTGTAGCGTCTGTCCCTGTGTCGTCGTATTCGTCAGCATTTTCGCATTCATCATTCCAGCATACGCATCATATCATATTCATGGCATCGTCTGCATTAGTCTGTTCTCGTTTTGTCCATAGCATTGCATATCGCCACATATAAGGGCAAAATTTTCGGTTATCTATATTTAAATCCCTCCACCATGATTCCTCGAGTCTCCGCCACTCAAATCATCCGGTGTAGTTATTTAAATAGGGGCAACTGTAATACCCCAAATTTTACCCTTTTTTTTTTCTTTTTATTTTTATTCTGATTAACTTAATAAATTAACCTTTTTTTTTTTTTTTTTTTTAATCTTGTTTTTTTAACTAATAATAATTTAATTAAATTTTTTTATAACTTTACTAATGTTTTTTTATTAACTTTTTTTTTTTTTTCTATTTTTTTAAATCATTTTAAGCTCTTCTTACTAACTTTTAGGATTTAGATTAAAATTTAACTTTTTTTTTCTTTTCTTTAAGAGTAAATTTTTTTTATAACCTTTTTAAAATTAATTTCTAACACATTTTTTTAATCAAATTATAATACTTTTTTTAAAATAAAAATCTAACTTCTTTTTAAAATTAAATCTTTTTTCTAACTTTTTTTTAAATCTTTTTTCTAACTCCTCTTTAAAGTTAAATCTTTTTCTAACTTTTTAAAATTAAAACTTTTTTTTCTAACTCTTTAAAGTTAAATCTTTTTCTAACCTTTTAAAATTAAAACTTTTTTTCTAACTCTTTAAAGTTAAATCTTTTTCTAACTTTTTTAAAATTAAAACTTTTTTTCTAACTCTTTAAAGTTAAATCTTTTTTTTCTAACTATTTTAAAAGTTAAATCCTTTTTTTCTACCTTTTAAAGTTAAATCTTTTTTCTAACTTTTTTAAAGTTAAATCTTTTTTTCTATTTTTTTTAAAAAAATCAAATCTTTTTTTCTAACTTTTTTAAAGTTAAATATTTTTTTCTAACTTCTTTTTAAAATTAAATCTTTTTTCTAACTTTTATAAAGTTAAATCTTTTTTCTAACTACTTTTTTAAAATTAAATCTTTTTGTCTAACTCTTTTTAAAAATTAAATCTTTTTTTCTCTAACTTCTCTTTTTAAAAAATTAAATCTTTTTTCTCTAACTTCTTTTTTAAAAATTAAATCTTTTTTTCTCTAGCTTCTTTTTAAAATTAATTTTTTTTTTCTAACCTTTTTTTTAAAATTAAATCTAAATCTTTTTTTTGACACCTTTATTTTTCAAATTAAAATTCTAAATTCTTTTTAAAATTAAATTCTAACGCCTTTTTTTTTTAAATTTTAAATTCCTTTTAAAATTAAATTCTAACAGTTTTTAAAATAATTCTAACATTTTTTAAAACCCACATTCAAATATTTTTTTTTTTTTTTTTTTTTTTTTTTTTTTTTTTTTTACTCTAACTCATTTTTTTTTTTTAAAAACTCTAATTTTTTATTTAACTTGAAACTCTAATCTTCTTTGCTAACTTTTTAAATTTAAATCTCAACACTTTTTTAATCTAATCCAATCTTAATGAATTCCAGATCAAATCAATCATATCATATCATCATCATAAGAAAATCAGCATCACCATCAAATCAAATCTGAAATCATCATAAAAATCTACTCAAATCAAATCCGAGATTGAAAAAGATTGAGATATTCAAATTAAATCTGAGATTAAAAAAAGATTTAAAAATCAAGTATAAAAGGGACGAAAATCATAGCAAGAAGGAGAGAACTTTTTCGTAAAATCCAAGCAAACCCCGTCAAAAATCCTCTAGCCTCAGGACAAAGCATCATCGGCCATCATCATTCCGTAAGGATCAAAAAATATAATTACAATTTTTGTGTTGCTTTTCATGTTTTTCAGGAAAAAGAGATGAAGAAGACAAATCGGCGGCCATGCAAAAGAAGAAGAAGATAACATCCGTGAGAGGCAAACAAGAAGGAGAGGAACACACGCAAACTCAGAGAGCAGAGAGAAGAAGAGTGATGACCGGCCCAACCCTCTCTTTTTTTTTTTTTTTTTTTTTTATTATTTATTGTTTTTCCATTTGTTATTTTATTTTGTTTATCTTTTTTTAAAAAAAAATCAAGAAGACCCTTTCTTTTTTATAATCAAAAACCTTTTTCAAATTAATTAAAACTCTTTTTAAATAAAATAATCAAATGTTTTTTCAAATAATAAAACTTTTTTATAACTTTAAAGTAAAACGTGTTTTTAACTAACATTAAGATTTTTTAAATTAAACCAATTGTTTTTTTAATGATTAAATCTTTTTTTCAAAATATTATCACTAAAACTCCTTTTTTAGAATAATTAACCAAACTTTCACTTTTTTATTAATAAATTTTTTTTAAAACTCAAAACTCTTTTAATTAAAATTAATCTCTCTTTTAAATCCTTGGTTAAAAAGACCATAAAAGTCCTCCAAAATTCATACGGTTTGTTTCTCGTTCAATTTTGATTTCGTTTTCGTCTAACTCCACATACTGACATTTTTGTTTGTTTTGTTTCTTGCAGCTATTATGTTCAATTTGAAACTTATTTTCGGTTTTATATTTAGCTATTATAATTGTAACTGCTTATGGGATGTAATTGTGCGAGACAATTGTCGCATTTATCTTTCCGCACTTTATTTTCTGCCGTTGTATGTATATTCAATTTCATCGCATCTTTATAATTAATTTCACTCCTCCGAAGGAATTAGGTCTAGCCGTTTGACCGCCGTGTCAATAGTCCTCAACTTCAAACCCTTACAACCTCACAAACCCTAAATTTTCACAAATGCCTCGCCGCAGGCAAAATTACAATTTTACCCCTAGCATTAGGTCAAAGAGCCGCCGCGCTCATTTTAGGGTTTCCCGCCGTGGAATCCCTAACCTAATTTAACCCTAATTACAACTTAACAATTCAACGTAGAGATTTGGAGTTTCTACACTCCATGTAAGCGTGTCCCTAAGATACGTTTATTCCCCATTGAAACCTTGGCCACAGTCAAGACGTTTCTAACCTCCCTTTTGAGGGGAACTACGATTACTCTGATTCCACTCCCGTAAGGATACGTAGGCACAAGATGCGATGTCTTGCCGAGTAAACTTAGAATTAACCCCTTAGCTCTCCTTTCTCACTTTTAATCTTTGTACATATACCTTAAGCAAATGAATAAAGCAAATAGTAAACATCTGAACAAAAGGTTCCTGTAGAGTACTACAGAAGTTTAGGGTGCTAATACCTTCCCTAAATTTAACCAACCCCCGAACCCTAGAATTTCCCCGCATTGTGTTTACGATGCAAAATAGGTTTTCCCTCTTTTGACCTTTTCCTTCGGATAAATCAAAGAGCGGTTGTGAATTGAATTGCGATTCAAACTCATTAATAGTTTGTGATCCTATTTCCACCGCAACAGAGTCCATTTATCTCAGATCCAATGATGTAGGACAGATCATCTGTCGTCTTTGCATCTGTCAGATGCTTCACCAACTGATTCTCTATCAGGATGTCTGAAATAAGTCTTCCCAGAGGTATCCATGTTCTGACTTTCCCAGCTTTAGCTCTGACCTCTTCTCTAGTCTCTTTGACATGAGTCAGAAGATGATTGAAAATCAGATAGGGCAGATCCACCTTAATATTCTTGCTGATGCAGTACATGAAGTACAGATGCTCTGAACTCACATAGTCTGGTGAGTTAGATGACTTTCTGTGGAAGATTGTGTAAGAACACAGATTGTTTCTTAGTTATATCTCTATGTTTTGATGATAACACTTATGAATTTTGTATTCAAGAATTATATACTCTAAATTTGTTCTAGACTGTTTGCTACAGGTACTAAAGAAAATATTCTTAAAAGAGCAAATTTGGATCTGAACAATGTTATTATGAAAGGTTCAAGAGCATCTTAAATGAAGATCTGAACGCTGCTCCCAGAAGAATCTGAATGCTGTCTATTGAAGATTCTGAAGCAAGAGCCTCTAAAGAACAGAAGACTCTGAGTGATCAGAAGCTTAGTCATCAGAAGACTCTGAAGATACTGCGCTGCTTAAAGTATTGAGAATCTGATATAGAAGACTCTGATCTGATAGATTTACTCGCTCAAGCACACAAGCTGCACATACTCTGATTCAGCTCAATCTGAAGAACATCCAAGACTCTGAAGATCCAGAAGATCTCTACTCTGGAGATTCTGAAGATTTAGACTCTAATGTTGAAAGCTGAACTTATTTAGTGAAGAAGATTTAAATATGTACGTTGGCTTATCTCAACAGCTCTTTCCTCTTTTGTGCTAGACACAAGAACACAAACAAAAAGGTTTTATCTGTGCATTCCATTCTAAGGAAAGTTTCTGCAAAGAAAAGACAAAAGGCATCAGGCTTTTTCAGCACAGCCTCCAATGTGAAAACAAAAGGCTCCAGGCTTTTCTGCACAGCCTTCAACGTTAACAAGACTTCTTGGATCTAAGTGCCTATATAAAGAAGTCCACTCCATCTTCTTCATTGATCGAATCAATTGCAAAAAATCACTCATCAAAGAAAATCTCTCAAAGCTCTTATAATCCTATTTTTGCTATAACATTGTGTTTAACTTAAGAGAAATATCACAGTTGTGATAACAGCTTATTAGAAGAATTTTTACTCTTGTAATTGTTTTACATTGTTTGTAAAAGGTTTTCCTTAAGAGGATCTAGTTGGGATCAGTAGCTCTTGAGAAGACTAAGAACTGTAGTTCTTAGGTGTTACTATTGTAATCTGTTTGATTAAATAGTGGATTAAGTCCTTAACAGAGAAAGGCAAATCACTCTTGAGAGGGTGGACTGGAGTAGTTGAGTTCAACGAACCAGGATAAAAATAACTGTGTTTAAATCCATGAATATTTGTCTTACTTATTCAACCCCCCCCCCCTTCTAAGTAATTTTCTCACCTTCAGTTGGCATCAGAGCTCCGGTTTTGCATGTGCTACCACTTAACCGTGTCAGTAAAGATCCTGTGAGAAAAGTTACTTTGTTAAATATCTGTTTGTCATTATGGGTGACATATCTACATCTAACTGTAACAAATATGAAGGGGATAGAATCAGCACAAAGCCTCCCATGTTTGGTGGAGAAAAATTTGATTACTGGAAGGACAGGATAGAAGGTTTCTTCCTGGGGTATGATGCTGATTTGTGGGACTTGGTTATTGATGGCTATGAACATCCTACAAATGAGGATGGCAAGAAAGTTGACAGAAAATCAATGACAGAAGTCCAGAAGAAGGATTTCAAGAATCACCATAAAGCTAGGACAATATTGCTTAATGCAATCTCTCATACTGAGTATGAAAAGATTACTAACAGAGAAACGGCTCATGGAATGTTTGAGTCACTTAAAATGACTCATGAAGGAAATTCTCAAGTGAAGGAGACCAAGGCTCTGGCGCTTATACAAAAGTATGAAGCGTTCAAAATGGAAGAATCTGAAAATGTAGAAACTATGTTTTCTAGATTCCAGATCCTTACTACTGGTCTAAAGGTTCTAGACAAAGGATACTCGACATCAGATCATGTAAAGAAAATCATCAGAAGTCTGCCTACCAGATGGAGACCAATGGTGACTGCCTTGAAGATGGCTAAAGATCTGAACAAGATCTCTCTAGAAAAACTCATCAGCTCACTGAGGAGCCATGAGATTGAGCTTGAGGAAGATGAACCTCAGAAGAAAGAAAAAGGTAAATATGTTGCATTAAAATCTAACAAAACTGTTAAAGCTTTGCAGGTCATTCAAGATAGCTCTGAAGAATCTTCTGAAGAAGAAGAAGATGAGTTATCCATGCTGTCCAGAAGGATCAACAGGCTCTGGAAGTACAAGGGAAAGAAATTCAACAACTTCAGAAAATCTGATCATAGAAAGGAGTCTTCTGGGCACAGAAGATCTGGCAAGAAAGAAGTTGTATGCTATGAGTGCAAAGAGCCTGGGCATTATAAGAATGATTGCCCCAAACTTCAAAAAGAAAAACCCAAGAAGAAGGTTGACAAAAAGAAGAAGGTTCTAATGGCAACATGGGATGACTCAGATGACTCTGAATCATCTTCTGAATCAGAAGAAGAATGTGCAAATGTTGCACTGATGGCCAGCACAGAAGATCAAGAGGAAGGAACCTCAGGATATGAATCAGATTCTAAATCAGATGATGATGCAGAAGAGGTAATGGCTAAACTTACCAAAGAGGAACTTACAAAAGTTTTAACAGAAGTTCTTAAAAGTTACAACAATATCAAACTCAAATACAAGAAGCTGAAAAGCAATCTTGAATCTGAGATTGATCTTCTGAAGACAGAAATTGTTGAGCAAAAAGAAATTAATTTGAAAATCAAAAATGACTTTGAAATAACTCAACAAGAATCTGAATCTGAGGCTAAGTCATGTGAAAACATTTTAGAAAAATATGACTCTAGCTTTCAAAGATTCCTTACTAAGAGCATAGACAGAAGCAAGATGGCTTCTATGATCTATGGTGTTAGTGGGAACAACAGAAGAGGTATTGGATATGAATCTTCATCTGTAAGTAATCCAAAATCTGTTGACAAACTTCTCATCAAGAAGATTCCTCTGTACTCTCAATTTAAATTTGGTCATTTAAATGATATTAAACACACAAGCTCTGAGAAGAATACTTATGTGTTTAAACCCAAGGTAAGTCAAAATAAACATTATGTTGAAAAACAGAAGTTTAGACAAACCTACAAACCAACTAACCCCAAAGGACCCAAGAAGATCTGGGTACCTAAAAACAAAATAATACCTGTTGCAGATGTTCTTAGCAGCAAGATCCGGACGCCAGTCATGGTACCTGGACTCTGGATGCTCACGACACATGACAGGAGAAAAGTCTATGTTCCAAAGCCTGGAACTTAGATCTGGAGGTGACGTGAAGTTTGGAAGGAACCAGAAAGGCAAGATCATTGGATCTGGCACTGTTGGAAATGGTAAACTTCCCTCTATAACTAATGTTTTACTTGTTGAAGGTCTAAAACATAACTTATTGTCCATAAGTCAATTAAGTGACAATGGTTATGATATTACCTTTAATCAAAAATGTTCTAAAGCTATATGTCAAAAGGATGGCTCTATCCTATTTAGTGGTAAGAGGAAAAACAACATTTATAAAATAAACCTTTCAGAACTTAAAGTTCAAAATGTTCAATGCCTCTTGTCTGTTAATGAAGAGCAATGGGTCTGGCACAGAGGATTGGGCCATATTAATATGAGACGTATATCTCAGATTAATAAACTTAATCTTGTCAGAGGACTCCCTGATCTGAAGTTCACTTCAGATGCTCTTTGTGAAGCATGCCAAAAAGGGAAGTTTTCAAAAACATCTTTTAAATCAAAAAATGTTGTTTCTACTTCCAAACCACTAGAACTACTTCATATTGATATGTTTGGACCAGTGAAAACTGCATCCATCAGAGGCAAGAAGTATGGATTAGTCATTGTTGATGACTATAGTAGATGGACATGGGTAAAGTTCTTAAAACACAAGGACGAGTCACATTCTGTGTTCTTTGACTTCTGCAAGCAAATCCAGATTGAAAAAGATTTCAAAATTGTAAAAGTCAGAAGTGATCATGGGGGTGAATTTGAAAATAAATATTTTGAAAAATATTTTTCTGAAAATGGCATTGCTCATGATTTTTCCTGTCCTAGAACTCCACAACAAAATGGGGTTGTAGAAAGGAAAAACAGGACTCTGCAAGAAATAGCCAGAACCATGATCAATGAGACAAATCTGGCAAAACACTTTTGGGCAGAAGCAATCAACACAGCGTGTTATATTCAGAACAAAGTGTCTGTAAGGCCTCTTCTGAAGAAGACTCCATATGAACTGTGGAAGAACAGAAAGCCTAACATTTCTTATTTTCATCCTTTTGGATGTACTTGTTATATACTTAACACTAAAGAAAATCTTAACAAGTTTGATTCCAAAGCACAGAAGTGTTTCATGCTTGGTTATTCTGAACGCTCTAAAGGCTACAGAGTATTCAATATTGAAACACAGATTGTGGAAGAATCTATTCATGTAAGATTTGATGATAAGCTTGGCTTTGAAAAGCCAAAGCAGTTTGACAATTCTGCAGATAGAGAAGTGATTCTCACAGACTCTGAAGGATCAGAGGCAGAAAAGGCTAAAGAAAAGGAATCTGAAGCAACTCCAGATGATATTCACCTATCTTCTCATTTGGACAACTTACACATTTCTGAAAGATCAAATGTCAGAGGATTTTCTTCCAGAATCAAGGCATCTCACCCAGAAGATGTGATTATTGGAAAGAAAGATGATCCAATCAGGACAAGATCCTATCTCAGATCATCTGAATCTTCATTGTTTGGCTTAGTGTCAATAATTGAACCAACATCTGTGGATGAGGCTCTGAAAGATAATGAATGGATTATTGCCATGCAAGAAGAGCTAAATTAATTTACCAGAAATGAAGTTTGGGATCTGGTTCCTAGACCTAAAGGATTCAATGTTATTGGAACAAAATGGGTCTTCAGGAATAAGTTGAATGAAAAGGGAGAAGTAGAAAGGAATAAGGCAAGGCTGGTTGCTCAAGGATACAGTCAACAAGAAGGTATTGATTACACTGAGACATATGCTCCAGTGGCAAGGTTAGAATCTATTCGTCTTCTTATTTCATTTGCTGCACAGAATAACATTACTCTGTATCAGATGGATGTTAAAAGTGCCTTTCTTAATGGTATTATAGAAGAAGAAGTATATGTCCACCAACCTCCTGGTTTTGAAAGTGAAAACTTTCCAGATCATGTTTTCAAACTAAAGAAATCTCTTTATGGATTAAAACAAGCTCCCAGAGCTTGGTATGAGAGGTTGAGCAACTTCCTTCTAAAGAAAAATTTTATCATAGGAAAAGTGGATACAACTTTATTCTGTAAAACTGTTAAGAAGGATTTGTTGATTTGTCAAATTTATGTAGATGATATTATTTTTGGATCAACAAATATTACGCTTGGAAAGGAGTTTGCTAAATGTATGCAAGAAGAGTTTGAAATGAGCATGATGGGAGAATTGAGATTCTTCTTGGGAATCCAAGTCAACCAAACTCCAGAGTGCACCTACATACATCAAACCAAATATGTTAAAGAGCTTCTAAAAAAGTTCAACATGGTTGATAGTAAAATGGCAAAGACTCCAATGCATCCTACAAGCACTCTAGGTAAGGAAGAGGTAAGTAAGAAGGTAGATCAGAAACTCTACAGAGGTATGATAGGATCTCTTCTATACTTGACTGCTTCTAGACCAGATATTCTGTTTAGTGTCTGCTTATGTGCAAGATTCCAATCAGATCCTAGAGAATCAAACTTAACAGCTGTTAAGAGGATTCTAAGGTATCTGAAAGGTACTACTAACATGGGTTTGTGTTACAGAAGATCTGATGAATTTTCATTAGTTGGATTCTGTAATGCTGACTATGCTGGAGACAGAGTTGAACGTAAAAGCACTTCTGGAAGCTGTCAGTTTCTTAGAAGTCATCTGATCTCATGGTACAGCAAGAAGCAACCCACTATTGCACTATCAACTACAGAGGCTGAATATATTGCTGCTGCTGGATGTTGTACGCAGATGCTCTGGATGAAGAGTCAATTAGAAGATTATCAAATCTATGAGAGTAATCTTTCTATCTTCTGTGATAATACTTCTGCTATATGTTTGTCAAAAAATCCAATATTGCATTCTAAGGCTAAACATATAGAAATTAAACATCACTTCATCAGAGACTATGTTCAGAAGGGTGTAATCAATCTAGCCTTTGTTGACACAAATCATCAATGGGCTGATATTTTCACTAAACCCCTTGCTGAAGATAGATTTAAGTTCATTCTGAAAAATATTTGTATGGATTTTGGTCCAGAGTAATATTTATCAGAGGCAACCTCTCAGATGCAAAATGTTTAATGATCTGAAGTATTTCATCTGACTATTTGTTCATTTACATTTATTCAATTCTATTTGTGTGAAACTCTGAACTAACAAGCTCAGAAGATCTGAAAGTTGGAAACGTTTCATTTCTTGAGAGACATCAGATGCACTTACAAAGCAAACACGTGTCACTCAGTCTCTGAAATGATGGAGTGCTCAACTGAATTGACGTTTGAGGTATTGCTTTGAAAATCTCATTTTTTTCTTGGTTTTCCCCCAGCCGTCATAAATTTAAAGTGAAATGATTATTTTCATTAAATGCTGTCCAAACGTGCGTATGTGTCTTTTGTTGTGCCCTATGCTTGAATTTTTGGTTCTATAAATACCACCTATCACACTATTTTCACACTTTTCACATTCTCTACACTCATGCGTTTTTGCTCTCTCTTCAACCTCTACCAAAACCCTAAACCCCAACCAAGATCTTCTTCTTCAATGGATTCTACTTCAAACACTGCTGAAAAATCCAACAAGACTATAATGCATAAAGAACCAGAACGAACCTTATTTACTCCAGTAGCAGATCTTGAGGTTCTGTGTGAGAGCTTCATTGATCTTAGTTCATTAAAGGAAAATGGGTTTGACCTAACTCCTGCCATTAAAGCTCAAGGTTGGGAGAAATACTTTGAAAGATTGATGGGTCCTGTATATCCAACACTTGTAAAGGAATTCTGGATTCATGCAAGCGTTGGTCCTAAGTTTATTCATTCATCGGTTCTTGGGATGGAGATAGTTATTACTGAGAAACTGATCAGGCAACTGTTCAGTTATACCGAATCTGATGGAGTTTCAAACCTCGCCTCTTCTCGTATTGATATGGCTAAGGTTTATGAAGAAATCACTATAGCTGGAACGCCATCAAGTAAAGTTAAAGATCTGAAACCCATCTATAGGATCTGGGCAAAAATATTTATGAGTACATTTTTTCACAGAAAACCATCCAACTCCCCAGACTATGTGAGTTCGGAACATCTGTATTTCATGTACTGCATTAACAAGAATATCAAAGTGGATCTACCGTATCTGATCTTCAGTCATCTTCTAACTCATGTCAAAGAAACTAGAGAAGAGGTGAGAGCTAAAGCTGGGAAAGTTAGAACCTGGATACCCATGGGAAGATTGATGTCAGACATCCTTGTTGAAAACAAGCTGGTACAACATCTGACAGATGCAAAGATTACAGAAGATCTGTCTTACATCATTGGATCTGAAATAAATGGACTCAATCTGAAAAGGATGAAAATCATTTCAGAATTGAAAGGGCAACCTAGGAAGATAAACTCTAAAGAGGTCCAAGGCAGAAGGATACCCTTAGAAGACTTTCCAATGTTCAGTGCAGATGAACCAAAGGAATTTGTCTGGATGTACATTGCAGAATGTCTGAAGGAAGGAATTCCTCTACCTGCCAATCTTGTTCAGAAAGAAGGAGAAGAATTGCCAAATCTGCTGAAGGAAAGGCGTAGTAAGAGGAAAGCTGAAGAAGGATCAGTTCAGAAGAAGAGGAAAGCATCTGAAGTTCCAAGAAAGAAGAAGAAAGAGGGAAAGAAAGCCAGAATCAGTTCTAGAGAAGCCACTCTGGAAGAGATCAGAGACACCATTCATCAGGTATTAGCATCTGATCCTACACCTGTTGTTCATTCACCCCTTTCATCACCACAACTCTCTCCAAACCTTAGACAAAGAACTTCAAAACCCAAACATTCTGAAAATCTTTCATCTGAACCACTCTCCTTTGAACCAGTAAATTTACAACCATCTCCCGTACTAATTCCATCTGAACCACAACCTCAAACAATTCAATCAGAAATTCCACCAACAGAACCAACTCAACCAGAAAACACTCAAACAGTAATTCCACAACCAACAATGTCACAACCAGAGAATCCTCAATCAGAGACTCTCCAACCAGAAACAATTATTTCAGAACCAAACCAACCAGAGACTGTTCAAACTGAACACTCTGAACAAAAAATTCCATCAGAAGATCCAAATCTTTCTGACAATATTCTTGATATACAACCCCTCAATCAATCAATTATAATTTCGTCGACATCTGTTCACTCAGATGAATCTTCTGATTCATCTGATTCATCTGATTGTGAATCAGAATCCCTCAAACAAGCTCGTTCCGAAAGTGTTATGAAGGAACATCTCCACATCTCCATGTTTCATACTCCACCAAACTCTCCACCTCATCAACAACCATCTGCAATTCAACCACCTGAAACTCAGACTTTTCCTCAACCACAACCATCTGAACCTACACCATCTGAACCTACTCCTGTTAACACTCCCAATCCTAATCCCTCTGAACAGTCTGAACAGTCAGATCTAGGATCATGTGTTAATACTATGTTTGAAATTTTCAAAAAGGAGTTAGATTCTGAATATGGTCGTGTTAAGGATGTATGCATGTCTAGTTTGGATCCAACTGTGTCAAATGCTGCTTGGAAGCGCTTCATCTGGATGTTCAACAAAGCTGCCTTAAAAGTTAGAGCTAAATGCTCTAAGCTTGCTAAGACTAAATTTGCAGAATTAATCAAGGTAACTCTGATGAACATGCCTCCTCCTCCTCCTGTGTTACTTTTGGAAGCTGCTCCTCCAGTAGTTCCTGAATCTGAAATGGTTGAACAAGCTTCTGATGAAAACCAATCTGAAGGAAACCCTGCTACTACTGCACCTGCTCCGTCTTCATCTGTGGTTGCAGAACTTGTAAATGATGTGAAGGATATAAAGGACTGGATGGTCAAGCAAGAGAAGACAACTGATGAAATTAAGACCTGGATGTCAAAGCAAGAAGAGTCAACTGCCAAGATGACAGAGCTTCTGACCCTTATTGCCTCTCGCCAGACCTAGTTTTATTTGTTGTTTTGCACATGAACTGCCTTTGCTGTTTACTTTTTGTTGTGTTATGTGTTTTGTGTTTTGGCTTCTGCCTGTTTGACTGTGAACTTTGGTTTGTTTTAATTGCTTGAAGATGTGTTTGCTCCTATATGCCTCTTTTCTTCTGTATCTTTCTGTTTTTTAAAAAATCTTTTTGATTATGACAAAAAGGGGGAGAAAAAGAGAAACTGAGTGATCAACCTATAAGCAATTACCAAAAACTAAAATTCAGACATGTTATTAACTTACTTTGAATTTAAGTCTTTCAGATTACATTGAAATATCTGACATAATTCATTGAAGTTACCCTGAGACTTTTTGAACCAGAACCTGATACATTTATTCTGAAAGAGAATTCAAGCAAGATGATAACCAGGCGCTCTGACTAAAGGAAGTCATATTTATCTGGCATCAAGAATGGATTCTGAACTCTTTCATCAGGCTCTGAATCTGAAATATACTTAATCAAAAAAAGGAAAGTATTCTATTCTATTGAAGTATTTATTTCAGGGGGAGATTGTTAATCTCAGGGGGAGTTATAATTCATACTCTTTATTGAACAAAATTTCTCATGTTTTGTCATCATCAAAAAGGGGGAGATTGTAAGAACACAGATTGTTTCTTAGTTATATCTCTATGTTTTGATGATAACACTTATGAATTTTGTATTCAAGAATTATATACTCTAAATTTGTTCTAGACTGTTTGCTACAGGTACTAAAGAAAATATTCTTAAAAGAGAAAATTTGGATCTGAACAATGTTATTATGAAAGGTTCAAGAGCATCTTAAATGAAGATCTGAACGCTGCTCCCAGAAGAATCTGAATGCTGTCTACTGAAGATTCTGAAGCAAGAGCCTCTAAAGAACAGAAGACTCTGAGTGATCAGAAGCTTAGTCATCAGAAGACTCTGAAGATACTGCGCTGCTTAAAGTATTGAGAATCTGATATAGAAGACTCTGATCTGATAGATTTACTCGCTCAAGCACACAAGCTGCACATACTCTGATTCAGCTCAATCTGAAGAACATCCAAGACTCTGAAGATCCAGAAGATCTCTACTCTGGAGATTCTGAAGATTTAGACTCTAATGTTGAAAGCTGAACTTATTTAGTGAAGAAGATTTAAATATGTACGTTGGCTTATCTCAACAGCTCTTTCCTCTTTTGTGCTAGACACAAGAACACAGACAAAAAGGTTTTATCTGTGCATTCCATTCTAAGGAAAGTTTCTGCAAAGAAAAGACAAAAGGCATCAGGCTTTTTCAGCACAGCCTCCAATGTGAAAACAAAAGGCTTCAGGCTTTTCTGCACAGCCTTCAATGTTAACAAGACTTCTTGGATCTAAGTGCCTATATAAAGAAGTCCACTCCATCATCTTCATTGATCGAATCAATTGCAAAAGATCACTCATCAAAGAAAATCTCTCAAAGCTCTTATAATCCTATTTTTGCTATAACATTGTGTTTAACTTAAGAGAAATATCACAGTTGTGATAACAACTTATTAGAAGCATTTTTACTCTTGTAATTGTTTTACATTGTTTGTAAAAGGTTTTCCTTAAGAGGATCCAGTTGGGATCAGTAGCTCTTGAGAAGACTAAGAACTGTAGTTCTTAGGTGTTACTATTGTAATCTGTTTGATTAAATAGTGGATTAAGTCCTTGACAGAGAAAGGCAAATCACTCTTGAGAGGGTGGACTGGAGTAGTTGAGTTCAACGAACCAGGATAAAAATAACTGTGTTTAAATCCGTGAATATTTGTCTTACTTATTCAACCCCCCCCCCTTCTAAGTAATTTTCTCACCTTCAGATTGTACTCATAAATATTTTTGCCCAGATCCTATAAATAGGTTTCAGATCTTTAACCTTGCTTGTTGGTGTTCCAGATACAGTAACCTCTTCATACACTTTAGCCATATCAATATGTGCAGAAGCTAGGTTTGTAACACCGTCAGATCCTTTGTAACTGAACAGTTGCCTGATTAATTTCTCAGTTATCACTATCTCCTTCCCAAGGACAGATGAGTGAATGAACTTAGGACCAGCACTAGCGTGAATCCAGAATTCCTTTACAAGAGTTGGGTATACAGGACCCATCAGTCTTTCAAAATACTTCTCCCAGCCTTGAGCTTTAATGGACGTTGTTAGGTCAAACCCATTTTCTTCTATTGATTCAAGATCATGAAGCTTTCACACAGAACTTCAAGATCCACAACTGGAGTAAACAGAGTGCGTTCTGGTTTCTTGTACATTATATTTTTGTTGGAGATTTCAGCAGCATTTGATGTAGAAGCCATTGATGAAGATGAAGATCTTGATTTAGGTTTAGGGTTTTTGTAGAGGTTGAAGAGAGAACAGAAATGCATAAGTGTAATGAGTGTGAAAAATGTGAAAATGGTGTGATAGGTGGTATTTATAGAAAACCAAAAATCAGACATTGGGCACATCAATAGTCACGTACGCACGTTTACACAGCATTTAATGAAAATAGTCATTTCAAATTAAAAAATGACAAATGAGGGGAAAACCAAGAAAAATGAGATTTTCAAAGCAATACCTCAAACGTCAGTTCAGTAGAGCACTCCATCTTTTCAGAATTTGAGTGACACGTGTTTGCTTGCATGTGCATCTGATGTCTCTCAAGAAATGAAACGTTTCCAACGTTCAGATCTTCTGAGTTTGTTAGTTCAGAGTTTCACACAAATAAATAAATTAAAGATAAATGAACAAATAATCAGATAAAATACTTCAGATCTTTAAACATTTATCATCTGATAAGTTGCCTTTGATAAATATTACTCTGGACAAAAATCCATACAAATATTTTTCAGAATGAACTTAAACCTATCTTCAGCAAGGGGTTTTGTGAAAATATCAGCCCATTGATGATCTGTATCAACAAAAGCTAGATTTATTACACCCTTCTGAACATAGTCTCTGATGAAGTGATGTTTAATTTCTATATGTTTAGCCTTAGAGTGTAAAATTGGATTTTTTGACAAACATATAACAGAAGTATTATCACAGAAGATAGAAAGATTACTCTCATAGATCTGATAATCTTCTAGCTGACTCTTCATCCAGAGCATCTGCGTACAACATCCAGCAGCAACAATGTATTCTGCCTCTGTAGTTGATAGTGCAATAGTGGGTTGCTTCTTGCTGAACCATGAGATCAGACGACTTCTAAGAAACTGACAGCTTCCAGAAGTGCTTTTACGTTCAACTCTGTCTCCAGCATAATCAGCATCACAAAATCCAACTAATGAAAATTCATCAGATCTTTTGTAACACAGACCCATATTAGTAGTACCTTTCAGATACCTTAGAATCCTCTTAACAGCTGTTAAGTGTGATTCTCTAGGATCTGATTGGAATCTTGCACATAAGCAGACACTAAACAGAATATCTGGTCTAGAAGCAGTCAAGTATAGAAGAGATCCTATCATACCTCTGTAGAGTTTTTGATCTACCTTCTTACTTACCTCTTCCTTACCTAGAGTGCTTGTAGGGTGCATTGGAGTCTTTGCCATCTTACTATCAACCATGTTGAACTTCTTCAGAAGCTCTTTAACATATTTGGTCTGATGTATGTAGGTGCACTCTGGAGTCTGGTTGACTTGGATTCCCAAAAAGAATCTCAATTCTCCCATCACGCTCATCTCAAACTCTGCCTGCATACATTTAGCAAACTCCTTTCCAAGCATAATATTTGTTGATCCAAAAATAATATCATCTACATATATTTGACAAATCAACAGATCTTTCTTAAGAGTTTTACAGAATAAAGTTGTATCCACTTTTCCTCTGATAAAATTTTTCTCCAGAAGGAAATTGCTCAACCTCTCATACCAAGCTCTGGGAGCTTGTTTTAAACCATAAAGAGATTTCTTTAGTTTAAAAACATGATTTGGAAAATTTTCACTTTCAAAGTCAGGAGGTTGGTGGACATATACTTCCTCTTCTATAATTCCATTAAGAAAGGCACTTTTAACATCCATCTGATATAGAGTGATGTTATTCTGTGCAGCAAATGAAATAAGAAGGCGTATAGATTCTAACCTTGCCACTGGAGCATAAGTTTCAGTGTAATCAATACCTTCTTGTTGACTGTAACCTTGAGCAACTAGCCTTGCCTTATTCCTTTCAACTTCTCCCTTTTCATTCAACTTATTCCTGAAGACCCATTTTGTTCCAATAATGTTGAATCCTTTAGGTCTAGGAACCAGATCCCAAACTTCATTTCTGGTGAATTGATTTAGCTCTTCTTGCATGGCAATAATCCAATCATTATCTTTCAGAGCCTCATCCACAGATGTTGGTTCAATTATTGACACTAAGCCAAACAATGAAGATTCAGATGTTCTGAGATAGGATCTTGTCCTGATTGGATCATCTTTCTATCCAATAATCACATCTTCTGGGTGAGATGCCTTGATTCTGGAAGAGGATCCTCTGACATTTGATCTTTCAAAAATGTGTAAGTTGTCCAATTGAAAAGATAATGGAATAGCATCTAGGGTTGCTTCAGATTCCTTCTCTTTAGCCTTATCTGCCTCTGAGCCTTCAGAGTCTGTGAGAATCACTTCTCTATCTGCAGAATTTTCAAACTACTTTGGCTTTTCAGAGCCAAGCTTATCATCAAATCTTACATGAATAGATTCTTCCACAGTCTGTGTTTCAGTATTGAATACTCTATAGCCTTTAGAGCGTTCAGAATAACCAAGCATGAAACACTTCTGTGCTTTGGAATCAAACTTGTTAAGATTCTCTTTAGGGTTAAGTATATAACAAGTACATCCAAAAGGATGAAAATATGAAATGTTATGCTTTCTGTTCTTCCACAGTTCATATGGAGTCTTTTTCAGAAGAGGTCTTACATACACTCTGTTCTGAATGTAACAGGCTGTGTTGATTGCTTCTGCCCAAAAGTGTTTTGCCAGATTTGTCTCATTGATCATGGTTCTGGCCATTTCTTGCAGAGTCCTGTTTTTCCTCTCTACAACCCCATTTTGTTGTGGAGTTCTAGGACAGGAAAAATCATGAGCAATGCCATTTTCAGAAAAATATTTTTCAAAATATTTATTTTCAAATTCACCACCATGATCACTTCTGACTTTTATAATTTTGAAATCTTTTTCATTCTGGACTTGCTTGCAGAAGTCAAAGAACACAGAGTGTGACTCATCCTTGTGTTTTAAGAACTTTACCCATGTCCATCTGCTATAGTCATCAACAATGACTAATCCATACTTCTTGCCTCTGATGGATGCAATTTTCACTGGTCCAAACAGATCAATATGAAGTAGTTCTAATGGCTTGGAGGTAGAAACAACATTCTTTGGTTTAAAAGATGATTTTGAAAACTTCCCTTTTTGGTATGATTCACAAAGAGCATCTGAGGTGAACTTCAGATTAGGAAGTCCTCTAACAAGATTAAGTTTATTAATCTGAGATATACGTCTCATATTAATATGCCCCAATCTTCTGTGCCAGACCCATTGCTCTTCATTAACAGGCAAGAGGCATTTAACATTCTGAATCTTAAGTTCTGAAAGATTTATTTTATAGATGTTGTTTTTCCTCTTACCACTAAATAGGATTGAGCCATCCTTCTGACTAATAGCTTTACAACATTTTTGATTAAAGGTAATATCATAACCATTGTCACTTAATTGACTTATGGACAATAAGTTATGTTTTAACCCTTCAACAAGTAAAACATTAGTTATAGAGGGAAGTTTACCATTTCCAATAGTGCCAGATCCAATGATCTTGCCTTTCTGGTTCCCTCCAAACTTCACGTCACCTCCAGATCTAAGTTCCAGGCTTTGGAACATAGACCTTTCTCCTGTCATGTGTCGTGAGCATCCAGAGTCCAGGTACCATGACTGGCGTCCTGACCTTGCTGCTAAGAACATCTGCAACAGGGATTATTTTGCTCTTAGGTACCCAGATCTTCTTGGGTCCTTTAGGGTTAGTTGGTTTGTAGGTTTGTCTAAACTTTTGTTTTTCAACATAATGTTTATTCTGACTTGCCTTGGGTTTAAACACATAAGTATTCTTCTCAGAGCTTGTGTGTTTAATGCCATTTAAGTGACCAAACTTAAATTGAGAGTACAGAGGTGTCTTCTTGATGAAGAGTTTGTCAATAGATCTTGGATTACTTCCAGAGGAAGATTCATATCCAATACCTCTTCTGTTGTTCCCACTAACACCATAGATCATAGAAGCCATCTTGCTTCTGTCTATGCTTTTAGTAAGGAATCTCTGAAAGCTAGAGTCATATTTTTCTAAAATGTTTTCACATGACTTAGTCTTAGATTCAGATTCTTGTTGAGCTATTTCAAAATCATTTTGGATTTTCAGATTAATTTCTTTTTGCTCAACAAGTTCTGTCTTCAGAAGATCAATCTCAGATTCAAGACTGCTTTTCAGCTTCTTGTATTTGAGTTTGATCTTGCTGTAGCTTTCCAACATTTCAGACAAGCTCTCAACAAGTTCAGCTCTGGAGAGTTCAGAAAATACCTCTTCATAGTCAGAGTCTGATTCATCTTCAGATCCTGATGTTCCTTCTTCCTGATCATCTGTGTTGGCCATCAGTGCAACATTAGCACATTCTTCTTCTTATTCTGAAGATGATTCAGATTCATCCGAGTCATCCCATGTTGCCATCAGAACCTTCTTCTTTTTGTCAAACTTCTTCTTGGGTTTTTCTCTTTGAAGTTTGGGGCAATCATTCTTGTAATGCCCAGGTTCTTTGCACTCATAGCATACAATTTCTTTCTTGCCAGATCTTCTGTGCCCAGAAGATTCCTTTCTATGATCAGATTTTCTGAAGTTGTTGAACTTCTTTCCCTTGTGCTTCCAGAGTTTGTTGATCCTTCTGGACAACATGGATAATTCATCTTCTTCTTCAGAAGAAGATCCTTCAGAGCTTTCTTCAATAACCTGCAAAGCTTTAGCAGATTTATTAGATTTTAAAGCAATAGATTTACCTTTCTCTTTCTTTTGAGGTTCATCTTCCTCAAGCTCAATTTCATGGCTCCTCAGTGAGCTGATGAGTTCTTCTAAAGAGATATTGTTTAGATCTTTAGCCATCTTCAAGGCAGTCACCATTGGTCTCCATCTGGTAGGTAGACTTCTGATGATTTTCTTTACATGATCTGATGTGGAGTATCCCTTGTCCAGAACTTTTAGACCAGCTGTGAGGATCTGAAATCTAGAAAACATAGTTTCTATATTTTCAGATTCTTCCATTTTGAACGCTTCATACTTCTGTATAAGCGCCAGAGCCTTGGTCTCCTTCACTTGAGAATTTCCCTCATGAGTCATTTTAAGTGACTCAAACATTCCATGAGCTGTTTCGCTATTAGTAATCTTTTCATACTCAGTATGAGAGATTGCATTAAGCAATATTATCCTAGCCTTATGGTGATTTTTGAAATCCTTCTTCTGGGCTTCTGTCATTGATTTTCTATCAATTTTCTTGCCATCCTCATTTGTAGGATGTTCATAGCCATCAATGACTAAGTCCCACAAATCAGCATCATAACCAAGGAAGAAACTTTCTATCCTGTCCTTCCAGTAGTCAAATTTCTCTCCATCAAACATAGGAGGCTTTGTGCTGATTCTATCCCTTTCTTCATATTTGTTGTTGATGTTGGATATTGTATTATCAGCCATTGTAACAACCAAATATATATCAAAGTAACTTTTCTCACTAGATCTTTACTGACACGGTTAAGTGGTAGCACACGCAGAACCGGAGCTCTGATGCCAACTGAAGGTGAGAAAATACTTAGAAGGGGGGTTGAATAAGTATGACAAATAATCAAAGATTCAAACAGAGTTATTTTTATCCTGGTTCGTTGAACTCAACTACTTCAGTCCACCCTCTCAAGAGTGATTTGCCTTTCTCAGTCAAGGACTTAATCCACTATTTAATCAAACAGATTACAATAGTAACACCTAAGAACAACTGTTCTTAGTCTTCTCAAGAGCTACCGATCCCAACTGGATCCTCTTAAGGAAACCTTTTACAATCAATGTAAAACTATTACAAGAGTAAGAATGCTTCTAAGAAGCTATTATCACAACTGTGATATTTCTCTTATGTTTAAGAACAATGTTACAACAAAAATAGAATATAAGAGCTTTGAGAGATTTTCTTTTATCAGTGATTTTTCAAGGGGTTCGTCGTTTGAAGAAGATGAAGTAGACTTCTTTATATAGGCACTTAGATCCATGAAGTCTTCTCAACGTTGGAGACTGTGCTGAAAAAGCCTGGTGCCTTTTGTCTTCACGTTGCAGAATCTTTCCTTAGAATGGAATGCACAGATAAAACCTTTTTGTCTGTGTTCCTGTGTCTATCATAAAAGAGGAAAGAGCTGTTGAGATATGCCAACGTACATATTCAAATCTTCTTCACTAAGTAAGTTCAGCTATCAACATCAGAGTCTGGATCTTCAGATTCTCCAGAGTAGAGATCTTCTGGATCTTCAGAGTCTTGAGATGTTCTTCAGATTATGCTAAATCAGAGTATGTGCAGCTTGTGTGCTTGAGCGTGTAGTTCTGTCAGATCAGAGTCTTCTATATCAGATTCTCAATATTATGTAGCGCAGTATCTTCAGAGTCTTCTGATGACTAAGCTTCTGAACTCTCAGAGTCTTCTATTCTTTAGAGGTTTCTGCTTCAGAATCTTAAGTAGACATTACTCAGATTCTTCTGAAGGTAGCGTTCAGATCTTCCTTTAAGATGCTCTTGACCCTTTGAAGCCTTTCATAATATCATTGTTCAGATCCAAATTTGCTCTTTTAAGAATATTCTCTTTAGTACCTGTGGCAAACAGTCTAGAACAAATTTAGAGTATGTAATTCTTGAATACAAAATTCATAAGTGTTATCATCAAAACATAGAGACATTACTGAAGAAACAATCTGTGTTCTTACACCTGTTACGACCAGAACTGATTCTTGTCCAAATACTCATACGATTCACTTACTCAATGCCCCCAAAACATCCCTAAATCATCCCTACGGTCATACGATGATAACGACACAAAATCTATGGTTTATTAGGCCAATCTGGCAACATTTGCACTGCCTAAATCACTATTTTCCTGCAATTGCTCTAAGTGCATCAGAGTTACTCACATTTGAACATTCCTATTCCTACAGGTTCAAACATATAACGATCCAAGGTTTTAGCCACGAAGGCCTAAAGTTTCCCTTTCTCATATCAATATTTAGTGTTACATACCATTACCCCTAACCTCAAAGCCTTATTATCAAATTCCATATTTTCCAACAACCAACCCAAAATACCTTAAATCATAAACCACATAAACCAACCATAAACACATCGAAAGGCATACATAGAAAATCATGAACAATGATATTCCCCATACCTTAGTCGATTCGCAGCTTTCACGATTAACTTCGGGATCTTCTGCCTCCAACCTTTCCTTCGGAGCTCTGCCCACCAAACTTTCACGGTTAACACAAATGAATTCAAATTCCCTTAAGAACTCAATTTTGCCAACTTAGTCTTGGGCCTCACAAATTGGGCTTTTCCCTCATTACCCTTACTAACTCCCTCAAATGCCCAAATTGCCCTTATTTCACTTATATTCCATTTAATTAATAATAATACTAATAAATTAATATTATATGTTATTAATCAAATAAATACCTGAAAATGCACATCTTTCCAATATTCACAAAATCACCGAAAATTCACTGAAACATGAATATTCTTAATTAAATAATTAATTAACATATTCCGATTAAATTTAGGGTGTTACAACTCTCCCCCAATTAAAAGAATTTTTGTCCTCGAAAATTACCTGCAGAAAACAGAGTCTGATACGACTCCTTCATTTGATCTTCACGTTCCCAAGTCCAACTTTCTCCCGCTGGTCCTCCCCACAATACCTTCACCAAGGCGATCTCTTTACCTCATAGTTGTTTCACTTCTCGTTCGTCAACCCGAACAGGCAACACCTCAACAGTCAAATCATCTCGCACTTGTACATCATCCATTTGAATCACATGCGACGGATTTGGAATGTACTTCCTCAACTGAGACACATGAAACACATCATGCAAATTCACGAGCGACGGCAGTAAAGCAATCCGATAGGATACTTCCCCCACCTTCTGCGAAATCTGGTACGGACCAACAAAACGCGATGTGAGCTTTCGATACTTCAAAGCTTGACCAACACCAGTTACCGGTGTAACTCTCAGAAACACATGATCTCCCGCTTGGAACTTAAGTGCTTTCCTCCTCTTATCATGGTAATTCTTCTGACGACTCTGCGACGCTTTCATCTTTTCACGGATCATCTTGATATTTTCAGTCGTCTCTTACACAATTTCAGGTCCGAGCACAACACTCTCACCCGATTCATACCAACACAATGGAGTCCTACACCTCTTACCATACAAAGCCTCATACGGTGCCATTCCGATACTAGAATGATAATTGTTATTGTAGGTAAACTCGACCAACGGTAAATAACTATCCCATGATCCACCTTGATCCAAAACACAAGCTCTCAACAAATCCTTTAAAGACTGGATAGTTCTTTCTATTTGTCCATCCGTCTGCGGATGATAGGCAGAACTCAACCTCAACTTAGTACCCAAAGCTGCCTGCAAACTCTCCCAAAACCTCGATGTAAATCTCGGATCTCTATCAGACACAATACTTGACGGAACACCATGCAACTTCACAATTTGCTTAATATATAATTCAGCAAGCTTCTGCAACGAATAATTGACCCTCATCGGTACAAAATGAGCTGATTTAGTCAATCTATCAACAATTACCCAAATTGAATCATATCCCTTCAACGTCTTCGGAAAACTTGTCACAAAATCCACAAAAATGTTATCCCATTTCCATTTTGGAATACTCAACGGTTGCATCAGACCCGACGATCTCTGATGCTCAATCTTCGACTTTTGACAAGTCAAAGAAGCATACACAAATTCAGCAATTTCCTTCTTCATACTAGGCCACCAAAACAACTTCTTCAAGTCTTGATACATCTTTGTGGCACCAGGATGAATACTCAACCCGCTTCTATGACCTTCTTCAAGAATGCTCTTCCTGATTTTTGGCACAACGGAAACACATACTCTATCTCGGAACCTCATCACACCATTCTCATTGATCCGAAAATCACCTCCGTTACCTTGATTAATTAACGCGAGACGATCCACCAAACTCAAATCAGATTTCTGACCTTCTCTGATCTGTTGGAGAATACTACTAGTCAGCTTTAACATACCCAGTTTCACACTGTTAGGAGTCTCTTCACAAATCAAACTCATATCTCTAAATTGCTCAATCAGTTCCAACTCTCGAACCATAAGCATCGACATATGCAAGGACTTCCTACTCAACGAATCAGCTACAACATTAGCCTTACTCGGATGGTAACTCAATTCAAAATCATAATCCTTCAAAAGTTCAAGCCATCTTCGCTACCTCATGTTCAACTCTTTCTGATCAAACAAATACTTCAGACTCTTGTGATCACTGAAAACTTCGAATCTGGACCCAAATAGATAATGTCTCCAAATCTTCAACACAAACACCACAACGGCCAACTCTAAATCATGAGTAGGGTAATTTCTTTCATGAACCTTCATTTGTCTGGAAGCGTAAGAAACAACCTGACCGTTCTGCATCAATACGCCTCCAAGACCCATCTTCGACACATCACAATACACCACAAAGGACTCACTCGGATTTGGCAAAATCAACACTGGAGCAGTCGTCAACTTCTTCTTGAGTTCTACAAAACTCTTCTCACAAGCAACATCCCACACATAAGCCTGACCCTTTCGATTCAACTGAGTCAATGGCAATGCTAACTTAGAAAAACCTTCAATAAACCTGCCATAATAACCAGTCAACCCAAGAAAACTTCGAATCTCAGTAGCAGACTTTGGAGCCTCCCACTGCAACACAACACCAATCTTCGACGGATCAACAACAATCCCTTCACTAGAAATCACATGGCCAAGGAAACTCACTTCCTTCAACCAAAACTTACACTTAGATAACTTGTCATAAAGCTTCTTGTCTTTCAAAACCTGCAATACAACTCTTAGATGTTGCACATGTTCTTCTTCAAACTTAGAATACATCAAAATATCATCAATAAACACCACTACAAACTGATCCAAATAAGGATAGAAAATCCTATTCATATACTCCATGAATACGCCAGGTGCATTCGAAACTCCAAACGACATCACAGTATACTCATAGTGTCCATATATCATCCTGAAAGCTGTCTTCGGAATATCATCAGGCTTAACACGAATCTGATGATAACCAAACCTCAAATCAATCTTGCTAAACACACAAGCACCCACCAATTGATCCATTAAATCATCAATCCTCGGAAGTGGATATTTATTCTTAGTCGTCACTTTATTCAATTGCCGATAATCCAAGCACAATCTCATACTACCATCTTTCTTCTTCACCAACAACATAGGAACACCCCACGGAGAAACACTCGGTCGAACAAACTTCTTCTCAAGCAAATCTTCCAACTGTTTCTTCAATTCTCCTAACTCAGATGCATACATCTGATAAGGAGCCATCGATACAGGACTAGTGCCCGGTATCACCTCAATAGTAAACTCTACCTCATGCTCAGGAGGTAGGTCATTCATGTCGTCTGGAAACACCTCAGGAAATTCTCAAACAACTGGTAGCTCCATGCCCACTACTTCACAATCCACTTGAAGCGAAGCAAACAAAGCAAACATCTTAGCCTCATCTTCTAAGAGTCCTTCCACTTGCTTAGCGGACACAAACATCAACTCTCCACCATCACCAAACTCAGGAAATCTCACAATGTTACTATAACAATCAATGTGAACATAATTGTACTCCAACCAGTTCATCCCAAGGATAACATCAATTTGATTCAAAGGTAGACAAACCAATTCCATCATAAAGTTCCTATCATAAATAGTCAAAGGGCAGCTCAAACAGACTAAAGCATTAGTCACATAACCATTAGCCGGGGTATCAATAACCATACTCCCACTCATAGCAGACAAATTCAAATTCAACCTCTTAGCACATTCAAGCGAAATAAACAAATGAGTAACACCAATATCAACTATAACAATCAATTCAACATCATTAATAAAACACGTACCTCTGATCAAGTTATCCGTCTTGGCTTCTTCTGCACCGCTCAAAGCAAACACTCTGCCACTTGTCTGAGCAGCAGTAGCAGTCTTCTTCGGCTGCTGACACTGGGTACTGATATGCCCCTTCTCTCTATAGTTGAAGCAAGTTGGAGCTTCGTCTTTGCAGTCATTAGCCTTATGACCCCTCTTGCCACAATGATGACACCTCAGCGCTTTACAATTCTCAACACG
Organism: Lathyrus sativus; assembly: GCA_963859935.3. Lineage (NCBI taxonomy): Eukaryota > Viridiplantae > Streptophyta > Magnoliopsida > Fabales > Fabaceae > Lathyrus > Lathyrus sativus. The sequence goes on from OZ012739.1 coordinate 569,445,934, forward strand.
ATGGCCTTGCTCGCCACACTTATAACACTTCCCTGGAGCAGTAGCCGCTCCCCTACTTGGCTTTTTCCCATCCGAAGCCTTATGCTTTCCTTTATCACCAGAAGTCACATACGGTTTTCCCCTGAACTGACCTTTCTCTTTCTTCTCACTCAGCTGCTTGTAGTGAGTAGATCGAGCTCGACTATCTTCATCATAAATTCTGCTCTTGTTCACTAGTTCTGAAAACCGATGAATCTGCTGATACCCAATTCCCTACTTAATCTCTGGTCTAAAACCATTCTCAAACTTGAGACACTTCGACATCTCTGCGTCAACACGGTTGTAATGCGGACAAAACTTGACCAAAGACTCAAACTTTGCCGCATACTCAGCCACAATCATATTACCTTGTTTCAGCTCAAGGAACTCCACCTCTTTCTTCCCCCGAACATCTTCAGGAAAATACTTTCTCAGAAACTCTTCTTTAAACACAATCCAAGTTATTGCAATGCCCACATCTTCTAATCTCTGGCGAGTGTTATCACACCAGTCCTCAGCCTCCTCTGCCAGCATATGCATACCAATCTATACCTGTTGCGCATCGGTGCACGCCATAACTCGGAAAATCTTCTCAATCACTTTCAGCCACTTCTGCGCACCATCAGGATCATGAGTACCCGTAAAAGTCGGCGGATTATTACTCTGAAAATTTCCCAAAGTACGGAACTCATCTGGAGGTCCACCATTCTGAGCTATCACTTGGGCAAGTGATTCCAACGCATCAGCAATAGCACGATCATTCCTTCCTACCATCTACAACCACTAACAAGGTTAGAAGGAAACAACTCATTGATAGCGTTCTCACACTATCGACTGACAGGGGATTAACAATATAAACACTTGGCCGAACCGACCGACCTGCTCTGATACCACTAATGTAACACCCTTTTTCTACCCCAAAAATATCAAGGCAAAATAACACAGAAATCAGAGTGAATAAATAAATCTCATTAAAAAGCCACTAAAAGGGCGTACGTTTCTCAAAGCCATCAAAATAGGTCCATACTACGTACCTACAGGTTTCTCCCAAAGTACATCAAAACATCATAAACATCAGAACTCAAAACATAAATCAAAGTTTTCCTCGAAAAGGGAAATTAATCAAAATAACGTCAACAGTATAAAATCAACTCAAGGAACCCAACACGATGTTACATATCAGAGCAAGACCCTCTAAGTTGACCAAAAGATTAAAACACTCAAAAACTTCAAAACTAACTATTTGTCAGCGTCTAGGGCTAAACTGGATTATCTGCATGTTACCCATGTAGAGGTAACATTCAAACAGGCAGGGTAATTAAAACAATTCATAATAATCAATGTATAACAATTAATGCATAAACGACATCATAATCATATTCAACACATTCATATCCTCAAATATACCTCAAAGGCTACAACTTCATTTATACACAAAGACTCATAACTGCAACGCAACACAACTCAATGCATGTGGTACCAATCATCACAGCGTGATGGACACTGGGCCATCAACCCTCTATAGATCCCCATCAATAGGATCGATTCTCTTAGAGAACCGGAGCACATCAAAATACTTCACATCCACACAGTGGGATCGAAGCCAAAGTAATCGAGGTCCTGAACTGAAGTCCGGATGCACATGAATGCATGATGCACACGTCACAATAATAATCCTCACAATATAACATATGGTGCATCATCATTCATCATACTCATCATCATATAAAATCATCGTATCTCATGTTATCACATAGTTCATCAAATCATGGTAATTTCATCATATTAACTCAATTGATACATCATAGAAACCATCACAGCATCATGTATATATCACCCAAAACCCACTGTCATACTCGGGGTAATCCATCCCAGAAATCCCAGAATTAAACATCAAGGCATCGCTGCAAAACAATCAAATTTCGCGAACTCTGCTACGTTCGCTGGCTTGCTCGATAGGCGAGTCTGTAGCAAACCTTCGCTGGCTTGCTCGCCAGGCGAACAGAGCGATGACAGTAAAAACCTGTTACGACCAGAACTGATTCTTGTCCAAATACTCATACGATTCACTTACCTAATGCCCCCAAAACATCCCTAAATCATCCCTACGGTCATACGGCGACAACGACACAAAATCTATGGTTTATTAGGCCAATCTGGCAACATTTGCACTGCCTAAATCACTATTTTCCTGCAATTGCTCTGAGTACATCAGAGTTACTCACATTTGAACATTCCTATTCCTACAAGGTCAAACATATAACGATCCAAGTTTTTGGCCACGAAGGCATAAAGTTTCCCTTTCTCATATCAATATTCAGTGTTACATACCATTACCCCTAACCTCAAAGCCTTATCATCGAATTCCATATTTTCCCACAACCAACCCAAAATACCTTAAATCATAAACCACATAAACCAACCATAAACACATCGAAAGGCATACATAGAAAATCATGAACAACGATATTCCCCATACCTTAGTCGATTCGCAGCTTTCACGATTAACTTCGGGATCTTCTGCCTCCAACCTTTCCTTCGGAGCTCTGCCCACCAAACTTTCACGGTTAACACAAATGAATTCAAATTCCCTTAAGAACTAGATTTTGCCAACTTAGTCTTGGGCCTCAAAAATTGGGCTTTTTCCTCATTACCCTTACTAACTCCCTCAAATGCCCAAATTGCCCTTATTTCACTTATATTCCATTTAATTAATAATAATACTAATAAATTAATATTATATGTTATTAATCAAATAAATACCCGAAAATGCACATCTTTCCAATATTCACAAAACCACCAAAAATTCACTGAAACATGAATATTCTTAATTAAATAATTAATTAACATATTCCGATTAAATTTGGGGTGTTACAACTCTCCCCCAATTAAAAGATTTTTCGTCCTCGAAAATTACCTGCAGAAAACAGAGTCGGATATGACTCCTTCATCTGATCTTCACGTTCCCAAGTCCAACTTTCTCCAGCTGGTCCTCCCCACAATACCTTCACCAAGGCGATCTCTTTACCTCATAGCTGTTTCACTTCTCGTTCGTCAACCCGAACAGGCAACATCTCAACAGTCAAATCATCTCGCACTTGTACATCATCCATTTGAATCACATGCGACGGATTTAGAATGTACTTCCTCAACTGAGACACATGAAACACATCATGCAAATTCACGAGCGACGACGGTAAAGCAATCTGATAGGATACTTCCCCCACCTTCTGCGAAATCTGGTACGGACCAACAAAACACGATATGAGCTTTCGATACTTCAAAGCTCGACCAACACCAGTTACCGGTGTAACTCTCAGAAACACATGATCTCCCGCTTGGAACTCAAGTGCTTCCCTCCTCTTATCATGGTAATTCTTCTGACGACTCTGTGACGATTTCATCTTTTCACGGATCATCTTGATATTTTCAGTCGTCTCTTGCACAATTTCAGGTCCGAGCACAACACTCTCGCCCGATTCATACCAACACAATGGAGTCCTACACCTCTTACCATACAAAGCCTCATACGGTGCCATTCCGATACTAGAATGATAATTGTTATTGTAGGTAAACTCGACCAACGACAAATAACTATCCCATGATCCACCTTGATCCAAAACACAAGCTCTCAACAAATCCTTTAAAGACTGGATATTTCTTTCTATTTGTCCATCCGTCTGCGGATGATAGGCAGAACTCAACCTCAACTTAGTACCCAAAGCTGCCTGCAAACTCTCCCAAAACCTCGATGTAAATCTCGGATCTCTATCAGACACAATACTCGACAGAACACCATGCAACTTCACAATCTGCTCAATATATAATTCAGCAAGCTTCTGCAACGAATAATTGACCCTCATCGGTACAAAATGAGCTGATTTAGTCAATCTATCAACAATTACCCAAATTGAATCATATCCCTTCAACGTCTTCGGAAAACTTGTCACAAAATCCACATAAATGTTATCCCATTTCCATTTTGGAATACTCAACGGTTGCATCAGACCCGACGGTCTCTGATGCTCAATCTTCGACTTTTGACAAGTCAAAGAAGCATACACAAATTCAGCAATTTCCTTCTTCATACTAGGCCACCAAAACAACTTCTTCAAGTCTTGATACATCTTTGTGGCACCAGGATGAATACTCAACCCGCTTCTATGACCTTCTTCAAGAATGCTTTTCCTGATTTTTGGCACACCGGGAACAGATACTCTATCTTGGAACCTCATCACACCATTCTCATCGATCCGAAAATCACCTCCGTTACCTTGATTAATTAACGCGAGACGATCCACCAAACTCAAATCAGATCTCTGACCTTCTCTGATCTGTTGGAGAATACTACTAGTCAGCTTTAACATACCCAGTTTCACACTGTTAGGAGTCTCTTCACAAATCAAATTCATATCTCTGAATTGCTCAATCAATTCCAACTCTCGAACCATAAGCATCGACATATGCAAAGACTTCCTACTCAACGCATCAGCTACAACATTAGCCTTACTCGGATGGTAACTCAATTCAAAATCATAATCTTCAGAAGTTCAAGCCATCTTCGCTACCTCATGTTCAACTCTTTCTGATCAAACAAATACTTCAGACTCTTGTGATCACTGAACACTTCGAATCTGGACCCAAATAGATAATGTCTCCAAATCTTCAACACAAACACCACAACGGCCAACTCTAAATCATGAGTAGGGTAATTTCTTTCATGAACATTCAGTTGTCTGGAAGCGTAAGAAACAACCTGACCGTTCTGCATCAATACGCCTCCAAGGCCCATCTTCGACACATCACAATACACCACAAAGGACTCACTCGGATTTGGCAAAATCAACACTGGAGCAGTCGTCAACTTCTTCTTGAGTTCTACAAAACTCTTCTCACAAGCAACATCCCACACATAAGCCTGACCCTTTCGATTCAACTGAGTCAATGGCAATGCTAACTTAGAAAAACCTTCAATAAACCTGCCATAATAACCAGTCAACCCAAGAAAACTTCGAATCTCAGTAGCAGACTTTGGAGCCTCCCACTGCAACACAACACCAATCTTCGACGGATCAACAACAATCCTTTCACTAGAAATCACATGGCCAAGGAAACTCACTTCCTTCAACCAAAACTTACACTTAGACAACTTGGCATAAAGCTTCTTGTCTTTCAAAACCTGCAATACAACTCTTAGATGTTGCACATGCTCTTCTTCAAACTTAGAATACATCAAAATATCATCAATAAACACCACTACAAACTGATCCAAATAAGGATGAAAAATCTTATTCATATACTCCATGAATACGCCAGGTGCATTCGAAACTCCAAACGACATCACAGTATACTCATAGTGTCCATATATCATCCTGAAAGCTGTCTTCGGAATATCATCAGGCTTAACACGAATCTGATGATAACCAGACCTCAAATCAATCTTGCTAAACACATAAGCACCCACCAATTGATCCATTAAATCATCAATCCTCGGAAGTGGATATTTATTCTTAGTCGTCACTTTATTCAACTGCCGATAATCCATGCACAATCTCATACTACCATCTTTCTTCTTCACCAACAACATAGGAACAACCCACGGAGAAACACTCGGTCGAACAAACTTCTTCTCAAGCAAATCTTCCAACTGTTTCTTCAATTCTCCTAACTCAGATGCATACATCCGATAAGGAGCCATCGATACAAGACTAGTGCCCGGTATCACCTCAATAGTAAACTCTACCTCACGCTCAGGAGGTAGGTCATTCATGTCGTCTGGAAACACCTCAGGAAATTCTCGAACAACTAGTAGCTCCATGCCCACTGCTTCACAATCCACTTGAAGCGAAGCAAACAAAGCAAACATCTTAGCCTCATCTTCTAAGAGTCCTTCCACTTGCTTACCGGACACAAACATCAACTTTCCACCATCACCAAACTCAGGAAATCACACAATCTTACTATAACAATCAATGTGAACATAGTTGTACTCCAACCAGTTCATCCCAAGGATAACATCAATTTGATTCAAAGGTAGACAGACGAAGTCCATCACAAAGTTCCTATCATAAATAGTCAAAGGGCATCTCAAACAGACTAAAGCATTAGTCACATAACCATTAGTCGGGGTATCAATAACCATACTCCCACTCATAGCAGACAAATTCAAATTCAACCTCTTAGCACATTCAAGCGAAATAAACGAATGAGTAACACCAATATCAACTATAGAAATCAATTCAACATCATTAATAAAACATGTACCTCTGATCAAGTTATCCGTCTTGGCTTCTTCTGCACCGCTCAAAGCAAACACTCTGCCACTTGTCTGAGCAGCAGTAGCAGTCTTCTTCGGCTGCTGACACTGGGTACTGATATGCCCCTTCTCTCCACAGTTGAAGCAAGTCGGAGCTTCGTCTTTGCAGTCATTAGCCTTATGACCCCTCTTGCCACAATGATGACGCCTCAGCGCTTTACAATTCTCAGCACGATGGCCTTGCTCGCCACACTTATAACACTTCCCTGGAGCAGTAGCCGCTCCCCCACTTGGCTTTTTCCCATACGAAGCCTTATGCTTTCCTTTATCACCAGAAGTCACATACGGTTTTCCCCTGAACTGACCTTTCTCTTTCTTCTCACTCAGCTGCTTGTAGTGAGTAGATCGAGCTCGGCTATCTTCATCATAAATTCTGCTCTTATTCACTAGTTCTGAAAATCGACGAATCTGCTGATACCCAATTCCCTACTTAATCTCTGGTCTAAAACCATTGTCAAACTTGAGACACTTCGACATCTCTGCGTCAACACGGTTGTAATGCGGACAAAACTTGACCAAAGACTCAAACTTTGCCGCATACTCAGCCACAATCATATTACCTTGTTTCAGCTCAAGGAACTCCACCTCTTTCTTCCCCCGAACATCTTCAGGAAAATACTTTCTCAGAAACTCTTCTTTAAACACAGTCCAAGTTATTGCAATGCCCACATCTTCTAATCTCTGGCGAGTGTTATCCCACCAGTCCTCAGCCTCCTCTGCCAGCATATGCATACCAATCTGTACCTGCTGCGCACCGGTGCACGCCATAACTCAAAAAATCTTCTCAATCACTTTCAGCCACTTCTGCACACCATCAGGATCATGAGTACCCGCAAAAGTCGGCAGATTGTTCCTCTGAAAATTTCCCAAAGTACGGAACTCATCTGGAGGTCCACCATTCTGAGCCATCACTTGGGCAAGTGATTCCAACGCATCAACAATAGCACGATCATTCCTTCCTACCATCTACAACCACCAACAAGGTTAGAAGGAAACAACTCATTGATAGCATTCTCACACTATCGACTGACAGGGGATCAACAACATAAACACTTGGCCGGACGGACCGACCTGTCTGATACCACTAATGTAACACCCTTTTTCTACCCCAAAAATATCAAGGCAAAATAACACAGAAATCAGAGTGAATAAATAAATCTCATTAAAAAGCCGCTAAAAGGGCGTACATTTTTCAAAGCCATCAAAATAGGTCCATACTCCGTAACTACAGGTTTCTCCCAAAGTACATCAAAACATCATAAACAGCGGAACTCAAAACATAAATCAAAGTTTTCCTCGAAAAGGGAAATTAATCAAAATAACGTCAACAATATAAAATCAACTCAAGGAACCCAACCCGATGTTACATATCAGAGCAAGACCCTCTAGGCTGATCAAAAGACTAAAACACTCAAAAACTAACTCCTTGCCGGCGTCCACGGCTAAACTGGATCATCTGCACGTTACCCATGTAGAGGTAACATTCAAACAGGCAGGGTGAGTAAAACAATTCATAATAATCAATGTATAACAATTAATGCATAAACGACATCATAATCATATTCAACACATTCATATCCTCAAATATGCCTCAAAGGCCACAACGTCATAATTTATACACAAAGACTCATAAATGCAATGCAACACAACTCAATGCATGTGGTACCAATCATCACAGCGCGATGAACACTGGGTCATCAACCCTCCATAGATCCCCATCAATAGGATCGATTCTCCTAGAGAACCGGAGCACATCAAAATACTTCACATCCACACAGTGGGATCGAAGCCAAAGTAATTGAGGTCCTGAACTGAAGTCCGGATGCACATGAATGCATGATGCACACGTCACAATAATAATCCTTACAATACAGCATATAGTGCATCATCATTCATCCTACTCATCATCATATAAAATCATCATATCTCATGTTATCACATAGTTCATCAAATCATGGTAATTTCATCATATTAACTCAATCGATACATCATAGAAACCATCACAACATCATGTACATATCACCCAAAACCCACTGTCATACTCAGGGTAATCCATCCCAGAAATCCTAGAATTAAACATCAAGGCATCGCTGCAAAACAATCAGATTTCGCGAACTCTGTTACGTTCGCTGGCTTGCTCGCTAGGCGAGTCTGTAGCGAACCTTCACTGGCTTGCTCGCTAGGCGAACAAAGTGATGACAACAAAAACCTGTTACGACCAAAATTGATTCTTGTCCAAATACTCATACGATTCACTTACCCAATGCCCCCAAAACATCCCTAAATCATCCCTACGGTCATACGGCGATAACGACACAAAATCTATGGTTTATTAGGCCAATCTGGCAACATTTGCACTGCCTAAATCACTATTTTCCTGCAATTGCTCTGAGTGCATCAGAGTTACTCACATTTGAACATTCCTATTCCTACAGGGTCAAACATATAACGATCCAAGGTTTTGGCCACAAAGGCCTAAAGTTTCCCTTTCTCATATCAATATTCAGTGTTACATACCATTACTCCTAACCTCAAAGCCTTATCATCAAATTTCCTATTTCCCCACAGCCAACCCAAAATACCTTAAATCATAAACCACATAAACCAACCATAAACACATCGAAAGACATACATAGAAAATCATGAACATCGATACTCCCCATACCTTAGTCGATTCGCAGCTTTCACGATTAACTTCGAGATCTTCTGCCTCCAACCTTTCCTTCAGAGCTCTAGCCACCAAACTTTCACGGTTAACACGAATGAATTCAAATTCCCTTCAAAACTCAATTTTGCCAACTTAGTCTTGGGCCTCACAAATTGGGCTTTTCCCTGATTACCCTTACTAACTCCCTCAAATGCCCAAATTGCCCTTATTTCACTTATATTCCATTTAATTAATAATAATACTAATAAATTAATATTATATGCTATTAATCAAATAAATACCCGAAAATGCACATCTTTCCAATATTCACAAAACCACCATAAATTCACCGAAACATGAATATTCTTAATTAAATAGTTAATTAACATATTCCGATTAAATTTGGGGTGTTACATAAGCCCTAGCAGTCACTTGGATTGAGCCTGACCATCCAGCCCAACCCAACTCACCGTTGGCCCTGCGCTAGGGTTTCACTATAAATACCCTCTATCACTAGAGGGTTAGGTATTCAAATTTGTACACCTTCTCTCTGTATTTGCTTCACTCTGGTCATCTCTCATTTTGGCATCGGAGTGTCTTGCAGGTACACCCCCTCCTCCTTCTTACCACCGGTGAACATGCAGCATATCAAAGACGTGTGGTGGTCCAGCGATTCCTTCCTGATCATACAAGTAATTTAAAAATTTCAATCTAATTTGACGAAATAAATGGTCGTCATTAATTAACAATCTAAGATTAATTTATACAGTCGATGTATCATTTATTTCTCAATTTAAAAAATATTAATTTTAAATTTTAAAAATATAGAAATGTTTAGAAAATATTTCTTGAATATTAAATATGCCTAATATTTTACATATAAAATGACAGATTTTAGTAGTGTCTAAATTTTTTACTTAGTATATATATATATATATATATATATATATATATATATATATATATATATATATATATATATATATATATATATATATATATATATATATATATATATATATATATATATATATATATATATATATATATATATATATATATATATATATATATATATATATATATATATATATATATATATATATATATATATAAAACGGAGAACCAAAGTTAGCAAATAAACTTTAAACGGCTAATGTCGAGATTACCCTTGCAGAAGGATCAAAATGCAAAATAGATGAATATAAAAAATTATGAGTCTGGAGCCGGCTACGTGTCACGTATACAGACACATCCTCGAATCAATCGACGTAATATCATTTTTAATGATTCAGTGGGAAAGGGTACACAGGAAGTTCCGATAGATCATCAGATTATTATTATAAAGATAATAAAAATATCTAAATATAATGTTGTGTATGTGTCTTGTTATTGTTATTATTATCTAGTGACCGAGTTCATTTGCCACCACAATTTTATTCCTTCCTCCACTTCGCTTCCTCTATCATTATATATCTTATATTTTATTTTATTTACTTATTATATAAAACAACTTCTTCTCCCTTATCTGCTTCCTCAGGTCTCTTTTTTACTAAATTCTTAAATATCAATCTTTTTTATTTTTCTTGCTTGATTCGTTTTATCTTATCCGTATTTCTGGGGAACTGCTTCCGGTAAGTTTTTTTTTTCTTTCTTCTTTCAATTTTTGTTACTGTTTGTTACTTGTTTGTTCTTCTTGGATTTGCAACTATAATTGATGTTGCTGATTCCGTAATTCAACTTTTCCCCAATTATTTTGTTTTTGTTTGGTTGTCAATTTTTCAGTATTAAATTTCCTGGCTCTAAGTATGTTATTGTTGATGACTTTTCTTTCTAATCCTGAATTCATACTTGAAGTTTAAATTATTACTATTTTGTGATCTAGTAACACTTTTTACTGAAATCTATTATTTTTATTGATTATCTGTTTGATTGTTTATTTTTCCTTTATACTCTTATGAGGAATTGTTGTCTTAATGATTTATCTCATTTGCTTATGCATTCTTTTGCTTCAAGAGTATTAATTGTTGGCTAATATATTTTATTAATGAATGCGGCTGGATTTTCAGGAATTATGGCTAGAGTTTTGGCTCAGTCGCTTAGTGTTCCTGGCCTAGTGGCTGGGCACAAGCACAGTCAACATAAGGGATCGGGAAAATCTAAGAGATCGGTCAAGATGACGTGTGCTTTGCGAACAAGCGGAGGTTTCTCAGGACTTCGTACTTTCAATCATTTGAATACTATGCTGAGACCTGGACTGGATTTTCACTCAAAGGTATCGAAGGCAGTTTCTTCACGGCAGGCAAGGGCAAAGAGATTCATACCTAAAGCCATGTTTGAGCGTTTCACGGAGAAAGCAATCAAAGTGATAATGTTAGCTCAGGAGGAAGCAAGACGTCTTGGTCACAATTTTGTTGGAACTGAGCAGATTCTTTTGGGTCTTATTGGTGAAGGCACTGGTATCGCCGCCAAGGTCTTAAAGTCTATGGGAATCAACCTGAAAGATGCACGTGTTGAAGTGGAGAAGATAATTGGAAGGGGTAGTGGATTTGTTGCTGTTGAGATTCCATTTACTCCCCGTGCAAAGCGTGTATTGGAACTTTCACTGGAGGAAGCTCGTCAACTTGGTATGCATTTGTTTACCTACCTCTATTATATTTTATAGCCTAATTTATAGATTGCATAAAGCATTTGTATCGTTAACAGTGTTTTTGGTCTTATTTCCAATCCGTCTACAACATTTACTAGTTTTTGTCCGGTAATTGTTGCTTGAAATAAGGTATAGATGATACGCCTAGCACAATTTAAAGAAAAATTAATAAAAGAAATTGTGAATCATAATGATCGTTTATTTATCCTTTGTATTTTATCTTGAGGTTTATGTTAGCTAGAAACTCACATATTCCCTATGCAAGTGGATGCATTAAAATGATTGTTACGGGTATTTTTGGAAATATAATAATATTAACTCATTTAAATTCTTTTCCTTGGTCTTGATGATCTGGTCTTTTATTTCTTATAAAAAGGACAGGAGAATGTACTATCTAGCTTTGATTGTATTTTAAAAAATTGAGCTAGCGGCTATTTGCGATTTTTTTCAGTGGATGGCTTGTGTTTGGGAAATATTATATTCCAGTGTAAGTCTTAGCTCATTAAACTCTGAGTCTTACACCATGAAAATTTCAGGTCACAATTATATTGGATCAGAGCACTTGCTTCTGGGTCTTCTTCGAGAGGGTGAGGGTGTAGCAGCACGTGTTCTTGAAAACTTGGGGGCTGATCCTACTAATATTCGCACACAGGCTAGTATTATGCCTTTGTTTATATCTTTTCTTACCACGTTAATGTTTGCATTTTTTCTTCTTAATTTGCATTAATTTGATAATTTCTTTGGAATGGGCATAGGTTATTCGCATGGTGGGTGAGAGTGCTGACAGTGTTACTGCTACTGTTGGCTCAGGAAGTAGTAACAATAAAACGCCAACTTTGGAGGAGTATGGAACTAATTTGACCAAGCTAGCAGAAGAGGTAATGACAGTTCCTCGTTTTCTTCATAACAGAAGGTGGATGATACTACTTGGTGCATAAAAGCTAAAATGTTTATCATCTGTCCCTCAGGGAAAGTTGGATCCTGTTGTGGGAAGGCAGCCACAGATTGAGCGTGTCACCCAAATTTTAGGCCGCCGCACCAAAAATAATCCTTGTCTTATTGGAGAGCCTGGTGTTGGGAAGACAGCCATTGCTGAAGGTCTTGCTCAGCGGATTGCTACTGGCGATGTACCTGAAACAATCGAAGGAAAAAAGGTTAAAAGAAAGAAAACACCTACCCCTTACCGTTATTAAATTGCCGACCATTTAGTTGAGTTATTCTATATTTGAGTACCATTTTTTCGGATGTGTCCAAGTAATTATGAAAGTATCCTATGTTTTCTCTGGAATTTTACGTGTTGAAAAAACATTTTATGGCACCTGGGTGATGATAGTATTTACGAAGTGCTATCTCGTTTCAGTCACATGGTTTCCATTAATAATTTCATTGTGTAGGATAGGTATTATAATTTTTACTTGCTGGATTTTTGGGAGTGTAATATGAATTTGGAATGATGTGAATACTTTCTTTGCTCAATTGTTTTTCACATACAAGTCTGTTTTGGATATACTTTTCCTTACTCTTTAGACTATTAATCATCAACAAGCAAGGGGGTATTCAGGTCTCTTTCAATTATTTTAATTATATTTTCAAATTTATGGCTATAGAACATCAATGATTTCAATGTAGTTTCAAGGAGTCATATATGTTGATTAAGTACTTAACCACTGATAACTTTTCCATTATATTTGTTGTTGGCGCAATCCCTTTTTGAAGGGCCCTTTAGGCTTGAAGTGCATTAATGCGCTGATTAATTTTTACCATAATTTGAAATTCGAATATTATTTTAGAAAAATGATGTTGTCAAGGATCAATATTTGCACAAGTTGGCAAGGGAAGCTTTGACGCCAAGATATAATCAACTTTTCCAAAATCTTAATCTGTTATTTGAAGGCATGTGATTATGAATGATTTTATATATCCAACATATTCTTATAATATGCTTTGTTCACATGAACTAGGTTATAACCCTTGATATGGGTCTGCTTGTAGCTGGAACCAAATACCGTGGTGAGTTTGAGGAGAGGTTGAAGAAACTGATGGAAGAAATCAAACAAAGTGATGATATTATACTTTTTATCGATGAAGTGCACACTCTAATTGGAGCAGGAGCAGCTGAAGGTGCTATTGATGCTGCTAACATACTAAAACCAGCTCTTGCGAGAGGTGAACTACAGGTAGTAATTTCCTCAAATCTTTAAAATGGATTTATTGCTTATTGATTATGTCTATGAAGTCATTGTGCTATATCCAAGCAGATGAAATAATTGGTTTTTAGTTGGATTACATTAGCACCACTCTTGAATTTTTCATAGGAAAAAGTTTGAACGTTCTCTGGTCATAAAACGTCTAGCAAATCCACATCTTCCGAAAAGAATATATGATATATCCTCTGATAGTTCAGTATGGTCACAGGTTGTTGCTAACTTGGTGGCTTGTGATCAGAATTAAAGAATGTATGCTTAAGTATCAAACTAATATTGGAATTTTTAATCTAAAAATTGAAGTGTTGGCATTTCCTACTTTTTCAATCTTGGTCAATAATGGATACCAAATGGTCAACTTAGACACATTTGAAGTGCCTAGTGCCCGCATTATTCTCACCGTCACAAGTTTCTTCTAAATTAATCGGTTTGATGGAGTTCACACTCTGCTGTTTATTGTTAAATTGTACTATACAATGTTGACTTAAATATTACTGCAGTGTATTGGAGCCACAACATTGGACGAATACAGGAAGCATATTGAAAAAGACCCAGCTTTGGAGAGACGATTCCAGCCAGTTAAAGTACCAGAGCCAAGTGTAGATGAAACCATACAAATACTGAAAGGACTTAGAGAACGTTATGAGATTCACCACAAGCTCCGCTATACTGATGAGGCTCTTATAGCTGCTGCGCAACTTTCATACCAGTATATCAGGTTTGTCATGATTTGTCTATTCGTTTTTCTATTTATTTTGCATATCGTTTATGCTGGTATAGATATCATTTAAATGTTGCATGTTTGACCGGAAATTTTCCATTGAAAAGTGATGCACATGTTTGACTTCTTGAATTTAGTTGTTGTCCTCTATGAATCTCTGACTTTGCTTTGTCTAGCAGCTTAACCATCTAATCTACGATAATTTAATATTTTATTTATTTTTTAAAAAATTAAAATATCTATGTAGCAGTACCCCTGGATGTTTAGCATCGCTCTTTGTGACAATAGGATATAGTTTGATACGGGCAGTGAAAATATATCACAAATATCTTCATGTATTGAACTGGACATTTTTATTTTATTACAATTACAGATATCTTTTTTTTTTTGCAAATTGTGATCATTGCTTTTCAATATATTTTATTAATGAGAAACGGTCCATTTCTCTTGACACGTGCATCTATGTGAAATATTTTTCTTGTTAATGTATTTAGGCTGAATCATGTCTTTAAATTTCAAGAATTTCCCATATTAATGTCATGCTGTACTAATGTCATAAATATATGGACTCCTGGGGTTGTAATTCTGATATAGCTGTTTGATTAATACCTATGTTATTCAAAATGCTCATCCAATCTTTTCAAAGTGATTCCTGGTGTATAATAATGTTTGTTCTCTGCAGTGATCGATTTTTGCCTGACAAAGCTATAGATTTGATTGATGAAGCTGGTTCACGAGTCCGTCTTCAACATGCACAGGTATATTGTTTTTCTACCCTTTTACTAGCAGTTCTAGCTTCAATTATTTAGCTAATTGGGCTATTATGTGCTTCCAGTTGCCAGAAGAGGCAAAAGAACTTGACAAGGAGGTCAGGAAGATTGTTAAGGAGAAAGAGGAATATGTTCGCAACCAAGACTTTGAAAAGGTAAGTTCTTTCACTGAAGATTTATCTTGTAAAGTTCTTAACGTCAAACATTTTCAGGAAGATTGTCAATCACCTTTATACAACGAGATAATATTGTTTGTCTATGAAAAATAATACCTGTGCTTGAGTAAATATAAAAAGAATTCCTGAAATTTTATAGTTGGACTAGAATGATCCCTGCTTCTAGTTCATTGAGTTGAAAGAATACTTTAGTGTTACCCCAGTGCTTTGTTCCTTATTTGAATATGCAATGTTTTGGTGTGACTTGATGACACATGAATTTCTGATAGGCTGGAGAACTGCGTGATAAAGAAATGGATCTCAAGGCGCAAATCTCAGCACTTATAGAGAAAGGCAAGGAGATGAGCAAAGCAGAGACTGAGACAGCAGATGAAGGTCCTATTGTGACTGAAGTTGACATTCAACATATTGTGTCCTCCTGGACAGGCATTCCTGTTGATAAAGTCTCAGCAGATGAATCTGATCGTCTCCTCAAGATGGAAGATACTTTACACCAGCGAATCATTGGTCAGGATGAAGCAGTGGAAGCCATTAGTCGTGCTATCCGTCGAGCCCGAGTTGGATTGAAGAACCCTAATCGTCCAATTGCCAGCTTCATCTTTTCTGGTCCAACTGGTGTGGGAAAGTCTGAATTGGCCAAAGCATTGGCTGCATACTACTTTGGCTCTGGAGACGCCATGATTCGTCTTGACATGAGTGAATTTATGGAAAGGCACACAGTCTCCAAACTTATTGGTTCACCTCCAGGATATGTTGGTTACACCGAAGGCGGTCAATTGACTGAAGCAGTTCGGCGTCGTCCTTACACTGTTGTACTCTTTGATGAGATTGAGAAAGCCCATCCTGATGTATTCAACATGATGCTTCAAATCCTTGAAGATGGAAGACTAACAGACAGCAAGGGTAGAACTGTGGATTTCAAGAACACGCTTCTTATAATGACATCAAATGTTGGAAGCAGTGTGATTGAGAAAGGAGGCCGCCGAATTGGATTTGATTTGGATTTCGATGAGAAAGATAGCAGTTATAATAGAATCAAGAGCTTGGTGACTGAGGAGCTAAAACAATACTTCAGGCCAGAGTTTTTGAATAGGTTGGATGAAATGATTGTTTTCAGACAACTCACAAAATTGGAAGTGAAGGAGATAGCAGACATAATGCTCAAGGAGGTGTTTCAAAGACTTAAGATCAAAGAAATTGAACTTCAAGTCACAGAAAGATTTAGGGACAGGGTGGTTGATGAAGGTTATAATCCTAGTTACGGAGCTAGGCCTCTAAGAAGAGCCATAATGCGACTTTTGGAGGATAGCATGGCTGAGAAGATGCTCTCTAGAGAGATCAAAGAGGGTGATTCTGTCATAGTGGATGTTGATTCTGATGGTAATGTGATTGTTCTCAACGGTAGCAGCGGTACTCCAGAGTCGTTACCAGAGGCTCTTTCTATATAATGTGGTTGGTTACCTTTTCTATGATGTATGTACTTGATTTATTTAAATAAAGCATAGTCATAGTCTGTTTTTCTTGTTGATAAATCTTTTAATCTATTACTGATAGACCGAGTTACCATTTCCCTTAGCAGCCCTAGCAAATCAAGTTATAAAAGGGGTTTACATCACAAGAACAGGTGGGATAAGGGAAAACCAAAAAGGGTGTGTGAATGATGGAAAAAAATCAATGTATGGCATGCCCTGGACATGTTCATCTTCATCCATGGCTATTTCGTTGGAAGCTGGAGTATTTTTTATGTTTTCGCTGATAGACTACGTAATATAACATCCCAGCTTTGCTGTATAGTATTGCTATGGCATATGTATTGATCGACATGTTATAACAAATACTTGTATGACAACAAAAACTTTCGAGGTAATTAGATCTGTTTGAAATATGTGACCTAGTTAGTGTACTCTGGGTTGCATGTTTTTCAGGTTCATGTCATAGGTTGTATTCTTGGTTTTATGAGTCCGACTTTGTTCCATTTATCCATCCTCTCTATTTACTGTTCATTTATGAGAGAGATGAATACATGTGATAAATTAGTGGAATCCATTTTAATAAGTGGATTCATGAATAAGTTCTACTAATTTACTACTATGTTTTTTTTCTCATAAATGAAGAGTACATAAAGAAAGAAATGCAATCCCCAAATAATCTTTTTACAGCCATTCTATATTCCACGCCAAATGTAAGAGACCAAATTGGTGTTACACGGAAACTAAGGTAAGGTAAAAGTTGTTAAAAAGTTATATTTGCTCTTTTAGAGAAAGTTATATTTGCTCTTTTAGAGACTACGTATAAATAGTCAAAATAAGTCTTTATTTGTAGCTGAGAGAAAAGTATAACACTTGTTCTAAAGATATTAAGAAAATTAATATAGAAATAGTCTTAAAAACTGCATTCATAAAACACAGATTTTTTAATACAAGATTACTATTTTTAGTTTTCTTAAAACATGTCTTTGAAATACAAGTCAACAAGAATCAAAATGTGGCTTTGGAAAAAAGTGGAGGAATTGAATGCTTTGAAAGGGAGGTTTTTGAAATTTAACAATTGAGTTTCATTATGGTTTGATAATCTAACAATTGAGGTTACAATGAAATTTACTAATCCTACTTGTTTTTAGCACAAGTCGGTGACTCCATACAGTTAGCAAACTCGAGTTCGATTTTGAATCCAACCGTTCAAATTTCAATATTAAATTAAAATTAAAATTTATTTTAAAATTTCAACTACTGGCTTCAGCTATCTGCGCGCAGTTGTGACTGCACTACTAAATTCACATATAATTTATCAATAAAGTAACACTAGAACCAAATTTAAGTCACAACGAATGCTAAAGAAGATTTGATCAATAATAAGAAAATAAAGTATCACGATTACGGTATCTATTGGTGCCGGATACGTATCCGGTACATGTATTTCAGCATTTTAAAATTACTCAAGCTCTAGAGTTTGCAAAAGAAGAGAAATATTTTAATCTGTCATTGAATGAGATTGCCTGTGTGTGGGGGATTACATTCCCACTATGGCTGATATTCAAATTGGTTAATGCCTTTTGGATTTCCATTGTCATGGCACTATCTACACTCCCCGATGATAGTCTTTTATGTAATTTCTGAAGATGGAGCTTAAGTGAGCTGCTGCTCAGTCCAACATTCTTGCCACATATTGGACAAACTTTTATTGTTGGTCTCTGCCGCCGCCGCCACTCCATTGAAACCTTCCCATGCAGTTTTTGATCAAGTTCCTGTAAGATCTTTCCAAAAGCATCATTCGGCTGTGCTCGACGGTGAACTATTTTCACAGCATTCCATGCTTCTAATAATGTGAAATTCCTGCATCACAGCCCAAATGTAGCTTGCATTGGTACTCTTAACTATTAACTATCAAGGAAGATAAACTTAAGATTGCCAAATATTACACATACTGAAAAATATAATAAGATTGCTCTGTTACCTAACAATGAAAATAACCTATCTGATAGTATAATTTGTCACTAAGATTAAACTAAAGTACGTAAACATTAGTTTACTTACTTTCTTAGCATCAAGTAAGCAAGGACTACAGTGACACTTCTGCTTTTCCCTTCAAAGCAATGAACTAGAATTCTCTGACCCGCTCTCTCAACATCTTCTATAAAATCACAAGCTTCTTCAAATAAGATGCTGATGTTAGAATTCTCAGTGTCACGTACCTGTTCAAACAGATGAATGAAAAGAAATATGAAGATTTCTTCCTCAGCAGAATTTAAGAGGACAGAAAATATTTGTATTGATATACGCATTAAAAAAGCATAAGGGCTTCTTTGTTTAAGTTTTAAGAGAAGTGATTTATGTTTACATTTAGCTACTACTCTGAAAATCACATTTTCCTTTGTTTGAGAAGCCACTCAAAGTAGTTTTATAAAATAATCAAAAATCTGTTTTTTCTTTCAAAAAAACTTATACAAACGCTAAAGAAAAACTTTATAGTTGCTTCTGCTCAGAATGAAAGTGACTTTTACATGAAAAAGTGAAACAAATGGGTCCTAAGTCATACATATCAGATAGTAAATACATTAAAGAAAGGACCAGATAAAAGTATGGGTCTAGCCATAACAAGTAACCACTATATCAGCCCTTGCACCTTACATCACAAGTATTTGGGATCATTATCTCTAGACAAGGTATGATAGTCTTCATAATCAATGATTATTTATGAAATGAATAAAAGTCCAACTCCAATACAAAACTAGATTAATTCTATACGAAAGAGAATGAATAAATTAAATAATATAAAGACTTCAAGGAAGTCAATCAATTCTCATGCAAAAACCTTTGCAAATGCATAAGTAGAATAATCTGATGGCAGTTAAAACATAGAAATATGATACGAAAACTTACAAAGAAATTTTTGTAAGTGAATAAATAAGGAAATTGAGAATCTGATTGTCCAATTTCATCAGTACACAGACACAAAATATGAGTGATTCCTAAGTGTTGCATTGTGCATATAGATCTTGCAGATAGTACTCCACCGATGAACAAATAATTTGTAATAGCAGATGGTCTCTCTGTATTTGCAGCCTCAGATATCAATGCAATCCTTTCAAGGATATGCTCTAGTCTAATCTGAAAGTTAATGGAGTAAATAATTAATATGAATATGCCTCCTCTGTGAATGAATTCACTTAAATCAATAGTTTAAACTCAGATACCTTCAATTCATATGCATCAACAACAGTGTTGCTATCACTTCCTTCAAAAAATCCTGAATTGAAATTGTTCTCCTGGCACAACTTGATAGCATCATTTTTGAGCATTTCACTCCAATGTTCTAATTCTTTATAAGATTCTGCATCAACCTAGAAAGCATGATAGAGTATAAGACAAGAGAAAAAAATAAAATAAAATGCATGGTAAAATAATTTCCTAGAGTTCATGCTTTCATTCAAAAAAACAAAAGCCAACAAAGAGAACATCCCATCCACTGTCCACAATAGTTAAATTGGTTGACACAGATTTGTCATAAACCAGTTTATTTTCAACAATAAGCCTATGAATAAAAAATGCAAACAGAGTACTAAAGTAATGTGCAGCAGAAGGAAGGCATTGTTCAGCATGTGCTACCTAGAGACCAACCTTGGCAAATTTATGAAAGTCGCGGAGCTTAGATGTAAAATGAGAATCATGCAACTGCTCCACACTCCCTTTGGAGGATTTTCGATGGCAACCTTCTCTTGACATAGGAGAAGTAGAGTCATAAAAATTTCTATTGCTAGAGGATAGCAATGCTCTTGGAGCAGATCGCTGAGAAAATGAATTACCAAAATCTCGATGGCTATCATTAGAAAATCTCTCCTTTCTTGTTGGAGAGAGACAACTACTAACGGCAGATGAAGGTGAATCTTCCTTTTCAGACTCCCTCAGTGATATTTTGCTTATAGTATTATCAAATGATCGTAACAAGTTATCAAGTTTTTGGTGAAGTGTAAGTAAGAATACATGAAATCCTTGCAATTCCCTAAGAGCGGCACGGAAGCCACTACGGAACTCGTGAACTATTGATTGTACGTCAAGGGTTAAACTTATTTCTTCTAAGGGAGGACTTCCTAATTTCCCTCCGGTTATATCATGTAACAGGAAAGAGGAAAACTGAGAGCTATTTAGTACCAACTCAACCAACTTAGGATAGGTGACCTGATCATTGGCACGTTTTAAAGCAGGAGGTCGACGTGGAACACCAGAGTCAATAGACAGAATGTTGGAGCCATATCGATTCATTGTCAAATCAAAGGGTTCTCCTATTGTATCTAAATTTGAAGGGATTGCTTTTTCAGCCAATAACAAATTGGCAGGGTTCCCACGCCATCTAAGTTGACGGCATGAAAGCCTATCTTCATTTCTGATAACAAGATCTAGCATCATTACTCTGCCAAGCGCTGCAGACGTTCTTTTTGCAGAATCCCTTGATTCAAATGCGCTAGAGCTTTCAAGTAAAGGTGAGCCATGTACATAACTACAAGAAGATTATGTATCATTAGAATAAATATCAAAAGTTAACATGAAAATATATCAACGGCTTTCATTTCACCGTTTTTATAAGAAACGGAAATATTAAATTTGGTTTAGTTACTCACAATTAATAGTAATGCCAAAACAAAAAAATCCTATTTTTCAAAATATCACACATGGAGAAGAGAGCAAAAAAAATAGAAATTAACTTTGGGTTATTGCCAAAATATTGTGACTGTTATATTGAACAAAAATTGCTTTTCTTAAATCATTGCAGAACCTCCAATTTAGGATGATATTTTCTCATACCAGATTCAAAATTGTTAGATCATGCCTCTACAATGGAGTATAATTAATTCAAGCAATAAAGGAAAATCTTTAAGAAATGACAAGAGTAACAAGACTACCAAAGATATCTTATGTTGCCATTGGAATCATGTTTGAAACCTTACAATATAAAAACTAGATTTGAGTTGTACCTCATAAACAAGAGACAACGGCTAAGCTCAAGTGCTTCCAAAAGTTCAGAACAGGCCGTTTCACCAATTACATGACTCTTACAACTTGCTGCATCCTTTGCTTTTTCTGCAGCTTTCTTTATTTGGAGCCATTCTAAACTGGTATTGTGAATGACTCTAGCCTGTAATTTACAAGTAAAAGTAAAAAATTAATATGACTAACCATAGCTTAACCTGCAAAAGTCACGGTTGAGTCAAGTAAGAGGAGAAAAACCTGTGGAGTTTGGACTCCCAACCATTTGGCGAATTCATATCCAAGTCGTTCAGACTGTGTTGCCATTCTTGAGGAAGATATCTTTATGACTGCAGCGGCTTCTTTTGGAGAAACACTATCACTTCCATGGACATTGAATAAAGCAAAGAAGACAACCCCTCCAGAATTTACTGTGATCTATGTGGACACAAATGAGAAGAAATGAGACATAAGACAAGAAAATAAAAATAGACATATTCTTCTAATTATTTGTGCTTATAAACAGTATTATGAGCATAGGAAAACATGAAACCTCAAGAGCTCTATTCATTTCATCTTCAGAATGTTCATTGCTACTGGTGTGCTCAGGATGGTGAAGTGAAGACAGTGTGTCCCAAGAAAAGGAACTGGATTCGATGTCCAACATTTCTGCTTTACCAAGCCTATTCCACAGGCTAATTTCAGTTTGATCAGGAAGCATATCAATTTCTGCATCCTCTACGGATTCTCCAAAACTAACGCAATTTAAATCAGTTACCAAATAATTGAAAATCAAATTCAGCATCTACTACTACAATATACATTAAACTGTCAATGTAAATGATGATATGATGCAGATTGTAACACCCTTATTCTATCCCACAGATATTACGGCAAAATAACACAGATTTCAGAGTAAAATATTAACTTTCATTAAAAAGCCACAAAAGGGCGTACATTTCTCAAAGTCAACAAAATTGGTCAATACTCCGTAACACACGCAGGGTGAGTAACATTCAAACAGGCAGGGTGAGTAAAACAATTCATAATAATCAATGTATAACAATTAATGCATAAACGGCATATTACTCATAGTTATATTCAACACATTGATATCCTTCAAATATGCCTCAAAGGCCACAACGTCATAATTTATACACAAAGACTCATAAATGCAGATGCAACATAGACTTAATGCATGTGGTACCAATCATCGCAACTCGATGGACACTGGGCCATCAACCCTCCATAGATCCTATTATAGATCCCCATCAATAGGATCAGAGCGCGTCAAAATACTTCACATCCACACAGTGGGATTGAAGCCAAAGTAATCGAAGTCCTGAACCGAAGTCTGGATGCACATGAATGCATGATGCACACTTCACAATAATCCTCATAATAACAGCATATGGTGCATCATCATTCATCATATTCATCATCATTACACGTCATATCTCATCGTCATATTCATCATCATAAATCATGTCATCATAGCTCATCGTAACAATCATCATCATACATAAATCATCATAATTCATTAAACATCATATCATCATAATAATTAATCTCACACATCATGTCATCATATAATCACGTAAAAATCACATATTAACTCATAGTCATATTATCACATATTATCCCATATTAATTCATAATACTACCCCATATTATCTCACATTAATCTATCAAATTTTACTCGCGGTAATCCTCACACTATCGCCTATCAATCACATAAACTTCACAGTCCTAATCATGTTAATTTATCATATTATCACAGTTACCCTCATGGTAATTCATCAGGAAAATCGCAGCATCAAAACATCAAGACATCACTGAACCAAAACATGATTCGTTACTAGAACATATACCCAATTGACTTCTCAAACATAATTAGATGTAAAAATACTGGGAAACCAATTCCCTTATCTATACTATGTTATAGCTCTGTTCATTAGCTTTCCAACGCTTCGAACGGGGGTCAAAACGGACTTACGTATCCAAAGTTACGTCAAAAACAATTTCGACCGAAAACATGAACAGTCGTGACAGACAGAAAGACGCTGTTACGCTCCGGAATTGATTTTTACTCAATTATTCTTACGAATCACTCACTCAACGTACCCAAAACATCACTAAAACATTCCTAAGGTTATACGGCAATAACAACACAACTTCTATGGTTTATTAGGCTCATCTGGCAACATTTGCAATGCCTAAAATACTATTTCCTTCAATTACTCTGAGTACTTCAGAGTTACTCACATTTGAATATTCTTATTCCGATAGGGACAACATGTCACAATTTTTCCTTCAATTACATCCTACGGCATTAAAATTACTTACTATCCAATATTTAATCCCTTCAGGGTCAGACATATAATAATGTCAAGCTTAGGCTTCCCATAAGGTTTCCCATAATTACATATCAGACAGTCAGAAATATTGAACACTAAACCTACGGGTTTTGCCATAAAGGTCTAAGGTTTTCCATAAATTTTATGTTAATATTCAACTATACATACCATTTGGCCATTTGGTCATCCTCTCAGAATCTTACTATTACTTCCCTATTTCCCACAATTAATTCCAAATAAACCTTACATCAACCACAAATATACCGAAAATCATACATAGAAAACTATGAAAAGCAATATTCCCCATACCTTAGACGATTCACAGTCTTCACGGTTACTCTAGGAATCTTCCGAAGCTTTTGCCTCCAATTCTCCCTCCTCAGAGCTCTGGCCTCCATTCTTTTCGCGCTTAACAAATGAATCCTAATTCCTTTAGAATTCTATTTTGTTAAATCTCACAATTTGGGCTTTTCCCATAATATACTCACTGAAGCCCAAATTGTCCTTATTTCTCTTATTTCAATTAATTAATAATAATACTAATAAATTAATATTATATGCTATTAATTAAATAAATACTCAAAAATGCATATTTTTTTAATAATTCATCGACCACCCGAAAATCACCGAAAACAAATGTTCTTAATTAAATAATTAATTAAAATACTCCAATTAAATTTGGGGTGTTACACATATAATAAAAAGATAGTTTAGAAACGGTATGATACCAAAAGGGTATGGTAGAAGAAGAGCGAGGGAAACCGGAATTGGATGTGCGTTTGCGAACCGATTGAAGCCACTGAGTAACGGTTAGGGTCGACTGGAATTGGTCTTTATCCTGCAATTCCAACTTGAAGATTGAGCTTGTGTTGTTAGTATTTGATTATGATAGAAAGGAATGAGAGAGAAAAGGGAAAAGATACCTGGTTATGCAAAGAGATAGTGATTGGTGATGGTGCTTCACGACAGTGTTGTTGCTCAAGTGATTCACGGAGGTGTTGTTTTCCGGAAGCTTCACGGCGGTGTTGTTGCTCAGGTGCTTCACGGCGGTGTTGTTTTCCAGATGCTTTACGGCGGTGTTGTTTTCCGGATGCTTCACGGCGGTGTTGTTGCTCAGGTGCTTGACGGTGGTGTTGTTGCTCAGGTGCTTGACGGCGGAGTTGCTCGTTTAACATTTTTAGTTTTAGTTGAAACACTAATTGGAATTGGAGGGAAGAACAAATAACGGTAATATTACCGCGTTTTTGTGATCGATTTAAAATACCTAAATATGTTTTTACTTATTAGAAAATTATTAATAGATATTAATTATTGGGGTGTTGAAATGTAGTGCACAACAATTTAGGATTTTGATCCCGCCTTTTTTATATAGCATGTCATCTATTATGTTTCTATTCTAACGGTTTAAAATTTATAATAAATAATTAAATAACAAAAATAAAAATAACGAAGACAAATTACTTATTCATTTCTCTTCACTGTTAAATGACTTTTTTTATTTAATTATTTATTATAAATTCTGAACCGTTAGATTAGAACATGAGAGATGAGATGATATATAAAAAATGAGAGGATTCAAATCCAACAATTTATGTAGTGCAATGACAGTGTAATAATTTTACGCATGTAATCAATTAAAATGTTTATAATTGCTATGTAATAATAATATTTTAAAATAAAAATATAATTTATTTTAATATATGATTGTGAATTTGTGATTGATTGACAGTATAAAATATTTTATACAGTTGGTGCATTTTTTTTCTTTTAATTATTAAAGAAATAATGATTTAATTATAATTTATTTATTTAATTTAATTTAATATTTATATGTTAAAATGATAAATTTTTATTGAATTATAATCTAAAATGGTTTTATACTGATGATATGTATTTTAATTCGTCTCTATTTTTAATTTTATATTTATATGTTAAAATGTATTTTAATTAGATGAAAGTGTAAAATAATTTTAGACCGAGGTGTATTCTAATTAATCTCATTCTTATTATTAAATATGCAATAGATTTTAATCAAATGCTTTTATACATCAAATAAGTTGGAATTTTTAAGTTTGTGTGTTGATTAGAAATAAAAACGTCCACCTTACCATTTTAAAAAGAATTTAATTGATATTTTTTACATTGTCAGTTAATCATAACCATTCATTTATTTATAAGGTTTGACTTTTATTTTAATCATTTGAAAAATAACATCAACGGAAGATTGTGATGTATTGACAATGTAAATTTTTTTACACTGACAGTGCATAACAATTAATCTCTTTTAAAAATATATCATTAATGGTAAACTAAAATTAATAAAATTTTATTGCATATTTAATAATTTTTTAATAATTAAAAACATATTTATCTATTTTAAATCGGTGTATCATCACAATTAATGCTATATTCAATTTCCGTTTATTTAAAATTCAAGTTATTGTTTTTTCATCGGTCATTTGGTTCATTAAAATGTATTGTTTGTAGTATCTGAAACTCGTAAATAATATTATTAAAAGTTTGTCTTTTCTTTTACGAAAAAAAGACTTAATGCATTTCATTAATAATAAGATTCTGAATACATGTTGCTACATCATTAAAATTTTGGAAACTAGCAAGAGATGGAGACACCTGTGCCAAGGCATGAGCAGCCTCATTAATTTGTCTCCTAACGAACTTAACATGAAAGTTCCTAAATGAAAGAGATAATAAGCGCTTACATTCCTGAGTAATGGCACCAAAATCCGGATCATTTGGTTGCTGAAAATTCACATTATCCACTAAGCTTTTAGCATCCAACTCAAAATCCATACTATCAAAACCAAGCTCATGCACCCATTTTATAGCTGCCAAGAGACCTAAAGCTTCCCCAACATCGACTTCAGTGCTTGGTGAAAACCACTCTGTCCGAACGGTAACAAACAATCCCTCATCATCTATGATACAAGCACCAATTCCTACTGTGTTGTTGGCAAATGATGCACGAATGTTGCGTTTGAGACAACCAGCCGAAGGTTTGCTCCACTTGATTACATTTGACATATGGGCTTGGGATGAATTACTCGATCTAAGCTGTTGGACATTTCTCCAACCTGGCAACAAATGAGAAGCACAACTACATATAGTTTCTGAGGAGTCTTCAATATAATTCCAAACAAGATTATTCACGTCTTTCCATAAACTCCACAGAACAGTTGAGAACACTATTTGATTATCTAGGTTTGAAACCTGCAAAAAGGAGAAATTATAGAAGCAAATGTTACTTCGTTATTCAGAAGCTACCGCAGCAAAGGCCAAAGACCCACTTTCTCCCAACACTCTATACTTTTCAGACATTGTAGAACATATGGATATAGTTCTCTTCTCCGTCCCCACAAACAACGCAATTAAAAGGGCATTCAACTTCTTTTTCTTTTAATCGCATTCTTGATGGCACACAATTCCTGCATAAATGCGACACAAAGTTTTTGATCCTACGAGGGGTCTTCATCTTCCAAATCAAATTCCAATTTTCATCAATTCTAAGGTGAGAGGTATCAATGACATCTCTTACATAACGATAGGCACTACGGACTGAAAACCTGCCATTCTTTTCCAACTTCCAAACTAGCTTATCCTCGTGAACTGTCTCAAATAATGGGGTATTAAGAACTTTTATTGCTTCTCCACCCCCAACTAGATTAAGGATAAAATTAGCATTCCACTGTTTACCATTGGCGCTCAACAAGTATGAGACTTTACGATTATCCACATATGGAATATTCAACCAAGGATTTACCAACAAAGTGTTATCATGCAACCATTTCCCCCCCAAATCGGGATGCTCTCTTCCGAACCAATACTCCATTTACACCCTCCTCTTACCACAAATTTCGAACTCCAAATGCTCCGCCCCACACAACTGGCGTTATGCCCAATAAATGAATCAAGGAAATCACCTTTAGGAAAATACTTAGCCTTAGAGACGAGTGACTAAGTTATGGGGCTTTGTCATGAAACTTCAGGCTTTTTTTCTAAGCATAGCATAGTTAAATACACTCAAGTTTTTGAACCATATACCTCCATCACTTTTAGGCATAAATAAACGATCCCAAGAAAGCCAGTGAATTCCTTTAGCCATGTCTCGATTATGCCCCCACCAAAAATAATTCATCATTTTCTCAATCTTATTGCATAAGGAGGATGGTAACAAGAATATGCTCATGATGTAAGTCATAATAGATTGGAGGACAAATTTAATGAGGGGTTCCCTCCCTGCTTAGCAGAGACTCCTACTACTCCATGAATTAACCCTTTTCCAAATTCTATCCTTAAATAACTTAAAAGTAGCTTTCCTACTTCTACGAATCATATATAGGACACCGAGATACTTACCGGTCCCCAAAACTTGTCGAACTCCTAACGTGTAAGCTAAAGAATTCTTCAAGTCAAGTTCTATCTCCTACTATAGTAGAATTCAAATTTTGAAAATTGATGGCTTGATCCAAAGCTTCTTCATAAGTGGAAAGAATATTTTTCATCATATTTGCTTCATTTATAGCCGCTTTAAAGAATAGAAAACAGTCATCGCAAATAGTAAATGAGATATAACTGGAGCATTCTTGCAAATTTTTATACCATGAATATCCCTCTCTAGATTTGGCTTGCTTGATGAGCGCTGAAAGCCCTTCAAAACAAATAATAAATAAGTACGAAGATAAGGGATCACCCTGCCTCTAACCCCGACCCAGGATAATCACCCCAACCATATTCCCATTTATAATAACCGAATAATCTACTATTTCCACACACATCATGATCCACCCTATCCATTTTTGGATGAAACCCATTGTGATGAGAACATCCTTTAGATAATCCCAATCAATCCTATCATAAGCTTTGCAAATATCAAGTTTAAGAGCTATATCCCCCTGCTTACCTTTAGTTTTAGACTTCATATAAAGAACCACTTCAATTGCTTCCATAACATTATCTAAAATAGATCTCCGAAGAACAAAAGTTGATTGGTTATTTGAAATACACTTGTCAAGGATTCTCTTAAGGCGGTTTTCTAGAACTTTGCTATCACTTTATACAAAATATTACACAGAGCAATCAGTCTCCAATCTTTCATGGTAGTTTGAACTTCCCTTTTTGGAATAAGAGTGATATTAGTCTCATTAATAAATTATGATTTTGTCTTTGGAATTGAATGGAGATATTTTTACATTAATATTAATACTCAAAAAGATAATTGAAATGAGATAGAAACTTCCTCATTGATTAACATAGATCAATACAAGATACTTATGTAGTAAGGTATTAGGAGTAGCATAGATATGATGGATTAACTTTATACATTTGTAACTTTTAATAATTTGTAACTACCATAACTACTTAACCAAATACTTTCTTAAGTAGTTTCATTGAGTAACAAGTTAGCTTAACTAACTTGTTACTAGTGTAATATCATCTCACAAGTTGAAGGATAGATGTTAAACACTCTGAATTTGGATTAAAAAAATGAAATGATTGAGGTTGAAGTGGGTTGGTGAAGAAGCCAATAAGTTGATCCTTAGAAGACACAGTAAGAAGCTTGAGAACATTGACATGTAACTTTTCACACACAATATGACAATTTATCTCATGATGCTTTGTATGTTCATGAAACATGAAGTTTTCTACAATATATAGTGCATTCAAGTTGTTGCAATACAAAGTTTGACTTAAAGTTCATTAAGAAGGTAAACCAACCATTGTATCTCACAAGTAGGAGCTGCAAGGGCATGATACTCAGCTTCAGATGAAGATGATGACACTATAAGTTGCCTCTTTATGCACAAGAATATGAGAAATTTATCAATGAAAAAACATTGTCTTGAAATGGATTTGCGTGTGTATGCACAACTAGCCCAATCACCATCTGAAAATCCTATAAGTTAGAAGTGGGAGTCCCTGAAAAAAATAGGCCATGAGCAGGACATCCTTTGAGGTATCAAAGTGTTTTGGTGGCAGGTTTGTGATGATTAGTTGTATGGTTGATGAGAAATTATCTCAATTATTGTTTGATGAATGTGATATCTGATATAGAGGTTGCGAGGTAAAGGAGTCTACCAATAAGTCGTCTATATGCAGGAATGTATTTGTAGGTAGGACTCAAATAATTCACGAGTTTGATGGTAGGATCGACAAGTGTTGAAATTGGCTTAGATCTGTAGCGAGGAAATTTGTGAGTGTAAGCTATTGATTAACTTAACTAAAAAATATAAGAGTCACCACCGCGCTTTTATTTTATCCAAAAGGAAAGGAAAAAGAGCGCACAAAATCTAAAAGTTCTAAAACAAGAACAAATAAACAGAGATCTGGGTAAGGGGGTTGGTTACGCAATGGGAAGATGTTAGCACCCAATACGTCTATAGTACTCTATAGGATTCCTTTGAAATATCTATGCTTTTTGGTTTGAAAAGAGTTTGCTTGAAAGGAGATTGGGGAGATGAGAAGAGAATTATTTTTAAGATTTTTGTGTTTAGAGAGACTTATCGCCTCATGCCTACGTACCCACAAAGTGTAATATAGGATCAAAACCTTGTATTTCGTGGTACAAATAACAAAAGTGGTTGGTTTTGATTGATTTTAAATGTAAAGACAAGTCCTCATTTTAAGGATAAAACTACGACTAGTCGCCCACAAGTATAAGACAACATTTGCATCACTTAAAGATGGAGGATTTTGTTTGGATTAAAATCAACAAGTCTATCACTCAACATCTAAGTGGAAAATGTCAACATCTTAAATACTATGGGGAATAGGAGAATTACATCTCAACTATGAAAATGACTCATGTCTAAACTTTATGAAAAGTTTTAAAATGAAGAGTGCATAAAAGGGACAGAAATTTTGAATGAGTTTTATATTTTTTAGTCTTTTTGAAATTTGGTCAAAATATGATTAACATTGATTGACATTTATTAAATAAAATCAAAGTTTGAAAATCACTTGACAAAAGTCAAGGTTTTATTGTGAAAGCGGTTTGACGTTTGAAAATAAGAAGGTTTTTGAAAAAGGGAGAAGATGTTGAAAATTTAAGAAGGGGATGAGATGAAGTGACTATCCTAGAAAGCAAAACAAAAGCTAGAGATAAGAAGGATCTAACCAAATTGTAGCATACTCCATAGCAATCTAAATAAGAATTCCATCCATCTTGAAGCATAAGCAAATGAGCAAGCCAAATAAAGGCAAAGACCCATGATACTCCAAGCATAGGGAAAGAGACCTAATTCTAAGTCCAAGTGTCTAAAATTTCCAAAGTCTAAGAATAGTCCAAGAGCATAACCACAAAGTTAAGAGCACCGCCTTTTTTAGAGGTTTAATCCTTTATTAGTGTTTTAAACAAGGTATGGTCCAAATAACAATAATATGATATGAAATGATAAAAATGGAGCATAAAGATAAAAGAGAGATAGGGCGCAAGAAGGAAACATAAACAAAATTAGCACAATAATATTGTTAGTGAGTTAGTAATTAGTTGTTTGAGCAAATGATCAACAATGGTTGACTCATGCACTTAGGCCAAAGTTAATGAAAACTCATTAGAGGATTGATAAAATCAAAGTCTCCTAACAAAACGTTTCATAGGTAATGAAACTAAGATAAATAATCAACCATACTTGGACTTTCAAATATAGGTTTGAGCCACGAATGATCATTTTCTGATTACGGGACAATTTAGTGTTATGTTAAGCAATCATAATCAGGGTTATGTAGAAACCACGACTATCTGAGCCCGGTTAATAAAAATGTTAGTGCTAATGCATGCTAGAGAAATGATATGTAGATTACTCTCCAAAAGCAATACCGCACGAAAATAAAATAGGTAACGATCTCATCTTCATAAAGAACTTGAAATAAGTTCAACTGGTATCGAAGATTTTCATCGATCAAAAGAAAAAAGAGAAGAGGAGAGGAAATACCAAATTGAATTACAAGTTCAAGATCATTCCATCTTTAAGTTCATCCACTGATCTTGGTGGATTAGAACACTAAACATATCATTAACTCAAAGCACCTAAAATAAATTGAACAATTCACTTTAAAGATAGATTTGAATTAGTGAATGTTTATCCAACTTCATCTACACCATAAGTCCAATGAATTTAAAGAGGAAAATGACCTGTAAAAGTGCGTTCCAAGGCAAAAATCAAAAGGAAATGGAAAAAGAAGAAGAAGAAAGAACCAAAACAGTCCCAAAATAAAACCAAAATGGACACTAGGTAGTTGATTACCCTAAGTTGGTAATCGATTACCAATGTTAAAACAATAGTAAAATAGTCTGAAAATGAGCAAAAACTTGATCAATCATTTCTTCAAACACCTCATGATCAAAGATGCAATTGAGCCTGAAAATTCAAGTAAAATAACAGCAGTCAACACCAGTAGAACATAATTTGCAAGATCCAAAGATCAAGCAACAAGAATCAATAATAGATCACATTGTGAAAGATGTATCAAGAGCAAAAATGGTGGATCAAGAAATTACGACTCCAAATCTAGAAATTCTTCAAATCAACTCCACAAACCATACTTTAAAGCCTTGATCTACAGAAATTGATGATGAAAATTGAATGGGTGAAAGTTTAGCTCAAAGATTAGTAAGTTCTAATGATGAACTTACTAACTTTCAAAGGGAGAAAGAGCTTTGGTGAATTTGGCAATTGGAGAAAATTGAGAGTTAAGAAGGAATTTGACAAGGTGATTTTGGCTATCAAAAGCTTGTGAAATGAGAGAAATGATGCCTCTATTTATAGGAATTAGGTTTGGAAAATTTGGTGAATTAGAGTTTGGTTTGGAAACAAAATTAGGCTTGAAATTTGAGTTTGAAGGGAAATTAATGATTAAGTGGTGATTAGTGAAGGTGTATGGTGGGAATTAATTATGATGAGGTAGGGGAATTAAAAATGAAGTGATTTAGAATATTCTCATGATGAAACATTTGAATTTGGTGCAAAAAATGCTGCAAAATTTGAATTTGGCCAATTTTCACAAAATGTACACAGGGTAATCGATTACCCTAAACAGGTAATCAATTACCACAAGCAAAAATGGTGAAAAATTGCCTTTTTTTGATGTGTTGTCTTAGCTCTGGCTCGATTCTTTTGCTTGTCATAGAAGGCATGGAAATAAACACATGAACCTTTAAGTCTCTTGAATAAAAGTTAATCAATTCTTGGGAGACTCTTGATCATATGATTCTAAATTGTTTTGCATATCAACTTTGACTTTTTTCAAATGAAACTCACTCGAGCTGAGGGACTAGTGTTTGATATCTTTGATCCAAATTCTTCTTGAAAAAGTTAGTAAAGTAAAAACAAACATTTTTTTTTGAATTTTGAATAATGGTTAGTAAACATAAATAAAAACAAATATCAGACAAACAAGAAGACAAGGATGTCTGGTGATCTCTCAAGAACAAACCTGCAGAGGAAGACAAGATAACCAAAGCTTGCGATCTTGTTTGTGGAATGAGATGCAAATGACATGTGGGATCTTAGGGGTTAAAATTAGGGTATTAAAGCTGCCCCTATTTAAGTTTCTTCTATCCGGAGATATGAAGATTGACATCTTTGTCTCAACCAGATAAAAGAAACTTAAATATAACAAATAAATCCAATTTTTGGCCCTAATAGGCCACAAAATGATATGATTATGCTAATGATATGCAGACACAAGACCTCTGTAAGGAGAACAAGCCACAAGAGACAAACAAATAGTTGGGGAGAAAAAGAAGAAAAGAGACTCCGCAAGGGAAAACAAATAAAAAGACTTTATTACGATAAAAGAAAGGAAACGACTCAATCGAGAAAGAGATACCAACTGCCGGTTACTGGGTGAAGATACTCAAACCGAATAGATGAGGTAAAATACTTTCTACTGGTTACTGATTAGAAAATAAGGGTAATAAAGGCAAAAGAATCATCATCTACCAGTTACCGGGTAGACAAACAAAGAGATGTATTACTTATTACCAGTTACTGGGTAAAAAGTAATCAACTTGTTGCGAGATAATCAACTACCTGTTACTGGATAGGAAAAGAAACAATGCCAACTACTGGTTACTGAGTAACTTAGAGAGAGTAATAAACCTGAAGGAAAAGGTTACCAACTATCGGTTACTGGATAAGGTAAACAATATATCAACTATCTGTTACTGGGTAGAAAAAAGAATATTACCACAAGGAAAGATTACCGACTACCGGTTATTGGATAGGAAAAATGACGGTAACTAACCAAAAGAGAAACAAATGTTACCTGCTACCAGTTACTGGGTGGAAAAATAAAGGCAACAAGCTCGGGAGGAAGGATTACCTTTCACCTGTTACTGGGTAAAAACAAAGGATAACCAACAAAAGAGGTGACAAATATTACCTGCTACCTGTTACTGGGTAGAAAAATAAAAGGTAATGAGCTCACACGGAAAGATTACCGACTACCTGTCACTGGGTAGGGTAAACAAAACTCGACTACCTGTCACTGGGTAGGAGAAAGAAATAAAGGTCGACTACCTATCACTGGGTATGAAAAACAGAATTCGACTACCTGTCACTAGGTAGAAGAAGGAAATAAAGGTCGACTACCTGTCACTGGGTAGGACAAACATACTCGACTACCTGTCACCGGATAAGAGAAAGAGATATATTATCAACTACCTGTTACTGGGAAGCTCAAATCACACAATAAACTTCTCAAATAAAGAGACAACCATTTGTTGGGGATGAAAAATCAATAACTCTGTCGGGGACCTTCAAAAGAGATGTAGGAAGGTTAAATCATACAACCGACTTCTCAAATAAAGAGACAACCATCTGTTGGGGATTTCACAACAAACTTCTCATGGGGACTTCTTCCACAGAGATGCCATTTGATAGAAAAGTTGGTCGGATAAGGTTCAATTATTTCACAATAAACTTCTCTATTGAGGATGAACTGGAGAACTTTCCATTTATTGCAGAAATACCAATAAATTCCTGAAGATTACACAAGCTTCTCAAATAAAGAGGCTTCCACTTGTTATCAGATGAGATCTACCTTTCTAGGGACACACAAGCTGCTCAAATAAAGAGGCTACCACATGAAGTCGCACAAGCAATTACCAAGAGAGTGTTATCAAAACACCGTTGGGAAAATTCAAATCTTCATCTTCTGATGGGGATCAATAACAGATTTCTGCCGAGGAAAATAAATCCTCAAAAGAGAGAAATAAATACCTTCTCATCATCCAGGTTTTACAGCCCAGAGGAAAATCAAAATAACCACTGCAAGAGGCCATAGTTCAATCCAGGAACAAACTAGAGAGAAATAGTCAAACAAGACTTGAACCAATGAGGAAATAACTCAACTGGGGGAGTAATTCCATCCAGATAAAGGTTGGGGAGGAAAGCTAAAACAAACATCTTCCACGAGGCATAAACTCAATGGAGAATTAAAAAGAATAGGCATTTTCTGCTTAGGGTCGACAATCTAATGGAGAAAGGACACACGCACTCCGCGGGGATAACAACACAGGAGAACACAGAAAGATCAACAAAAATGCAAGATGCACAATGCAACAAAAACATGCCATGCTCAACAAAAAGAATGCGCATGCAATGCATATGAGTATGAATATGCTGAAGAAACAGACAAAAAAAGAAAAAGGGTGGACAAAACATCACAACACCACTGAATACTCAGATATTGTTAATAAGCTAAAGACGCCAATGGAGATCTTGCTGGGGATTTAACAAAAGAAATCCTGCAAGGGATAAGCAAAATCCAAAAAGGAAAATAAATCCTACTACAAGGCTGAAATCTTGGTGAGGAGAGGAAGACACTACTTGGGGAAAAACCCAAAGATCAATCTTCAATAATCAGTAATCCACAAAGGGAATAACAACATGAACTATGCTTCAAGGATAGAAGATAAACTGTTGGGGGGAACATCAACCCAAATCTTCTTGACTTATCCTGGGGATAAGAATAAAATTCATATGAAATCTGCTTCAAAGGGATAAAAAGATTTGTTGCAAAGTATAATGGAACCGCTGGAGGATTGTAATCATGTAAACAACTACACAAACTCCCAAATTTTATTGATAGAATGTTAGTCTACAAAAGGCGTAACTCCATGGATCATTACAAAGTTTGAAAAATGATAAATACAATGGAAATGACTACATTGAAATACAATGACCACTATTCTCCCTAAGAACTTTGAATTCCAACTGTGCTTGAGACTTCAACTAAGAATGATTGAAGTAAAGTCCTTGGTAGGAAAAATTGCTTCAAACGATCAAGACTGGCCAGATGCAGTGACTTGCCATAATCCCTAACTTTTACCTAGATTTCCCTCTTGGGTTTTCAATCTAATGGAACAATTATTTTTGTTTTTGTCTCTAATTTTTTTCCTGGACCGCCCTTTTGGGTTTTCAATCCATCGAGACGCTCATTTTTGCCTAAGCCGTCCTTTCGAGTTTTCAACTTAGCGAGTTGTTCTTTTATTTTTTAGGCATATTTCTTGACTGCATCGACATTCACAGGACAAGTGAACTCTTCACCATCCATAGTTGTAAGAATTAATGCACCGCCGGAGAAGACTCTCTTAACAACATATGGGCCTTCATAATTAGGAGTCCACTTTCCCCTAGAATCAGTAGTAAAAGTCGAGATCTTTTTTAGCACGAGGTCGTCTTCTCTGAACATACAAGGTCGAACCTTCTTGTCAAAAGATTTCTTCATTCTCCATTGATACAAACCCTGATCTTTACGGAGAAGCTTGAAGATTGGCGCATATGTGGCAGCCATATTGGATATAAATCGGGAGATATAGTTCAAACGTCACAAGAATCCTCTTACTTGTTTTTCTATTTTGGGCGCAAGCATTTCTTGAATAGCTTTAACTTTACCAGGATTAACTTCAATGCTTTTTTGAATGACAATAAAGCCCAACAACTTTCCAAAACGGACACCAAAAGTGCATTTATTAGGATTCAGACGGAGCTTAAACTTTCTCAAACATTGAAACAACTTCAATAAGTATTCAATATGATCTTCTTCAGTCTTTGACTTAAAAATTATATCATCCATATAGACCTCAATTTCTTTATGCATCATATCATGGAACAAGGTGGTCATAGCTCTCTGGTACATTGCACCAACATTTTTCAAACCGAAGGGCATCACTCTGTAACAGAATGTTCCCCAGGGTGTAATGAATGTTGTATTTTCCATATCCTCGGGCGTTATTTTTATTTGATTATAACTAGAAAATCCATCCATAAAGGAAAAGATATTGAACTTAGCAGTATTATCTACCAACAAATCAATGTGTGGCAGTGGAAAATCATCTTTCAGACTTATTTTATTCAAATCTCTATAGTCAACACACATTCGAACTTTTCCATCTTTCTTTGGAACAAGCACAATATTGGCCACCCATTGAGGATACTTAGCAGTCACAAGAAAACTAACATCAATATGCTTTTGAACCTCTTCTTTAATCTTCACAGCCATGTTGGGATGAGTTCTTCTCAATTTCTACTTCACAGGTGGACATTCAGGCTTCAATTGCAAATGGTGCTCCACAATATCAGTATCAAGACCAGGCATGTCTTGATAGGACCAAGCAAACATGTCAATATATTCTCTAAGAAGATTTATCATTCTCTTCTTAACATCTGACTGAAGCAGTTCCCCAATCTTGACTTCTTTCTTATGATCATCAGAACCCAAATTAACCAATTCCACTGGCTCTTCATGAGGTTGAATGGTCTTTTCCTCGTGCTCAAGCAATCAGGAAATTTCATTAGGACTCTCTTCAACATCCTCTTCTTCAGCTTCAAACACAGGGAACTCAAAATTGGGAGAGGGCATAGGGTCATTGTTTTCAATGGGTTTAATAAACAATCTGCACAATGATTTATGTTTGATTTTAGAATATGAACAAGAAATGAAAATATCATGCAGATAAAAGTGATTAACACATTATTAATGTTTTGGTTTTTTATGTTACCATTTTTCAGAAATAAAGTAAAAAGGGAAAATATAATATGGATAAACAAAATAACATTTTACTGATGATGATAAAATTTGAAACAATGCCCTCACAAATTTACTTTCACCTTGGGCAGAGTGAAAGGATTTTTGAAAGAAACAAAAATAAATTACGTTGAAACATGAACAACAGTAGGAATGTCAACATCAATCCAATTCTGGCATATCAATCCACGCGTCACAAAGTTGGGCGTTTCCTCTTCTTGATCATCCTCAATGATAGCACTGACTTCATACTCAGGTTCCTTAAGTCTCAATTGAGGATAATAAAAGGGTACATATGCATCTTCTGTATCAGAACTGTATCCAGGACTTCCAAATAAGGCTCCCAGTCTTCAGCAGAAATGGAATCATCCTCAAAACCATATGAGATGTAATCTTCAGAGTCATCTTCAAGAATTGCAGCTGTAGAAAAAGTACGGTACGTGCCAGGACAACCTTGAACCATATTGACAGTCGCGTTATGATGCTTAGGCAAAGAGTTTGATTTCATATTGGGATTGGTATCTTCAAAAGACATAATACCATTTTTTACAAGCTTTGCCACTTCATATTTTAGAGGATAGCAATTTTAAATATCATGCCCAGTGGCGCCCTAATGAAATTCACAATGAGCCTCTGGCTTATACCACCTTGGAATATCTGTAGGAACATTCCGCGGATCACGAGTCTGAACCAAGTTCTTCTTTATCAAAGCCTGAAATAATATAGTATATGACATTGGAATGAGATCAAATTGTAATTTCCTCTGTACACGACTTTGGTGATTATTTTGCTGTGTTTTTAGTTGGAAACGTGGTTGATAATTTGAAGCAGCTTGAGCGGCAGGAGCGACACTGATGATAAGCGTAACAAAAGCTACTTGTTATTGACGATGATTACCACTGTTGTTTATAACCTCGCGTCTTCTAGACCTCTCTTGAGATATTGCATTGGTATCTCCATCCTTCTTCTTAGAAATACCAGCACCAAACTTCTTCGCACTTCCAGAACTACCTTCTTTTGTCAAACGTCCCTCACAGTCAACTTCCTCTAATCGCATTCCCATATTAACCATTTCCATAAAATCGCTAGGAGCACTCGTAACCATATTTTCATAATAAAACAGACCTAAAGTCTTCAGGAAGATCTTGGTGATCTCTTTCTCTTCAAGCGGAGGGTTTATCTGAGTTGTAATCTCGTGCCATCTCTGCGTGTACTCTTTAAAAGTTTTCTTCTCTTTCTGAGACATCGCACGGAGCTGATCATGGTCCAGCGCCATGTCCAGTTTGTACTTATACTGACAGATAAAGGCTTCTCCGAGATCATTGAATTTCTTGATTTGGGAACTATCAAGTCCCATGTACCACTTCAGTACAACACCGGTAAGACTATCTTGAAAATAGTAATCAGCAACTGATGGTTGTCAGTATGGGTGGACATCTTTCTGCCATACATGACCAAATGGCTTTGTGGAAAAGTGTTCCCTTTATATTTCTCAAAATCCGGAACCTTAAACTTGGCAGAAATATTCATATTTGAGACAAGACAAAGCTCGTGAGCATTCTTTCCAAATAACTCTTTTCCTCTTAAAGCCCTGATTTCTTTCTACATCTCAGCAAACTGATCTTGAAAATCATCCATACGATCATCCAAAATCTCGCTCGGAGTAGTGTGGAAATTCGGTCTTCAACATAAGGCGTAGTGTGAACTACAGGTGGTGGCACAGGTACAACAGTAGAAACAACCAGAATCTTAACATTAGGAATAACATTAACCACAGGAGGTGGTACATGCATAACAACAGGAACTCTTGGACCTTCATAATAAGGAGGTTGATATCCCTCTGGCACAAAATTGAAAGGCATTCCCCAAGGGAAACCAGTAGGCATATGATATTGAGAAGCATTAACTAGGGCCACAAAAATGGGCGTTGATCCGATCTCAGAAATCACAGTCCTCTGTACAGGAGAAGGAGGAGGTGGTGGTGGTTGATTCTGAGCAGCCACCAGAGCTTCCATCGCAGCAGTGAGTCTTTCCATACTATCTTTCATAGTTGATACCTCTTCACGAAGCTCGCGATTCTCTTGTTGTAATTGATCTATCTTTTCTTGAGATTAGCTCGAGTGTTGTAGTGATGCGACAGCTTGGCTGAAGACCAAATGAAATAATAAGACACTTGGAAAAGGAAAACACAATGCACCAGATGTGAGTGCAAATGCAAAATGAAAATGTTTCAATCAGCTTTAAATGATCTTTAAGATATAAAACAATTATAAACATCGTAAAGAAAATAACACTTTTTGAAATACTGATAAACATCTCATTTCATTGGATATCAAAAAGAGCTACACTTGGAAGTACAAGTTACATAATATAAAAACTCAATAAGGAAAAGCTATGTCCTAAGGAGCATCTGATGACGATCTGAGCTGATACTTCCTTCAGAGTCTCTTAATCTCTCTCTCATAGTTGTCCTTCATGGTGGTCTTGTCTAACACGAGTTGATTCACAATACCCTTCCAAGCACCGGAAGTAGGGGGATATAATGATGAAGTAGTGGAGGAAAATAAATCCTCTACATGTCTCTTCACAGCGCGTCGCTCAAGCAACTCAATCAAGCCATCTTTTTCCTTCATCTGGTTTTGCAACTCCATCTTTTCCTTGTCAGAAGCATGAAACTTACTTTCCCATATCTCTTTCTCTTGCTTCATCTTGGCAAAAGCATCTTGAAGAGTCTTCACATCATCAGAATAAATAGTGAGTGGCGTAACGACCATTGTAGTCATGGGTTTCTCAAAAGGATAAGGCATTTTGAGCTTCTTTGCTATCTTCTTCACCCAAAGCGTATAAGGTTCCAAGGCAATACAAAATTGTCTTCCAAGCTCTCCTTTACCCCATCCTATGAATCTTGGTCCAAGTATGAGCCACTATTCTCCTCAAATCAAGAAAGACATTCCCTCCTTGAAAAAACAAACCCTCTAATAGAATATTTTTAGACTTATTCTTCACCATATAACAAAGTTGATGGCGAGCTAAACTCAGGTTATAGTTAATTCCACCTTGCGTTCCAAGAAGAGGAACATTGGAGAACGCCCCACAACAATCAATAATCTGGACATTCTCAAAAACAGAAGAAGACCAAGTAATGCTAGCATGAGTAAGGGACATGATCCTCTGAGATCACCTTAAACAATTGTTGTTCTCCCTAAAAATAGATGATTGTGGCAAGTGTGAAATAAACCACTTGTACAACAGAGGTGTGCAACAAGCGATGGTACCGTTCTCCTTAGAAGTCCTAGTATGGATGGTGAAATAGGTGTCACCAAGTATAGTCGAAACAAGGTTCCCAATCAAAAAATTCCTAATAGCGTTAACATCCACAAAGTTGTAAATGTTAGGAAATAAGACCAATCCATAGATAAGCAAAGCAAAAATAGCCTCAAACGCCAATGTGCTACTAGCGTTAGCAAATAAAGTGGCTTTCCCAATCAAGAACTTATAAGTCAAACCCTTGATGCCTCCCTTG
This sequence comes from Lathyrus sativus, assembly GCA_963859935.3. Lineage (NCBI taxonomy): Eukaryota > Viridiplantae > Streptophyta > Magnoliopsida > Fabales > Fabaceae > Lathyrus > Lathyrus sativus. The sequence goes on from OZ012739.1 coordinate 569,487,826, forward strand.
TGAGGGCAAACCGCCATACACCACACGAGCTTGCAGACATCACTTGATATAGGTTTCGATGATGACGAATTACAACCATGGATGAATTGGCAACTGTAAATTCCACCTCTACCAAACAAATGCAACATATCACCTACCGTATCCTTTTACATTTATCTAAAAAACTGTTATAGTTAATACAACATGTGTGGATAAAATGTGGTCGTGACAAAATGCATGAAAAACCACAAGAATCTCAGTTTTTGCAGGTTTGCAGGGTATGAGTCGACTATAGGGTCGGCGCATACATCAGTGTGTTTTTCCACGGGTCAACGCATATCTCAGTATGCCTTCTCACATGTCAGCGCATGAAGGTTTGGGTCGACCGCAGGGTCGGCGCATGAAGAATTTACTCTTCAACGGGTCAGCGCACGCCGACTGTATGGTCGACGCATACTGATACATTTTGCAGATTTCCAAAGGTACATGCTATGCGTCGACGCACAAACCTGTTGTGGTCGACCCTTCGCGCGGAAATGCTGTTTTTAAATGATTCCCACTATTATTTGAAAAACTGTTATGTCTTTGGTTGGTCTGGTACTATATATACAAGTCCAACTACTTATGTCAAGGAACATTTGATAAAATTGATTCACGTGTTCAAAGAATAAGAAAGAGTGAAATAGGTGTCCAAGATTCATCATCTTCATCTTCAACATCTCACAACACATCAATTACACACAGCCATTTTTGAAGTGCCTTGTGAGTGACTAAAGGTGATAAGGTTCGAAACCAAGATTGGGTAATCTGGTTCGGGTTGAAGCTTGCGACAGGTTCTTTCTTGAATAAAACCGTTAGGGTTTTATCCTCCAAGATTGGTTTGAATTTTTGGGGGGTTTTTGGACGAGTTTCTTCATCAAGGGTCAGCTAAGTGAAGGTGATTGTGAAGAGGAAGTCTTCAACAGTCTAGTAGTGGATTCAGTGATATTGAAGGGAAGATCTCGAGTTCGATTCGTTGTAATTGAGATCAGCCGGGCCGAAGGTTTGAAGAACTGAGGGTTATTCAATAAGGTGGCTGAAATCGGAGGTCTATCAACAACGATCGGAGGACTTGATTCATCTTGAATCAAGGGGCAAGGAGTGGAAGCAACTTTCAGCGTCTTGAGAATTCTGTTGTATATTTGCTGTTCAATCCTTGTATAAATTGTTACATTCAACAGGTGATATCTATTAAATCTATCTCAATTCTAGTTTTAGAATTGAGGGCAGACGTACCCCGAAGCGAGGACGACGGGGAACTTCCTCACCAAATATTTGTCTTCTCTATTTTTCAGCATTTTCGTTTAGCTTAAAAATAAGTGATTTTTGTATAAGCACTATTGTCAAACTGTGATATCAATTGAGTAAGAGGTTGAAACTCTGTTTTTGAATCCAAAGTACAATAAGATATTGTACTAGGCTAGTTGGAATCACTTACTCAACATAAATATCACTTGGAGTGTTTTTGCACACCAAGTGTTCGACAAATTGCCTAAACCAAAATTATCTTATTTGTGTATTTAGTTTTGGTTTGCTCTTTAAATCATTGGAACTAGGAATCCTAACAATTGAAGTAGATCATTGATAAGTGTGATTAGTGTTGTGATTCTTTTTCCATATTGTCATTAATCCATAGGCTCAACGCATATCCGGTTTTCCAATAACCGTTCGTTTTAGACTATATTTTCCTCGGCCGCTTCCGCACTTAAAACATATTTTCAAAACCAATTTTTAATTGGTAGCGCCGACTCTCAATTTTAATTGGGATCTATTCAACCCCCCTTCTAGATCCGTGCCATAGTCTAACAAGTGGTATCAGGAGCTCCGGTTACTCGGCGCTTCAAATACAACGTAAATAGAAAATGGCTAACGAACCTAAAGAGGCTTATAATAGAGCTCCCGTTTTCAATGGTGAAAATTATAGTTATTGGAAAGACTGTATGCGGGTACACATAAACTCCATAGATATAAAAATATGGAACGTTATCCTCAATGGTCCAATAGAAATCACCATGACCAATGCGGATAATGTGGTTGTGCCAAAGCCCGAAGCACAATGGACCGATGACGATGAGAAAAAATACAATTATGATTGGAAAGCCAAAAATATCTTAATCTTCTCATTAGGTGTAGATGAATACTATCGTGTATCCCATTGTCCTACTGCTAAGGCCATGTGGGATTCACTACAAATCGCCCATGAGGGGACAGAAGAGTCGCCACCTTTCGTTATTTATCCCTCAGAGCGGGAAAGGAAACGATCGGAAAAACCTGACGAATAAGGGTAAGACAAGGTCATCGCAACCATTGTCTGGGTTCGGGAGTCGGTTACGCAAGGGGAAGGTATTAGCACCCCTCACGTCCGTCGTACTCGACGGGATCCTCGCTTGTTTGTTTACTTGGACGGGTTGGTTATAATCTATCTACCTATCAAGGCTGGCTGAAAAAGAAAAGAAAAATGACTCGGCAAAGCGTCCCGCTTTATGCCTACGTATTCCCATCAGAGAATGAGAAATCAGAGTCAACGTAGTTCGGCTAACTACGGGTTAAGGTGGGGAAGGTTGCTCGCTAGGACGTCGCATCCTATGCCTACGTACTTTCATCTGGTATGAAAGATCAGAGCAAACGTAGTTCGGGAAACTACGGGTTATCTCCTGAAAGAAGTGTTTTTTATGGTGTTTGCGATCTCAACCGCACTAGAGGCTATGACCTGAGAGTGAATGCGTCGCATGTCACCCAAAGGGTACCATACTAAACATCCAGACTGTGGAAAAGAAACTCTCCCACAATCCTTTCTCAGATAGCTTAAGGCTCGTAACGTCCGATAGAAATCATTCATGATTACTTTATCTTAAACTGTTTCGAGATGAGAAGAGAACAGGCCCAACTAGGAGGGAGACTATCAAGTCCTACTGTTATCATGCCATGGATTCATCCTATGGTTGAGGTTTGAACAGGGAACTCCTAGAAGTTGTCATGCATAGGTTTCAACCTAAAGTACTATCATCAATTCCTTATCAAAGGAAATGAGAGTCCTAAGGGATCATGTCAATGATACACCAAAACAGACAAAGCATCAGCTTAACGGTAAAATGCATGCAATGCAAGTGAGGGAGGAAATGTGTGTGGGGCTTCAGCCTCCACAAGCTCGTCTCAACCTCAAGCCAGTCATGAAATAACAGTAATCATACTGAAAAATAAACAACATGCTATCAAGCAAAAACAGTAAACTGTAATCATACAGACAGAAAATGAAATCATGCTATCAAGCAAGGTAAACACATGGGCAAGGGAGCTGGGCTCTACCGAATACCCGCAAGAAAAGCCAAGCAATAACAATACAATCAGATGCACTCATGCTCTTAGACTGGACTTATTCTAAATGGGCTTAGTCTAATGCAACAGACAAATCAGACAAAACACACAATACATCAAAGAAAACAGAAGAAAGCCTCAGCTCCTCCAGCAGCAACCCAATCTTCAGACTTCAGAGATCACTTGCTTTCCAGGTATCAACCCTACAACATGAGTATCAACTCATCTTCTCCCTTGAGCTTCAGCTCCTTTGATCAGCTCCACCTTCAGGCTTCACTATCTTCAGGGATCTTCAGGCATCAACTTGATCTTCACAGAGTCTTCAGACTTCAATAATCTTCAAGGAATCATCCTCTTCAAGGCCTCAGCTTCTATCTTCAATGGCTCCAATGCTCCAGCAAACAAGATTCAGTCAACAAGATGAGTGGGGGATGTTACAGTGCTCACTGACTTCCAAAGGATGCCATTGAGGACTTAACATCAAAGGAAAGGCTCTCTCAAAGTTCTACCTTATAGGGCAAGGTCACTAATCCCTCCAAAGGAGAGAGGTGGATACCCTTAAGGGACTTTATGTCATAGAGAAGAAAGGAGGTGAACAAAGCACTCCTTGGTTATTGAACAAAGTATTCTATCTAGGGCTCTGCCTATGCACCTATCAACCTATAAACAAAACAAACAAAAGCTATGCTAAACTCCTCTGCAAGGTCTTCAAAGCTTCCATGATGATCCACAAGGTCTTCAACTCAATCTTCAAAGCTCACACACTCAACAGAGAAGAAAAACAAACACAACAATACAACTTATGCCTTTAAGCAACACACATACTATCCATACATTCAAAAATCAATGAAAAATACTAAAATACCATACAAATTCCTAATATAAATCCTAGGGGATCCTATACATAATTACCCTTAACCCATGTATTCCCCATACACTAATTTGTCCTAAAAACCCCAAAAATAAAATGTTGAAGTTCAAGTATACTACTTAAAACCCTAATTAGAGCACCTAAATGTCTAACAATCAAACTACATCAAATTTAATTTCTAAAATCAAGGGATAAATCCTACATGAAACTAGGGTTCAATATCTAATTACACAAAAAAGAATGAATTAAAAAACCTAAGGGAAGGTCCTAAAACAATTCTTGCAAGATAAGGTATCAACTAAAAGAAATAACATACACTATTTACAAGAAAATATCACTAAAAATTCTACATTAAAAATAAAATTTCATTTTTATTTTTATATTTTTCTACACAAAATTATCTAAACATAGAAAAAAGAATGAGTAAAAAAATCATTATTTATCAATTACTTATGAATTTTTAAAGTCCATTAAATATATAAAACAAAATAAAAATATGAAATAAGGAAAATGAGGGAGGGGTGTGAATAGAACAGGCGCGCAATACATTCCATTTGGGCCAGACCACAGGGGGGTGTGAATAGAACAGATAGGCCCAGGGACCACCGTTTAAGTGAAACGGTGCGTTTCCATTTTCAAATTTTCCCTCCGTTCTCACAAGCGATCTGGGCCGTAGATTGAGATGAATAGGTCAATTAGTCAGGCTAATCTAATGGACGCTGGTCATCGTCCCCAAAACGACTTAGGGTTTTCAGATTCACCCGTTTCATGCACACAAACTCATCCATCTTGTTCTCTCTGCTCAGTGGATGAAATTCCACGATTCCAAAACGAAAGATCATCTACTCATCCAGGGGAACACAGCCATACGTACCAATTTCCCTAACTCTCTCTAGATCACCCCAACAGAAGCTTGCAAGATCATGGTTCACCCATGTGCACCTGATGTCATCCTTCCATAATCCTTGAATCTAATGGCATACAGTTATTCTACACAATACCCTAACCATTCTAAGCTAGTCCTTGCTAACTGAAGCTCACAAACCAGCTAATTCTTGGAGATCATAGTTTCTTGGCTCTGCCATCAACTACCATGGATCGAGCTCTAACTCTCAGAGCTTCATCATCTAACCTAATGCACCAGTTCTAGACCTATAAAACTAATCAAAACTACATAACTTAAGAGAATGGTGATGAGAAAGAACCTGTCAAGAGGTTATGGTGGAGACTCGCGTGGCTGCTTTCAGGCCTTGAAACTTCCTCCAAATGGTCCTTGGATGATCAATAGCTTTCTGTTTGCACTTGTGATGAAGGGGAAGATCTGCAATGGAAGGAAATCAAAATTGCTTCAATTTGAAGAAACCTCTTCAATGGCTGCTTCTCTCTTTCTCTCCCCTCTGAATCCTCTTGCTATCACCAACCTTGAGCACTATGAAGATCACCCTTCTTATAGTAGTAGATGGAAGTTACTGGAAACATCTAGAATCCTCTTGGAAAGTTCATGAACTTCTCCTTAAAAGAGACTTTGAAAATCTCATCTCCCTTGCCTTAAACCTTGCATTCTATGCCAAAATGCCTTAATATGAGATATTGAGTAATGAGAAATGAAATCAGCCCTTTACTTTTCCTTGTGCAAGCCTTTTCAAAGTTGCCTTCTTTTTCAAGTAACATTTTTCCAAAGGAACCTCATTTTTTAAGCTTTAAATCAAAATTCTACCTAAACCAATGTTCTCAAAATGGTGTTTCCAATCAAAATGATATATTGGATGACCTATTTTGGGTTTGTGGATCTCACAAACCAATTTTCAAATTCAACTTTTCAAACTTATATGCCATTTTTAGTTCATTTTTGACCAATCATGCAAATCCATGCTATGAGCTTTTCCCACAATTTATGACCTTCTTTCTAGACTCAAAATCACATTTTGAACAACTTTCATATTTTGAGTTTTTCCATTTGAGGCTTGGAAATAGGAGTTTTAGGCATTGGTTAAAATGACCTATAACTGACAAATGACCAAAATACCCCTGTCTTGTTCAAACCATAAGTTGAGTTCCCCAAATCCTATCAAGGACTTCTACCACTCAAATTAAAGCTAAGAAGATGCCCTCCAACATTCATGTTGACCAAGAAATCATAGGAATCATCCTACTAGGGCAAAAGTTGTCTGCAAGTTGGGTGACTTTCAAGGACCCAGATTCACACACCTCAGCTGACCTGTAATTTGTCAAAACCATAACTTGAGCTCTGTCACTCCTATCAAGGACTTCCACCACTCAAATTAAATCTAAGAACAAGCTCTACAACATTCATGTTGTGGGGAAGATGAGATATCAATCACATCTAGAGCTAAAACTGCTTGGAAGATAGGGATCAAACTAGGGTTTTTTCACTGACAAACCTTGGAGACCCTAACTTGAAACTTCTCAAACTCCTCAATCATGATGAGTTGGTCTAGGAATCATCTTTATAACATCTTTATGCATCATTCCATGATCTCATAACCCTTGGATTAGGTCTCAACCTTCTCCAAATCTTCAGTGATCCTAGGGTTGACCCAGTCAAAACCCTAATTCTACCAATCATGGTTGAATCTTCTGAATTCTTGCCTAATGACCTCTCTGGGCTTCATGATGGCTATCAAGACATCTCATAGGCTTTCTCAAAACATCAAGTCCATTCTCAAAGTCTCAGAATCATCTGAGGAACACCCACAACTCTCAAGCTATGAAGCACACAATCCTGGTTTCAACCCACTCCTCTGAGGATCTCTTGAACTTTCTGATGAATGTATCAACTTTCAAACACTCAATGGATAAATAAATGTTGGTCAAATTTTGGGGTGCAACAGCTGCCCCTATTCAATGGTTTGAACCTGACTGGGTGAGAAGCGAACGGCTCTCACCCAATCAAGGTGCGAGACGATTGAATACCGGTAAACCCGAAAATTTGCCAACTGCACGAGCACACGGTACTCTGCGGGGAACAAATCTTCGAATATTGCAATGCTAGCTGCACGGCCGCTAGCTGGAGAGATACTAATCTGACATCGCCGCCAGTTATCCTCGTTAACTTCTTCTGATATTGCCTTCAGACAACCACATCACCCAACATCGCCGCTGGAAGACTAAACCACCTGACATTATCGTCAAACAAGATTCTGAGGAACGCCCAACATCGCCGCTGGAACACCAAATCATCTGACATCGCCGTCAAGAACAACCATAACTCGGGGAAACCAACATCCAACATCGTCGCCGGAGAACTAAACCTGACATCGCCGTCGGACAATCAAAATACCCTGCATCGCCGCTGGAGAACTAAATCTGACATCACCGTCGGATACTCCACATAATCTCTGTTGGGGAGTTAAAGAATCTGACATCACCGTCAAAACAAACATTCAACCTCGCTGTCGAACAACTGATGATCTGACCTCGCCGTCAAATCCGGACGTTCAACCTTGCCGTCGAACAAACATCCAACCTCGCCGCCGGACAACTGATGATCTGACCTCGCCGCCAAATCCAGACGTTCAACCTCGCCGTCGAACAACTGATGATCTGACCTCGCCGCCAAATCCAAACGTTCAACCTCTGACCTGGGGTTCACCCCTGGTACAGTACACTTGCGTATTTGGAACTACTCCGCTTGGGAATGAAAGACTTAACCGAGCACACTCTGATCTGGGGTTCACCCTCAGAACCATAACGAACATCGGAATACTGCTGCACAACTGCCCCACCGTAGAACTTCAACATTAAAGATATATGAAACCCTGGCCCCTGGCCATTTCCAGCTTCAGCTAGAAAAATCTTCAAGTACTTCTGAAGACAAACATCCTTGACCTTCAAGGACGTAAACTTTGCCCGTCGGCAACTCTGCAGGAGGTATCTTCGACTTCAGTCTAAAGAAATGACCCTTGGCCTTCAAGGATACATGGATCTGCCTTCAGGCGACTCCGCCTCTGTCATAGAGTATCCGTGACTTCAGTCAGGGATATACTTCGGCCTTCAGTCCGAAAAATGAATCCTAGGTCATTCATGACCTTGGGGATAACCTTGCCCTCAGGCACCTTCGCCTCAGCTTAGGAAAATTGTGACTTCAGTCAGAGAAATGGTATCCTGAGCCATTCATGACTCTACGGGGATTCAAACACTTTGCCTTCAGGCAAAACTCCGCTTCAGCTGGAGAAACATCTTCGACTTCAGTCAGAAGGAAAATTATTCACTAGATCGTGATCAATCATCACCTCAGGGCAACTGACTTGGTCTTCAGACCAACACGGATCATCTTGGTATATCTACAAACTTTGGAACCTTGTCTTCAGCCACACGTTGATTCATCAACAAGGACATCTGAGCTCACAGGAACCTTCTGATACCGCCTTCAGGCGTTTACGCAGTCAATCTTCAGATTAGACAACACTGTTGGAGCAGACATATCACGCTGCTAAGGACTTCAAGAATCATCTTGAACAAACAAACTCCGTCGGGCACCTTCAAGAATCATCTTGAACCGATAACCTTTCTGGTGACTTCACTCTGCTAGGGATCCCTGGAATCTTCCTGGGCAACTCTTGCTGGGGACGCTACTGGGGAGCTCACGAATCATCCTGAGCAAACCATTCGGGAACCTGTACTGAGGTCTTAAGAATCATCTTAAGCAAACGGCCCTGCTGAGGAGTTCAAAGGTCGTTTTGAACTGAAGACTTCGCTGGGGATCTCAAAAATCATCTTGAGCGAGCGATTGTGGGGATCACACCGGGGTCTCGGGAATCATCTCAAGGAAGCGACCTTGGGGGAGAATATCAGGGATCGTCCTGAGCAACTGGTCTCTTGGTGGAACACCTGTAAGACAAGAATGATAGTAACCTAGATCATGCTTATGATGCATATGCTTCTGCGCTATGCCCCACACGGTGGGAATGATATGCGTTTATGCTAAATGCTGTGCAATCATGCACAATGCTATGCAACGTTAAATGCTATGCAGTGTTAAATGCTATGCAGTCATGCACAATGATGCGACCTCGTCAGCAAAATAAATGCCGAGGGGAGATTCTCCTGTCAAGGAGAAAGAACTGCTCAGATAGAGGAGTCATCCTGCTGAGGAGAACGTGGGCACGCCGATATCAATTGGACTCCGCCTGGGGAAAGACCAATCATGATCTGATCAACCTTCAAGGACTCGGCCCTCCTGGACATCTGTAAACTCGGCTGAGGAAGGAGAAGTCATTCTGCTTTGCCAAAGGGAGTACGACTCTGGGAGATACAGCATCAGCTGTTCAACATCTGCTAGGGAAAATCCACTCATGGTCCCAACTGCTTCCAAGGATTCTGCTTTTCCGCGGACTCAGCTGGGGAGAGAGAAATCATTCTACTTCAACGGGAGGGTACGACTTTGATGAGGAATTTTAATTTCACCGGGGAAGAAAGAATCATCTGGCTTCGGGGGAGAGTGCAACTCTGCAGGGGAATACAACATCAGCTGCTTCAATACTCTACTGGGGAAGAGGGAATCATCCAACTTCAGGAGAGAGCATGACTTTGGTGGGGAATCTCAATTCCGCTGGAGACTTTACTGGGGAAACAAGAGCCTCGGCACCCGAACACTTCTATGGAATCTGCACTTGTGACCCGGTGCTGGGGAAAGACGACATCATTCTTCGGTGCTTGGCTCAGCTGATGGGGTGACGCTCCTTCAGGATGCGTCTGCTTGGGAAAAGAATCATCTCTGCATGGGGAGACATATCAATGCTCACTATTCTGATTCTGATTCTATGGAGGAAAGACTACTGAACTCTGCTGGAGAAGGAGGAATCGCCCTGCTTCGGGGATACGCACGGCATATCCTCTGGAAGGTGCTACACCTGCAACAACACGAACAAACAAGACAGGATTCCCTCCTCAAAGGGTCCTATCCAGGTTATTATCTCGTGACAACATTCAGTTAATCAATTGTTTCAACAATCAATGGGCCTAGGCCCGCACGTTTATGTATGCGCATTTTATCAAAAAAAAAACATCGGCGTTTTCATTCGCAAACAAAACAGATAAATGCTAAACAGACAAGTAGAATTGCTGAATAATGTGCATTTTATTGATGATGAACCCCTGAGCGGGCAAAAATGTTTTACAACAGAGGCAAACTCCTGGGATGAGGAAGCCGCACAAAAAAGAAAACATAAATATACATCAGTATATACAAATGTTGGCAATCGAGGCGTAGACGAACACCATGAGTTGATCCCTCTAAGACCCACTCGACTTCGATACTTCTCCGAAGCTTCAGCTTTGGAAGAGATTGATTCAGATAAACGGCCCTCAGGTCTTCCGAACCACTAAACAATGAAAGTCCACACGCGGAACGCAGTCATTTGCTTATTCAAATCCCTAACTTTTGCATGAACCGCCCTTTACGGGTTTTCAGTTCACCGGGATACCCTTTTTTGCCGAAGCCGCCCAGTGTAGGTTTTCGACTTCGCGGGTGTACATTTTTTCAATATATCCCTAATTTTTGCCCGAACCTTTTATTCTGTTTTTGGTTCGCCGGGATGCCCCTTTTTTGCCTGGACTCTTTTCTTTTTTGTCCAGCGGGTCTCTTTCAAGCAAAGTATTTTTTAACTGCGTCCGCGTTCACCGGGGATTCAAAATCTTCACCATCCATCGTGGATAACAACAAAGCTCCTCCTGAGAAGACCTTGCTGACGACATACGGCCCTTCGTAATTTGGAGTCCATTTGCCCCAGTGATCGGAGTGTGGCGGAAGAATTTTCTTCAGGACGAGATCACCCGTCTGAAAGCTTCTAGGACGCACCTTCTTATCGTAAGCTTTCTTCATTCGGCTTTGGTACAGGCGACCAAATACGATCGATGCTAACCTCTTTTCGTCCATCAGGCTGAGTTGGTTCAAGCGATTCGTGACCCATTCTGCCTCGTCGAGTTTCACATCAACCAAAACTCGCAAAGAGGGAATCTCCACTTCTAGCGGTAGGACAGCCTCCATACCGTACACTAAGGAGAAAGGAGTTGCCCCGGTCGACGTACACACCGTCGTACGATAACCGTGCAAGGCGAACGGCAACATCTCGTGCCAATCTTTGTACGTCACAACCATCTTCTGAACAATCTTCTTGATGTTCTTGTTGGCTGCTTCAACGGCGCCATTCATCTTCGGCCGGTAAGGAGATGAGTTGTGGTGTTCAATCTTGAAGCTCTGGCACAGCTCCTTCATCATCTTGTTGTTCAAATTCGAACCATTATCAGTAATGATCCGCTCGGGAATTCCATAGCGACAAATGATGTCCCTCTTTATGAACTTAGCTACCACCTGCTTGGTCACATTAGCGTACGAGGCTGCCTCCACCCATTTGGTGAAGTAGTCGATAGCTACCAGAATGAAATGATGACCATTGGATGCGGTGGGCTCGATCTTGCCTATCATGTCGATGCCCCACATGGAGAACGGCCAAGGGGAGGACATGACATTCAATGGGCACGGCGGCACATGAACTTTATCAGCATAAATCTGGCATTTGCGACATTTCTTCGCGAATCTGAAGCAATCCGACTCCATAGTCAGCCAGTAATATCCTGCTCTCAGGATCTTTCTCGTCATGGCGTGCCCGCCGGCGTGCGTACCAAATGTGCCCTCATGGACTTCTTCCATGAGCATACTCGCCTCTTTTTCATCCACACATCTGAGTAGCACGAGATCATGGTTCCTCTTATACAACACTCCGTCAGGATTGAGATAAAAGTTTCCAGATAGAGAGTCTTCTTATCCTGGGTTGACGCACCCGCAGGATACTCCTTAGTCATAAGGAAGGTCTGGATATCGTGGAACCATGGCTTGCCGTCAGTGGCATCCTCGATTGCAAAGACAAATGCCGGTCTATCAAGACGCGAAAGTACAATTCTTGGAGCCTCATTCCAGTAATTGACTTTATACATTGAAGCCAACGTGGCTAAGGCATCGGCCATCTGATTTTCAGCCCTGGGTACATGATGAAGTTCCACTCGATCGAAGAACGGAAGCAGCCTCCTGGCATAATTCATGTACGGCACTAGATTCGCTTGACGAGTTTCCCACTCCCCTTTGATCTGATTGATTACAAGCGCTGAGTCACCATATATGTCTAGATTCTTGATTCTCAAATCAATTGCCTCTTCTAGACCCATAATACATGCTTCATACTCGGCTTCATTGTTGGTAACTGGAAACGTCATTCTTGCAGTAAAAGGGATGTGGGATCCGTGAGGAGTCGTGATGATAGCCCCGATGCCACTTCCATAGGAATTAACCGCTCCGTCGAATATCAACTTCCACTGAGATTTCCTATCTGGCCCTTCATCGGGCAATGGCTCATCGCAGTCCTTTGCTTTGAGAAACATAATGTCCTCGTCAGGGAACTCGAACTTCATCGGCTGGTAGTCTTCGATTGGCTGTTCGGCAAGATAATCAGACAATACGCTCCCCTTAATGGCCTTCTGAGAGACGTACTGAATATCATATTCTGTTAACACCATTTGCCACCTGGCAATCCTGCCCGAAAGAGCCTGCTTCTCGAAGACGTACTTGATCGGATCCATCTTCGAAATTAGCATAGTGGTGTGGTTGAGCATATACTGTCGTAGACGTTTGGCGGCCCAGGCTAATGCACAACACGTCTTCTCCAGCATCGAGTATCGAGATTCACACTCAGTGAACTTTTTACTCAAATAATAAATGGCATGCTCTTTGCTGCCCGTCTCGTCGTGCTGACCGAGAACACACCCCATACTATTCTCCAGAACCGTCAGGTACATGATCAATGGCCGCCCAGCCACTGGGGGTATCAAGATTGGAGGTTCTTGAAGATACTGCTTTATTTTGTCGAATGCCTTCTGGCAATCCTCATTCCAAGTAATCGCCTGATCTTTCTTTAAAAGCTTAAACATCGGTTCACAAGTGGCCGTGAGCTGAGAGATAAACCTTGCAATGTAGTTTATTCGGCCCAAGAAACCACGAACTTCTCTTTCTGTTTTCGGCGCTGGCATTTCTTGGATAGCTTTTATTTTCGCAGGATCAACTTCGATACCTCGTTCACTAACGATAAACCCCAATAACTTTCCGGATCGCACTCCAAAAGTGCATTTGTTAGGATTCAGCCTCAGCCTGAACTTCCTAAGCCTTTCAAATAGCTTCAATAGGTTGACCAGATGCTCTTCCTCCGTTTGGGACTTTGCAATCATGTCATCAACATAGACCTCGATCTCATGATGAATCATATCATGAAACAAAGTTACCATTGCTCGCTGGTAAGTGGCCCCTGCGTTCTTCAGACCGAAGGGCATTACCTTATAGCAGAATGTTCCCCAGGGGGTAATAAACGTCGTTTTCTCCATGTCCTCCGGTGCCATCTTAATCTGATTGTAACCGGAGAAGCCATCCATGAATGAAAACACGGAAAACTGGGCTGTATTGTCAACCAACACGTCGATATGAGGCAACAAGAAGTCATCCTTAGGGCTCGCCCTATTCAAATCCCGATAATCGACGCACATGCGTACCTTACCGTCCTTCTTCGGTACAGGCACAATGTTGGCGACCCACGGAGGGTAAGTGGTAACGGCTAGAAATCCTGCGTCCAACTGCTTCTGGACCTCTTCTTTGATTTTTACAGCCATGTCTGGTCTCGTCCTCCTAAGCTTCTGCTTGACTGGAGGGCAATCTTCTCGCAACGGTAAGCGATGAACCACGATATCAGTGTCAAGTCCGGGCATATCTTCATATGACCAAGCAAAGACATCACTATACTCTCGAAGCATCTCGACCAGTCTATGCTTGACATCATTCTGCAGTGCAGCCCCCACTCTGACATTTCTGACGAGCTCCTCAGAACCCAGATTTATGATCTCAATATCCTCCTCGTGAGGCAGAATAACCTTCTCCTCTTGCCTCAACAAGCGGGCCAATTCTTCCGGGAGGTCTTCGTCTTCATCAATCTCATCCTCGGCTTGATAGATCGGGCAATCAAAGTCGTAGTGAGCCGTAGAGGGTCCAGAGTCGATGTCATCTGTTATGTGGATCCTGCAATAACAAGGGTTAAGTTTAAAGCAGGAATATGCAGGTTAGCACGAACCTCGTTGCCATTTTGCTGTTTTTTTCCGAAATAAACATAAAATAGGAATAACAGAGAACACAATATTTGATTACGAAGAAAACACCTTTTATTTATTAACAAAATGCATACACATAATCCAACAAGGCCCTGACAGTAAAACCACTATGCCCCGGGCAGGACATAGGGCTGTACAAAGATTGTAAAAAGCAAATCATTACTCTTCACTTGTCAGCTTGATAATCTCCTTGATGGTCCAATTGTGGAGGCGCTCGCCTGGCTTGCTCGGTTGAATCCAGGCGTCAAGATCGCAATCACTGTCTCCGCTGTCCTCCGACGCTGCGTTGATACTCTCGAAAATTACTCCCCCCTTGGTGAATAGGATCGGCCCTTTCCCACGAGACGAGTTGCCAGAAGAGGATGAAGCTTCAGCTTCCGGAGAATATCCCAATCCAAACTTATCCTGTTTGATTGGTATATCCAAGACATGCCCCCAGCCTGGGGTGGAACCGGCTTCAACAACGGCCCTAGCTTCCTTAAACGAGGAGAGGTTCAACTCTTGCCTCTCTGCGACGACAGGAGCCACCTCCTTCACCCTGACGGTTTCAAATGCCTGGCAAAGAGTCTCATGGATCTCACCATCCATTTCAACGTATTTAAAGGACGACAGGTGGCTTACCATGATGTCCTCTTCTCCACAGACTGTCACTATGCTGCCCCCAACAGCATATTTAAGCTTCTGATGCAGCGTGGACGTTACGGCGCCAGCAGAATGGATCCATGGCCGACCTAAGAGGCAACTATAGGCGGGCATGATATCCATGATATAGAAAATCGCATTGAACGTCTCTGGACCAACCTGAATTGGCAGGGTCAATTCTCCGAAGACGTGGCGCTTGGTTCCGTCAAAGGCTTTCACGACCAGATCACTGGGCGTGCACAGCAGTCCACGGGTATCCAACTTCATCAGTGCCTTCTTCGGGAGCACGTTAAGCGAGGAACCCGTATCCACCAGGACATGTGACATAATTGTGCCTCTGCACTCTATCGAGACGTGCAAGGCGCTGTTGTGATCTCTTCCCTTAGGAGTCAGCTCCAGATCTGTAAATCCCAGCCCATTACCAGCCTTAACATGGGCTACTACTTCCTCGAGTTGATTTACTGATATCTCCTGTGGCACGTATGCAGCATTCAATACCTTCAATAATGCATTGCGGTGCGCTTTAGAACACAGCAACAAGTTAAGAATCGAGATCTTTGACGGAGTCTGATGAAGATGATCTACGATTTTATAGTCACTCTTCTTGATTAGTCGCATGAACTCTTCAGCATCTTTAACCAACAAGTCTTTTTCTGCCCCTGCAGGGACCTCCTCAACAGCTTTACCTTTGCCCTTATCCACAGCGTCAGCTCGGACCACTTTTTCTGCTGCAACCTCTGCTGGCGCAAACACCCTTCCGCTTCTAGTGATACCACTGACTTCGGTAAGACTCTGCATAGTTGACCCGAACGGCTCAAGCTCTATCTTCTGACCATTACAATAAACTTCGGCGCCATAATGCCAAGGAACGGCATTGGTACTCTCGAATGGGATTGGTCCGGCCCTGGTGATGGTAATAGTAGGCGGACGAGGCGCATAAATAGTAATAGGGTGACGAGGGATAGTGATGGTAGCAACTTCATCTGCCTGCTTCAGCACGACTTCCCCTGATGTACTCTCAACGCTCCGGCTGAATTGCAAAATACCCTCGGACATCAGACTCTGGATACCTTCGATCAGCTGCTCACACCCGTCAGGTAGGGTAGCACAAGCCATACATAATTCTCCACATCCAGGAAAGAAGCCCCTCTTCAGCAGCTTAGCCTTGACAAAACTCAACGGCGTTTTCAAATCTTTGACATCGGTCAGCAAGTCTGAACTCTCCTCAGTGATGACAACATTCACTCCGCCCCCCTTATGATGAGGCATCGGGTTCTTGGTGACGTTGGGCACGTTGTCAGAAAAGTTGATAACCTTGGCGTCCACCAAGTCCTGGACTTTGTGCTTAAAAGCTTTACAATTCTCAATCGTATGGCCAGGTGCCCCAGTATGGAATTCACAAGTAGCACTGGCATCATACCCCGGTGGTGGCGCCCCTGTTAAGGGAGCCAACGTCCTCTTTTGAACTAATTGGAGCTGGAGCAACGTTTGCAAAAGCTGTGCATATGACATAGGTGGAGTATCAAACTGACGGCTTGCCAGGGGAGCCCGATTCTGATATCTTTTATACCCCTGATTATTCTGCTGCTGAGGTTGCTGCTGCTGCGGCTGCGGTGGAGCAGCTGGAATGTTTATGCTAGCAATCTGAGGCTGAGGGCCCTTGCCCTTTCTCCTAGCATTAGTGACAGCACTGGCATCTCCCTCTCGACGCTTGCCAGTATAGGGTTTCTTGCTACCTCCTCCAGCTGAGGATGATTCGCCCTGAATTTTTCCGATCTTTATACCGTTCTCAACATGCTCGCCCAAAGTGATGAGAGCCGAGAATGTTCCAGACATGCCACTGACCAGCTTTTTATAGTAGATTCCAGGAAGGGTAGCCACGAACATTTGTACCAACTCACGCTCAACCATCGGCGGTTGTACCCGAGCAGCCAATTCACGCCACCGCTGGGCGTACTCTTTGAAGCTTTCATTGTTCCGCTGTGAGAGATTCTGGAGCTGAACTCGGTTGGGAGCCAAGTCGCTATTGTATTGATAGTGGAGAACAAACGCTTCTGCAAGATCTTTCCAGGTGCGCACAGTAGCGGGCTCCAAACCCATATACCATTCGAGTGATGGACCAGAAAGACTATCCTGAAAGAAGTGCATCAGCAACTTCTCATCGTCAGAATAGGCGGACATCTTTCTATAATAAGATCGGAGGTGGACCCGGGGGCAAGTAGTACCCTTATACTTCTCAAAGGTAGGCACCTTGAACTTGTGAGGTACTTTAAAGTCAGCAATCAACCCTAGGTTTGACATGTCAACGCCCAATGTGTTCTGATTTTCTATACTTCTCATCTTGTCTTCCAGCGCCTTAAACCTGAGTCGAGCTTCAGCATTCAACTCTGCCTCTACGCCTCTCTGAGAGAATATGTCATCCTGATGGTCCTCCAGCCACGGTTGAGGCACCACCAGGTTTCCTGCACCAGCATTGCCGTTGACCGGCCCCATGTTAACATTGGCTCCCAAACTACCATTTACGGCGCCAGCCGCGTTGAGTCCGAGATTAGTCATCAAATTGCCGTTAGCACTGCCGTTGCCCCCGGCAGCAGGAACAACGTTCTATGGGGTATCCCCTGGAGGAGGAGTAGGCACGACCCCTCCATGGAGTATGCCATTACTGTCAACCCTGGAGATCAGAGGTTGAACCAGAGTACGAAGCTGG
This sequence comes from Lathyrus sativus, assembly GCA_963859935.3. NCBI lineage: Eukaryota > Viridiplantae > Streptophyta > Magnoliopsida > Fabales > Fabaceae > Lathyrus > Lathyrus sativus. Next base: position 569,505,543 of record OZ012739.1, read on the forward strand.
TCTTGACCATTCGCGACCACCTGCATCAGCTCCATAAAACGATCCATCCGCTCACGGAGTTCATGAACATCTGACTGTACCTGGTCCATGATTCTCGTCTGATTAGCGCGAGTTGAGTAGCGGTGGATGAGTCTTTGATCAATCCTGGAGATCGAAAGCAACTCGAAACCTGAAAAACCTGAAAGTAATAAAGGTTAGGAAAAGCAATAAGATATACACCATGCAAATATGCTTCATGCAGATGCATGCGTGTGTCTGTGTGCGTGGGAGATTTTTCCCCGATCCTAGTGTCTTAGTGACGGTGCTGATAATAACAAGAGGAAGAAGAAATCCGAGCCCAATCATGGAAACATCAATCTCGTATATATATGGAAAGGCCTATCAAGGCGGTACACAGTATCAGCGAGTACAAATAGACAACATGACCTCAGCCAACAAATCTGGTGATGGTCAGCATACATCAAAGATCAAAAACAACAGGGATATAACTAGTCAAGTACGGCCACGGGCGCGATACTCTGCTAATAACTCCTTTGTCTCCGAATGATCTGGCGACGTGAGCAACCCCTCGACGAGTAGTTCCCTCTGCCTGATAGTATGCTGAAGCCCCTGAACTGAACTCTCCCAAGCGCCTTTGCCAAAGCAATCCTCCAGCTTCCGCTTCTTTGACTCAAACATCAGCTTATGCTCCTTCAGGCTAGCAATAGCTTTGTTGAGACGGGCTTCAGCGGAGTACCTGCGGGCAGTCTCTTCATCAAACCTCCGCTCACTGTCCTTCAGTTCGGTCTCTAGCTTAGAAATCTGCAGCATCAGCTTGTCTTCTCGCTCCTTCCTGGTAGCCATGGAGGTCTTCCAATGCTGGTCGAACTTAGATATTCTCCGATATGCTTCCTCCAAATGCTGCTTCTTCGTAGCTAGCACATCATTAGCAGCTCTGAAGTCTTGACCTAAGCGTTCCCGATCAGCAATCTGCTTTGCCAAGTCTGCACCCAGCTGGCTTACCGACTCTGTTTGCTTTTTGAGAGCATGCACGGCTTCGTTCCTCTCGCTTCGAAGCTGAGCTAACTCCTTCTCTAATTCTACATTTGCCCTCTTCAGCTCATCACGCTCAGCTAATACCTGGTTATGCTGATGAATGGACACAGTGGTAGGCTCTTCGACTGGTGGAGGACTCTCCGGTCTGACATGAGGGAATGGCATCCCTATAGCGTTGGCTCTGGCTCTGATCCAATCTGAATAAGGAGGGTAAGCTTGGTTGTTGCTCTTCCCCAACAAAGGCTTTCCTCTCGTGCTGATATTGTTCCATGCATACTGAAGCTTGGACAACAAATCCCCCTCTAGAATACCCGTGAGGTACAGAGATTCCCGTACCTCTTCTTCCTTCGGTGGAGTCCTCAAAGCATATGCAAACTAACGAATTAGCAATGATGGGTTGTAGTTGATGCAACCCTTCCTACCTATCAGAGGTACGTTAGGAAACCCACTACAACTGAAGATCATCTCGGTGCCTAACCTGCCTCTGTCAACGAACCAAACAATGTCTTCTGCCGACAAGCTCATCAGACGCTCAGGCCACTCAGCTGTGGCTGCAGACAAGACAGAAGAACCCCTCTTGGGCAAATGACTATCAAACCACTTGTACAACAACGGTACGCAGCATGAAACATTCTTTCCTCTCCGGTTCTCATTCTTGTAATGCACTGAATGGTAAACGTCTCCGATCAGAGTAGGGACTGGATTCCCTGAGGCAAAGATATGGAATGCATCAAAATCTATGAAATCAGGCATGCTGGGAAATAGGATGATGCCATATATGCATAAGGCAAGGATGGCGCTGAAGGCGTCCCAACATTTGTCCTTAGCACATTGCTGAGCCTTAGTTATCAGAAACTGCAGAGAGAACCCTGGGACCTTGTTCCAGCTCGTCACCACTAACTCAGAAGCGCTCAAATGGAGTGAGGAAGCCAAGCTAACCAGATCAGGCTCAGCATCCATGTGGACAAAAGGCATCTGCCTTTTGATAGGCACACCCAGCATATCAGCATACTCTTCCAATGTCGGCGCGAGAACGAAGTCATGAAAAGTGAAACACCTAAAGGGAGGGTCATAAAACTGCAGAAGAGCATGTAACCCATTCAACTCGGACGTAGAAGGTTTGTAAGCCAGGCTAAGCAACCTGCCATAAGACTTCCTGAACCTATCCTTCACAGAATCCCCTGCCAGGGCTATCAAACCAGTCAGCTTCGACACATCGGGGGTCGGGAACTTGTACGCAACAGTCTTCCTGAGAGAGGCCATAATAACAGTAGGAGACGGGAAATCCTGGATCGGGGAAACGGTACCTGCAACACAGACACACGTTAATGGAATGCAGATGAATGCGTAAACTAATGCAAAATGCAGGTATGCAATAATATATCCAAGTGGCTGCTGCGGAGATTCGGTATCAACAGTCACTGATGAGAAGTAAACCCCGGTGTAAGACCACTAATCTGATCTGCTGAGAATAACCATCTGGTGGGACCGAGATCAAAATTCTGTTCTGGCAAGAGTAAGTGACTGATAATAAGGACCCCGGGTGCAAGATCAAGGAACATCTGTTGAAGTCTTCAGACCCCAAATCAAAATCTGCCCTACCAAGAACAAACACACAGCTGCTGATGAGATCTTCAGACCTCACTCAAAATCTACCCTATCAAGAACAAATAACATCTGCCGATGAGGTCTTCAGACCTCACTCAAAATCTGCTCCATCCAGAACAAACCACCGATGATAGCATACTGATCAAAGCCTGCTCTATCAAGAACAGACAAACACCCGGCGACAAGATCCTCTGATCAAAAACCTCTTGCTCTATCAAGAACATGTCTGCAACTGAGAACCCAACATAACTGATTCACTGTCAAGAAAACCAGGTAGTTTGAAGGTCTAAGTTTCCTGCAATAAACCCAGTCCCACTCACAGGTATGAACCTAGACTGACTCAAGGTATGGCATCCTATGCGTTCATCAGCGTCACAGACTTTCAAAACTGATGATACGATTCCCAGAAGGAGTGGCATCATCAAGTCCTGAAGAGGCCTCACTTAGCTGAATCACAAATGATCGGTCCCCAGAGTCGACAATCCACCAAACCAGCAACCGTCTCAACCCAAAGGGTTGAAAGTGAAGCCAACCGGATGAACCTCGTCTGAGCGTGGATTTCATGAGACACTAGTGCCTGCAAAGCAAGCACGCGCCCACTAATTTCCACTCTAAGTCTATGGTGCACTCAAGCCTGGGTCTGGCTTCTCACTCAATCAGAACTCCCATCCCACAACAGCACAAATAATCATATTATACTGGAACATAAAATGCGGGAAATAAAGTGCGAGAAGTAAAAATGCGATAAATAAACGCAACCCAACAAGCAAACACACAAACGGTAGGATTGACTCGCAGGGAACCGTTGGATTCCCCAGCAGAGTCGCCAGCTGTCGCTTGCGCGAAAATAAGGTGCCGGCATGACAGAAGAGTCGCCACCTTTCGTTATTTATCCCTCAGAGCGGGAAAGGAAACGATCGGAAAAACCTGACGAATAAGGGTAAGACAAGGTCATCGCAACCATTGTCTGGGTTCGGGAGTCGGTTACGCAAGGGGAAGGTATTAGCACCCCTCACGTCCGTCGTACTCGACGGGATCCTCGCTTGTTTGTTTACTTGGACGGGTTGGTTATAATCTATCTACCTATCAAGGCTGGCTGAAAAAGAAAAGAAAAATGACTCGGCAAAGCGTCCCGCTTTATGCCTACGTATTCCCATCAGAGAATGAGAAATCAGAGTCAACGTAGTTCGGCTAACTACGGGTTAAGGTGGGGAAGGTTGCTCGCTAGGACGTCGCATCCTATGCCTACGTACTTTCATCTGGTATGAAAGATCAGAGCAAACGTAGTTCGGGAAACTACGGGTTATCTCCTGAAAGAAGTGTTTTTTATGGTGTTTGCGATCTCAACCGCACTAGAGGCTATGACCTGAGAGTGAATGCGTCGCATGTCACCCAAAGGGTACCATACTAAACATCCAGACTGTGGAAAAGAAACTCTCCCACAATCCTTTCTCAGATAGCTTAAGGCTCGTAACGTCCGATAGAAATCATTCATGATTACTTTATCTTAAACTGTTTCGAGATGAGAAGAGAACAGGCCCAACTAGGAGGGAGACTATCAAGTCCTACTGTTATCATGCCATGGATTCATCCTATGGTTGAGGTTTGAACAGGGAACTCCTAGAAGTTGTCATGCATAGGTTTCAACCTAAAGTACTATCATCAATTCCTTATCAAAGGAAATGAGAGTCCTAAGGGATCATGTCAATGATACACCAAAACAGACAAAGCATCAGCTTAACGGTAAAATGCATGCAATGCAAGTGAGGGAGGAAATGTGTGTGGGGCTTCAGCCTCCACAAGCTCGTCTCAACCTCAAGCCAGTCATGAAATAACAGTAATCATACTGAAAAATAAACAACATGCTATCAAGCAAAAACAGTAAACTGTAATCATACATACAGAAAATGAAATCATGCTATCAAGCAAGGTAAACACATGGGCAAGGGAGCTGGGCTCTACCGAATACCCGCAAGCAAAGCCAAGCAATAACAATACAATCAGATGCACTCATGCTCTTAGACTGGACTTATTCTAAATGGGCTTAGTCTAATGCAACAGACAAATCAGACAAAACACACAATACATCAAAGAAAACAGAAGAAAGCCTCAGCTCCTCCAGCAGCAACCCAGTCTTCAGACTTCAGAGATCACTTGCTTTCCAGGTATCAACCCTACAACATGAGTATCAACTCATCTTCTCCCTTGAGCTTCAGCTCCTTTGATCAGCTCCACCTTCAGGCTTCACTATCTTCAGGGATCTTCAGGCATCAACTTGATCTTCACAGAGTCTTCAGACTTCAATAATCTTCAAGGAATCATCCTCTTCAAGGCCTCAGCTTCTATCTTCAATGGCTCCAAGGCTCCAGCAAACAAGATTCAGTCAACAAGATGAGTGGGGGATGTTACAGTGCTCACTGACTTCCAAAGGATGCCATTGAGGACTTAACATCAAAGGAAAGGCTCTCTCAAAGTTCTACCTTATAGGGCAAGGTCACTAATCCCTCCAAAGGAGAGAGGTGGATACCCTTAAGGGACTTTATGTCATAGAGAAGAAAGGAGGTGAACAAAGCACTCCTTGGTTATTGAACAAAGTATTCTATCTAGGGCTCTGCCTATGCACCTATCAACCTATAAACAAAACAAACAAAAGCTATGCGAAACTCCTCTGCAAGGTCTTCAAAGCTTCCATGATGATCCACAAGGTCTTCAACTCAATCTTCAAAGCTCACACACTCAACAGAGAAGAAAAACAAACACAACAATACAACTTATGCCTTTAAGCAACACACATACTATCCATACATTCAAAAATCAATGAAAAATACTAAAATACCATACAAATTCCTAATATAAATCCTAGGGGATCCTATACATAATTACCCTTAACCCATGTATTCCCCATACACTAATTTGTCCTAAAAACCCCAAAAATAAAATGTTGAAGTTCAAGTATACTACTTAAAACCCTAATTAGAGCACCTAAATGTCTAACAATCAAACTACATCAAATTTAATTTCTAAAATCAAGGGATAAATCCTACATGAAACTAGGGTTCAATATCTAATTACACAAAAAAGAATGAATTAAAAAACCTAAGGGAAGGTCCTAAAACAATTCTTGCAAGATAAGGTATCAACTAAAAGAAATAACATACACTATTTACAAGAAAATATCACTAAAAATTCTACATTAAAAATAAAATTTCATTTTTATTTTTATATTTTTCTACACAAAATTATCTAAACATAGAAAAAAGAATGAGTAAAAAAATCATTATTTATCAATTACTTATGAATTTTTAAAGTCCATTAAATATATAAAACAAAATAAAAATATGAAATAAGGAAAATGAGGGAGGGGTGTGAATAGAACAGGCGCGCAGTACATTCCATTTGGGCCAGACCACAGGGGGGTGTGAATAGAACAGATAGGCCCAGGGACCACCGTTTAAGTGAAACAGTGCGTTTCCATTTTCAAATTTTCCCTCCGTTCTCACAAGCGATCTGGGTCGTAGATTGAGATGAATAGGTCAATTAGTCAGGCTAATCCAATGGACGCTGGTCATCGTCCCCAAAACGACTTAGGGTTTTCAGATTCACCCGTTTCATGCACACAAACTCATCCATCTTGTTCTCTCTGCTCAGTGGATGAAATTCCACGATTCCAAAACGAAAGATCATCTACTCATCCAGGGGAACACAGCCATACGTACCAATTTCCCTAACTCTCTCTAGATCACCCCAACAGAAGCTTGCAAGATCATGGTTCACCCATGTGCACCTGATGTCATCCTTCCATAATCCTTGAATCTAATGGCATACAGTTATTCTACACAATACCCTAACCATTCTAAGCTAGTCCTTGCTAACTGAAGCTCACAAACCAGCTAATTCTTGGAGATCATAGTTTCTTGGCTCTGCCATCAACTACCATGGATCGAGCTCTAACTCTCAGAGCTTCATCATCTAACCTAATGCACCAGTTCTAGACCTATAAAACTAATCAAAACTACATAACTTAAGAGAATGGTGATGAGAAAGAACCTGTCAAGAGGTTATGGTGGAGACTCGCGTGGCTGCTTTCAGGCCTTGAAACTTCCTCCAAATGGTCCTTGGATGATCAATAGCTTTCTGTTTGCACTTGTGATGAAGGGGAAGATCTGCAATGGAAGGAAATCAAAATTGCTTCAATTTGAAGAAACCTCTTCAATGGCTGCTTCTCTCTTTCTCTCCCCTCTGAATCCTCTTGCTATCACCAACCTTGAGCACTATGAAGATCACCCTTCTTATAGTAGTAGATGGAAGTTACTGGAAACATCTAGAATCCTCTTGGAAAGTTCATGAACTTCTCCTTAAAAGAGACTTTGAAAATCTCATCTCCCTTGCCTTAAACCTTGCATTCTATGCCAAAATGCCTTAATATGAGATATTGAGTAATGAGAAATGAAATCAGCCCTTTACTTTTCCTTGTGCAAGCCTTTTCAAAGTTGCCTTCTTTTTCAAGTAACATTTTTCCAAAGGAACCTCATTTTTTAAGCTTTAAATCAAAATTCTACCTAAACCAATGTTCTCAAAATGGTGTTTCCAATCAAAATGATATATTGGATGACCTATTTTGGGTTTGTGGATCTCACAAACCAATTTTCAAATTCAACTTTTCAAACTTATATGCCATTTTTAGTTCATTTTTGACCAATCATGCAAATCCATGCTATGAGCTTTTCCCACAATTTATGACCTTCTTTCTAGACTCAAAATCACATTTTGAACAACTTTCATGTTTTGAGTTTTTCCATTTGAGGCTTGGAAATAGGAGTTTTAGGCATTGGCTAAAATGACCTATAACTGACAAATGACCAAAATACCCCTGTCTTGTTCAAATCATAAGTTGAGTTCCCCAAATCCTATCAAGGACTTCTACCACTAAAATTAAAGCTAAGAAGATTCCCTCCAACATTCATGTTGACCAAGAAATCATAGGAATCATCCTACTAGGGCAAAAGTTGTCTGCAAGTTGGGTGACTTTCAAGGACCCAGATTCACACACCTCAGCTGACCTGTAATTTGTCAAAACCATAACTTGAGCTCTGTCACTCCTATCAAGGACTTCCACCACTCAAATTAAAGCTAAGAACAAGCTCTACAACATTAATGTTGTGGGGAAGATGAGATATAAATCACATCTAGAGCTAAAACTGCCTGGAAGATAGGGATCAAACTAGGGTTTTTTCACTGACAAACCTTGGAGACCCTAACTTGAAACTTCTCAAACTCCTCAATCATGATGAGTTGGTCTAGGAATCATCTTTATAACATCTTTATGCATCATTCCATGATCTCATAACCCTTGGATTAGGTCTCAACCTTCTCCAAATCTTCAGTGATCCTAGGGTTGACCCAGTCAAAACCCTAATTCTACCAATCATGGTTGAATCTTCTGAATTCTTGCCTAATGACCTCTCTGGGCTTCATGATGGCTATCAAGACATCTCATAGGCTTTCTCAAAACATCAAGTCCATTCTCAAAGTCTCAGAATCATCTGAGGAACACCCACAACTCTCAAGCTATGAAGCACACAATCCTGGTTTCAACCCACTCCTCTGAGGATCTCTTGAACTTTCTGATGAATGTATCAACTTTCAAACACTCAATGGATAAATAAATGTTGGTCAAATTTTGGGGTGCAACAGTTGTGCCAAAGCCCGAAGCACAATGGACCGATGACGATGAGAAAAAATACAATTATGATTGGAAAGCCAAAAATATCTTAATCTTCTCATTAGGTGTAGATGAATACTATCGTGTATCCCATTGTCCTACTGCTAAGGCCATGTGGGATTCACTACAAATCGCCCATGAGGGGACGAACGATGTTAAGTTGGCTAGAATCAACACATTAACACAAGAGTTTGATCTCTTTTTCATAGAGCAAGGGGAAACCATTGCTGACATGTGTTGCACCCCAAAATTTGACCAACCATTTATTGCATTTGGCTTATGTTTCGATTCGTTTCATTTTGCATCCGTATACCGCATACATTGCATTTTTTCAGTCAGATTGGCTTTATCGGGATTACAGCCCTCCCCTGGCGTTTCAGGCATTTCAGGCCAGTTTGAATAAGCGGGTTTTATTTTGAGAATTGGTGCTCGTCCCGGTGTTTTCAGCTGTCGCTGTTGTTTTTGAGGACATTTAGGTGTCCGGTTTTTACCGCTTATTTTGCTGTATTCGCGCATCTGTTTTCTAAACGATTTAATTGGCTTCCTTGCATTTTTAGATTTTCCCCTTAATTTCTAGAAATTTAAAATAAATTTTAATTCTTTTTCTAGAATTTTAAATAGGTTTTAACAATTTCCAGATTTAAATAGATAATTTCTAGAATTTTAATTGGTTGTTTTTCTAGAATAATTTTTAGATATAATAGATTTTAAATCTTTCTTTAGATATTAATTTTGTTTTAGCATTTTATAGATTTAATTTTTTTATAGAAATTAATAGGTTTAATTTTCCTTTTAAATAGTTTTTTTCTAGAATTTAATAGATATTAATCAATCTTTTTTTTTAGAATGTTAATTGGGTGTTAATTAGGATTTTAACATTTTAATTAGGTAATTAGCGGTTTTTGATCAATTAATATTGATTTTTTGTTTAACAAATTAATTGAGATTTTTAATTAGGGTATTAATCACCATTAACCATTAATTAGTTTTTTATTGAGTTTAGTAGTCTTAATCATTAGTGCATCAGTTTTTAATTGTAGTATTAATGGAGTCTCATTTCTTAATCAGAGTCATTAAGTCAAATTGTGGTGGGCCAGATGTCCAGGTGTTGGAGGCTTATTGAGTCCAAACGTGACACTTGGCAGTATAAGAGAATGTGCCACACGTTCATTCTCTCTCTGAACACCTCATTCACACGTGGCCAACACCCACAACCTGACACCTCACTGCCACTTGTCCCTCTCTCTCTCTCTCCGTATGGCCCACATGTGTCCTCCCCCCACCTCCTCACCGGCCGACATGCATGCGCGGAGGTCCTCGCCGGAACCACCCCAACCATCACCGGAGCCGCCGCAACTGACGCCAGAAATCCTAAAACCGTCGTCGGAAAACTGCAAATCACCGATGAACATTCATCTTCCTCAGGATTCATCAACCAGATCTCTAGAAATCCTCCAGAACATCCATGCATGTTCATCGTTTTCCAGAAATCTACCCATAACATTCATCAACGATCTTAATCCGTTCATCAGTGTTTATCCATCATCTTCCAGAAATCTTCAAACCTTCGATCTTTTTTCAGAAACTCAATGGATCTTCTTCCGTTCTCTTCAAATCATCGTCACTAACGAACATCCTTCATCATTTCAAGATCCTCCATGAACTCAATCATAACTGCTTTCTCCAAATCCTTCAACAAAACCTTCATCAGGTTCTTCATGTTCATGTGTTCTTCGCCCGTTCATGCGCGTGTGTCCACCGTTTCCGAGATTTGTTCAAGGATCACAATGATCTTCATCTTTAATCTTCATCGTACCTCCTTCGTTTCGCCAGATCTTGATCCACGCGTTCTTAAATCGTCAAGAACTTTCATCAGTTCTTCGCACTCTTCAAGATCTGCTTCATCATCCTCACGAATCTTCAATAAGTTCACCATGCAACCACGGTTTGAATTGGCAACGGACATGAAAGGAAGAAGGTTGTAGAATAATTGGATGCAGAAAGGAGGGGAAGTTGGTGTTGGGATTGGAAGTTTTGTTTTGGGAGCGAACGGTGAAGTGTGAGATTGGGAGAGGGTGAGACATAACCATACGGCGGCGCCTTTGAGGCAAGATGGAAGAAGAGATGCCCTAAGGTTCTGATGAGAAAGTGGAAGGGGGAAGGCGAAGGGCTTTCATGGGCTAGGCCCAATGAATTTTTGGATCTCACACCCCGTTCTACTTACACACCCCCGTCCCTGGCTTCCTTTGTTTTGTTGGAATTGTTTGTTGGGTTGGGCCCAACGAAGTGTTTGTTCATGCACCCCTAAATTCCTGCATGACCCCCCCCCCCCCTTTGATGGAGTTTTTATTTGGTGGTTACTGGGCTGGGCCCAGAATAGTGGTTTTCTGACTGTGCACCCAATATCCCAGCGCACCCCCCAATTTCTTTATTTTGTTATTTTTCTGAATTTTGTATTGTGGGCTGGGCCCAGTGGGTTTTTTTTACTGCATTTCACCCCTTTTGCAGGCTGTACCCCCTTCCCTTTATTTTTCCAATTTCTCTTGTATTGGACCTATGTTTGTAATAATTGTAGATGTTATTTTTCTATTTTCTCTTAGGGATTATAGTTTATAGTTTTAGAATATTATCGCATATTTTTAATATAGGTTTTATATGGTAGAATTTATATTATTTTGTTTTTAGGAAATTATAGAATTATATAATATATAGATTTTATATAGAATTTGTCCTTCTATTTTTCTTTGTAGAAGTTATAGACTATTGTGCATAGAGTAGAATTTTCCCATTTTATTTTCTACTATGCAATTTCATTTTAATATTTCTTTAGAATATTTTCTATTAGAAATTAATTACCGTATATTTAGGAGTAGGATTTTATTTCCATTCGTCGTTGGATTTCTCTCCTATTTTTCCTTTACTATCCGATTTTACCTTCGATTTTATTCTTGGCTGGCCGTGTGACACGATTCAATTGGAGAATGATTTTCGATATCACTTCTCTATCTTGTCTTTGACACGGACATCAATATGCTACCTCTTAGAGTTTGATTTCTCGTATAAGTTGAACCATGACGGTCTAAGCATTACATTGTTCCTAATTCGAGCGTCCTCATCAAGGATCGAGATAGGAGAAGATTGGAATGGAGTTTGCGCACATGTCAGGAGCCAACAAAGCCGCTTCGTTCAACATCATCTTTCTTATTCAAGTCTTCAGGCAACCGTCGAGTGTTGTGAGCTGTATCGTTAGATACGTATGAAATGACAGTTGAAGGGTTTCCTCTCAATCGTCTAGGATGTCTAGTATGGTACCCTTTGGGTGACATACGACGCATTCGCTCCTACGCCTTAGGTTCTTGCGTGTGTGTCCCGAGTTCCTTCCCATTTAGGCGTAAGCCTGCTTCCTCTTTGTTCTTGCCCCCGTGCGATCGAAACCCTTTTCTCTCGCGTTCAGGCGATTGAGACCCCTTCTCTTGCCCCTGTGCAATCGAGACTCGTTTTCCCGCCGAACTACGTTTGCTCTGATCTCTCGTGCCAGACGAGAGTACGTAGGCATAAGATGTGATATCCTAACGAGCTACCTTTTCCCTTTTCTCATTCCCATTTGCTGTAGTTAGCTGAACTACAACTGCTCTGATTTCTCGTATCCAGACGAGAATATGTAGGCATAGGATGCGACATCCTAGCGAGCACACTAACAACTAACTTCTTTGTTCTCTCGCTGCCGTGCGATCGAGATTTTCCCGCCGACGGCTGCTGTTTCCCTTTCTCTTGCCCGAGCGCAATCGAGACCAGACCGTAGTTCTAAGTCCCGTAGGTTCCCATACCTTTCAAACTCGACATACTACATCCGTTCTACCGCAAACAGGTAACGCCTAAGTCTCCGTCGAGCGAGCAACATACACCTAACTGCTAGAATGCGTACGCTAGTATCGTCAATCCTTTCTCTCACCCCCGTGTGATCGAGAACACCCTGTCTAGCCATAGTTAGCCTGAACTACGTAAGCTCTGATCTTTCACGCCGTTTGAAAGTACGTAGGCACGAGATGCAATATCTCGGCGAGCAAAATTCCCCGTAGTTTCCCGAACTACGTTGACTCTGACTTTCCCATTGCATGAGGGAATACGTAGGCATAGAGCGCGATGCTCTATCGAGTCAGTTCTTTCCGTTTAGCTTTAGCAGCCGTAAATAGATTGTTTTTCACCCGTAGACAAACCAAGAAGCGTGGATCCCATCCAGCACGATAGACGTGAGGGGTGCTAATACCTTCCCCTTGCGTAACCGACTAACGAACCCAGACAATGGTTGCGATGACCTTGTGTTATACCTTTTCGTCAGGTTTTTTCTGATCGTTTCCTTTCCCGTTCTGAGGGATAAATAACGAAAGGTGGCAAATCTTCTATTTTGCCGGCACCTTATTTTTGCGGTAGCGACAACTGGCGACTCTGCTGGGGAATCTGGTTCTCTAAGCGAGTCTTGTCTTGGATTCTCTTCCTAGATGCATGGGTAATCCCCAGCAGCTGGCGACTCTGCTGGGGACTGCGATAGTTTCCTGGGGATCCAACGTCCCTAATGCGAGTCAATCTAAGGGATCCAACGTCCCGACGAGAGTCAATCCTAGCGCTTGTTTGCTTGTCTGTGGGTGTTTATTTTGGTGTTGTATTTTGTACATTGATGCTTTTACATTTCCCGCACTTATTATTATCTGTTGCTATTGTGCTGTTGTAGGAGGGGAGCTCTGATGAGTGAGAAGCCAGACCCAGGCTTAAGTGTACCTAGCATTAGTTGTGGAAATTAATGGGCGCGTGCTTGCTTTGTAGGCACTAGTGTCTCATGAAATCCATGCTCAGACGAGGTTCTCTCGGTTGACTTCTTTTCCATCCCTTTGGGCTTGAGGGGTTTTCGGTTTGGAGGATTGTCGACTCTGGGGACCGATCACTTGTGATTCAGCCGAGTGAGGCTGCTTCAAGAGATGATGATGCCACACCTTCTGGGTATCGTATCATCGTCCTTGAAAGTCTGTGACGCTGATGACCGCATAGGACGCTGAACCTGTGTTAGTTTAGGTCCATACCTGTGAGTGGGAGGGTTTTTGCAGGAAACTCCACTTCCAGCCTACCCGGTATTTTGGTTTTCTCTCGTCAGAGCAAACTTATCCTGTCAGCAGCGCAACAGTATTCAGAGCTTTGTGGGGGCTGTGGTCCCGTGTTTGTTGCATTTTACATTGCATTTCATGTGCATCTCATGCTTGCATGTCCATCCTCGGCTGGAGCATAGAGCTTACCCGTCTTTTGTCCAACTCGCAGTTGACTTCCTGACATTCGCATTGGACTTGACTTAGTTTCTGGAAGGATCATGAACTCCGAAGAGCATAATCAGTTTGTTACCAGGGCCGAGTTTGAGTTGTTGAAGAACCAGTTGAGTCAGGTCATGGAAGCCATAACAGCTATGAATAGAGGAGAGAACAACATTCAGAGGACTCCGGTGAACAATGTTGCTCAAGCCCAGAATGTGCATATTCCTGTCGGAGACAGAGATGCATCTTCTCTCCGTGACACAGATTATCAGCGTTTCACTTTCCCTGTGCCAGATCGTCAGAGGGTTGCTCCGAAGGTTAATGCTGAGAACCCGCGGACTGTTGAGCATATGAGAAGAATCCAGCTGTTGGAAGATCAGGTGGCTGCCTTGATAAACAAGAATACTCTTGACCTGAATGCTGCGAGCATGTGTCTGGTGCCAGGCCTTGTGTTGCCTCTAAAGTTCAAGATACCCAATTTTGAGAGGTTCAAAGGGGATAGTTGTCCGAAGCTACATTTGGTTATGTTTTGCAGAAGAATGACTTCCCATGTCGCCAATGACAAGCTCATGATTCACTGTTTCCAAGATAGTTTAATCGGAGCATCTTTGGATTGGTACATGTAGTTGAAGAGTGATAACATCAAGTCATGGTCGGATTTAGCCAACGCCTTCGTAAAGCAGTATAACTACAACCTGAATATGACTCCTAATCGCATGCATTTGCAAGAGTTATCTCGGGCGGAGAACGAATCCTTTAGAGGATATGTGCAGAGATGGAGAGAATTGGCTGCTCGTGTTCAACCACCGCTTGTAGAGAGAGAAATGGTTGACGTTTTCATGGATACTTTGAAAGGCCGTTACTATGACGCATTGTTCAGTTGTGGAAATGCAAGTTTTGCAGACTTGATAAGAGTAGGAGAACATGTTGAGAGCGGAATCAAGAGCGGAAAGATTCAAGATATTCCCTATACTGCAGTTTATGAAGATAAATCAATTGTCAGTTCTCAAGAAGAAGGGGAGAAAGGCAGTGATGTTGTCTCAGAATCTCCCGTACCTCAGATTCAGTATCCAGACACCTCGAGTGCTCAGAGCCAGCAACCTGTTGCGTCTGTCAGTCAGATATCTGTTACCCGCCAGAGTCAACAGCCGTATCATTGTCAGCCGCGTCAGCACGCCTGACGAAGACCAAGGAAACCTGAAAGGCAGTTTACTCAGCTACCGATGTCGTATAGTCAATTGTTGCCGGATTTGGTCAAAAGTGGGCTGATATTGCCAAAGAAGACCGATCCAATGATCCCGCCTTACCCTCCAGGTTTTGATGCCAACGCTCGCTGTGAGTACCATGTTGGGGCACATGGGCATTCAACAGATGACTGTAAGGTGCTTCGAAGCCAGATTCAGACCTTGCTAGACTCTAACAGGATAGCTATCACGCCTCAGGGTGTCGACCTTCCTTTATCCAGCCAAGTGGGTGAATCAGTTCAGGTTATGGGAGAGTTCACTGATAGCAGATGTTCAGAGGAGTATCAGGATGACTTCGACGAGTAATTCTGAAGATGGCTGGCTCAACAGCAAATCAAGTTCGAAAAGCTCGGTTCCCAGCAACTGGAAATCTGTGTTTTATCATGTCATTTCTTTGCATTTGTAGTTTCTTTTCTGTTAAAGCGCAAATTGCATTCGTAAAACTTGTATTGTTTTCAATTGATATTGATAATGAAATGAGTATGCATGTTTTGATTTAATCCAGTCGTGTTCACTCAATATTTTTACAGATATCCAACGCTTGGTTAAGCGGAATCTAGGGAGGATGACGAAGTTTAAAGACGCACAAGCTTCCGATTGTATGCTTTTGAAAATAAAACCTGCTGATGATGTACATGCATTGTTTCAAATCCCCAAACACCGGAGTTATAAGGAAGATAATCCCTTATCAACCCCTTTGAGCCTGGTAGTAGGAGTTCTTTCGACAAACGAAAAAACCCTCAATCTTAACCTGGGGCAGGGTAGGTGTTAGCTAATTTGACCGAGCGTCCAAATTGCAGAGAGGAGTGTCCGTTCGAGGATCAATCACACCTCTAGAGGTCATGCCTAAAAAACCACAATGGTTAAGTGTAAGGAGTGAAGCAGTCACGTTATTCCCCAAAGAGTCAGACAATCGGTGTCACACGACTTGTTTAGAAAAAAAAACGAAAAGTGAAAAGAATCAAATGCCCGCTAAGTCAAGACTTGAAAACAAATGACTTAGGCAAAAATGAGGGCATCCTGCTGGACTTCAAAATCAAAAGAAGCTCAAAGGAGCCAGTCCAGGCAAAAGTTAGGGAAAGCGAAAAACTGGAAAAAAAATGAAAGGATTACCAAAGAAAAATCCTCGAACAAAATACGAGTCGTGTGGCCCCAAGTGTCAAAGACGAAAAGTGAGTGGCTGTCACTCCAGAAACTCATGGCTTCTCTAACTATCACTCCTATCTTTCAACCTTTAAGAGGTGAGCGCTAAGGTCGAATTAGCTAAACGCAGGATTGGAGAACATCAAGGAGAATGGGTGGGTTAAAATAAGCTTTGAGCCTTTATCCTTTCCTTTTAAATCGTGAACCTGACCACGTTACAACCTTCAAAAGTCCTAATTGAAGCAGGTTTGTTTCAAAGGCATACTTCGGTAAAGATCGCGTCGAAACTGACTCCTAAAAGGATCCTTCTTACCATGTTGGTACTGATGTTGATATTTTGATAGATGATTTGTGCACTATATGTCATAAACTGTTTTTTCCTTTTCCAGTGAACAGATTGGATGTCAAAACTGTCATATGCATTGCATTAATATATCTGTTATGCAGAACAACTGGTTTTACCTGTGAGTAAGCGCTTGACAGTAGGAAATTTTCCTACAAAGTAGAGTCTGATCAGGATAGAATGCAGAGCAACCGAATACTCCGTGAACCGGGGCAAGCTATATCGAGTAATCCCTAGTGATGTCAGCTTAGTGGTGTCAGCCATCCGAAGTCAGTTATTCTGAAGCAGTCAGGTCGAGATTTGATGAATCTCTCAAGGACAACCAATGTATCTCCCCACAGAGCAGCCAATCAGGGGCAAAGTCATTGCAGACAGGGGCAGGCCACTCTAAGAAAAGCGCAGAAGTTGTTTCTTGCCCGAGGGATTTGATCCGAAGCATCTCTCCGAGGTTCAGAGTGCTGGGGCAGTTCATGTCAGACCATCAGGGTACAAATGTTTAGATTTCCATTCGAGGAATATCCCCATCGAGATCCCACAGACTAGGGCATATCAGAAGCGAAGGAATTGTTCCTCTCCGTGTCATCAGAGCTACTCAGAGCTACTCAAGCAGGTTTCGGCCTATTTTCAAGTGTGAGACAAACGTCGAGAAGTCGTGTTACCGTCCCTCGATCCTTCAACCAGAAATAGTGAATTCAGACAGGATGTTTTCCAGCGTCAATCGTACCTGACCCGTCACGGATTGCCTAAACACCAATCCATGGTGGCAATCACCGTGAAGCCCAATCCGTGTTGGCGCATCAGTTTCAAAATCCAATCTTCATTGGTATGCAGGAAGACTCCGTTTGTTTTCCCCAGCAAAAGTACAATTTTCATTGGCACGTGTAAGCTATCCGCCAGGGAAGTCCGGTCATGCTCAACACATTTGGTTATCCCTCAGCGAAGTCGGTTCACTTTCCAGCATTTATTTTGCTGGAATAATTCTGTGGTACCGATTATCCCCAGCGGAGTTGGCTTTGTCTTCAGCATTTATTTTGCTGAAGCGGTTCCGTATCCAGTTTCTCCAGCAGCCCGAGCCTGCATTTGCATCTTGCATATATCATCATATTTGCATTTCATCCTCAAATGCGTAGCATTCCATCTTATATGGAGCATTTACGCCATAGAAAAATTCAAACATACGCATATGCATACGAAGCATAAGCCAATTTTTCTATCAGCCTTCTGTGGCAATGAGAATCACTCTGCAATCAATTCAGGGGCAATTACCCAACAACTTTGTTCAGATAGTTCTGTGGTTTATTTGACTCTCAAATCATACGACAGTTATGCTTTGTCCATCAATCATCTGATGACGACAATTCCTATTGACGATGTATTTCCCCCAACATGGTTTTCTCCGTCTATCTTTAGACGTCATGAGTTCGAGTATGGGTTTCTCCGTCTATCTTTAGACGTTATGAGTTTGAGCAAGATATTTTCTCCGTCTATCTTTAGACGTCATGAGTTCGATTATGATTTTTCTCCGTCTGTCTTTAGACGTCGTGAGTTCGAGTATGGTTTCTCTCCGTCTATCTTGTGACGTTGAGAGGTTTCAAGGCGATGTTTCAGATATTGGCTTTCTTTCTGCTTATCGGATGAGGTGACATTTCAAGAAGTGTTTTTTTGACTGTCGATCCTTATTGACATTGAGGCTTTTTTTAAGAATGTTTGGTTTTCCTAGTTGTCGATTCTTGTTGACAACATGGCTCTTTGAAGGTGGTCTTCTTCCTGTCTATCCTTATTGATGATGTAACCCCTTTGAAGATATTGTTATTTCCATCAACTCCTATAGACGATAGGATTCTGAACTTTGATAGGTAGTGTTGAAGTTTATATGGTTTTCTCTCCGCTAGTTCTCACTGACGATGTGGCTCTTCGGACAAGGTTTTCCTCTCGTCTATCATTAGAAGATGCGAGATTTAGATTGATTTTCCTCTTGTCTATCATTAGACGATGCTAGATTTGAATATGACTTTCCTCTCGTCTATCATTAGACGATGCGAGATTTGAATAGAATTTTCCTCTCGTCTATCATTAGACGATACGAGATCAAGATTGTTTTTCTTCCTGTCTATCATTAGACGACGTGAGAGGATCAAGTGCATGTTGATCCAACCTTCGAGTTTGTTATTTGTGGTGTCACGCAGATAACTAGTGCTAAAGTCAGTTTCTTTGTCAGATGATTGATCAATTTGTTGCTGTGACAATTGAATTCAGTTTTCTGGATTTGTTCCCCAAGCAGTTTATGCAGTTTATTTCTGCAGGTTGGCAAATTTATGGGTTTCTTTTGTATTCAACCGTCTTCTATCTTTGAATGATTGAAAGTCGCTCGCTTCTCAACCCTTCAGGTCCAAGCCGTTTGAATAGGGGCCGCTGTTGCACCCCAAAATTTGACCAACCATTTATTGCATTTGGCTTATGTTTCGATTCGTTTCATTTTGCATCCGCATACTGCATACATTGCATTTTTTCAGTCAGATTGGCTTTATCGGGATTACAGCCCTCCCCTGGCGTTTCAGGCATTTCAAGCCAGTTCGAATAAGCGGGTTTTATTTTGAGAATTGGTGCTCGTCCCGGTGTTTTCAGCTCTCGCTGTTGTTTTTGAGGACATTTAGGTGTCCAGTTTTTACCGCTTATTTCGCTGTATTCGCGCATCTGTTTTCTAATCGATTTAATTGGCTTCCTTGCATTTTTAGATTTTCCCCTTAATTTCTAGAACTTTAAAATAAATTTTAATTATTTTTCTAGAATTTTAAATAGGTTTTAACAATTTCCAGATTTAAATAGATAATTTCTAGAATTTTAATTGGTTGTTTTTCTAGAATAATTTTTAGATATAATAAATTTTATAGATTTTAAATCTTTCTTTAGATATTAATTTTGTTTTAGCATTTTATAGATTTAATTTTTTTATAGAAATTAATAGGTTTAATTTTCCTTTTAAATATTTTTTTCTAGAATTTAATAGATATTAATCAATCTTTTTTTTAGAATGTTAATTGGGTGTTAATTAGGATTTTAACATTTTAATTAGGTAATTAGCAGTTTTTGATCAATTAATATTGATTTTTTGTTTAACAAATTAATTGAGATTTTTAATTAGGGTATTAATCACCATTAACCATTAATTAATTTTTTATTGAGTTTAGTAGTCTTAATCATTAGTGCATCAGTTTTTAATTGTAGTATTAATGGAGTCTCATTTCTTAATCAGAGTCATTAAGTCAAATTGTGGTGGGCCAGATGTCCAGGTGTTGGAGGCCTATTGAGTCCAAACGTGACACTTGGCAATATAAGAGAAGGTGCCACACGTTCATTCTCTCTCTGAACACCTCATTCACACGTGGCCAGCACACACTCTTGCCACTTCATTCACTGCATGCACCCACAACCTGACACCTCACCGCCACTTGTCCCTCTCTCTCTCTCCGCATGGCCCATACGTGTCCTCCCCCCACCTCCTCACCGGCCGGCATGCATGCGCCGGAGGTCCTCGCCGAAACCACCCTAACCATCATCGGAGCCGCCGCAACTAACGCCGGAAATCCTAAAACCGTCGCCGGAAAACTGCAAATCACCGATGAACATTCATCTTCCTCAGGATTCATCAACCAGATCTCCAGAAATCCTCCAGAACATCCATGCATGTTCATCGTTTTCCAGAAATCGACCCATAACATTCATCAATGATCTTCATCCGTTCATCAGTGTTCATCCATCATCTTCCAGAAATCTTCAAACCTTCGATCTTTCTTCAGAAACTCAATGGATCTTCTTCCGTTCTCTTCAAATCATCGTCATTAATGAACATCCTTCATCATTTCAAGATCCTCCATGAACTCAATGATAACTGCTTTCTCCAAATCCTTCAACAAAACCTTCACCAGGTTCTTCATATTCATATGTTCTTCGCCCGTTCATGCGCGTTTGTCCACCGTTTCCCAGATTTGTTCAAGGATCGCAACGATCTTCATCTTTAATCTTCATCGTACCTCCTTCATTTCGCCAGATCTTGATCCACGCGTTCTTAAATCGTCAAGAACTTTCATCAGTTCTTCGCACTCTTCAAGATCTGCTTCATCATCCTCACGGATCTTCAATAAGTTCACCATGCAACCACGGTTTGAATCGACAATGGACATGAAAGGAAGAAGGTTGTAGAATAATTGGATGCAGAAAGGAGGGGAAGTTGGTGTTGGGATTGGAAGTTTTATTTTGGGAGCGAACGGTGAAGTGTGAGATTGGGAGAGGGTGAGACGGAACCAAACATCGGCGCCTTTGAGGCAAGATGGAAGAAGAGATGCCCTAGGGTTCTGATGAGAAAGTGGAAGGGGGAAGGCGAAGGGCTTTCGTGGGCTAGGCCCAATGAATTTTTGGATCTCACACCCCGTTCTGCTTACACACCCCCGTCCCTGGCTTCCTTTGTTTTGTTGGAATTGTTTGTTGGGCTGGGCCCAACGAAGTGTTTGTTCATGCACCCCTGAATTCCTGCACGACCCCCCCCCTTGATGGAGTTTTTATTTGGTGGTTACTGGGCTGGGCCCAGAATAGTGGTTTTCTGACTGTGCACCCAATATCCCAGCGCACCCCCCAATTTCTTTATTTTGTTATTTTTCTGAATTTTGTATTGTGGGCTGGGCCCAGTGGTTTTTTTTTACTGCATTTCACCCCTTTTGCAGGCTGTACCCCCCCTTCCCTTTATTTTTCCAATTTCTCTTGTATTGGACCTATGTTTGTAATAATTGTAGATGTTATTTTTCTATTTTCTCTTAGGGATTATAGTTTATAGTTTTAGAATATTATCGCATATTTTTAATATAGGTTTTATATGGTAGAATTTATATTATTTTGTTTTTAGGAAATTATAGAATTATATAATATATAGATTTTATATAGAATTTGTCCTTCTATTTTTCTTTGTAGAAGTTATAGACTATTGTGCATAGAGTAGAATTTTCCCATTTTATTTTCTACTATGCAATTTCATTTTAATATTTCTTTAGAATATTTTCTATTAGAAATTAATTACCGTATATTTAGGAGTAGGATTTTATTTCCATTCGTCGTTGGATTTCTCTCCTATTTTTCCTTTACTATCCGATTTTACCTTCGATTTTATTCTTGGCTGGCCGTGTGACACGATTCAATTGGAGAATGATTTTCGATATCACTTCTCTATCTTGTCTTTGACACGGACATCAATATGCTACCTCTTAGAGTTTGATTTCTCGTATAAGTCGAACCATGACGGTCTAAGCATTACATTGTTCCTGATTCGAGCGTCCTCATCAAGGATCGAGAGAGGAGAAGATTGGAATGGAGTTTGCGCACATGTCAGGAGCCAACGAAGCCGCTTCGTTCAACATCATCTTTCTTATTCAAGTCTTCAGGCAACCGTCGAGTGTTGTGAGCTGTATCGTTAGATACGTAGGAAATGACAGTTGAGGGGTTTCCTCTCAATCGTCTAGGATGTCTAGTATGGTACCCTTTGGGTGACATGCGATGCATTCGCTCCTACGCCTTAGGTTCTTGCGTGTGTGTCCCGAGTTCCTTCCCGTTTAGGCGTAAGCCTGCTTCCTCTTTGTTCTCGCCCCCGTGCGATCGAAACCCTTTTCTCTCGCGTTCAGACGATTGAGACCCCTTCTCTTTCCCCTGTGCAATCGAGACTCGTTTTCCCGCTGAACTACGTTTGCTCTGATCTCTTGTGTCAAACGAGAGTACGTAGGCATATGATGCGATATCCTAGCGAGCTACCTTTTCCTTTTTCTCTTTCCCGTTTGCTGTAGTTAGCTGAACTACAACTGCTCTGATTTCTCGTATCTAGACGAGAATATGTAGGCATAGGATGCGACATCCTAGCGAGCACACTAACAACTAACTTCTTTGTTCTCTCGCTGACGTGCGATCGAGACTTTCCCGCTGACGACTGCTGTTTCCCTTTCTCTTGCCCGAGCGCAATCGAGACCAGACCGTAGTTCTAAGTCCCGTAGGTTCCCATACCTTTCAAACCCGACATACTACGTCCATTCTACCGCAAACAGGTAACGCCTAAGTCTCCGTCGAGCGAGCAACATACACCTAACTGCTAGAATGCGTACGCTAGTATCGTCAATCCTTTCTCTCACCCCCGTGTGATCGAGAACACCCTGTCTAGCCGTAGTTAGCCTGAACTACGTAAGCTTTGATCTTTCACGCCGTGTGAAAGTACGTAGGCACAAGATGCGATATCTCGGCGAGCAAAATTCCCCGTAGTTTCCCGAACTACGTTGACTCTGACTTTCCCATTGCACGAGGGAATACGTAGGCATAGAGCGTGATGCTCTATCGAGTCATTTCTTTCCGTTTAGCTTTAGCAGCCGTAGATAGATTGTTTTTCACCCGTAGACAAACCAACAAGCGTGGATCCCATCGAGTACGATGGACGTGAGGGGTGCTAATACCTTCCCCTTGCGTAACCGACTCCCGAACCCAAACAATGGTTGCGATGACCTTGTGTTATACCTTTTCGTCAGGTTTTTTCCGATCGTTTCCTTTCCCGTTCTGAGGGATAAATAACGAAAGGTGGCGACTCTTCTGTTTTGCCGGCACCTTATTTTCGCGGTGCTTCAAATACAACATAAATAGAAAATGGCTAACGAACCTAAAGAGGCTTATAATAGAGCTCCCGTTTTCAATGGTGAAAATTATAGTTATTGGAAAGACTGTATGCGGGTACACATAAACTTCATAGATAGAAAAATATGGAACGGTATCCTCAATGGTCCAATAGAAATCACCATGACCAATGCGGATAATGTGGTTGTGCCAAAGCCCGAAGCACAATGGACCGATGACGATGAGAAAAAATACAATTATGATTGGGAAGCCAAAAATATCTTAATCTCCTCATTAGGTGTAGATGAATACTATCGTGTATCCCATTGTCCTACTGCTAAGGCCATGTGGGATTCACTACAAATCGCCCCTGAGGGGATGAACGATGTTAAGTTGGCTAGAATCAACACATTAACACAAGAGTTTGATCTCTTTTTCATAGAGCAAGGGGAAACCATTGCTGACATGCAAAAGAGATTTACTCATCTCATCAATCGTTTACATTCATTAGGTAGGCCTGTTTCCAATGATGTTGCTACTAATAAGATCTTGAGATGTCTTAATAGGGAATGGCTGCCGAAAGTGACCTCCATCAAAGAAGCACATGATCTTACCTTATTAGACTTGACAACATTGTTTGGAAAACTACAAGAGCATGAACAGGTACTCTTGAGCCTAGACCAACGCGAAAAGAAAGAAAAGAAGGACAAAACCAAGGTGAGTGAAAAGAAATCGATAGCTCTTAAGACTTCCTCCTCGAAGTCTCAAGCAAAAGAGCAAAGTGATTATTCCTCAAGCGACGAAGAAGAAGAGGACAAGAGCGAAGATATGGGGCTGTTCGTTAAACGTTACAACCGTTACGTGAGAAAGAACGACATCCAACATTTCGAGAAGAACTTGGTAAACTTCCGGAAACAATCGAGGTACTCCAAAGATGATGACTCAAAAGGTAAAAAGACTAGAGGGTCGTGCTACAAGTGTGGGAAGCCCGGTCACTACAAACTGGACTATCCGATGAACAAAAAGGCAAAGTAAAAGGAATCATCCAAGTCATACAAGAAATCATCAAAACCAAGAAGAGTCTATATAACTTGGGAAAGCGATAGCGACGTCTCCTCCTCTGATGAAAGCTCTAGTGATGAAGAAGAGTCCGCGAATCTATGCCTTTCCGTACATCAGAAAAATAAGAAAAAGCAGGTACATCACTCTAAGTATGAGAAGTCCTCAAATATGTCGCATTCAGAATTACAAACCGCATTTAATGCTTTACACAATGAAGCAACTGAAGCCTTTAAGAGACTTGCCTCTAATAAAAGAATTTTTACTTACTTAGAGCACAAAGTTAAAGAGTCCGAAAGGAAACTAGAGGACCTTAAGGCTTCCATTGTGGAAAGTAATAAATCGGATTGTGAGGACCATAGAAATCCTTTCGAATTTTGATGTGCTACTTGTCATATTTGGCAAGGTGAAGTTAGAAACCTTAAGGCCAAATTAAACAAGGCACTTGAGCCTAAAATTACATTTGCTATTGATAGAAAGAATTTTAGAAACAGTATGGTGAACCCATATCAAAAATATGCATATGTAATTAGGGATCAAGCAAGTAAAAGTGATTTTAAAGTCGATTTTGCATGCTTATATTGTTGCAAGAAAGGCCATTCCATTGCTAAATGCCAATTTAGGAGATTTTTGGTTCCTAAAGGCATCTATCAATGGTTGCCCAAATGCAACCACCTTGTCGCTAACATATTAGGACCCAATATGCCATTGGGTACCCCCTCTTTCTAATTATGTTTTAATAGGTAAAATATGGCGAGACCACCGAGAGAAGATGGGTTCTCGACAGTGGATGTTCAAGACACATGTCTGGAGACATATCCCTATTCATAGACTTCGTGGCTAAGAAGAAAGGGTATGTAACTCATGGTGATAAAAACCGTGGAGCAATACTAGGTAAAGGTAGTGTAGGTAACCCATCTTCCACTACGATTTCCGACGTGTTGCTTGTCGAAGGCCTTAAACATAATCTGCTTAGCATTAGCCAATTATGCGACAAAGGATCAATGTGTCATTTTCAAAAGAGTGTTGCAAAATTGTGCATGAGAATGACAAGAAGAATATGTTTAATGGTTTTAGAGTAAACAACGTATATATGCTTGACTTAAATGAAGTATCGTTAATAAGTGACAAATGCCTCGTAACAATGAGTGAAGACTCATGGCTATGGCATAGGCGTTTAGCGCATGTTAACTTTGAATTACTAAATAAAGTAGTCTCAAAAGACTTAGTCTTAGGACTCCCCAAAATAAAGTTCACCAAGGATCACCTTTGTGATGCTTGTCAAAAAGGGAAGCAAACGAGGATCTCATTTAAATCCAAAAAGATCGTTTCAACAACGAGACCTCTCGAACTTCTTCATATGGACTTTTTTGGGCCATCTAGGATTAAAAGTCTAGGAGGAAACTATTACGGGTCGTAATAGTGGACGATTTTTCTAGATTTTGTTGGACTATCTTTTTAGTAAGTAAGAGTGATACATTCGCCGCTTTTGAAAGATTTGCTAAGCTTTCCCAAAATAAGTTAAATACAAATATTGTGTCAATTAGAAGCGACCATGGAGGTGAGTTTGAAAATCACTTATTTGAAGAATATTGTGGTAACCATGGTATAGATCATAACTTCCCCGCTCCATGCACCCCTCAATAAAATGGGGTTGTGGAGCGTAAAAACCGAATTTTAGAAGAATTGGAAAGAACAATGATTAACGAAAGTGGTTTACCAAAATATTTTTGGGCCGACGCCATTAGTACGGCGTGTTATGTTTTGAATAGGGTGCTTATTCGCCCCATTCTAAATAAAACACCGTATGAGCTTTTAAAAGGGCGAAAGACAAATGTTTCTCACTTGCATGTGTTTGGTTGCAAATGTTTTGTATTAAACAATGGAAAGGAAAACTTGGGCAAGTTTGATTCCAAGGCCGACGAAGGTATCTTCCTCGGATACTCTCAACGAGTAAAGCATATAGAATATACAATAAACGATTACTTGCTGTAGAAGAGTCTATGCATGTTACTTTTGATGAGTCCTATCCGAGAAATGTCGGAAAGGATAATGTTGTTCATGGTGCAGGTACATCTACGGAAGACATACTCAAAGGGGGCGAGACGGGGATTGATCAACCTGACAAAGCCAAAGTTGAGGAGGATAAAGATGTACACCATGAGGTAACCGAGGAAGCTTATCAGCCTACAAACGATGATTTCCCTCAAGCTTGGAAGTCTCCCAAAGACCATCCAATTGACAACATTCTCGGAGACATTACAAATGGTGTAACAACTCGATCGAAGCTAAGTAATTTTTGTTATCACTTCGCGTCGTTTCACAAATGGAACCTAAAAACCCTAAGGAAGCCCTACTCGATGAACACTGGTTTTTGTCAATGCAGGAGGAACTAAATCAGTTCACTAGAAATGAGGTTTGGGACCTTGTCCCTCCTCCACGAGGTCATCGAGTAATCGGCACCCGATGGGTGTTTAGAAATAAATTGGACGAAAACAGAGTAATAACTCGTAACAAGGCACGTTTAGTTGCGCAAGGGTATAACCAAGAGGAAGGCATCGACTATGAGGAAACTTATACGCCGGTTGCCCGACTCGAGGCTATACGCCTTTTGCTTGCTTTCGTCTGTGCGAAGGATTTTAAGTTATTTCAAATGGACGTTAAGAGTGCGTTCCTTAACGGGTACATAAATGAAGAAGTCTATGTTGCGCAACCTCCTGGTTTTGAGTGTCATGAGTATCTTGATCATGTCTATAAACTGAAAAGGGCTTTATATGGTCTCAAACAAGCTCCTAGAGCGTGGTATGAGAGACTAAGCAAATTTTTACTTGATCAAGGTTACTCAAGAGGAAAGGTTGACACTACTCTCTTCATTAAACGTCAAGGAAAGCACTTAATTCTTGTACAAATTTATGTTGACGATATCATATTTGGATCTACTAACATGAATCTCATGAGAGAGTTTTCTGAGCTTATGCAGGGTGAATTCGAGATGAGTATGATGGGTGAACTCACATACTTTCTCGGTTTGCAAATCAAGCAACTGAAAGAAGGAACATTCGTGAGGCAGACAAAATACTGTTTGGAGCTTCTCAAGAGATTTGACATGGCAAATTCAAAAGCCATTGACACTCCTATGCCAACATGTGTAAATCTGAGTAAAGATGAAAGTGGTAAGGACGTTGAGGTAAAAAGGTATAGAGGTATGATTGGCTCTCTTCTCTATCTTACTACTTCTCGTCCCGACATTATGTTTAGCATGTGTATGTGCGCAAGATACCAATCATGTCCTAAGGAATCCCACCTAAAATCTGTCAAACGTATACTTCGATACCTATCTGGTACTCCGAAGTATGGACTATGGTATTCCAAAGGTAATGATTGCTCATTGGTAGGTTTCTCCGATTCCGATTTTGCCGGTTGCAAATCAGATAGGAAAAGCACCAGCGGTACATGTCACTTATTTTCAAACTCCCTGGTCAGTTGGCACAGCAAGAAACAAGTGTCTGTTGCTTTGTCAACCGCCGAAGCGGAATACGTAGCCGCCAGTAGTTGTTGCGCGCAAGTCCTATGGCTTAAGCAGCAACTATTGGACTTCAATTTAAAACTAGAACGTGTTCCCATATTTTGTGACAATACTAGTGCTATTAACCTTACCAAAAATTCTGTGTTACATTCTCGTACCAAACATATCGAAATTCGACACCATTTTCTGAGGGATCATGTAGAGAAAGGTGACGTTGTCTTTGAACACGTTGACACCAAAAATCAACTAGCGGACATTTTCACAAAGCCGCTAGCCACTGAACCTTTCTTTCATATCCGTCGAGAACTTGGCATTCTTGACATTTCTGATCGGGTATAATGATTTCTAGTTTCGTATTACTCTGTTTACAACTACACTCTTGTACTTCTGACAAGTTAAGTTTTGTTGCAAGCACAAGTATGTTGTTATCAAGCGTTGTCGGTATAGAGGTGATGTTGCTCCTTCTCTCTCTCTCTCTCTCTCTCTCTCTCTCTCTCTCTCTCTAAACATTCATGATTTAAACTAGTATATCATTTGACTATCATGGTATTTATATATATGACATTTGCTACAAGTACTATGTGTTTTGGATGCAAATTATGTTGTGAAATTGTAAATAGGCATCAAGTGTGGCATTCTACATAACATAAAATGAAAATCTGCGTTTTTGATCACTATGAGTCGACTAAAACAGGGCAACGGTCGACGCATGCTGTACACTTTTAAAATTGTCAAAAATCACACAGTATGCGTCGACGCATGCAGTGGTACGGTCGACGGCTCGCGCAAAAACCCATAATTTTTTTCGTTTGAAAACCGTTCCATCTTCTTACACTCTCCATTAAATGTGCAGTAAACATTTACTATGGTTTGAAATTTCATTTTCTTGTAACTTGCATCTAGTCATCCATTGTGTCCCCTTGTCTCCTCCCTCTTACCAAAACCCTAAACTTTCTTCTATAAAAAGGGATAATCCTCATCTTCTCCAAACTCATCTCCAACTATCCTCTCCAAAGTCATTTCAGTTAACCTCTACAAAATCTCCAAAAATCATCATCCGTGGCTTCTCTATTCCGCAAAAATACCGGCAAGAGAACAAGGGCCTCAACATCCGCTTCAGTACCCATTACTGCTGTCTCTCTAGTTCCACCACCTGCTGTTGACAACTTCAACAAGGATATTAGCAAGAGAGCAGTTGTTCCGCATCATGCATTCTACAAGGCAACGGCAGAGCGCATGCATCTCACCCAAATTATGTCTCTGTTGGAGTTTCAGGGGTTTATCAACTTTTTGGAGTGCAACACAAAATACAGTGAGGATTTAGTCTGGGTGTTCTACACTTGCCTGCGTGATAAGTTTCAAGGTCAAAATATCCACACCTCTGTCGGAAATAAACAGGTAAACATGAATTCTGAAGTCTGGAATAAGTATTTTGATTTGACTGTGGCTGCTGATGCACAACCTCCTCATGAGGTAACAGACTCTCGCACTGTGCCGGGATACGAGTTTAAGAGTGCCCTAAATGACATGCTCAAAAGGCCTTATCCGGATCATATTGTAAATAGTGATGCCTTTCCCAGAACGGTTACGGCAGGCAAACTCCAAACAGGGGAGCGCATCTTTCAATAGATTGTGGCTCGCATCCTGCAGCCGAAGAAAGGTGGCCTGTCCCGAGTTGAACAGGCTGAAGTGCATCTCATTTACATTTTGAAACATAAGATCAAAATAAACTGGCCATATTATATTGCAAGCAGGATTTTTGCTCTGAGAGATTCAGGCAGAGGAACTGCTCTAGCTTATGGGTCATTTATTTCGGAGGTTCTCACCGCAGCAAGTGTTGTATATCCATCGTTTCCCTGTGTTTCAGTATCCTCTGACAAAGAATTCAGCACTAAAACCTTTTCCATGATGGGATACTTTTGGTGTGATGAACGACAATCATACAAGTTTGTCCGTAGAGCAAATATTCCTCGGGTGGCTGACGACTCTGATGAAAGTTCTGAACAGGAAGGCGAAGAACAAGATGAACAGGAAGATGAAGAAGAAAATGAAGCGGAACATGTACAAGAACCCGTATACGAGACGCAAGACCATTATCAATCGCCGGACCAACATGAGGCTCCAAATACTGATTGGCTCCAGCACTCAGCTCCATCTGAAGAACAAGAAGAAGCTTACACAAATCAGGGATGGGGTGAGTGGCAGTATACAGGCTGGACCACCCTGGGTAGTTTCTATGATCCATATCATGGCTATCCTCAAGATCATCAACCTCCTCAGTACTCATCATCTCCTCCACCATCGGACAACTCTGAAATCCTTAATATGCTGCAGTCCATGCAATTAGATCAACAAACCTTTATGAGGAGTCAAGATACGCGGATGGAACAGATCCGAGCTGAGCTTCGTACTCAAAATGAACGGTTAAATTCGTTTTCAACTAGGATGGATGCCCGCTTTGAAGCTCTCGTTGCATCCAGTGAGAGGAAAGACATGGAAATCACTAACAGTCTCCATCACCTCAATATGTATGTGGAAGCATTTGTGGACTTCTCGGATCCTCACCGCAATCTGGGTGTTGTGTACTAGGGGAGGGGCCGAGGTCGGGGCCGGGGATATTAGTTACATAGTTGCATATTCTCACTGTGTATTTTCTGTTATTTTGTGTTATGTTTGTTTGAATATTAAGCCCATTTGCATGTATTCACTTCTTTATCTATTAATTTCAGTATTTGTTCATTATCATTCCTATGTGTGAAGTTTGGTAATTGACTAGCTATCAGCTACTGAATGTTTTTGTTAATTGACTAGTTCTCTTTCTCTTTTTGATGTTGTCAAAGGGGGAGAAGAACATTTAGCAAGAACAAAAGCCAAGCCAGGATGTTCACAACAGTTAACGGTTGTTTGTTTTGCAGCACTCGGATTACAAAAGAAAGGGGGAGTTTGTGTATACATTGCATAGTGTTGTGTTTTGGTTGTATACAGGTTGTCATCATCAAAAAGGGGGAGAATGTGAGGGCAAACCTCCATACAGCACACGAGCTTGCAGACATCACTTGATATAGGTTTCGATGATGACGAATTACAACCATGGATGAATTGGCAACTGTAAATTCCACCTTTACCAAACAAATGCAACATATCACCTACCGTATCCTTTTACATTTATCTAAAAAAATGTTATAGTTAATACAACATGTGTGGATAAAATGTGGTCGTGACAAAATGCATGAAAAACCACAAGAATCTCAGTTTTTGCAAGTTTGCAGGGTATGAGTCGACCATAGGGTCGGTGCATACATCAGTGTGTTTTTAAATGATTCCCAGTATTATTTGAAAAGTTGTTATGTCTTTGGTTGGTCTGGTACTATATATACAAGTCCAACTACTTATGTCAAGGAACATTTGATAAAATTGATTCACGTGTTCAAAGAATAAGAAAGAGTGAAATAGGTGTCCAAGATTCATCATCTTCATCTTCAACATCTCACAACACATCAATTAAACACAACCATTTTTGAAGTGCCTTGTGAGTGATTAAAGGTGATAAGGTTCGAAGCCAAGATTGGGTAATCTAGTTCGGGTTGAAGCTTGCAACAGGTTCTTTCTTGAATAAAACCGTTAGGGTTTTATCCTCCAAGATTGGTTTGAATTTTGGGGGTTTTTGGACGAGTTTCTTCATTAAAGGTTAGCTGAGCGAAGGTGATTGTGAAGAGGAAGTCTTCAACAGTCTAGTAGCGGATTCAGTGATATTGAGAGGAAGATCTCGGGTTCGATTCGTTGTAGTTGAGATCAGTCGGGCCGAAGGTTTGAAGAACTGAGGGTTATTCAATAAGGTGGCTGAAATCGAAGGTCTATCAACAACGATCAGAGGACTTGATTCATCTTAAATCAAGGGGCAAGGAGTGGAAGCAACTTTCAACGTCTTGAGAATTCTGTTGTATATTTTCTGTTCAATCCTTGTATAAACTGTTACATTCAACAGGTGATATCTATTAAATCTATCTCAATTCTAGTTTTAGAATTGAGGGCAGACGTACCCCGAAGCGAGGACGACGGGGGAACTGCCTCACCACATATATTTCTTCTCTATTTTTCAGCATTTTCATTTAGCTTAAAAATAAGTAATTTTCGTATAAGCACTATTGTCAAACTGTGATATCAATTGAGTAAGAGGTTGAAACTCTACTTTTGAATCCAAAGTACAATAAGACATTGTACTAGGCTAGTTGGAATCACTTACTCAACATAAATATCACTTGGAGTGTTTTTGCACACCAAGTGTTCGACAAATTGCCTAAACCAAAATTATCTTATTTGTGTATCTAGTTTTGGTTTGCTCTTTAAATCATTGGAACTAGGAATCCTAACAATTGAAGTAGATCATTGATAAGTGTGATTAGTGTTGTGATTCTTTTTCCATGTTGTCATTAATCCATAGGTCAACGCATATCCGGGTTTCCAATAACCGTTCGTTTTAAACTATATTTTCCTCGGCCGCTTCCGCACTTAAAACATATTTTCAAAGCCAATTTTTAATTGGTTGCACCGACTCTAATTTTTAATTGGGATCTATTCAACCCCCCTTCTAGATCCGTGCCATAGTCTAACATCCCTTAAACATCAGATTAACATCAATATTAGATTTCGTCAAATGGGTGGCTGCAACAATATCTTGGGGCTTAAGAACTTCCTCCAAACTAGTATATGGAACCTTATCTGAAACTGGTACACCCAAAAAATAAGCATACTCCTCCAAGGTTGGCATGATTTGATAATCAGAAAAAGTAAAGCATCGGTAGACAGGATCGTAGAATTTCACAAGTGCGTTCAGAATTCCGTCTTCAATTTTGGTAGAAAGAATAAATAGAAGTCTCCCATGACGAGATCTGAAGCCTACACGATCAACTACCAAAGACACTAGCTTTCTCAAATCTGTAAGATCAAGAGCTCGAAAACCATACTTCTGAGTGTTTCTTCTTCCAATATCCATAATCATAATATCTGCAATGTTTGCAAAGGAAAATCTCTGAGATCCTTAAAAACTGACTGAAACAAAATGCCCATGAATGCATGAGCGCAAGATGCAATGTCCACAAACAAGATCACACAAAGCACACAAGTTTAAAGGTTCGGCACGAGCATGGAGTCAAAGGTAATAACCTGTTAGAACACAGATTGGTTCTTAATTATATCTCTATGTTTTGATGATAACTCTTACGAAATTTTGTATTAAGAAATTATATACTCTAAAATTTGTTTAAGTATGTTTGCTGCAGATATTAAAGTGAATATCATTCTGAAAGCAAATTAGATCTGAACATGGAATTATGCAAGGCTCTGAGGCGTCAGAAGCATCTCTTAGAAGAATCTGAACGCTGCCTACAGAAGATTCTGAGCGCTGTCTACAGAAGCATCTGAAGCAGAAGCTACAGAAGCATCTGAAGCATTGAAGACTTTGTATGAAGAGATTCAAGCTTAGTTTTTCAGAAGACTCTGATAGTACTGTACGCTGCAAGTACTGAGGATCTGATCCCAAACTATGCTCTGAATTATTACACGCTGAAAGCATACTTGCTGCAATGCTCTGATTCAGCAAACTCTGATGAACATCAAAGACTCTGATCACTCAAGGCTCTGATGTAAATTGCTGAAGTATTAGAAACTTGTTGAAGAAGAATTCAAAGTTATGCCCGTTGGATAGAACGAACGACTCTTTTCTCATTTATGCTAGACACTAGAACACAGGCAAAAAGGATTTCTCTGGACGTTCTATTTCTAGGAAAGGTCAAGTGATGTGAAGACAAAAAGGTTCCAGCTACTTTGCAGACACAGTCTTCAAAGCATGCAACGTCTTGGATCTTCAAGTCTATAGAAGCTAGTCTCCAACACTCTTCTTCAGTTGACGATAATTGAAAGAAATTCAAAGAAAAAGCTCTCATACAATTTATACTCTTTGCTGAATTTATTTCATAGTTCTTAAACTTAAGTGTAAATCACAGTTGTGATATAACTTACTTAGAAGCATTCAAACACTTGTTTTAGTTTTACATATTGATTATAAAAGTTCCTTGAGAAGACCCAGTTGTGGTCAGTAGTTCTTGAGAAGACTAAGAACAATTGCTCTTAGTGCTTACTATTGTAATCAGTTTGATTAATAGTGGATTAAGTCCTTGTGGAGAAAGGCAAATCACTCTTGATAGGGTGGACTAGAGTAGTTGAGTTCAATGAACCAGGATAAAAATCTTTGAGTTTTTATTGCCATATTATTTTCAATATACTTACTCAACCCCCCCTTCTAAGTATCTTCTCACCTTCAGTTGGCATCAGAGCTCCAGTTCTGTGTATGCTACCACTTCACAGTGACAAAAAAGATCCAGCGAGAAAACTTTGATATATATTCTTGGTTGTTATTATGGCTGAAACTTCAACATCTAACAGCAACAACAGATATGAAGAAAGGGATAGAATCAGCACAAAACCCCCTATGTTTGATGGGGAGAAATTTGACTATTGGAAGGACAAGATAGAGAGTTTCTTCCTTGGTTATGATGCTGATTTATGGGACTTAGTCATTGATGGGTATGTTCACCCCACTGATGGGGATGGCAAGAAAATTGAAAGAAAAGCTATGACTGAAGCCCAAAAGAAGGAGTTCAGAAATCATCACAAGGCTAGAACAATCTTGTTAAATGCAATATCTCATACTGAGTATGAGAAGATCACCAACAGAGAAACTGCATTTGACTTGTTTGAGTCTTTGAAGATGACACATGAAGGAAACTTACAAGTTAAAGAGACCAAGGCTCTGGCGTTAATACAGAAGTATGAAGCGTTCAAAATGGAAGAATCTAAATCTATAAAAACTATGTTCTCTAGATTCCAGATCCTCACAGCTGGTCTAAAAGTGCTGGACAAAGGATACTCAACTGCTGATCATGTGAAGAAGATCATCAGAAGCTTGCCTATCAGATGGAGACCTATGGTCACTGCTCTGAAGCTAGCTAAGGATCTGAACAAGATCACTTTGGAGGAACTAATCAGCTCACTGAGGAGCCATGAAATTGAACTTGAGGAAGATGAACCTCAAAAGAAAGGTAAGTCAATTGCCTTAAAATCTAACAAATCTGTGAAAGCTTTGCAGGTGTTAGAAGAAAGTTTTGAAGAGTCTTCTTCTTCTGAAGAAGATGAACTGTCCTTGCTGTCCAGAAGAATCAACAGACTCTGGAAGCACAAACAAAGGAAGTTCAAGAACTTCAAGAAGCCAAATGAATGCAAGGAGTCCTCTGGACCAAAAAGATCTGGAAAGAAGGAAGTTGTTTGTTTTGAATGCAAACAACCTGGCCATTACAAGAATGAGTGTCCAAAGCTTCAGAAAGAAAAGCCTAGAAGAAAGCCTGAGCATAGGAAGAAGGTTCTAATGGCAACATGGGATGATTCAGATGAATCTGGATCTTCATCAGAATTTGAAGATGAATGCGCTAACATGGCTCTGATGGCAGGCGTGGAAGATCAGAATGAAGGATCATCTGAATCTGAATCTGACTCAGAAGAGGCACTTTCTGATCTCACTAGGGAAGAGCTTATTAAAGTTTTATCAGAAGTCCTGAAAAACTATAACCAGATTAAGCTCAAATGCAAGAAGCTTAAATGCAATCTTGAATATGAGAATAATCTGTTAAAGTCAGAAGTTACTGAGCCAAAAGAAAACAATCTGAAAATGAAAACCAATTTTGAAAAAGCTCAACAAAACTCTGATTCTGAAGCTAAGTCTAAATGCAAAAATATTTTAGAAGAATATGACTTCATCTTTCAGAAGTTTCTGGCTAAAAGCATAGATAGAAGCAAGATGGCTTCAATGATCTATGGAGTTAGCAGAAACAACAGGAAAGGAATTGGATATGAATCTTCCTCTGGAAAGGATTTAAATCCAATGCCTGTTGATAAACTTGTTATTGAGAAAACTCCTTTATACTCTCATTTTAAGTTTGGTCATCTGAATGATATCAAACACACACGTTCTGATCAGAATGTTCCTGTGTTTAAACCAAAAGTGAGTCAGAACAAAACTGTTATAAAAAGACAGAAGTTCAGACCAACTTTTAAAGTAACTAACCCAAAAGGACCCAAAAAGATTTGGGTACCTAAGGATAAGATAATCCCTGTTGCAGATGTATTTAGCAGAAAAGTCAAGACGCCAGTCATCGTACCTGGACTTTGGCTGCTCACGTCACATGACGGGAGAAAGGTTTATGTTCCGAAGCCTGGAGCTTAAATCTGGAGGAGAAGTGAAGTTTGGAGGGAATCAGAAGGGCAAGATTATTAGCTCTGGTACTATTGGTAATGGTAACCTTCCCTCTATATCTAATGTTTTACTTGTAGAAGGATTAAAGCATAATCTATTGTCCATAAGTCAATTAAGTGACAATGGTTATGACATAATCTTTAATCAACAATGTTGCAAAGCTGTTAGTCAGAAGGTTGGCTCAATCCTATTTAATGGAAAGAGGAAGAACAACATTTACAAAATAAATCTTTCAGAACTTAAGGTTCAAAATGTTAAGTGCCTTATGTCTGTTAATGATGAGCAATGGGTCTGGCACAGAAGATTGGGACATATTAATATGAGACGTATGTCTCAGATTAATAAACTCAATCTTGTCAGAGGACTTCCTAAGATGAAGTTCAACTCAGATGCTCTTTGTGAAGCATGTCAAAAAGGAAAATTTTTAAAATCTTCTTTTAAAACTAAAAATGTTGTTTCAACTTCAAGACCATTAGAATTACTTCACATTGATCTGTTTGGACCAGTGAAAACTGCATCCATCAGA
Source organism: Lathyrus sativus (assembly GCA_963859935.3). Lineage (NCBI taxonomy): Eukaryota > Viridiplantae > Streptophyta > Magnoliopsida > Fabales > Fabaceae > Lathyrus > Lathyrus sativus. The sequence goes on from OZ012739.1 coordinate 569,541,984, forward strand.
GGCAAGAAGTATGGATTAGTCATTATTGATGACTACAGCAGATGGACATGGGTGAAATTCCTAAAACACAAGGATGAGGCACATTCTGTGTTCTTTGACTTCTGCAAACAAGTCCAGAATGAAAAAGATTTTAAAATTGTTAAAGTCAGAAGTGATCATGGTGGTGAATTTGAAAACAAATATTTTTGAAAAATATTTTAATGAAAATGGCATTGCTCATGATTTCTCCTGCCCTAGAACTCCACAACATAATGGAGTTGTAGAGAGGAAAAATAGAACTCTGCAAGAAATGGCCAGAACCATGATCAACGAGACTAATCTGGAAAAGCACTTTTGGGCAGAAGCAATAAACACAGCTTGTTACATTCAGAATAGAGTGTCTGCTAGACCTCTTTTGGAAAAGACTCCCTATGAATTATGGAGGAACAGAAAGCCAAACATTTCTTATTTTCATCCTTTTGGATGTATATGTTATATGTTGAATACTAAAGAGAATCTTAACAAGTTTGATTCTAAAGCATAGAAGTGTTTCATGCTTGGCTATTCTGAATGCTCTAAAGGCTACAGAGTATACAATACTGAAACACTGATTGTGGAAGAATCTATACATGTTAGATTTGATGATAAGCTTGGCATTAAAAAGCCAAAGCAGTTTGAAAGTTCTGCAGATAGAGAAGTAATTCTCACAGACTCTGAAGGCTCAGAGGCAGAAAAAGCTCAAGTGAAGGAATCAGAAGCAACGCCAGATGCAATTCCTTTAGCTTCTCAAATGAACAACTTGAACATTTCTGAAGAGTTAAATGTTAGAGGATCATCTTCCAGAATCAAGGCCTCTCACCCAGAGGATGTGATCATTGGAAAGAAAGATGACCCCATAAGAACAAGATCCTTCCTCATATCATCTGAAGCATCATTATTTGGGTTGGTGTCAGTTATTGAACCAAATTCTGTGGATGAAGCTCTGCAAGACAATGACTGGATAATTGCCATGCAAGAAGAGCTTAATCAGTTCACAAGAAATGATGTTTGGGATTTGGTTCCAAGACCAAAGGGATTCAACATAATTGGAACTAAATGGGTCTTCAGAAACAAGTTGAATGAAAAAGGAGAAGTTGAAAGAAACAAAGCAAGGCTTGTTGCTCAAGGTTATAGCCAGCAAGAAGGAATTGATTATACAGAGACTTATGCTCATGTAGCCAGGTTAGAGTCTATTCATTTACTCATTTCTTTTGCTGCACAAAATAACATCACTCTATATCAGATGGATGTTAAGGGTGCCTTCTTAAATGGAATTATAGAAGAAGAAGTTTATGTTCACCAACCTCCTGGTTTTGAAAGTGAAAAATTTCCAGAACATGTTTTTAAACTAAAGAAATCTCTTTATGGTTTAAAACAAGCTCCCAGAGCTTGGTATGAGAGATTAAGCAATTTTCTTCTGGAGAATTTTTTTATCAGAGGCAAGGTGGACACAACACTCTTTGTAAAACATTTAAGAAAGATCTGTTAATTTGTCAAATATATGTGGATGATATTATATTTGGATCTACCAATGCTATGCTGGGAAAGGAGTTTGCTCAATGTATGCAGGCTGAATTTGAGATGAGCATGATGGGAGAATTAAGATTCTTTCTGGGAATTCAAGTCAACCAGACTCCAGATTGCACTTACATTCATCAGACCAAATATATTAAAGAGCTTCTGAAGAAGTTTAACATGACTGATAGTAAGATGGCAAAGATCCCTATGCATCCAACAAGTACTCTTGGTAAGGAAGAGGTAAGTAAGAAAGTAGATCATAAATTCTACAGAGGTATGATAGGATCTCTTCTCTACTTAACTGCTTCTAGACCTGACATTTTATTCAGTATATGCTTGTGTGCAAGATTCCAATCAGATCCTAGAGAATCACACTTAACAGCTGTTAAGAGGATTCTAAGGTATCTGAAATGTACTTCTAATGTGGGTTTGTGTTACAGAAGATCTGATGATTTTAAATTAGTTGGATTCTGTGATGCTGATTACGCTGGAGACAGAGTGGAAAGAAAAAGTACTTCTGGAAGTTGTCAATTTCTGGGAAGAAATTTAATCTCCTGGTACAACAAGAAACAACCTACAATTGCGCTATCAACTACAGAGGCAGAATATATTGCTCCTGCTGGATGTAGCACACAGATGCTTTGGATGAAAATTCAGCTAAAAGACTATCAGATCTTTGAGAGTAATATTTCTATATTCTGCGATAATACTTCTGCTATATGTTTGTCTAAAAACCCCATTTTACACTCTAAGGCAAAACATATAGAAATTAAACATCACTTCATCAGAGACTATGTTCAGAAGGGTATCATAAACTTAGCCTTTGTTGATACAGATCATCAATGGGCTGATATTTTCATAAAACCCCTTGCTGAAGATAGGTTCAACTTTATTCTGAAAAATATTGGTATGGATTTTTGTCCAGAATGATATTTATCAGAAGCAAACTTCTTAGATGCAAAATGCTTAAAACTCTGACGTATTTCATCTGTTCTTTATTTGATTTATTATTATTATTTGTGTGTATCTGAACTAACAAGTCTCAGAGGATCTGAACGTTGGCTAACGTTTCATTTCTCAAGAGAATTCAGAAGCACATGCAAGCAAACACGTGTCACTCTGAATCTGAAAAGATGGCGTGCACATTACTGAAGAGACATTTGAGGTATTGTTTGAATAGTGAAAATCTTGGTTTTCCCCCCCAAATTGTCAGAATCAATTAATGTTTTGAAATGATTATTATTCTTTTCATTAAATGCTATTAATTGCTATTTGAAAACGTGCTGAATGTGTCTGTTTGTATGCCCTAACTTTTCTCTATAAATACCACAAATCACACCATTTCACACTTTTCACTTCACAAACAAGTATATGCATTTCTGTTTGCTCTTTGGTCTTCATCAAAACCTTAAACCTTCATCCAAATCTTCTTCATCTTCAACAATGGCAACATCATCCTTAACATCAGCTCAGTTTCAATCATCAATGGCTGCAGTTGCATCATCAAACATGGGTGCTACTCCATTTAAGGAACTTGAGAGAACTTTGTTAACTCCTGTTGATAAACTTGAAGTTCTTTGTGAATCCATGGTGGAATTTGATTCTCTGGATGACAATGGATTTGATTTGCATTCTATTGTTGATGCACAAGGCTGGGCAAGTATTTTGATATATTATTTGGACCAGTGTATCCATACTTAGTGAAGGAATTTTGGATTCATGCATCTGTTTACCCAAAGTTCATCCTCTCTTCTGTTCTAGGAAAAGAGATCTTAATCACTAAAGATCTCATCAGAAAACTCATTGGGTATGAGGAAACTGATGGAGTTTGTCATCTGCCAGCTGGGCGTGTAGATATGGAAGAAGTTTATGAGGCAGTTATTGCATCTAGACAAGCCTCAAATAAGTTTAAGGATTTGAAACCTGACTACAAAATATGGGCAAAGATCTTTCTGGGATGCATCAATCATAGAAAATCCACAAATTCTCCAGATTATGTGAAATTCCCTTCATGTACTGTTTAAGTCATAGTACAAAATATATTTCATGTACTGTTTAAGTCAGAGTACCAAAGTAGATCTGCCATACATTCTCTTCATGCATCTGTGGAATCACATCAATGCATTCAGAGAATCTATTAAGACTAAGGGACAGAAGATCATGACGTGGATTCCTTTTGGAAGATTGATCTCAAACATTCTGACAGAGAATGGTCTGGTAGCTGCTCTTTATGAAGCTGGATTTAAAAAAGAGCTTGAGACAATAGTTGGAAAACCCTTGAATGGAAAGAGTCTTCAGAGGCTAAAAGTTGTGGATGAACTCACAACTGCTCCTAAGAAGCTGAATGTTACTGAAGTAAGTCAGAGAAGGATTCCAATTCAAGACTTTCCAATCTTTGGTGCTGAAGAACCTAGGGATATTATTCTTAGGTATATTGAAATGTGCAAAGCAGATGGGACACCTATTCCTGCTGATATTCTGATTCGTGCTAGAAAACCTATTCCAGATGTTTATGAAGAGAACATGAGAAAAAGAAGACAATTAGAGGCAGACGAAGTTGCTGCTCAGAAGAAACAGAGAGTTGCTGAAAAACCACAGAAGCAGATAAAGGGAAAAGCTTCTAGAGAAGTTCCCTCTGTTCCTACCAAACACATAAAGACAAAAGGTACTAAAACATCTTTACCTTCTCTTTCTAAAATTGCAGTAGATGTATCAACAATTAGTTTTATGCCTGAACCTCCTCCCACTTAAAATCAAACAATTCCTGTTCCATCTCAAACATCTGAACCACCAACTATTCCTACTTCACAAATTCCATCTGATCCTGTTTCCACAACACCACTTAAATCATCTAAAATTCCTCAATCTGAACCACAAACAACAAATCTAGCAGAACCAATTCTAACACAACAACAACCTGAAATTCAACAACCAGTTGTATCTGAAACTTTTGCATCTGAACCAGTTGTATCTGAACCACCAACATCCAAACCTTATAATCCTCAACCAGAACCATTTAATCCTATTGAATCTAACATACCTGATTCTGAGATTCTGGATGTCCGACCTCTCAAGACTGTATTTGATGTATCTTCCACATCTTGTACCCCAACCACCTCATCTGATTCATCTGAATCTGATGTCCATCCTGATGTTATCTCACCCCCTTCTCTCAGAGAATTTGAATCTAAACAATCTGATTCACCTATTTCATCTGAAACTATCATTCCTGCACCCACTCCAAAACCTAAACCCAGGACATCTGAGTTTGTTTCAATTGCTTCCTTTAAACCACATCCCTCTAATCCCATTCCTTCTGGTCTAAAGATTAAAAACTTCTATACCAGAATAGAACCATCTCACTCTACCACTCCATATAAACCTAAGTCTTCAACTATTTTACCATTTGTACTTCAAACCTACTTAAAGGAACTGCCAGATATCATTTCATCAGAACCTCTGTTTTTTGATAAATCTGTTTTCATTCCTTACACTTCCACTACATTTGATGTTGTTCCCTCTGCATCACGTGTAAAACCATCTCTGGTTCATGCCTTATCCAGATCCAAAACTGTTACTTCACCATCAGACCATCCATCTTTTCCTTCCTACCCTCGTCCTATAATCATCATTCCACATTTCACCATACCAAAACCTCCCAAACCATCAACTCTTGAAGCCCTTCTCAAACCAAAACTTAGGCTAAACATTGATAGTCTATTTGCTAATTTTCTGAAAGAAATAAAGATGAATTTAGGCTCTGTACATAAGAGATGATTGTCAACAATGAATGCAGAAGAATCTGATGCTATCTGGAATAGTTTCATTTCCAGATTTAATACAGTTGCTTCAAATCTGAAGAATATCTGTTCTGATGATGCGAAGATCAGATTGGCTGAGACTGCCAAAACCATGGTATGGAACATGAAAAGATCCGCACCTTTGCTTCTTGAGGATGTACCTTCATCTTCTGGAGCATCTGCTACAGAAACTTTTGCAGAATCTGCTTCTGAAGAAAATCCATTGGCTCTGACAATTGTAAACTAACCCTCTGCATCTGTGGCTCCAGACTCTGCATCCCCAATGGAAATTGACTCTTCCCCTGCATCAGAATCTGCCCCACCTTCATCTGAGATTAAGAAAGAGAATCCAGATTTAGAAGATAAGATTGCAGTATTGGAAGCTGGGCAATCTGAAATCAAGTCATGGATGGCTAAGCAAGATCAGAAGAATGAGAACATGGCAAAATGGATGACAAAGCAAGAAGAATCTTCCTCTGAGATCACTCAACTTCTGAAGATGATTCTTTCCAAGCAAACCTAGTTTTATGTTTTCTGTATCTGATGTTTGTGCACCTGTACTTGAATTTCGTATCTGATGATTTGTCTGTTTTTTATCTGAATGAATGAATGACTCTGTTGTTTTCTCTACTTGAATGTATCTTTTCTCTATTTCCTTTTATTTTGTCTTTCAAGTTTTACTTTTTGATTATGACAAAAAGGGGGAGAAAATGAAATTCTGACTGTTCAAATAAACATTACCTAAATGAAATTCTGACATATCAATTATAACTAACGTGAACTTTTAGTATTTCAGAACTTATGAAAAATCTGACAAAATTCTTTAAAGAAACTCCTGAGATCCCCAGATTAAATTTTAACCAATCAGGCTCTGATTCTGAAACGTTCATTCAAATCAAGATCTAATTTTTTGGAACAATCAGGCTCTGATTCTGTAAAGAATACTCATGCAAAAAGGGAAGTTTCTATTCCTTCTAAGTATTCAATTCAGGGGGAGATTCATAATCTCAGGGGGAGTTATAATTATATTTTTATTGAACAAAATTTCTTATGTTTTTGTCATCATCAAAAAGGGGGAAATTGTTAGAACACAAATTGGTTCTTAATTATATCTCTATGTTTTGATGATAACTCTTACAAAATTTTGTATTAAGAAATTATATACTCTAAAATTTGTTTAAATATGTTTGTTGCAGATATTAAAGTGAATATCATTCTGAAAGCAAATTAGATCTGAACATGGAATTATGCAAGGCTCTGAGGCGTCAGAAGCATCTCTTAGAAGAATCTGAACGCTGCCTACAGAAGATTCTGAGCACTGTCTACAGAAGCATCTGAAGCAGGAGCTACAGAAGCATCTGAAGCATTGAAGACTTTGTATGAAGAGATTCAAGCTTAGTTTTTCAAAAGACTCTGATAGTACTGTACGCTGCAAGTACTGAGGATCTGATCCCAAACTATGCTCTAAATTATTACACGCTGAAAGCACACTTGCTGCAATACTCTGATTCAACAAACTCTGATGAACATCAAAGACTCTGATCACTCAAGGCTCTGATATAAATTGCTGAAGTATTAGAAACTTGTTGAAGAAGAATTCAAAGTTATGTCCATTGGATAGACCAAACAACTCTTTTCTCATTTATGCTAGACACTAGAACACAGGAAAAAGGATTTCTCTGGACGTTCTATTTCTAGGAAAGGTCAAGTGATGTGAAGACAAAAAGGTTCCAGCTACTTTGTAGACACGGTCTTCAAAGCATGCAACGTCTTGGATCTTCAAGTCTATAAAAGCTAGTCTCCAACACTCTTCTTCAGTTGACGATAATTGAAAGAAATTCAAAGAAAAATCTCTCATATAATTTATACTCTTTGCTGAGTTTATTTCATAGTTCTTAAACTTAAGTGTAAATCACAGTTGTGATATAGCTTACTTAGAAGCATTCAAACACTTGTGAACTAGGAATCCTAACAATTGAAGTAGATCATTGATAAGTGTGATTAGTGTTGTGATTCTTTTTCCATGTTGTCATTAATCCATAGGGTCAACGCATATCCGGGTTTCCAATAACCGTTTGTTTTAAACTATATTTTCCTCGGCCGCTTCCGCACTTAAAACATATTTTCAAAGCCAATTTTTAATTGGTTGCACCGACTCTATTTTTAATTGGGATCTATTCAACCCCCCTTCTAGATCCGTGCCATAGTCTAACATCCCTTAAACATCAGATTAACATCAATATTAGATTTCGTCAAATGGGTGGCTGCAACAATATCTTGGGGCTTAAGAACTTCCTCCAAATTAGTATATGGAACCTTATCTGAAACTGGTACACCCAAAAAATAAGCATACTCCTCCAAGGTTGGCATGATTTGATAATCAGAAAAAGTAAAGCATCGGTAGACAGGATCGTAGAATTTCACAAGTGCGTTCAGAATTCCGTCTTCAATTTTGGTAGAAAGAATAAATAGAAGTCTCCCATGACGAGATCTGAAGCCTACACGATCAACTACCAAGGACACTAGCTTTCTCAAATCTGTAAGATCAAGAGCTCGAAAACCATACTTCTGAGTGTTTCTTCTTCCAATATCCATAATCATAATATCTGCAATGTTTGCAAAGGAAAATCTCTGAGATCCTTAAAAATTGACTGAAACAAAATGCCCATGAATGCATGAGCGCAAGATGTAATGTCCACAAACAAGATCACACAAAGCACACAAGTTTAAAGGTTCGGCACGAGCATGGAGTCAAAGGTAATAACCTGTTAGAACACAGATTGGTTCTTAATTATATCTCTATGTTTTGATGATAACTCTTACGAAATTTTGTATTAAGAAATTATATACTCTAAAATTTGTTTAAGTATGTTTGCTGCAGATATTAAAGTGAATATCATTCTGAAAGCAAATTAGATCTGAACATGGAATTATGCAAGGCTCTGAGGCGTCAGAAGCATCTCTTAGAAGAATCTGAACACTGCCTACAGAAGATTCTGAGCGCTGTCTACAGAAGCATCTGAAGCAGAAGCTACAGAAGCATCTGAAGCATTGAAGACTTTGTATGAAGAGATTCAAGCTTAGTTTTTCAGAAGACTCTGATAGTACTGTACGCTGCAAGTATTGAAGATCTGATCCCAAACTATGCTCTGAATTATTACACGCTGAAAGCACACTTGTTGCAATGCTCTGATTCAGCAAACTCTGATGAACATCAAAGACTCTGATCACTCAAGGCTCTGATGTAAATTGCTGAAGTATTAGAAACTTGTTGAAGAAGAATTCAAAGTTATGTCCGTTGGATAGAACGAACGACTCTTTTCTCATTTATGCTAGACACTAGAACACATGCAAAAAGGATTTCTCTGGACGTTCTATTTCTAGGAAAGGTCAAGTGATGTGAAGACAAAAAGGTTCCAGCTACTTTGCAGACACGGTCTTCAAAGCATGCAACGTCTTGGATCTTCAAGTCTATAGAAGCTAGTCTCTAACACTCTTCTTCAGTTGACGATAATTGAAAGAAATTCAAAGAAAAAGCTCTCATACAATTTATACTCTTTGCTGAATTTATTTCATAGTTCTTAAACTTAAGTGTAAATCACAGTTGTGATATAACTTACTTAGAAGCATTCAAACACTTGTTTTAGTTTTACATATTGATTATAAAAGTTCCTTGAGAAGACCCAGTTGTGGTCAGTAGTTCTTGAGAAGACTAAGAACAATTGCTCTTAGTGCTTACTATTGTAATCAGTTTGATTAATAGTGGATTAAGTCCTTGTGGAGAAAGGCAAATCACTCTTGATAGGGTGGACTAGAGTAGTTGAGTTCAATGAACCAGGATAAAAATCTTTGAGTTTTTATTGCCATATTATTTTCAATATACTTACTCAACCCCCCCTTCTAAGTATCTTCTCACCTTCAGTTGGCATCAGAGCTCCAGTTCTGTGTATGCTACCACTTCACAGTGACAGAAAAGATCCAGCGAGAAAACTTTGATATATATTCTTGGTTGTTATTATGGCTGAAACTTCAACATCTAACAACAACAACAGATATGAAGAAAGGGATAGAATCAGCACAAAACCCCCTATGTTTGATGGGGAGAAATTTGACTATTGGAAGGACAAGATAGAGAGTTTCTTCCTTGGTTATGATGCTGATTTATGGGACTTAGTCATTGATGGGTATGTTCACCCCACTGATGGGGATGGCAAGAAAATTGAAAGAAAATCTATGACTGAAGCCCAAAAGAAGGAGTTCAGAAATCATCACAAGGCTAGAACAATCTTGTTAAATGCAATATCTCATACTGAGTATGAGAAGATCACCAACAGAGAAACTGCATTTGACTTGTTTGAGTCTTTGAAGATGACACATGAAGGAAACTTACAAGTTAAAGAGACCAAGGCTCTGGCGTTAATACAGAAGTATGAAGCGTTCAAAATGGAAGAATCTAAATCTATAGAAACTATGTTCTCTAGATTCCAGATCCTCACAGCTGGTCTAAAAGTGCTGGACAAAGGATACTCAACTGCTGATCATGTGAAGAAGATCATCAGAAGCTTGCCTATCAGATGGAGACCTATGGTCACTGCTCTGAAGCTAGCTAAGGATCTGAACAAGATCACTTTGGAGGAACTAATCAGCTCACTGAGGAGCCATGAAATTGAACTTGAGGAAGATGAACCTCAAAAGAAAGGTAAGTCAATTGCCTTAAAATATAACAAATCTGTGAAAGCTTTGCAGGTGTTAGAAGAAAGTTTTGAAGAGTCTTCTTCTTCTGAAGAAGATGAACTGTCCTTGCTGTCCAGAAGAATCAACAGACTCTGGAAGCACAAACAAAGGAAGTTCAAGAACTTCAAGAAGCCAAATGAATGCAAGGAGTCATCTGGACCAAAAAGATCTGGAAAGAAGGAAGTTGTTTGTTTTGAATGCAAACAACCTGGCCATTACAAGAATGAGTGTCCAAAGCTTCAGAAAGAAAAGCCTAGAAGAAAGCCTGAGCATAGGAAGAAGGTTCTAATGGCAACATGGGATGATTCAGATGAATCTGGATCTTCATCAGAATTTGAAGATGAATGCGCTAACATGGCTCTGATGGCAGGCGTGGAAGATCAGAATGAAGGATCATCTGAATCTGAATCTGACTCAGAAGAGGCACTTTCTGATCTCACTAGGGAAGAGCTTATTAAAGTTTTATCAGAAGTCCTGAAAAACTATAACCAGATTAAGCTCAAATGCAAGAAGCTTAAATGCAATCTTGAATATGAGAATAATCTGTTAAAGTCAGAAGTTACTGAGCCAAAAGAAAACAATCTGAAAATGAAAACCAATTTTGAAAAAGCTCAACAAAACTCTGATTCTGAAGCTAAGTCTAAATGCAAAAATATTTTAGAAGAATATGACTTCATCTTTCAGAAGTTTCTGGCTAAAAGCATAGATAGAAGCAAGATGGCTTCAATGATCTATGGAGTTAGCAGAAACAACAGGAAAGGAATTGGATATGAATCTTCCTCTGGAAAGGATTTAAATCCAATGCCTGTTGATAAACTTGTTATTGAGAAAACTCCTTTATACTCTCATTTTAAGTTTGGTCATCTGAATGATATCAAACACACACGTTCTGATCAGAATGTTCCTGTGTTTAAACCAAAAGTGAGTCAGAACAAAACTGTTATAAAAAGACAGAAGTTCAGACCAACTTTTAAAGTAACTAACCCAAAAGGACCCAAAAAGATCTGGGTACCTAAGGATAAGATAATCCCTGTTGCAGATGTATTTAGCAGAAAAGTCAAGACGCCAGTCATCGTACCTGGACTTTGGCTGCTCACGTCACATGACGGGAGAAAGGTTTATGTTCCGAAGCCTGGAGCTTAAATCTGGAGGAGAAGTGAAGTTTGGAGGGAATCAGAAGGGCAAGATTATTGGCTCTGGTACTATTGGTAATGGTAACCTTCCCTCTATATCTAATGTTTTACTTGTAGAAGGATTAAAGCATAATCTATTGTCCATAAGTCAATTAAGTGACAATGGTTATGACATAATCTTTAATCAACAATGTTGCAAAGCTGTTAGTCAGAAGGTTGGCTCAATCCTATTTAATGGAAAGAGGAATAACAACATTTACAAAATAAATCTTTCAGAACTTAAGGTTCAAAATGTTAAGTGCCTTATGTCTGTTAATGATGAGCAATGGGTCTGGCACAGAAGATTGGGACATATTAATATAAGACGTATGTCTCAGATTAATAAACTCAATCTTGTCAGAGGACTTCCTAAGATGAAGTTCAACTCAGATGCTCTTTGTGAAGCATGTCAAAAAGGAAAATTTTTAAAATCTTCTTTTAAAACTAAAAATGTTGTTTCAACTTCAAGACCATTAAAATTACTTCACATTGATCTGTTTGGACCAGTGAAAACTGCATCCATCAGAGGCAAGAAGTATGGATTAGTCATTATTGATGACTACAGCAGATGGACATGGGTGAAATTCCTAAAACACAAGGATTAGGCACATTTTGTGTTCTTTGACTTCTGCAAACAAGTCCAGAATGAAAAAGATTTTAAAATTGTTAAAGTCAGAAGTGATCATGGTGGTGAATTTGAAAACAAATATTTTAAAAAATATTTTAATGAAAATGGCATTGCTCATGATTTCTCCTGCCCTAGAACTCCATAACATAATGGAGTTGTAGAGAGGAAAAATAGAACTCTGCAAGAAATGGCCAGAACCATGATCAACGAGACTAATCTGGAAAAGCACTTTTGGGCAGAAGCAATAAACACAGCTTGTTACATTCAGAATAGAGTGTCTGTTAGACCTCTTTTGGAAAAGACTCCCTATGAATTATGGAGGAACAGAAAGCCAAACATTTCTTATTTTCATCCTTTTGGATGTATATGTTATATGTTGAATACTAAAGAGAATCTTAACAAGTTTGATTCTAAAGCATAGAAGTGTTTCATGCTTGGCTATTCTGAACGCTCTAAAGGCTACAGAGTATACAATACTGAAACACTGATTGTGGAAGAATCTATACATGTTAGATTTGATGATAAGCTTGGCATTAAAAAGGCAAAGCAGTTTGAAAGTTCTGCAGATAGAGAAGTAATTCTCACAGACTCTAAAGGCTCAGAGGCAGAAAAAGCTCAAGTGAAGGAATCAGAAGCAACGCCAGATGCAATTCCTTTAGCTTCTCAAATGAACAACTTGAACATTTCTGAAGAGTCAAATGTTAGAGGATCATCTTCCAGAATCAAGGCCTCTCACCCAGAGGATGTGATCATTGGAAAGAAAGATGACCCCATAAGAACAAGATCCTTACTCATATCATCTGAAGCATCATTATTTGGGTTGGTGTCAGTTATTGAACCAACTTCTGTGGATGAAGCTCTGCAAGACAATGACTGGATAATTGCCATGCAAGAAGAGCTCAATCAGTTCACAAGAAATGATGTTTGGGATTTGGTTCTAAGACCAAAGGGATTCAACATAATTGGAACTAAATGGGTCTTCAGAAACAAGTTGAATGAAAAAGGAGAAGTTGAAAGAAACAAAGCAAGGCTTGTTGCTCAAGGTTATAGCCAGCAAGAAGGAATTGATTATACAGAGACTTATGCTCCTGTAGCCAGGTTAGAGTCTATTCATTTACTCATTTCTTTTGCTACACAAAATAACATCACTCTATATCAGATGGATGTTAAGGGTGCCTTCTTAAATGGAATTATAGAAGAAGAAGTTTATGTTCACCAACCTCCTGGTTTTGAAAGTGAAAAATTTCCAGAACATGTTTTTAAACTAAAGAAATCTCTTTATGGTTTAAAACAAGCTCCCAGAGCTTGGTATGGGAGATTAAGCAATTTTCTTCTGGAGAATTTTTTTATCAGAGGCAAGGTGGACACAACACTCTTTGTAAAACATTTAAGAAAGATCTGTTAATTTGTCAAATATATGTGGATGATATTATATTTGGATCTACCAATGCTATGCTGGGAAAGGAGTTTGCTCAATGTATGCAGGCCGAATTTGAGATGAGCATGATAGGAGAATTAAGATTCTTTCTGGGAATTCAAGTCAACCAGACTCCAGATTGCACTTACATTCATCAGACCAAATATATTAAAGAGCTTCTGAAGAAGTTTAACATGACTGATAGTAAGATGGCAAAGACCCCTATGCATCCAACAAGTACTCTTGGTAAGGAAAAGGTAAGTAAGAAAGTAGATCATAAATTCTACAGAGGTATGATAGGATCTCTTCTCTACTTAACTGCTTCTAGACCTGACATTTTATTCAGTGTATGCTTGTCTGCAAGATTCCAATCAGATCCTAGAGAATCACACTTAACAGATGTTAAGAGGATTCTAAGGTATTTGAAAGGTACTTCTAATGTGGGTTTGTGTTATAGAAGATCTGATGATTTTAAATTAGTTGGATTCTGTGATGCTGATTACGCTGGAGACAGAGTGGAAAGAAAAAGTACTTCTGGAAGTTGTCAATTTCTGGGAAGAAATTTAATCTCCTGGTACAGCAAGAAACAACCTACAATTGCGCTATCAACTACAGAGGCAGAATATATTGCTCATGCTGGATGTAGCACGCAGATGCTTTGGATGAAAATTCAGCTAAAAGACTATCAGATCTTTGAGAGTAATATTTCTATATTCTGCGATAATACTTCTGCTATATGTTTGTCTAAAAACCCCATTTTACACTCTAAGGCAAAACATATAGAAATTAAACATCACTTCATCAAAGACTATGTTCAGAAGGGTATCATAAACTTAGCCTTTGTTGATACAGATCATCAATGGGCTGATATTTTCATAAAACCCCTTGCTGAAGATAGGTTCAACTTTATTCTGAAAAATATTGGTATGGATTTTTGTCCAGAATGATATTTATCAGAAGCAAACTTCTTAGATGCAAAATGCTTAAAACTCTGAAGTATTTCATCTGTTCTTTATTTGATTTATTATTATTATTTGTGTGTATCTGAACTAACAAGTCTCAGAGGATCTGAACGTTGGCTAAAGTTTCATTTCTCAAGAGAATTCAGAAGCACATGCAAGCAAACACGTGTCACTCTGAATCTGAAAAGATGGCGTGCACATTACTGAAGAGACATTTGAGGTATTGTTTGAATAGTGAAAATCTTGGTTTCCCCCCCAAATTGTCAGAATCAATTAATGTTTTGAAATGATTATTATTCTTTTCATTAAATGCTATTAATTGCTATTTGAAAACGTGCTGAATGTGTCTGTTTGTGTGCCCTAACTTTTCTCTATAAATACCACAAATCACACCATTTCACACTTTTCACTTCACAAACAAGTATATGCATTTCTGTTTGCTCTTTGGTCTTCATCAAAACCTTAAACCTTCATCCAAATCTTCTTCATCTTCAACAATGGCAACATCATCCTTAACATCAGCTCAGTTTCAATCATCAATGGCTGCAGTTGCATCATCAAACATGGGTGCTACTCCATTTAAGGAACTTGAGAGAACTTTGTTAACTCCTGTTAATAAACTTGAAGTTCTTTGTGAATCCATGGTGGAATTTGATTCTCTGGCTGACAATGGATTTGATTTGCATTCTATTGTTGATGCACAAGGCTGGGCAAGTATTTTGATAGATTATTTGGACTAGTGTATCCATACTTAGTGAAGGAATTTTGGATTCATGCATCTGTTTACCCAAAGTTCATCCTCTCTTCTGTTCTAGGAAAAGAGATCATAATCACTAAAGATCTCATCAGAAAACTCATTGGGTATGAGGAAACTGATGGAGTTTGTCATTTGCCAGCTGGGCGTGTAGATACGGAAGAAGTTTATGAGGCAGTTATTGCATCTAGACAAGCCTCAAATAAGTTTAAGGATTTGAAACCTGACTACAAAATATGGGCAAAGATCTTTCTGGGATGCATCAATCACAGAAAATCCAAAAATTCTCCAGATTATGTGGAATTCCCTTCATGTACTATTTAAGTCATAGTACAAAATATATTTCATGTACTGTTTAAGTCAGAGTACCAAAGTAGATCTGCCATACATTCTCTTCATGCATCTGTGGAATCACATCAATGCATCCAGAGAATCTATTAAGACTAAGGGACAGAAGATCAGGACGTGGATTCCTTTTGGAAGATTGATCTCAAACATTCTGACAGAGAATGGTCTGGTAGCTGCTCTTTATGAAGCTGGAGTTAAAGAAGAGCTTGAGACAATAGTTGGAAAACCCTTGAATGGAAAGAGTCTTCAGAGGCTAAAAGTTGTGGATGAACTCACAACTGCTCCTAAGAAGCTGAATGTTACTGAAGTAAGTCAGAGAAGGATTCCAGTTCAAGACTTTCCAATCTTTGGTGCTGAAGAACCTAGGGATATTATTCTTAGGTATATTGAAATGTGCAAAGCAGATGGGACACCTATTCCTGCTGATATTCTGATTCGTGCTAGAAAACCTATTCCAGATGTTTATGAAGAGAACATGAGAAAAAGAAGACAATTAGAGGCAGACGAAGTTGCTGCTCAGAAGAAACAGAGAGTTGCTGAAAAACCACAGAAGCAGATAAAGAGAAAAGCTTCTAGAGAAGTTCCCTCTGTTCCTACCAAACACATAAAGACAAAAGGTACTAAAAAATCTTTACCTTCTCTTTCTAAAATTGCAGTAGATGTATCAACAATTAGTTCTATGCCTGAACCTCCTCCCACTTAAAATCAAACAATTCCTGTTCCATCTCAAACATCTGAACCACCAACTATTCCTACTTCACAAATTCCATCTGATCCTGTTTCCACAACACCACTTAAATCATCTAAAATTCCTCAATCTGAACCACAAACAACAAATCTAGCAGAACCAATTCTAACACAACAACAACCTGAAATTCAACAACCAGTTGCATCTGAAACTTTTGCATCTAAACCAGTTGTATCTGAACCACCAACATCCAAACCTTATAATCCTCAACCAGAACCATTTAATCCTACTGAATCTAACATACCTGATTCTGAGATTCTGGATGTCCAACCTCTCAAGACTGTGTTTGATGTATCTTCCACATCTTGTACCCCAACCACCTCATCTGATTCATCTGAATCTGATGTCCATCCTGATGTTATCTCACCCCCTTCTCTCAGAGAATTTGAATCTAAACAATATGATTCACCTATTTCATCTGAAACTATCATTCCTGCACCCACTCCAAAACCTAAACCCAGGACATCTGAGTTTGTTTCAATTGCTTCCTTTAAACCACATCCCTCTGATCCCATTCCTTCTGGTCTAAAGATTAAAAACTTCTATACCAGAATAGAACCATCTCACTCTACCACTCCATATAAACCTAAGTCTTCAACTATTTTACCATTTGTACTTCAAACCTACTTAAAGGAACTGCCAGATATCATTTCATCAGAACCTCTGTTGTCTGATAAATCTGTTTTCATTCCTTACACTTCCACTACATTTGATGTTGTTCCCTCTGCATCACGTGTAAAACCATCTCTGGTTCATGCCTTATCCAGATCCAAAACTGTTACTTCACCATCAGACCATCCATCTTTTCCTTCCTACCCTCGTCCTATAATCATCATTCCACATTTCACCATACCAAAACCTCCCAAACCATCAACTCTTGAAGCCCTTCTCAAACCAAAACTTAGGCTAAACATTGATAGTCTATTTGCTAATTTTCTGAAAGAAATAAAGATGAATTTAGGCTCTGTACATAAGAGATGATTGTCAACAATGAATGCAGAAGAATCTGATGCTATCTGGAATAGTTTCATTTCCAGATTTAATACAGTTGCTTCAAATCTGAAGAATATCTGTTCTGATGATGCGAAGATCAGATTGGCTGAGACTGCCAAAACCATGGTATGGAACATGAAAAGATCCGCACCTTTGCTTCTTGAGGATGTACCTTCATCTTCTGGAGCATCTGCTACAGAAACTTTTGCAGAATCTGCTTCTGAAGAAAATCCATTGGCTCTGACAATTGTAAACCAACCCTCTGCATCTGTGGCTCCAGAATCTGCATCCCCAATGGAAATTGACTCTGCCCCTGCATCAGAATCTGCCCCACCTTCTTCATCTGAGATTAAGAAAGAGAATCCAGATTTAGAAGATAAGATTGTAGTATTGGAAGCTGGGCAATCTGAAATCAAGTCATGGATGGCTAAGCAAGATCAGAAGAATGAGAACATGGCAAAATGGATGACAAAGCAAGAAGAATCTTCCTCTGAGATCACTCAACTTCTGAAGATGATTCTTTCCAAGCAAACCTAGTTTTATGTTTTCTGTATCTGATGTTTGTGCACCTGTACTTGAATTTCGTATCTGATGATTTGTCTGTTTTTTATCTGAATGAATGAATGACTCTGTTGTTTTCTCTACTTGAATGTATCTTTTCTCTATTTCCTTTTATTTTGTCTTTCAAGTTTTACTTTTTGATTATGACAAAAAGAGGGAGAAAATGAAATTCTGACTGTTCAAATAAACATTACCTAAATGAAATTCAGACATATCAATTATAACTAACGTGAACTTTTAGTATTTCAGAACTTATGAAAAATCTGACAAAATTCTTTAAAGAAACTCCTGAGATCCCCAGATTAAATTTTAACCAATCAGGCTCTGATTCTGAAACGTTCATTCAAATCAAGATCTAATTTTTTGGAACAATCAGGCTCTGATTCTGTAAAGAATACTCATGCAAAAAGGGAAGTTTCTATTCCTTCTAAGTATTCAATTCAGGGGGAGATTCATAATCTCAGGGGGAGTTATAATTATATTTTTATTGAACAAAATTTCTTATGTTTTTGTCATCATCAAAAAGGGGGAAATTGTTAGAACACAGATTGGTTCTTAATTATATCTCTATGTTTTGATGATAACTCTTACGAAATTTTGTATTAAGAAATTATATACTCTAAAATTTGTTTAAGTATGTTTGTTGCAGATATTAAAGTGAATATTATTCTGAAAGCAAATTAGATCTGAACATGGAATTATGCAAGGCTCTGAGGTGTCAGAAGCATCTCTTAGAAGAATCTGAACGCTGCCTACAGAAGATTCTGAGCACTGTCTACAGAAGCATCTGAAGCAGGAGCT
Organism: Lathyrus sativus; assembly: GCA_963859935.3. NCBI lineage: Eukaryota > Viridiplantae > Streptophyta > Magnoliopsida > Fabales > Fabaceae > Lathyrus > Lathyrus sativus. The sequence goes on from OZ012739.1 coordinate 569,560,438, forward strand.
ACAGAAGCATCTGAAACAGGAGCTACAGAAGCATCTGAAGCATTGAAGACTTTGTATGAAGAGATTCAAGCTTAGTTTTTCAAAAGACTCTGATAGTACTGTACGCTGCAAGTACTGAGGATCTGATCCCAAACTATGCTCTAAATTATTACACGCTGAAAGCACACTTGCTGCAATACTCTGATTCAGCAAACTCTGATGAACATCAAAGACTCTGATCACTCAAGGCTCTGATGTAAATTGCTGAAGTATTAGAAACTTGTTGAAGAAGAATTCAAAGTTATGTCCATTGGATAGACCAAACGACTCTTTTCTCATTTATGCTAGACACTAGAACACAGGAAAAAAGGATTTCTCTGGACGTTCTATTTCTAGGAAAGGTCAAGTGATGTGAAGACAAAAAGGTTCCAGCTACTTTGCAGACACGGTCTTCAAAGCATGCAACGTCTTGGATCTTCAAGTCTATAAAAGCTAGTCTCCAACACTCTTCTTCAGTTGACGATAATTGAAAGAAATTCAAAGAAAAAGCTCTCATATAATTTATACTCTTTGCTGAGTTTATTTCATAGTTCTTAAACTTAAGTGTAAATCACAGTTGTGATATAACTTACTTAGAAGCATTCAAACACTTGTTTTAGTTTTACATATTGATTATAAAAGTTCCTTGAGAAGACCCAGTTGTGGTCAGTAGTTCTTGAGAAGACTAAGAACAATTGCTCTTAGTACTTACTATTGTAATCAGTTTGATTAATAGTGGATTAAGTCCTTGTGGAGAAAGGCAAATCACTCTTGATAGGGTGGACTAGAGTAGTTGAGTTCAATGAACCAGGATAAAAATCTTTGAGTTTTTATTGCCATATTATTTTCAATATACTTACTCAACCCCCCCTTCTAAGTATCTTCTCACCTTCAGTTGGCATCAGAGCTCCAGTTCTGTGTATGCTACCACTTCACAGTGACAGAAAAGATCCAGCGAGAAAACTTTGATATATATTCTTGGTTGTTATTATGGCTGAAACTTCAACATCTAACAGCAACAACAGATATGAAGAAAGGGATAGAATCAGCACAAAACCCCCTATGTTTGATGGGGAGAAATTTGACTATTGGAAGGACAAGATAGAGAGTTTCTTCCTTGGTTATGATGCTGATTTATGGGACTTAGTCATTGATGGGTATGTTCACCCCACTGATGGGGATGGCAAGAAAATTGAAAGAAAATCTATGACTGAAGCCCAAAAGAAGGAGTTCAGAAATCATCACAAGGCTAGAACAATCTTGTTAAATGCAATATCTCATACTGAGTATGAGAAGATCACCAACAGAGAAACTGCATTTGACTTGTTTGAGTCTTTGAAGATGACACATGAAGGAAACTTACAAGTTAAAGAGACCAAGGCTCTGGCGTTAATACAGAAGTATGAAGCGTTCAAAATGGAAGAATCTAAATCTATAGAAACTATGTTCTCTAGATTCCAGATCCTCACAGCTGGTCTAAAAGTGCTGGACAAAGGATACTCAACTGCTGATCATGTGAAGAAGATCATCAGAAGCTTGCCTATCAGATGGAGACCTATGGTCACTGCTCTGAAGCTAGCTAAGGATCTGAACAAGATCACTTTGGAGGAACTAATCAGCTCACTGAGGAGCCATGAAATTGAACTTGAGGAAGATGAACCTCAAAAGAAAGGTAAGTCAATTGCCTTAAAATCTAACAAATCTGTGAAAGCTTTGCAGGTGTTAGAAGAAAGTTTTGAAGAGTCTTCTTCTTCTGAAGAAGATGAACTGTCCTTGCTGTCCAGAAGAATCAACAGACTCTGGAAGCACAAACAAAGGAAGTTCAAGAACTTCAAGAAGCCAAATGAATGCAAGGAGTCCTCTGGACCAAAAAGATCTGGAAAGAAGGAAGTTGTTTGTTTTGAATGCAAACAACCTGGCCATTACAAGAATGAGTGTCCAAAGCTTCAGAAAGAAAAGCCTAGAAGAAAGCCTGAGCATAGGAAGAAGGTTCTAATGGCAACATGGGATGATTCAGATGAATCTGGATCTTCATCAGAATTTGAAGATGAATGCGCTAACATGGCTCTGATGGCAGGCGTGGAAGATCAGAATGAAGGATCATCTGAATCTGAATCTGACTCAGAAGAGGCACTTTCTGATCTCACTAGGGAAGAGCTTATTAAAGTTTTATCAGAAGTCCTGAAAAACTATAACCAGATTAAGCTCAAATGCAAGAAGCTTAAATGCAATCTTGAATATGAGAATAATCTGTTAAAGTCAGAAGTTACTGAGCCAAAAGAAAACAATCTGAAAATGAAAACCAATTTTGAAAAAGCTCAACAAAACTCTGATTCTGAAGCTAAGTCTAAATGCAAAAATATTTTAGAAGAATATGACTTCATCTTTCAGAAGTTTCTGGCTAAAAGCATAGATAGAAGCAAGATGGCTTCAATGATCTATGGAGTTAGCAGAAACAACAGGAAAGGAATTGGATATGAATCTTCCTCTGGAAAGGATTTAAATCCAATGCCTGTTGATAAACTTGTTATTGAGAAAACTCCTTTATACTCTCATTTTAAGTTTGGTCATCTGAATGATATCAAACACACACGTTCTGATCAGAATGTTCCTGTGTTTAAACCAAAAGTGAGTCAGAACAAAACTGTTATAAAAAGACAGAAGTTCAGACCAACTTTTAAAGTAACTAACCCAAAAGGACCCAAAAAGATCTGGGTACCTAAGGATAAGATAATCCCTGTTGCAGATGTATTTAGCAGAAAAGTCAAGACGCCAGTCATCGTACCTGGACTTTGGCTGCTCACGTCACATGACGGGAGAAAGGTTTATGTTCCGAAGCCTGGAGCTTAAATCTGGAGGAGAAGTGAAGTTTGGAGGGAATCAGAAGGGCAAGATTATTGGCTCTGGTACTATTGGTAATGGTAACCTTCCCTCTATATCTAATGTTTTACTTGTAGAAGGATTAAAGCATAATCTATTGTCCATAAGTCAATTAAGTGACAATGGTTATGACATAATCTTTAATCAACAATGTTGCAAAGCTGTTAGTCAGAAGGTTGGCTCAATCCTATTTAATGGAAAGAGGAATAACAACATTTACAAAATAAATCTTTCAGAACTTAAGGTTCAAAATGTTAAGTGCCTTATGTCTGTTAATGATGAGCAATGGGTCTGGCACAGAAGATTGGGACATATTAATATGAGACGTATGTCTCAGATTAATAAACTCAATCTTGTCAGAGGACTTCCTAAGATGAAGTTCAACTCAGATGCTCTTTGTGAAGCATGTCAAAAAGGAAAATTTTTAAAATCTTCTTTTAAAACTAAAAATGTTGTTTCAACTTCAAGACCATTAGAATTACTTCACATTGATCTGTTTGGACCAGTGAAAACTGCATCCATCAGAGGCAAGAAGTATGGATTAGTCATTATTGATGACTACAGCAGATGGACATGGGTGAAATTCCTAAAACACAAGGATGAGGCACATTTTGTGTTCTTTGACTTCTGCAAACAAGTCCAGAATGAAAAAGATTTTAAAATTGTTAAAGTCAGAAGTGATCATGGTGGTGAATTTGAAAACAAATATTTTGAAAAATATTTTAATGAAAATGGCATTGCTCATGATTTCTCCTGCCCTAGAACTCCACAACATAATGGAGTTGTAGAGAGGAAAAATAGAACTCTGCAAGAAATGGCCAGAACCATGATCAACGAGACTAATCTGGAAAAGCACTTTTGGGCAGAAGCAATAAACACAGCTTGTTACATTCAGAATAGAGTGTCTGTTAGACCTCTTTTGGAAAAGACTCCCTATGAATTATGGAGGAACAGAAAGCCAAACATTTCTTATTTTCATCCTTTTGGATGTATATGTTATATGTTGAATACTAAAGAGAATCTTAACAAGTTTGATTCTAAAGCATAGAAGTGTTTCATGCTTGGCTATTCTGAACGCTCTAAAGGCTACAGAGTATACAATACTGAAACACTGATTGTGGAAGAATCTATACATGTTAGATTTGATGATAAGCTTGGCATTAAAAAGCCAAAGCAGTTTGAAAGTTCTGCAGATAGAGAAGTAATTCTCACAGACTCTAAAGGCTCAGAGGCAGAAAAAGCTCAAGTGAAGGAATCAGAAGCAACGCCAGATGCAATTCCTTTAGCTTCTCAAATGAACAACTTGAACATTTCTGAAGAGTCAAATGTTAGAGGATCATCTTCCAGAATCAAGGCCTCTCACCCAGAAGATGTGATCATTGGAAAGAAAGATGACCCCATAAGAACAAGATCCTTACTCATATCATCTGAAGCATCATTATTTGGGTTGGTGTCAGTTATTGAACCAACTTCTGTGGATGAAGCTCTGCAAGACAATGACTGGATAATTGCCATGCAAGAAGAGCTCAATCAGTTCACAAGAAATGATGTTTGGGATTTGGTTCCAAGACCAAAGGGATTCAACATAATTGAAACTAAATGGGTCTTCAGAAACAAGTTGAATGAAAAAGGAGAAGTTGAAAGAAACAAAGCAAGGCTTGTTGCTCAAGGTTATAGCCAGCAAGAAGGAATTGATTATACAGAGACTTATGCTCCTGTAGCCAGGTTAGAGTCTATTCATTTACTCATTTCTTTTGCTGCACAAAATAACATCACTCTATATCAGATGGATGTTAAGGGTGCCTTCTTAAATGGAATTATAGAAGAAGAAGTTTATGTTCACCAACCTCCTGGTTTTGAAAGTGAAAAATTTCCAGAACATGTTTTTAAACTAAAGAAATCTCTTTATGATTTAAAACAAGCTCCCAGAACTTGGTATGAGAGATTAAGCAATTTTCTTCTGGAGAATTTTTTTATCAGAGGCAAGGTGGACACAACACTCTTTGTAAAACATTTAAGAAAGATCTGTTAATTTGTCAAATATATGTGGATGATATTATATTTGGATCTACCAATGCTATGCTGGGAAAGGAGTTTGCTCAATGTATGCAGGCTGAATTTGAGATGAGCATGATGGGAGAATTAAGATTCTTTCTGGGAATTCAAGTCAACCAGACTCCAGATTGCACTTACATTCATCAGACCAAATATATTAAAGAGCTTCTGAAGAAGTTTAACATGACTGATAGTAAGATGGCAAAGACCCCTATGCATCCAACAAGTACTCTTGGTAAGGAAAAGGTAAGTAAGAAAGTAGATCATAAATTCTACAGAGGTATGATAGGATCTCTTCTCTACTTAACTGCTTCTAGACCTGACATTTTATTCAGTGTATGCTTGTGTGCAAGATTCCAATCAGATCCTAGAGAATCACACTTAACAGCTGTTAAGAGGATTCTAAGGTATCTGAAAGGTACTTCTAATGTGGGTTTGTGTTACAGAAGATCTGATGATTTTAAATTAGTTGGATTCTGTGATGCAGATTACGCTGGAGACAGAGTGGAAAGAAAAAGTACTTCTGGAAGTTGTCAATTTCTGGGAAGAAATTTAATCTCCTGGTACAGCAAGAAACAACCTACAATTGCGCTATCAACTACAGAGGCAGAATATATTGCTCCTGCTGGATGTAGCACGCAGATGCTTTGGATGAAAATTTAGCTAAAAGACTATCAGATCTTTGAGAGTAATATTTCTATATTCTGCGATAATACTTCTACTATATGTTTGTCTAAAAACCCCATTTTACACTCTAAGGCAAAACATATAGAAATTAAACATCACTTCATCAGAGACTATGTTCAGAAGGGTATCATAAACTTAGCCTTTGTTGATACAGATCATCAATGGGCTGATATTTTCATAAAACCCCTTGCTGAAGATAGGTTCAACTTTATTCTGAAAAATATTGGTATGGATTTTTGTCCAGAATGATATTTATCAGAAGCAAACTTCTTAGATGCAAAATGCTTAAAACTCTGAAGTATTTCATCTGTTCTTTATTTGATTTATTATTATTATTTGTGTTTTATCTGAACTAACAACTCTCAGAGGATCTGAACGTTGGCTAACGTTTCATTTCTCAAGAGAATTCAGAAGCACATGCAAGCAAACACGTGTCACTCTGAATCTGAAAAGATGGCGTGCACATTACTGAAGAGACATTTGAGGTATTGTTTGAATAGTGAAAATCTTGGTTTCCCCCCCCCCCCCCAAATTGTCAGAATCAATTAATGTTTTGAAATGATTATTATTCTTTTCATTAAATGCTATTAATTGCTATTTGAAAACGTGCTGAATGTGTCTGTTTGTGTGCCCTAACTTTTCTCTATAAATACCACAAATCACACCATTTCACACTTTTCACTTCACAAACAAGTATATGCATTTCTGTTTGCTCTTTGGTCTTCATCAAAACCTTAAACCTTCATCCAAATCTTCTTCATCTTCAACAATGGCAACATCATCCTTAACATCAGCTCAGTTTCAATCATCAATGGCTGCAGTTGCATCATCAAACATGGGTGCTACTCCATTTAAGGAACTTGAGAGAACTTTGTTAACTCCTGTTGATAAACTTGAAGTTCTTTGTGAATCCATGGTGGAATTTGATTCTCTGGCTGACAATGGATTTGATTTGCATTCTATTGTTGATGCATAAGGCTGGGCAAGTATTTTGATAGATTATTTGGACCAGTGTATCCATACTTAGTGAAGGAATTTTGGATTCATGCATCTGTTTACCCAAAGTTCATCCTCTCTTCTGTTCTAGGAAAAGAGATCATAATCACTAAAGATCTCATCAGAAAACTCATTGGGTATGAGGAAACTGATGGAGTTTGTCATCTGCCAGCTGGGCGTGTAGATATGGAAGAAGTTTATGAGGCAGTTATTGCATATGGACAAGCCTCAAATAAATTTAAGGATTTGAAACCTGACTACAAAATATGGGCAAAGATCTTTCTGGGATGCATCAATCACAGAAAATCCACAAATTCTCCAGATTATGTGGAATTCCCTTCATGTACTGTTTAAGTCATAGTACAAAATATATTTCATGTACTGTTTAAGTCAGAGTACCAAAGTAGATCTGCCATACATTCTCTTCATGCATCTGTGGAATCACATCAATGCATCCAGAGAATCTATTAAGACTAAGGGACAGAAGACCAGGACGTGGATTCCTTTTGGAAGATTGATCTCAAACATTCTGACAGAGAATGGTCTGGTAGCTGCTCTTTATGAAGTTGGAGTTAAAGAAGAGCTTGAGACAATAGTTGGAAAACCCTTGAATGGAAAGAGTCTTCAGAGGCTAAAAGTTGTGGATGAACTCACAACTGCTCCTAAGAAGCTGAATGTTACTGAAGTAAGTCAGAGAAGGATTCCAGTTCAAGACTTTCCAATCTTTGGTGCTGAAGAACCTAGGGATATTATTCTTGGGTATATTGAAATGTGCAAAGCAGATGGGACACCTATTCCTGCTGATATTCTGATTCGTGCTAGAAAACCTATTCCAGATGTTTATGAAGAGAACATGAGAAAAAGAAGACAATTAGAGGCAGACGAAGTTGCTGCTCAGAAGAAACAGAGAGTTGCTGAAAAACTACAGAAGCAGATAAAGAGAAAAGCTTCTAGAGAAGTTCCCTCTGTTCCTACCAAACACATAAAGACAAAAGGTACTAAAACATCTTTACCTTCTCTTTCTAAAATTGCAGTAGATGTATCAACAATTAGTTCTATGCCTGAACCTCCTCCCACTTAAAATCAAACAATTCCTGTTCCATCTCAAACATCTGAACCACCAACTATTCCTACTTCACAAATTCCATCTGATCCTGTTTCCACAACACCACTTAAATCATCTAAAATTCCTCAATCTGAACCACAAACAACAAATCTAGCAGAACCAATTCTAACACAACAACAACCTGAAATTCAACAACCAGTTGCATCTGAAACTTTTGCATCTAAACCAGTTGTATCTGAACCACCAACATCCAAACCTTATAATCCTCAACCAGAACCATTTAATCCTACTGAATCTAACATACCTGATTCTGAGATTCTGGATGTCCAACCTCTCAAGACTGTGTTTGATGTATCTTCCACATCTTGTACCCCAACCACCTCATCTGATTCATCTGAATCTGATGTCCATCCTGATGTTATCTCACCCCCTTCTCTCAGAGAATTTGAATCTAAACAATCTGATTCACCTATTTCATCTGAAACTATCATTCCTGCACCCACTCCAAAACCTAAACCCAGGACATCTGAGTTTGTTTCAATTGCTTCCTTTAAACCACATCCCTCTGATCCCATTCCTTCTGGTCTAAAGATTAAAAACTTCTATACCAGAATAGAACCATCTCACTCTACCACTCCATATAAACCTAAGTCTTCAACTATTTTACCATTTGTACTTCAAACCTACTTAAAGGAACTGCCAGATATCATTTCATCAGAACCTCTGTTGTCTGATAAATCTGTTTTCATTCCTTACACTTCCACTACATTTGATGTTGTTCCCTATGCATCACGTGTAAAACCATCTCTGGTTCATGCCTTATCCAGATCCAAAACTGTTACTTCACCATCAGACCATCCATCTTTTCCTTCCTACCCTCGTCCTATAATCATCATTCCACATTTCACCATACCAAAACCTCCCAAACCATCAACTCTTGAAGCCCTTCTCAAACCAAAACTTAGGCTAAACATTGATAGTCTATTTGCTAATTTTCTGAAAGAAATAAAGATGAATTTAGGCTCTGTACATAAGAGATGATTGTCAACAATGAATGCAGAAGAATCTGATGCTATCTGGAATAGTTTCATTTCCAGATTTAATACAGTTGCTTCAAATCTGAAGAATATCTGTTCTGATGATGCGAAGATCAGATTGGCTGAGACTGCCAAAACCATGGTATGGAACATGAAAAGATCCGCACCTTTGCTTCTTGAGGATGTACCTTCATCTTCTGGAGCATCTGCTACAGAAACTTTTGCAGAATCTGCTTCTGAAGAAAATCCATTGGCTCTGACAATTGTAAACCAACCCTCTGCATCTGTGGCTCCAGAATCTGCATCCCCAATGGAAATTGACTCTGCCCCTGCATCAGAATCTGCCCCACCTTCTTCATCTGAGATTAAGAAAGAGAATCCAGATTTAGAAGATAAGATTGCAGTATTGGAAGCTGGGCAATCTGAAATCAAGTCATGGATGGCTAAGCAAGATCAGAAGAATGAGAACATGGCAAAATGGATGACAAAGCAAGAAGAATCTTCCTCTGAGATCACTAAACTTCTGAAGATGATTCTTTCCAAGCAAACCTAGTTTTATGTTTTCTGTATCTGATGTTTGTGCACCTGTACTTGAATTTCGTATCTGATGATTTGTCTGTTTTTTATCTGAATGAATGAATGACTCTGTTGTTTTCTCTACTTGAATGTATATTTTCTCTATTTCCTTTTATTTTGTCTTTCAAGTTTTACTTTTTGATTATGACAAAAAGAGGGAGAAAATGAAATTCTGACTGTTCAAATAAACATTACCTAAATGAAATTCAGACATATCAATTATAACTAACGTGAACTTTTAGTATTTCAGAACTTATGAAAAATCTGACAAAATTCTTTAAAGAAACTCCTGAGATCCCCAGATTAAATTTTAACCAATCAGGCTCTGATTCTGAAACGTTCATTCAAATCAAGATCTAATTTTTTGGAACAATCAGGCTCTGATTCTGTAAAGAATACTCATGCAAAAAGGGAAGTTTCTATTCCTTCTAAGTATTCAATTCAGGGGGAGATTCATAATCTCAGGGGGAGTTATAATTATATTTTTATTGAACAAAATTTCTTATGTTTTTGTCATCATCAAAAAGGGGGAAATTGTTAGAACACAGATTGGTTCTTAATTATATCTCTATGTTTTGATGATAACTCTTACGAAATTTTGTATTAAGAAATTATATACTCTAAAATTTGTTTAAGTATGTTTGTTGCAGATATTAAAGTGAATATCATTCTGAAAGCAAATTAGATCTGAACATGGAATTATGCAAGGCTCTGAGGCGTCAGAAGCATCTCTTAGAAGAATCTGAACGCTGCCTACAGAAGATTCTGAGCACTGTCTACAGAAGCATCTGAAGCAGGAGCTACAGAAGCATCTGAAGCAAGAGCTACAGAAGCATCTGAAGCATTGAAGACTTTGTATGAAGAGATTCAAGCTTAGTTTTTTAAAAGACTCTGATAGTACTGTACGCTGCAAGTACTGAGGATCTGATCCCAAACTATGCTCTAAATTATTACACGCTGAAAGCACACTTGCTGCAATACTCTGATTCAGCAAACTCTGATGAACATCAAAGACTCTGATGTAAATTGCTGAAGTATTAGAAACTTGTTGAAGAAGAATTCAAAGTTATGTCCATTGGATAGACCAAACGACTCTTTTCTCATTTATGCTAGACACTAGAACACAGGAAAAAAAGATTTCTCTGGACGTTCTATTTCTAGGAAAGGTCAAGTGATGTGAAGACAAAAAGGTTCCAGCTACTTTGCAGACACGGTCTTCAAAGCATGCAACGTCTTGGATCTTCAAGTCTATAAAAGCTAGTCTCCAACACTCTTCTTCAGTTGACGATAATTGAAAGAAATTCAAAGAAAAAGCTCTCATATAATTTATACTCTTTGCTGAGTTTATTTCATAGTTCTTAAACTTAAGTGTAAATCACAGTTGTGATATAGCTTACTTAGAAGCATTCAAACACTTGTTTTAGTTTTACATATTAATTGTAAAAGTTCCTTGAGAAGACCTAGTTGTGGTCAGTAGTTCTTGAGAAGACTAAGAACAATTGCTCTTAGTACTTACTATTGTAATCAGTTTGATTAATAGTGGATTAAGTCCTTGTGGAGAAAGGCAAATCACTCTTGATAGGGTGGACTGGAGTAGTTGAGTTCAACGAACTAGGATAAAAATCTTTGAGTTTTTATTGCCATATTATTTTCAATATACTTATTCAACCCCCCTTCTAAGTATTTTCTCACCTTCAGAACCAACCCACAATGGTATGTACTAAGGTTATATCATCACCTATAGAACAAGGTTCTAAAAAGTTCCCAGAGTCATAATTCCATCTTTTGGATATTATCGACTTAAACGAATACTCGTCGGCCAACAATATTTTTAAGAGAAACTCGTCTGAGTATGGTATCGCGTAACAACTAATTCAAGTCTACACCTAAATAGCCACCGCACCATGTCCTAATAAGGCCAAGATGGGTTAAAGGGTTCTAAGGTCCTCAGCTTCTCAGGCTCCCAGATCGGAAAAAGTAATGCCAATTACGAGTACTTGTAAAACATCAATAATTCCAAAGGGGCCTCCACTGAGCGAGGGATCTCAAGTAAGCTTAGTAAGGACTACTCCACGTAAGCCAACAAGACTATAACACCCTCCTATCATAAGTGCACTAAAGTCCGGGTATAGGACTTATCTCACCACACAGACCACAAGGCACCCAAGCAGAACAAGCAATAACAAACAAATCAAACAAAAAGCGATAAATAAATCAAAGTAGGCGAAACCCACTAAGAACCAGAGATTCCCCACCAGAGTCTCCACTTTTATGTAGCGGGGAAATTTTTGAGTGTAAGCTATTAATTAACTTAACTCAGAAATTCAAGAGTCGTCATCGCACTTTTATTTTATCCAAAAGGAAAGGAAAAAGAGCGAGCAAAACCTAAGAGTTCTAAAACAAGAACAAATAAATAGAGATCTGGGTAAGGGGGTTGGTTACGCAATGAGAAGATGTTAGCATCTAAAACTTCTATAGTACTCTATAGGAGCCCTTTGAAATATCTATGCTTTTTGGTTTGGAAAAAGTTTGCTTGAAAGGAGATTGGGGAGATGAGAAGAGTATTATTTTAAGATTTTTGTGTTTAGAGAGACTTATCGCGTCATGCCTACATACCCACAAAGTGCAATATAGGATCAAAATCTCGTAGTTCATGGTACAAATAACAAAAATAGTTAGTTTTGATTGATTTTAAATATAAAGACAAATCATCATTTTAAGGAGAAAACTACGACTAGTTGCCCACAAGTATAAGACAACATTTGCATCACTTAAAGATGGAGGATTTTGCTTGGATTAAAATCAACAAGTCTATCACTCAACATCTAAGTGGAAAATGTCAACATCTTAAATACTATGAGGAATAGGATAATTACATCTCAACTATGAAAATGAATCATGTCTAAACTTTATGAAAATTTTAAAATGAAAAGTGCATAAAAGGCACAAAAAGTTTGAATGAGTTTTATAATTTTTAGTCTTTTTGAAATTTGGTGAAAATATGATTAACATTGATTGACATTTATTAAAGAAAAACAAAGTTTGAAAATCACTTGACAAAATTCAAGGTTTTGTTGTGAAAGTGGTTTGACGTTTGAAAACAAGAAGGTTTTTGAAAAAGGGAGAAGATTTTGAAATTTTAAGAAGGGGAGGAGATGAAGTGACTACCTTAGAAAGAAAAATAAAAGTTAGAGATAAGAAGGATCTAACCAAATTGTAGCACACTCCATAGCAAGCCAAATACGAATTCCATCCATCTTGAAGCATAAGCAAATGAGCAAGTCAAATAAATGCAAGTATCTATAATACTCCAAGCATAGGGAAAGAGACCTAATTCTAAGTCCAAAGGTCCAAGAAGTCTAAGGTCTAAGAATAGTCCAAGAGCATAACCACAAAGTTAAGAGCACAAATTTTATTAGAGGTTTAATCCTTTATTAGTGCTTTAAATAAGGTATGATCCAAATAGACAAAAGGAAAAAGAAACGGAAGCATAAACAATAATATGATATGAAATGATAAAAATGGAGCATAAAAATAAAAGAGAGATAGAGAGCAAGAAGGAAACGTAAACAAAACTAGCACAATAATATTGTTAGTGAGTTAGTAATTAGTTGTTTGAGCAAATGATCAACGATGGTTGACTCATACACTTAGACCAAAGCTAATGAAAACTCATTAGAGGATTGATAAAATCAAAGCCTCCTAACAAAAAATTTCATAGGTAATGAAACTAAGACAAATAATCAACCATACTTGGACTTTCAAACATAGGTTTGAGCCACGAATGATCATTTTCTAATTACAGGACAATTTAGCGCTATGTTAAGCAATCATAATCGGGTTTATGTAGAAACCACGACTATCTGAGGCCGGTTAATAAAAATGTTAGTGCTAAACATATCATTAACTCAAAGCACATAAAATGAATTGAACAATTCACTTTAAAGATAGGTTTAAATTAGTGAATGTTTATCCAACTTCATCTATACCATAAGTCCAATGAATTTAAAGAGGAAAATGACCTTTAAAAGTGCATTCCAAGGCAAAAATCAAAAGGAAATGGAAGAAGAAGAAGAAAGAACCAAAACAGTCCTAAAACAAAGCCAAAATAGCAAAATGAACACTGGGTAATCGATTACCCTAAGCTGGTAATCGATTACTACTGTTAAAACAACAACAAAACAGTCTGAAAATGAGCAAAAACTTGATCAATCATTTCTTCAAACACCTCATGATCAAGGATGCAATTGAGCAAGAAAATTCAAGTAAAATAACATCAATCAACACCTATAGAACACAATTTGCAAGATCCAAAGATCAAGCAACAAGAATCAACAATAGATCACATTATGAAGGATATATCAAGAGCAACAATGATGGATCAAGAAATTACCACTCCAAATCTGGAAATTCTTCAAATCAACTCCACAAACCACACTTCAAAGCCTTGATCTACAAAAATTGATGATGAAAAGTGAATGTATGAAGGTTTAGCTCAAAGATTAGTAAGTTCTAATGATGAACTTATTAACTTTCAAAGGGAGAAAGAGCTTTGGTGAATTTGGCAATTGGAGAAAATTGAGAGTCAAGAAGGAATTTGACAAGGTGATTTTGGATATCAAAATATTGTGAAATGAGAGAAATGAAACATTTATTTATAGGAGTTAGGCTTGGAAAATTTGGTTTGAAAATAAAATTAGGCTTGGAATTTGAATTTTGAGGAAAATTAATGATCAAGTGGTGATTAATGAAGGTGTATGGTGGGAATTAATTATGATGAGGTAGGGGAATTAAAAATGAAGTGATCTAGAATATTCTAATGATGAAACATTTGAATTTGGTGCCAAAAATGCTGCAAAATTTGAATTTGGCCAAATTTCACAAAATGTGCACAGGGTAATCGATTACCCTAAACTGGTAATCGATTACCACAGGCAAAAATGGTGAAAATTTGCCTTTTTTGATGTGTTGTCTTGGCTCTAGCTCGATTCTTTTGTTTGTCAAAGAAGGCATGGAAATAAACACATGAACCTTGAAGTCTCTTGAATAAAAGTCAATTAAATCTTGGGAGACTCTTGATCAGATGATTTTGAATTATTTTGCAGATCAACTTTGACTTTTTTCAAATGAAACTCACTCGAGCTGAGAGACTAGTGTTTGATATCTTTTGTCACACCCTCATTTTCACCTTTAGCCTTTTATACCCTACATTCATCATATCATACATCGTTCTATTGCATTTCGAGCATGTGGGTTCATAAGGTAAAGATTGGGTCGGTTCGTTGTTTTCCATTTCAAATAAGATAAATTGCCTATCATGGGTTACATGGAAGAAAAGGTTCATCATCTAAGGTTTGATTCAAGTTGGAAAATCTACTCATGTAGATTCCTTCAAGAAGAAGTTACTTGAGAAATATTAGGATATTCAAGATTAATATTCCTAATGAACATGAAGTGCAAGGCCTAATTCAAGATTTCTTCATCCAATTTTATTTCAAATTCTTGATCAAGTGGAGTTCAAATTTGCAAAGCATGAGTCAAGATCACATGTTCATAATTCAAGACTTCATCCATTTCAAATAATGGTATAAGGGAGATACATCATTCCAAATTCAAGATTCATGAATTCAAGATTAGATTCAAGAATTTTACAAAGGGAATTTCATGACATTACAAGAATGCCATTTGTTACAAAGTTTATAACTCTAAGTAATATTTAGAAATTAAACTATTTCTAATTCAAGTTTCTAATCAAATTCATGCTATGGTACCCTTCATGCCTCATCAAGTCCACATGATCCTCTTTGTGCCTACAAACATCCAAGGAAAATAATTAAGAGTTAACTCAACATTTGAATATTTCAAGATCAAGACTATGCATACTTAATCATGGGATATTTGAATGTGATCCAAAACAGTCCCATGCAAGTAGTGACAATTTGCCTCATATCACAAAACTATTTCATGTCACAAAAGCAAAGGAATAAACTCATGGTGATGTATCTACACATCAAATATCATAATTTTAAAATTCTGTCCAAAGGTAGTAACATTGACCACAAGGGTTGTCCAAGCACAAGCCAACAAATGGATACAAGATACAAAGTGCTGTAGAAAAATAGGCCTAGGCTAGTGCAGCAAAAAGACAGCAAAGTAACATACATGAAAATGGAAAGAAAGAGAGTGACATCAAGAAAGTGGTAAGATGCCTTTCTCAATGAAAATCTGAAGTTTTGAAAGGGGGGAAAACCCTAATGTGATGAGATAAAAAGAGAGGGAGCTGCAAACAATAGAGACATTGGAGATAGAGAGATATTGAGAGCAAGAGATAGAGAGAAAAAACCAGAAAAAAGAAGAGAGAAAAAACCATAAAAAACTAAGAGAGTCACATAGAAACACAAGAAAACCATAGAAAAATAAAAAAAGAGAGGAAAGGAAAAAGGTGAACAAGAGAGAAATCATTGAAAGACAGAACCTTTAAAGCATAGAGTGAAAAGTGAAGAGGACACTCAACCAAAATCAGTAGAGGTTTTGCAAGAAAGATAACAACTCTTGGGTATCCCTTTCTTAAAACTTTTCTCTCTTTATATTTTACATTTGTCTTTTATTTTCTCCTTTAAATATTTTTGTGCTGTATACATTGTGTAAGATCCTAAGAGGGACTAAGGAACCTTTGTAAGAACCACGAGAAAGGAAAATAACGAAAGAAATAGTTTAGATTTTTCACCCAGCAGGGCTGACACAGGTGGCCGTGTCAGCCCACTGTTTAAATTTTCCTTCGCACGCACCTCCCAGGAGTGCTGACACAGGCCGTGTCAGCTCCCTGTTTACTCCCAAAAAACCATGTTCTAAGCACTTTCCAACACAGACCATGTCAACCCCCTGTTTTTTTTCCCACTTTTTTGCTATTTCACCTTCAAAATTTTTTTCCAAGGAGTTCGCCCTTTTTTTAATGTTCCTTATTTTCAAAACCGACTAAACCGATTTGATTGTTTGGCCATCGTATATGGGTATTATTATTGGTCATTCTTGACTTTTGGTTCAAAAAAAAACTCTCGATTTTATCGAGCCATTTTCACCCTTGTAAGTCAACCGTCTTGTGCGTCGCCGTCGACCTTGTTCGCATCACTTCAAACATTTTCACAAATAATAAAACCCTTGATCCAACATCAAGTGGTATTTTTCTCATAAAAAATCCAAAAAAAAACAATAAATATACGATTAGGGTTATACGCCATGAGCTTTAAAGTGGTGGAGAAGGAATGAGAATGGAGCCCCTCCTACACTCGTTCCGAATGTTTTGAATACAAGGCGCTCGACTTGGTTATTTGAAACATTCGTCTCTATCCAAAGTCTTTATTGTGATCCTAATCAAGAACAATTTCTTCTCAAAAAACCTAAAAATAACATCAACTCATCAAACTTCCTTTTTGCCTTAGGGCATCAATCCGAGAACCCTTTTTTTAAGGTATAAAATCAACCAACAAGCAATCATTTCACAAGCCTCCGAACTACGGAGCTCTGATTCTTGACTTCTTTTAAGTGAAGATACGTAGGCACAAGGGCCACAATCCTTGGCGAGCACTCTAATAAAAAACAACCCCCTCTTTTCTTTTAAGCAAGCAAACTTTTAGATTAAAACACCCGTTCAAGCTAAACAACCTAGAAGGTTCCCATCGAGTACGATGGATGCGAGGGGGTGCTAATACCTTCCCCTTGCATAACCGACTCCCGAACCCTAAGAATTGGTTGTTATGACCATGTTCATCCCCTAAAGGTTTTACCACTATTTCCCTTTCCCTCCTTGGGATAAATAAAATCCGGTGGCGGCTCTGTGTCATTTTTCGCATAGCGACAGCTGGCGACTCTGCTGGGGAGTTTCCTAAGTGAGTCAAGCCTAACCTAGGTAGTTTTTCATGTGTTTGGGTGTTTCTTTTTATTCGTTTGCTTATCGTTTTCCCATATTTTCTTAAATTATATCTCATCGTATATGGACCTCATTTATGTGCTATGGATTGGATACTTTGGTGGCAAACTTGAGGGAAAGACTCTATACCCGAGTCTAGAGTGTTAAAATTGAGATAAGAGAGGTTGAATAGTATGGGCTTCCGAGATGCTCATCCCGTGATAGTGAATACGAGAACCTCACTTAGAGTAGATTCCTTTGATAATGATGGAAACCGTCAAGCTCTTGGCGTGTTGAACCAATGTTTTCTTGGGAATCCATTACTCTAAAAACCTTTTAGAACCCTAAAACATTGGCTAACTAAGATTGATGGTCACGTAGTATGGCTCCTCGAGAAGCTCTTCTCGTATGGATCGATACGAAGACCTCATTCAGAAGAGACTTTCTTGATGGAGTTGTTGCCTGGTAATGATTGACATACGTAACAAACAGTCAAGGAAGTTTATGACTCTGAAACCCTTGTCTAGAACCCAATGTCGATGTGTCTCGTAATATGGGTCCCTGAGAAGTTCTTCTCGCGTGGTTTGATACAGGGACCTCACCCAAAAGATGTTCATGTGATGGAGTCTTCATCCGACATATTCATGTCGTGTATGATGAACAGTTCTGTGAATCCATGACTTTGGAACCCCTATTAAACCATAGATCAGGCCTTGTGAGAACCCATTCATAAAGCAGTCAGTATCGGCCATATCCATACCTCAGACCTATGAACCCATGTGCTCGAATTCCATTTATGCATCCGCTCATACATACATACTTCATAAACAAAGCTCTTAGTGTCTTGTTCTTGTTGCAGATATAAGCATTTTTCAAAAGCAATCATGATGAATGTGAATCTAGGGACGGTGAGACTAAACAAGAAGACCGACAGAAAAAGTACTTTCACTTTCAAATACAAAGATCCTTCAATTGACAGTCTGAAAGCTCTAAGTGGCAAGATCACCCCATCAAGCACAACAAATTTCACACTTATGGGAGAATCTTAGATTTATTGACAGAGAAGATAGAATATGAAGCCCTCACGGCCTTGGCTCAGTACTATGACACTTATCTCCGTTGTTTCACCTTTGCTGATTTTTAGATAGATCCCACTTTGAAAGAATTCGAGAAGATTCTAAACCTCTCCATCAAAGATTGCAATCCTTTTCTGAAGCTCGAAGAATAATTCACTTTGAAGAAAGTGGCTTCTGCCTTAGGGATTCCCACAGGAGACGTGATAGCCAATTGGGCACCCAAAGGAGCTAGGGGATTCTCGAGGAAGTTCTTAGAAGAACAAGCATGAAAATATGCCAAAGAAGAGAAATGGGAAATATGTGGTTTAGTTTTGGCACTCTAGGTCTATGGAATTGTGATGTTTCCAAATGGGGAAAATGTTGTGAATCAAGTAGCTGTGGAAATTTTCTTGACCGGAAACCCCGTGCCTTTTCTCCTAGGTGACTTCTAACATACACTTCATACAAAAAGAGGTGGAATGTTCCTCTGTTGCGCCCCGCTCTTGCATAAGTGGCTAAGGACCCAAATGCCCGAAAAAGGTTTTTTTCGCTTCCGAGAAACTCGCATGGCCTCAAAGATTCGCTTCGCTCACCGCTAGTTCCATCACATGGTACAAGAGGGAGTGGGAAACCAAACATATCATCTTTTCTTGTGGAGAATTTCCCAATGTTCCTCTCTTGGGAACACGAGGTTGCATCAATTACAACCCGGTGTTACTCAAAAGACAGTTTGGACACTCCATGGATGGTCCTCCTAGAGAAGAAGATTTTGTGTCGTTCCTTGTCAATACGGTCGATCCAAATGATCCGGTTGTAAGAAAGGAAAGAAGGGCATGGACTAAAATCATAATAAGCAATCCAGACAATGGGAGGAAGAATATCATTGCTCGTGAACCCTATTGTTGCACCCTAAAATTTGCCCATCCATTTTCTAACTTTGACCGACTTTTGTTTCGCATTTCATCTGCATATCATTTAGGTCGCATCTTGTCCATATTATCAGTCGGATTGAATTTATCAGGATTTCAACCGCTTTACTCGCATTTCAGGCGTTTTAAAACAATTCAAATGAGAAGTTCCATGTCAAAATCGAGCGAAAGTCGCTATCTTCTTGGTGATTTAGTCAACACTGATTATTTCGGTGCATTTCCGGGGTTCGCCCGTCTTCTCCATTTCGTTTTCCATGGAATTTTGCATTTTTATTTCTATTTCTGTTTTATTTTCTTTTTGTAGATTTTCAATAGATTTTGTTTTAATTTTAATAGTTTAGATTTTTTTTTAAATAAAAATAATTAGATTTTTGTTTTAAATAGAAATTAGAATGTTTTAGATATAATTTTAGAAATAGATGTTGAAATTTATTTGGTTTAGTTTTTTTAAAAACTTAATTAGGATTTTATTAAGATTTATTATGTAGATTTGATTTTGTTTTAATTAGAATTAATCCATAGATATTATTAATATTTAGGTTAATTGGTATTTAGATTAGTTATTAGTTAACTAGGATTAGTGTTTATTATAATTAGCTTTAATTAAATGATTAGTTTAGGTTAGTTTTTATTAGAATTAATTAGGCTCTTTTAATTAGAACTAGGTACGGCATTATCAGCATCATCAATATGTTATTCATTAATTAATCAACATTAGCCCAAATTAACAAAACCATGCCAGGGCCACGTGTCACCTTCCAGACTATATAATCACTATTCATCATCTTCTTTGTCAGAAAACTCTAATCCCAAGAATGACCTAGCCGTCCACCATCTTCCTGTTCATCATCGCATCATCACCATCTTTCCATAATCCCTTTCTTCTTCATTGAAACCTTTTCTCCATTAAACCTTCATCATCAAACTTAAAACCACCTACATAAACACGACCCAGAAAATCCAACTTCAAACTACCATTGAACCTTCAACCACCTAAATCTCAAATTCAGAAACAATCTTCTTCCCAAAAACTCGTATTCCTTCATCATCAACATTCAAAACCAGACCCATCCTAACATCTTCAAACCCACCTTAAACCTTCCATATACGAACTTCATCTTCTCCAAAATAACACCCGTTTCCAAAATTACCCAAACCTCTGAAACTTTCATCCATTTCACAATACAAACAACCAACCAAAACGAAAACTCTCTCTCAAATCCAACCATCACCCAGAAAACTCTCACAATCCATCACCTTTAACCCATTTACAACCCACTTCAATCTTCTCCTTACCACTCGACCTTTTCTCCAAAACTTCAAAAACCCATCCCTACATACCCAGATCATTTTCGTTCTTCCACTATTCCATTTTCACCATTTTACCTCCAAAAACAAACCCAGTTATCTCCATCTTCTTTCTTCACTCAAAACAAAACAACCATTTCGTCTTCAACCTCATTTCACCATTTTCTTCTTCACCACAACTCACCCCAAAAATTCCAAACCACCACTAACGAAGCTATAAAACCATCTGAAACTAACCATCGCGAAACCTCTTCAGCCCACAAGCTCCATTAACATCCACACAACATACCACCATTTCTCGGACCTTCAAAATACTACCCCTGTTCTTCCCAAAACCCACACGACAAAACCCAAACTTCCATTAATTTGAACCACACGAAACCCCAATCGAAACCCACTCTTCTTTCTTCAACTTCACAATCTTCAACTTAAATGCCCCAAATTCGAAAACTGGAGATCTACTTTCACTCTCAGAAATTTAAAAGAAGAAAAGACGGAGTGAGACTGTGATACGCGGAGAAGGTTGTTGCGGTTTCATCTTCCGTTGAAAAAAAACCTTTGAAATTGATGCTGGTTTGGACATTTTGACCGAGTTGTTTCTTGGTTGCTTGGTTGGGCTTCTAAACCCACAGTTGATTTTCGGTATTCACCCCCCTTTCATTTTAGCACCATTTTTCCTCAAAAGATGATGGGCCAGGTTCAAGCCCAAGTGATTCTTGGGGTGAAGTCATCCCCCTTGTTTTATTATTTCCTTTTTTTCTTTTCTAATTCTAGTTTTTTTAGAGGATTTACATTTTTTAGGATTAGATTTTTATTTCTCATTTATTATTGAGCATTTTATTCCATTTTCGCTCTCTTTTGGTCGATGAGAGACCTCTATTATTTTTCTGTCAAATTATTGATGAGAAACGATAAATCTGAGACCATTTTCTCTCTTCTTTTTCATCTTCGACTTTATTTCTTTTTTTACTGCTTTTTGGTCTATGACGAGACTTCTGTAAACCGTTATTAGTCAAATTATTGATGGATAATGTTGGATCCGAGACCACCTCCTTTCTCTCCTCATTTCTTCTTCTTTTCGATTTTATTTTGACCTTCCGCGATCGATGAAGTCTTGTATCCATAAGCGTCAGATTAATCGAAGTTGATAACCTTCTCGATTTCAAATATATGGAAGATGACCATTTGGGTCATTTTCTTTACTTTGGGAACGCGATAGGCTACCTTTGATTAATCGACATTTTGTTTGCGATTAAGACGAGACCCCACTGTTTTGGTCTGTGTGATACGATTTAATCGGAGAATGATTCTCAATATCATTTCGCTATCTTGTCCTTAGCACAGATATCAATTACGCGACCTCCTATAGTTTGAATTCCCTCACAAGTCGAGCTACGACGATTTAGCGTCACATTGGTCCCGATTCGATTCTCTTAACCCTTTTGGACCGTATTTTCAACCCGTAACCGCGTCGAGCATTGTGAGATAAGCGTTAGATACGTAGGAAATGATGAGTGGAGAGCCTCTTCACACTTCGTCTAGAGTGTTTAGCGTATACCCTTTGGGCAATATGCGACGCGCTCGCTCCTACGTCTTAGGATTTAGCGTGTGCGTCCCGATTCAACTCTTCCCGTTTGGGTGTTCCAGGCCTAGGACCCTTTTCTCTCGCCCCTGTGCGATTGAGACTCCTTTTCTCTCGCCCCAGTGTGATCGAGACCGTTTTCCGTAGCTAGCCGAACTACGACTGCTCTGATTTCTCATACCAGATGAGAATACGTAGGCACAAGACGCAATGTCTTGGCGAGAACTTTAATAACTACCTTCCCCTTTCTCTTGCCTCAGTGCAATCGAGACCAACCCGTTATCCAGAATCTTTTCTTTTGCCCCCATGCAATCGAGACTATCCTATTTCTGAACCTTTTCTCTTGCCCCCGTGCGATCGAGATCTTTTCCCGTAGTTAGCCTGAACTACGTTTTGCTCTGATTTCTCATGCCATATGAGGATACGTAGGCACAAGACGTGATGTCTTGGCGAGCAACCCCCCTGTAGTTTCTCGAACTACGTTGACTCTGACTTTCCCATTGCTAGAGGGAATACGTAGGCATAGGGCAGCGATGTCCTATCGAGTCAATTCTTTTCGTTCACCCCCGTTTAGCAACAGCCTTTTAGATATTTTCTTTCACCCATAGTCTAGACAACAAGCGTGGATCCCGTTGAGTACAACGGATGTGAGGGGTGCTCATACCTTCCCCTTGCGTAACCAAATCCCGAACCCAAGATTTGGTTGCGATGACCTTGTCTTCTCCCTTTTTCGTAGGTTTTCTCTGACCGTTTCCTTTCCCTCTCTTTGGGATGAATAACGAACGGTGGCGACTCTTATGTCTTTGCCGACCCCGTTTTTCGCAGCGATGCGACACCTATGTTCAATGGGCGAAAGAGAGAGCGAAAGAAGTCAGATTACCTTTTGTCTTTGACGCATCTGCTTTCCCACCGAATCCTGAGCCTGAACCGATCTTACCCGAAGACATGGAGAAACTTAAAGCTAAAGTCCAAGAGCTTGAGAATGAGAACACTCATCTCCGAATTCAACTCAATGAGACTAAGCAGAAAAGGGAAGCTTGGGAAGACAAAAGCAAAGAGTTGAAAGGAAAGTTCGAGGATGGCAAGAAAAGAGCTAGAGAAGAGAAAGGAAAGAAAGAATGGGTTGGTGGAGCACTGAAAAGCACCAATGCAGACTTGGATCACCAAAATGAAAAATTGGACCAAGTGTGGCGAAAGGTCAGAGACTTATAAAATGATGTAAGAATAGCCACCCAAATGAAGAAAGATGAAAGGGAAAACTTTGAAGCTCGGATTCACAAGTTGAATAGCATTATCAAAGGCTGCAAGGATCAGTTAGCTCGTGCACTGTTGGAAAAAGAGAACGCGCAGCGAGATTTCATACAAGTAGAGTACCAATTGGGTAGGGCTATTGAGGAAATCAAGATGCTGAAAGATGGAATCTATGATGAGCTATATTTAGAGCTGTAGAACAGTTGCTACTATTGGGAAGAAAGCTGTCGTCAAGCGGAAGCTGCAGTACTTCAAAGAGATGACATCATCAACAATCTTCAAATTCTCTATGCTGAATGGAAGAACAAATTTGTGAACTTGGCGGGATTCTCCAACTTTGTGCTTCAACAAATCCCTGAAAAATTGAAGGTGGTTGGTCAAGTGATGACTCCTGAAAG
Source organism: Lathyrus sativus (assembly GCA_963859935.3). Classification (NCBI taxonomy): domain Eukaryota; kingdom Viridiplantae; phylum Streptophyta; class Magnoliopsida; order Fabales; family Fabaceae; genus Lathyrus; species Lathyrus sativus. The sequence continues at coordinate 569,584,182 of OZ012739.1, forward strand.
CACTCATGTCCCTGTGTTTGACTTTGTGAAGTTTTGCAAGGAAACAATGGGAGAGCTCGTTACAGATTTGGAGGCGGTTCACAGAGCCCAAGGAGTCACCTTTAGAGTTGATTTGTAATTTGTTTAAGAAGTGTATCTCATATTTTGTATTTGAACTTGGCCTCGAGACTTAATAAAATGAAAGTTTTTATCCTATTATGCCTCTTCTGATTAATTGCAATGGAAATGTTTATATTCTTAACAATACTAACAAGGTTACTAAGAGCTTTGCGCATAACATATTATTCCATACGCATTCATACATCATTCTGCATTCCATAAAACAAAACCAAAACTTGCAAAGACTTGACCTCCATTCATGGTAAACAAGATGACTTCCCGACATCCCTACTACACTCGTGGAAATCGAAGGCTACTAATAGATCAGATTGAGCAGAATCAAGCCGCTTTTAGGGAAGATATGACCCATATGAAGACTCAGATGGGCTAGCTAATGGAAGTCATCCAGGCTATGGTTATAGGACAAGAAGAGATGAGACAAGTTGTGGAAAGAAACGCTACCAACACTCCAATTCCTACTACTGCAGGCTCAAATCCCACTCCTGGTGGTGCCATTCCTACTCCTGCAAGTGCAACCCCTGTTCCTGGTGGCACAATCCCTACTCCTGCTGGCGCAGGCGCAATCCCTACTCCTGGTGGTGGTGCGGTTCCCCCTCCAATCCACTTTGATGATCACGAAGGTTTCTACAACCCTCACGACGACTTGGCAGTAGACGCTTCTGGAGCACCGACTACTGATTTGGAAAATAAAGTACTTGCCTTACAAGAGACAGTCAAAGGACTACAAGGCCCAAGCACTTTTGGATTAGATGCTGCAGATATGTGTTTAGTACCCGGTGTTAAGATTCCACCCAAGTTTAAAGTCCCCGACTTTGAAAAATACAAAGGGACCAGCTGTCCCTGAATCCACATCCGATCATATTATAGAAAGATGGCTGCCTATTTCGACGACGAAAAACTGTGGATGCATTTCTTTCAAGACAACCTCAGTGGGGCATCCCTTGAATGGTACATGCATTTGGAAGGTACGTTCATCAAGACATGGAAAGAGTTAGCCGAGGAATTTTTGAAGCACTACCAATACAGTTCTGACATGGCGCCTAATCGCACACAACTCCAAGGCCTGACCCAGAAATCTGGTGAAGCATTCAAAGACTATGCACAAAGATGGAGGGACTTAGCTGCTAGAGTCCAGCCTTCTCTTCTTGAAAGAGAACTAACAAATATGTTCATGAGGACTCTTCAAGGTCTTTTCCTAGAATGCTTTGATGGATGCACATCCTCTGTATTCTCAGATTTAGTTATGGCTGGTGAGAGGATCGAGAATATGATAAAGATTGGGAATATTCAGAATGCTGACGGAGTTTCTGGTGGATCTAAGAAGCCCTACCAAGGTTTTGCAAGGAAAAGAGAAGGGAAAACGAATACTGCCTTGATGGATAAAAGGAAATCCAGAGCATATCAAGGCTCTTATCATCATGTGGCCGCTGTTACTCCAAATCAACCTCTCTCCATACCTGCAAGCCAACCAGATTTTCAAGTCCCCTACCAACAACAAGCACCTCAACATCAAAGCTATTATCAGGGTCAACCAAGGCAAAGGAGACCTGAGAAAAAGTTTGATCCTATTCCAACAACTTATGCAAGGTTGCTTCCATTTTTGCTTAAGGGTTCTTTAGTACAGTTGAGAGAAATGAATGCTCCCCCAGCTGTCCTACCTCCTGGTTATGATGCAAATGCCCATTGTGAATTCCATTCTGGAGCTCCCGGACATAATATTGAAAATTGCAAAGCTTTGAAGTACGTGGTACAAGATCTTATCGACTCGAAAGCCATCAATTTAACCAAAAATACTCCCAATGTGACTAATAATCCAATGCCAAACCATGCTACAAACATGATTGAAGAGTCAAGAGGGAAGAAGATGGTGTCAGAAGTTGACAAGATGAAGACCCCCTTTGCAGTTGTTAAAGGACAATTATTAATGAAGAATATTGTCCCAGGATGTGCCGAGGATTGTCAACACTGTTCGGAAGATCCTCAAAGCTGTCATGAATTGAAGATGGGCATCCAGAAGTTGTTAGATCAAGGCGTCATATTAATAGAACAAATATCAAATGTCCAAGAAGTGGCAACTCTGGACATTCCATGTGACCCGATTGATATTCCCTATGATCCGATGGAACTGACTTATGATGAAGAACTGTTGAACAATCTATATGGTCAGAACTGTGTACCACTAACAATTCCATATGATCAGCCTCGCGTGCCTCTGACAATTCCATGTGACGAAGATTGTATCCTATCCAAATCCTATTACAAATCCCGTATGATGTTGTACTGCTAACAAATCCATTTAATCAGCCTCGTGTGCCTTTGGAAATCCCTCGTGGTTACCCTGTTCAGACCCCATATAGTCAAGCTCGTGAACGACTGCAGATACCGTATGATTAAGTAGAGATCCCACTGTCTCCACCTTCACTCGCTCCATTAGTGATATCTACGCCTGCTCCTTTCCCTTTTGAGAGCACCAAGACTATCCCTTGGAAGTATGAGCCAACTGTTTACATTAATGGGAAGAAAACGGAGGAGGATGTTGTGAAAGCTAACATCTCCATAGAGAACATGGTTGGAACAGGTGGAATAACTAGAAGCAGGAGGATTTTTGCACCCATACCACTATGTCATACCCCAAAATCTACCCTTATATTCACTGATCATTTTGCATAACATTTAGGTCCATCATTCTTGCATAGCTAACCATTTTAACTAGTTTGTTTGTTTTGTTTTGTGAATTTAGGTTTGCTACTGAAAGTTTGAAAGTCGTGAAGTCCCTGTCTATTTTCCTCAAGGTTTCTCAAAGGCTCTCTAAGGAGAAGTAGGTTTCTTTTATTTCTTTGGTCTCTAAGATTGGTCATTTGAAAACTGGTGTGTAGATCCTTCGAGACAGAGATGCGCATCATTACTAAATTCTAGAATGTCACAAGTGGAGGAATGATCGTTTGGCTTTCATAAGACTCAAGTCATGAGTTTCATGGGTCACGACTCACATATTAAAGTTCAAAGTCCAAGATTCCATCATGGTCCAGGGATTGAATTTATCAGATGCAACAATCACATAAGATTTAAAGAATTTCAAATTTTTGGAAACTTATAAGGATTTATTCAAGGCCCACCATCCAAAACATCCATATTATAAGGTATTTTTGGCATAACAAGATTTTCACGTGTTTAAAGCCCAAGCCATGATTCATAACCATTTTATTCCTACGATCCAAGATAGTCATATGAGTTAAATCAAGTACGCAAGTTACCATGAAGATTAGAACTTTGAAAATCCACAAGTTTAAAGCCAAGAAATGTACCAAGAATCATATGGCCCATGCAAGCCACCAAGTCAAGAAGACTTTTAGTCACTAAGTCAAGAAGACTTTTCAAAGGGAATTTTCCTGTCCAAATTAAAAGTGCAATTTATCTTTATTTCTTTTATGTGATTGTAAGCTAGCGCATGCTTGCCTTCCGCATTCAAATATCCGTTACTTCACCAATGTTGATATACAAAAGTACCAATGATGGAATCCGAAGATGATATGGTGGATCATAGACTCGGTACATAATGTTGTTGTTGCACTATTTGAAGGAATTTATGTGTTTCCTATTCCATTTCACTTTTGTAATGGCTAAGCTACTATGATAAACGAAAGGTATATTTGAAAACCAAAATAAATACATTACAAACTGTTTTCTTAAAGCTTAAAAGAAACGCCTATTCAAAGGTTTAAAACAGGTCTGCAGTTTACAGCATTTACAAAGGATCCTCATGGTAAACGAACGACTACGGCACCTCCAGACCATGCGTTTAAGATCAATAGAATAAGCAACTCAGCTTCCAAATATAACAGCCCTCATTAGTCATCAAGGATCTATTTGGCAAGAGACCGAAGCAGAGGGATCCAAGTCTTCTCTAAAAACTCCATTGCCGGGGTATCGCAAGATTTGGATATGTGTTGATTTGTGTAGAGCCAATTCTGGAAATTTATGAAAAAAGAGGAAGTAAGTGTTTCAAGTAGAAGTGATTACAAGAGCTGCCGACATCATCAAGACCTTAAAAGACTCAGTATGTCATTAATTTACTGGATAAACCTAAAGGGCACCGCATACGTCTTTCAGACTTGAAGCTGTTGCGTTTCAACTGGAAACAACTCTTCTCCAAGCAAGCTTATTTTGCCAATAGTTGAGGTATCTTGGCTTTAAGTTATCTTTGTAGTAACAATAGTCTCCGTGACTGCAAAGAAGAAAAAGGATTGAGAATAAGACAATAAGTGGATCGACATTTTGCCGTGAATACTTCCAAAAAGGACGATTTGAAGAATGGGGTTCATCAGGTGATTACCCACTATGTTCAATAGACAGCCCATGTCAAAGATCTCTGTGGATCCAAAGAAGACAGGTATCGTGCGGATCTTCTCACGTCCATGGTAGTCAATAAACAAGGCAGAATTGGTGGAAAAAAAACAAGGGAAGAAATCAAATATCCATGGTGACATATTCAAACATTCTGCAAATTTATTACTTACAGTTGCAGAAACAATACCTTTTGTTGCGGTGAGAATCGTGATACCGAGCTATTGATTAACTTGAATCTTTAATTCTTAAATTCACAACCGGACTTTAATTTATCCAAAAAGGAAAGGTTTAAAGAAAGAAAAACCTATAAAAATGCAAAACAAAAGGCAAGGTTTAAAGCTAAGCAAAGAGAGATCTAAAGGTTCGGGGGTTGGTTATGCCTAGGGTAGGTATTTCACATCCTAAACATCTGTAGTACTCCAGGAACCTCTTGTTGATATTTGTGTTTGCTAAAGTTTGCTTGCTAAAGGAAATGTGTTAAGGGTAAAGATATAAAGTATAAACTAAGTTTACTCGCGAAGACATCGCATCTCGTGCCTACTTATCATGACGGGAATGGAATCAGAGCAACCGTAGTTCCCATGACTAAGGGTGAGGAAGTCTTGACTGTGGTCAAGGTTCCAAAGAGAAAGTAAATGTCTGCAGCGAGACACTTACATAGAGTGCGGCGACTCTAAACTAAGGTTAAGTTAGAAAAAAGGGAATGTCCACGGCGGGACGACTAAATAGAGCACGGCGACTCCAAACCTAAGTTGCAAAGGTAAACAAAGGGAATGTCCACGGCGAGACGACTAAATAGAGCACGGCAACTCCAATTCTAAGTTGTAAATGTTAACAAGAAGTTAGTTGTTAGTGAGGGAGAAAGAAAAGGTTGGTTGTTAGTTGGCTCGCTAAGACGTGGCATCTTATGCCTACGTATTCTCAATGAGAAATCAGAGCGTTCGTAGTTCCTCTGGGGGGAGGAACTCTTGTCTGTGGTCAAGGTTCCAAGGGGATGTAAGCATTCATAGGGAAGTACTTACATGGAGTGCGGCGACTCCTGAATCTAAGTTAAGATTGTTATGGTAGAGAATATCCACGGCGGGACGCTAAACATGAGTACGGCGACTCAAATTCTAAGGTTAGGATAACGGGGAAAAGATGTCCACGGCGGGACACTAAATAGAGCACGACGACTCCAATCCTAAGGTTAGGATAAAGGGATAAAGGGTGTTATAAGGTTAGGCTAAATATGACATGGAAGAAAATCAGTGACAAATAGAATCAGGCAACCAACAAAATTATTAATCAATTTAAATATAAATATTTAACAAGATTAACTAATAATTTAATTAATCAAATTAAATACAAATATTTAAATTAATTAATAATTACAACATATATTTTTGCATTTTTAAATATTTAACAATTAACTAATAAAAGATAAATAATTAAAAATCCCTTTTTGTCTTTCCAAATATTTTACAAATTAAAATAAACTAAATAAATAAATAAAGTAAAAGAAAAGAAGAAAAAAAATCTGATAAAGATTAGATGAGGGAGTATTGTGTCTACTTGGAGGATGATATTTTATGTGAGGTTAGAGGTAGCATGAAGAAAAAGAAATGTAGGTGGTGGTTTATTATTGGAAAAAATGAAGGTGAGTTATTCATATCATGGAAGATATTGTGTATGAAAGAGTGATGATAGAATATGGTGGATAGTGAGTTTTTAGTTTATATGGAAGTGTGATAAGGAAAAGAGCATGAAGTGTGTGATTTTGTGGTGTGCTTGCTTCCTTTATATAGGTTGGAAAATAAAGAAGAGTGTATGAGACTTATTTGACAAGTTTCTAAAAAGTAAGTAATTTATGAGACTTATTTGACAAGTTTCTAAAAAGTAAATAATTTATGAGACTTATTTGACAAGTTTCTAAAAAGTAAGTAATTTATGAGACTTATTTGACAAGTTTCTAAAAAGTAAGTAATTTATGAGACTTATTTGACAAGTTTCTAAAAAATAATTAAAATTAAAAATCAAAATTTAAAAATTAAATATAAAATAAGAAAGGGTATTAACTAAAAAATTTATTAGTTAAAAAATATATTATTTAAAAGTATAAATAAAAACGGTAAAAAAACGAAAAAATTGGACCGGTATCGAAGTGCTTAAAAAAATAAAACGAATACACCAAAATGATCAGCGTAAAATATACCATTCGGAAAAATACGACACTTTGTCAAATTTTGAAATAAATTTTACCCGCTAAATTGACTTAAACTGTCTAAAAATGCGACCGAAAAGTGGTCGAAAAATTTAAATGAGCACGTCAGGTTAAACTACGTGAAACGTAGATTAATAAGACTAACGTTTGCAGGCTCGACTTAAAAAAAAAATTTTGTCCGCTGATTTTTCACACAGTTGACTTTTAGTTTGACCGATTCGACTGTAATTCCAACAAGTTTATTTCAGCTGATAAATTGGGTATTATAAAAAATAATAGACATGATATAATACACAGGCAATGCAAAATAATATGAGGGTAAAATTTGGGGTACAACAGTTGCCCCTATTTAAATATCCTCACCGGATGACATGAGTGATGAAAATCCTCATGAAATCATGGTGGAAGGTATTTAAATACAGATAACCGAAAATTTTTCCCTTAGATGCAATGACATGCTATGCTATGAACAAGAGAAAGAAAAAAATGCGATGCTGAAATGCCATGAACTCTAGTATGATGAAAATGATGAGATGCTAAAATGCAGACAAATACGAAAGTAAAACGGGACAGAGACGACTCAACGAGTAATCACTAGGGAAATACAGCAACACTGAGGAAGCAACAGTCATCATCCATGAACGGAACTGGATGGGAAAGAGTCACAACATTCATAAGATCATTTGAATGAGGTGAAGAGAAACTTAGAAAATATAGCAGGGACACAGAAACAAACATCAGAGACATTCAGAAGAACATCGAATAAACTCTGAAATATACCAGAGATACTCGGAAAAACATCGAATAAACTCCGGAACATATCAAAGAAGCACATTGAAGACATATATTTTGAAGATATATCTGAAACATTTAGAAGGGTATTTGAAGACATATATGGGAGAACATCAGATAAGCAACAAAGGAGTTCTGGAAGAACATCAGAACAAAGATATATATATCCGGAAAAACATCGGAAAGATTTTAGAAAAACATCAGAATCAAAGTAAATATCTGGAAAACCATCAAATAAGTTCTGGAAAAACATCAGAACAAAGACTCAATTTGGAAAAACATCAGAGAGAGAAATATATCCGGAAAAACATCGGATAGATTCTGGAAAAACATCAGAATCAAGGTAAATATCTAGAAAACCATCAGAACAAAGACTCAATCTGGAAAAACATCAGAACAAAGACTCAATCTGGAAAAATATCAGAATAAAGACTCAATCTTGAAAAACATCAGAGAGAGAAATATATCCGGAAAAACATCGGATAGATTCTGGAAAAACATCAGAATCAAGGTAAATATCTGGAAAACCATCAAAACAAAGACTCAATCTGGAAAAACATAAGAGAGAGAAACTTATCTGGAAAAACATCGGATAGATTCTGGAAAAACATCAGAATCAAGGTAAATATCTGGAAAACCATCAGATAAGTTCTGGAAAAACATCAGAACAAAGACTCAATCTGGAAAAACATCAGAGAGAGAAATATATCCGGAAAAACATCGGATAGATTCTGGAAAAACATCAGAATCAAGGTAAATATCTGGAAAACCATCAGATAAGTTCTGGAAAAACATCAGAATAAAGACTCAATCTGGAAAAACATCAGAGAGAGAAATATATCCGGAAAAACACCGGATAGATTCTGGAAAAACATCATAATCAAGGTAAATATCTGGAAAATCATCAGATAAGTTCTGGAAAAACATCAGAACAAAGACTCAATCTAGAAAAATATTCGAGAGAGAAACATATCCGGAAAAACATCGGATAGATTCTGGAAAAACATCAGAATAAAGGTAAGTATCTGGAAAACCATCAGATAAGTTCTGGAAAAACATCAGAACAAAGACTCAATCTGGAAAAACATCAGAGAGAGACAAACAAAGGTGACATTCAAGAATAGCGTTGGATAAAAGGAAACCAGACATCCAATAATGGCTTTGAATGAAAGGTATAAACATAGTATTTGAGAATAGTATCGGATGTATATATGAACAGACATATCCAAAAAAACAATCAGATAAGAAATGCCATATCTCAAAGAACGTCAGATAGACACGACACAAGAAACTGTTTGGTAGGTGCCAAGTGAGTTGGACTTTGACCACAAGGTAAGACGTGGATAAAACATGACCTCGGGAGAAATGCAAATGAGGATGAAACACTCATGTTATGCGTATGAATATGAATTATGCTATGATATATGATCAAATGCAAATGCAAACGTCGATGACAAGGCTCGACTCTTTTAGTGAGAAGACAAGACTAGAAGACTGATTCCTCAACACAGAGATTACTTTCATTCTGCTTAGGGACCAAAGATGCTACTGCTGAACATATCTCTGCCACACTGGTAAATTGTGTCAAATTGATGATCCTTGTAGGAAGGATGAAAATCTGCTTGGGGATTCTTCAAGTAAACTGCCCCAGATTAGCTGTCTGTTGTAGATGAACTGATAATTGCTTCAGCTTGTCTGATGTTGAAAATGACTGATTCGCTGGGTGCTTGGAAGGCTTACCCCAGTCTGAGTCTGGAAATATCTTTTGGATAAACCACATCTGAGAAGACCTTGCCTTAAATAAATATTGAACTGATTCTTCGACAGGTTGTGAAAAAGAACTTGCCCCTAATAGGATCACCGACCAAGTTTCTCAATGTTTGAAAATTCCTTGAGAGCAAAGCCAATTTGCAAACAAAAGTATTCATACAAACATGGTAATGTAAAGTTCATGCAACTTTTGAAATCAAAATCATTCTTGAAAGATGCAAAATAAATGAGTCATTGGTCAGAACACAGTGGTTCAAGACACTCAAAGTTTAAAGCACAGGTGTACTGCCAAAATAATTGATTTGCAAAGATATTTTGGAGTCAGCTTACGCAATCCTGCTGTAGTATGCTTTCAAAATAACCTTGCTTCAATTAGGTCTTTCGAAGGTTGTAACGTGGTCTGGTTCACGGTTTAAGAAACAAAGGATAAAGGCTTAAAGTTTATTTGTGCCCACCCAATCTATGTGATGATCTTCAGTCCTATGCTCAGTTAACTCATATTATGCATCCATGTTCCTATAGGTTAGGAATTGCACTAATTGATAGACATGGTGATGGTTCAGAAGTCAAGGGACCTTTGAAAAGGCAGTCACTACTTCTTTACAATATTTGGTTGTTTTTTCATTGAGGATTTTTAGGGTAAAGATTTAAAGATCTCCTCTTCTATTATCCCTAACTTTTGCCTGAACTGTTTCTTGCGAAGATTACAGTCAGCGGGATGCCCCAGTTTTGCCTAAGTCTCCTTCATAGGTTTTGACCTAGCGGGTTTTTCTCTTTCGATTTTTTATAAAGAAAGTGACTACCTGGCTTAATGATTACAGCGAACCATCATCGACTTTTTGCTTGGAAAACATCTTCGACACTTGCTTGTTGTGCGCGAAGGAAAATTATGGTTGCAACCTTTATATGAAAGGTGTATTGCAGGAAAGCACAACCAAGTTAACTGAGAAACTACCCTGCCCCAGGTTAAGATTGCAGGTTTTTTTTGGTAAAGAAAGAAACTCCTACTTCTAGGCTCGAAGGGGTTAACGAGGGATTATATTCCTTATTTCTCCAGTGTTTAGGGATTGAAACAATGCCTTACATCATCAACAAAGTTTTGATTGAAAGCATACCACCAGCAGTTATGGGTATAACGTTTTCATCATCCTCCCTCAAATATTTGCATATCAAAAGTTTGAACAAAAGGTGCATATTTTTAAAAGATAAAGCATAAAGATGCAAATAATAGACAAAATGAATTGAATCAAAAGTTGCAATGCTCATTTCATTGGTATGAAAGTACAAACACTAATTAAAAGCAAACAGCTTAAACAAAATGAAGGAAAGTACAAACAATGAGAAACAAAAGGCCTAGTGACTAAATCAGTACAGAGATGATTCGTCCTGTCTGAAACACTGGCGTTTTAAAAAGATAGTCTGCTAAAGTCAGCCTGAAGCTTCACTTTTGATGCACTGGCAAGGGATTGTTCTGGACATTCGGATGACTATCCTTAAAATCAAGGATTTCAATTCTAATCAACTCACGCACTCTAGCTTTCAGTGCATAACAATGCTCCAAATCATGGCCTAGGGCACCCTCATGAAAAGCACAATGGAGATCAGCTCTAAATCCAGCTGGAGGAGGGTTAGGAGGAGGTTGCAAAGCCTTTGTAGTGATCAACCCTTGTTGAACCAGATCGGGATAAAGTTCTGTGTATGTCATGGGAATAGGATCAAATTGATTCCTATTCCTATACTGGTTTTATCCAAAAGCAGGAGGTTGAGGAATCTGAGCTGGTTGTGGAGCAGCAACAGCAACAACAACATGATGATCAATAAACTGAGGTCTAGGGCGAGGCCTTCTCACTTCAGTCATAACAACATTAGTCTGATCCTCTCTTTTCTTATGGAAGGTCCCAAAGGATTTCTTCGCACCATTAGAAGATTCAGCAGCTTTGGATACCTTACCATTTTTCAGTCCTTCTCCTAACCTTTGGCCAATGGTTACCAGATCTGTAAAGCTCGAAGAGACACTCCCAATCATATTTTCCCAATAGAAAGGGGACAAAGTATCCATGAACATTCCAGTTAGCTCCTTCTCTGCTAGAGGGGGTTCAACTTGGGAAGCTAACTCTCTCCAACATTGAGTGTATTCCTTGAATGACTCTCTTTCATTCTGAGACATATTTTGGAGTTGGCGGCGATCAGGAGTCATGTCCAGATTGTATTTGTATTGCCTCATAAAAGCATTGGCAAGATCCTGGAAGCAGTGGACGCTGTTATGCTCTAAGTTCATATACCATTTGAGAGAAGCACCACTCAAGCTGTCCTGAAAGCAGTGGATGAGCAACTTCTGATTGTTGGTGTAAGCTGCCATCTTTCAGAAGTACATGACCAGATGGGCTCTTGGACATGAGTGACCTTTATATTTCACGAACTCAGAAATCTTAAACTTAACAGGCATAACGAGGCCAGAAATTAAGCACATATTGTCTGCATCAACGTTGAAGCAGTCTGCACCCTCGACAACCTTGAGTCTCTTGTCTATGTTCTGAAAATGTTCACGGACAATCTCAGGCTCAACAAAATCTTCATGGTCTTCCCCTTGAGCACTGGCAGCATTGTAGTCAAAGAAATGAGTCTCAAAGGGAGTTCGGTCATTCTGGGCAACAGTATGGACCACAGGTCTGGGCTCTGTAAAGACGGGAGCTTGAAAAACTGGTCTGATAGTCTGACCAATCATAGCAGTAGATGCAAGGGGTGGAGAGTAGTTGGGAGGTAAACCAAACTCTGGCCAATTTGAAGGCGGTATTTGAACAGGAGTAGGGTCAGCACTTGAAACTTCCTGAAGGACGGTCCTTTGAGATGGCTCTCCTTTGGAAATCAATACTTGAAGCATCTCAATGAGCTTAGTCATGCCTGAATTCAACTCATCGATCTCCATTCGGATTTCTGCATTATGTACTTCTTGCTCTGACATCTTGCGTCTATAATTAGCTCTAGTCTGATATCAGTGTCGAGGAATCAGTTTGACGACTCAAAAGCACACTGGAAGATGAAGACAGCTGGAGATGAGCGACTAGACAAACAAAGGTATGCAACGAACCATGCAAAGATGCAAATGCAATGCAATGCTATGCAAGACAGGATGCAAAACACACATAACAGGATCAAAGGTTCGAGATCACAGCATGAGGTCTGGGTAAAGAACCAACCACAGGGTATGTACTATGGGTAAAGCACCTGTATAACGGGTTCTAACTCCCAGAGTCCTCGACCTATCTTCCGGATATTATCAATTTCCCATATCACTCGGTAGTCGATAATATTCTCAAGAGAGTCTCGTCCGAGTGTAGTAACACGTATCAACCATTTCGGAAATACTCCCTCATAGTCATCGCACTACGTCCTAAAAGGGCAAGTGGGGATAAAAGGTAACTAAAATCCTCAGTGTCACAGGCTCCTAGGTTGAAAGTAGTAATGTTTTCACGAATACTCGTTCAACAAAACTACTCCCAAGAGGGCCTCCACTGAGAGGTGGTTTCTCAAGTCAGCTTGGTCGGGAATCAACTCCCTATAAGCCTTCTTGAATATACCACCTTCCTATCATAAGTGCACTCAAGTCTGGGTATAGGACTTATCCTCACCACTCAAGGTAACAACCCTGCATACAGAAAAACCCAGGCACAGACAGATATATATACAGATATATATAGGGCTAGCAATGAACCAAACCAACTCGAAAATAGTTCGGAATTTGATTCGAAAATTAAATCGTTGAACTAGATTCATGAACCAAATGAGTTGAGTATGAGCAAAAAATTAAGTTCGTTAACTAAATGAGCTGAACTTTAACTATACATAGTTCGACTCGTTAGGTTCATGAGTCAACTCGATTACATATGAGAAGAATTATACTGTCTTTAAGATTAGGTTTAAATATTTACTCCAAATCTTAGACAAATTTAATTTTCAATTTAGTAGTTTTTGAATTAGACTCTCAAATGTATCTCTTGAAAGTTGTGTAGGTTTTGAATTAGTAGATTTTGAAGATAAAGTTAAATTTCAATATGATAATTTTTATTTTATTTTAAAAATATATTAATTTAAAATGTCAAATATATTAAAAAATATATATATTTAAAAAAATAGTTTTTAAGTCCGTGAATCATGTGAGCTGAACCTAATGAGATGAACCTAACAAGTTGAATCGAACTGTTCGTGAACTTATAACGAGTCGAGTTTGAGCTTAAAAAAAGTTCGTGTTGAACTCGAACTCGAACAATTCTTAACGAGTCGAGTCGAGCTGAGGTGAGTTCGATTCGACTCGACTCATTTCCAGCCCTAGATATATACAAATATACAAGCATAAAAGCAAGCAAACATTAAGCAAACACAAATATAAACAAGGTGGGCTTAACCCTCTTAGGGGGGTCCCTAGTGAAGTCACCATTTCTGTTGCAGTGAGAATCGTGATACCAAGTTATTGATTAACTTGAATCTTTAATTCTTAAATTCACAACCGGACTTTAATTTATCCAAAAAGGAAAGGTTTAAAGAAAGAAAAACCTATAAAAATGCAAAGCAAAAGGCAAGGCTTAAAGCTAAGCAAAGACAGATCTAAAGGTTCGGGGGTTGGTTATGCCTAGGATAGGTATTTCACATCCTAAACATCTGTAGTACTCTATATGAACCTCTTGTTGATATTTGTATTTGCTAAAGTTTGCTTGCTAAAGAAAATGTGCTAAGGGTAAAGATATAAAGTATAAACTAAGTTTGCTCGCGAAGACATCGCATCTCGTGCCTACGTATCCTGACGGGAATGGAATCAGAGCAACCGTAGTTCCCCTGACTAAGGGTGAGGAAGTCTTAACTGTGGTCAAGGTTCCAAAGGGAAAGTAAATGTCTGCGGCGAGACACTTACATAGAGTCCGACGACTCTAAACTAAGGTTAAGTTAGAAAAAAGGGAATGTCCACGACGGGACGACTAAATAGAGCACGGCGACTCCAAGCCTAAGTTGCAAAGGTAAACAAAGGGAATGTCCATAGCGAGACGACTAAATAGAGCACGACGACTCCAATTCTAAGTTGTAAATGTTAACAGGAAGTTAGTTGTTAGTGAGGGAGAAAGAAAAGGTTGGTTGTTAGTTGGCTCGCTAAGATGTTGCATCTTATGCCTACGTATTCTGAATGAGAAATCAGAGCGTTCGTAGTTCCCCTGGGGGGAGGAACTCTTGACTGTGGTCAAGGTTTCAAGGGGATGTAAGCATTCATAGGGAAGTACTTACATGGAGTGCGACGACTTCTGAATCTAAGTTGATATTGTTATGGTAGAGAATATCCACGGCGGGACGCTAAACATGAGTACGGCGACTCAAATCCTAAGGTTAAGATAACGGGGAAAAGATGTCCACGGCGGGACGCTAAATAGAGCACGGCGACTCCAATCCTAAGGTTAGGATAAAGGGATAAAGGGTGTTATAAGGTTAGGCTAAATATGACATGGAAGAAAATCAGTGACAAATAGAATCAGGCAACCAACAAAATTATTAATCAATTTAAATATAAATATTTAACAAGATTAACTAATAATTTAATTAATCAAATTAAATACAAATATTTAAATTAATTAATAATTACAACATATATTTTTGCATTTTTAAATATTTAACAATTAACTAATAAAAGATAAATAATTAAAAATCCCTTTTTGTCTTTCCAAATATTTTACAAATTAAAATAAACTAAATAAATAAATAAAGTAAAATAAAAGAAGAAAAAAAATCTGATAAAGATTAGATGAGGGAGTATTGTGTCTACTTGGAGGATGATATTTTATGTGAGGTTAGAGGTAGCATGAAGAAAAAGAAATGTAGGTGGTGGTTTATTATTGGAAAAAATGAAGGTGAGTTATTCATATCATGGAAGATATTGTGTATGAAACAGTGATGATAGAATATGGTGGATAGTGAGTTTTTAGTTTATGTGGAAGTGTGATAAGGAAAAGAGCATGAAGTGTGTGATTTTGTGGTGTGATTGCTTCCTTTATATAGGTTGGAAAAGAAAGAAGAGTGTATGAGACTTATTTGACAAGTTTCTAAAAAGTAAGTAATTTATGAGACTTATTTGACAAGTTTCTAAAAAGTAAATAATTTATGAGACTTATTTGACAAATTTCTAAAAAGTAAATAATTTATGAGACTTATTTGACAAGTTTCTAAAAAGTAAGTTATTTATGAGACTTATTTGACAAGTTTCTAAAAAGTAAGTAATTTATGAGACTTATTTGACAAGTTTCTAAAAAGTAAGTAATTTATGAGACTTATTTGACAAGTTTCTAAAAAATAATTAAAATAAAAAATTAAAATAAAAAATCAAAATTTAAAAATTAAATATAAAATAAGAAAGGGTATTAACTAAAAAAAATTGATTAATTAAAAAATATATTATTTAAAAGTGTAAATAACAATGGTAAAAAAACGAAAAAATTGGACCGGTATCGAAGTGCTTAAAAAAAATAAAACGAATACACCAAAATGATCAGCGTAAAATATACCATTCGGAAAAATACGACGCTTTGTCAAATTTTGAAATAAATTTTACCCGCTAAATTGACTTAAACTGTCTAAAAATGCGATCGAAAAGTGGTCAAAAAATTTAAATGAGCACGTCAGGTTAAACTACGTGAAACGTAGATTAATAAGACTAACGTTTGCAGGCTTGACTTAAAATTTTTTTTTTATCCGCTGATTTTTCACACAGTTGACTTTTAGTTTGACCGATTCGACTGTAATTCCAACAAGTTTATTTCAGCTGATAAATTGGGTATTATGAAAAATAATAGACATGATATAATACACAAACAATGCAAAATAATATGAGGATAAAATTTGGGGTACAACACCTTTCCATGGCCATTTTGCTGAAGACGGATACGAAAAGAGTGCTGAGCTATCTATATTTCTTTACATTGGATCTGTGCTCATTACGACCTTCATCTTCAACATTATTTCCCGGTTTTGCAGGGTTACGGCAGGACGTCCATGGACTCCAATCTCACGATCCATAATTTACTTGAACCTAGAGGATTGATTGGATATCACACCACCTTGCTATGCTTGCCTATAGACGATATCAGGACAGTTATGATAACATCCAGTGTCTTCCACCATATGATCAAAGCCAAGAGCTTCTTTTCTCTTTGCAAAGGTTTTCTACCCTTCTAAATAGTCCAAGATACAACTTCATCTTCAAGCATCTGCAATTTCCAAAACAAACACAGTTATGGCACACATGATAAAACCAAATCAATAAATTTAAATCTTCATGAGAAACCTGAAAATAGGATGAGTTGTAAATGACATTGAATTAACGTAACCGCAGGGTCACCGTCCTGAAAACTCATTTTTGTCCAAGCAGCAGCAACGTCAGCCAAACCTCTCAAAACAAGGAATTCAAAATAAATCAAGTGAATAAGGAAATTGAGACACGAAAGGGAAATAGCATCGTAAAATTACGCGTCCTTAGCTGTACATTCTCATTCCAAAAATAATTCACAAACAACATTTCAGTAATTGGAAAGAACATTAAAACCACGCATTCACGGCAAGCCACAGATCTCAGACAAGATTAATGATAAGAATTTTCTTTCCAAATTAGTACACGACACAATCAAAACGTTTTGGGAAAGAAATTCATGGTTGATTTGTTTAACTAGCTATAAAAGGGACAAAAATCCAAAGATTCAGAGGACACCGACGGATTGCGGAAACACACAAACAGAAAGACGAAAATCACATAATCGAAAAAACCCTAAAATCACAAAAAAGAAAAAAGTTGGAAACCTTATCTGCATTTCGATATCGACGCTGCAAAACCCTCACTTCGACGTTGCCACCACCATTTCCGTCGTCGCTGTGAACCAACTTTGTCTACCATTTTCGGTAACTTTCCATTTTACCCTTTTGATTTAATTTTTTTAACTTGTTGGTTCATCTACAGTTTTAGAAGAAGGAAGAAAGAAGGAGAAGGCGGGTAGAAGAAAGAAGCAGAGAGAGTGAGGAAAGAAGAAGAAGAAGGCGTCGTTTGAGGGAGGAGAATTAGGGTTTCACGAAACCCTCTCTCTTTCATTTGATTAACTTGAGTCGGGTCTGGGGCTTGACCACCCAGCCCGACCCAATTTTGTTTTATTTTTGTTATTTATTTTTCTGCTTGTTGTTTTATGTTGTAATTATCTAATAATAATATTAAACTGACTACTAACCACTAACATTAACCATTAACCACCTAATCTTGAAAATCTGAAATAATTTTATTTAGTAACTAAAATGAAATTTTTTTAAAATATAAAAAAAAATTTGATATTTAATTTAGAGTTAATCTAAGTGTTTCTTATAATAAATAAATTCATAAAACACTTTCTTCTATTTAAAATCAAAAAAATAACTTTTCCTTTATTTTCTATTGAACTTAATCTTTTAAATAACTTTGTTAATTTCTATCTTAACTCAAAATTCTCAAAAAAAATCAAAAACAATTTTAGATTTAATATTAGTTTAAATATTCTTAATTTATCTAATAAATAATAAAAACACACAAATGTTTAATTTAATTTTAACCTCTTTTAAAACATAGGTCTAGATGTTTATTTAATAAAAACAATAAAATAAGAAGCTGGTTTGTTAATTTAATTGATTTTTCTCTTTTCATAAATAAAAAAGAATGGATATCAAATCAAGGAGAACTTTTTTTTAATTTCTAGAACCATTAGGATTTAATTAATCTTCTCACTACTTAATTCAACTTTTAATAAATAACATTTGTTGGTAATTCAAGTTTAACTCTTATTTATTTTCTAACCCTTAATAAAGTTCACAAAAAACATTGATAGTAATTTCCAACATATTTTCAACTTAGCCTTAAATTTCCAAAGTCGTAAAAGCAATTAACCACTCTAATCTCTAAAATTCATTTTCATCTCACCGATACACTTATTTATAATCCGTTTAATCATAACCCTCAACTAACATCGCTATCAATTACCGTTGCTATCATTACTGCTTATCATTCTGCATTTCAATATCCATTGCGCTTTATTTTCCGTTTACCGTTATTACCCTCCGAAGGAAAGGTTACCCTATTTGACCACCGAGTCAATACCTCTATCTTCACCCTATCCTAGCCTTAGGATTCGAGTCGCCGTACTCGTGCTTAGGCGTCCCACCATTGACACATCCCCTTACCTTTTCCCAAACCTTAGGACTTTGAGTCGCCGTACTCATGCTTAGGCGTCCCGCCGTGGACATCCATCCCTTTATCCTAGCCTTAGGATTAGGAGTCGCCGCACTCCATGTAGGTTCCCGCTGTGGAATACCTACTTACACCCTTTTTAATTAAACTCTATAACATAGAAGTCGGAGTCGCCGCACTCCAAAATAAGCGATTCCCTATGAACGTTTATTTCCCTCTGGAACCTTGACCACAGTCAAGAAGTTCCTCTTCCTCCCTCTGTAAGGAGAACTATGATTACTCTGATTCCATCCCCTACCTCGGATACGTAGGCACAAGATGCGAGTCTTGGCGAGTAAATTTAAGACTAACTCCTTAGGTCCTTCTCTTTAACCTTTAACCCCTAGCATTACCCTTAAGCAGATAACTATAGCAATAGCGCATTTTAAAACAAGAGGTTCTTGCAGAGTACTACAAAAGTTTATGATGCTAATACCTTCCCTAAGCTTAACCAACCCCCGAACCTTAGATCTCTCCCCGCATTGTGTTTACGATGCAAAATAGGTTTTACCCTTTCTTTAACCTTTCCTTCGGATAAATCAAAGACCGGTTGTAAATGAATTAAGATTCAAGTTAATCAATAGCTTGACATCCAAATTTCACCGCAACAGAAAATGGCGACTTCACTGGGGAAAAGTCATATCTTTTGAGGGTTATCCCTATCTTGTTATATTTGCTTTTTATATTTACCGTACCTTGCTTGGGGTTTATGCTATTGTTGTGAGATAAGTCCTACACCCGGACTTGAGTGCAATTATTATAGGAAGGTGATATATTCGACGAGGCTTATAGGGAGTTGAATCCCGACCAAGCTGACTTGAGAATCACCGCTCAGTTGAGACCCTTTTGAAAATGGTTCGGTTGAACGAGTAATCGTGAAAATTTTTACTATTGTCGATTGGAGTCTGTGATACTGAGGACCGTAGTTACCTAAACACAACTTTGGCCTTATTTAGGACGTAGTGCGAGGACTATGAGGGAGTACTCCCGAAATAGTTGCTACGCGATACTACACTCAAAAGAGGTTCTCTTGAGAATATTATTAACCACCGAGTAATTGGGAAATTGATAATATCCGAAAGATGGGCTAATGACTTTGGGCACCTCTTTAGAACCTTGTTCTGCAGGTACAATTAACCCATAGTACTTACCTTTCGGGATGGGTAGACCTTGGCTCCACTCATGTTCATCTAAACCTAGGACCTTTGTGTGCTGTTGTATGTTTGGGCATTGCATCCAACATCATATCATTCCTGGTTTCAAGGAGTTCAACTGTCCTTTGAAAATTCAATAAATCTCGAAGTTCAAAAACTAAAACTTTTTCAAGCTTTCCTCGAAAATATTTACAATCGACCGTTGAAATCCTTGAAACCTTTGCATTGCATTTGCATCCTGTTTTTGCATTTGCATTTTCCTTCTGGTTTCTCATTCTCGGTTCTCTCGCTTCCAGTTTGGTCACCCTGAGTCCTCTGCACCAGTACAATACCAGAGCTCGAGCTCGGAAAAAGATGGCGGAACAAAATCAAGAGCTTGATCGTGTTAGCAACGAACTCGAAGACCTTTGGGGAAGTGTTGGGCAGATAATGGAGATGCTTCAAGTCATTAATGTAAGGATGGATACTCATCCTACTGTTGTGTCCGAGATTACTAATACTGTTGTGGATCCTCAACCTCCTGTTACTACCGCGAGTGTACCTCCCTATGGTCTTCCATTTGGTTTTGTGCCTCCTGCTGTTGTGGTTTCTATTGCTCAACCGGTTCCTCAAGCTGTTCCTCTGGTTTCTGAAGCTCCTCAAGTGATTCCGACCTTTGCACCAGTTGCTGTTCACACTCGTGTGCAGCCATACTTTAATGATCCAGTTTATGATATTCCTGACGTGAAGGATGACGAAGATGATTGACATGAGAGGCTACGTGAGAATGTTAAAACTATTGATAAAAGGTTGAGAATGATGGAAGGTGACCAAATCTTTGGTGCTGCTGCCAGAGATGTCTGTTTGGTATCTGGATTGGTTATTCCCCCAAAGTTCAAAACTCCGAGCTTTGACCAATATGAAGGTGCTACTTTTCCGGAAATCCATTTGATAATGTACTACCGTAAAATGGCTGCTCACGTTGAGAACGACAAGCTAATGATACATTGTTTCCAGGACAGTCTGAAAGGTGCTTCCTCAAAATGGTACCTAACTTTGGATTAGTCCCGTATCAAATGTTTTTAAGATCTATCTGATGCCTTCATCAAACACTACAGGTATAACATGGATCTGGCTCCTGATCGAAGACAACTGCTTAGTATGTCCCAGAAGAGCTCAGAATCATTCAAACAGTATGCTCAGAGGTGGAGAGAGATTGCTTCGCAAGTGGAACCTCCTCTGACCGAGAAGGAATTAGCCGATTGGTTTGTTGACACAGTGCGTCCGGAATTCTACGAGAGAATGGTTGGTAGTGTGATTGCTAATTTTTCTGACATTTTTGATGTTGGTGTAAAAGTGGAATTGGGTTTGAAAAGTGGCAAAATGTCAAGTGCTACTGGTAGTTCAAGCTCCAAAGATTATGCCAAGAAACCTTCATTCAGTTCTCATAAGAAGAAGGAGGGTGAAACTAATGCTGTATCTGCAAGCAGATGAAGAAATCAGCCTTATCAACATCAGCCGAATTATGTTCAACTACAAGGTTATCCTGTGCAGTATGCTCAACAACCTTATGTGGCTGCTGTTACTCCCGCATTCAATCAGCAAATTCCTACATATCAGCCTGTGCAACCGGCTCCTGTTTATCAGCCTCCGGTATATCAACAACCTCCTAGTTATCAGCCTACACAAGCTCCTTCCAACTACCAACGAGCGCCCAACGCTCCTGCATATCAGTCGAAGAATCGGGCACCTCGCCAGAATGGTCCCAACAGGAGACAATACAAGCAATGTCATCCCATTCCAATGACATACACCGAGTTGTACCCCTCACTAGTGCAACAAGGTTTGATTAATACTAGAGCTTTGGGTCCACCTCCTAATCCGCTACCAGCTAATTACAACGTCGCCGCTTATTGTTTATTTCATGAGGGTGCGCCAGGCCATGATCTCGAAAGTTGTGACGCTCTCAAGCATCTTGTGAGAGAGTTAATGGAAAAGAAGATCCTGTCTTTTAATAATCAAGAGCAATCCTTTGCCTAACCATGGGGTTGTTAATGCTATTGATGATTCCTCTGATGAAAGCCTTATACTTGATGTTGCTCAGATCAAAACTCCTCTCTGGGTCTTCCATTATAAATTATTTGAAGCCGGATAGAGAGATATTGGAGATAGAGATATTCCTAATGTGCTGAGATAAAAAGAGAGGGAGATGCAAACAATAGAGACATTGGAGATAGAGAGATATTGAGAGCAAGAGATAGAGAGAAAAAACCAGAAAAAAGAAGAGAGAGAAAATCAGAAAAAACTTAGAGAGTCACATAGAAACAAAAGAGAACCATAGAAAAATAAAAAAAGAGAGAAAAGGAAAAAGGTGTACAAGAGAGAAACCATTGAAAGACAGAACCTTTAAAGCATAGAGTGGAAAGTGAAGAGGACACCCAACCAAAATTAGTGGAGGTTTTGCAAGAAAGATAACAACTCTTGGGTATCCCTTTCTTCAAACTCTTCTCTCTTTATATTTTACATTTGTCTTTTATTTTCTCCTTTAAATGTTTTTGTGATATATACATTGTGTAAGATCCTAGGAGGGACTAAGGAACCTTTGTAAGAACCACGAGAAAGGAAAAGAACAAAATAAATAGTTTAGATTTTTCACCCAGCAGGGCTGACACGGGTGGCCGTGTCAGCCCACTGTTTAAATTTTCCTTTGCACGCACCTCCCAGGAGTGCTGACACGGACCGTGTCAGCTGACACGGGCGGCCGTGTTAGCTTCCTGTTTACCCCTAAAAAACCATTTGTAAGCACTTTCCAACACGGACCTTGTCAGTCCCCTGTTTTTTCACTTTGTTCGCATTACTTCAAACATTTTCACAAATGATAAAACCCTTGATCCAATATCAAGTGGTATTTTTCTCATAAAAAATCCAAAGAAACAATAAATATACGATTAGGGTTATACGCCATGAGCTTTAAAGTGGTGGAGAAGGAATGAGAATGTAGCCCCTCCTACACTCATTCCGAATGTTTTGAATACAAGGCGCTCGACTTGGTTCTTTGAAACATTCATCTCTATCCAAAGTCTTTAGTGTGATCCTAATCAAGAACAATTTCTTCTCAAAAAACCTAAAAATAACATCAACTCATCAAACTTCTTTTTTTCCTTAGGGCATCAATCCGAAAACCCTTTTTTTAAGATATAAAATCAACCAACAAACAATCATTTCACAAGCCTCCGAACTACAGAGCTCTGATTCTTCACTTTTTTTAAGTGAAGATACGTAGGCACAAGGGCCACAATCCTTGGCGAGCACTCTAATAAAAAACAACCCCCTCTTTTCTTTTAAGCAAGCAAACTTTTAGATTAAAACACCCATTCAAGCTAAACAACCTAGAAGGTTCCCATCGAGTACGATGGATGCGAGGGGGTGCTAATACCTTCCCTTTGCATAAACGATTCCCGAACCCTAAGAATTGGTTGTGATGACCATGTTCTTTCCCTAAAGGTTTTATCGCTATTTCCCTTTCCCTCCTTGGGATAAATAAAATTCGGTGGCGACTCTGTGTCATTTTTCGCATAGCGACAACTGGCAACTCTGCTGGGGAGTTTCCTAAGCGAGTAAAGCCTAACCTAGGTTATTTTTCGTGTGTTTGGGTATTTATTTTTATTCGTTTGCTTATCATTTTCCCATATTTGCTTTAATTGTATCTCATCGTTTATGGACCTCATTTCTGTGGTATGGATTGGATACTTTGGTGGAAAACTTGAGGGAAAGATTCTATACCTGAGTCTAGAGTGTTAAAATTGAGATAGGAGAGGTTGAGTAGTATGGGCTTCCGAGATGCTCATCTCGTGATAGTCAATACGAGAACCTCGCTAAGAGTAGATTCCTTTGATAATGATGGAAACCGTCAAGCTCTTGGCGTGTTGAACTAATGTTTTCTTGGGAATCCATTACTCTAAGGACCTTTTAGAACCCTAAAACATTGGCCAACTAAGATTGATGGTCACGTAGTATGGGTCCTTGAGAAGCTCTTCTCGTATGGATCGATACGAAGACCTCGTGAAAAAGAGACTTTCTTGATGGAGTTGTTGTCTGACAATGACTAACATACGTAACAAATAGTCAAGGAAGTCCATGACTCTAGAATCCTTGTCTAGAACTCAATGTCAATGTGTCTCGTAGTATGGGTCCCCAAGAAGTTCTTCTCGCATGGTTCGATACGAGGACCTCAACCAAAAGAGGTTCATGTGATGGAGTCTTCATCCGACATATTCATGTCGTGTATGATGAACAGTCATGTGAATCCATGACTTTGGGACCCATATTAAACCATAGATCACGCCTTGTGAGAACCCATTCATAAAGCAGTCAGTATCGGCCATATCCATACCTCGACCTATGAACCCATGTGCTCGAATTCCATTTATGCATCCGCTCATACATACATACTTCATAAACAAAGCTCTTAGTGTCTTGTTCTTGTTGCAGATATAAGCATTTTTCAAAAGCAATCATGATGAATGTGAATCTAGGGACGATGAGACTGAACAAGAAGACAGGGATTTTAAATAATGGTTAGTAAATATAAACATAAATAAATATCAAGCAAACAAGAAGACAAGGATGTCCAGTGATCTTTCAAGAACAAACCTGTAGAGGAAGGAAAGAGAACTAAAGCTTGTGATCTTGTTTGTGGAATGAGATGCAAATGACATGTGGGATCTTAGGGATAAATTTAGGGTATTACAAGATCCAAGTAACCCGACATCAGAAATGAGGTCTAGGCAATATTTCCTTTGGCATAAAGTGATTCCTTATTTTGGGTGAGCAACTTCAAGGCCAAGGAAATATTTGAGTTGACCAAGATTTTTTATTTGAAATGTGTGGCGAAAAACCTTCTTGATATGATCAAATTTAGCCATTGAATTTCCTGCAAGGATAATGACATATACATAGACCAAGAGGAGAATGAAAGTGGTATTTCCTTTCTTGATGAAGATGAATGATCTAAATTAGCTTAATGAAATAGATGAGCAATGAGGAGGAATGTGAGCTTCTCATACCATTTTCAACTTGCTTGCTTGAGAACATATATGGATTACACTTGATTGGGTTTGGTTTTAGCATGTGAATGTATGGTTTTGAAAGGCAATTTATTTTTCTTGGCAAAATGGAAAATATAACAAACACTCCTTTTGTTATGAGTAATAGTTGGGTACAAATGAGACACGTGTGTCATCTTATTTCTAGATAAGTGGCATAGCCTAAAGTACCAAAGAAAAGACAAAGGAATTGAGAGGTTACATTGAGATACATCAAATGTGTTTACATTTTTCAAGGAGTGAAAGATATGGAGATTGATCTAGTATATATGTTTGTGTTCCATATGTTGGGATTTAAGAGGGGTTTTTTCAAAAATTTAACCTCTTAACAGAACAATCTCGATGAACGGATTTTGATTAAATCATTAACAACAAATTAAAGATTCTGAATTACCTCTTGAAGTGTGTTTTAACTTTATCACAAACGTGAAAAATATCACTGTCTCTATTAAGTCCACGCGAGTACAAAGTAGAATGCGGTGCTAGCTGTCTCTTATAATGAGAAAATTGACAATTAGGATTGGTAAGGGAAAGGGATCCTCTATTTCTATAGAGCTACTAAAACTCTAATGCTCTTATTTTGGGCTTTTCCAAAATAAGCTCAATATTATTTAATTAAACTATTTTAGTTAAATAAAATATTATTATATTTAACGAAACTCTTTTAATTGAATATCAATTAAATTCAATCATATTTATTTTAATTAACTGCCAATTCTCATTTATTTAATTAAATCATATTTAATCAAATAAATTATACATGCGCTAATGTATTAAACAATTTAAATACTATTAACACATAATTAAATTAAATCTTATTAAATTTAATAGTCAATTCCACTATTAGTCCTTTATTAGTGTGACCCTATAGGTTCTCCAAACATTGACAATAATATTAAACTACCTATTTAATATTATAAACAATGAGCGATATCTAGCAACACATCACTGCTATCTAAGTGACGAGAATGTCATGTGATCTGATATAATCTTTATGTGATAATGATCATATCTATATTGAACACAAGGCATAGAATGTGTGACCCTTGTATAGTCCAATATTTTATCCATTGATCCCTGAGTATACTTGATAACAACAAATAAGCCCAATATCTCATACCAACTTATTTGAGCACCACCATATATTTTACAGTCATACTCTATCAAGGGGACCACATATATTACTCTGTATATGTAGGAGGAGAAAATTCCATCTAGGTCACTCATGTCCCTCAATATGATTTGTAAACTATCCATAAACCATCTTTATGGTCATCCTATTACGGACAACGCTTGATTGGCAATAAAGTACTCGACTTCATATCTATGGTTCATAGTGGTTTCAGGTCGAAGGGTGGTATACACCATTATCACTATGAAAATAAATTATGACACTTACATAACAAGCTATATAGTATTCTCATGGTGGGTCAATCAAGTATAATATACTCCTAATATTTATACATACGTGAAGACTTGATATCTCATATCCATGACTTGTGAGATACGGTAATTAGTCTACTTATATAATAGTCTCTATGCATTACTGTTGTCCTATCTGACAGTAAAGCTTAACTACGGATAGTTTAAGAATAACATCCTTATGTTTAATAAAGTCTCACGATTAAGTCACACTTAATGTATCATTCAACATAATAATTATTCTAATGACTCTATTATGTCATATACATGTAACACAATAACTATAATGCCTAATAAGCATATGTAACAAACTATATATATATATATATATATATATATATATATATATATATATATATATATATATATATATATATATATATATATATATATATATATATATATATATATATATATATATATATGTATATATATATATATGTATATATATATATATATATATATATATATATATATATATATATATATATATATATATATATATATATATATATATATATATATATATATATAGGTCATGATACAAAAGCCTATACAACCAATATTGATTGACTATTAGGGCTTACTCAAACAATCCCCCACTAACACTAACGTCAATCAAATATTAACTTAACATATATCTGCCCATTGTGCGCATAAGCATTATTTAAGAATGACACTTTATTAGGGTATAAGGAACTTTTCCTATGTTAGTAACATACACCTCTTCCAATTTCAACTTTCGATCATCTATCGAATTAAATTGAAGTGTCAAAATATATTTACATGGATCGCTAGTGAGATTAGTTTTCTAAACTTGAAAGGTTAACCCATTATCATTGTGAATGAGATCAATAGGATCTACAATACAAGAAACACAACTTTCTTCCCAAGAATTAGAAAAGCGACCCAAATCATATATCTAACCTTTGTACTAGAAACAACAACTATTTGAAGCCTTTTTCAACTTATACAGTTGTCATCCAAGCATAAAATTTAATTTATAATGTGATATGAATATATAGTTGTTTCCTGTGAAAATTGGAAAACAACCGCTGGTCTTCCAAATCTAACTTTGGTGATTCACAAGATCGATCAGATTGATCCTAGGACATGTGCTAAATTTTACTTGAAAGAAACTACCTAAAACTGAACACTACGACATTGTTTATGAGGAAAAGTTTAATGTAAATGTGAGGTTCGACTGAAATGGCAGGACATGAAATGGTAGGAAACGAAGTAAAAAGCCTTCAAAGAACATTCAAACAAAGTAAAGCATAATGTCAGAAAGATGTAAATTGCAAGGAAATAAAGATAAACACTTTAAGATAAAGCAAAGCAAAATAAGTTTCATTAAAACGTAGAAATGATGTTTTTACATGACATACATTCTCCTAGAACTCGTTTCTCTACACTCAGATACTTTGAATAAATTTTGGAAGGAATTGTACAATAGTAAATTACAACACCACAAATTCTATTGCTATAACCCCTATTTATAATAATACAATTAACTGCCATTAACCTCCTAAAATGATCAGCTTATGACAAGTGTCACGTCGCATGTAGTTGCTTGCTAGATCTGCGCCACCTGTCCTGTTCAGCAATGAGAAAGCATAACTACTCCCTCCTTTATTTGAATTTCAAATTCCACAAATAGTTGGCCAACAACCTCGATCGAAGGTGATTTCTTTAATGTTAGAAATATTTTCTAAGTCCCAAATACTCTAACATTTCAACCGATCGATGGTTTTTCCCAATCGAAGGTCTCTTCCATATTCCCTTGACAATTTTAATATTTCCCTCAACCCTCTTCATTTAATGTGAGTGTCGAATTTGTGAGTTAACAAATTGCCCCCCAAAAATGTCTTTTTCGACCATGCTGAAGAAGAAAAAAGACTTTTTTTACAGCATCCTGTTCGACACCATCTTTTAACCTCCATATAGATGTCAATGCAACTGAATACCCATGACTTGAAAGAAAATTGTTCAGCTATTTTTCACGCACGTCCATGACGCCATGGCCCATTATGAATAATTTCTTGGAAACCCCACAAAATCCCAGACCATCATCACTTTCTTAGGACCTATGAAATCGTGGGTCTAGGCAATAACTGCCACCGCCCCTATTCTCATTCCTGGGGCGCCACGTGTCCCACTAATTTTAGCCCTCAATGATGAATAGTGGCTTTTGATTACTTTAAAATATCTTATAAATAATTTACTCATAAGTCATTTTAACTTTTTTCCCACTCAAGCCATCACTACACATATCTTCCACTGCTACCGCCCAAGATCAGAAGAAAAATCTCCAGGTCAAAGGACTAAAACCTGCGTCACTACTTCCTTTCTTTGCCATATTGAGCAGGCCTAAGTTGGTGAAGAACCAATAATTTATCCCTGAACCCCTTATAGAAGAAAAGAGGCATATTTATGAATCACAGGTAATGATCCTTATAACTGTTGCAGGTAAACCCTTAGCTTTCGCTGGCCCTTTGTCTCCTTTAGGAACCAACAATTCAACCCTTAGTGACTTCTTTCCCTCTTATCGCAAAACCAAACCTTTAGGGCAAAAGGATCATACCAAAGTACCTACTGAAGGTCTTGACAGCTTGGCTTTACACAATGTATATCTTAAGTATCTAAATGATGGATTCAAGTTGTTTAGAGCTACCCCTTACTTCAAGGACTCTGATCTTTATCTGAACTGGTTGACCAAAGTAGAGAAGGTCAAAGCAGATGCTTGGAAGAAAACTAGGATTTAAGATTTGATCATGATGTCGATAGTAGGTCCTACCTATTGCCCTATTATGCTGGTATCTTCACTGTACTTCTGGGATAATACATATTACACGTTTCACCTTTCTTGTGGGATGATGACGCCTACTCCCTTTGACCTAGCTGCTATCACAGGGCTAAAACCCCACAGGTTGGTTTATGATCCTGAAGTGGATTGTCAAGACTCTATAGGGTTTTCGACCACCAAGCACACATACACCCACTTCATC
The DNA here is from genome assembly GCA_963859935.3 of Lathyrus sativus. Taxonomy (NCBI): domain Eukaryota; kingdom Viridiplantae; phylum Streptophyta; class Magnoliopsida; order Fabales; family Fabaceae; genus Lathyrus; species Lathyrus sativus. Next base: position 569,613,353 of record OZ012739.1, read on the forward strand.
AATCATTACCACAACAAGAAAATAAAAATCGTCAAAGATCAAGAACACATAGCATTTCTAGCTATGCGGCTCTCTCGTTGTGTTTTTTGTACAAAATCTCTGGAGGTACCGAGGAAGTACCTCACTTTGGCCAACCAACTACACCTGAATCGAGGTATCTGCCTAAGTGAGATGATTCTGGCTAGTCTGTATGAGTCTATGAGCGAAGGCGTTGGTCGATTAAAAAGCCAAGAAAGCAACGAGAACCTCTTACTGTCGGGGCCTTTCTGGTTACTCCAAATCTGGCTAAATGCCACATTCGAGACCAGCCTTCCCAACAAAGGGGTAGTTGATGAAGAAAACCCTGAGATAACAGGGAGATGAGTCAAATGGACTCAATTGGTCAAGCTAACCCCTAGTGAGGAGGGACAAAATCTAAGGGAGAATATCTCTGGCTTCATTAAGATGTCCGTAAAGCGCCACGAGTTTACACCACGGATGACTCCATTCGCAGAAAGGAAATATGACCCTGAATGGTTCACTAGGGCTTTTCCTCATGCGTTCAAAAAACATGAAGCATAATAGATGCTTGCCTGGGAAGGTTTCTTAATTCCTCAACTAATAGTTCACAAACTTAACCTCCTACGAGGCCAGACAGCTTTGATGGCCTACCAACCAAACCTTGTATCTCGACAATTTGGCTTAGTCCAAACGTTGCGCAAATGCTGATATGATAAGAAATCCCATGTGATCCTCCCCAACACTGTTTTCAATACTATAGAGAGTTCGACGCATCTTGCTCGACATGCTCACAAATCCCTTCTCATGCCTGTTTACTTTGAACCTTCTTACCTTTGCACCAAAGAATTGTACAACTGGTGGTCGAGACACTATACTTCAGAATTCTTTAATGTTTCGAGCTTTGTTCGCTTGATTGACCAGACTTTTATTGATGTGCAGGAAAAAGTCAAGAAAGGTACATCCATTCATGTCAAAGAGATTCAAGCCTTTCAAAAGTACTTTGAAACTGCCTATCAACCAAATGATGTTAGTTGAACCATCTGTGAAGCTGCTGTCACGTTGAAGGAAAAATTTTCAAAGAAAATGGAGAACTTAAAAATCCCTTCGTACATTCCTCGTGAGAAACGTTATGAAGTGGCTTTCGCCTTATTTCCCCCAAAGACTCCTTGATTGCCAAATGCTAACTTTGGAGTGGCTCTTGCCCCTCCAATTCCATATTGGTTTATCTATGGGAATTCTATAAAAATCCTTCGTCAGCAGTCGAAACCCAAGGCCCAGCGGGTGGTTCCAACTAAACATATGCTCGACAGTTTCAAAGGGCACCTTCATGTCGGTATCAAAGATGTTCGCATCAAATTCGAAATCCTTGAAGGTCGTCATCCTTCGATTTTAGAATCTTTTATCTGAACTCTATTGTTACTAACTTCTGGCAACGTTGTTTGTTTTGCAGCTGCCCCCAAGAAGAATCCACCTCAACCAAGGGTTGAAACAAAGACTGAAGGCCACAAGGTACTTTGCGTGCCTCTTTCTTTCGTTAGTCTGTTCTTGATTGCTTCTAATGCTTCTTGGTAACTTAAGCGTCTCGCAAGCCACCTCCAACACCTCAAAAGAGGTTGAAAAGAGCCTCTACTCAAATTATCATTGACTCAGAGGATGATGATGAATCTCCTCTTGAGGAATTACAACTGAAGAAGAGGAAGAGAACCATCCAAGGGACATATGTTACTGGTAACTTATCTGACCCCTCGACGACTAAGGTCTAAAAAATGACTACATCCACCAGTGGTGGTGTCGAAACCTCCATTAAAGGTGCCTCGACCCCAGTTGTAGTCCTTATCGAAAGTGACAGTTCTAGTCCCGCTAATGAGGGTGCATGCCAAGGTAATTTATGCCTCAGTTTTCTTTGAAGCCCCAGTTTACTTACACCTTGTTCCCTTTCATCATGACTTATTTTCTTTTTGAAAGGCCGATGTAGGTGGCTCGAAGCCAATGTTAGACAAGTATCCTTCCCCAGAAACCATCTTAAATAGCCAAGGTGAGCCTACTTACCATCCCACGTTTGATTTGGGCTCTGGCATAAGTTCACTTGGTGAAACTAACAAACCTGGTCTTGAAACAGCTCCTCCTTTGCCTGCAAAAACTTCTACTCAACACTCTTAAACTGATGGTTCTGATCACGAAGACGATGATGCGCAATAGAATCTTGAGACTGACACTACAAGATATGTCCCTATGGAGGAAAATACATCCTTAGCTGATGCAGGCAATTCCCCATCGGGCAACACTCTTGACATCGAAAATGCTGAACCAGCAGGGAGCGAGGATACCGAGGAGGACAAAACCATACATCAATCTGAGTTGGACGGCCATAGTGATGAGAATACTGGCAATGAAATGGATGAAGACAAGGTAGATGATGGTCAAAGTGAGAGGGAGGAAATGGAGAAAGGTCTTGCCAATGAACCAACCCAAGTCGAGGTTGTTGCTGCTCCAACCACCGCTGCGGCTAAAGAAGGCAAAGCAATGCACACTTTGTGTGGAGCGGACCTTACTGAAACAGATCTTAATGCCTTAAAAATCAGCAACCCTCGATAGTACATCAAGACTTGGAAGTTGAGGAAGTTCTTCTAGAAAGACTCTTAGTACTTCAACTTCTGAAGATCAAGCTTCGAGCAAGCCTAAGGAGAAAATCCTCTAGAAGATCAAAGAAAAAATCTTCAAAGGTGACCTTTTCACTATCCTGCAAATGGACCATGTCACCCACCTTTCTCTGAAGAATCTCCTTCAACAAGTGGATATTCACGCTATCTCCCCTGAATCTGCTACCATTATCCTAGAACTTGGCACCATGATTGACCAAGTCTATGGGGACCTCAAGCGGCTACCTCAGATCAAAAAAGCCATTTCGACTAAAGCTGGGAGTGAAGCTGCCGCTTGGGCTGCTACTGCTGAATCTGAGAGCAAGGTAGCAGAATTAGAGGAAGCAAAAGACAAGAACAAGCAAGAGACTGCCTCCAATGAAAAGAAAATTTCCTCCTGGGAGCGAAAGATTAAGAAACTCCACAGAAAGATCTCGAAGACTAAGAAATGAAATAATGAGCTGTCTTCCTTCGACGATTCTGGCCTATCGAAAGAGCTTGATCATGCCATCACCTTCGCTGAGGAAGTTCGACAACTAGAAGCAGAGGTTGCTCGTCTGAAGTCCAACAAAACCTTGTGTGAAAAGCGCCTTGAACTCCAGAAGTCGAGATATTTCAAAATGAAAGAGAATCTCCCCTTTTAACTTGTTACTACTTTTGTAATGTTTACTTTTGGCCATCATATGCCGTAGTCTTTCAGACTTGATTATGTAATGATTTGAGCCATTTTGGCATTTATAAATACCATTTTTGGCTTTGCTTTATGTATTAAATTATTCCCTAGAGATTTTAATTTCTTGAAGCGTTGGTTTGTATTTTTTCAAATACTTGCCATTTACTTTCAAAATTCTCTTATCTTCGTTTAATTCTTCAACTTCATAAGCTTTATTGAAGAACACTTGCGTAATTTGGAACGAGCCTTCCTACTTTGGGGACCATTTGCCCAAGGCTCTGACCTTTCGATCCATAGGCAAAATTACCCTCCAAACTAAGTCTTCAGGCAAAAAGGTCTTAACCTTAACCTTTTTATTGTACGATTTTTCTACTCTCTTCTTTTTCCTCCTCAAAAGTTCTAGAGCTTTAAGTCTTTCCTCATCTAAATCCACCAACTCGTCTAACATCGTATTCTAATAAGTCTTGCGAGGAATTTCACGATGTCTCTGAATCCTAATTGACTGTAGGTAGATCTCAATAGGTAATACTACATCGTGGCCAAAAGTCATTCGAAAAGGAGTGTTATTGGTGGCTTCTTTGGGAGAAGTCCGACATGCCCAAAGGATCTGGTCTAACATCTTATGCCAATTTTTAGGCTTCTTTCCCACATGATTTTTTATCAACCCAATCACCACTTTATTTGCTGCCTCGACTTGACCATTATCCTGAGCATAATAAAGTGTCGAGGTTAGGAGTTTGAATCCCATCTCCTTAGAAAAATCCTGCATCTTTCGACCAGTAAACACTGACCCTTGATCTTTCGTAATTGTTTCTGGTATTCCAAACAATGATGTACTTTTGAATGAATTCGATGGTGTCCTCATGATCCACCTTTGGTAGAGGTACCACTTCGATCCACTTCGTAAAGTAGTCAATTCCTACCAGGATGTACTTTTGATTTTTGGAAGATACTGGTCGAATTTCCCCAATCAAGTCCAAAGCCCGACCTCTAAAAGGCCATGGTTTGACTATGGAGTGTAACTCGCTTACCGGGACATGTTGTATGCCAACATGGACTTGACACTCCTGGCAGCCCTTGGTGAATTCCATGCAATCTTTTAACATGGTAGGCCAATATACTCTTTGACGAAATAATAACCATTTCATCTTATGGACTACCTAATGTGCCCCATATACCCCCACTATGGACCATCGAAAGGGCCAGATATGCCTCAGATTCACTAAGGCATTTAAGTAAGACCCCCTCAGGGGTCTTTTTGAATAACTCGTTTCCTAGAAGAACGTAACTCAGAGCCTGATACTTAACCTTTCGCTCTATAGATGTTGATGGATTATGTAAGTACTCGACCAAAGGCTTCCTCCAGTCTTTATCCGTCAAACTATCCACTACAAAAATCTCAATGTTTTCTTCGTCAGCATATCCAAACTTCGTTACTTCTAGATCTGATGGACGTAATCCAACAGACACAACTTTACCCCTAGCTTCGATTGCTTCCTGTAAGTTTTCCTTTGAAACCTTATACCCAGAGGTAATTTGTGCTAAGTCGTTTTCTACTTGATTCTTTAGTCGAGGTATATGTCGAATGCTTTCCACTTCAAATTTTTTTAGTAGCCTGTTGGATATTACAAAATACATGATAAGATTTTCTTTAACACATTTGTACTCCTTTGTAATTTGCTTTATGACCAACTCTGAGTCTCCCATTATTTCGACTCGATTTTCCCCCAATTCTAACAAAATTTCAAGTCCTGCTATTAAGGCCTCGTATTCAGCCTCATTGTTGGAGCAAAGCCCTTCGACTTTATACTTGAATTTTGTTGGAATTTTTTCAGGAGAAATAATTAGCATGCCAATTCCTATCCCCTCTTTATGGCTGGACCCGTCGAAGTATAGCTTCCAAGGTTCTAGTTTGACGTAATTTAAAGCGCTTTCATTTATGGAGCGGTCGACAATAAAGTCTGTTACCACTTGTTCTTTAACTGCCTTCAAAGGCTTATATGTTAAAGAATATCAGTTAACGCTAGTGCCCACTTACCTATTCGACTGTGCAAGATAGATTTAGACAACATATGTTTGATAACATCAAAGTGGGACGAAACATAAACATCAACTAGTTTTATATATTGCTTCAGTTTTGTACAAGAGAGATACAAGCATAGACATAACTTTTCTATCATGCTATACCTAGTTTCCGCATCATTCAAAACTCTATTGAGGTAGTAGATGGCTCTTTCAACGCCATTCTCATCATCTTGAGCCAACATGCTCCCTAAAGTTTTGTCTGATGCTGCTATATATAGCCTCATATTCCTGCTCCTACAAGGTGGCGAAAGAACTGGAGGATGGCTCAGGTAGTCTTTGATCTTGTTGAAGGCTTCCTGTTGATCTCTCCCCCATTTAAACTCTTCTTTATTGAATCAAAGCAATGGTGAAAAGGCCTGCGTTTTTTCGCTTAGGTTTGATATGAGCCTTCTCAAGAAGTTTATCTTGCCCAGCAGTGACTGCAACTCCCTTTTTGTTGATGGCGCTTTCGCTTCCATTATGGCTTTAGTTTTATTTTTGTTAATCTCGATCCCTTTTTTGTGGACCACAAAATCTAAGAAATCCCCCGCCTGCACACGAAACGCACACTTAAGAGGATTCATCTTAAGACCATACCTCCTCATCCTCTCAAAGGACGAAGATGGTCCAAGTGTTCTTTCCCTGAAAAAGACTTAACTACAATGTCATCAATATATATATATATATATATGCATGAAAGTCTCTATATAATCATGGAAAATCGAGTTCATTGCTCGCTGATATGTTGCCCCAATATTTTTTAGGCCAAAAGGCATCACTACCCATTCATAGGTGCCTAAGGCTCCAGGACATCGAAAAGCTATTTTAGGGACATCATCTTCAATAATGAAAATCTGATTATAACCAGGGTATCCATCCAACATGTTGAGGTACTCATGTCCTGCGGTGGAATCAACTAGCATTTCTGCCACAGGCATAGAATATTCATCCTTAGGAGTTGCTGGATTTAGATCTCTAAAGTCTATGTAAACTCTCAGAGACCCATTCTTTTTAATAACAGGGACAACGTTAGCTAACCATTCAACATACCTGGAAGTGTGGATCAACTTGCATCGAAGGAGTCTTTCGACTTCCTCTTTTATTTTTGAGAGAATTCCCGGGGCGAAACACCTTGGATTTTGTTTGACTGGCTTCTTCCCAAGCTTGATTGGCAGTTTGTGTTCGACCAATTCTCTCTTCAACCAGGCATCTCATTATAATCCTAGGCGAAACATTCTTTATACTCTCGCAGTAACCGGACAACTTCGACCTTGAGTTGTGGGTCGAGATTGACACTCTTGTATGTTGGCCTTTTGGTCACTCCTTCTCCTAGATCAACTTCTTCCAATGGGTCCTGCACTAACATCTTGATATCATTTTCCAGTGGATCCTTTTCAAACCCCAGAGGCTCTTCATCATAAATGGCATCAAGCCTCTGGTTTTGTTCCACATCCTGAACCTTGTCAGACGGTTCTGGGTCGAAGTCCTTACCAGGACCTTCTTGGTGAAAATCTAACTTGGCCTTATCAGCCATATATTCACTAGCAGCTTCCAAATTCACCTGAAGTTTGGTTTCGGCCACGTAGGCTGAAATTCTTTTTAATGATTTGAACTCAGTCATTATTACTGAATTCGCTTCCTCATCATGTGGGGTCTACTGTAGGATTGCCAAGGTATGGAAGTCTCTCTCCTGGCACTTCCTTATCCCACCGGAAACCGTCGACAGGGTGTAATTATAATGAGCAGAATGTCATGTCTTCTGGAATAAATTCAAAATCTACTGGGGCGCATGGGGCAATGTTATCCAAATGTTTGTCGAACTGTCTTCGGTCGACATGGTTTATGGGTGCTTTGAAGTACCCTTGGTCAACTTCGGTGTTCTCCACGACGACGTCTGGCCTCCTAACAGCAATTTGTTGATGCATCAAAGATGGCACTACACCAATGCCGTGTATCCATTCTTGTCCCAAAAGCAGATTATAATTAGCCTTCATCCACCATCATGAAGACGGTGGGTCTTGTAATCGTTCCAACTGTCAGATCCACCTGTATTACCCCCATTGTCGAGCCAACATTTCCTTCGTAGTTCGACAGGACCATGTTATGTGGCTTTGTGTCGGTGTCATATTTGCCAATTTCATTCAGTAAGAAGTGTGGCATCAAGTTTACCGTTGTGCCACAATCCACCAGAATCTTATTTACTGGCACATTTTCTACCTTTCCAGTGATGTAAAGAGGCTTCAAGTGACTTTCCATTGCCTCTGTAGGTCGCTCAAAGAAGGCATTCTGTTCTTCTATGCAACCGTTGTTCATGACATAGTAGCACACAGGTTTGTGTGCCGCCATTTCTGCCTCAATGTAGGCATCTAGATTCTCGACCTCTGTGATTCTTTCAAAATCCCTGGGCATTATAGATACCATATTGACCAGGATATCTAAAGAGGCGTCAGAGTTAGAATTGAAGTTATCCGTCATCTCTTCGTCATCTTTGACTGTTCTTTTGTGTTCGGCCTCTTGAGAGGAGAACAGTTTTTGCCTCACAGGCATTTTCTTAGTAATTTTGAGTTGCCCCCCTTTGTTTTCAGCAGGGGCATTAGTGCTGGATTTTCCCTGATTCTTCGATGAGGCCTCCATAAGGGCCTTCCTCCTTCTTTGTTCCCTTCTCCACTGAGATCGTGACATCGGGTTTTCCCCCTTGTAGTTCTCAGAGACATGTGCAGTCTTAGATGATTAGAACTCTTTTTGAGAAGTGATCGATGAACCTCGATTGACTTCGAAAATTTTCCATTTCTATTGTCCCTTTTTTCTGCCCTCATTAGGTATGACCCTCTTGCCGTTAGAAATCTCGGCAAATGGCTTAAAGGTAGCTGGCCTTGCCCTTGGCGCTCTAGTGTTAGGCTCAGATTTTCTTGGATCACTGCTTCGAAGGCCAAAGTTGGGCCTCTCCCATTTCTGTTTTGTCTTTCACATCCCCTCAAGCTTCTGGGCAGCCTTCTGATCAAAGATTGCACTACATTTGTGGCACAGCATGACACCATACCCTTTCTTTTAGTAGCGATGGAGGAATTCGAAGATGGTCTCCTTATGCCTTGGATATGCCATTTTGTTGCGTTCCTCTTGGCAACTTAACTTGTCATTTTCCATGGTCACGTGTTATGTTATTTCAACCATATTCACATCCATGTCGACGTCATTACTTTGGTTCAACTTGCGGAGGTCCAACTCAAAGTCTACAACAGCCTCATCCATCCTAATAAAACCATCTGCAGCTTCTTTGGTTACCATCATCAGGTTGGAACAGTTTGTGTCCCCCTTACTTGAGTCACCAACAATCTTTTTGAGGCCTCCAGCAGCCTCATTCATGAGTGTTTTTGGGATATCATGCTCAAATCCTACAGTGACCTTGGCTAGTACAACTTCATTGGCAAAATCCTCAGTGATTTCCACCATGTTAATCGAGAAATCAAATCCATCAACCACTTCAACCATATGTGCCTCTATGGGCTCCGCATAGTCGGCATCCACTGCTTGTAGTGGGTCAGTATCAATTTTCATCTGGATATTGCTTTTCTCTCCAAACTTCAATCTTCCCTCTTGGATAGCATTTTGAACCAAGTCCGTTTTCTTTGGAAACTTGTCATTCTTTTCAGATTCGACAAAACTTTTTCCAATCGGGGGAGCTAACACTTTATAAGCGTAAGGAGGACCCGACTTTAATTCAGCAACATTTATTTCGTTTTCTTCGAAATATAATGATTCATCATGTATACCTTCGATATTTTCATTATATTCGATGTAAGCTACCTTCTTACCCTTATTAAATTTGTCATTTTCGTCTTTAAAACGCTCTAGTTGTCGAACCCTATTAGCTAGTTGGGCCATATCTCTCAGATACTGGGTATCAAGTTTCTTCCTAATAGAGTAATCGAGGCCACCAGTGGCCATTTAGACCAACTCGTGTTCAGGTACTTGAGTAAAACACCTAGCCTTGAGTAGTCAAAACCTATTTAGATAATCTTCTATTGGCTTAGAAAACTTTCGTTTTATACTAGCCAATTCCTTCAAGCTAATCTTGGTTTTCCCCATATAGAACTGTTCATAAAATAACCGTTCCAACTGGGTCTAATTGCAAACTGAGTTAGGGGGTAAGGTTGTAAACCAAGTGAAAGAATTTTTAGTGAGATAGCTTAGAAAGTATTTTATCCTAAGGCTTTCATCATTTGCAATCTCTCTGGCTTCTATCATATATCAGGCAACGTGTTCGACAGTAGATTCTGTCGTATCTCCTGAAAACTTGGTAAATTTTGGCACCTTCGTCCTAGGAGGTAATTCTGACAGGAGAATATAATCTACTATTGGTGACGTATAATTTGGCCTAGTGAAACCAGAGTTTACCCCTGTTGCGGTGAAATCTGGATACCAAGCTATTGATTAACTTGAATCTTAATTCATTTATAACCGAACTTTAATTTATCCAAAAAGGAAAGGTTTAAAGAAAGAAAAACCTATAAGAATGCAAAGCAAAAAGGCAAGACCTAAAGCTGAGCAAAGAGATCTAAAGGTTCGGGGGTTGGTTATGCCTAGGGAAGGTGTTAGCATCCTAAGCATCTGTAGTACTCTACAGGAACCTCTTGTTAATATTTGTGTTTTGCTAAAGTTTGCTTGCTGAGGGTAAAGTGCTAAGGTAAAAATCTAAAGTATAAAGGTATGCACAAGTTTGCTCGCGAAGACATCGCATCTCGTGCCTACGTATCCTGACGGGAGTGGAATCAGAGCAATCGTAGTTCCCCTAGCTAGGGATGAAGAACTCTTGATTATGGTCAAGGTTCTAAAGGGAAGTAAGCATTCATAGTGAAGTACTTACACGGAGTGCGGCGACTCCAAACTAAAGGTTATGCTAAACGGGAAAAGAAATGTCCACGGCGGGACGACTATATAGAGCATAGCGACTCCAAGTCCTATGGTTGAAGTAAAAAGGGAAATGTCCACGGAGGGACGGCAAACATGAGTACGGAGACTCAAATCCTAGGGCTAGGATAAAAGGGTAAAAGATGTCCGCGGCGGGACGGTAAAGACGAGCACGACGACTCGAATCCTAAGGTTAGGATCAAGGGAAGGATGTCCACGGCGGGATGGTAAACATGAGCACGGTGACTCTAATCCTAAGGATAGGATAAAGATATAAATTGCAAATCATACATCATGTGAAAATATATATTAACACAAGAATTTAGCAAAAAGAATCACTAAAAAAGGATGAAAATTGAACAAGTTATGATTTTTTTGAATTTTATGAAGAAACATGAAAAATCAAATAAGGAATTAAAAAAGGTGCACTAGGTGGGAGTTGAATCCACCACCTTGGGATCACAAGTGTACAATTCAACCATCTGAGCCAAGGGCGCCTGTGAACATTGCATAGAAAAGAAAGAGAAAATATTAAAATATGGAAAATATGAAAAAACAAAAGAGTTGATCCTCCTCAGGGATCGAACTCAGGTTCAGAGGCAAGGCAAGGCGTTTAAGGGCAAGGTTTCTACCACTGGGGTGGCTATACATCCATTGATTATGCCACCCCAAATTAAATACATACCATGCAAGGTGTATAAGGCTGGGCAAAACAAAACCAAGTAAGAACTCAAAACGGTTTGATTCATATCTTCTTCAAAACTCAACCAATATGAGTGAAATAAAAGTCAAAATTGCCTGATTTTTGATGAGGATCATGATGGTACAAGACAAATTTTCAAATGACGCACACATTTTGAAATTCGAATGCTCATGCAAATGGATGCTTTGATATGCATTTTGAACTTCAAAACATAAATCAGATGCAATTAGAGTTATGTAATGGTCTGCACATGTTATAAATGTTATATTTGATGAATTCCAACAACAAGTGTAAACAGAACACCTCGGAATAAGAACTTGGCATGGTAGTTTGCAAATGTGATGTTTGATAGAACAAAAACAGTCATGAAGCAAATCAATGATAGGTCCAAAATGCTACATTCAAAACTGATGAAGGTTGATACATGCTCCAAATATGTTGTGGAGGGGATTCCAACAGAGGCAAATGTTTAGAATCATTGAAGTGAAAAATTGGTTCTTTTTGAGCTGGACACCAAAATCTCAGCACAAACTCTTCAGCAACCTACACCTAAAGACAACCATCTACACATTAGCAAAAACTAACTTAAACCAAGTATGTACCAAGATGAGGTTCATAAGCAACAAGCATGGCATTACTAAGTTCTAGGCCTCTTGAACATGACAGCTTTAGCAAAAACAGCCTGGGCATATCTAACAGCCTCACTACTAAGCCACAAACATTAAAGACAGCCTAGAAACAAGCTACATGAGTTGAACAAACTCATAATGTAAAAGTAAAATAGCAGCACCACTGAGATGAAACCAGTAGGCCTTACAATCCATACAAACATTTGAATCCAAGTCCTTACCAATCTTGACCCCACTGCTAGTTTGAAGGTTGTGGATTTTGGTAAATTATGAACTGACTACTAGGATCTAAAACATGATTACCAAGTCACAAACTTGAATGAACAGACCAACAAAGTTGAGGCAGAACCAAACTTGGCAACAGGTGGTGGTGAGTGTGATAAACCTCAGGCCCTAGCAGACAACTAGCTGTCAACAACCAAATTGAATCACCAAGATTCCCAATTCTAAGCTCAGCAAAATAAGATGGCCTGTCCATACTCTCACATGTAAATCCAACAGTAGCAACAACACATAAACTGATAATGACAGTAACTTGGCATGTCCACACTCTCACACATAAATTCAAAGATTCACTGGAATATAGCAGCCAACATCAAATATTGTCATAAATCCTACTAAAGGCAAAACTGCCATGAATTTGAAATATCCTAACAACACTACCCCAATGGAATTCCAACAGCTACACTTAATCACAGATGTAAGTTTACCAACTTTATGATAGTAACAATTTGATTATTGCAATGCCAAATATAAACACCAATTCATAAGTTACTTTAAATGAAAGTCAACAATTTTTCAAAATAAACACAACAAGCTTTAAATCAGCAATGAATCCGTTAGGATTAAAATAGATGCAATTAACACATTATAATGCCAAGTCAAGAAAATTGATCAATACATGCATGATAGGGCAGCTGCTATTTCACTAACATGTTTTAGCATGAGAAATAGTTTTAACAGCAAGCATAACCATGACAAAACCAAATGACAGTTCATAGTGCAAGTTGAATGACCAATTCATGTTTCATGCAAAATTATGGCAAGCAAATCATATGCACATACTACATATATGTTGTCAAGTGGATTCAAGCAAAGCAAACAAGTCAAAACAGTCTGTTATGAAAAGTGAAGATTGAGTGCAAAATTTGACATGTATGATGCATCAAAGAGTTGAAATCAAGTGTAAAGCACAATTACATCATATGGACCATACACACAGTTCATATACATGGAAATAAGGATGTTCATGCTTAAGAATTAGTTGCTTTGTGAACAGAACAAGCTTTGGTGTATCTCATGGCAGTTTGTCTTGAAAAATGCATTTTGGAGGTGAGATGCCAAAACAGATGGGAATAAGTTAGACAAAACATCCACACATATCCTAAACATCATACTGAGTGTGTTCAGACCCCAAAAACAATTCAACTTCAATTAACACAAAACTTGACATATGGGCTGCTATGAAAAACAGTTTTGGCACAATTGGTGATGTAACTTCACAACATGACCTCAAACTTAATCACAACATGACCTCAAACTTAATCACAACATGACCTCAAACTTAATCACAACATGACAATGTAATGTGCAAGATGGAAGTTTAGTCTTACATACCTCTTGTAGACTATGTTGCGCAGGTTAAAGAACCAAGAAATCCAGAGATCCTCAAATGGCTCCTTGCTTTAGAACTTTCTTCTCTTTGAAGCAAAATGCAACTTCTATGACAGTTGGAGAAATGAACTCTACCAATGATCCTCAATGCTTTGGACAGTTGAGATATGATATATATGAGGTGTTTGAGTGCTTAGAACATCAAGAAAATATCTAGAACATAATTTGGCAGATTTCTTGCATTATGGTCAAAGTTACTTGGTATGGAAGTTGACTTTTGGAATGGTGAGGTTTTTTGAGTGGTATAAGGGCTTGGACACCTTCTATATCATATTTATGGATAGTGTGGATGATCTTTGATGAGTTTGAGTGTAGGGAAATGGTTTTGGCGGCTGTTCTACCAAGGCAGATTTTTGTGGTTTTTGGTGATTTTGTGAATTTGGTGAAAAGGGAGCAAAGTGTGAAAGAGTGAATGCTTGAACTTTCTCTAGTTTTTTAGAAGAGTTCTTGTCCCTCAAATGAAGTGTAGAAGGCCTCTATTTATAGGCAAAGCAAGGGTATGGGCAGATTTGGAGATTTCCTTCCTAAGAAGGAAAGGTTTGCTTTTTTGGATCCAATCTTTCAAAAGGGCTTTCTTAGCTGATAGGTAAGCTTAAAGTCAGGCTCCATGATGAGTTTAGAGTGGCTAAATTCAGGCTAGAATGCATAGGTTCATGGCTGGTTCAGATTTCACTTTCCACCTCTTGCTTGCTTTATGATATTTTAATGCAAGTTGCATTTGCAACTTGCAAGTCCACTTGCAATCTTGGCACATCCATTTCCTCTGCATAATTCTCACAATTCAATGCTTCAAAACATATAAATATCAGAAACAATAAGATTCAAAGGCTTAGAAATGGTCCAAGTGACCAAAGAATGAACTTATGAAAAATCACCAATGTGGGACTCAAGTGTGAAAACACCATCTTGCCAAATCTATAACTCTCAGCTCACAAATGCTATGGAGATGTTCTAGTACTCTTTAGAAAGCCCTCAAATAGATATAAAACATTCATGTTCTCATGAGTTTCAAATTCTCAAAGGAACTAGGCCAAAAAATCTCTCAAAGTTGCTAAAAAATGAGCTTAAAAGTGAAATTTTCTGTCATTTTCCCTTCTTGAAATGAATTTGGTCATAACTCCAAATCTATGCATTTTATGATCATGGACCACTTAGGGAATTTTGTAGGATTTGTCAAGAGCTTCCCAATGAGCTTTGAACCACTTCATTTGGATGTGTGGTTAAGGAGTTATGGTCTTGCCCCTTTTGAAACCCTAATTCTCGACTTTTGCGATTACTCCTCAACCCTTGATCCAATTGTCATGAAATATTATGGGTAGATACAATATGTCACTAGGAACATTTTTGATTCACATCTTGAGGTCAGATTCCTTATTGTTGAAGAGTTGACTTTTCGGTCAACCGTACGATCGACGATGACTGACGAGTCGACTATTGACGTTCTGAGTCCTCTGAGGTTTTAAGACTTCTTGAGTGAACTTCCCTGAGTCATATGAGCTTAATGAACCACAAAACTGAAGGTGAGAAAATACTTAGAAGCGGGGTTGAATAAGTATGAAGATAAAATATAGAAGTAAAAACTCAAGTATTTTTATCCTGGTTCGTTGAACTCAACTACTCCAGTCCACCCTTCCCAGAGTGATTTGCCTTTCTCAATCAAGGACTTAATCCACTATTTAATCAACTTATTACAATAGTAAGCACTAAGAACAACTGTTCAAAGTCTTCTCAAGAACTACTGATCCTAACTGAATCTTCTTAAGGTTTCTTACAATCAAATGTAATTACTAATACAAGTGTTTAAATTGCTTCTAATAAAGCTTTATCACAACTGTGATTTTTCACTTAATATTAAGAACAAAGAAATTAATTCTAGAAAGAATGTGAATTGTATGAGAGCTTTGGATATTGAATTCTTTTCAGGTAAAACGTCAACTGAAGAAGATGGTTGGAGACTTGCTTTTATAGGCACATTGATCCAAGAGTATTTCACGTTAAGAAGAGTGTACCAAAAGGTCTGAGTCTTTTTGTCTTCACATCAAGTGACCTTTCCTAGAAGAAGAAAGCATAGATAAATCCTTTTTGTCTGTGTTCTTGTGTCTAGCATAAATAAGGAAAGAGTCGTTTGAATATTCCAACGGACATAATCTTTGAATTCTTCTTCATTAATTTTCAGCAAGAATCATCAGGATCTAATTTGATTAGAGCCTTCTGATGTTGATTAGAGTTTTGCTGAATCAGAGTCTTTGCAGCAGGTGTGCTTTTAGCGTGTATAAGTTCAGAGCATATTTGAGTCAGATCCTCAGTACTGGAAGCTTTAGTACTCTTAGAATCTTCTGTAGTAGCTATGCTTGAAAATTCTTCATACAGAATTCTTCTTTGGTTCAGATGCTTCTGACTTGCTTCAGATTCTTCTGGAGCTTCTGCTTCAGATCCTTCTGGAGGCTACGCTCAGGATCTTCTGATGACAATGTTCAGAGTCTTCTAATGAGTGTATCTGACGCTTCAGAGTCTAGCATATTTCTTATGTTCAGATCTAATTTGCTTCTGGAGTGATATTTAATTTAGTATCTGCAGCAAACATTCTTGAGCAAATTTTAGAGTATATAATTCTTAATTACAAAATTTCATAATATTTATCATCAAAACATAGAGATATTATTAAGAACCAATATGTGTTCTAACAATCTCCCCCTTTTTGATGATGACAAAAACATCAGAAATTTTGTTTAATTGAAAATAGAATAATTATAACTCCCCCTGAGATGATGAATCTCCCCCTGAATTAAATATAAATAAGGAATAGAAACTTCCCTTTTTGTCTTGAGTATTTTTCAGAGTTAGAGCTTGATTGTTCTTTAACATTTGAGAGTCAGAGTGTCTTGCATATTTTAGAGTCAGAGTCTGATAATTTTCAAATGATCTGATAGTCTCAGAGTTTCTTTTACAAAGTATTCTTATCAAGAGTTCTGAAATACTCAGATTTTATGTTAGATAAAATTGATATGTCTGAAGTTTCATTCTGGTGAAGTTTAATTAAACAGTTCAGATCTATTTTCTCCCCCTTTTTTGTCATAAGAAAAAAGTAATAAGTTTGAAAAGACAAAGAAAAGGAAACAATAAATGAGATAAAATCATGTGGAGAAAACTTTGAAACCTTCATTCATTCAGTGCAGAGTAAAAAATTCATACATCAAAAGATAATCAGATACATATGCAAACATTTGATGCAAACATCAGAAGAAGAAAAATAAATAAACTAAGAGTGTTTTGACAAAAGCATCTTCAACAGATCCGTGATTTCAGAAGAAGACTGTTCTTGTTTTGTCATCCACTTAGCCATGGTTTCATTCTTCTGATCCTGTTTGGACATCCACTGAGCCATGTCTTCAGATTTCTGGTCTTGTTTAGCCATCCATGACTTGATTTCTGATTGAACAGCTTCCAGGACTGCAATCTTATCTTCAAGATCTGGATTCTCTTTCTTGATCTCAGATGAAGAAGGTGGAACAGTTTCTGAAGCTTGAACAGAGTCAATTTCCATAGGAGTTTTTGAGTTAGGAGCAATAGAGCCAGAAGGTTGTTCTATCAGAGTCATAGCCAGAGGGTTATCTTCAGATGCAGATGCAGGATTTTCTTCTGATGACGAAGGAGCATCTGTAAGAAGCAGTGGTCCAGATCTCTTAACAGTCCAGAACAGACTTCTAGCTATTTCAGCAAATCTGAGCTTCGCATCATCAAAACATACATTCTTCAGATTGGATGCTACAGTGTTGAATCTGTTGATGAAACCATTCCAAATGATATCTGATTCCTTTGCATCCATTGTTGATGAACATTTCTTCTGTACAGAACCTAAATACATATGTATTTCTTGTAAAAAAACTTGTAAATAAATGATCAACATTTAGTCTAGGTCTAGGGTGTAACAGAGTTTCCAAGGTTATTGGTCTGGGTTGGGGAGTAGGTGGAAAGATGGATTTATGGATGGAGATAAGAGGAGGAGGGTAGTAGGGTATGAATGGAATTTTAGAGGATTTGTCAGGTTTTGATCTTTTCAGAGCATTCAGCAAACATGGTTTGGCAGTTGAGGCATGAGAAACAACATCAAATGGTTTATCTGAGTAAGGTTTGAAGGCTGATTTAACAGGTTTATCAGATTTAGCAGATAAATCAGATGTAGCAGGTTTAGTAGAAGTAGCAGCATTTGCAGAGTATGGTTTTGTATCTAATGAACCTACTGCTGACATTGATTTAATATAAGTTTGAAGCACAGATGGTAGAATGATTGTAAGTTTGGGTTTGAAAGGAGTGATAGGGTCATATGGTTCAAATCTGTCATAAAAGTCTTTTAGTTTCAAACCATAGGGAAGTTTGTGAAGATAAGATGAGAATAGTTTGCACGAGGCAGAGGTTACAGATGTTCTTGGTGTAGATTTTGGGATAGGATTTGGAATGAGGATTTCAGAAGTTGGGTTAGGTGTTGTGGTAGGATTGGGAATAAGGGTTCCAGAAGAAACAGGTGGTTCTGGTTGATTTACTTCAGAATCTCTGTGAGAAGGAGATACCAGAAAATCTGGGCGGATATCAGATTCTGATGAGTTAGAGGATGTGGTTGGAGTGTAAGATGTTGAGGACACTTCAAAAACAGTTTTAAGAGGTGTGATGTTTAGAACCTCTATCTCAGTAATATGGGTTCCAGATGGGTTGATTGATCTGATGGATTCTCAGAAGGTTTGGATGGGGGTTCAGATGAAGGTGGTTCAAATGTAACTTTTGTAGGTTCAGATGTGTGTGATGGTGGTTTTTGTGGTTGTGGTTGTTTCTTTGGTTGTTGTTGTTGTGCAAATTGGTTGGATGGTTTTTCTGGTTGTTGGTGTTTTTCAGATTGTTGTTGTGGTTGTTGTTGTGGTTGTTGTTCAGATTGTTTTTGTTGTGGATTGTCAGATTGTTTTTCTGGTGGATGTTGATGTTGTTCAGATTGTGCTGTAGGTTTTTCTGATTTTTGTTGTTGTGGTACATATTGTTTTTCTGATTTTTCTGGTTGTGGAGTCAGATTTGGTTTTGTTGTTGTTAGTTATGGTACAGATGATTGTGTAGAAGAGGGTTTTACATTTGAGATGGAAACAGGTTTGGATGATTTTTGTGGGGATGGAACAAATATGTGAGGTGGAGCAGGAACATATTGTTTTTGTATAGAAGGTGGTTTTGGAATAGACTTAAGTGTTGAATCATTTACAACAGTATTATTTAAGAGATACAGAAGATTTATTACCTTTAATCTTGATACGTTTTGCAGGAACAGAAGGAGTGTCTTCAGATGCTTTCCTCTTGATCAGCTTCTGAGGCTTGTCCGCAACTTTGGACTTCTTCTGAACAAGCACAGCTTCTGCTTCTGACTGACTTCTTTTTCTACTGATCTCATCTTCTCCAACAGGCAATGGTTCCCTTGCTCTTTTGAGAATATCTGCAGGAATGGGCATTCCATCTGCCTTGCAAGCATCTATATAACTCACAATTATTTCTCTTGGTTCTTCAGCAAAGAACAGAGGGTAGTCTTCTACTGGGATTCTCTTCTGACTGAGTTCAGTGATATTCAGCTTCTTTGGTGCAAATGTAAGTTCTTCTACAATTTCAAGTCTTTGAAGACTCTTTGCATTCAGAGGTTTGCCAATAATGAATTCAAGCTCATCTGTGACCCCAGCAACATATAGAGCAGTCACCAGTCCATTTTCTGTTAGAAGATCTGAAATTAACCTTCCAAAAGGAATCCATGTTCTGATCTTCTGACCTTTTTCTTTCACAGATTCTCTGGAGGCATTTATATGATTCCATAAATGCATGAACAGAATGTAGGGAAGATCTACCTTGGTGCTCTGACTTAAGCAGTACATAAAGTAGAGCTGTTCATTATTTATGTAATCTGGAGAATTTGTAGATTTTCTGTGATGAATGCATCCCATGAAAATCTTTGCCCAGATCTTGTAGTCAGGCTTCAGATCTTTGAACTTATTAGAGGCATGTCTAGCAGTCATAACTTCCTCATACACTTCTTCCATATCCACACGCCCAGTTGGCAGATGAGATACTCCATAAGTTTCCTCATATCCAATGAGTTTCCTGATCAGATCTTCTGTGATGATTATCTCTTTACCCAGAACAGAAGATAAAATAAACTTAGGGTATACAGCAGCATGGATCCAAAATTCTTTCACCAGATGGGGGTAAACTGGTCCAAATAGTCTGTCAAAATATTTTACCCATCCTTGAGCATCAATTATGGAACAAAACTCAAATCCATTTTCAGCCAGTCAATCAAATTCCACCATTGATTCACAGAGAACCTCCAGGTTGTCAACAGGTGTTAACAACGTTCTTTTTGGAGTCATATATGGAGTCACACCCATATTTGCAAAAGTAACTGCAGCCATGGTTGATTGAAATTGTGCAGTAGTGGATGATGAAGTTGCCATTGAAGATGAGTTTGTCAATCGTTTATGGTTTTTGTGAAGAGAGAAAAGAAGACAGAAATGCATAAACGTTTGGATGTGAAAAGTGTGAAAGTGGTGAAAAATGAGATATTTATAGTAAACACTTAGGCATACAAACAGTCAGATAATGTCACGTTCACACATAGCATTTAATGAAAAAGAATAAAAATCATTTCAAGCATTTATTGATTCTGACAAATTGGGGGGAAAATCAAGATTTTCACTATTCAAACTTCACCTCAAACGTCTCTTCAGTAGTGTACACGCCACCTTAACAGATTCAGAGTGACACATGTTTGCTTGCATGTGCTTCTGAATTCTCTTGAGAAATGAAACGTTAACCAACGTTCAGATCCTCTGAGTATTGTTAGTTCAGAATTTCACAAATAAAGTAATTTAAGGAAATGAATAAATGATCAGATGAAATACTTCAGAGCATTAAGCATTTTTGCATCTGTAAAATTTGCTTCTGACAAATATTATTCTGGACACAAATCCATACCAATATTTTTCAGAATAAATTTGAATCTATCTTCAACAAGGGGTTTTGTGAAAATATCTGCCCATTGATGATCTGAATCAACAAAGGCTAAATTTATAATTCCCTTCTGAACATAGTCTCTGATGAAATGATGCTCAATTTCTATATGTTTTTCCTTAGAGTGTAAAATGGGGTTTTTAGACAAACATATAGCAGAAGTATTATCACAGAATATAGAGATGTTACTTTCAAATATATGATAGTCTTCTAGCTGACTTTTCATCCAGAGCATCTGCGTGCTACATCCAGCAACAACTATATATTCTGCCTCTGTAGTTGATAGTGCAATTGTGGGTTGCTTCTTGATGTACCAAGAGATTAAATTTCTTCCTAGAAATTGACAACTTCCAGAAGTACTTTTTCTTTCCACTCTGTCTCCAGCGTAGTCAGCATCACAGAATCCAACTAATTTGAAATCATCAGATTTTCTGTAACACAAACCCACATTAGAAGCACCTTTCAGATACCTTAGAATCCTCTTGACAGCTGTCAAGTGTGATTCTCTAGGATCTGATTGGAATCTAGCACACAGGCATACACTGAACAATATGTCAGGTCTAGAAGCAGTTAAGTAAAGAAGAGATCCTATCATACCTCTGTAGAGTTTCTGATCTACTTTCTTACTTACCTCTTCCTTGCCTAGTGAACTAGTTGGATGCATGGGAGTCTTTGCCAGCTTACTATCAGTTGTCGCTACGCAAAAAATGACACAGAGCCGCCACCGGATTTTATTTATCCCAAGGAGGGAAAGGGAAATAGCGATAAAACCTTTGGGAAAAGAGCGTGGTCATCGCAACCAAGTCTTAGGGTTCAGGAGTCGGTTATGCGAGGGGAAGGTATTAGCACCCCCTCACATCCAATCGTACTCGATGGGAACCTCCTAGATTATTTAGCGTGAATGGGTGCTTTTATTAAGAGTTTGCTTGCTTAAGGAAAAGAGGGGGTTGGTTTATTTATTTTAATGCTTGCCAAGGATTGTGGCCCTTGTGCCTACGTATCCTCACTTAAAAGAAGTGAAGAATCAGAGCTCCGTAGTTCGGAGGCTTGTGAAATTGTTGTTTGTTGGTTGATTTTATACCTTGAAAAAGGATTTTTGGATTGATGCCCTAAGGCGAAAATAGGTTTGATGAGTTGATGTTATTTTTAAGTTTCTTAAGAGAAATTGTTCTTGATTAGGATTATACACAAAAGACTTTGGATAGAAATGAATGTTTCGAATAACCAAGTCGAGCGCCTTGTATCCAAAACATTCGAAACAAGTGTAGGAGGACTCCATTCTCATTCCTTCTCTACCACTTTAAAGCTCATGGTGCATAATTCTAATCGTATATTTTATTGTGTTTTAGATTTTTATGAGAAAAGAGAACCACTTGACGTTCAAGGTTTAATGTTTGTAAAGATGTTTGAAATGGTACGATCAAGGTCGATGGCGGTGCACAAGGCAACCGACTTACAAGGTTAAAAATGGCTCGATAAAATCGAGAGTTTGTTTCTGAAAATGGTTTTTGGAGTCAAAAGTCAACAAGGACAATTGCAATATTCACACTAAAATCATACAAACATATGGGGTTAGTCGGCTAAAAAAAATCGAGACATGCAAAAAAAACTGCGAACTCCTTGAGAAAAAATTTTTTTGGAGGTAAAATATCGAAAAAAGTAGCAAAATAGTGGTGTGACACGGGTGGCCGTGTTGTATGACACGGGTGGCCGTGTTGTATGACACGGCCCGTGTCATAGGGTACCTGCAATGTGGGTTTTTAGGGCGTGACAGAGGTGCAACACGGGTGGCCGTGTTGTGTGACACGACCCGTGTCATAAAGTCTGGGAGAAAAAATGTTTTTTGAGGCCAATTAGAGGTGTAACACGGGTGGCCGTGTTGTGTGACACGGCCCGTGTCAGGGGTCCAGGGCATTTTACACGTTGAAACCTCAAACAGAGGTGCAATACGGGTGGTCGTGTTGTGTGACACGGCCCGTGTTGTGATGCCTGTGGTTTTTGGACGTGGAAAAGGCTACCAGAAGTGCAACACGGCCGGACGTGTCGTGTGACACGGCCCGTGTCAGGCTACCAGGTGAAAAAAACCTAATTTTTTCTATGTTTTTCTTTCGTTTTTGTGGTTTCTTGAGAATGGTTTCTTGGTCCCTTTGGAACCTTACATGATATATACAATACAACAATACATAAAAGAGTAAACAAAATGAATGTAAGAGCAAAAAAATAAAGGGAGAAAGGTCGGAGGAAATGGATACCCAAGAGCTTTCTATCCTTCTTGCAAGTCCTCCTTGATCTTGGTTGAATGTACTTCACTCCTCTTCACTCTATGTTGTGAAGGTTTTGTTTCTCAATAATCCTCTTGGTTCTATCTTACTCTCTTTTTCTCTGGTTTGCAAAGCTTTCTATTTTTCTGGTTTTTAGGGTTTTGTTTGCCCTCTCTATCTTTTTCTGGTTTTGCAATGTGTGTCTAGAATGAATGTTGAATGAATGAACTCTCTTGTTTACAACCCCCTCCTCTTATCTCAGCTCCTAGGGTTTTCTCTTCCCCCCAAACATCAGATTTTTTCATGGGGCAATGTCTCTTGCCACCTTTTCTCATGTCACTCTCTTTCTTTCCATTTCCATGCAACTTGCTATGCTGCATTTTCTGCACTACTTTCCTATGCTATTTACTGCAGCACCTTGTACCTTGCACCCATTTTGTTGGTTTGTGTTTGGACAGCTCCTCTTGGTCAATGCCACCAACTCTTGACAGCATTTTGAAAATTCTGATATGTAGAAGCATTGTCACATGTTATTCCCTTGGTCTTGTGACATGTAGTTTTTTTTGTGACATGAGGAAACTTGCCACCTTTTGCATGGGACTGTTTTGCCATGATTGAACATGCATAATCTTGGTCTTAAAACATTCCACTCTTGATTTAATTCTTGCATATTTCTTGAATGTTTGTAAGCATAATGTGGACTTGGTGTGGCATTACCATAACATGAATTTGACTAGAGACTTGAATGAAGTATTAGAAATAAGTTAATTTCTAAACATTACTTGAAGTTGGAAATCTTGCAACAAATGACATTCTTGTAATATCATTAAACTTCTCTTTGTAATATTCTTGCCTTTAGTCTTGAATTCATGATGGATTTCCTTAGAACCATTAAGCTTGAAATGGATGAAGTCTTGAATTATGGACTTGTGATCTTGACTCATGCTTTGCAAATTTGAACTCCACTTGATCAAGAATTTAAAACAAAATTGGATGAAGCAATCTTGAATTATGCCTTTCATTTCATGGTCATTAGGAATATATCTTGAATATCCTAATATTTTGTCAAGTAACTTCTTCTTGAAGAAATCCACATGAGTAGACTTTCCAATTTAGATCAAACCTTAGATAATGAACCTTTTCTTTCATATAGTCTAAGATAGACAAGTTATCTCATTTGAAATGGAAAATGACAAATCGACCCAATCCGTACCCACATGCTCGATATGCAATAAAATGATGTATGATATGGTGAATGTAGGGTATAAAGGCTAAAGGCGAAAATGAGGGTGTGACATCAGTCATGTTAAATTTCTTCAGAAGTTCTTTAACATATTTGGTCTGATGTATGTAAGTGCACTATGGAGTTTGGTTGACTTGAATTCCCAGAAAGAATCACAATTCTCCCATCATGCTCATTTCAAATTCTGCCTGCATACATTTAGCAAACTCCTTTCCCAGCATAGTATTGGTAGATCCAAATATGATGTCATCCACATATATTTGACAAATTAGAAGATCTTTCTTAAATGATTTACAAAAGAGTGTTGTGTCCACTTTTCCTCTGATGAAATTTTTCTCCAGAAGAAAATTGCTCAATCTCTCATACCAAGCTCTATGAGCTTGTTTTAAACCATACAGAGATTTCTTTAGTTTGAAAACATGATCTGGAAATTTTTCATTCTCAAAACCAGGAGGCTGGTGGACATAAACTTCTTCTTCTATAATGCCATTTAGAAAGGCACTTTTAACATCCATCTGATATAGAGTGATGTTATATTGTGCAGCAAAAGAAATAAGAAGGCGTATAGATTCTAACCTTGCCACTGGAGCATAAGTTTCAGTGTAATCAATACCTTCTTGTTGACTGTACCCTTGAGAAATAAGCTTTGCCTTATTTCTTTCAACTTCTCCTTTCTCATTAAGCTTATTTCTGAAGACCCATTTAGTCCCAATTATATTGAATCCTTTTGGTCTTTGAACTAAATCCCACACATCATTCCTGGTGAATTGATTTAACTCTTCTTACATGGCAATAATCCAATTATTGTCTTGCAGAGCTTCATCTACAGAAGTTGGTTCAATTACTGACACCAGTCCAAATAATGATGCTTCAGATGATCTGAGAAAGGATCTTGTTCTGATAGGGTCATCCTTCTTTTCAATGATAACATTCTCTGGATGAGAAGCTTTGATTCTGGAAGATGATCCTCTAACAGTTGATTCTTTAGAAATGTTTAAATTGTTCATCTGAGAAGTTAAAGGAATTGCTTCTGGCGTTGCTTCTGGTTCCTTCACTTGAGCTTTGTCTGCTTCTGAGCTTTCAGAGTCTGTGAAGACTACTTCTCTATCTGCGGAGTTTTCAGACTGCTTTGGCTTTTTACTGCCAAGCTTATCATCAAATCTAACATGAATAGATTCTTCCACAATTTGTGTCTAAGTGTTGTATACTCTGTAGCCTTTAGAGCGTTCAGAATATCCAAGCATGAAACACTTCTGTGCTTTGGAATCAAACTTGTTTAGATTTTCTTTAGTATTTAACATATAGCAAATACATCCAAAAGGATGAAAATATGAAATGTTAGGCTTTCTGTTCTTCCACAGTTCATATGGAGTCTTCTCCAGAAGAGGTCTTACAGACACTCTGTTCTGAATATAACAGGCTGTGTTGATTGCTTTTGCCCAAAAGTGTTTTGTTAGATTAGTCTCATTGATCATGGTTCTGGCCATTTCTTGCAGAGTTCTATTTTTCCTCTCTACAACTCCATTTTGTTGTGGAGTTCTAGGACAGGAAAAATCATGAGCAATGCCATTTTCATTAAAATATTTTTCAAAATATTTATTTTCAAATTCACCACCATGATCACTTCTGACTTTTATAATTTTGAAATCTTTTTCATTCTGGACTTGTTTACAGAAGTCAAAGAACACAGAATGTGACTCATCCTTGTGTTTTAAGAACTTTACCCATGTCCATCTACTATAGTCATCAACAATGACTAATCCATACTTCTTGCCTCTGATGGATGCAGTTTTCACTGGTCCAAACAGATCAATATGAAGTAATTCTAGTGGTCTGGAAGTAGAAACAACATTTTTTGATTTAAAAGATGATTTTGAAAACTTCCCTTTTTGACATGCTTCACAAAGAGCATCTGAGGTAAACTTCAGATTAGGAAGTCCTCTGACAAGATTAAGTTTATTAATCTGAGATATACGTCTCATATTAATATGCCCCAATCTTCTGTGCCAGACCCATTGGTCTTCATTAACAGACAAGAGGCATTTAACATTCTGAACCTTAAGTTCTGAAATATTTATTTTATAAATGTTGTTTTTCCTCTTACCACTAAATAGGATAGAGCCATCTTTTTGACTAATAGCTTTGCAACATTTTTGATTAAAGGTTATATCATAACCATTGTCACTTAATTGACTTATGGACAATAACTTATGCTTTAATCCTTCTACAAGTAAAACATTAGTAATAGAGGGAAGTTTACCATTTCCAATAGTGCCAGATCCAATGACCTTGCCCTTCTGATTCCCTCCAAATTTCACATCACCTCCAGATCTAAGCTCCAGACTTTGGAACATAGGCCTTTCTCCTATCATGTGTCGTGAGCATCCAGAGTCCAGGTACCATGATTGGCGTCCTGACCTTGCTGCTAAGAACATATGCAACAGGAATTATTTTACTTTTAGGTACCCAGATCGTCTTGTGTCCTTTTGGGTTAGTTGTTCCGAAGGTTTGTCTAACCTTTTATTTTTCAACATAAGGTTTATTCTGACTAGCCTTAGATTTAAACACATGAATGTTCTTTTCAGAACATGTTTGTTCAATATCATTCAAGTGACCAAATTTGAAGTGGGAATATAAAGGAGTTTTCGTGATGATAATTTTATTAACAGGTTTTGGATTTAAATCTTTTTCAGAGGAAGATTTATATCCAATCCCTTTCCTGTTATTTCTGCTAACTCCATAGATCATAGAAGCCATTTTGCTTCTGTCTATGCTTTTAGCAAGAAACTTCTGAAAGCTGTAATCATATTTTTCCAAAATGTTTTTGCATTCAGATTCAGTTTCAGAATCAGAGTTTTGTTGAGCTATTTTAGAATCATTTTTCAATTTTAAGTTCTTTTCATTTAGCTCAGCTACTTCTGATTTCAGAATATTATTTTCAGATACAAGATTGCTTTGACGCTTCTTGTATTTGAGCTTAATATTATTATAGCTCTTCAGAACTTCTGATAACACTTTGATAAGTTCTTCTTTAGTGAGTTTAGCCATTACCTCTTCAGCGTCAGAGTCAAATTCAGAGTCAGATTCAGGACCTGAAATTTCTTCCTCCTGATCTTCTATGTCTGCCATCAAAGCTACATTGGCACATTCCTCTTCTGACTCAGATTCTGATTTAGATGTATCTGAATCATCCCAGGTGGCCATTAGAACCTTTTTCTTCTTATCAGATTTTCTTTTAGGCTTGTCTTTTAGCACCTTTGGACATTCATTTTTGTAATGTCCAGGTTCTTTACATTCATAACAGACAACCTCCTTTTTGCCAGATCTTCTGTGTCCAGAAGATTCTTTTCTTTGGTCAGGCTTCCTGAAGTTTCTGAACTTCTTTCCTTTATGCTTCCAGAGTTTGTTTATTCTTCTAGACAACATGGATAGTTCATCTTCATCTTCAGATGAGGATTCTTCAGAGCTTTCCTCTATTACCTGCAATGCTTTAGCAGATTTATTAGATTTTAAAGCAATTGATTTACCTTTCTTTTGAGGTTCATCTTCCTCAAGTTCAATTTCATGACTTCTTAGTGAACTGATTAGTTCCTCCAAGGAGATCTTGTTCAGATCTTTAGCCATTTTCAGCGCAGTCACCATAGGTCTCCATCTGGTAGGTAAGCTTCTGATGATCTTTTTCACATGATCAGCAGTAGAATATCCTTTATCCAGAACCTTTAGTCCATCTGTAAGTATTTGAAATCTGGAGAACATAGCTTCAACAGATTCAGAGTCTTCCATCTTGAAAGCTTCATACTTCTGGATTAGAGCCAGAGCCTTTGTTTCCTTGACTTGAGAGTTTCCCTCATGAGTCATTTTTAAGGACTCAAACATGTCAAATGCAATTTCTCTATTTGTGATCTTTTCATACTCAGTGTGAGATATTGCATTTAACAATATTGTTCTGGCCTTGTGGTGATTTCTAAATTCCTTCTTTTGAGCTTCTGTCATAGATTTTCTATCTACTTTCTTGCCACTCCCATCAGTGGGATGAACATATCCATCTATGACCAAATCCCATAAATCAGCATCATATCCAAGGAAAAAACTTTCAATCCTGTCTTTCCAATAATCAAATTTCTCCCCATCAAACATAGGAGGTTTAGTGCTGATTCTGTCCCTTTCTTCATATTTGTTGTTAATGTTAGACATTGTATTATCAGCCATAGTAACAACCAAATATATATCAAAGTTTTTCTCACTGGATCTTTACTATCACTGTGAAGTGGTAGCGACAGAACCGGAGCTCTGATGCCAACTGAAGGAGAGAAAATACTTAGAAGGGGGTTTGAATAAGTATGAAGATAAAATATAGAAGTAAAAACTCAAGTACTTTTATCCTGGTTCGTTGAACTCAACTACTCCAGTCCACCCTTCCCAAAGTGATTTGCCTTTCTCAATCAAGGACTTAATCCACTATTTAATCAACTGATTACAATAGTAAGCACTAAGAACAACTGTTCAAAGTCTTCTCAAGAACTACTGATCCTAACTGGATCTTTTTAAGGTTTCTTACAATCAAATGTAATTACTAATACAAGTGTTTAAATTGCTTCTAATAAAGCTTTATCACAACTGTGATTTTTCACTTAATATTAAGAACAAAGATATTAATTCTAGAAAGAATGTGAATTATATGAGAGCTTTGGATATTGAATTCTTTTCAGGTAAAACGTCAACTGAAGAAGATGGTTGGAGACTTGCTTTTATAGGCACATTGATCCAAGAGTATTTCACGTTGAGAAGAGTGTACCAAAAGGTCTGAGCCTTTTTGTCTTCACATCAAGTGACCTTTCCTAGAAGAAGAAAGCACAGAGAAATCCTTTTTGTCTGTGTTCTTGTGTCTAGCATAAATAAGGAAAGAGTCATTTGAATATTCCAACGGACATAATCTTTGAATTCTTCTTCATTAATTTTCAGCAAGAATCATCAGAATCTAATTTGATCAAAGCCTTCTGATGTTGATTAGAGTTTTGCTGAATCAGAGTCTTTGCAGCAGGTGTGCTTTTAGCGTGTATAAGTTTAGAGCATATTTGAGTCAGATCCTCAGTACTGGCAGCTTTAGTACTCTTAGAATCTTCTGTAGTAGCTATGCTTGAAAATTCTTCATACAGAATTCTTCTTTGGTTCAAATGCTTCTGACTTGCTTCAGATTCTTCTGGAGCTTCTGCTTCAGATCCTTCTGGAGGCTACGCTTAGGATCTTCTGATGACAGCGTTCAGAATCTTCTAATGAGTGTATCTGACGCTTCAGAGTCTAGCATATTTCTTATGTTCAGATCTAATTTGCTTCTGGAGTGATATTTAATTTAATATCTGCAGCAAACATTCTTGAGCAAATTTTAGAGTATATAATTCTTAATTACAAAATTTCATAATAGTTATCATCAAAACATATAGATATTATTAAGAACCAATCTGTGTTCTAACAAAACCCACCATTGGAATACCTTTTAAAACAAAAGTGAAACCACAGTCGACTTTTCTTGATCAAAAACCCTAATCGGGGATCAATGAACTGTACTGCTCCTAATCTTTGTGTGAAAACCCCAAATTAGATTCATGCCTGACCCTATGTAGTATTCTTGATGGTTTAGAAACTTGCTTCATGGAGAAACAATCCAATGCATTGACTGATTAAACTGTCGAACCCTTGATTTCCGATTGTATGGAGCCCTAATTCCCCTGTAACTAAGCAGAGACAAACTTGAAACTGGTTATAGTTAGATAATCAAATGAGTATGCTTCTAGAATGATGATAGGGATCTAAGGGGTCAAAATTTGGGGTGCAACAGTTGCCCCTATTTAAATATCTTCACTAGATGGCAATGGGAGATGACAATCGTCATAGAATCATAGTGAAAGGTATAACCAGAAATTTTGTCCCTTAGATCCGATGGTGTGCAAAAGGACGAATGTTGAAATGCAATGAACTCTAAATGATGCTTCATGATGCAAGACAAATTCAACCACACGAGCAAAAATAAAAGAACAGTATAACAACGAGCAATTACTCACTAGGGAAAGACAGCAACACAGGGGAAGCAACAAACATGAGAAATAAATATCTGGAAAACCATCAGATAAGTCACGACGCAAACTGTTTGGTAGGTGCCAAGTAAATTGAAATTCGTCCACAAGGTAAAACGCAAGTAAAACACGACCTTGGGAGAAAAGGTAGAATGGGGAATAAAACACCCATGTAAGGTAAACTCATCCATAAGGTAAAACGCGAGTAAAACACGACCTCGGGAGGAAAGGTAGAATGGGGAATAAAACACCTATGTAAGGTAAACTCATCCACAAGGTAAAACGCGAGTAAAACACGACCTCGGGAGAAAAGGTAGAATGGGGAATAAAATACCCATGTAAGGTAAACTCATCCACAAGGTAAAACGCGAGTAAAACACGACCTCGGGAGAAAAGGCAAAATGGGTAATAAAGCACCCATGTAAGGTAAACTCATCCACAAGGTAAAACGTGAGTAAAACATGACCTCGGGAGAAAATATAAAATGGGGAATAAAGCACCCAAGTAAGGTAGATTCATCCACAAGGTAAAACGCGAGTAAAACACGACCTCGGGAGAAAAGGTAAAATAGGGAATAAAACACCAAAGTAAGGTAAACTCATCCATAAGGTAAAACGTGAGTAAAACACGACCTCGAGAGAAAAGGAAAAATGGGGAATAAAGCACCCATGTAAGGTAAACTCATCCACAAGGTAAAACGTGAGTAAAACACGACCTCGGGAGAAAAGGTAAAATGGGGAATAAAACACCCATGATGTGCATATGTATATGAATTATGCTTATGATATTTGCATGTATAAATTGTGCAGATGATACGACCAAATGCAAATGCAAATGCCGATGACAAGGCTCAACTCTTTTGGTGAGAAGACAAGACTGGAAGACTGATTCCTCAACACGAAGATCACTTTCAATCTGCTTGGGGACTAAAGATGTTGTTGATGAACACATCTCTGCCGCACTGATAAATTGTATCAAACGGATAACCCTTGTAGGAAGGATAAAGAGCTGATTGGGGTTTCTTCAAGTAAACTGCCCCATTTTAGCTGTCTGTTAAAGATGAACTGATGATGACTTCAGCTTGTCTGATGTTGACTAATGCATCGGGTGCTTGGAGAGCTTGCCCTAGTCTGAGTCTTAAAATATATTCTAGATAAACCAAATCTGAGAATACCATGCCTTGAACAAATCTTCAATTGATTCTTATACAGGATGTAAAAGGAACTTGCCCCTGATAGGATCACTTGACCAAGTTTCTCAATGTTTGAAAATTCCTTGAGAGGAAAGCCAGTTTGCAAACAAAAGTGTTCGTACAAACATGGAAATGTAAAGTTCATGCAACTTTTGAAATCAAAATCACTTGGAAAGATGCAAAGTAAATGAGTCATTGATCTGAACACGGTGGTTCAAGACACTCAGAGTTTAGAGTAAAGGTGTATTGCCAAAATAATTGATTCACAAAGATCTTTTGGAGTCAGTTTATGCAACCTTGCTGTAGTATGTTTTCAAAATAACCTTGTTTCAATTAGGTCTTTTGAGGGTTGTAATGTGGCCTGGTTCACGGTTTAAGAAACAAAGGATAAAGCTCAAAGTTTATTTGTACCCACCCAATCTACGTGATGATCTCCAGTCCTATGCTCAGTTAAATTAGACTATGTGCTCAGGTTCCCATAGGTTAGGAATTGCACTGATAATAGCCAAGATGATGGTTCAGAAATCAACATATTTTTCGAAAAGACAGTCACTGCTTCTTTACAACATTTGGTTGTTTTTGACAATGAGGGTTTTTAAAGATCTCTTCTTTTCTATTATCCCTAACTTTTGCCTGAACTATTTTCTTATGAAAATTACAGTCAGTGGGATACTCCAGTTTTTCCTAAGTCTCCTTCATAGGTTTTGACTTAGCGGCTTTTCTTTTGATATTTTTCTTTTTTGAAAGAAAGTGACTGCCTAGCTTAATGATCACGGTGAACCATCATCGACTTCTTGGCTTGAAAAACATCCTCGACACTTATTTGTTGTGTGCGAAGTAAAAATTGTAGTGGTTGCATCCTTTATTATAAAAGGTGTCTTGTATGAACACACAACCGAGTTAACTGAGAACTACTCATCCCAAGGTTAAAACTACAGGTTTTGAAAGAAACTCAAACTTCTAGGTTCAAAGGGGTTGACAAGGGATTATCTTCTTTATTTCTCCAGTATTTGGGAGTTGAAACAATTCCTTACATCGTCAACAAAGTTTGATTGAAAGCATACTGACAACAATTATGGGTATCACGTTTTCATCATCCTCCCTCAAATAATTGCATAATCAAAAATTTAGACAAGGAGTAAATATTTGAAAGATAAAGCATACAAGATGCAAATACTGGACAAAATGAATTAAATCAAAAGTTGCAATGATCATTCATTAAGATGCAAGTACAAGCACTAATTAAAAGCAAATAGCTTAAACAAAATAAGGAAAGTTCAAACAATGAGAAACAAAAGGCCTAGTGACTACATCAGTACAAAGATGAGTTGTCCGGTCTGAAACACTGGCGCTCAAAAAAGATAGTCTGCTGGAGTCGGACTGAAGCTTCACTTTTGATGCACTGGCAGAGGATTTTTCTGAACATTCGGATGGCTATCCGTAAAATCAAGGATTCCAGTTCTAATCAATTCACGCACCCTAGCTTTCAATGTAAAACAATGCTCCAAGTCGTGGCCTGAGGCACCCTCATGAAAAGCACAATGGAGATCAGTTCTAAATCCAACTGGAGGAGGATTAGGAGGGGGTGGCAAAGTATTTGTAGTGATCAGCCCTTGTTGAACCAGACTTGGATACAATTCTGTATAAGTCATGGGAATAGGATCAAACTGATTCTTATTCTGATACTGGTTCTATCTAATAGCAGGACGTTGAGGAATTTGAACTGGTCGTGGAGCAGTAATAGCAACAATAGTAGGGTGATTATACTGAGGTCGGGGATGAGGCCTCCTCACTTCAGCCATAACAGCATTAGTATGCTCTTCTTTCTTCTTATGGAAATTCCCAAAGGATTTCTTTGCACCGGTAGAAGATTCAGCAACCTTGGACACCTTACCACTTTTCAGCCCTTCTTCTAACCTTTGGCCAATGGTTACCAAATCTGTAAAACTCGAAGAGACACTCCCAATCATCTTTTCCCAATAAAAGGGAGACAAAGTATCCATAAACATTTCAGCTAGCTCCTTTTCTGCCAGAGGGGGTTCAACTTGGGAAGCTAACTCTCTCCAACGTTGAGCGTATTCTTTGAATGATTCTCTTTCACTTTGAGACATGTTTTGAAGTTGACGACGGTCAGGAGCCATATCCAGATTGTATTTGTATTGTCTCATGAAGGCATTGGCGAGATCTTGGAAGCAGTGGACGCTGTTATGTTCCAAATTCATATACCACTTGAGAGAAGCACCACTCAAGCTGTCTTGAAAGCAATGGATGAGCAACTTCTGATTGTTGGTGTAGGCTGCCATCCTTCGGTAGTACATAACCAAATGGGCTCTTTGACATGAGTGCCCCTTATATTTCACAAATTCTGGAGTCTTGAACTTAACAGGCATAACCAGACCAGAAACTAAGCACATATTGTCAGCATCGACATTGAAGAAATCAGTGCCCTCAACAGCTTTGAGTCTCTCGTCTATGTTTTGAAACTGTTCACGGACAATCTCAGGTTCAACAAAATCTTCATGGTCTTCACCTTGAGCACTAGTAGCATTGTAGTCAAAGAAAGGAGTCTCAAAGGGAGCTCGGCCATTCTGAGCAACAGTGTGGACCACAGGTCTGGGCTCTATAAAGACGGGAGCTTGAAAAACTGGTCTGACAGTCGGACCAATCATAGTAGTAGATGCAAGAGGTAGAGAGTAGTTAGGAGGTAAACCAAACTCTGGCCAAGTCGATTGTGGCATTTTAACAGGAGGAGGATCGACACTTGAAACTTCTTGAATGACAGTCCTTTGAGATGGCTCTCCTCTGGCAATCAATACTTGAAGCATTTCGGTGAGTTTAGTCATGCCTGACTTCAATTCATCGATCTCCATTCGAACTTCTGCATTGTGTACTTCCTGCTCTAACATCTTGCGTCTATAGTTAGCTCTAGTCCGATATCGATGTCTAGGAATCAGCTTGACAACTCAAAGGTACACTGGACAATGAAGACAGCTGGACATGAGCGACCGGACAAATAGAGGTATGCAAGGAACCATGCAAAGATGCAAATGCAATGCAATGCGATGCAAGAGAAGATACAAATCATACATAACAGGATCAAAGGTTCGAGATCACAACATGGGGCTTGAGTAAAGAACCAACCATAAGGTGTGTACTAGGGGTAAAGCACTTGTACAACAAGTTCTAACAAAGTTCCCAGAGTCAACAACCCATCTTTCGGATATTATCGACACACCAAATACTTGGAAATCAATAATATTCTCAAGAGAGTCTCGTCTGAGTGTAGTATCGCGTATCAAATACTTCGTGAATACTCCCTCATAGTCATCGCACTACGTCCTAAAAGGCCAAGTGGGGTAAAAGGTAACTAAAAGTCCTCAGTATCAAAGACTCATAGGTTGAAAGTAGTAATGTTTTCACGAATACTCGTTCAACAAAACTAACTCTCAATAGAGCCTCCACTGAGTGGTGGTTTCTCAAGTCAGCTTGGTCGGGAATCAACTCCCTACAAGCCTTCTTGAATATATCGCCATCCTATCATAAGTGCGCTCAAGTACGAGTATAGTACTATCCTTACCACTCAAAGTAACAAACCTGCATACAGAAAAACCCAAGCACAAACAGATATATGTACAAATATATACAAATATAAAAGCATATAACAAACACAGATATAAACAAGGTGGGCTTAACCCTCTTAGGGGAAGTTGTCCCCAGTGAAGTCGCCATTTCTGTTGCGGTGAAATCTGGATACCAAGCTATTGATTAACTTGAATCTTAATTCATTTACAACCGAACTTTAATTTATCCAAAAAGGAAAGGTTTAAAGAAATAAAAACCTATAAGAATGCAAAGCAAAAAGGCAAGGCCTAAAGCTGAGCAAAGAGATCTAAAGGTTTGGGGGTTGGTTATGCCTAGGGAAGGTGTTAGCATCCTAAGCATCTGTAGTACTCTACAGGAACCTCTTGTTAATATTTGTGTTTTGCTAAAGTTTGCTTGCTGAGGGTAAAGTGCTAAGGTAAAAATCTAAAGTATAAAGGTATGTACAAGTTTGCTCGCGAAGACATCGCATCTCGTGCCTAGGTATCCTGACGGAAGTGGAATTAGAGCAATCGTAGTTCCCCTAGCTAGGGATGAAGAACTCTTGACTGTGGTCAAGGTTCCAAAGGGAAGTAAGCATTCATAGTGAAGTACTTACACGGAGTGCGGCGACTCCAAACTAAAGGTTATGCTAAACGGGAAAAGAAATGTCCACAGCGGGACGACTATATAGAGCACGGCGACTCCAAGTCCTATGGTTGAAGTAAAAGGGAAATGTCCACGCGGGACGGCAAACATGAGTACAGAGACTCAAATCCTAGGGCTAGGATAAAAGGGTAAAAGATGTCTGCGGCGGGACGGTAAAGACGAGCACGACGACTCGAATCCTAAGGCTAGGATCAAGGGAAGGATGTCCACGGCGGGATGGTAAACATGAGCACGGTGACTCTAATCCTAAGGCTAGGATAAAGAGATAAATTGCAAATCATACATCATGTGAAAATATATATTAACACAAGAATTTAGCAAAAAGAATCACTAAAAAAGGATGAAAATTGAACAAGTTATGATTTTTTTGAATTTTATGAAGAAACATGATAAATCAAATAAGGAATTAAAAAGGTGCACTAGGTGGGAGTTGAACCCACCACCTTGTGAACATTGCATAGAAAAGAAAGAGAAAATATTAAAATATGGAAAATATGAAAAAACAAAAGAGTTGATCCTCCTCAGGGGTTGAACTCAGGTTCAGAGGCAAGGCAAGGCGTTTAAGGGCAAGGTTTCTACCACTGGGGTGGCTATACATCCATTGATTATGCCACCCCAAATTAAATACATACCATGCAAGGTGTATAAGGCTGGGCAAAACAAAACCAAGTAAGAACTCAAAACGGTTTGATTCATATCTTCTTCAAAACTCAACCAAATTGAGTGAAATAAAAGTCAAAATTGCCTGATTTTTAATGAGGATCATGATGGTACAAGACAAATTTTCAAATGATGCACACATTTTGAAATTAGAATGCTCATGCAAATGGATGCTTTGATATGCATTTTGAACTTCAAAACATAAATCAGATGCAATTAGAGTTATGTAATGGTCTGCACATGTTATAAATGTTATATTTGATGAATTCCAACAACAAGTTTAAACAAAACACCTCGGAATAATAACTTGGCATGGTAGTTTGCAAAAGTGATGTTTGATAGAACAAAAACAGTCATGAAGCAAATCAATGATAGGTCCAAAATTCTACATTCAAAACTGATGAAGGTTGATACATGCTCCAAATATGTTGTGGAGGGGATTCCAACAGAGGCAAGTGTTTAGAATCATTGAAGTGAAAAATTGGTTCTTTTTGAGTTGGACACCAAAATCTCAGCACAAACTCTTCAGCAGCCTACACCTAAAGACAGCCCTCTGCACATTAGCAAAAACTAACTTAAACCAAGTATGTACCAAGATGAGGTTCATAAGCAACAGGCATGGCATTGCTAAGTTCTAGGCCTCTTGAACATGACAGCTTTAGCAAAAACAGCCTGGGCATATCTAACAGCCTCACTACTAAGCCACAAACATTAAAGACAACCTAGAAACAAGCTACATGAGTTGAACAAACTCATAATGTCAAAGTAAAATGGCAGCACCACTGAGATGAAACCAGTAGGCCTTAAAATCCCTACACACATTTGAATCCAAGTCCTTACCAATCTTGACCCCACTGCTAGTTTGAAGGTTGTGGATTTTGGTAAATTATGAACTGACTGCTAGGATCCAAAACATGATTACCAAGTCACAAACTTGAATGAACAGACCAACAAAGTTGAGGCAGAACCAAACTTGGCAACAGGTGGTGGTGAGTGTGATAAACCTCAGGCCCTAGTAGACAACTAGCTGTCAACAGCCAAATTGAATCACCAAGATTCCCAAATCTAAGCTCAGCAAAATAAGATGGCATGTCCATACTCTCACATGTAAATCCAACAGTAGCAACAACACATAAACTGATAATGACAGCAACTTGGCATGTCCACACTCTCACACATAAATTCAAAGATTCACTGGAATATAGCAGCCAACATCAAATATTGTCATAAATCCTACTAAAGACAAAACTACCATGAATTTGAAATATCCTAACAACACTACCCCAATGGCATTCCAACAGCTACACTTAATCACAGATGTAAGTTTACCAACTTTATGACAGTAACAGTTTGATTATTGCAATGCCAAATATAAACACCAATTCATAAGTTACTTTAAATGAAAGTCAACAATTTGTCAAAATAAACACAACAAGCTTTAAATCAGCAATGAATCAGTTAGGATTAAAATAGATGCAATTAACATATTATAATGCCAAGTCAAGCAAATTGATCAATACATGCATGATAGGGCAGCTGCTATTTCACTAACATGTTTTAGCATGAGAAATAGTTTTAACAGCAAGCATAACCATGACAAAACCAAATGACAGTTCATAGTGCAAGTTGAATGACCAATTCATGTTTCATGCAAAATTATGGCAAGAAAATCATGTGCACATACTACATATATGTTGTCAAGTGGATTCAAGCAAAGCAAATAAGTCAAAACAGTCTGTTATGAAAAGTGAAGATTGAGTGCAAAATTTGACATGTATGATGCATCAAAGAGTTGAAATCAAGTGTAAAGCACAATTACATCATATGGACCATGCACACAGTTCATATACATGGAAATAAGGATGTTCATGCTTAAGAATTAGTTACTTTGTGAACAGAACAAGCTTTGGTGTATCTCATGGCAGTTTGTCTTGAAAAATGCATTTTGGAGGTGAGATGCCAAAATAGATGGGAATAAGTTAGACAAAACACCCACACATATCCTAAACATCATACTGAGTGTGTTCAGACCCCAAAAACAAGTCAACTTCAATTAACACAAAACTTGACATATGGGTTGCTATGAAAAACAGTTTTGGCACAATTGGTGATGCAACTTCACAACATGACCTCAAACTTAATCACAACATGACCTCAAACTTAATCACAACATGACAATGTAATGTGCAAGATGGAATTTTAGTCTTACATACCTCTTGTAGACTATGTTGCGCAGGTTAAAGAACCAAGAAATCCAGAGATCCTCAAATGCCTCCTTGCTTTAGAACTTTCTTCTCTTTGAAGCAAAATACAACTTCTATGACAGTTGGAGAAATGAACTCTACCAATGATCCTCAATTCTTTGGACAGTTGAGATATGATATATATGAGGTGTTTGAGTGCTTAGAACATCAAGAAAATATCTAGAACATGATTTGGCAGATTTCTTGCATTATGGTCAAACTTACTTGGTATGGAAGTTGACTTTTGGAATGGTGAGGTATTTTGAGTGGTCTAAGGGCTTGGACACCTTCTATATCATATTTATGGATTGTGTGGATGATATTTGGTGAGTTTGAGTGTAGGGAAATGGTTTTGGCAGCTGTTCTACCAAGGCAGATTTTTGTGGTTTTTGGTGATTTTGTGATTTTGGTGAAAAGGGAGCAAAGTGTGAAAGAGTGAATGCTTGAACTTTCTCTGGTTTTTTAGAAGAGTTCTTGTCCCCCAAATGAAGTGGAGAAGGCCTCTATTTATAGGCAAAGCAAGGGTATGGACAAATTTGGAGATTTCCTTCCTAAGAAGGAAAGGTTTGCTTTTTTGGATCCAATCTTCCAAAAGGGCTTTCTTGGCTGATAGGTAAGCTTAAAGTCAGGCTCCATGATGAGTTTAGAGTGGCTAAATTCAGGCTAGCGTGCATAGGTTCATGGCTGGTTCAGATTTCACTTTCCACCTCTTGCTTGCTTTATGATATTTTAATGCAAGTTGCATTTGCAACTTGCAAGTCCACTTGCAATCTTGGCACATCCATTTCCTCTGCATAATTCTCACAATTCAATGCTTCAAAACATCTAAATATCAGAAACAATAAGATTCAAAGGCTGAGAAATGGTCCAAGTGACCAAAGAATGAACTTATGAAAAATCACCAATGTGGGACTCAAGTGTGAAAACACCATCTTGCCAAATCCATAACTCTCAGCTCACAAATGCTATGGATATGTTCTAGTACTCTTTAGAAAGCCCTCAAATAAATATAAAACATTCATGTTCTCATGAGTTTCAAATTCTCAAAGGAACTAGGCCAAAAAATCTCTCAAAGTTGCTAAAAAATGAGCTTAAAAGTGAAATTTTTCTGTCATTTTCCCTTCTTGAAATGAATTTGGTCATAACTCCAAATCTATGAATTTTCTGATCATGGGCCACTTAGGGACTTTTGTAGGATTTGTCAAGAGCTTTCTAATGAGCTTTGAACCACTTCATTTAGATGTGTGGTTAAGGAGTTATGGTCTTGACCCTTTTGAAACCCTAATTCCCGACTTTTGCGATTACTCCTCAACCCTTGATCCAATTGTCATGAAATATTATGGGTAGATGCAATATGTCATTAGGAACATTTTTTATTCACATCTTGAGGTCATATTCCTTATTGTTGAAGAGTTGACTTTTCGGTCAACCGTACGATCGATGATGACTGACGAGTCGACTATTGACGTTCTGAGTCCTCTGAGGTTTTAAGACTTCTTGAGTGAAATTCCTTGAGCCATATGATCTTAATGAACCACAAACCCACCATTGGAATACCTTTTAAAACAAAAGTCAAACCACTGTCGACTTTTCTTGATCAAAAACCCTAATCGGGGATCCATGAACTGTACTGCTCCTGATCTTTGTATGAAAACCCCAAATTGGATTCATGCCTGACCCCATGTAGTATTCTTGATGGTTTAGAAACTTGCTTCATGGAGAAACAATCCAATGCATTGACTAATTAAACTGTCGAACCCTTGATTTCCGACTGTATGGAGCCCTGATTCACCTGTAACTAAGCAGAGACAAACTTGAAACTGGTTATAGTTAGATAATCAAATGAGTATGCTCCTAGAATGATGATGGGGATCTAAGGGGTCAAAATTTGGGGTGCAAAAAACCCATTTCGAGCCATTATTCTTTCGACCATGGCTGCTAAGTTGTTATCGACGACCATGTTGTCACGTCGAACCTGTCGTATGACATTGTCAGCATCTTGGTTTTGATTCACCAAAATCACTTCTGGGTCTCTCTCTACCGACATTGGTACTTGGACCCTTTGTGGTTCGAACCTAAGAGGCTCGAGTCTAGGGAGTTTGACCCTCCCTTGATTTTCTAGATCGGCCTCAGGTAGGTCCCCTAAGTCCTGTCGTGGAATGTTTTCCACAATAGTTGTGTTTCTAACAGTGGATGGCACACCCATAAATTCTTCCAGCCGTGCTAATTGCACTGCTAATTGTTGGTTAGTCTGAGTAGTATTCTGGATCAAGGGTTGAAAGATTTCCCCCATAGTTTGAGATAAGGTTTGAACCATTTGCAGGTTGCACTCATCCATTTGCTGCCTCAAACAAGCTATCGAAGTATTGGTCAGATTAGGGTCCTGAGTGGAGTATCAAACACCTATACTTTGATTGTTTCAAACAACATTTATCCCAGACCCCGATCCTTGTAATGGCGAAGCCATCACATTCTCTGAAAATATTGAGGAAGCATTTTGGAGGCCTTGCATTACTTTGTTGGCATTCCATATGGTGGGTTTCTTGGTAATGGTTGTGAAAACCCTAGAGGGAAAAATGTCTAGACGTCGAAGTCCCTCCTGGTGGAGTTTGGGGATTCGACGCTTGAGGCTCAACATACTCTAACACGGGTTGGGCGTAGGCTCTTATACTTGTCAGTCCTGACCCTAATGTTAATCGCATTGGTTCAGGTGGGGCTACCTGCTCTCCTATTGAAGGCACTAAGGGAGGAACTACATCATTCCTAGACACATCATGGGGAGTGTTACTAGGCTGGAGATTAGCGCCATCCCCTCAAAGGTTTGGGTTATTTGGCTGATTAACATCTGTCTCCATTTCCCTAGTGTAATTTTTCCTTGGTCTTTCTTCATTTGTAGCGGTTATCTTACCACTTCTTAATAACATGCAACAAAGTTTTATCAAAGAAAATAATAACAACTGTAGTTTCGCGAACTTTTACAAAAGTTTCACGAAATTTTTAGCACCGTCCCACTGGGCGTGCCAATTTGTTTCCCGTGAAAATTGAAAAACAACTGCTGATCTTCCAAATCAAACTTTGGTGACTCACAGGATCGATCAGATTGATCCTAGGACATGTGCTAAATTTTACTTGAAAGAAACTACCTAAAACTGAACACTTCGACAATGTTTATGAGGAAAAGGTTAATGTAAATGTGAGGTTCGACTGAAATGACAAGACATGAAATGGTAGGAAACAAAGTAAAAAGCCTTCAAAGAAAATTCAAACAAAGTAAAGCATAATGCCAAAAAGATGTAAATTGCAAGGAAATAAAGATAAACTCTTTAAGATAAAGCATAGCAAAATAAGTTTCATTAAAACATAGAAATGGTGTTTTTACATGACGTACATTCTCCTAGAACTCGTTTCTCTACACTCAGATACTTTGAGTAAATTTTGGAGTGACTTGTACAATAGTAAATTACAACACCCTGAATTCTATTGTTGTAACCCCTATTTATAATAATACAATTAACTGCCATTAACCTCCTAAAATGACTAGCTTATGACAATTGTCACGCTGCATGTAGTTGCTTGCTAGATCTGCGCCACCTGTCCTATTCACCAATGAGAAAGCATAACTACTCCATCCTTTATTTGAATTTCAAATTCCACAAATAGTTGGCCGGCATCCTCGGTCGAAGGTGATTTCTTTAATGTTAGAAATATTTTCTAAGTCCCAAATACTCTAACATTTCAACCAATCAAAGGTTTTTCCCAATCGAAGGTCTCTTCCATATTCCCTTGATAATCTTAATATTTCCCTCAATCCTCTTTATTTAATGTGGGCGTCGAATTTGTGAGCTAACAATAATTCATAATTTTTTTGAATAACATCATTGTAACTCCTTTACAATGGTTATTCTCATATACTCTCAAGAAAAGGAACACCAAATCCTTTTAAGATATCCACATACCTTCTTGATAGTGATATATTGATTAAGACTTCAATCATTTTGGTACTTATTATCTATGCTCATACCATATGATGTATCTAGTGCAATACATATCATGGTGTCCTTTTCTCATCAAATGAGGTAATACATTGTCTATTAGACAAAACATCATGCAACACATGCAATAATCTTAATGTGAGGTTATGCATATTAGGTGTATCAATACTTCGTTAAAATATGTACTTGTGCTAGGATTGAGATTCATCAATCATCTATCTCTATAGATTCTGATTCCTAGCCTTTTAGGAAACCTCGCCTAAGTATTTCATCAAAACCATTTCCTTAACCATGTCCTACATTGGTGTTGTAGGGAATTTGTTTGGATGATTAATATGTCGCCTATATACTAAATTAGATTAATGCAAATACTCCCACTAACCTTTTGTGTGCACAAGATTTAAACATGACATTTATTAATCCAAGTTTACATAAAACTTCATTATTAAAATGATTCAACTACAAGAATTTTTCTATAATCCATAAGTAGATTTAAACAACTTATACTTCTTTTAGAATCAATATCATTTATGATCTTCTCTAGATCCCGTGCTACATGTACCAATGACCCAACAACAACCCCTTTGTTGAATTGGTTTAGTTCCATTCTCATAAAAATATGTATTTTATGGTGCTTGAATTTCTTCAAGTTCTACATCACTCCCACTGGCTCCTTTAGATACATATTATCTCCAATGGAAGACTTCAATTCTAGTGACAAAACAGTTTTGTTCTATAAATTTTTATAGAATATGTGTCCCCAATTTTCATTAGGATACACCCATAAATACATCTTCATCTAGATTGTAATCAAGTTTACTTAATAAACTTTACAACCCAAATGATCATAAAAACAAACTAGGTACTCTTACCTCCATACCAAATATGGTGTCTCTACGACTACTTTAAATGGAATTGGTTATGGATAGTAATAATTGTATGTAAAATAATTTATAAAGAAGAGCCACAAAGATATAATTGAACTATATTAGATCAAATAATGTCAAACATAATACGATTTAAATGGTCATTATATTCTTTATATAAGTATTTACGAAAAAGAACAATTTGTATGGTCTTATACATTTTCGAGTTGTTTCCTTCTACTTCATTCTTGAACTTTTCTCAAAAGAATTCTAACTCGTGTCACATACATAAATCTATAATTACTGAGTGTGTCGGTAATATAAATGAAGTAAGAGAAACAAAATTCATCTAGCAAATATGTTTAGAGGTCCATATACATCACACATGTATATAATCAAGATATATCATATGCCCTTTCACTTTAGTCGATGATTTGAGACATTCGATATATCTTCCAAAATTAAGACTTGCATCTATCAAATGATATGAAACCAAATGAATCCAAAATCTATTCTCATAGACTTTGAAAATGCATCTCTCACTTATTTGGACTAAACATTATTGTCATTTATACTCATAAGATTAAAATATTATTTGATTCATCCTACATTTGTTATAGATGAGCTTATCAAGATCGTAGATCTCAAATCTACTACTTGATTTAGTATTGAAACCATTGTTTATCAAAACATGCACTCCTCATCTTGTCCATACAAGACTTAGAATTAATTTTTCTTTTACTAAATGAAACTCAATAACAATTATTTGGCTTTCTTCCAAGCTCTAATCTAAGTCTAACCAT
Organism: Lathyrus sativus; assembly: GCA_963859935.3. NCBI lineage: Eukaryota > Viridiplantae > Streptophyta > Magnoliopsida > Fabales > Fabaceae > Lathyrus > Lathyrus sativus. The sequence goes on from OZ012739.1 coordinate 569,657,251, forward strand.
AAGCTCTTATAGTAAATGAAAACTCGTTGTTCCATCTAGACGTAAGATGACTCAAGTTATAATCAATATCCTACTTCTTTAAAGACTCTTCACCTTCTTATAAATGTGAGATCAATATATATTATCACATACCCATGATGTAGAAGTATACAATTTGACTTTCTATAACTAAATTTATGAAGAAAAAGCCTTAGTTATTTCTTCTACTTTGACTCTTTTGATAACCATTAATTATTTTCTTCTTTCAATAGATGAAATCACAGACTTCCTTTTGAACCTTATTTTTATGCTAAAATTCAAAGGAATATAAAATGAATCACATTCCTTTTATAATTCATCTATTTAGCATCACAAACTACTTCCTTTTATTTTCAACAAGATGTGGTTGATAAATTTAAAATACATTCATAATGAATTTAATCTACCTATCTGAGACAATCTCAAATAGAACTTGTGACCAACTATTTGGTCTATAAGAAATCCAAATTTTTAATCTCAAAACTATTTTAGATCCATTTAGATTCTTAAATTGTATAGGTAAAACCTTGAAAAGTTTTGCATTTCTCATATCTTGTATTTCTTATTTAAAAGAAAATTCTCAAGGTTAATGATCATATCATTCTCTGTGACGACTACAACTATGAGATATGTTATATCTAGACATTGGACTTGAACCTTCTCATAAGTATCGTTCTTCAAATCTAGTTATATTCGATTATTAGGAATTGGTTGCTTGAGAACATACAATTTTTCTCGTGCTTGAGAATAATTCTCATTTTTGTACCAACTCAGATATTCCTTTCTGATCTTTACATCCTTCATAAGGACATTTCACAGTAAAATATAAAATAAAATGAAAAAGAAATTCTAACCACAAACGTGTAAAAATTGTATCAAATTAAATCATTTTAATAAGCTCTTTTATTAAAATGCTCCCACTATTTTTACTCAAACCAAATAACCCTCAACATTTGATTAGGAAAATCATGTGGAAAGATTTTCTAGCGGGTCAAGATCCATATTTCACATTGTTTTAAGTTCGTGTAGACAGATTACACAAAACTCTGTTATTTAGGTAGGAACTCTTTTCAATTGTATCTAATACAATTCTCGAATTTTATCAATTGAGTGAATAAATCCTTATTTTAATCCATCATATGAATTTTTCTCAACTCTTGCTTCTAAACATATATAATCATATTATAATTAGTTTAGTTAAGTCAAACCCAAAAATTTAGCAGTTGGATATTATATTTATCCCATCGCATCTTACTAATATAAAATATGCATCTCACGTTAGGCGAAACCTACATTATTTGATACTAGTCTTAATGAGTACTAAAATTTTGAAAAGCAATTAACTTAATATTTAATCGAGGGATTTTTTTTAAAAATTTGATCTCACAAATTTGTGTATCTCATAAACACACATATAGCATACAATACATGCATCACATACATAAAATAAATTTGGGTAATACGATTATGATCACCTAAAACACAAGGATTAAATAAACTACTTTATTACAATTCTTTGACCCACGAGCAAGCTTCTCAAGTTTCTCCACCGACGTCATTGTTTGGTGTTGTCTTCTCTTCATCTCTTGAACTCAAACAATTATAATATTTACATAAATAATTAAATGACATGACACGCAAGTGGTATTTAATTAAAATAAATTACGACACGCAGACCATAATTAAATAAAATAAATAACGACACGCATGTCGTATTAAAAAAAAGCAAAATCTAATCCCATAATCATATATCAATTTATTTAACAATAAATAATTAAATAATTAAATAATAAATAATAATAAATTATCAATTTATAAATATTGACGCATCACGTTTCTTGTGAACCCTAAAGGCACAACTCTTTCACTGTCACAAACATTAATGCAAAAGCGTTCATACCATCAAAACATAATGATCGATTATCCAATATGATTGGTCAAAATGTCATTACTTTACCATACAAATGTCGGATTCCGAAGCTTAATGCACATTGATCATTCAAATATATAACAATCATTACAATAATTTAACGGAAGAAATAAAATAGTATATCAAATACACTAATTTCGCATTAGAAATATTTATATCATATATAAATTTATCAATTATATTTGTATCACTTATGAATTGTCGAAGTATTGCTATTTGACCATACAAATATAAGATTTTAAAGCATAGTCAACAACGAACATCCAAAGTATACAAAATATAATGTCAATATTTAATACTAAATAATAATTTTTTTTATTATCTTATTATTATTTATAATAATAAATTATCATAATAAATTATAATAATAATAATAATAATAATAATAATAATAATAATAATAATAACAATAATAATAATAATAATAATAATAATAATAATAATAATTATTATTATTATTATTATTATTATTATTATTATTATAATAATAAAGCTTTGTTACAACAACTATAACAACCTGCGATGCAATTCACACAATAGCCGACGACATTCCCGAACATAAACATCACTTAAATGCAAATATTTAATATAACTATTATTATTAAAATAAGGGTAATGCTAACTTGTGCCCTTGAAACACAAGTTAAAAACTAAATTAAAAAATATTGTCTTGGAAATTGTGTACAAACTTTAATTAATTTTTAAATTGTTTTTTCCAATACAAATTTACTATAAGTGGATTTCTTAACTTGTGCCCTTGGGGCACAAGTTAGCATTATCCTTAAAATAATTAAAAAGAACGAAGGACTAAAAGTCAATCATCATCCACCTGTTAAAACATGTTACTCTACTATAGAGTAAAAAACACCTTAAACTTCAAGCAAGACGTTCTCTTGAAAAAGGGTATTCACAGTAGCATTATTTGAAATTCCATAACAAATGTTAGATCTTAATAAACACATCTATGCACCAAAGCAATTAATCAGACAACAATTGAATGATTAAAAATCATTCCTATAAGAGACAAGTGTATATCCAAATATCATATGCATGTGAAAATGTCTCCTTACGACATTAACAATATAATATGTGCAACAAAGCCTAAGAACATTTGAATGCCTAATTCACCGGGTTGAATGCCAAATTGATTAATATAATACAAGTAACGGGTGTAAACACTTCGTCGAAGTCGATTCCTTCCTTTTGAAGAAATTCTTTCTCCACAAGTATCATCTTGTGTTGAGTTACTTCTCCTTTAGGATTCACCTTCGCCTTGTAAATCCATTTCACATCAACTGGCTTCTTTCCTTGAGGCAATTTGACAAGTGACTAAGTGTTGTTGACTTCGATGGACTCTAATTCCTCATTCATTGCTTTCACTCACTTTGAATCTTTCAATGTCTCAGTTGTATTGACTAGTTCTACATCTGTGTAGAAAGCATAGGGTGCCAGCTCATCTTCTTCATCGACCGCATCATCTGATATAATCACACATTCTTGCAACCTTGCAGGTATGTGTCTTGTTTGTTGAGGTCTGCTTGGACCTGCTTCACCTCTGACTTCTTCTTGTCGAGCTTCTCTTTCGACCTCACTAGTTGGTTCTTCACATAAGATTCTCACTAAATCCTTCTTGACATTCTCAGTCCAATCTCATTCCTTAAACTCATCTATGATCACGCCCCTGTTAATCACAACTTGCTTGCTCATTGGGTCGAACAACTTGTATCCTCCAGTTAAATGATATCCTATTAGGATCATTTGAGTCGACTTGTCATCAAGTTTTCTTCTCAAATGATCTGATACATGTCTATGTGTTATAGATTCAAACACCTTCAAATGACTTAGGCTAGGATTGACACCAGACCAATATTCTTCTGGCGTGATTCCTTCTATATTTTTCGTCGGACATCTATTCAAGATGTATGTTGTTGTCAACGCAGCTTCTCCCCATAATTCTTTGGGTAGATGCTTGCCTTTCAACATACTTCTCACCATATTCATGATGGTTATATTCTTCCTTTTGACACATACTCTCCACCACCATCAGTCCTCAAAATCTTTAGCTTTCAACCACCATGCCTTTCGACCATAGATTTGAATTTGGCAAATACCTCAATCACTTCACTTTTTTTCTTGATCAGGTAAGTCCATAATTTTTGACGAAAATCATTTATGAACGTGACAAAGTATTTGTTACCTCCAATCAAATTCACCTAGATAGGACCACATACATCCGAGTATATAACTTCAAGAATTGCCTTCGACTTACTTCCTACATCCTTGTTGAAGCTATTCTTGTGTTATTTCGCCTGAACACATTCTTCACACACTTCGCTTGGAATATCGATTTCTAGTAATCCTGAAACCATATTTCTTCTCTTCAAGTCTCTGATGTCTTTGAAATTGAGATGGGCAAGTCGATAATGTCATATCTATTCATCTCTGATGGCTGCAGTTGCAAGGCACTTATGCTCCATCACATTAAATTCAATCTTGAAGGTTCTATTCTGAGACATTAGAGTCTTCAAGATTAACCTACCACCTGAGTCGAGAACTTTCATCATCTTGTATTTGATTAACACATTTTAGTTATTTTCGACCAACTGCCCTATGCTGAGAAAATTACTTTTCATACCTGATATGTACAATACATTGGAAATTACTGACCTCTTCCCATCTTTCCTCATAATCAGAACATCACCAATATCTTCAGCTACTTTATTGTCATTTGCAAATTTCACCATGTTCTTCATCGAGAGCTTTGTGTTGACAAATCAATCTTTCCTACCAGTTATGTATGATGAGCATTCTGAGTCTAAGTACCATTGGCCCTGAAATCTTTGTTCACCTCTTGTTGTAACCATCAACAACATCTCTTCTTCTTTATGTTTCGTCAGCTTTGCATCAGTTTCTTGATTCTTCTTCTTTTATTTAAAATAGTGATCATACTTCTGACAATTGTAACATTGAATGTAACTTTTATCAGGTTTTCGACCACCACTTCTTCATCTACCTGCAGCACCACCTCTTGGGTTGCCTTGATTTCAGGGTTTTCTCTGATTCGACCAGTTTCCTTCCTACTGATTTTGACCAATCGAATTGTTGTAGCCTCTTTTGTCTTTGCTGCCATTCCAACTTCCTCTGCCTTTCTTTTCTTTTTCTGACTGCGCCTGCAAAGTCGTATCACTATTCGAGTTTTCTGCAGTTCTTTCAGCCATCCTTTGTTCATAAGGCTTAAGCGTCCCTTGAAGCTCTTCCTTCGTCAATACTGACAAGTCTTTCGACTCTTCTAAAGATTATTAAAAATATTAGTTTAAACCAAATTAGAAGGTTTTAAAATTAACCAAGTCTGGGACAATTAAAATTCATATGCAGTAAATCACTCCATTCCAATTCATTCAAAGTAAAATAAAGGAATAACTAAAACTATTGGGATATTTATTTTCTAAAAAACCCATTCTTCCCCGCAATCACGCACCAAGCAAGTATTAATCACTTTGGAACTTCACAGCCCTAAAATGTTGTTGTAAGGGGTCAGTTTCCATTAACCACATTCCATGTCAAGAATAAACTAAACAAGAATTAACAATTAGAAAAATATAGATACACATATAATGTCCAAGAGAATTTAATTAGAAGGAAGATTCACCAAAATTACTAATATCAAACTGTAACCATAACACCTATAAAGTATTAACTCAATATTAACAAAAACAACCACAACCACAAAGAGTTATATGCAAAATATGCATTCTCTTAAATCTAAATGATCTGAATATAAACCGCCACATAGACAATCCGTCACCAAGACAACCACACCGAGATCTTTAAACGCCACAAAGATAATCACACATAGATCTTTATCCACCACTAAAACAATCACACAAGATATTTATCCGCCACTAAAACACTCACAATACATATAACATACCATGCATAATGCAAAATAAAAGTATAGTCACGTCACTTAGACAACCTTCCGATAACTATGTCATATCATGCATGTTACAAAATAAAATATAATTCTGTGACTTATATTAGCACAAAATAAACATAGTATTTATTCTTTTTTGTCTAAGCTTAATAAAAACAATTGACTTATTATCATATAACTTTTTCATTTCGGTCACACATAATTAATCATGACAATTAGGTAACAGCATTTTTCATTGTCATATTTATTCAATAACACTAAACTAGAATTGCTGACATACAAATATATCAATTCCATTTAATAATATTAGGAATATCACATATGAGAACTCAATTATTCCCCCTCCCCCCAATAGCAGTATCAGTTTAGAACCACTTACTCTTAATTTTCATTCCCCCCTCCTCACATAGACACATGTGTGTCTTTAGATTTCTAATTGGACTTGACACATAAGAGATTCAATCAAACAAAACTAAATACTAAATGAACCAGGATTTAGTGACAAATAAGGTTAAAAACAGAACAACTCAAGTTATTATTAGATTAAAGTGGCTCACTACAGTGTAACTCAATAACGATGAATTTAGGAATATGAAAACATATCATTATATTTTATCTTAAATTTTAGGCTTCCATCATAAAACTCCTTTCAATTCCTTAATCTCTAAACATTAAATATGTATGTAATGTCCATCCAATTCTAAAATCATGTTTGATTTAGACTTGCATGAGAAAAAGCCCTTATCTATATTTCACTCCGAATCGAAAAAGACTCTTTAATTTGACTACAGAAACAGACAACTTCAGAAAATACTCTCAAAATAATACCGGAAACAGGATGAAAGGATTATTGATGTTGCAAAATTGCTGGTGAGCAGAAATATTTTTTTGTAAGTTTTTAATTCTGTGTAGGAGTGTACAGAAACTATGGAAGTTTAGTGATGGGAGTTGAGAGAAAGTGGGATAGTGGAGAATAATATGGAACAATAAAAGTTAACCCGATAATAATAACAATAATTAATATTATTATTATTATAATTATTATTATCCTATTTCTATAACCACAATTAGGGGTGGTAAAACGGGTCGGATCTGTTGGGTCGACCTGTTTGATCTGCCATTTTAGACGGGTTGCACTGAAGTTTTCGGCTAGATATTTTAAGTTAGTCTGTCTCTCTTAACCCGTTTAAAAAAACGGGGTGAGGCGGGGTGTGACGGATTTTTCCCACCGACTTTTTGTTAAAACTTTTTATTTTTTAATGTAAAATTAAAACAACTTTAACTATAAAAACAACACTCTTCTTCTCTTAGATTTATATTGATTGAATTGTATTATAAATTATTATACAAACAAAATAAATTATAATTGTAACGTTTTTTCTATAACTTTCTAATACATGTGTTAATTGGAAAAACTTAAAATAAAAGAGCAATTATATGTCATACTGAATTATTAAGTTGTCAAATATTAGCTCACATTTTTTCTTTAGAAATAGATGTTAATTTTAAGAAAATGAAGAATTTTATTAGTGTATACGACAAATTTAAGATTTAACTATAAGGAATCAGTCAATATAAGAGTCTATATGACATAAACAGTGAGAAAGTCGGGTGTCGATATTTTATGCACTACTATTTTATGCAATGTAATTGTCATCATTGTTTGTCTTTTGTAAAATTTTAATTGGGCTCTTTTAGTAGTTAGTTTTTAAATAGGATTATGATGATATGTATTGTTTATTTATTTATGTATTTTGATACGTTTTTTATTGTGCTTAAGTTTATTTCATTATTTTTTTGTTGTTGTAATTGATCTTTATTTATTTTATTTTAAAACTGTTTGGACTAAAGACATGTTGAAGTTCTATTATGTGTTTTTAAAAAAATATTTTGTCGACCTCTTTGGTAATAAATATTTTTTTTATAAATTATGTAGTAAATCAAATTGTAAAATAAAAAATTAGCGGGACCGGCCCGCCAACCTGCCAACTCGTTAGTAAACGGGGCAGATTTGACTTTTGAGCTTGGAGGCCTAAGTTGGCCCTCCCCGCTTTTGGACGGGCTTAAACGAGGCGGGCTGCCCACTTTGATAACCCTAACCACAATACACAACACACGTTTCATACCCTCATTCATGTTTTAGTATATGTTATATTATCAAATTAAATAATTTCCTTAGTTACCATAAACTCTAATATAATTATTAAACATTGTTGCGGTGAGAATCGAGTATCAAGTTATTAATTAACTTGAATCACAAATCATGAAGTTCACCACCGAGCTTTGATTTATCCAAAGGAAAGGATAAAGATTGAACAAAACTCTAAGTGCGCTATGTAACAACAAAACTAAGAGAATATAAGGTTCAGGGGTTGGTTATACCTAGGGAAGGTGTTAACATCCTAAGTATCTGTAGTACTCTACAAGAACCTCTTGTTAGTATTTTGTGTTATGCTAAAGTTTGTTTGCTAAAGAAAAGGTACCAAGGTAAAAACCTAGGGTATATACACTAAGTATGCTCGCCAAGACGTCGCATCTCGTGCCTATGTATCCTAACTAGTGTGGAATCAAAGTATTCGTAGTTCACCTAATCTAGGGATGAAGAACACTTGACTATGGTCAAGGTTCCAAGGGGAACAAGCATTCATAACCATGATACTTGCATACCTAACTAGGGTTGACTTTAACAAAAGTCAAAGAGGGGAAGTGAGTACACTGTCGCACCTCGAAAAATCACGGAGACATTTCGGAGAAACGACCCTCGCGCGAAAGGCGCGAAAATGCGGTTCGACAGAGTCGCCACCGAACTTTATTTTTCCCGAATAGACGGGAGAGGAAAATATCGAGAAAACCTCTTAAAGCGAAAGGATAGGAACAGGGCTGTCGCAACCATGTTCCGGATTCGGGAGTCGGTTACGTGAGGGGAAGGTATTAGCACCCCTCACGTCCGTCGTACTCGACGGGAACCTCTTAAGGTATTTGTGGAGAGTGTTGTCTAGGTTTACTTGTTTTCTTCTTGTTATTAAAGGTAGAATTGGTAAGGTAAAAAGTTAAAGACGCAAAGGAGAGATGGGTGGTTAGAGGATAGAGTGCTCGCCAAGGATTGGGGCCCTTGTGCCTACGTATGCTCATTCGGACGAGAATGAGAAATCAGAGCGTCGTAGTTCGACTACGGGAAAGGATGGGGGAAAATGGAAGAATGGATAGAAGTGTGGAATAGGGGAAAGAATGAGAAATGTGCTCACCAAGATCATCGCAATCTTGTGCCTACATATCTTACATTCGAACGCGAATGAAGAATTAGAGCAATCGTAGTTCGTGGTAACAACCACGAAAAGATGAGGTTTGAATTGGTTTGACGTTGAGTTGAGGAACGAAAGAGTGACTGAAAAGCAACCCAAGAGCGTGCCTCAAGAGCTTGTCACTCAAGAATTCAAGGAATGCGAGATTCCAAGAACTCAGTTCTTTCGGGAATTGACTGAATAAGTTGAAGATAAAGAGTTGGATGTTTTGAAATCGAAAGAATGAACTAATAACAACTCGGGGGCGCGCCTTGAGAGTTACTTATTCGAATATTCAAAGAATGTTAGATTCTAAGAATATCCTTCTTGCGTAAGGTTAAAAAAAACATTGTGAGAAGATCGAAACGAAAACGGAATGTGAGGCAAAGAGGAAGTTGTTTTGAAGTAGCTCGACGACGTGTCGAGGATTTGATCGAAGATGGAACCGACTTGACGACGTGTCAAGGGTTAGATTGTGAGAGATGACATTGGTCCCTAAGGGTTCCTCCAATATCAAAAACCACGAGGAGTTGTGAACGCGTGTACGAAATGTGGGTTGCGAATGCATACGAGCATTCGACTTAGGAGAACGTTGGAAAATGTTTGAGTTTGAAAAAAGTCGAAAAGTTGAGCGAATAACAACTCAAGAGCGTGCCTCGAGAATTATTCACTCGAAGATTCAAGGAATGCTAGATTCCAAGAACCTCCTTCTTTCGGAGTTTTAATCGAAAGAGGTGTTTTGAAAAAAGTTGACTTGAATCGAGGGTGTGAAAAGAGTTTGCGGTACGAGAGACGAGAATACGAGATTGGATTTGAAAAGTATAGGAGGAATGACGATTATTTAGTAAATGAGACGTAGGCCTCACAATCAATTAATCGGGGTATTATCGAGATGCTAGATCTCGACAACACCTTTTTCATTAGAAAAATGTTTGGATGAACCACGGAAATATCACGCGGAATGCTAGATTCCTATAATATTTCTTTATCAAAAAGAGAATGCTAAGGCGAAAATTCGATCCACACATTATTTAAGGTGTACACCTTAATAATGATCGCTAAAAAAAATGCTAAATTTCAAAGATTCAATAAAATGAATAAAAAAATGAAATGAAGAGAAAAAACGAAATAGAAAATGGATTAGTCTCGAATAAATCATCATCTATCAATATTTTGATCGATAATAATTCTTAAAAATTGCCATTGACCAAAATGAGCAAGAAATCGATAAAAATAAAAAATGAAAGAAGTTAAAAAGAAAATGGTCTCGGGTTTGTTATTATTTGTCAACAATTTGACAAAGTTACAACTTGGGGTATCGTCATCGACCATAAAAAGAAAATGCAAAGTCTAGATAAATTGAAAAAAAAAATAGAAACTAAATGAGGCATCAACAAAAATGTAAAAAACTTAAGAAAATCACATAATAAAAACCAATGAGATATTATACGAAATTATTAACAAAACCTTGAGTTATCACAAGCAAAGATGTTAAACGAACTCTAAATTAATACAAAGGAATCGAAGAATAAAAAAAAAGGGGGTTGAAAAACGTATTTTAAGTAGAAAAGGGGAATCATATGGGCTTTCTAAAGCCCATCATCCACTTAAGAAACTGCAGCAAACAAAAATGATAGCAAGAGATGACATAGGCCTCACGGCCCAACCGTACTAAACCCAGACCTAGTGAGAAGTAACAGACCAACAATTGCTTATTCATTCGCAAGCCAAAAGTCTTGGAATTCCTGTCAACAGAGTCGTAAAACAAATCTGAAAGCTCTCTATTTCTCAACCTTCAATGCGTTATTTCAGACTCAATCTCTTTCCGGCTTTGATTTACTTCCCTTTTACACTATGTTTCAAGATTTTCTCGCGGTTTCAGAACAGGTTTGACTTCGGTTACGGTTTGGTTTTTTTTCACATTCTCTCTTCATCTTTTCCATTCTCTATTTCGGTTGAGTTTGATGATCAAGATAGGTGTATGGTTGTTCTATGGGTTGTTCTTTGAAGGATGAATGAAGAAGAAAGGGGCGGTCAAAGGGTTTTTTTGTGATTGTGGGTTGAAGTTTGATATGGGTTATGATTTGGAGATGAGAAGATGGTGGTGTTTCGAAAGTTTGAAGGTGGAGTTTCGAAGAAGAAGAAGATTAGGTTTGAAATGTTGAAGAGGAAGAGTTGGTTTTGTGTTTCTGTTTGAGTGAGGAGGCGCGGCGGAAGGAGTTGTGCTTTTTAGTAGGTGGTTCCAAATGATGAAGGGGTTTTGTTGAAGGTATTGGGTATGTAAGAAGAGTGTTGGGGGAAGAAGAAAGACCGGCGGCTAGGGTTTTTTCTCCAAGAACATTGCCCCCTTCTCAAGGTCCTCTTATAGGATATATGAAGGGTACGCTTGAAAGAGAGCTGAGAGGGATTTTGCTGCCGTTTTGTTTATTTTCTGTGCGTTTGGGATTTTGTCCCTGTTGCAGTGTGGTTGAGAGGTTTGTGATTCTTTCCCTTGTGTACTGACCATTTTTATTGCTGCAAAATGAGGGACTCACAAAATATGTGTTGGTGGGACCTGTTGTACCTTTTCTTTTTTTCCAAAATTACAGGATTGTACGAGTCTTTTTAGTGAGTGTGGCTTGCTGAGGTATATTGTGAAAATTCCATTATGGTTGCAACGTTATTTTCGTGGCTTGTTGTGGGGTACATCACGGAAAGGAGATGAGTTTTGGTTTGGGTGGAAATTCGTTGTCATGTGATGGCTTGATATTGTTTTTATACAGGCTTGCTGCAGTAAAAGGTTGTTTGTGGATTGAAGATGAGCCATGATAGTTTTGTGTTAGTGTCTCGTTGCGGTAGCTGATGTTTACTTCCCTCTGCTTGTAGTTTTTCCGGTCCATTAGGGATTGAAAATTTCTCAAATCACCGATTGCCGTAACGTCGTGCTACTGGGTTTCAAACTTGACCAATTCAAAGGAACCACATCCCAGCCAAGAGAACCATCCGCAATCTTGAAGGCCCCGTTGTCAATAAAGCTTGCGCTTCCTCAGTGAGATGTAAATGGAGAGGGAGTCACCCTGAGAAACCACAATGTTGTACTAAATGACATGAACCTCCAATTGTTTTTAGGATACATTAGAGAGAAAAATGATGAACCTTCTTTCTTGTAACTTGTGTTGGATTCTAGGCCATGCTTATCATTTCGTTTTGTTTGTAAGAAGGTCTTGGGACCTTAATCTCAAATCAACAGTCACTGTCATGTTAATTGTTTCTTTTTTAATGGAATTTACCCCTTTGAATGCATGTTGTCAATCATACGGTGGGCATAGGTATACGAAGGCCACTGAATTATCCAATTCCCACCGCTGGTATATTAGATAATCACAGTTTCATATTGCTTCATATAGCTTGACTTGCAAAACAAAACTCCCCCTCCCACAGTGTCTTAGAATTATTTATTTGATTAAAAGTAACCTCTTTCTCAAGATAAAACAAACTGCACTATAAGCAAAATTCCATTTTTTGAAAATGAGCCACAACTTACACCCATCGATTCTATCTTGAATTTAATAGAATTTGAAACTTAATTGCAAAGATGGTTTGGAACAAAGATAACTTAGTTCGTAATGGCCTCAATTGGCATAGCGGGTTTTTCATTCATTTTTCTGGTAATGGACCTTGAGTAATGATCTTGAAATTAACTTTGAGCATGTTTAAGTTTTCCAACAATCCTAGATGACCCTTTTCGTCATTTCGGGGCACCTAATCAAATTATGAAAACATTGAAGCTATGATTCCGCTTTAAACCGATCTTGTGCTAGATAATGCCTTCAAATATGCATTGTACTGAAAACTCTGCAAAAGAAAACGGCTTCGACCAGGTGTCCTGAACCGTTCCTCATTCGACATTATCCCCGCGTCTGAACGAAAATCCTCAAATAAAAATAGCAAGATTTTTGGACTTTTTGAATAAAGTAAGTGGGTAAATATACAGAATGGAGCCTATACAAAGGTAGGACAAATTTAGGGTATGACAGATGCCCCTATCTAATCGGCTTAAACATAGGGAAATGAACTGCTGCAGCGTTCATTTTCCCGAGGTAGAAGTCAATTAGATATGAAGAAGACCCTGAATTTGTCCGAAAAGAAAAGAGCTGGATGAGATATACCTCTGAGTAAACTGAAAATAACTGGCAAAAAGTCAACATCACCAAAAGGATGATGGAATGAAACACACGCGGCTACTACCACCAAAAGGATGGTAGAGCAAAGCACAATCGTACAATCTGACATTAATGACCATGACAGACCCCCCACCAAAAGGATGACGGAGCGAAACACAAACAAATATCGCACAATCTGACACCAATCCAAGTGACAGACCCCCCACTAAAAGGATGACGGAGCGAAACACAAACAAACTATCGCACAATCTATCGCTAATGACTATGATAGACCCCCAACCAAAAGGATGACGGAGCGAAACACAAACAAACTATCGCACAATCTATCGTTAATGACTATGATAGACCCCCCACCAAAAGGATGACGGAGCGAAACACAAAGAATATTGCACAATCTATCATTAATGACTATGACAGACCCCCCACCAAAAGGATGACGGAGCGACACACACGCCAAACAATATCGCACAATCTATCATTAATGACTATGATAGACCCCCCACCAAAAGGATGACGGAGCGAAACTCAAACACTATCGCACAATCTATCGTTAATGACTACGATAGACCCCCCACCAAAAGGATGACGGAGCGAAACACAAACAAACATCGCACAATCTATCATTAATGACTATGATACCCCCCACCAAAAGAATGGCGGAGCGAAACACAAACAAACATCGCACAATCTATCATTAGTGACTATGATAGATCCCCCACCAAAAGGATGACGGAGTGACACGCAAACAAACATCGCACAATCTATCATTAATGACTATGATAGACCCCCACCAAAAGGATGACGGAGCGACACACACCCCAAAAAATATCGCACAATCTATCATTAATGACTATGATAGACCCCCCACCAAAAGGATGACAGAGCGAAACTCAAACACTATCGCACAATCTATCATTAATGACTATGATAGACCCCCACCAAAAGGATGACAGAGCGAAACACAAACAAACATCGCACAATCTATCATTAATGACTATGATAGACCCCCCACCAAAAGGATGACGGAGCGAAACACAAACAAACATCGCACAATCTATCATTACTGACTATGATAGATCCCCCACCAAAAGGATGACGGAGCGACACGCAAACAAACATCGCACAATCTATCATTAATGACTATGATAGACCCCCACCAAAAGGATGACGGAGCGACACACACGCCAAACAATATTGCACAATCTATCATTAATGACTATGATAGACCCCCCACCAAAAGGATGACGGAGCGAAACTCAAACACTATCGCATAATCTATCATTAATGACTATGATAGACCCCCCCACCAAAAGGATGACGGAGCGAAACACAAACAAACATCGCACAATCTATCATTAATGACTATGATAGACCCCCCACCAAAAGGATGACGAAGCGAAATACACACACATAGGTTGCTATCACCAAAAGGATGATAGAACAACAAAAATTGAAGGTTACCAACACTGAAAGGATGCAGGCTAGGTTGAACTGACGAGGTTCGACTATCACCAAAAGGATGATAGTAAGGCAATTGACAACGGTCACGCTTGCATGATACGACTCATTGGGGAACACCCAAGAGGAAGATTGGATTGAAATGAAACAACGGGGTACGCCAACCGTCTTGCTTGGAGATCATAATTTTGTTGAAATGATTTCATGGTTACGCCCATGAATTCTGAAGAAGATGCCCCTGACTGGGCTGAATTTTGCTTTGAATATCCTTTGAATTTTGTGGGAGAAACCCACAATTGCAGAAGATTGATCCTGACTGGGCTGATGATTGCTTTGAAGCTCTTGAAGTTTTGTGGGGGAAACCCACAGTCTTGCGGAAGATGCCCTTGACTGGGCTGATGATAGTCTTGGAAATCTTCGGTATTGATCCTGGACCTTGACTTGCATATGTGAATGCTTGATGATATGATATTCCATAACAAATGGAAGTGCAAATGCAAATGCTGACGCGACGAGAGGCAAGATCTGGGGAAGTATAATATGGTTGGGTATGCATATGATGCAAGATGCTTATGATAGCGAATGCAATGCATATGATGCACATGATTGCATGCGGGTAATTGGAAATGCAGGGAGACATCAGCGCGGTGGACTCTGGTAGTTGCTAATGCGATTTGGACTTCGAGTGGTGGGAGGAATCGATTTCCTCGACACGCAGTTTACTGCAGACGCCATTATTTGAAGCAGGCGAAGATACTCTGGGTGCCCCAAGTCTGGGTACTTGGTGGTTTGTTGTGAATTTGTTTCAGAGAAGGTTGCAACTCTACTTGTTGATCAAGGTGACATGGTCTTGCCCCAATCTGAACTTGTTAATGGTTTGCCCCTGATTAACCAATTCTGAAGTTGAAACCGAACTCTGATGGCTTGCCCCTGCTCGAGCTATTGAACAATTTGCCCCAGCCTATAGGTTTTGAAATAATCTTGCTTTGTGTACGCCACTGAAAGTCAAGTTCCTCTTGATTTCCCTTTGTTGAAATGTCTTTGAATACCTAGCACTGTTTTGCAATTAAAATTGTACATTCACAAATGGTAATATTAATGCAAAGTTTGATGCAAGATTTGAAAAAGTATCGTTTTATTGAAGTGTCGTGATAGTGAAACGAATGGACCGTTAGCCCAGACGTAGTGCTAATTTTGATTGGTGTAAAAGATGTTGCAAGAATAATGACACCAACGCTGATGATTATCAATCATATGAGGAGTCAGGTTACGCAACCTCGAAATAGTATGCTTTCAGAATAAACCTCGCCTCAATTAGGTCTTTTGAGGGTTATAACGTGGTTTGGTTCGCGGTTATGAAGCAAAGGATGTTAGGCTCAAAGTAGGATTTGTACCCACCCCTTCTTCTTAATGATCTTCAGTCCTACGCTCAGTTAATTTCGTACTTGTCTGGACGGTAGAAGCTTGATACTTCAAGGTTTGCTCGTCGTGGAAGTCACCTTATTTTGGTATTGATGAATGTCAGTACCCCTTGATTTAGGTGGTCACTGAATCTTATTTTGTTTTTGTTGAGGGTTTTGGGGTCCTCTTTTGCTTTTGGTTTTTTGATCCCTAACTTTTGCATGGATTGATTTTGCTTGTCAAATCCATCGGGATTGCCTTGATTTTGCCTAAGTCCCCTATGAGGTGTTTGACTTAGCAGGCTTTTGATTTTTTTTGGATTTTGTTGGAGGGTTGTGATTGCCATGTCATGGGTCATTGATGAACAATCGTCTTTTGGATTTTACTTTTTTTTATTCGAGTGCGGGATTGGATTAACTGAACACTACCTTGTCCCAGGTTGAGTGTAAGGTTTGAATATCCGAAGGAAACTGCTACTCCTAGGCTCGAAGTGGTTTACTAAGGATTAACTCCTTATATCTCCAGTGTTTGGGGGATTGAAGCAATGCTTGTACATCATTGACGGGATTCTGTCTGAAAGCATACAGTTTGCAATTATGGGTATCTCGTTTTCATCATCCTCCCTCAAATCATGCTAAACAACAGTGAATAGAGTGGAGTGAATAAATGTGTCGGTGATAAGTGAAAATGAGTGAATACGACATAACTAATTCAAAACGTGCATAAACGATACATTAATGAAAACCAAATAAGAATGGCAATTGTTCAAAGCATACAATACTTAAATAAAACAAAAACATAAGAAATGCGTAAGATGAAATGGCAACATGACGGCCTTCTTCGGGGAAATGAACTTTGACTTGACTGGATTTGATCTGATTAACGCTATTTATTTGGCGGCATTGGATTGTTGATGACATTTGGAGACTTTCCGTTGAAGTTGATAGCATCCCTGTCGATCATGTCTTGAATTATGTGTTTGAAAGCTCTGCAGTCCTCAATGGTGTGACCTGGAGCTCCCTTATGAAACTCGCAATGAGCATTTGCATCGTAGTCGGCAGGAATGACAGTTGGGGGAGCCAAATCTCTTGGAACAATAGCCTTTTTCTCCATCAATTGAGCAAAGATACTAGCATATGTCATTGGCAGACGATCAAATACTCTATCTGGCCTCCATGTTCTCTGTTGACGCTGTGGGCGAGTACCTTGTCGTTGCTGAGTAGCCTGCATTTGCTGTTGCTGAGGAGGATATTGGTATCCTTGCTGATTGTAGGCTTGTTGCTGAGGAGCCTGTTGCTGTGGCACCTGAGCTTGAACTGCTTGAACAGCTGGCTGATAAGGCATCGGAGCATATTGCGCAGCAGCAACATATGGATACTGACAATAAGGAACTTGAAAAGGCATAGGAGCGGGAGCTTGCTGAGAAGCTTGCCCTTTCTGCAAAGAGATGGCATTCGTTTCCCCCTCTTTCTTATTGTATCCGTTGAAAGGCTTCTTGGCATTGGCTTGGTTGTTAGAACCTCCTGGGATCTTTCCACTCTTCAGCCCTTCTTCGATTCTTTCACCGATGATCACCAAGTCAGAGAATCCAGCGGAGACACTACCGATCAGCTTTTCGTAGTACTGGCCTTGTAAAGTACCCATGAAGATGTCAATCAATTCACGGTCAACAAGAGGTGGATGCACCCTTGCGGCTAGCTCTCTTCATCGTTGCGCGTACTCCTTGAAGGATTCATTATCCTTCTGAGTCATACTCTGAAGCTGAGTACGATTCGGAGCAAGATCGGTATTGTACTTGTACTGCTTGATGAATGCATCGGCTAGCTCAGCCCAAGTGCACACACTATTACGTTCCAGCTGCATATACCATTCGAGTGATGCCCCAGACAAGCTGTCTTGGAAGCAATGGATCATGAGCTTTTCGTCTCTGGCATAGGCAGCCATCTTGCGACAGTACATCTTCAGATGAATATTCGGGCAACTGAGACCTTTGTACTTCGAAAATTCGGGCACCTTGAACTTGGGAGGAATGACAACATCAGGCACCAAACACAATTCCAAAGCACTGAAAGAATTTGAATTGTGCCCCTCCATGGCTCGGAGTTTCTCGACTAAATATCGGCACATCTTCATGGCTTCAGAATCCTGAGCAGCAACAGGACTGGCAATGGGGATAGCAGCATGATAGTTTTGAACGTCGTCATACTGATCCATCAGAGTATCTTCGATATGAGGAACTGGGATTTGCACAGCAGTAGGTTGGACCTGCAGGATAACTCCAACAGTAACTCCAGGCGCTGGGATTGGCTGAGAAGTGTTTCCTTCGGCTGTGTTATTGAAGTTCAACGGCATCCCATGAGGATTTGGAATTGGGACCAAAGAGATGGTAGTAGACCCCAGTCCTTGACCATTGTTGTTGACGACAGTGGCGGCTTCACGCTGTTCTTCCTCTCTTCTGGCCAAGAGGATGGCTTCGAGGATCTGGTCAATCTTTCCTTTCATAGAATCCAACTCTTCCCTGAAGGCAGCTTGCTTCTGCTGAATCTGCTCCATCATTCGTCTTGTATTGGCTCTAGTTGCGTATTGGTGTCGAGGAATTAGCTTGATTTACTGGAGAGGAAGGAACGAAGACATAAGATTCTGTTGAAGGACTAGAAATGCAAAATGCACAACATATGAAATGCAATGCAAATGATATGCAAGATGCAATGCAAGATACAAGATCCAGGATCACAGGATCAAAATCAAACAATTTTGGAGCTGATAACTGTAACAGATCCACAACCACAATTTCCGATCAAAAATCTGACAGGTACAACCTATACGGGAAGGTCTAAACATTCTACCCATAAGCCCACTTACGGGATGGTTTCTACGTTTGGTTCCCAGAATCACGGACACTAGTCGTATTAGCGTCACGCAACAGGCTGGCTGTATTACGACGGTAATGACGATAAGGTCTCTCCTGAGCGGGGTCCTCACGCCAGGCGCACAAGGAGCGAGTCCTTGGAGACTAACACTACACGACCACCAATATTGGAACTGGTGCTAAAAAGGGTTCCCAAAATCATGGACCCTTCATTAATCAAGTCGTGCAACAGGCTAGCTGTGTTACAACAAGATCTACGAATAGGTCTCCTCTGGAGGACCTTTCATGCTAGGCCCACAAGGAGCGAGTCCTCGGAGACCAACACTACTCGACTACCAATTCTAAACTATGTTCTCTCTCTGCTTTTACCAAAGCACGGGCGTAGAGCCTTACTCATGACGTCATCCCAAGAACCAATAGGCAACCAGGATAACAAGCACAAATAAAATCCACAAGAGAACAAATACATAAACGAAAAGAGAAATAAAAAAAACAACACTCCTCACAAAACCCAAGATAGGCTCGACTCTCTCTTTGCATGGAGCAAATGTCCCTAGCTGTCGCACCTCGAAAAATCACGGAGACATTTCGGAGAAACGACCCTCGCGCAAAAGGCGCGGAAATGCGGTTCGACAGAGTCGCCACCGAACTTTATTTTTCCCGAATAGACGGGAGAGGAAAATATCGAGAAAACCTCTTAAAACGAAAGGATATGAACAGGGTTGTCGCAACCATGTTCCGGATTCGGGAGTCGGTTACGTGAGGGGAAGGTATTAGCACCCCTCACGTCCGTCGTACTCGACGGGAACCTCTTAAGGTATTTGTGGAAAGTGTTGTCTAGGTCTACTTGTTTTCTTCTCGTTATTAAAGGTAGAATTGGTAGGGTAAAAAGTTAAAGACGCAAAGGAGAGATGGATGGTTAGAGGATAGGGTGCTCGCCAAGGATTGGGGCCCTTGTGCCTACGTATGCTTATTCGGACGAGAATGAGAAATCAGAGCGTCGTAGTTCGACTACAGGAAAGGATGGGGGGAAATGGAAGAATGGATAGAAGTGTGGAATAGGGGAAAGAATGGGAAATGTGCTCGCCAAGATCATCGCAATCTTGTGCCTACGTATCTTACATTCGGACGAGAATGAAGAATCAGAGCAATCGTAGTTTGTGGTAACAACCACGAAAAGGATACGGGAAATTGAGGGGAGGTAGCTCGCCAAGATTATCGAAATCTTGTGCCTACGTATCTTACATTCGGAAGAGAATGAAGAATCAGAGCAGTCGTAGTTCGTGGTAACAACCACGAAAAGATGAGGTTTGAATTGGTTTGACATTGAGTTGAGGAACGAAAGAGTGACTGAAAAGCAACCCAAGAGCGTGCCTCAAGAGCTTGTCACTCAAGAATTCAAGGAATGTGAGATTCCAAGAACTCAGTTCTTTCGGGAATTGACTGAATAAGTTGAAGATAAAGAGAAGGATATTCTTAGAATCTAACATTCTTTGAATATTCGAATAAGTAACTCTCAAGGCGCGCCCTCGAGTTGTTATTAGTTCATTCTTTCGATTTCAAAACATCCAACTCTGTATCTTCAACTTATTCAGTCAATTCCCGAAAGAAATGAGTTCTTGGAATCTCGCATTCCTTGAATTCTTGAGTGACAAGCTCTTGAGGCACGCTCTTGGGTTGCTTTTCAGTCACTCTTTCGTTCCTCAACTCAACGTCAAACCAATTCAAACCTCATCTTTTCGTGGTTGTTACCACGAACTACGACTGCTCTGATTCTTCATTCTCGTCCGAATGTAAGATACGTAGGCACAAGATTTCGATAATCTTGGCGAGCTACCTCCCCTCCATTTCCCGTATCCTTTTCGTGGTTGTTACCACGAACTACGATTGCTCTGATTCTTCATTCTCGTCCGAATGTAAGATACGTAGGCACAAGATTGCGATGATCTTGGCGAGCACATTTCCCATTCTTTCCCCTATTCCACACTTCTATCCATTCTTCCATTTTCCCCCATCCTTTCCCGTAGTCAAACTACAACGCTCTGATTTCTCATTCTCGTCCGAATGAGCATACGTAGGCACAAGGGCCCCAATCCTTGGCGAGCACCCTATCCTCTAACCATCCATCTCTCCTTTGCGTCTTTAACTTTTTACCCTACCAATTCTACCTTTAATAACGAGAAGAAAACAAGTAGACCTAGACAACACTCTCCACAAATACCTTAAGAGGTTCCCGTCGAGTACGACGGACGTGAGGGGTGCTAATACCTTCCCCTCACGTAACCGACTCCCGA
The DNA here is from genome assembly GCA_963859935.3 of Lathyrus sativus. Lineage (NCBI taxonomy): Eukaryota > Viridiplantae > Streptophyta > Magnoliopsida > Fabales > Fabaceae > Lathyrus > Lathyrus sativus. The sequence continues at coordinate 569,678,599 of OZ012739.1, forward strand.
ATCCGGAACATGGTTGCGACAGCCCTGTTCCTATCCTTTCGCTTTAAGAGGTTTTCTTGATATTTTCCTCTCCCGTCTATTCGGGAAAAATAAAGTTCGGTGGCGACTCTGTCGAACCGCATTTCCGCGCCTTTCGCGCGAGGGTCGTTTCTCCGAAATGTCTCCGTGATTTTTTGAGGTGCGACATACACATCATAATGGTATCCACGTAGAGTTTTCCAACTCTAAATTAAATCTAAGTTATAAAATAAAATGGCTCTTACAAGGCCAAAAATGGAAAGTAAGTGTCTATAACAATAACACTCACATAGGGTTAACAAACCCTACCTTAAAGCTAGGTTAAAGAGGGAAGAAAAGTTCTAACTAGGAAAAAGGAAAATGAACCTAACAAGGTCATGGAAGGGTAGCAAAGAAACTAAACCATCCTAAAGGTATGACTTACCAGTCAACAGGGAAAACCCTCATTTGGAATGGACAAACTACTTGTAACAACAAGTGTTGGACTGATAAACTTTAAAAAAAGTATAATAACAATCAAAGTATCAAAGCCAAGTAGTTCAAATGAGATAACAATCCAAAAAGGACAGTAGATACATCCATCTTTCAAACCACACATAGGCATATAATCCTCTAGATAACTACTCAAAGAACAAACCCTAAAAACTATGTCAAAACAAACACCAAGACATGCTAAAAAATGAACCCTAAGTTGAGGTATCACCCAAAAATAGTAAATCATACAAATAAAATCCAACTCAAAGTTTTAAATCGTGTTCAAATATTAAAGAATACATGTGCAAAATCCCACCACAAGATTGGTGCAAAAAATCCATCAAAATTTCTCTACAAGCTGATAGTGTCAAAATGAATCGAGGACTCAAAACTACCAAAGATCTAATAAAAAAACAACATATATGGCTACCAAAAACATTTAATACTTCTTACATCATATGTAGAAACTTGACAAACAATTAGGTCAAAAAGATTTGAAAAAGTTCATCAAATAGAAAACCTTAATTCAATGGTAGTTTGGTAAACATGTTACAACAAATGACTTAAATAAAATAACGGAATAAATAATAAAAATTATCAAAAATGTGATAAAACAAGAGAGTATCTAAAAAATATTTTTTTTGTGATTTTTTTTTATATTTGAAAAATATTAAATAAGAAATAAAATATTTGATAAAAGAAAAAGAAAAAGAGAAAACAAAAGTAGACAGAGGGTGTAAGCAGCACTAAATTTGAAGGGATAACCCAATGGGCTTTTCTAGGGGGGAGGGGGTGCGTCCAACAATAAATCCTAAGCCCAAACCAAGATTGGTTGTATGGTTCCATAGAGAGAGTCTAAAGAGACTCCTCCATACACCCTCGTCTACCACCGTTAGATCAAAACAAAACTGATCACACGACAAGGAAAGTCAGGCACATGGTGAGATCTAGGAGGAGTATATACATGGAAATGGGCCAAATGGCCTGATGATACCGATGATAGGGCTATGATGGTGACACTTGTCACCATCCTGGCTTGACAACCATAAAAAACATGCAAAAAGGGCAAAACAACAAAAGGAATGTATCAGTAAAAATCAATGTTCATTCTTTTTTCGTCCCACGAAAATAAAACTTTCTTTCTATCAAAATGAAAGCTCGTCGGAAGAGAAACCAAGCCTTCAGAGAAGACGGTGGCTGGCGGCCAGCCTCGGTGGCGTCGCCACCTCTCTCCATCCAAAACTCAAAAAAACTAACTCCCCCTATTAAATCTCCCCTTCTGAGTCCGAATTTGGACTCAGAATTCCCAAAATTTTCCTTTAGCCTTTGAAACCCTCAAATCCTAAAAACCCCAAAAGACCTTCAAAACAAAGCAGGACGAAAGGGCAAATGTAAATGCACAAACAAAGGCGGAGGTGGAAAAGAGAAGACGGTACCTGAATGGAGCCCTTTTAAAGTCAAACTCTAATGAAGATTCAACGAACTAGAGATGGGTTTCTTTACTCCTTCTTTCTCTTTCACACTTTAGAAACTAATATGGTTAGGTTTTGAAACCTTTTGTGTTAGAATTAAAATTAGGGCTTTTCGTTTTCTTATGTTCTTTCTTTCTCTTTTCAATTTTTTCCCTCTAATGAATCCCTAAGGTCCTCTCTTATGCTCATTCAAAACCCCTCTGTTAGACAAACTGAGTTTTTTGGCTGTTGCAAATTCTTTGTCATTTTCCATTCCCATGTCAATACTCTTGATGCTAAATCTGTTGAATTCCTGGTACACTGAAATTTTCCCTTTTTCGTGTATTCTGTGCCACTGTAACAGCTTGGTAAAGTCCCTATCCTGTTCTATAAGCTGTTCTGACTTGTCTGCTATGACTCTTGTCCATTTTTTTAAAATACTTTGAATTTTGACTTTGTGATACATGAAAATGTTGTACAATGTGTGATAACATGTGACATGAATTTGTGAATTGTTTATTATTTGAGAATAATAGCTTATGTCATAATGAATTTTTGAATTTTGTTTGTGAATTGAATTTCGAATTGGTTCTTTGAATGGTTTTTGAAAATTGATTGAATTACTTTTGGTTATGGCTTGTGAATGAAATTATGGTCTCTGAATAGTTTGATGTGTTTGAATTTTAGTCATTATGTGAACTTGAAGTATGTGGATTTGGTTTTGAATTTGATTGAAGTATGGTTTGTGATGAAATGAAAAAGTTTATTTATGGCATGGTTGGATTTTTTTCATGGTTTGAAATGTGAATTTTGTTCATGGTTTAAATTTGGAATGAATTTGGATGGTTTGTGACATGTGAACTTTGCTTGGTGTAGGTTTGTGACATGGTAAAGATATGGGGATGGTAGACATGAAGCATGGTGATGAAGGTGCAATCAAGTGATGGTGTGATGAAGACAAAGGCGTGAAAGGATAAAGACTTGAAGTTTCTTATAGCACAAGTAACAAACATTCTTATAATGTAAACATAGGATGCATCGTGTTGTACTTGTACAATTTTACTCTAGAAGTTTTTTTTTGAATTCTTTCTTTAGGCTTGCAAGAACCAATTACTTGTGTATTGAACTTGGTTCATGGGCATACCCTTGCTAGAACTTGTGTGACACTTTAGAATGCGCAATTTCTTTGTATTTCTTGTGAATGTTCGTGGAACCAATGAGTAGACCTTACTTGGTGCACTTGCAATTTGATGAATTTTGATACACTTGAGAATATGCAAATTACTTGTGTCATAATATGCATGATCCTAAAAATGGTTCAAACATGGGTTTGGGAAATAAATTCCAACATATTTTGGAGATAAACTCGGGCATGGCTTAAAATGTGAATAAACCATAACTTGAACACATTCTTTGATCAACAGGTCAATTGTGTTATGAGTAAACAGTTCAACACATTCTTAACTCAAACTTCTCCATTAATCAAGTAAACAATTCAACTTGGATCTTTGAACAAGCTTGCAAATAACAAAAACTAGCCATAGCTCTACTTGATCCACCACATCGTCTTAATGTCCATTTTAGGGTATGGTTCAAAATACATTGGTACATGACTTAGAACCATATTGAAATAGCCTTCAAAGATCAATTGAAAACACATGATCATGCCTTTGAAATAGATCCAATCACATAGCTTAATAGTTGATCATGTCATGACTGCTTGACCACAGGTATGAGGGCACATCCCTCATTTATCTCTTCTTCAAACCAAAACAAACTTACAAGAACCTTTTGAACCTAAAAGCAATGGCCTCATAAACCTTTTGATCCTTTACAGCAACCCTGATTTCAAAAATGAAAATAGACAAACAGAAACTAACAAAAGGTTAGCTATGCATGGGTGATTGTCCTAAGATGATGTGCAAATGATGATGATATCTAGAGGGTAAAATTTAGGGTATGATAGTTTCCTCTATTTAAATAGTTGTTACCGGATGACATGAGAGATGACGATTTTCATATGATCAAGGTAAAAGGTGTTTAAATATAGCAAACCAAAAATTTTGCCCTTAGATGCAATGCTATACTAAAGACCAAGGGAACTATGCAAATGCTAACATGCCATGAACTCTACCATAATGATAATTATGGGATGATAAATGCAAACATGCAAACAAGAACGGAAGCAAACAAGGTTAGAGTCACCATAATAAATAACCACTCACTGTGGGTGACAACAATACTAAGGAAATCTAAAGTGATCAAACATAGGTTTAGACATGTCCAGCATAATACTCTAGAGGAAGATTCTTCATTGGAGATAGAACCAAACAGGTGGTCTCCACTGGGGAAAAACAGAGTCAACAGATTCAAACATGATCGGCAGACTAACTGGGGAGGAAAAAAAGAAGACAAAATAGAAATCTTTATTGGGAACAAAACCAGAAAGTAACATGATCCGCAATGGGGATCAGGTTAAAACAAAGAGTTGACCTCCGACAAGAGAATCAAATAAGACAACAATGATCTTCTAACAAGAGACCAAACAAAACAAGGAATTTCCTTAAAGTGAAAAGTTTAAATGGGATCTTCAGAAAACGACATGAAAAGTAAACATGATAAGTCTAAATTTGGAATATACCAAGTGAGTTGAACTCTGAGAATGCCTACAACATCTAACTTTCCCAGGGGACGTCGGTATCAACCAATGATAAAAAAATATATATAACAGAGTCGGGTGAAATTGCTAATAACCATTGGACTTTAAACAATGCCAGTAGCGATTGGACTTTAAATACCAATAACCATTGGATTTTAAACGATTCCAGTAACAACTGGACTTTAAATACCAATAACCATTGGATTTTAAATGATGCCAGTAACGACTAGACTTTAGATACCAATAACAATTGGATTTTAAATGATGCCAGTAACGATTGTGTAACACCCCACTCTACCCCGTACGCGTATTATAGGAATATTAAAGAAAATACATCAGAGTTTTCAAAACACATAGGATGTCACATTGACATTTTTCTCATTCGATGAAGTATCAAGTCACTTCATGCTTTCCACAATATTTCAACAAGGTCATTCAATAAAATAGCGGAATAAAATCAATGTTTAAACATAATTCCCCCAACCGGTGGTTATACATCATTAATCCAATAGATAAAAGATACATAACAATTAATCAAGAAAATAAGCAAAATATAACGTAATCCCGTCATCCCATGTCACGTATCAGAGCAACTCCTAGGACTCGATCAAATAGCAACACACTCCAAGTACTAGTCAGGTACCTGGTCATCTGCACACCCCAAGGAGTACAGACGCAACAAACAGAAAAGGGGTGAGAACTAAATTCAATAAATAAGCGGTGAAATACACATGCTAAAGAGTAGTTACACACCACACATGAAATCATACACATGCAACGCACATACACGTGCCATCTCAATCACTCGACATTAATAGCCCATAATCAAATACAAATATGTAATGTAACTCACTGACTCAACATAATGCATGTGGTACCAACACAAATACATACGGTTCACCCTAGAACCCAATTCCCGTCGAAATCCGGATAAGTCGTATGCGTTCCTCTGAACTACAACTGATCTCCACAACGACTTCCACATGAAGTCTGGATGAACTAGGTGTCGCGGTGAAATTTGGATACCAAACTATTGATTAGTTTGAATCTTTAATTCATTTTGCAACCGAACTTTGATTTGTCCAAAGGAAGGGATAAAGATCGAAATTCCCACAATGCAATGCAAATGCTAGGTTTAGAGAGTTATAGGTTCGGGGGTTGGTTAAACTTAGGGAAGGTACTAGCATCCTAAGTTTCTGTAGTACTCTACAGGAACCTCTTGTTTTATATTTGTTTATTGCTAAGTGTTTATCTGCTTAAAGGATTAGAGACCCTAGTGGTTTATATCTAAGTATACTCGATAAGATATCACATCTTATGCCTACATATCCTTACGGGAGTGGAATCAGAGTATCTGTAGTTCCCCTAAAGGGTTAGAGGAGCTCTTTGACTGTGGTCAAAGTTCCTACGGGTTTAGGGTAGTTGTTTTGATTGGGTTTAGGAGAAGAGATGAGTCTTCATGTTAAGGGAGATGTAACCACCACAAGTGTAAAGGAGGTTGTAGGAAAATAGTCTTTGCATCGTCTTAAGAAAAGGGCTTAAGTACTCGGATTGTTTGACGAGTATGCCTTTATCACTCTTAAGGCAAAGTTCCTACATGTTTAATTGTATTATTGTGGGGGTGGAGATTATATCTCACTTAAGATGATTAACATCTATTCTCTATTGTGTTTGAAAAAAGTTGTATAGTGTTGTTTGTTTGTCTAAGTTGTAGAGATAAAGACAAGGTCCTTCCTATGGGATAGGATCTATCTTAAGCGATCAACTTGAATGGAATCAAGGATCGTGGGGAAATGATGCAAATGACGTGCACTACACACAAGTGTTGACTCATGTGTAGGTTTTTCCTTTGGACGAAATGCAAGGCAGAAATGTAAATGCGATAATGTAAATTACTGTAACGTAAATTGCGGAAATAAAATCATACACACGCATGAAAGCGCTGAAGTGTGTGAGAGTGAAAGGTGTCGTGAAGTGCACGATTAGTTTGTATTAGGAGAAGTTGAATTGATTTTAGATGGGATATTGTATTATTTCTAGACGAGATTAATTTTAAGGGAATTTATTATTTTAAAAGGAGTGAATTGATTTTAAGAAAAAAGTTGTATTATCTTTTTTAAGGAAAATGTTGAGCTAGACTATATGAGTTGATTTTCAAGAAAAATATTTTTGGTGAGATTGTTAAAAAAAAAATGTTTGCTTAAAATTATTTTAAATATTAAGTGAGTTAAATAAAGGGGTCCTATTATTAAAAAAAAATAATAATAACTAGAATTCTAATAAAAGTGTTATTATTAAAGTAGGGAGAAGAAGGTTTTTTAATCTAATAAGATGTCATTTTTAAAATAAAAAAAATAACCAGCGCGATAACAATAAAAGGTTATTAATTTTATGAGGAAAGCCTAATTATTTAATTTGTTTTAATAATGATAATAATAAATAAAACGTACCTAATAGGATTAAACAAAACAAAAAAACAAGGTTAATAATTATTGGATTAACTAAATTTAACAAAGGTTGTTTTAAATATTAATATATGAAAAGGTTTTTTTTAATAAATAAAATAGAAAAAAGAAAAAACATTGATTACTTAAATAAATAACTGATTAGCTTAATAGGAATTACTACATTATTTTAAAATTTAATTAATGGTTTGCTATTTTTTAAAAAATTAAGGTGTTAATTGGTGATTAGCGCTGATTAACGGATTGATTGAGTGTGGTATGTGTAGGTGAGTGTAATCAGAGCTTAGAAAAGAAAAAATACAATGATAAACCCTAATTTCCCAACGAATCCCAAATTGATTCCCCTTTTGCTTTCCGTCTCTCTCTTCGTCTTCTCGATTTCATCTCTTCTCCTTCATCATTTTTTTTACCTGAAACACAAACCAAATAGATTAAAAGCTTCAAAATAGTTTGACGTAAACGAAAGGATTACCGCAAATTTTGAACGACGGAAGTTTTTTGCTTCGGTTTCTCCGGTGGCGATTTGCGATGGATTCAACGAATGGTTTGTAGTGAAGGCGATGAGTTTGGGGCGTTAGCGATTTCCGGTGGTGGACAGTGATCTCCGGCGACGATGATGACGGCAACCTCCGAAGATAAGTTCCCCACTCTTTCTCACATACACATGTTTGGGTGCTCTGTGAGTTCTGGATTGTTATGAATTGCTTCGTGTCTGAGGTTTTTCGTCTATATTTTCATCTGTGATTGTCCGTGTATGTGAATGTGTTTTTTTTCTCTCGAAACCGATTTGTTCTCGATTTATAGTGTCAAACCTGATTCGGAGAATTGCTATGCTGATTAATATGTTTCCGTTTTGAGCTGAACAGGTTTTAACACTTTTGGAAATAATTGGATTTGTCTTAAACGTGTCTCAAAATTGTCTTGAAATTCCTAATTGTACGATTTATGGATTTTCCTTTCTCTGCTCATTATGTCCGATCTTGTCTGCCAATTGTTTTGGAAGTTAATTGAATTTTGTCTGAATTTGCTCTAAGCCAATCAAATCGAAATTGATTGTGTTTGGAATGGCTTTAATGGCCTGTTCATAATGTTATCCTCAGTTTTAATAACACTACCTTATGATTGTAGGGTGTTGGAGCTTTGCGCGACCTCAACGGTTTAAGTCAGAGCTTCCATAGTATTTAATTCTCACAAGATGGGATCTTTCACAAACAGTTCCCTTCCACACACAACGTGCTGATAAGAAGACCAAAATACTCTGGAAGTTGAGGGAGGAAAATCTTCTTGTGAATGTATCATGTCATTATCAAGATTATAATTCTTGTCATCATCATGTTTTACAACAGGTGACTCAGGACCAGCTCCTTGATTTGAAGCCAGTGTTACAGCTTTGATGTGGTTATATCATTAACGTGGTTATCTTCAACAAATATTGCAGACTTGACTGACTGAACTAAGATATTCAACAGCCTCCGGCGGTTATCAATGCATAAGCTTTTTAGAAAGTGCACATTTATCTTGTTATGGAAAGCTCGCGCATATTCTCCAAATGATTGTCTGGCTTTGGCCCTGCTCATTGATTCGTCATCAGGTGAATAGTCTAAAGCTTTACTTAAATTGCACTCCCACTCAATGACAAAGACTGCTGATAAAATTCCTGATACAATTCCACTTTCCCCATCCAGTGTGTTCAGGCAAAAGAAACTACCATCAAGTATATCAAGAGAGATCTTCGCCTTCTCGACAATGCTAAGAGAACTATCATGTTCTACACAGATTTCTGCATCATTGCTTAACATAGAAGCTGCATCTTGTGCCCAAGAAAAAGACGAACCCTGTATAAGACTGACTAATCTCCTTAGAATCTCCTCATAGATGAGAATCAATGCATTCCTTGACAGAAAAGGCATAGATTTTCCTTTTGATGAACCACCAAGAAGAGAGCACATAAACTGCACATGAGAAGTGCTATATGGAGGTAGAGAATGAGAAGAAGCGGTAGCATATGATTACAGAGATTCATGATACCAATCTTGGCGAGAACTTCAACATTATAACAAGCTCGGGTGAAGACTCAACAAGCTTTGTCTGCATCATCTGTAGAGCAAGATACTGACTTGGCAACGAAAGCCTCAATTTTGAAAATTGGGAGGAGACGTCAATGAGGTACCGTCCGTTTTTAAGCAACTCCGTTGGCTCTAGCAATACAGAATTTGTATGTCCGATGACAACCATCGTTTTTTTCTAACAATGTTATTGCTATGCTCACGAAACCAATTCTGATCAACTTTATGCAGGAGCTGTAGGATATTGGCATGAGAATTGGTTCAATTGTAAAAGTCTGACCAGCCTTCATCACACTAACTGCTTTATTTCTTCCATAATGAGGAATGTTTGGTGCACAATGGAAAAGCTTTCTGATTCCATGACCACAATATGATTTCACCACTGAGGAGCCTGACATTAAAGCATGACGATTAATAACTTCGCCAACTTCACGGAATCATACCCCAGGTTTAACAACGGATATTGCCTTATCCGGACACTCATAAGTGCATTTGACCAACTGACGGGACTCTTCGTTCACATTTACAACAAAGTATGTTTCATTGAGATCATCATGAGCACCTTCATAGTACACAGTGACATCAACATTTACGATGTCGCCATCCTCAAGCTTCCTTGCATCAGGAATTCCATGGCAGATCACTTCATTTACTGGCGTGCAGCAAGATTTTGGAAAGAAATGGTAATTGAGAGGTGATGGGTATCCTCCTGCAGCGATAGTTGCCTCGTGAACTACTCTATCAATTCCATCTGTTGTTCTGGACCTGTGGTTATTTGGTAGATTATGTTTGAATATTCTAACTGATATGCTTTGTTTTCTTGAGGACTTATTCAGGTGGCATAGGTGTGATCTTTGGAAGTTTGAAAGGTTCCGCGTCGTAAACCCCCATGGGCCGCGCCAAGCTGCTAATCATTTCCGAAGGAATCCAATGTTTGGTGGCAGTCATACTAGGTGTTTGCAGCCTTCAGAACAACTACGCTCAGCACCCTCCATCATGCTCCTAATATGATAAACCAACTCGGTTTTGCGAGCCTTTCGAATTCACACATCAGTTGTTATGTACTCGTTGCTTTAATGATTGGCAGTGGGTTATTAATTCTTGTATATGATGACCTGTTTGAGTTTTAGCATAGGGATTCTAGCCTTTTAGTAGCACTTGAACCTTGAACATGTTTTGTACAGAGCCTTGAATTTGAATGATATGAATTTGTATGATAATTTCATTATTGACTCAACTTCAATGCAATGTCTCCCAATCATATGAGGTCCCAAAAATAGCTATTGTTTTAGTAATGCCTATCTTCATTACCCGAATGTAACTGGAGTATCATAAAATAACAACCTCTGGCCCTACTCAATGTAATACGCATGGGAACCACGTCCAATCATAGAGCACCAAAAGTGACTTTCCTTTGAAGAACAAAATAAAAACTTATTAAGAAATTCCTGTTAAAATCTGGTTCAACATGCACCGACTGATTCACCACCTTAACATATTTCAAATCCCACAATAAATCCAACTCTTATGACTTAAAGGGCCAACGATGGTACCGAGCTTAGTAATTTGAAAATACAAGTCCTTTGTAGTGGTACACTGTGAAGTTTAAGCGTTTTGAATTGATATCTCCTTTCATCTTACTGGTATTTAACATAATTTTCAGAGGATAAAAATCTTGATAATTATAGACACAGAGCCTTCATGACTTCTGAATCTTCTGCCACAAGTCTGCAAAATGAACATAAACTGGGTAAAATTGTTAGTTGTGCATGGGTGACGGCCTTAGATGATCTGCAACAAAAAACAAACAAACAAACAAACAAAAAATGCACCAGGAGGTGGGGAATCCTGCAGTCAAAAATTAGGGTGCAACAGATGCCCCTATTTAAGTTACTTCTATTCGGAGATACGGAGGTGAAAATATCCGTCTCGACGAGATAAGAGGGACTTAAATATAAACATCGCACGAATTTTTGGCCGTAAGAAGCCACCGAATGCAAATGATATGCAATGATATGAGAATGCAGGACAGAGGTCCTGTGGAGAAATGGCGCCGCAGGGGAGAAACACAACACACGGGAAGAACAAAACGAGACTCCGCGGGGGGAAGATTGATAATCACAAAGTGTCTGTAAATGTGTTGTGGAGAAGCTTGCGAGAAAATCCACTTGAAGAACGTACTGCATAGGTAAAATGTAATTGATTCAAGACATCGGGTGGAGAAGTCTATTGTCAAGGCTTGTAACTGTAATTGAGAATACTTTTGCCAAAATATTTTCTGTTAAAATCTGTAAGGAATCTACTGCCGAGATTCTGTGTTGAAGTCTGCTGGAGATATACTTCTGACGAAGTTTTCTGGAAATCTACTGCCGAGATTAACCAGGAACTGAAATAAAACTACCTTCTGCCGAGGTCTTCTGGGAATCTACTGCCGAGATTAACCAGGAACTACCTACTGTCGAGGTCTTCTGGGAATCTACTGCTGAGATTAACCAGGAACTGTAAGATGTTTGGATGATTGTCGTTGTAGACTGTAGTTGTAAATTGTTGTTGTAGATGTAGAACTTCCCCGAGCGTCATGGTCTGGATGCTATGAGCCGGTCTCGGTCCCTTCCCAAAATGATGAAAACTTTTGAGAGCATCTTTATAGGGGGTTGTAAATTTGTAAATGTCGTTGTAGATTGTAAATGTAGTTCTTTGTAGAACCCTGTAGATGTAGTTCATTGTAGAACCCTGTAGATGTAGTCCGTTGTAGAACCCTGTAGATGTAGTTCGTTGTAGAACCCTGTAAATGTAGTTTGTTGTAGAACCCTGTAGATGTAGTTCGTTGTAGAACCCTGTAGATGTAGTTTGTAAATGTAGTCGTCAATGTAATGCATGCCTTCTTAAATAAAGAGAGACTATTGTGATAAACTTCTTCGACTTCTTCGGGGAGATGTCGCTTGACGGAAGCAAACTTGTGTGATGAACTCGCTGGGGAATATATTCCTGGGGAGTACCTCTGTTGTTGTAAAAATATGTGAATTCTCAAATAAAGAGAAATGTATGTAATTGTCTTCTCTGATGAATCAATAATGTTGAGGGACCCACTGAGGGTAACTGAACTGTCTTGTGAAAATTGTCGTTTGTCGTTTTGAACAGGATCCTGATCAAAACCAGTTGCTCAAATAAAGAGATTGTTGTAGATGTTTGAGAAAATTTTGTTGAAGAAATGTATGTCTTCATGAATATTCTTCCTGGGGAATAGGGTGCAAAATAAATGCACACTTAATCCATGTTCAAAGGTTGGAGACGTCCATGATGTGATTGCCAAAAGACCGAAGTTCGATTCGGGAAGTAGCCGAAAGGAAACTGTCAAGCAAGACTTGACCATTGAGGTGTGAACTCAAATGGAATTGTACTAAAATAACCGTCTTCCACGAGGGTTGAACTTCACGGGGAAAATGAAACATTATGCTCTTTCTGCCTAGGGTTGACAACTCTAATTGGAGGGATAAGACACACCCATACACCTAGGGATAACTATAGTCAAAGCGGTAGAATAAAACAAACGCAAAGAATGCAAAAATGCGCATGCCGTGCTGTCTACTTATATGCTATGCGTATGCTTATGCTGACGAGACAAACAGAAAGAGGTGATCGGAGATGAAATAAACATCTCGGGATAAACATCTCGACCAATCTTCGAAGATGGAAGTACCACTGGGGATAGACGGAGAACCAGATATAGGATCCCAATCCTGCTTCAAAGCTTCAAAAACTTCAATTGGGGGAGTAGAGAAACACTCCACTCGGGGATATAACAACTTGATCTTGCTGAAGAGATTGTTGAGATGAATCAAAGCCATTCTGAGGTTTCGAAGGGGATAAAATAAATATCCATTTCAGTGGGGAATCCTGGATAACATAGTTGCTGAATATGTCGTAGAAACTTCACGGGGATGAAATAAACATCCGCCTCGCTTCAAATTTTCAAATGCCCCAAGTCTATGGTTTAAGAAACAACATCTAGAGAGGATTTTACAGAAAACTTGATGTCCAAATGCCCCACCGTTTTCAAACTCTCTAGAGATTCACCGAATCTCGACGTAACTGCCCCTGATTGGCAGTATAACTGAGTCTTCCAATTTGTGCTTTAGATGAAAGCCAAATTCGTACGGATCAAACTTCTTGAAAAATAAATTGCCCCAGGTGCGCAAGGTCTTCCAGTTCATCAAAGCCCGTTTGTAATCTTTCTAAGATGTCAAGCGCATTTAGCAAGTCAGAAATGTTAATTTCGAAACAGGTAATGCAACACATTTGTCTTGAAGTTTTTTTTGAAACGAGATATCGCAATAATTTGTGATCGAAACCACTAGTTAGGATTAATGTTATTTATAAAGCCGATTTAATTTGAGCATAGCTCAAGGAGTCAGGAAACAATATCTCATCGGGTATGCTTTCGAACTAAACCTTACTTCAATTAGGACTTTGAGGGTCATATATGGGCTTAGTTTATGACTTGTAAATCGGAGGAATAAAGGGTTAGTATATTTGTGCCCACCCAATTTTTGAAAGATGTTTATTTTTTTGATATTACCCTGCCCCAGGCCAAAACGAGATTTCGGTTTGGGAGAAAAAACAAATCTTTTCTCAAGGCTTGAAAAAAAAGAGGGTTTAACTATGTCGGTGTTTAGGTGGTTGAAATAAGGCCTTACATCATCAGTAGGGTTCTTATTCGAAGCATACAACAAGAGATTATGTGTTTTACTTCATCATCCTCCTTCCAATTCTTCACCAAAGTGAGAAAAATTGGGTAAAAGTCGATATTATAAATTATTTTGAAAAACATTTGAGTGAAAGCGAATGGATTTCTTCAAGACGAACACTTATTGCATTACTTATTCAAAATAACAAGTTCTTACATGCCAAAGATACTTTTAATCAAAGAAATGAAAACATAAAAGCAAAATTAAGTGAAAAGCCGAACAAGCCCTTCTTTATTATGCTTTGAAATGGAGATGTGTGGTCTTTTGATAACCTTGGATCATGGCTTCGGAGGATAAACCATGTTGGGGTTAGGATTAGAACCCTCGAAGGATAAGATTCCGCTCTTAACCAAATCTTGAACGTCTGCCTTCAAACCATAACAACTCTCAATGTCGTGGCCAGGAGCACCTTGATGATATGGGCAAAATTTGTCAGCTTTGTACCAATACGGGAGTTTCCCAGGTACTTTAGGCGGAGCTTTTGTTTGGATGTGACCTCTCTGAATCAAGACTGGAAACAGTTCAGCATATTTCACAGGGATGGGATCAAACCGATGAATTACCTCTCTTGGAGTATCCAGAGGCATCCTCTGATACCTTCTCCGAAGCCGTCGATTCTGTGGTTGATTTGGAGAAGCCAACTTCTGCTTAAGAGGTGGTTGTTGTTCACGCTGAGCGGGCATTGCATACTGATGTTGAGGATGAGGTACCGGAGCTATGAATTCTCTGGAAGGTCCACTGTCATCTTCATTGTCTGGGGCTATACCCAAGTTGTGATGGTAGTGCTTCACAAAAGCAATAGCTAAGTCTTCCCAAGACTGGATGTGGTTACTTTGCAGCTTCATGTACCATATCAATGATGCCCCAGATAAACTTTCTTGAAAGCAGTGAATCAATAGCTTGTCGTTGTCAATATAAGCAGTCATCTTTCGACAAAACATTGTCAAGTGGTATTTTGGACAGCTGATACCCTTGTAGATTTCGAAGACAGGTATCTTGAATTTTAGAGGAATAATTGCACCTGGAACTAAACATAGTTCATGAGCACCAAGACCTGATGTGGTAGTTCCTCTCATCATCTTCACTTGTTCTTTGAGACCACGAATTTCTTTCTCCATTGCTATGAATCTAGGATCATCCACTTCTTTTTCAGTAGGAGTGTTCTGAGGATCAACAAACAGGTTGTCTTGCGAAGGTTGAAGTTGCGCAGGAACATCCACTTGCTGCACAAAGTCGTCATAGAAATAGTCGAATGTCGAATCAGTCCTTACTTTGAAGCTAGTCATGCGATCCATATCTTTCGTTCTCCTTACTATCCCTTAGTAATACTTCGAGCTTGGTCAGATGGTCGAGATGTCAACTGACGGACAAAGACGGAAATCTGAATGAGGATACAGAAGAGCAGATATACATGCACATGAAAATGCTAAATGCAGGATGCTATGCAAAAAATGCAGAGATGAAGATGAAAGGTTTCATGGGACTCAAGTTCTTATAAATATTACAGAATACCAAAGAAAATTTTTATTTTTATTTTTTTTATTTTATTTATTATTATTATTATTTTTATTACTGATAAATATCCTTATAAGAGTCCCGACATAATAGCTAAATAAAAGCTAATGAAGTCCTAAGGAAGTCCTTCATCGTGCTTGTTGATTTGTACTTCCACTTGGATAAGTTGATGATCGACGTCTAAAGATTAATTTGATAGAGGAAAATAAATCCTCCATCTCTTCTTTTGCTCTTGTCGGAAAGTGAGTAATGAATCCCTTGTATTCTCGGACCTTCAATATTGATGAGAGTCTTTCAAACTTCATTTGTTCTTTGATAATAAGGGAAGTCCTTCATGTTGGTCTTTTGAGTTTCTATAATTTGAACTCCTACTTCCTTAGGCCGTCCAAGTTGGGACTCTTAAAAGAATATCTCAAAATGTTTTCCTTTCTTTGTAATCCATATTTGTTTCTATAATGTTTATAAATAAACTATGAATCCCATGAAACCAATATGATGCTATATGAATGCAGCAAACACAAGTATTCATATAAGGACATAAAGATAAACAAACAAGGGGGACTCTAGGTTCGCAACGAGCATGGAGCCAAGGGTATACCCATTCCCAAAGGATAAGGACTAAAGGTGGATGGTACCTGCAGAACTGGGTTCTAAAAAAGGTCCCAAAGTCATTAGTCCATCTATTGGATATTATCAATTTCTCAACTAACTTGAGGATTAATAATATTCTCAAGAGAACTTCTTTTGAGTGTAGCTTCGCGTAGCACTATTTCGGGACTTACTCCCTCATAGCCTCGCACTACATCCTAATAAAGGCTAAAGTGGGGTTAAAGGTAACTACGGTCCTTAGTATCATGGACTCCAATTGAGAATAGTAAAAGTTTTCACGACTAAACTCGTTCAACCGAACCATTTTCAAAAGGGTCTCAACTAAGCGGGATTCTCGAATCAACTTAGTCGGGACTCACTCCCTATAAGCCTCATCGAATATATCACCATCCTATCTTAATTTCTCTCAAGTCCGGGTGTAGGACTTTGTCTCACCACTCAAGGATAATAACCCAAGAATACAAGCAAATAAGCAAGTAGGCAAATAAGCAAATATGTAAAGCAATAAAGAAAAACAAGATAGGGAGACCCACTGAGTGTCCCCAGTGAAGTCGCCATTTCTGTCGCGGTGAAATTTGGATACCAAACTATTGATTAGTTTGAATCTTTAATTCATTTTGCAACCGAACTTTGATTTGTCCAAAGGAAGGGATAAAGATCGAAATTCCCACAATGCAATGCAAATGCTAGGTTTAGAGAGTTATAGGTTCGGGGGTTGGTTAAACTTAGGGAAGGTACTAGCATCCTAAGTTTCTGTAGTACTCTACAGGAACCTTTTGTTTTATATTTGTTTATTACTAAGTGTTTATCTGCTTAAAGGATTAGAGACCCTAGTGGTTTATATCTAAGTATACTCGATAAGATATCGCATCTTATGCCTACATATCCTTACGGGAGTGGAATCAGAGTATCTGTAGTTCCCCTAAAGGGTTAGAGGAGCTCTTTGACTGTGGTCAAAGTTCCTACGGGTTTAGGGTAGTTGTTTTGATTGGGTTTAGGAGAAGAGATGAGTCTTCATGTTAAGGGAGATGTAACCACCACAAGTGTAAAGGAGGTTGTAGGAAAATAGTCTTTGCATCGTCTTAAGAAAAGGGCTTAAGTACTCGGATTGTTTGACGAGTATGCCTTTATCACTCTTAAGGAAAAGTTCCTACATGTTTGATTGTATTATTGTGGGGGTGGAGATTATATCTCACTTAAGATGATTAACATCTATTCTCTATTGTGTTTGAAAAAAGTTGTATAGTGTTGTTTGTTTGTCTAAGTTGTAGAGATAAAGACAAGGTCCTTCCTATGGGATAGGATCTATCTTAAGCGATCAACTTGAATGGAATCAAGGATCGTGGGGAAATGATGCAAATGACGTGCACTACACACAAGTGTTGACTCATGTGTAGGTTTTTCCTTTGGACGAAATGCAAGGCAGAAATGTAAATGCGATAATGTAAATTACTGTAACGTAAATTGCGGAAATAAAATCATACACACGCATGAAAGCGCTGAAGTGTGTGAGAGTGAAAGGTGTCGTGAAGTGCACGATTAGTTTGTATTAGGAGAAGTTGAATTGATTTTAGATGGGATATTGTATTATTTCTAGACGAGATTAATTTTAAGGGAATTTATTATTTTAAAAGAAGTGAATTGATTTTAAGAAAAAAGTTGTATTATCTTTTTTAAGGAAAATGTTGAGCTAGACTATATGAGTTGATTTTCAAGAAAAATATTTTTGGTGAGATTGTTAAAAAAAAAATGTTTGCTTAAAATTATTTTAAATATTAAGTGAGTTAAATAAAGGGGTCCTATTATTAAAAAAAAATAAATTAACTAGAATTCTAATAAAAGTGTTATTATTAAAGTAGAGAGAAGAAGGTTTTTTAATCTAATAAGATGTCATTTTTAAAATAAAAAAAATAACCAGCGCGATAACAATAAAAAGTTATTAATTTTATGAGGAAAGCCTAATTATTTAATTTATTTTAATAATGATAATAATAAATAAAACGTACCTAATAGGATTAAACAAAACAAAAAAAAGAAGGTTAATAATTATTGGATTAACTAAATTTAACAAAGGTTGTTTTAAATATTAATATATGAAAAGGTTTTTTTTAATAAATAAAATAGAAAAAAGAAAAAACATTGATTACTTAAATAAATAAAAACTGATTAGCTTAATAGGAATTACTACATTATTTTAAAATTTAATTAATGGTTTGCTATTTTTTTAAAAATTAAGGTGTTAATTGGTGATTAGTGCTGATTAACGGATTGATTGAGTGTGGTATGTGTAGGTGAGTGTAATCAGAGCTCAGAAAAGAAAAAATACAATGATAAACCCTAATTTCCCAACGAATCCCAAATTGATTCCCCTTTTACTTTCCGTCTCTCTCTTCGTCTTCTCGATTTCATCTCTTCTCCTTCATCATTTTTTTACCTGAAACACAAACCAAATAGATTAAAAGCTTCAAAATAGTTTGACGTAAACGAAAGGATTACCGCAAATTTTGAACGACGGAAGTTTTTTGCTTCGGTTTCTCCGGTGGCGATTTGCGATGGATTCAACGAATGGTTTGTAGTGAAGGCGGTGAGTTTGGGGCGTTAGTGATTTCCGGTGGTGGACAGTGATCTCCGGAGACGATGATGACAGCAACCTCCGAAGATAAGTTCCCCACTCTTTCTCACATACACATGTTTGGGTGCTCTGTGAGTTCTGGATTGTTATGAATTGCTTCGTGTCTGAGGTTTTTCGTCTATATTTTCATCTGTGATTGTCCGTGTATGTGAATGTGTTTTTTTTTCTCTCAAAACCGATTTGTTCTCGATTTATAGTGTCAAACCTGATTCGGAGAATTGCTATGCTGATTAATATGTTTCCGTTTTGAGCTGAACAGGTTTTAACACTTTTGGAAATAATTGGATTTGTCTTAAACGTGTCTCAAAATTGTCTTGAAATTCCTGATTGTACGATTTATGGATTTTCCTTTCTCTGCTCATTATGTCCGATCTTGTCTGCCAATTGTTTTGGAAGTTAATTGAATTTTGTCTGAATTTGCTCTAAGCCAATCAAATCGAAATTGATTGTGTTTGGAATGGCTTTAATGGTCTGTTCATAATGTTATCCTCAGTTTTAATAACACTACCTTATGATTGTAGGGTGTTGGAGCTTTGCGCGACCTCAACGGTTTAAGTAAGAGCTTCCATAGTATTTAATTCTCACAAGAAGAGAGCACATAAACTGCACATGAGAAGCGCTATATGGAGGTAGAGAATGAGAAGAAGCGGTAGCATATGATTCCAGAGATTCATGATACCAATCTTGGCGAGAACTTCAACATTATAACAAGCTTGGGTGAAGACTCAACAAGCTTTGTCTGCATCATCTGTAGAGCAAGATACTGACTTGGCAACGAAAGCCTCAATTTTGAAAATTGGGAGGAGACGTCAATGAGGTACCGTCCGTTTTTAAGCAACTCCGTTGGCTCTAGCAATACAGAATTTGTATGTCCGATGACAACCATCGTTTTTTTCTAACAATGTTATTGCTATGCTCACGAAACCAATTCTGATCAACTTTATGCAGGAGTTGTAGGATATTGGCATGAGAATTGGTTCAATTGTAAAAGTCTGACCAGCCTTCATCACACTAACTACTTTATTTCTTCCATAATGAGGAATGTTTGGTGCACAATGGAAAAGCTTTCCGATTCCATGACCATAATATAATTTCACCACTGAGGAGCCTGACATTAAAGCATGACGATTAATAACTTTGCCAACTTCACGGAATCATACCCCAGGTTTAACAACAGATATTGCCTTATCCGGACACTCATAAGTGCATTTGACCAACTGACGGGACTCTTCGTTCACATTTACAACAAAGTATGTTTCATTGAGATCATCATGAGCGCCTTCATAGTACACAATGACATCAAAATTTACGATGTCGCCATCCTCAAGCTTCCTTGCATCAGGAATTCCATGGCAGATCACTTCATTTACTGGCGTGCAGCAAGATTTTGGAAAGAAATGGTAATTGAGAGGTGATGGGTATCCTCCTGCAGCAATAGTTGCCTTGTGAACTACTCTATCAATTCCATCTGTTGTTCTGGACCTGTGGTTATTTGGTAGATTATGTTTGAATATTCTAACTGATATGCTTTGTTTTCTTGAGGACTTATTCAGGTGGCATAGGTGTGATCTTTGGAAGTTTGAAAGGTTCCGCGTCGTAAACCCCCATGGGCCGCACCAAGCTGCTAATCATTTCCGAAGGAATCCAATGTTTGGTGGCAGTCATACTAGGTGTTTGCAGCCTTCGGAACAACTGCGCTCAGCATCCTCCATCATGCTCCTAATATGATAAACCGACTCGGATTTGCGAGCCTTTCGAATTCACACATCAGTTGTTATGTACTTGTTGCTTTAATGATTGGCAGTGGGTTATTAATTCTTGTATATGATGGTCTGTTTGAGTTTTAGCATAGGGATTCTAGCCTTTTAGTAGCACTTGAACCTTGAACATGTTTTGTACAGAGCCTTGAATTTGAATGATATGAATTTGTATGATAATTTAATTATTGACTCAACTTCAATGCAATGTCTCCCAATCATATGAGGTCCCAAAAATAGATATTGTTTTAGTAATGCCTATCTTCATTACCCGAATGTAACTGGAGTATTATAAAATAACAACCTCTGGCCCTACTCAATGTAATACGCATGGGAACCACATCCAATCATAGAGCACCAAAAGTGACTTTCCTTTGAAGAACAAAATAAAAACTTATTAAGAAATTCGTGTTAAAATCTGGTTCAACATGCACCGACTGACTCACCACCTTAACATATTTCAAATCCCATAATAAATCCAACTCTTATGACTTAAAGGGCCAACGATGGTACCGAGCTTAGTAATTTGAAAATACAAGTCCTTTGTAGTGGTACACTGTGAAGTTTAAGCGTTTTGAATTGATATCTCCTTTCATCTTACTGGTATTTAACATAATTTTTAGATGATAAAAATCTTGATAATTATAGACACAGAGCCTTCATGACTTCTGAATCTTCTGCCACAAGTCTGCAAAATGAACATAAACTGGGTAAAATTGTTAGTTGTGCATGGGTGACAGCCTTAGATGATATGCAACAAAAAACAAACAAACAAACAAAAAAAATGCACCAGGAGGTGGGGAATCCTGCAGTCAAAAATTAGGGTGCAACAGATGCCCCTATTTAAGTTACTTCTATTCGGAGATACGGAGGTGAAAATATTCGTCTCGACGAGATAGGAGGGACTTAAATATAAACATCGCACGAGTTTTTGGCCGTAAGAAGCCACCGAATGTAAATGATATGCAATGATATGAGAATGCAGGACAGAGGTCCTATGGAGAAATGGCGCCACAAGGGAGAAACACAACACACGGGAAGAACAAAACGAGACTCCGCGGGGGGAAGATTGACAATCACAAAGTGTCTGTAAATGTGTTGTGGAGAAGCTTGCGAGAAAATCCACTTGAAGAACGTACTGCATAGGTAAAATGTAATTGATTCAAGACATCGGGTGGAGAAGTCTATTGTCAAGGCTTGTAACTGTAATTGAGAATACTTTTGCCAAAATATTTTCTGTTAAAATCTGTAAGGAATCTACTGCCGAGATTCTGTGTTGAAGTCTGCTGGAGATATACTTCTGACGAAGTTTTCTGGAAATCTACTGCTGAGATTAACCAGGAACTGAAATAAAACTACCTTCTGCCGAGGTCTTCTGGGAATCTACTGCCGAGATTAACCAGGAACTACCTACTGTCGAGGTCTTCTGGGAATCTACTGCTGAGATTAACCAGGAACTGTAAGATGTTTGGATGATTGTCGTTGTAGACTGTAGTTGTAAATTGTTGTTGTAGATGTAGAACTTCCCCGAGCGTCATGGTCTGGATGCTATGAGCCGGTCTCGGTCCCTTCCCAAAATGATGAAAACTTTTGAGAGCATCTTTATAGGGGGTTGTAAATTTGTAAATGTCGTTGTAGATTGTAAATGTAGTTCTTTGTAGAACCCTGTAGATGTAGTTCATTGTAGAACCCTGTAGATGTAGTCCGTTGTAGAACCCTGTAGATGTAGTTCGTTGTAGAACCCTGTAAATGTAGTTCGTTGTAGAACCTTGTAGATGTAGTTCGTTGTAGAACCCTGTAGATGTAGTTTGTAAATGTAGTCGTCAATGTAATGCATGCCTTCTTAAATAAAGAGAGACTATTGTGATAAACTTCTTCGACTTCTTCGGGGAGATGTCGCTTGACGGAAGCAAACTTGTGTGATGAACTCGCTGGGGAATATATTCCTGGGGAGTACCTCTGTTGTTGTAAAAATATGTGAATTCTCAAATAAAGAGAAATGTATGTAATTGTCTTCTCTGATGAATCAATAATGTTGAGGGACCCACTGAGGGTAACTGAACTGTCTTGTGAAAATTGTCGTTTGTCGTTTTGAACAGGATCCTGATCAAAACCAGTTGCTCAAATAAAGAGATTGTTGTAGATGTTTGAGAAAATTTTGTTGAAGAAATGTATGTCTTCATGAATATTCTTCTTGGGGAATAGGGTGCAAAATAAATGCACACTTAATCCATGTTCAAAGGTTGGAGACGTCGATGATGTGATTGCCAAAAGACCGAAGTTCGATTCGGGAAGTAGCCGAAAGGAAACTGTCAAGCAAGACTTGACCATTGAGGTGTGAACTCAAATGGAATTGTACTAAAATAACCGTCTTCCACGAGGGTTGAACTTCATGGGGAAAATGAAACATTATGCTCTTTCTGCCTAGGGTTGACAACTCTAATTGGAGGGATAAGACACACCCATACACCTAGGGATAACTATGGTCAAAGCGGTAGAATAAAACAAACGCAAAGAATGCAAAAATGCGCATGCCGTGCTGTCTACTTATATGCTATATGTATGCTTATACTGAAGAGACAAACAGAAAGAGGTGATCGGAGATGAAATAAACATCTCGGGATAAACATCTCGACCAATCTTCGAAGATGGAAGTACCACTGGGGATAGACGGAGAACCAGATATAGGATCCCAATCCTGCTTCAAAGCTTCAAAAACTTCAATTGGGGGAGTAGAGAAACACTCCACTCGGGGATATAACAACTTGATCTTGCTGAAGAGATTGTTGAGATGAATCAAAGCCATTCTTAGGTTTCGAAGGGGATAAAATAAATATCCATTTCAGTGGGGAATCCTGGATAACATAGTTGCTGAATATGTCGTAGAAACTTCACGGAGATGAAATAAACATCCGCCTCGCTTCAAATTTTCAAATGCCCCAAGTCTATGGTTTAAGAAACAACATCTAGAGAGGATTTTACAGAAAACTTGATGTCCAAATGCCCCACCGTTTTCAAACTCTCTAGAGATTCGCCGAATCTCGACGTAACTGCCCCTGATTGGCGGTATAACTGAGTCTTCCAATTTGTGCTTTAGATGAAAGCCAAATTCGTACGGATCAAACTTCTTGAAAAATAAATTGCCCCAGGTGCGCAAGGTCTTCCAGTTCATCAAAGCCCGTTTGTAATCTTTCTAAGATGTCAAGCGCATTTAGCAAGTCAGAAATGTTAATTTCGAAACAGGTAATGCAACACGTTTGTCTTAAAGTTTTTTTTGAAACGAGATATCGAAATAATTTGTGATCGAAACCACTAGTTAGGATTAACGTTATTTATAAAGCCGATTTAATTTGAGCATAGCTCAAGGAGTCAGGAAACAATATCTCATCGGGTATGCTTTCGAACTAAACCTTACTTCAATTAGGACTTTGAGGGTCATATATGGGCTTAGTTTATGACTTGTAAATCGGAGGAATAAAGGGTTAGTATATTTGTGCCCACCCAATTTTTGAAAGATGTTTATTTTTTTGATATTACCCTGCCCCAGGCCAAAACGAGATTTCGGTTTGGGAGAAAAAACAAATCTTTTCTCAAGGCTTGAAAAAAAGAGGGTTTAACTATGTCGGTGTTTAGGTGGTTGAAATAAGGCCTTACATCATCAGTAGGGTTCTTATTCGAAGCATACAACAAGAGATTATGTGTTTTACTTCATCATCCTCCTTCCAATTCTTCACCAAAGTGAGAAAAATTGGGTAAAAGTCGATATTATAAATTATTTTGAAAAACATTTGAGTGAAAGCGAATGGATTTCTTCAAGACGAACACTTATTGCATTACTTATTCAAAATAACAAGTTCTTACATGCCAAAGATACTTTTAATCAAAGAAATGAAAACATAAAAGCAAAATTAAGTGAAAAGCCGGACAAGCCCTTCTTTATTATGCTTTGAAATGGAGATGTGTGGTCTTTTGATAACCTTGGATCATGGCTTCGGAGGATAAACCATGTTGGGGTTAGGATTAGAACCCTCGAAGGATAAGATTCCGCTCTTAACCAAATCTTGAACGTCTGCCTTCAAACCATAACAACTCTCAATGTCGTGGCCAGGAGCACCTTGATGATATGGGCAAAATTTGTCAGCTTTGTACCAATACGGGAGTTTCTCAGGTACTTTAGGTGGAGCTTTTGTTTGGATGTGACCTCTCTGAATCAAGACTGGAAACAGTTCAGCATATTTCACAGGGATGGGATCAAACCGATGAATTAACTCTCTTGGAGTATCCAGAGGCATCCTCTGATACCTTCTCTGAAGCCGTCGATTCTGTGGTTGATCTGGAGAAGCCAACTTCTGCTTAAGAGGTGGTTGTTGTTCACGCTGAGCGGGCATTGCATACTGATGTTGAGGATGAGGTACCGGAGCTATGAATTCTCTGGAAGGTCCACTGTCATCTTCATTGTCTGGGGCTATACCCAAGTTGTGATGGTAGTGCTTCACAAAAGCAACAGCTAAGTCTTCCCAAGACTGGATGTGGTTACTTTGCAGCTTCATGTACCATATCAATGATGCCCCAGATAAACTTTCTTGAAAGCAGTGAATCAATAGCTTGTCATTGTCAATATAAGCAGTCATCTTTCGACAAAACATTGTCAAGTGGTATTTTGGACAGCTGATACCCTTATAGATTTCGAAGACAGGCATCTTGAATTTTAGAGGTATAATTGCACCTGGAACTAAACATAGTTCATGAGCACCAAGACCTGATGCGGTAGTTCCTCTCATCATCTTCACTTGTTCTTTGAGACCACGAATTTCTTTCTCCATTGCTATGAATCTAGGATCATCCACTTCTTTCTCAGTAGGAGTGTTCTGAGGATCAAAAAACAGGTTGTCTTGCGAAGGTTGAAGTTGTGCAGGAACATCCACTTGCTGCACAAAGTCGTCGGAGAAATAGTCGAATGTCGAATCAGTCCTTACTTTGAAGCTAGTCATGCGATCCATATCTTTCGTTCTCCTTACTATCCCTTAGTAATACTTTGAGCTTGGTCAGATGGTCGAGATGTCAACTGACGGACAAAGACGGAAATCCGAATGAGGATACAGAAGAGCTGAGACACATGCACATGAAAATGCTAAATGCAGGATGCTATGCAAAAAATGCAGAGATGAAGATGAAAGGTTTCATGGGACTCAAGTTCTTATAAATATTACAGAATACCACAGAAAATTTTTATTTTTATTTTATTTATTATTTATTTTTTTTTATTACAGATAAATATCCTTATAAGAGTCCCGACATAATAGCTAAATAAAAGCTAATGAAGTCCTAAGGAAGTCCTTCATCGTGCTTGTTGATTTGTACTTCCACTTGGATAAGTTGATGATCGACGTCTAAAGATTAATTTGATAGAGGAAAATAAATCCTCCATCTCTTCTTTTGCTCTTGTCGGAAAGTGAGTAATGAATTCCTTGTATTCTCGGACCTTCAATATTGATGAGAGTCTTTCAAACTTTATTTGTTCTTTGATAATAAGGGAAGTCCTTCATGTTGGTCTTTTGAGTTTCTATAATTTGAACTCCTACTTCCTTAGGCCGTCCAAGTTGGGACTCTTAAAAGAATATCTCAAAATGTTTTCCTTTTTTTGTAATCCATATTGGTTTCTATAATGTTTATAAATAAACTATGAATCCCATGAAACCAATATGATGCTATATGAATGCAGCAAACACAAGTATTCATATAAGGACATAAAGATAAACAAACAAGGGGGACTCTAGGTTCGCAACGAGCATGGAGCCAAGGGTATACCCATTCCCAAAGGATAAGGACTAAAGGTGGATGGTACCTGCAGAACTGGGTTCTAAAAAAGGTCCCAAAGTCATTAGTCCATCTATTGGATATTATCAATTTCTCAACTAACTTGAGGATTAATAATATTCTCAAGAGAACTTCTTTTGAGTGTAGCTTCGCGTAGCACTATTTCGGGACTTACTCCCTCATATCCTCACACTACATCCTAATAAAGGCCAAAGTGGGGTTAAAGGTAACTACGGTCCTTAGTATCATGGACTCCAATTGAGAATAGTAAAAGTTTTCACAACTAAAATCGTTCAACCGAACCATTTTCAAAAGGGTCTCAACTAAGCGGGATTCTCGAATCAACTTAGTCGGGACTCACTCCCTATAAGCCTCATCGAATATATCACCATCCTATCTTAATTTCTCTCAAGTCCGGGTGTAGGACTTTGTCTCACCACTCAAGGATAATAACCCAAGAATACAAGCAAATAAGCAAGTAGGCAAATAGGCAAATATGTAAAGCAATAAAGAAAAACAAGATAGGGAGACCCACTGAGTGTCCCCAGTGAAGTCGCCATTTCTGTCGCGGTGAAATTTGGATACCAAACTATTGATTAGTTTGAATCTTTTATTCATTTTGCAACCGAACTTTGATTTGTCCAAAGGAAGGGATAAAGATCGAAATTCCCACAATGCAATGCAAATGCTAGGTTTAGAGAGTTATAGGTTTGGGGGTTGGTTAAACTTAGGGAAGGTACTAGCATCCTAAGTTTCTGTAGTACTCTACAGGAACCTCTTGTTTTATATTTGTTTATTGCTAAGTGTTTATATGCTTAAAGGATTAGAGACCCTAGTGGTTTATATCTAAGTATACTCGATAAGATATCGCATCTTATGCCTACATATCCTTACGGGAGTGGAATCAGAGTATCTGTAGTTCCCCTAAAGGGTTAGAGGAGCTCTTTGACTGTGGTCAAAGTTCCTACGGGTTTAGGGTAGTTGTTTTGATTGGGTTTAGGAGAAGAGATGAGTCTTCATGTTAAGGGAGATGTAACCACCACAAGTGTAAAGGAGGTTGTAGGAAAATAGTCTTTGCATCGTCTTAAGAAAAGGGCTTAAGTACTCGGATTGTTTGACGAGTATGCCTTTATCACTCTTAAGGATAAGTTCCTACATGTTTGATTGTATTATTGTGGGTTCAATTTCATTAACCCTTATTTTTCAAATCTGTTACCTATCAGGATTTTTTCAGCATCAATGAATTTCCACATGGTTTTCATATCAATCCCAGACTCATACACACAATCATCATATAATAATCATTCAACAATAACAGTAATTTTAGGGAATTCATCATGTTACGAAATTCAGATCAAGGAAACCAAAAACAGACATAAATCCTATGAGAGAAAGGACCTATCACTACCCTCTCATGTTAATTCACCCATATTGAAATCCATTCTCCCCTCTTACCTTGGATTGAAGCTTTTTTCTTGACAACAATGGAGAATTGGTTCCTCTGCCCTAGTTCTCTTTTCTCTGTCTTTTTCCTCTTTTACGTGTTAACTGTCTAACTCCTCCACTAACCCTCTCTTAACCCCTTAAATCAAATTTTTAACTCATTTAATCCAATTAATAATAATAATAATAGTAACTACCATCCTATTAATATTATTATCAATAATAATTAAACAATAATATCAATAACCATAGTATTATCATTATTGTTATTAAATGGTTAGTATTGTTACTATAGGTCCACCTTACCCCAACTAAGGTCACCTCTCACTCTTACCCTTAACTTTATACCCATAACTAAGAACATCAAAATCAATACACACGCAACAAAGTATAAAATGACTAAATAATTTAAATGGGGTGTTACAACTCTCCCCCACTTAAAATATTTCTGTCCTCGAAAATGTACCTGATGAGAACAATTCTAGATACGACTCTCGCATCTTGCTCTCCAATTCTCAGGTCACACTTCCTCCAAGAGCTCCTCCCTAAGCTACTCTCACCATCGAAATATCTTTCCCTCTTAGTTGTTTCGTTTTGCGGTCTTCGATCCTCAACGACATCACCTCTACCGTAAGGTTATCTCGAACTTGCACTTCATCTCTCTGAAGCACATGAGATGGATCGACAACATACTTCCAAAGTTGTGATACATGAAACACGTCATGCAAATTTGAAAGTTCAGGTGGCAACACCACTCAATAGGAAACAACTCTAACCCTCTGCAGAATCTGATACGGTCCAATGAACTTAGGGTCCAATTTATTTGATTTTAGCGCACGACCAACACCGGTCACCGGATTGACTCTAAGAAATACATGGTCACCCTCGCTGAATTCCAAGTCTTTCCTCCTATTATCATGGTAGCTTTTCTGCCTACTCTGGGCCGTCTTCATTTTCTCTCTAATCATCTAGATTATCTCCGTGGTCTGTTGCACAATCTCGGGTCCGAGTACCGTACTCTCGCCTGACTCATACCAACATAGAGGTGTCCTACAGCTTCTACCATATAATGCTTCAAAAGGTGCCATTCTAATACTAGAATGATAACTATTGTTATAAGTAAATTCGATCAGCGATAAATGAGTATCCCAAGCGCCTCCTCGCTCGAGTATACAAGCTCTCAATAAATCTTTTAATTACTAAATAGTCTTCTCAGATTGACCATCGGTCTGTGGGTAATAAGAAGAACTCAATTTCAAACTGAAATCCAAAGCTTCTTGCATGCTTTTCCAAAATCCAGAAGTAAACCTCGGGTCTCTGTCAGATACAATGCTCGACAGAACCCCGTGTAACTTCCCCATCACCCTGATATAAATTTCTACTAACTTCATCAAAGGAAAATTGATGTTAATCGGTATAAAATGCACCGACTTTGTCAATCTATCCACAATTACCCAAATTGCGTCAAAACCTCTCACCGTATTCGGTAATCCACTCACAAAATCCATTGCAATACTATCCCATTTCCACTCCGGTATTTCCATCGGTTGCATCAAACCAGATGGTTTCTGGTGTTCCACCTTTGACTTCTGACAAGTCAAACAAGCATACACAAACCGAGTTATGTCTTTCTTCATACCCGGCCACCAAAATAATTTCTTCAGGTCTTGATACATTTTCGTAGCTCCTGGATGAATACTCAAGCTACTCCTATGGCTTTCTTGCAAAATTATCTTTTTCAAATCAGAATTATCTGGCACACAAATTCTGTCTCTGAAGTTCAACACACCAGAATCATCTACTTTAAAGTCTTCTTCCTTATCCGTTCCGCCTACGGTCATCAAGTCTACCAATTTCAAATCCAGTTTCTAACCTTCTCTTATTTCACTAAGGAACTCATTATTCACAAACCATACTCAAGTCTCTAAACTTCTCAATCAAATTCAATTCTCTAATCATCAACGTCGACATATGTATCATCTTCTGACTCAAAGCATCTGCCACGACGTTAGCTTTACCGGGATGGTAACTCAAGCTAAAGTCATAGTCTTTTAGAAATTCCAGCCATCTCCGTTGCCTCATATTTAATTCTTTCTGGTCAAACAGATATTTCAAACTCTTATGGTCACTGAACACTTCGAATCTCGACCCGTACAAATAATGCCTCCAAACCTTTAGTACGAAAACCACTGTAGCTAACTCTAGATCATGAGTAGGATAATTCCTTTCATGAATCCTCAATTGTCGTGAAGCGTAAGACACAAACTTGCCATCTTGCATAAAAACACCGCCTAACCCCATTTTAGACGCATCGCAATATACCAACAAGGATCATTCAAATTTGGTAAGGTTAACATTAGTGATGTAGTCAACCTTTTCTTCAGTTCTCGGAAACTTTCTTCACACAAAATATCCCATAATGCCTGGCCTTTTCTAGTCAACTGGGTCAATGAAAGAGCCAAATTAGAAAACCCTTCGATGAACTTACGGTAATAGCCTGCCAAGCCTAAGAAACTTCTAATCTCTGTCACTGACTTCAGAGCCTCCCACTGAAGCACAACACTCACTTTCGATGGATCCACTGCTATGCCTCCTCCAGAAATAACATGTCCAAGAAAACTCACTTCGCTCAACCAAAACTCACACTTCGAAAGTTTTGCAAATAATTTATTATCCTTCAGTACTTGCAACGCAACCCTCAAATTCTCTACATGATCTACTTCTGACTTGGAGTAAATCAAAATGTCATCAATGAAAACTCCTATAAACAGGTCCAAATAAGCATGGAAGATACGATTCATGTACTCCATGAACACAGCCGGTGCATTGGACACACCAAACGGCATCACTACATATTCATAATGCCCGTACCGTGTTCTGAAAGCTGTTTTTTGGATATCATCTTCTTTTACACGTATTTGATGATAGCCTGACCTCAAATCAATTTTACTGAACACACGAGCTCCCACAAGTTGATCCATCAGATCATCAATTCTTGGAAGCGGATACTTATTCTTGATGATTACTTTGTTCAACTGTCGATAATCGATGCACAAGCGCATACTGCCATCTTTCTTCTTTACTAACAAAAATGGTGCTCCCCATGGCGACACACTGGGTCTGATAAACTTTTTGTCCAATAATTCTCCCAACTGAGATTTCAACTCTGTCAATTTGGACGCTGACATTCTGTATGATGCCATAGATATAGGTCTGGTACCAGGGACAAGATCAATCGTAAACTCTACTTTCCTCTCTAGAGGTAACTCTGCAACATCCTTCGGGAACACTTCAGGAAATTCTCTCACAACAGATAATTCCTCAATCGACGACTTACTCTCCATAGATAACGAAGCGAACACTGCAAATACTTTAGCTTCATCTTCTACCAAGATTCTCAACTCCTCAGTAGATATAAGACTAGCCATTTATTCTTCTTCAGGAGTAAGGAATAACAACCTCTTCCTATAACAATCAATATAAACATAGTTGCTCTCAAGCTAATTCATCCCTAAAATAACATCCAGCTCGCTGAGTGGTAGACAAATTAAGTCCACTCCAAAATCTTTACCAAAGATCGACACAGGGCAATTCAAACACACTAAAGATGTAGTGATTGATCCAATGGATGGAGTATAAACTCAATGAATTCAATCTCTTTCTTTCCACGAACATCTTCCGGAAAATACCGTTCCAGAAACTCTACCCTGAATATTATCCAATTAATGGGACCCTCACCAGCTTCCAATCTCTGGCGGGTGTTGTCCCACGAGTCCTCAGCCTCACTTTCCAGCATATGGGTACCAAACTGTACCTTCTGATCCTCTGAGTATCCCATGACTCTAAAGATCTTCTCAATATCCTTTAGCCATTTTCGTGCTACATCTGGATCATATTCGCCTTCGAACTTAGGTGGCTTGTTATTCTGGAACTTCTCCAAATTACGGAACTCTCCGTTTCCAGCACTCTGATTGATATTCTGACCAAGTTCTCCACTACCTGCACAATAGCTTATAATGCAACAGCCATCGCAGCATCATTCCTACCAGCCATACTGTTCAATATCCATGAAAACGTTAAAAGAAACACGTGACTATAAACATCCTATAATCAGACTCTACTGCAACACTGACCGGACGGACCAACCTGCTTTGATACCAATTGTAACACCCCACTCTACCCCGTACGCGTATTATAGGAATATTAAAGAAAATACATCAGAGTTTTCAAAACACGTAGGATGTCACATAGACATTTTTCTCATTCAATGAAGTATCAAGTCACTTCATGCTTTCCACAATATTTCAACAAGGTCATTCAATAAAATAACGGAATAAAATAAATGTTTAAACATAATCCCCACAACCGGTGGTTATACATCATTAATCCAACAGATAAAAGATACGTAACAATTAATCAATAAAATAAGCAAAATATAACGTGATCCCGTCATCCCATGTTACGTATCAAAGTGACTCCTAGGACTCGTTCAAATAGCAACACACTCCAAGCACTACTCAGGTACCTGGTCATCTGCACTCTCCAAGGAGCACATACGCAACAAACAGAAAAGGGGTGAGAACTACATTAAATAAATAAGCAATGAAATACATATGCTAAAGAGTAGTTACACACCACACATACAATCATACACATGCAACGCACATACACGTGCCATCTCAATCACTCGGCATTAATAGCCCATAATCAAATACAAATATGTAATGTAACTCTTTGACTCGACACAATGCATGTGGCACCAAGACAAATAGATATGGTTCACCCTAGAACCCGATTCCCATCGGAATCCGGATAAGTCATATACGTTCCCCTAAACTACAACTTATCTCCATAACGACTTCCATATGAAGTCTGGATGAACTAGGCACCCATCATAGATTCCCACCTAGTCATCTCCACAAGACACACGACATGAAATGCATGAAAACACAATTATGCAATTATAATAACAATTTTGAAGCATAATTCACGATCATCAATGATTCACATGAGTCATCTACTCACCGTAATCCTCTCGAGAATTACCATCATCACACCAGATCGTCCACACTGGACGGTCCTGGCCCACACATATCAATCACACCCCTATGGGCAAAAATGTAATTTTCCATATTCTCTCTAATTAAATTCATTACTAATCTTCCTTAGGTTCATTTTAGTCATATTAATCCTACCGATTAAACGGAATTGCATTTCAAGCGAAATCTGGGCAGAAATTGCGAAAATGGGAAAAACTCATCCCAGGCCTGCCCATACGCGTACTGCCCTGCCTATTACGCGTAATGCCCTGCTGTCAGGCCCACCATACGTGTATTGCCGTATCTGTTATGCGTATTTCCCTGCTGTCATGCCCACCATACGCGTATTGCCCTATCTGTTACGCGTATTTCCTTATCTGTTACGCGTATTGCCCTATCTGTTACGCATATTGCCCTGTCCCATACGCGTATCACCAGAATTGCTGCCAAAAACTCAGATTTCATCCCTTTCACGAATCCTCACTTAATTCTCTTCATTCTACCACTCAACTCAACCCAGAATTCAGTTTTTTTGTTAATCGTTTCTCTCTACCTCCACTATACTTCATCTATCCATTATTCTCCTAAGATTTCTATGATGTAAGGTTCAATTTCGTTAACCCCTAACCCTTATTTTCCAGATCTATTACCTATCAGGATTTTATTTCAGCATCAATGAATTTCCACACGATTTTCATATCAATCCTAGACTCATACACACAATCATCATATAATAATCATTCAAAAATAACAGTAATTTTATAGAATTCATCATGTTACAAAATTCAGATCAAGGAAACCAAAAACAAACATAAATCCTATGAGAGAAAGGACCTCTTACTACCCTCTCATGTTAATTCACCCATATTGAAGTCCATTCTCCCCCTTACCTTGGATTGAAGCTTTTTCCTTGACAACAATGGAGAATTGGTTCTTCTGCCCTAGTTCTCCTTTCTCTGTCTTTTTCCTCTTTTATGTGTTAACTGTCTAACTCCTCCACTAACCCTCTCTTAACCCCTTAAATTAGATTTTTAACTCATTTAATCCAATTAATAATAATAATAATAGTAATAATGATAATAGTAAGTACCATCCTATTAATATTATTATCAATAATAATTAAATAATAATATCAATAACCATAGTATTCTAATTATTGTTATTAAATGGTTAGTAGTATCACTATAGGTCCACCTTACCCCAACTAAGATCACCTCTCACTCTTGCCCTTAACTTTATACCCCTAACTAAGGACATCACAACCAATACATGCGCAACAAAGTATAAAATGACTAAATAATTTAAATGGAGTGTTATAGATTGGACTTTATATATCATTAACCATTGTATTTTAAACAATGACAGTAACGATTGAACTTTAAATACCAATAACCATTGGATTTTACACGGTGCCAGTAACGAATGGACTTTAGATACCAATAATCATTGGATTTTAAACGATGCCAGTAACGACTGGACTTTCAAATAATGCCAATAACCATTGGACTTTAGACAATTCCAGTAACCACTAGACTTTCAAATAATGCCAATAACCATTGGACTTTAGACAATGCTAGTAACCACTGGACTTTCAAATAATGCCAATAACCATTGAACTTTCATCGGAGATTGCTAGTAACAACTAGACTTCAAGGAGAATGACAGGTAACGACCAGACAAATAATATCAATAGCAAATGAAGCCAACTAGAGGTGCTAGTAACAACCATAATTCAAAGGGAATACAAGTGACAACCCACAAACTAAAGAAATAAACTAGCGACAACTGGTATATAAATATTGGTGACAACCAAGGATCTAAAAGGCGGAGGATGTCAGTGATAACTGGACTTAACAAATAGGATACTGGTGACAACCAAAGATCTGGAAGCATGCTAAATGCACGTGATATGGCATGATGCTGATGATTAATGATATGCAAAAGCCGACACTAACGAGAGACCAGGAATTCAGAGACTCAAAGGGGAATATAGATAAACATATCTACTTCACTGGGGAAATAAGGAACCACACTGAATTCAAGGGAACACGGTGTCCAAAGGTCCACTGGAAAATAAACCCACTCCACTTAGGAAATATAAAGTTCGAACAAGCTTGCTGGAAAATGGCAATGCAATCTTCAATAGAGACACCAGATGACTCCACTGAGGATGGATCTTCACACTATCAAAACTTGCACTGTATAGAGGATACTGGGAGACTGTCTTCAATCTTGGTAACCATACAATCAAAGAAACAATCTAAAAGATAAAGTTAGACTGAGTTTCAATGAGAAAGCATGCTTAGGTAGCACATCAAGGCTTTTTCCATCTTAAGACTTCCTGGGGAATATATGATTTCCACTGAATCT
This sequence comes from Lathyrus sativus, assembly GCA_963859935.3. Lineage (NCBI taxonomy): Eukaryota > Viridiplantae > Streptophyta > Magnoliopsida > Fabales > Fabaceae > Lathyrus > Lathyrus sativus. Next base: position 569,713,662 of record OZ012739.1, read on the forward strand.
TTCCACGAGCCAAAGCAAATTTATGTTTTGTTAAGTTCCCAAAAACTGTTTTTTTTTTAAATTCAAAACCTTTTGCTTTCAAAATCATTATTAACGAATAAATGATGTTTTGCATAACAAAGAAAAAGTAGAGAAAATAGTAAATTGCAAACAATTGAATGGCCTAAAATCTGATTTTATTCAAGAATGATAGCTTGCAAATGGAAAGGCTCCATGGAACATTTACAGTTTGAAAATGGTAACACGGAAAAAAGTTAAATTGAATCCAATGATAATCTAACCCTACTAATTAAGAGCTCTTTAAATTCTCGCCTCTGACAATAGTGGTTGAAACGAGCTTTTTGTGTAGTCTTCTACAGTAGTGACTACCGTCCGATGCAGTGAAATGTCTTTTCCCCTAACTTTTGCCTGGATTGCCCTTTTAAGTTTTCAATCCATCGGGGCGCTCATTTTTTTCCTAAGTCACCCTTTCCGTTTTTCGACTTAGCGAGCTCTTCTTTTTCATTTTATCCCTAATTTTTGCCTGGATCTCCTTCATAAGTTATGATCCACCAGGATCCCCATTTTTTCCTAAGCCACCCTTTCGGGTTTTCGACTTAGCGGGTTCTTTTAGGCATAATATTTTCGTACTGCATCAGAATTCACCGGGTGAGTAAGTTGTTCTCCATCCATCATTGTGAGAATTAATGAGCCTCTTGAGAAGATTGTTTTCACAACAAATGGATCATCATAATTAGGCATCCACTTCCCACGCATGTCCTTATGAACTGACAAGATCTTTTTGAGTACAAGATCCCCTTCTTAGAACTCTCAGATGCGAACCTTCTTGTCAAAAGCTCTCTTGATCCTCTTTTGATACAACTGATCATGACACATTGCAGTCATGCACTTCTCTTCAATGAGATTCAGTTGATCAAATATTTCTCTGACCCATTTCGCTTCATCAAGTTTAGCTTTCATCAGGACCCTTAAAGATGGTATCTCAACTTTAATGGGAAGAACTGCATCCATCCTATATACTAATGGAAATGGGGTTGCCCCTATCGAAGTACGAACAAACATTCTATATATGTGCAAGGCGAATGGCAACATCTCATGCCAATCCTTGTAAGTCTTCACCATTTTTTGCAAAAGTTTCTTGATGTTTTTGTTCGCAGCTTCGACAGCTCTGTTCATCTTCGGACGATAGGGAGAAGAGTTGTGGTGTTCGATCTTGAAACTATCACACAACTCTTTCATAGTCTTGTTATTCATATTGGTTATATTATCTATTATGATTCGGCTTGGAATTCTGTATCGGTAGATAATCTCCCTTTTGATAAAATGGGCAACCACTTCTTTAGTCACGTTGGAATAAGACGCAACTTTAACCTACTTTGTGAAGTAGTCAATAGAAACAAGGATGAATCAGTGTCCATTGGAAGCCTTCGGCTCGATTTCCCAAGTAATGTTGATGCCCCACATAGAAAATGGACAAGGTGATGAAAACACATTTAACAATGTTGGAGGTACATACATCTTGTTCGCATAAATTTGGCACTTGTGGTATTTCCTAGCATATTGGATACAATCAGTTTCCATATTCAACCAGTAGTATCCAGCTCTTAGAGTCTTCTTGGACATGGCATATCCATTGGCATGAGTGTCAAATGTTCCTTCATGAATATTTTGCATTAACAAGTCCGCTTCTCATCTATCAACACACCTAAGCAAAACCATGTCATGATTTATTTTATAAAGCACATAATTATTGAGAAAGAATTTGGATGCCAATCTCCTAAAAGTTTTCTTGTCAAGAGATGTAGCATCAACTGGATACTCCTATGTCTGAAGATATTTCTTAATATTGTGAAACCACAGTTTCCCATCTATTTCTTCTTCCACCATCTGACAATAAGTAGGCTCAGTCTTCCTCTTGATTCAGATAACTATCACTTCATTAACAAATATGACCTTCCACATTGAGGCTAGCATAGTCAATACATCGACGATGTGATTTTCAGCCCCCGGGACATGTTTGAAAGTGATCTCATCAAAGCATTCAATCATCTCCACAATGTATGCTCTATATGGGATTAACTTCTTGTCTCGAGTTTCCCATTCACCTTTGACCTGATAAATCACTAAGGCTGACTTACCACTCACTTCAAGAATTTTGATGCGGAGGTCAATTGCTGCTTCAAGGCCCAAGATGCAAGCTTCATACTCGGCAATATTGTTGGTACACTCAAAGCATAATTTGGCTATGAATGAAGTGTAACCACTATCTGGATTCATCAAAATGGAACCTATGCCATGCCCATTATAGTTGGAGGAACCGTCAAATATCATCTTTCACCGGAGTCAGGCTCAGGACCTTCATCTGGACCTGGCTCTTCATAATCCTTCTTTACCAACATAATATTCTCATCAGGGAAGTCGAACTTCAAAGGTTCATATTCTTCTATCGGCTGATCTGCAAGTTAGTCTGACAAGATGTTACCATTGATAGATTTTTGAGCAACGTACTGGATGTCATATTTTGATAATAACATGTACCAACGGGCGAGTCTTCGTGTCTGAGCAGACTTCTCAAAAATATACTTTATCGGATCCATTTTTGAGATCAACAAAGTAGTATGACAGATCATGTATTGCCTCAAACGCTTGGCAGCCCATGCCAAAGCACAACAAGTCTTCTCTAAAATTGAATATCGACTTTCACAATCAGTGAACTTCTTGCTCAAATAGTAGATGATGTGCTCTTTACATCCAGACTCATCTTGTTGGCCCAACATGTAACCCATTGATCCTTCAAGCACAATTAGGTACATGAAAAGAGGCTTTCTAGGAACAGGAGGAATTAAGATTGGAGGTTCTTGAAGGTAACCCTTGATCTTATCAAAAGCTTGATGACAATTTGAATTCCAAACAACTGTCTGATCTTTGCGCAATAGCTTGAAAATTAGCTCACAAATAGGAGCAGGATTCAGCCTCAAATGATATTTTCTAAGCCTCTCAAACAACTTCAAAAGATGGTTCATATGATCCTCTTTACTCTGAGATTTGGCGATCATGTCATCGACATACACTTCTATATCTTTGTGCATCATGTCAATAAACAATGCGACCATAGCTCTCTGATAAGTGGCCCCAATATTCTTCAGACCAAAGGGCATGACTTTATAACAATAGGTCCCCAAAGGAGTGGTGAAGGTAGTTTTTTTTCATATCATTTGGGTCCATCTTAATTTGATTATAACCATAATAACCATCCATAAACGAGAAGATTGCAAAATGAGTTGTATTATCTACCAAAGTGCAATATGTGGCAGAGGGAAATCGTTCTTCGGACTAGCTTTATTTAGATCCTTATAATCCATGCATATTCTGACTTTTCCATCTTCCTTTGGCACATGTACAATGTTGGCCACCCATTCTAGATATTTTGACACTGCCAGGAAACCTGCATCAATATACTTTTTGACCTCATTCTGAATCTTGAGAGCCATGTCAGGCCTAGTCCTTCAGAGCTTCTATTTGACGGGCGTACATTCTGGTTGAAGCGGTAATTTGTGAACCACTACGTCAGTGTTTAATCCAGGCATGTCTTGGTATGACCAAGCGAATACATCAACATATTCTTCTAAAAGCTTCACCAATCTCTGCTTGATTTCTTCCCCAAGTGTTGCCCGAGTCTTGACCTCTTTCTTGTCATCTTCAGTGCCAAGATTAATAACAATACTTTATAATAATAGGTCCCCCAAAGAGTGATGAAGGTAGTTTTTCCATATCATCTGGGTCCATCTTAATTTGATTGTAACTAGAAAAACCATCCATAAACGAGAAGACTACAAAATGAGTCGTATTGTCTACCAAAGTGTCAATATGTGGCAGAGGGAAATCGTCCTTCAGACTAGCTTTGTTCAGATCCCTATAATCCATGCACATTCTGACTTTTCCATCTTTCTTTGGCACATATACAATATTAGCCACCTATTTTGGATATTTCGACACTGCCAGGAAACCTGCATCAATCTACTTTTTGACCTCATTCTGAATCTTGAGAGCCATGTCAGGCCTAGTCCTTCAGACCTTCTGTTTGACGGGCGGACATTCTGGTCGAAGCGGTAATTTGTGAACCACCATGTCAGTGTCTAAGCCAGGTTAGTCTTGGTATGACCTAGCAAATACATCAACATATTCTTCTAAAAGCTTCACCAGTCTCTGCTTGATTTATGCCCTAAGTGTTGCCCCAATATTGACCTCTTTCTTGTCTTCTTCAGTGCCAAGATTAATAACATCTATTTGCTCCTTGTGAGGTTGAAGGTCTGTGTACTTATATTCAGCCATCTTTGCCAGTTCATCTGGAATCTCAAAATCTTAAAGTCATTGCATTCAACGGGTTTTGGAATTTCTCTGCATGTTTGGAATGGCTTGATTTATTAAAACACACAAAGATAGATGCAACAGAACAAGGAAAAATATTTTTGGTTTTCAAAAGATTGCCATTTTCTTTAAAGTAAAAGCAAACAAAAATAGTAAATGAAACAAAATGAGGAGTTTAACAAAACGTCTCCATTAATCATAATAACTTTGAAAGCACGGGGCCCTACAAAATGATCTTATAGCCTTGGGCACGAGTATGGAAATTTAAAAACAACAAAACAACAGGAAAAACAACAACAAATTACTTCGACATAGGAAATATAACAGGAATCTCAACAACTTCCCAGTTATCCAAAACGACTTCACAATGATACACCAGATGATCAGCATCTTCATCTTCAAAATCCTCTTCAACAAGGTTGATTTGGAAACCCCACTGATAAACACTTCTGGTATGGTCTTTGGGTGTCCTTTGACAAAAGTTGATGTCCCATCATGAGTTGGTTTGTAACCCAACCCTTAGCGACTTAATCTTGCTTCCACTTCAATAACCTCTCCCCAACCTGCAGGAGTACCCTCTTTCAGCGTAGACCTTATACTTTGAGCATACACGAAGGGTGGACCATTCTTAACCACTATTTCTTCTATCATCACATCATTAGCTATCTCAAGCACTTGGGAAGAAGTTTCTAGTGCATCTTGTTGCACCCCAAAATTTGACCAACAATTATTTATTCATTGAGTGTTTGAAAGTGGATACCTTCATCAGAAAGTTCAAGAGATCCTCAGAGGAAGTGGATTGAAACCAGGGTTGTGTGCTTCATAGCTTGAGAGTTGTGGGTGCCCCTCAGATGATTCTGAGACTTTGAGAATGAACTTGATGTTTTGGGAAAGCCTATGAGATGTCTTGATAGCCTTCATGAAGCCCAGAGAAGTCATTATGCAAGAGTTCAGAAGATTCAACCATGAATGATAGAATTAGGGTTTTGACTGGGTCAACCCTAGGATAACTGAAGATTTGGGAAAGGTTGAGACCCAATCCAAGGGCCATGAGATCATGGAATGATGCATAGAGATGATATAAAGATGATTCCTAGGCCAACTCATCATGAGTGAGGAGTTTGAGAAGTTTCAAGTCAGGGTCCCCAAGGATTGTCAGTGAAAAACCCTAATTTGATCCCTATCTTCCAGGCAGTTTTAGCTCTAGATGTGATTGATATCTCATCTTCCCCACAACATGAATGTTGTAGAGCTTGTTCTTAGATTTAATTTGAGTGGTGGAAGTCCTTGATAGGAGTTACAGAGCTTAAGTTATGGTTTTGACAAATTACAGGTCAGTAGAGGTGTGTGAATCTGGGTCCTTGAAAGTCACCCAACTTGCAGACAACTTTTGCCCTAGTAGGATGATTCCTATGATCTCTTGGTCAACATGAATGTTGAAGGGCATCTCCTTAGCTTTAATTTTAGTGGTAGAAGTCCTTGATAGGATTTGTGGAACTCAACTTATGGTTTGAACAAGATAGGGGTATTTTGGTAATTTGTCAGTTATAGGTCATTTTTAAGCAAATGCCATATCTCCTATTTCCAAGCCTCAAATGGAAAAACTCAAAACATGAAAGTTGTTCAAAATGTGATTTTAAGTCTAGAAAGAAGGTCATGAATTGTTGAAAAAGCTTGGAGCATGGATATTTTAAAATGGTCAAAATGACTTGAAAAAGACTTATAAGTTAAAAAAGTTGAAATTGAATTTTGGTTTGAGAGACCTACAAATCCAAAATGGGGCATATGATAGATGATTTTGATTGGAAACATCATTTTAAAAACAATGGTTTAGCCACATTTTTGAGTTTAGGCTTAAAAATTGGAGTTGCTTTGTAAATTTGTTACTTGCACTTTAAGGCATCAAAAGAAAAGATGGGAAAATGCTACACAAGGGTTTGTAAGACCTTATTTTCATGTCATAATATCATATGAGGAGAATTTAAGTGAGATTACATGGTATATCATGAGATTGCATGGGATTTGCTCAAGATGACAAATTCAATTTCTCATTACGTGATACATTCTAGAAACTTCATGGAAGGTTCCCCAAAGTTCTAGACATTTTTATTCTCATCTATATAAGCCCTAGGGTGGATCCATGCATTGGTTGGTGATTCCTCAAACTTGCAAATACACTTTGATACCATAACTCCCTCATTGCATTTTGGTTTCAATCTCTCCCAAATTCCATTGTGGGTGCAATCTTTCATCATCATCATCATCCTCCATTGTTGTGGAGTGAAAAGCAAGAAGAAGGCTCAAGAATTCGTGGCTGGTTTGTGTGATTCAACTCATCACTCCCATTTGCATAAAGGTTTGGATAGCATAATTCAAGAGGTTTGAGCACAATTTCTCTTCACCAGAATCATCACCATCATCCAAGGATCAATTAGCACAAGTACCAAGGCTTGGATTGGAGAAGAAACACCATAGCCATCACCACTTGCAAGGTATGCGTTTTCTCTTGAAACTCATTATTTATGCATAGTTAAGGTTTGTTGTTAGGGTAAGCATGATAGAGACCAATTAGGGATGAATCATTATGAGTTTAAGAGCATTCCATGGAGGTTTGTTTTATGGCCATTTCTGTTCTAGGATCAAGAACACACCATGTAGTGTACTATAATCTTAGCTTTGTAGCTTAGAATAATCACCATGAAGTGTAGATCATTCTAGGTTAGTTTCAGCCAAATCCATGATCATGCAAAACAGAAGAAAGTGATGGTGTCCAAGACTTCCCTCGTGCATATTTCCTTCTAGAGTGAGTGTTAATGAAATCCATGACCATGGCTGTGTAGAGGGAAATGAGTAGGTCAAGTTTGATGTTTGGATCGTGAGTTTTCATGGAGAGATGAGGGAGCTATGGATGCTGGAAGACAAGTGCATGGAAACTGTTTTTAGAAACCCTAAGTGACCAAAGGTAGAAGAGATAATCTCTACCATTGATTCATGTTGGAATATTTGACTTTGTCCCTCAATCCAGCGGCCTAGATTTCATTCATCTTCAAAAATTCATAACTAAATGGAAAATGCATGTTTTTAACTCATTCTTTTTTTAACATTTTTCTTAACATGTCTAGAAAATTAAAAAAATATAAAAATTGCATTTTACATTTTTTTCGCATTTTTTCCATATTTTACAAATAAATGCACATTTTTAATCATTCATTTCATCCATGATTTTGCAAATTTTTGTTCATGCATTTAGAAATTGATTTTTTGCCCATTCTTTTTTGTGGTGTTAGATATTAATGTGTAGCATTTAATAAAAATAAAAATGTGATTTTATTTTTAGTTTAGAATTTTTTGTATAATATTCTTTTAAATAGTGCATTTAATTCTTTTTAGTTAGTACCTTAACTTGTAGAATTTAATTAGGATAGTTCCCTTAGGCTTTTTGAGCCATTCTTTTTGGCATAGTTAGATATTGAATTGTAGTATTCCCAGAATTGATTTCTTGATTTTTAGATTAAATTTTGATTAGTTTAATTAGGGTAGCATTAGGGTATCCTAATTAGGGTTTAGGTTGTGCATAGGTAAGGAAATTCATTTTCTTTAGATAGTTTTGTCTTGATTTTTGGGTAGGGGCATATGTGGATGTTATGGGTAGATGTTAAGGACCCTTGTGAATAATTGTTAGATTTTTCCCCATTGGTTTAGTATTTTTAGGTATTTTCTGAAGTTGCCTGATAATTTTGTCTGTGTTGTGGTTATCTGTTCATCTTTGGGGTTTATTTTGGGGAATTTGTTGTGGGGCTTGTGTTGTCTTGAAGACCTTGTTGGAGAGCATGATGAAGAGAAGATTGAAGATCAAGACCCAGAGACCCAGAGCTTGGATTATTCCCTGCCTGTGAGGTTTGAGATCCTGAAGTTTGAAGGAAGTTCATGGTACTTTCCTGAGGAAGGCACTATGAATGACTTTCATTCTTTCTTCTCACCTCTTTCTTAAGTATCCAATGATGTTGGAGCCAACTTGTGAGTTTAATTTCTCCTGAGGAGGAATGTAAACTGATCACATGTTGTTGAGCCACATGGGATACAACTCCTAAGTGAAAGCCTCCTAGTACTTTCCTGAGGAAGGTCCTATGGGTCTATTCACTTAGTTCCATTAGTTTATCTAGGATTTCTCAAGTATCCAATGATGTTGGAGCCAACTTGTGAGTTTAATTTCTCCTGAGGAGGAATGTAAACTGATCACAGTTGTTGAGCCACATAGGATACAACTCCTAAGTGGAAGCCTCCTAGTACTTTCCTGAGGAAGGTCCTATGAGTCTATTCACTTAGTTCCACTAGTTCAGATAGGATTTCCTAAATATCCAGTGATGTTGGAGCCTGCTTGTGAGTTTAGTTTCTCCTGAGGAGGAACGTAAACTGATCACAGTGGTTGAGCCGCATAGGGTATGACTCCTGAGTATACACCTCCTAGTGCTTTCCTGAGGAAGACACTATGAGTCTGCTTACTTAGCTCCCTTTCTTTGGTAAGCTTGTTCTGAAGCTTGAAGATTGGTATTGATTTCTCTTGTTTAGGGTTTTGCTTTAGTGCTTAGATTTGATTCAGATTCTGTGTTAGGGTTAGGATTAGAGAGTAGATGATTCTTTCTCTAGCAGGTGTGTTTGGTTTGCCTGATGGCACTTCATTTCTTTTATCTGTTATTGCTTGATAGCATGTTGTTTATTTTCAGTATGATTACTGTTATTTCATGACTGGCTTGAGGTCGAGACGAGCTTGTGGAGGCTGAAGCCCCACACACATTTCCTCCCTCACTTGCATTGCATGCATTTTACTGTTAAAGCTGATGCTTTTGTCTGTTTTGGTGTATCATTGACATGATCCCTTAGGACTCTCATTTCCTCTGATGAGGATTTGATGATAGACTTTTAGGTTGAAACCTATGCATGACAACATCTAGGAGTTCCCTGTTCAAACCTCAACCATAGGATGAATCCATGGCATGATAACAGTAGGACTTGATAGTCTCCCTCCTAGTTGGGCCTGTTCTCTTCTCATCTCGAAGCAGTTTAAGATACAGTAATCATGAATGATTTCTTTCGTACGTTACGAGCCTTAAGCTATCTGAGAAAGGACGTATTCCCTCTCAGGTCATAGTCTCTAGTGCGGTTGAAATCGCAAACACAATTAAAAAACACTTCTTTCAGGAGATATCTCGTAGTTTCCCGAACTACGTTTGCTCTGATCTTTCATACCAGATGAAAGTGCGTAGGCATAGGATGCAATATCCTAGCGAGCAACATTCAACCTTTCCCCCATAATCCTTCGTAGGCCAACTACGTTGACTCTGATTTCTCGTTCCAGACGGGAATACGTAGGCATAAAGCGCGATGCTTTGCCGAGTCATCCATTTTTCTTTTCTTTTTCAGCCAGCCTTGATAGGTAGATAGATTATAACTAACCCGTCCAAGTAAACAAACAAGCGAGGATCCCGTCGAGTACGACGGACGTGAGGGGTGATAATACCTTCCCCTTGCGTAACCGACTCCCGAACCCAGACAATGGTTGCGACGACCTTGTCTTACCCTTTTTCGTCAGGTTTTTCCGATCGTTTCCTTTCCCGCTCTGAGGGATAAATAACGAAAGGTGGCGACTCTTCTGTCATGCTGGCACCTTATTTTCGCGCAAGCGACACATCTTCATCAGCTTCAATATATATAAACGATGACAGGTTGCTCACCATCAAGTCTTCTTTACCATGTAGAATTACCAGTTTTTCATCCACAACAAATTTCATCCTCTGATGTAGGGTAGAAGTTACCGCACCGGGTGCATGAATCCATGGTCGTCCCAACAGGCAGCTATAAGCTGAATTAATGTCCATCACTTGAAATGTAATTTCAAACACATGGGGACCAATCATAACTAGTAGCTCTACCTCTCCAACAATAGGGATGGCAAAAATATTCGTACCGGCGGATATCTGTGGATAAAATTTGTCACGAATATGGGGAGGGTAGCTTAATGGACTTCCACGGATAAAATAAATGGATATTTAAATATCCGTTTATTAATGGATATGGATACAAGTTTAATAATATCCATGTCCACAGATATCCATATCCGTTAATAAATAATAAAAATCACTTAAATATCATTAGTTTATTATACCTTATATTTTTATCTTCTAAAATAAATAGTCTTATTATATTTCTTTCTTTTTTTTATAAAAAAATTCTTTGAAGAAAACCTTTCACATTTCATTCAAATTCTATTAGCCATTTCATATTTAAACTCTTCAATACCTCTTACCTCACTTCAATAATTTCACAGTCCAACCAACTATTATTGTCATTCCTCTGTCAAACTAGTGTCTCTCTGCCTACTCCTTCGTCGTTCGCTTTTCCACCATAACTTACAATCACAATATCTTTTATTTGTTTGGTTAAAATGAAATGTATGAATATTATGTTTGGATCTAATTATATTTTGGTGAATAAGAAGAAAACTAATGTGATGAAATTTTATTGTTAACTTAAGAGCGAATTGTATGGATGTTATGTGATAATAATTTTGTGTCTTTAGAAGAAGTTAAAAATAGTTTAAAAAAAATATTATCCAGGGATATCTGTAAATATCCACGGATACTGTAAAACCCGCAGATTACCCACTTAACGGATATCCGCATGGATATGGGGCAGATATAGGTATCATATTTATTCAATGGGGCGGATACGGATATCATAGTACTCGTCCTTATAGATATCTATTTACATTCCTATCCAATAACAGTCCTCCTTGGACCATCAAAAGCTTTAACAATCAACGATGTTGGCCTCATGTCTGCCCCTTGATATGCTATTTTGGAAAGGGTCCTCTTGGGCAACACATTCAGAGAAGATCTGGTATCAACCAAGACTCGTGCCAAAGCATCCTCTTCACACCTAACAGATACGTGCAATGCACGATTGTGATTAAATCATTCTCTAGGAAACTCCTTATTGCTGAAACTTAGAGTGTTGCAAGCAGTAATATTACAAAATCGAATTGACCAATCGTTATGTCCTGCGTCACATGCGTCTGTTCTAACACCTTCTATAGAGCTTCCCTATGGGTAGGATAATTCATTAAGAGAGATAGAATTGATATCTTGGAAGGAGTTTGGTGAAGCTGATCAATGACTTTATAATCACTTTTTCGAATGATCTTTAGAAATTCAACATCTTCTTCGTTCGGCGCCACTTCTTTATCTTTGGTAAGTATAGCAGGAGTTGTTTCTTTTTGAGGGACCACGGTTATCCTGGGCTGATAATTTTGACAAATGTGGGTCATCTTGCTAGTTCCAACAATGTTTGTTACACTTGCCTGATTACCCTTTACTTCTTCATTCTGAACAACCTTTTCTAATCCTTGATCGATCACAGTCATGTCATACTTCCAAGGCATAACCTTTATATCCTCAAAGTGAAACGGAATCAATTTTTGAATGATAATCGGTCTAGGTTAACCAATTGTTGAGACAACAGGCTTAGGAATGTTCAAAATAGGCTTAGCAATTTTGAAGACTGGAGTCACCGAACTAGAATCGGGCACATTGAACACGAAGACTTTTTCACTAGTTTTTGGTAGATTGGAGATGGGCTCAACGACTGATACCTCCTCCCTTCTCATTTTTCTACATACATGTAAAAATCCATCATCAATCAACCTTTGAACATCTCTTTGGACCATAAAACATCCTTTGAGGTCAGTAGCACACTCTTCACAATCAGAATGAACACCTTCAATCAGACCAGCCTCTACTAATTTTTCATGGAAATACCGTAACAAAGTTCTAATTTCTGACAAATCAAGGATTACTCTCTCATCATACGCTTCTTCTATAACATGAACTCCCCCATGGTTAGGGAGGGGTTATTCTTAACATTGGGTTGAACATCACTGAAAGATAAGATATTTTTCTCCATTAATTCCCTGACGATGTGTTTTAGAGCAAGACATCCCTCCAGATTGTATCCGGCAACACCCTCATGAAATAAATAATGAGTGTCCAGATTATAGTAAGGAGATGAAGTATCTAAGGGTTGGTTTCATTGGTCTAGTTGTTATCAGCCCTCATTGCACTAAGGATGAGTACAATTAAGTATAAGTCATCAGGATTGAAGGAATGAGAGGTTTTCCCGCTGGTATTCTGTTTTGGAAATTTTGTCTGGGAGCTTGAGCTTGAGCTTGTTGTTGTTGGTAAGTCAGAGCATTAGGTGCTTGTTGATAGCTTTGTTGTTATTGCACTGGTTGATAGATTGGTGTCTGCTGCACTGTTTGATAAGCTGGAACTAGATTGTTGAATGTGGGTGTGACAGCTCGCACATATAGTTGTTGGGCATACTGCACATGGTACATTGGTTGTTGAGCATAACCTTGTTGAGTTTGCTGATATTGCTGGTAAGGTTGTTTCCAAGACTGATTCCTCCTTCCTACTGATACAACATTTGTCTCTCCTTTCTTTTTCTTGTGAAAACTCTTACTAGACTTAGTGACATTATTATTGCTTGAACTTCCATAAGCATTTGTCATTTTTCCATTCTTCATTCCCAATTACACTCTTACACCTACAACCACAATGTCAGAAAAGTTGGTTGTCACACTGCTGATCATCTTCTCATAAAATTATGGCCTCACTGTGTCTACAAACCAATTAGTCAGCACTTTCTCGGTTAGAGGAGGCTCTACCTGAGAGGCAGTCTCCCTCCAACATTGTGCATACTCTTTAAAGAACTCTGTCATACCCCAAATTTTATCCTCAGATCCTCAGATCATTTCATATCATTTTAAGTCCGTTTTTTTGTTGTTGTATTTTTTAGTTAAACATTTCATTGATCATTAATCATGCATTTTTATAGTCATTTTATCATCCCATTTTAGAATTTGTTTTTATTATCTTAAGATATTATATAGAATTAATTTAGTTTATATTTTAATATAATTTATTTTTAATATAGTTATTTCTAATTTAGTTTATATTTTAATTTAGTTTGTTTTTCAATTTAGTTTATATTTTAATATAGTTTATTTTTAATATAGTTATTTTTAATTTAGTTTATATTTTAATATATTTATTTCTAATTTAGTTTATATTTTAATTTAGTTTATTTTTCAATTTAGTTAAATTTTAATATAGTTTATTTTTAATATAGTTATTTCTAATTTAGTTTATATTTTAATTTATTTTATATTTTAGTTAAGTTTATATTTTAATTTAGTTTATGTTTTAATTTAGTTTATATTTTAGCTAAGATTATATTTGTAATTTTATTTTATTTAATTAGTTTAATTTTTTAATTAGTTCTTATTTTAACTAGTTTAAGTTCAATTAGTTTTGTTATTGTATTATTTTTTTTTTGTCTTAAAGAATTCCAATAACACTAATTTTTGTCTTCCCAAAATCTGCGCATCCACAAAACCAAAGCCTGTCCATAAACCATCCAAAAATCTGCTGAGACCATCACACAAGTTACCCTCCAAAATGCACTACACTCCATCAACAAGTGGCCTCACACATACTAGTCTACTCCAAGCAATGCCCTGCTATCATCTATACTAGCTATGATACCTGCGCTTCAACCTGCCACAACCAAGCTTGACAAACATCCAAACATGCTATAAGACAAGCACTTGCATCAAAACAACAATGCTACAAAGTCTGCAATACTCAAAAACTGGTTAACACCAAGATCTGCACCAAGACCATACGCTGCCTTGACCTGCCTGCATTGTAACAACAACAGCAATTCAGAAATAATATGCATCATGGAATAGCACACCAAAAATGGAAATAATCTGCTGAATTGATACGTAGGTGTTGTAATAATCTTAGGTCATTACCCTTTCCTTTTGTGTATGTGAATTGAGTTGGGTCCATGACCCATCTGAATTTGACCCAGTTCATAGTTTTTGTTTTTTATTGTTTTTTTTACGTTTTGCTGTTGATAAATGGGCTTGGAAAGCCTGTAGTTTTTCTCCTCATCACCCTTAATCACTCTTAATCACCCTCATTGTCTTGTTATGATTTAAGTTAATTTTTTTGTTAATATTCATTAAAATCTTTTACTAATAATATTCTTGTTAAACATTCTTGATAAAATTTTCTTAATAGTTTTAAAATTGTTTTGTTAAATACCTTTTTATAATTTTATTAGTTATTTTGACCATTTGATTTTGTTAATATCTTTTTGTTAGAAAGCACTTTATAAAAAAAATATTCTTGTTAATGCTTAGTTAATGATAGCTATTTAGGTTGCTAGTCTAACTATAACATAACTTTAAAATTATTTTCCTTTTAGTTTTTGAATTGTTTCGTATTTGGATTTAACTATTTAGGTTTCTAATTTCAGATTATTTAGATTTTATTTAGGTAATTTCTTTAGTCATTTTGATTTCTAATTTTGTGAGTTTACAACTTAGGTTCTTTCCATTTGAGCTTGTTTTCAATTTTTATCTTAACCATGTCTCTTGTTCATTAGTTGTGTTTATCATGCATCTTTTGTCATGTTATTTCTCTTTGCCTGATTTTCATCTTATGTCTGGTATTTTCATGGCTTTGTTTCCTCTTATTGATTCATCCAGGTGTCTGTATATATCTTAATTATTTCATCTGCATACTCCCTTAGGATCTCTTAGCTCGACTTAATTTTTTATTAAGATCAAAGTAGGATAGATTTAAGTTTTTACTCTTCGCATGACAATATTAGGTTAGCGTTTTCCCCTAATTCCAAAGGAAATGATCATTTTTGTTGACTGCCATGTCATATGTTGCATAAGCCTTGTCCATCTTTCCTCTGGGACCTTGTGAGAGTCTTTCCTGTTGCGACCTAGTTTAGCTTTGGAGTCGCCGTACTCTATGTAAGTGTCATGGTGATGAACACTTACTCCCCCTTAGAACCTTAATCATTATCAAGAGTTCCTTACCACTAGTTAGCCGAACTACAGAAGCTCTGATTCCCCTTTCCTAGTCAGGATACATAGGCAAAAGATGTGATATCTTGTCGAGCCTTCTAACCACTAACAACTAACGGTAAGCTCCCTCTTTATGGTCTGGTTAGAATCAATTGGTCTTGCAACTTAGAATTAAGTTAGAGTTTATAAACTCTATGTAGGTATCATTGTTATGAGTACTCATTGTTCCTTTTTGTAAGTGCTTTTGATTGGCTGCATTTTATGGCAAAACATTAGTGTATATATGATTGTCATAACTGATGGTATGACATACACGAATAGTGTTCTGCAGGAAAAGCTAAGAGTAAGTGAAGTTGAATGTCATAAAATTGATCGTATGACATTAGGTGCGCAGAGTTTGTTTTTCTGTTATTAGCTCAGGCTATACTTCAGGAAACAATCCAGGAAGCATAGTTATTTTAGGCAACATAACAGGCATTGCTGAGAATAACATAGAAGGCTCCTGACCTAATGATAAGTGTGCAGCTTCATGAAGAAAGGTTCAACTTGGGTAAACCTACTTTCTCCATCAATGCCCAAAGCAGGCCTGCTATTATAAATAGCAGAAGGATCATTCTGAATGGGTAGACACGCAGATAATAGAGCTTGAAGAGAGAGCTTCAAGACAGAGATTGGAGAGTGTATGTGTGAGTGAAGAGGTTCGTTCTTCACGCGTGTCTAGGTGTCTTAGGAATACTTGTACACCAAGAAATTGTATGTTGCCTTGGTTAGGTAGGTTCTAAGTTGATGTGTCACTCAAAGCTGTTAAGCAAGAGTGTGTGTCACTTGATCAAAGCTGTGAAGCAAGATCAAGGTGTGTTTTTGGAGTGTATCTCCATAACTCTTCTGTAATTGTGTGTTGATATCACTGAGGTGATTGAGGGGGAGTGAGTGGGTATACTCAGGTCTAGAGTTTCTCTAGGAAGAAGTGTCATTGGGTAGGTTTTAAGTGAGGAGTGCAAACTGGGCTGTTTGACTCTGAATTAATTATGCTAATAGTGAATTTCCTCCCTGACTTGGTAGCCCCCAGATGTAAGTGTTGTTGACACTGAACTGGGCGAACAATTACTGTGTTATTTACTGCTTCTCTTTACAGCATTTTTATTATTCTAATAGTCTGTGTTACAGTGGATGTTATAACATCCGTGATAACATCCATCGCGTGCTTGCCAGAATTTCAATTGGCATCAGAGCAGGCACCCTGCCTGTTAATTTCTGGGTGAGATCTAGGGAAAACAAATTCCGGTACTATGGATAAAGACATAGGATTCACAAATAGACCACCAATTATGTATGGCTCTAATTATGACTATTGGAAACCTAGGACGATTGCCTTCTTAAAGTCTTTAGACAGCAAGGCATGGAGAGCTACAAACTCAGGCTGGGCACATCCAGTGAAGACTGATAAAGATGGACTGTTTGTACTTATACCTTAAGAAGAATGGACCAAAGAGCAAGAAGCCCTGGCTCTTGGGAATTCTAAAGCTTTGAATGCATTATTCAATGGTATAGACAAGAATATCTTCAGACTGGTGCATCATTGTGAGATGGCTAAAGAGGTGTGAGATACTCTCAAAACAACTCATGAGGGAACCTCTAAAGTCAAGATGTCAAGACTTCAAATGTTGACAACCAAGTTTGAAAGTCTAAAGATGAAGGAGGAGGAAACTATTCATAAGTTCTACATGAATGTCCTTAAACTTGATAACACCTCAGGAGCTCTGGGAGAAAAGATGTCTGAAGAAAAGCTAGTGAGGAAGATCTTAAGATCATTGCCTAAGAGGTTTGCCATGAAGGTCATAACCATTGAAGAAGCTCAAGACATATGCAACATGAAGGTGGATGAACTCATAGGTTCTCTCTAAACATTTGAGATGGGCGTGTGTGATCAGGCTGTAGAGAAAAAGAACAAAAGCATAGCTCTTGTTTCAAATACTACAGATGAATCAGAAGAAGAAAATGGTAAAAAGGAGGAAAATTTGTTAGAGGCCATAATATTGCTTGGAAGACAATTTAATAACTTGATCAAAAGGATAGACCATAAGTTTAAACCTTATGCCAAGAACATGTCCTCTAACATCAGCAAAAGGGATAAGTCTAAAGAAACATCCAACCAAAGCAAAGGAGTACAATGCCATGAATGTGAAGGATATGGGCACATTAGAAAGGAATGTCCCACCTACCTCAAAAAGAAGGGAAAAAGCATAACTGTCACTTGGTCAGATGGAGAGTCTGAAAGTGGATTAGAAGAAGAATGTGCTAAACATGTCACTGTTCTGAACAGTGTATGTATTTCTGATGATGACTCAAGTGAAGATGAGTTAACCTTTAATGAGCTTGTAGCCTGATATCAAAAGGTTCACATCAGAAGTACATAATTGTCTCAGCAAGGAGAGCAACAGAAAAAGCTCATAATGTAATTAGAGGCTGAGAAGATAGAGCAGTTAGCAACAATAGACTCACTCAAAAGTGAGGTCAACTTGTTGGAATCTAAATTGGAGCAGATGGCTAAATCCATAAGGATGCTAAACCCTGGGACTGACACTCTAGAAAGGATTCTACAAAGTGATCAGAGATCTAGAAACATGGCTAGACTGGGATTTATGGGTGAACAGAAACCCATCTTGGAGCTCAAAAGGCCAAAGCCTAAAACTCAGAGGTCAAAATGGATGTCACGATCAATGTCACAACATCCAAGAAACAGAAGCTGGAACCAAACCAAGAAAAAATTCCAAGGGTATAGGTGTTACTACTGTGGTAAACTTGGACACATTAAACCTTTATGTTTCTGGATGCATTGATTTCCTAGTCATCCTCATCAAGGCAAATCCAAACAGGGTGCTCATGTCAAGAAACAACATCATGTTAAGCTCAAGAAGGTTGTCCCTGCCAAGAAAAAACAATGGATTACCAAGGAGATGGCTCTAGTAGCTCATCTTAGGATTCCCACCAAAGGAGACTGGTATTTTAACAGTGGCTGTTCTAGACATATGACTGGAACAAAGGACTTGTTGGTAAACATCAAACCTATTACCTCCAGTCGTGTGACCTTTGGTGATGGAGCTAGAGGAGAGATCAAAGGGATTAGACCACTAGATTGTCCTGGTGCTCCAAAACTAGACAATGTCTTTTTGGTTAAAGGACTGACTATAAATCTTATAAGCATCATCAGTCAACTCTGTGACCAAGGACTTAGTGTCAAATTCACTAAGGAGACATGTGTGGTGGTCAATAAAGAAGATGAGGAAGTCATGAGGGGTAATAGAGCTCAGAATAACTGTTATTTATGGGAGTCTAAAAGTAACTTCAATGACTGTACCATGACTCAAGAAGAGAAGAAGGATCCAATATGGTTGGAGAAAAGTAGACTTCCTCACAGGATGAAGAAGACCAAAACCAAGGAATCAGTAAGAGGAACTCCTGAATTTCCTCTAGATGGAAGAAGAGTTTGTGGTGAATGTCAGGTTGGCAGGCAAGTCAATATAGCATATCCAAAAAGGGGACATCACAGAAACCTGGACCTGTTATACTGGAATCTGATGGAGTCCATGACAAGTAATCGTCATAAAGGAAACAATGTCACTCAGGATGTCATGACATTGTTCTGTGACTCTCACAGTAACTTCAATATGAACTCCATTCAGTTCAAGAGAACCATGCACAGGGATGACATGGATCAATTTGAAAAGGATTGTCTGAAGCGTGGTGATTCTGACCAACAAAGGGCTAACACGGTGACAAGAAGTCTCAAGGATATCAATGATGAAAAAGCCAAGCAAGTCCACTCTATCATTGCCAACTTGGTTACCAGGGTTCTGATTAAGCCAAATAATGTGCCAAGAATATCCATTCCCCCTAGCACTGAGGAAGAATCTGATGTCACTCATAATGTTGAAACCTTGGAAGCAACCTCTCCAAAAGACAAGGATCAAGCCTCTGAAGACAATGAACACATGCTAAGTGAAGAAAATGATGCTAATGAGTCTTCAGACAATGAGTTGATAGCCACGGTCGACCCTAGCATAGCCAAAAGGCTCATGACTAGGAAAGGGAAGAAGGAAGTTGTCCAGAGTAACCCCAAGAAGAAGACTGTGACCAAAAGAACTCAGGTTGGTCCTACCAAAGCTTGGAGCAAGGTAGTACCAAAGAAGAGGAAAGCTAAAACTAGTACAGAATCAGATTCTGATGTTGTCTGTGATGCCACTAACATTCAACCAAAGAAGAAACCAACAACTAGCAAGCTTGCTGCTAGTGTCCCAGATGCTCCTATTGGCAATGTTTCATTCCACTATCCATCAAGTGTCAACAGATGGAAGTGTGTCTATCAAAAGAGGTTGGCCTTGGAGAGAGAGAGAGAGCTAGCTCAAAATGCTCTTGAAAGCAAGAAGATCATGGCTCCTATCTATGATGATGGTTTGGTGAAGACTGTGACTCAGTTCTCATAATGCTATGAAACACTTGTCAAGGAATTCATAGTAAGTCTATCTGATGAATGTGCTGATAGAAAATTTGTTGAATTTGGTAAAGTTTATGTTAGAGGAAAATGTGTCACCCTCTCCTCCACTACCATTAACAACTACCTTGGAAGATCAGATGGAGCTCAATCTGATATAACTGCCTCTGACAACAAAGAGTGTCAAGTAAGTAGTAGCAACCAAGTCAAAAGTTGGCCAGCAAAAGGAAAGCTAGTTGCCAGCAAACTGAGTGTAAAATATGTTGTACTACACAAGAGTGATGCTGCAAATTGGGTGCCCTCTAATCAGAAATCAACAATGGCAACTATTCTGAAGAGGTTTATCTATGCTGTTGGGACCAAGACCAAAGTTAATCAGACCATGAAGCATGCAGGAAGTTATAGTGCCAAAGGCCCCATTGCATTTTCCTCACTCATCTGTGGAATAATATTAAGTCAGTATCCCAACATCCTCAAAGAGAATGATTCTGCTAGCAAGAGAGAGAGCTCTCTGTCATTCCATCACAAGATGTTTCAAGGAACTCATGTTCCAGACATTATCATGACTTCCGCTGAGACATCCAAAGGGAGTCCCAAGACCAGAAAAGCTGAGGTGATTGTCATGCTCAAACAAACTTGCAAGGAATTGGATACAAGGAAGCAGAATCTGGAAAAACTGATCAGATCTCTTGAGCTAGATGAGGACTCTGAATTTCATGACAATGATGAGAGTTCAGGGGAGGATGATGGCCAGGATGCAACATCAGAGAAAGTTGTTTCCAGTTCTGAGGAGGCTAGTGATGAAGGATCTGAGGAAGTCAGTTCCAACTCTGCTGCAGAGGAGGATTAATGTGTTGATGGTCTGCTGTGAGGCTCAGGAAGTAGGTGTCTAGGCTGATGTGGGCGTGCTGCTGGTGCTAGTGTGGCTAGTGATGTTTTTTTTGTCATGTTTTAGATTTTAATCCTTATTGGACAACATTATTGGGTGATGCTCTTCATGAGCAGTTGTGTTGTAATGTACCCCAAACATATGTAATGTTACCTATTATGATTCTTACTAAGGTATTAGTTGGATCTTAATTTGTGGCTAAAAAGGGGGAGAGATGTTAGATGATAGGTAGTAGTAACAGCAGGTACAACAGATGGAAGAATTGGTTAAGATAACCAATGTGTGCTACAGGTGCTACTGCAAGTGTGGAAGTATGGTTGGAAAGTGGTTGGAAAACTCTCCTTTATTATGTAATGTGTGAGTTCCTAATGCGTATAGGAATGTATGTTAGAAATTTGTGTGTTCCTTGATGGGACCTAGTAGCTTTATAGCTACTAGTGCTGTGTGTATCTGCAGGATGATTGCAGAATGTTGTGCATATCTGGTCCACAGCAGGTGTGCTTCAGGATGTCATCCTGAATGTCATAACATCTAGAGCAGGCTGAATGAATATGTGTGACTGCAGGGATACTTGCAGGTTGTGTGCCCAGCTGATAAGTACATCAGTTGAGGGGGAGTAACTCAGAGTGTTACTCAATATATTGTGACATCTATAGTGCTGACTAACAGACGGTATACTGAGAGCTAACACTGTGAGTGAGTGTAAACAATTCTAATAGTGTAGCTAGTAGCTTTGCTGCATGTTAGGTTAAGACTTATGCTGCTTGTAAACTCTGATATGTTAATAAGGTGTTTTAGCCAAAAATTTGCCAAAGGGGGAGTTTGTAAGTGCTTTTGATTGGATGCATTTTATGGCAAAACATTAGTGTATATATGAATGTCATAACTGATGGTATGACATACATGAATAGTGTTCTGCAGGAAAAGCTAAGAGTAAGTGAAGCTGAATGTCATGACTGAATGTCATAACATTGATCATATGACATCAGGCGCGCAGAGTTTGTTTTTCTTTTATTAGCTCAGGCTATACTTTAGGAAACAATCCAGGAAGCATAGTTATTTTAGGCAACATAACAGGCATTGCTGAGAATAACATAGAAGGCTCCTGACCTAATGATAAGTGTGCAGCTTCATGAAGAAAGGTTCAACTTGGGTAAACCTAATTTCTCCATCAATGCCCAAAACAGGTCTGCTATTATAAATAGCAGAAGGATCATTCCTAATGGGTAGACACGCAGATAATAGATCTTGAAGAGAGAGCTTCAAGACAGAGATTGGAGAGTGTATGTGTGAGTGAAGAGGTTCGTTCTTCACGCGTGTCTAGGTGTCTTAGGAATACTTGTACACCAAGCAATTGTATTCTGCATTAGTTAGGTAGGTTCTAAGCTGCTGTGTCACTCAAAGCTGTTAAGCAAGAGTGTGTGTCACTTGATCAAAGCTGTGAAGCAAGATCAAGGTGTGTTTTTGGAGTGTATCTCCATAACTGTTCTGTAATTGTGTGTTGATATCACTGAGGTGATTGAGGGGGAGTGAGTGGGTATACTCAGGTCTAGAGTGTCTCTAGGAAGAAGTGTCATTGGGTATATAGGTTTTAAGTGAGGAGTGCAAACTGGGTTGTTTGACTCTGAATTGATTCTGCTAATAGTGAATTTCCTCCCTGGCTTGGTATCCCCCAAATGTAAGTGTTGTTGACACTGAACTGGGTGAACAATTACTGTGTTATCTACTGCTTCTCTTTACAACATTTTTATTACTCCAATAGTCTGTGTTACAGTGGATGTTATAACATCCGTGATAACATTCATCGCGTGCTTGCCAGGATTTCACTTTTGACTTTTGTTAGAGTCAACCTTAGTTAGTCTTTCAACTTAGACTTAGAGAGTTTGTTAACTCTATGTAAGTATCATGGTTATGAATACTTACATATCAACCCTAAGTTTGGCTCAAGATTATTTCTGTCATTAACATCAAACAACTTCATATCAACCCTGTCCCAAAATTTTTTAGGGAAGCGAAGATAACTCATCCACGACTCAGCAATAAAACATAAATTCGGGTTATGAAATTTCAAAAAAAAAAAAAATTAACGCCAATTTCGAGGGGGATTGGCGAGACCCCGCACATTCCAATAAAAGCACTTCATTAGGAAGCCTTTTTGGATCCAGGTTTAATTCTGGAGCAAGAAACTTCCTTCGATTTAGCTTTTTTCTTCTTCTTTTTCTTCTTTCCTTTGGATTTGATTGCCACTTGTTGGTATTCATTCAGATCAATGTCAGAGGGATCTTCTTCAGTAGAGTTTTCAGATTCATTGGCCATGTTAGCCCAAGAATTGTTAAGAAAGATGGCATCCTTAGAAAATGCATTTGCATCTTCTTGAGGAATAATTTGTGTTGTAACAACGAACTCGAAATCTTTTGAACTAACAATATCTTTCGTGTTGTACTTTCTAACAATCTCCCTAGTATCACTACTACGAATATTTTGTAATTCTGCAACTATTGCATTCAAATTAGCCACTAAGGAGAGGATAGGAATGGAAACTTCCACCCTTTCAGAGTTAAATTGATTAATATATTTATCCTTTTCTTCTTGTCTATGCGTAGTATGAGAATTTTCTGGAATACTTACCTCTTTGGATTTATTTCTGTTTGAATTTTTCTCCTGATTTCCAACCACATTTCTACCAACATCCTTTTACTCCCTATATGCTTTCCTTCTGTAACTCGTTATCAAACCATAAGTTGTTATATACCATACTAAAATTTCATATCAAAGTAATCTTGAATTTAATAACACCAAATCATAAATTTATTACCATATTTGGAAAACATGAGAAAAATGACCATAAATTTATGTCCCAAGAATATAAGAATGCCCATTTGCATTGACTTGGCAACTAGTATAACCTGTTTTGATATGCCTTTTGGCCTCTATGTTCGTGTACTAGTGGATCTTGATGAGGGGCTAGATGTTGTTCCTAAAACCCAGATCATTGTGTTTGAAAACAACATTAACGTCAATCTCATTACCACATCAAGCCCAACTGTGACAGAGAATGTGAGTGCCACACCTAGCATACAAAACATATTACTCATAGCTTATTGTTCGAGTGTCCCTTGTATAGATATGTCGCATGAGTCTCTAGACTTCCCACCCATAAAGGGTTAACATGCGTTACATAGGAAGTCATGGTACTTAACCATATCTCTTGGATTTTAGGGAATCAACCACCCTTACTTAGAATGGTTGCTAAATTATAAGGGATTATGTTTAGATCTTTGGCTTATAAACAAATCATTATTCTTATAGTAGAGGGCACCCAATAACACCAAGAAATAAATCCATACATCAACTCCCCACCTCACATGAGCTACCTCTTAATACCCTAACAACCTTAAAGCCTTTGATTGTCCTTATCTATTAGGGATTGTCACGTATATTATACTTTTATCCAATACATGTACTTTTTCTCATAAAATTTAGTACCCTAGTGATCCGCTGTCGCGCGCGGATCAAAACGAGTGTTTTTGCAAAAATACAGTATAACGACATTAACTCTGAATATCGTTCTCAAGGATTCTTGATTATTACTAATTGAATAAAAAGAGGGGGGGGGGGTTGGTCGTGTTCGAATGAGTAAGAGTAAATAACAAAAGTGATTATTGGAAGGAAAAAAAAGTTGTTGTGAAATAAGTGATTATGAAATAAGTCAATCTACCGATTCGGTTCCTACTATCATCGATTGTAATAATTTTAATATTCTAAGCATTGATTCTTATCTGGATACAAACTCAATGACAAGTGCGATAAGATTTGCAATATATATGATCCTATTGTCCGAATTAAGCAAACGGTATAAAGCTTCATGAATTAAGCAAACATGATTATTCAGACACAAAAACGAATTAAGCAAACGTAAAAATGTGTATGTTAAGATCATACAATCAACCAAATTGAATCAATATATTTCATACAATTGAATTAAGCATACAAGAGTATAAAATCATTGAACAGAATTAAACAAATAATAACATTATAACAATCTCAAGTGTTGGAACCTGAATTATAGTAGACCGACTCCAAAGTGATTAGTTCTTCATTGTTCTCTCAAGCATCAATTTTTTAGTGAATAGAATAATTATGAACAGTAAAAACGAGGTTCCTTATAAACGAAATTCATAACCCAACTGGTTCATAACCCAACTGGGTCGAAAACATAACTCAGGCCCAATATATGACCCAAAACTAAAACAAATTCGTAATACTGTAACTTCAACGAATATTCTGGGAAAATTTGCTCCGAATATGACTTCAACTCCAACACGAAAGTTGTAGCTCTCTCTCTTAGCTTTCCGGAGATTTTTAGAACGCCTCAAACGGATTCCCGGAACTCCAGTTATGATTGTTTCCGTGCAGACTGCTAAAGCTGAAAAATAAAGTGCGAAAATCAAATTAAACCAAAAATAAAATAAAATATAAAAACATAATAAAACATAAGAATAATCAAAATAAAGTAAAGAAATGCCTAAGTAAAAATATAGGAGAATGTGCATAAAGATGCACTGATCAAATTCCTCCACACTTGAACTTTTGCACTCCGAGCAAAATTAAAACAAAACAAAACAAAGAAAGCACAAACACATCAACAGTTACTCATTCCAGGCTAAAAGTCTTCTTCGGTTAAGTTTGCATCGATATGTACTAATCTTACATACTAAGAATATCGTAGGAACACTAATCCATAATTGCACAGACATAAGCCTCCTGGATACAGAAGTCAACTCAAATCATGTTATTATGTTAAAGCCTAACTTACTCATCCTCCTTTTTGCTCTTTTTCATTCAGGCGCAATCACCTTAAGCCTGTTATCTCCACACACTCATAGAAGGGCGACCGGTTAGTGACTCTGATCCTTTTTGTTTGGGGTTCTGGTACTTACGTGGCATAACCCTTTGCTTACTCAGTTGTAGTTTCGGGGGATCGGACCGTAGTCCTCCCTACCAAGTTTAGCACCAGAAACCGCTGAACCAACTAATAACAAGTAATTTTTTTCAATTTTTTTGAAGGTGTATTCCTTTTCTTTTCTTCTTATTTTTTTATTTTATTTTTTTCAAGCTACAAATTTGATCACTCACTTATATTCATCGGCTTCCCTGCGTAGAGTGTGTATGAGATGGTGCTGACTGCTGAAATAAACTACTCAAGAGCTATCAGAGAATGAAAATTTAAGGCTAAAACATAAAGAGTATTCAAATCAATTTCCACATGCAGGAGACTTACGGTGTTAAGACGATACCGATCTTGTGAATTTTTCCCAAGTCTCCGCAAACTAATCTCAAATTAGTCTTTAGCCTAGAACTTTCAAAAAGATGCAATTTTTTTATTTTTTATTATTATAATTGAAAACAAACCAAAACAAAATAGTAAAAACAAGCAAATAAAACAAAGGTTTCCCTCTCCCAGACTTAAAACAAGCATTGTCTTCAATGAAATGACATAATTATTAAAGTAGAGAGAAGGAAAGAACAACTCCCTGATCAAGTTGCAGTGTAGTTAAGCGCTTCCAAAGAAAGCTCCTCTATACCGACATCTTCAGACACCGAAATTTCATAGAATAACTTTAGACACTGCCCGTTAAACTTAAAAATTTTGTCAGTATCTGCACTTTTAATTTCTACTGCACCATGAGGGAAAACATTAGTAACAACAAAGGGGCCAATCCATTTGGATCGAAGTTTCCCAGCCATAAGCTTAAGGCAGGAATTAAACAATAAAACTTGTTGGCCCACAGAAAATTCCTTCCTAGAAATCATTTTATCATGGAAGTGCTTAGTTTTTTCTTTATAAATCCTAGAGCTTTCATAAGCCTCTAGTCTAAGCTCTTCCAGCTGTTGTAATTGGAGTTTTCTTTCAATACCTGCTTGTTGCATCTCCAAATTACAACTTTTCACCGCCCAATAGGCACGGTGTTCTATCTCAACAAGAAGATGACATGCCTTACCAAAAACAAGTCGATATGGAGACATCCCAATGGGTGTCTTGAAAGCTGTTCTCTGAGCCCAAAGTGCGTCTTCTAGACGACGGCTCCAGTCCTTCCTGTTTGGCTGCACCATTTTTTCTAAAACCTATTTGATCTCCCTGTTTGAGATCTCAGCTTGCCCATTAGTTTGTGGGTGATATGCAGTAGAGACTCTGTGCACAACTCCATACTTCCGGAGCAAGGATTCCATGGCACGGTTACAGAAATGAGTGCCTTGGTCACTGATGATAGCTCGCGGTATTCTAAACCTGCAAAAGATATTAGACTTGACAAAATCTGCAACAACTCTAGAATCATTAGTCCTAGTGGGGATAGCTTCCACCCACTTTGAAACATAATCAACAACAAGTAAAATGTAAAGGAAACCAAATGATACATGAAAGGGACCCATGAAGTCGATTCCCCATACATCAAATACCTCACAGAAAAGTATAGGATGCTGAGGCATTTCACTCTTGCGAGTGATGTTTGTACCTGCAATCTGGCACTCTTTACAAGTGTGGTACATCTCATAAGCATCTTTAAAAATAGTTGGCCAATAGAAACCTGAGTCAAGGACTTTTCTTATAGTTCTTTGAGGGCCAAAGTGTCCTCCGACTTGAGATGCATGAGAAAATTTTAAAATGGGTTCAATCTCATAGTCGGGAACACATCTTCTAATCACCTGATCACTACCAAACATCCAAAGGTATGGATCACCCAAAACATAATATTTGACATCACTATTGAGTTTATGAATCTGTGATCTAGATGCACCTGCAGGAAAAACACCAGCAACAAGAAAATTAACAATGTCAGCAAACCAAGGTGTAATCCCATGCAAAAGAAAAAGATGCTCATCAGGAAAGTCATCTTGAATGGGAAAATGGTCTTCATCTCTATCTATCCTGCTC
The DNA here is from genome assembly GCA_963859935.3 of Lathyrus sativus. Lineage (NCBI taxonomy): Eukaryota > Viridiplantae > Streptophyta > Magnoliopsida > Fabales > Fabaceae > Lathyrus > Lathyrus sativus. The sequence continues at coordinate 569,741,290 of OZ012739.1, forward strand.
AAGTGGTCAGCCACTAAGTTCTCAGCTCCACTTTTGTCTTTAATTTCTACATTAAACTCTTGGAGCAACAACATCCACCGAATCAATCTCAGTTTTGCATCCGGCTTCTTCAACAGGTACTTCAAAGCTACATGGTCAGTAAAAACAACAACCTTGGAACCTAGAAAATAAGATCTGAATTTATCAAGAGCAAAAACAATAGCTAGAAGTTCTTTTTCAGTGGTAGTGTAATTTGACTGTGTAGAATCTAAAGTCCTAGAAGCATAGTAAATAACATGCGCAGCTTTGTCAACTCTTTGTGCAAGGACAGCCCCAACAACATAATTCAAAGCGTCACACATAAGCTCAAAAGGGAGGGTCCAGTCAGGGGGCTGGATTATGGGAGCGGAGGTCAATGCTTTCTTCAAGAAGTCAAACGCTTGTTTGCATTTGTCATCGAAGTGGAAAGTGACGTCGTTCTTCAACAAGTTTGACAGCAGAAGAGCTATCTTGCTGAAATCTTTAATGAAGCGACTGTAAAAACCTGCATGACCAAGAAAAGAACGAATCTCGCGAATGCAAGATGGGTAAGGTAGTGTAGAAATCACATCAATCTTAGCAGGGTCAACAGAAATTCCTTTTTCAAAAATTATGTGACCAAGAACAATTCCCTGCTCAACCATAAAATGACATTTTTCATAATTTAAAACAAGGTTAGTTTCAATGCATCTTTCTAAAATCAAGCTTAAACTGCTCAAGCATGCATCAAAAGAGGAACCATAGACAGTGAAATCGTACATAAAGACTTCCATGCAATTTTCAATAAAATCTGAAAAGATACTAAGCATGCAACGCTGGAAAGTGCCAGGAGCATTGCAAAGACCAAAAGGCATCCGCCTATAGGCAAAAGTACCGAAGGGACAAGTAAAAGTGGTCTTCTCTTGATCTTCCGGTGCAATATGAATCTGAAAATAACCTGAAAAACCATCAAGAAAACAATAATGTGATTTACCAGCTAGCCGTTCAAGCATTTGGTCGATGAATGGTAAAGGAAAGTGATCCTTTCTAGTAGCCTGGTTCAGTCTCCTGTAATCGATACAAACTCTCCAGCTATTCTGTACTCTAGTGGGAACAAGTTTATTCTTTTCATTTTTGACCACTGTAAGTCCAGATTTCTTAGGTACAACCTGGACTGGGCTTAGCCACTTACTGTCAGAGATAGGATAAATGATACCGGCTTGCAAGAGTTTGGTTACCTCTTTCTTCACAACATCAAGAATCAAAGGATTGAGCCTCCTTTGGGGCTTCCTCACTGTTTTCGCACCATCCTCAAGTAAAATCCTGTGCATACACATGGAAGGACTAATTCCTGGAAGGTCGGCTAATATCCACCCAATTGCCTTCTTGTGCTTCTTCAAAACCTGCAAAAGCTTGTTTTCTTGATCGAAATCAAGGTTAGAAGAGATAATGATAGGGAGTTTTTCATTACTCTCCAAGTAAGCATATTTCAGGTTCTCAGGGAGCTCTTTTAGCTCTAAGGACGGGGGCAGCTCGATGGATGGAGTGTTTGGGGCAGCCGGGATGTCAAGAGCATCAGCTGTAAAAACAACTTCATCGGCTACAACTTCACTTGTAGGAAATATATCAGCCTGCAAGGTAGCATCAATCTCAGCACACACAACACAAAGGTTAGTGTCAGTACAATCATAACATGAATAAGCATCATCAAAACCAGATAAAGATGGAAAATCAAGAGAAAATAATTCAAAACAAGTGTCATCAACTAATTCAGAAATCAGCTCAATACAAAAAACGGAGTGCTCCTCCAAACGATGTTTCATGGCATCAAAAATGTTGAATTTTGCGACAATGTCACCAAACTCCATGGACACGCTTCCATCATCAACATCAATTTTCGTTTTTGCCATTTTCATGAGTGGTCTTCCTAAAATGATGGGAGCTTTGTTGGACTTTGTTTCTCCTTCCATGTCAAGAATGTAAAAATCTGCAGGAAAAATCAAATCGTTTACTTGAACAAGGACATCTTCGATTACGCCGGCAGGGCGAGTATTGCTCTTGTTCGCCAACTGAATGATTAAACCTGTAGGCTGAAAAGGACCAAGACAAAGGTTATTATAAACAGAAGTAGGTATAACATTAATGCTTGCTCCTAAATCAAGCATGCAGTCATCGAATTTACTATTCCCGATGGTACAAGGAATAGCAAAAGTTCTCGGGTCTTTGCACTTTTACGGCAAGACCGGAGTAGTGAGGAGGGCTGAAACATTTTCTTCGCCTGTAAATTTTCCAGGAATGTTGTACCTGTTCTGGTTGTTACTTTGATTGTAAAGGGATGCAACATAAGCTGGGGGTAATTCAGTAGGCTTATCATCTTGCAAAACAGGACAAATACCACATAACCTTGGTGGTTGGGTTTGATGGGCTGATTGAGCCTTACCTACGACTATCAGCTGTTGTACTAAGTCCTTCAGCTCAGACATTTTATTTTCGAAGGCTTTATCGAAATGAGCAACATGAGAAGAGACGTGAATCTCGTTCACACCCTTTATTTGAACATAATTGTTTCTTGTTGTGAACTGCTGGGAATTAAGTGACATGTTCTCAATTAGAGCCTTGGCAGCGGCTGGAGTCTTATCAACAAGTGCTCCACCGCTAGCAGCATCAAGAATGTTCTTATCCATTAGTTGAAGGTGAGATAATACTTAGAAGGGGGGTTGAATAAGTATGAAAGATTAAAACTTAGAAATAAAAACACAATTATTTTTATCCTGGTTCGTTGAACTCAACTACTCCAGTCCACCCTTCCTAGAGTGATTTGTCTTTCTCAACAAGGACTTAATCCACTATTTAATCAAACAGATTACAATAGTAACACCTAAGAACAACTGTTCTTAGTCTTCTCAAGAGCTACTGATTCCAACTGAATCCTCTTAAGGAAAACCTTTACAATCAATGTAAATCAAATACAAGAGTATGAATGCTTCAAAAAAGCTTTTATCACAACAGTGATATTTCTCTTAAGTTTAAGTACAAATAATTCTAAGAAGAATATGAAAGAATGAGAGCTTTGAATGTTATGATTTCTTTTCAGCAAAATGTCTAACTGAAGAATTTGGTGGAGTCTTCCTTTTATAGGCAGCCGATCCAAGGAGTTGAACGTTGAGAAGAGTGTCCCAACAAGGTCTGAGCCTTTTTGTCTTCACATCAAGTGACCTTTCCTAGAAGTAGAAAGCACAGAAAAATCCTTTTTGTCTGTGTTCTTGTGTCTAGCACCAATGAGGAAAGAGACGTTTGATTTACTCCAACGGATATAATCTTTGAATATTTCTTCTTCAGTTTTCAGCAAGTTCTTCAGAATCTGATTGAGTCAGAGTCTTCTAATGATGTTTAGAACTTTGCTGTATCAGAGTCTTCTGCAGCATGTGTGCTTTCAGCGTGTTGATCATCAGAGCATATTTGACACAGAACTTCAGTACTTGGCAGCTTTAGTACTTTCAGAAACTTCTGTAGAAACTATGCTTTGAGAAACTCTTCATACAATATTCTTCTTAGCTTCAGATGCATCTGCTTACTTCAGATTCTTCTGGGCTTCTGCTTCAGAATCTTCTGGAGCTTCTTGCTTCAGATCCTTCTGGAGGCTACGCTCAGAATCTTCTGTTAGCAGCAATCAGAGTCTTCTAATGAGTGCATCTGACGCTTCAGAGTCTAGATAACTTCTTGTATACAATTCAGATTTGCTTCTGGAGTGTTAATTTCATTTCAATCTGCAGTAAAACTCTCAAGAAAATTTTAGGGTATATAATTCTTAAATATAAAATTTCCTAACAGTTATCATCAAAACAAAGAGATATTATTAAGAACCAATATGTGTTCTAACAATCTCCCCCTTTTTGATGATGACAAAAAGTATCAGAAATTTTGTTTAACTGAACATATTAGAATTATAACTCCCCCTGAGATGATGAATCTCCCCCTGAGTTAAATACAAATAAGGAATAGAAACTTCCCTTTTGTCTTGAGTAATCTTCAGAGTTAGATCTTGTTTGTTCTTATAACATTTAAAGGTCAGAATGTCTTGCAGATTTAAGATTCAGAGTTTGATAATAGACAAATGACCTGAGAGACTCAGAGTTTCTTTTATAGAATGTACTTATCAAATGTTCTGAAATAGTCAGATTAAATGTTAGATAGAATAGATATGTCTGAAGTTTCATTTTGGTGAAGTTATATTAAACAGTTCAGATCTATATTTTCTCCCCCTTTTTTGTCATAAGCAAAAAGTAAACACTTTAAAAAGACAAATAAAAGGAAACAGTAAATAAGATAATTCAATGGAGAAAACTTTGATTCATTCAAAAAATCAGATCAAGAGTACATAGGCAAACATCAGAAGATATGGCAAATAAAGTACAAATGCAAACAACAGATGCAAAAACATTAGAGTGAAAAAAAATCTAAGAGTGTTTGGACAAAAACATCTTCAATAGATCTGTAATCTCAAAGGAGGATTGCTCTTGCTTGGACATCCACTTAGCCATAGTTTCATTCTTTTCATCTTGCTTTGACATCCATTATGTCATATCCTCATACTTCTTATCCTGTTTCGCCATCCAGGATTTGATCTCTGATTGTCCAGCTTCCAGAGCAGCAATCTTATCTTCAAAATCTGGATGTTCTTTCTTTATCTCAGATGAATAAGTATGATGAGGTTCTGTAGCCTGAACAGAGTCAATTTCCATTGGTTCTGTAGATTCTGGAGCATTGGAATTAGAATAAGGGTCTACCAGAGTCATAGCCAATTGATTCTCTTCAGATGCATTATCAGTAGATTCTGTTGATGGTGGAGGATCATCTAAAAGAAGCAAAGGTTCAGATTTGTTGACAGTCCAGAATAGTGTCCTTGCCGCCTCAGTAAATCTGAGTTGTGCATCATCAGAACAGACGTTCTTCAGATTTGAAGCTACAGAGTTGAATCTGTTGATGAATCCATTCCAGATGATGTCAGATTCTTTGGCATCCATTGTTGCTGAGCATTTCTTCTAAATAGTACCTAAATACATATGTATTTCTTGCAAAAATGTTTGAAATAAATGATCAACATTAAGTCTGGGCTTTGGACGTAACAAAGATTCCAGAGTTACAGGTTTAGGTTGGGGAGTTGGTGGAAAAAGTGATTTTTGGATGGAAATCAGAGGAGGGGATAGTATGGAATGAAAGGTATCTCAGGAGCTTTTTCTTTAGATCTGATTAAAGCATTAAGCAAATGAGGTTTTGCTCTGGTGTGAAGGGTTACCACATCAAAAGGTTCATTTGAGTAGGAATGGAAGGCAGATTTTGGTGGTGCATCAGATGCAACAGTGTTATCAGATGCAACTGGCAGAGCTGTAACAACAACTTTATCAGATTTTGTAGAACATGATATGGTTGCTAAAGATCCTACATCTGACATTGACTTAATGTAATCAAGAATCACAGATGGAATGATCATTGTGGGTTTTGGTTTCAGAGGGTTGATGGGGTCAGAAGGTTCAACTCTGTCATAAAAGTCTTTCAGTTTGAAACCATAAGACAGATTATGAAATAGAGAAGATACTTGGGCACAAGATATAGAAGATCTTGGGTTTGGATTGGGAATTAAAGTCTCAGATGATGGTGTAGGTGTAGGTGTGGGAATAGGATCTGGAATGGAAGCTTTTGAAGGTATGGTAGGTTCAGGTTGGTTTATCTCAGAGTATTTTTCAGAAGGAGAGATAAGAAAATCTGGATGGATTTCTGATTCTGAGGAGTTAGAGGATGTGGTTGGTGTACAAGAGGTAGAAGATACTTGAAACACCGTTTTTAAGGGTGTAACATCAAGAACTTTTGTCTCAGGGATGTGAGGTTCAGAAGTATTGGTTTGTTCTGAAGGAATTTCAGATGGTTTGGATGGTTGTTCTGAGATGGGTGAATCAGAAGGAATAGTTATTGGTTCTGATGAAATGGGAGCAGAAGTTACTTTTGTAGGTTCAGAAGTAATAGGTGCGATAGGTTCAGAAGGTGGATTATTTGATGGTGGATTGTCAGAGGCTTTTTCTGGTTGAGATTCTTGTTGTTGTTTCTCTGGATGTTCAGAGGATTGTTGTTGTACAGATTTTTGTGGTAGTTGTTCTGATGGTTGTTGTTCTGATGGTTGTGTTCGTGGAACAAACTGTTTGATATGGATTTTAGGTTGAGAAGATTTTGGTACAGAAACTGTTGGTGTTGGAATTGTTTGTGTTGTTGTTTGAGGTGGAACAGATGTTTGTTTTTGTGGTGATATGGAACTAGGAGCATTAATAAAAGTGGTTTATGTTTAAGGTGGTTTTGGTACAGACTTAACATTAGAATCATTAATAACAAGATTTGCAGAAGATACAGAAGATTTAGTACCTTTTATTTTGATCCTCTTGGCAGGTACAGAAGCAGCGTCTTCAGATTCTTTTCTCTTCAAGAGCTTCTTTGGCTTCTCAGCAATTTTGACCTTCTTCTGAGCAGGTTCAGATTCTGCTACAGGCTGAGTCCTTTTCCTCTGGAGTTGTGCTTCTTCTTCTTCTGCATCTGGTAGTGGTTGTCTAGCTAGCTGAATCACATTAGCAGGAACAGGTTTTCCTTCCTTCTTGCATTTATCAATATACATAACAACTATATGTATGGGCTCTTCAGCAAAGAATAAAGGAAAGTCATCTACAGGAACCCTCTTATTCAATTCTGACACATTCAGCTTCTTGGGAGCTGTTGTGAGTTCATCAACAATTTTGAGTCTTTGAATACTTTTAGCATTCAGAGGCTTACCCATTATAAATTCTAATTCCTCTGTAACTCCAGCAGCGTACAGAGCAGTGATCAAACCATTCCAAAGGGGATCCAAGTTCTGATCTTCTGTCCTTTCTCTTTCACATATTCTCTAGATGCATTGATATGGTTCCACATATGCATAAAAAGAATGTATGGAAGATCTACCTTGGTGCTCTGACTAAGGCAATACATGAAATAGAGTTGTTCATTATTGACATAGTCTGGAGAATTAGTTGACTTCCTATGGTGGATGCATCCCATGAAGTTCTTGGCCCAGATCTTGTAGTCAGGCTTCAGATCCTTGAATTTGTTAGAAGCTTGACCAGCAGTCATTACTTCTTCATATACCTCATCCATGTCCACACGCCCAGCTGGCAAGTGGGAAACACCATTTGTTTCTTCATATCCAATAAGTTTTCTTATCAGATCTTCTGTGATAATAATTTCTTTTCCCAGCACAGAAGATAAGATGAACTTGGGGTAAACTGATGCATGGATCCAAAATTCTTTCACAAGGAGGGGGTAAACTGGTCCAAAGAGCCTATCAAAATATTTAACCCATCCTTGAGCTCCAATGATGGAACGAAACTCAAACCCATTTTCTGCAAGAGAGTCAAACTCTACCATGGATTCACATAGAACTTCCAACTTATCAACAGGCGTTAGAAGAGTTCTTTTGGGAGGAGAATAGGGAGCAACACCCATGTTTTCAGAAGTTACAGCAGCCATAGAAGATTGGAATTGAGCAGCTGTTGATGATGAAGTTGCCATTGAAGAATGCTTTGTCAAACGCTTAGGTGTATGGTTTTTATGCAGAGAAAAGAGGAGATGAAAACGCATGTAATTTCTGAGAGTGTGAAAAGTGTGAAAGTGAATACAAGTCATGTATTTATACTAAAACACTTAGGCATATCAACAGTCAGAAATTGCACGTTTTAACAAGCATTAATTGAAAAGAATAATAATCATTTCAAAACATTAATTACTTCTGACAATTTGGGGGGGAAATCAAGATTTTCACTATTCAAACTTCACCTCAAACGTCTCTTCAGTTATGTACACGCCACCTCTTCAGATTTGGTGTGACACGTGTTTGCTTGCATGTGTTCTGAATTCTCTTAAGAAATGAAACGTTAGCCAACATTCAGATCTTCTAAAGATTGTTAGTTCAGAGTTTCACAAAAGAAATATTGAACAGAATAAAATAAGCAATCAGAAAAAAATACTTCAGAGCATTAAGCATCTTTGCATCTGTAAAAATTTGCTTCTGACAAATATCATTCTGGACAGAAATCCATACCAATATTTTTCAGAATAAATTTGAATCTATCTTCAACAAGGGGTTTTGTAAAAATATCTGCCCATTGATGATCTGTATCAACAAAGGCTAAATTTATGATTCCCTTCTGAACATAGTCTCTGATGAAATGATGCTTAATTTCTATATGTTTTGCCTTAGAATGTAAAATGGGATTCTTGGACAAACATATAGCAGAAGTATTATCACAAAAGATAGAAATGTTACTTTCAAAAATTTGATAATCTTCTAGTTGACTCCTCATCCAGAGCATCTGCGTGCTACATCCAGCAACAACGATGTGTTCAGCCTCTGTGGTTGAAAGTGCAATTGTGGGTTGCTTCTTGCTGTACCAGGAGATTAGATTTCTTCCTAGAAATTGACAACTTCCAGAAGTACTTTTTCTTTCCACTCTGTCTCCAGCGTAGTCAGCATCACAGAATCCAACTAATTTGAAATCATCAGATTTTCTATAACACAAACCCACATTAGAAGTACCTTTCAGATACCTTAGAATCCTCTTGACAGCTGTCAAGTGTGATTCTCTAGGATCTGATTGGAATCTAGCACACAGGCAAACACTGAACAATATGTCAGGTCTAGAAGCAGTAAGATAAAGAAGAGAGTCAATCATACCTCTGTAGAGCTTCTGGTCTACTTTCTTACTTACCTCTTCCTTGCCAAGAGAGCTAGTAGGATGCATTGGAGTCTTTGCCAGCTTACTATCAGACATGTTAAATTTCTTCAGAAGTTCTTTAACATATTTTGTCTGATGTATGTAGGTGCACTCTGGAGTTTGATTAACTTGGATTCCTAGAAAGAATCTGAGTTCTCCCATCATGCTCATTTCAAATTCTGCCTGCATACATGTAGCAAACTCCTTTCCAAGCATAATATTTGTTGATCCAAAAATAATGTCATCTACATAAATTTGGCAAATTAGAAGATCTTTCTTAATTGATTTACAAAAGAGTGTTGTATCCACTTTGCCTCTGATGAAATTCTTCTCCAGAAGAAAATTGCTCAATCTCTCATACCAAGCTCTGGGAGCTTGTTTTAAACCATATAGAGATTTCTTTAATTTGAAAACATGATCTGGAAATTTTTCATTTTCAAAACCAGGAGGTTGGTGGACATAAACTTCTTCTTCTATAATACCATTAAGAAAGGAACTTTTAACATCCATCTGATACAGAGTGATGTTATTTTGTGCAGCAAATGAAATAAGAAGGCGTATAGATTCTAACCTTGCCACTGGAGCATATGTCTCAGTGTAATCAATACCTTCTTGCTGACTGTACCCTTGAGCAACCAGCCTTGCCTTATTCCCCTCAACTTCTCCTTTCTCATTTAGCTTATTTCTGAAGACCCATTTTGTACCAATTATATTGAATCCTTGAGGTCTCTGAACTAGATCCCATACATCATTTCTGCTGAATTGATTTAGCTCTTCTTGCATGGCGATAATCCAATCATTGTCTTGCAGAGCTTCATCTATAGAAGATGGTTCAATTTCTGACACTAGTCCAAATAGTGATGCTTCAGATGATCTTAGAAAGGATCTTGTTCTGATGGAACCATCTTTCTTTCCAATAATAACATCCTCTGGATGAGAAGCTTTAATTCTGGATGATGATCCTCTAATAGTTGACTCTTCAGAAATGTTTAGATTATTCATCTGAGAAGTTAAAGAAGTAGCATCTGGAGTTGCTTCAGGTTCCTTCACTTGAATTTTGTCAGCTTCTGGAACTTCAGAGTCAATGAAGACTACTTCCCTATCTGCAGAGTTATCAAACTGCTTTGGCTTTTCATAGCCAAGCTTATCATCAAATCTGACATGAATGGATTCTTCCACAATCTGTGTCTCAGTGTTGTATACTATGTAGCCTTTAGAGCGTTCAGAATATCCAAGCATAAAACACTTATGTGCTTTGGAATCAAACTTGCTCAGATTTTCCTTAGTGTTTAACATATAGCAAGTACATCCAAAAGGATGAAAATATGAAATGTTGGGCTTTTTGTTCTTCCACAGTTCATAAGGAGTCTTCTTCAGAAGAGGTCTAACAGATACTTTGTTCTGAATGTAACAGGCTGTGTTGATTGCTTCTGCCCAAAAGTGTTTTGCCAAATTTGTCTCATTGATCATGGTTCTGGCCATTTCTTGCAGAGTTCTGTTTTTCCTCTCTACAACCCCATTCTGTTGTGGAGTTCTAGGACAGGAAAAATCATGAGCAATGCCATTTTCAGAAAAATATTTTTCAAAATATTTATTTTCAAATTCACTACCATGATCACTTCTGACTTTTATAATTTTGAAATTCTTTTCATTCTGGACTTGCTTGCAGAAGTCAAATAACACAGAATGTGACTCATCCTTGTGTTTTAAGAACTTTACCCATGTCCATCTACTAAAGTCATCAACAATGACTAATCCATACATCTTGCCTCTGATGGATGCAGTTTTCACTGGTCCAAACAGATCAATATGAAGTAATTCTAATGGTTTAGAAGTAGAAACAACATTTTTTGATTTGAAAGATGTTTTTGAAAACTTCCCTTTCTGGCATGCTTCACAAAGAGCATCTGAAGTGAACTTCAGATTAGGGAGTCCTCTGACAAGATTAAGTTTATTAATCTGAGATATACGTCTCATATTAATATGGCCCAATCTTCTGTGCCAGACCCATTGCTCTTCGTTAACAGACAAGAGGCATTTAACATTTTGAACTTTAAGTTCTGAAAGATTTATTTTATAAATGTTGTTTTTCCTCTTACCACTAAATAGGATAGAGCCATCCTTTTGACTAATAGCTTTACAACATTTTTGATTAAAGGTAATATCATAACCATTGTCACTTAATTGACTTATGGACAATAAGTTATGCTTTAACCCTTCAACAAGTAAAACATTAGTAATAGAGGGAAGTTTACCATTTCCAATAGTGCCAGATCCAATGATCTTGTCCTTCTGGTTCCCTCCAAACTTCACGTCACCTCCAGATCTAAGTTCCAGGCTTTGGAACATAGACTTTTCTCCTGTCATGTTTCGTGAGCATCCAGAGTCCAGGTACCATGATTGGCATCCTGACCTTGCTGCTAAGAACATCTGCAACAGGAATTATTTTGTTTTTAGGTACCCAGATCTTCTTGGGTCCTTTGGGGTTAGTTGGTTTGTAGGTTTGTCTAAACTTCTGTTTTTCAACATAATATTTATTCTGACTTGCCTTGGGTTTAAACACATAAGTATTCTTCTCAGAGCTTGTGTATTTAATGTCATTTAAGTGACCAAATTTAAACTGAGAATACAGAGGTGTCTTCTTGATGAAAAGTTTGTCAACAGATTTTGGATTGCTTCCAGATGAAGATTCATATCCAATACATTTTCTGTTGTTTCCACTAACACCATAGATCATAGAAGCCATCTTGCTTCTGTCTATGCTCTTAGTAAGAAATCTCTGAAAGCTAGAGTCATATTTTTCTAAAATGTTTTCACATGACTTAGTCTCAGATTCAGATTCTTGTTGAGTTATTTCAAGGTCATTTTTGATTTTCAAATTAATTTCTTTTTGCTCAACAAGTTCTGTCTTCAGAAGATCAATCTCAGATTCAAGATTGCTTTTCAGCTTCTTGTATTTGAGTTTGATATTGTTATAACTTTTAAGAACTTTTGTTAAAACTTTTATAAGTTCTTCTTTGGTAAGTTTAGCCATTACCTCTTCTGCGTCATCATCAGATTCAGAATCTGATTCATATCCTGAGGTACCTTCCTCTTGATCCTCTGTGCTGGCCATCAGTGCAACATTAGCACATTCTTCTTCTGATTCAGAAGATGATTCAGATTCATCTGAGTCATCCCATGTTGCCATCAGAACCTTCTTCTTTTTGTTAAACTTCTTCTTGGGTTTTTCTTTCTGAAGTTTGGGGCAATCATTCTTGCAATGCCCAGGTTCTTTGCACTCATAGCACACAACTTCTTTCTTGCCAGATCTTCTGTGCCCAGAAGATTCCTTTCTATTATCAGATCTTCTGAAGTTGTTGAACTTCTTTCCCTTGTGCTTCCAGAGTCTGTTGATCCTTCTGGACAACATGGATAATTCATCTTTTTCTTCAAAAGAAGATTTTTCAGAGCTTTCTTGAATAACCTGCAAAGCTTTAGCAGTTTTGTTAGATTTTAAGGCAACAAATTTACCTTTTTCTTTCTTCTGAGGTTCATCTTCCTCGAGCTCAATTTCATGGCTCCTCAGTGAGCTGATGAGTTCTTCTAGAGAGATCTTATTCAGATCTTTAGCCATCTTCAAAGCAGTCACCATTGGTCTCCATCTGGTAGGCAGACTTCTGATGATTTTCTTTACATGATCTGATGTAGAGTATCCCTTGTCCAGAACCTTCAGCCCAGCTGTGAGGATCTGAAATCTGGAGAACATGGCTTCAACAGATTCAGAGTCTTCCATCTTGAAGGCCTCATACTTCTGGATCAGAGCCAGAGCTTTTGTCTCCTTAACTTGAGAATTTCCCTCATGAGTCATTTTTAGGGATTCAAACATATCAAAAGCAGTTTCCCTGTTTGTAATTTTTTCATACTCAGTATGGGAAATTGCATTCAATAATATAGTCCTGACTTTGTGATAATTTCTAAAATCTTTCTTCTGAGCATCTGTCATAGATTTTCTGTCTATCTTCTTGCCATTCCCATCTGTGGGATGGACATATCCATCTATGACTAGATCCCATAGATCAACATCATATCCTAGGAAAAAACTCTCAATTTTGTCTTTCCAGTAATCAAATTTCTCCCCATCAAACATAGGGGGTTTAGTGCTGATCCTGTCCCTTTCTTCATATTTATTGTTAATGTTAGATATTGTATTATCAGCCATTGTAACAAATAAATATATATCAAAGTATTTCTCTCTGGATCTTTACTGACACTGTTAAGTGGTAGCACACAGAACCGGAGCTCTGATGCCAACTGAAGGTGAGATAATACTTAGAAGGGGGTTGAATAAGTATGAAAGATTAAAACTTAGAAATAAAAACACAATTATTTTTATCCTGGTTCGTTGAACTCAACTACTCCAGTCCACCCTTCCTAGAGTGATTTGCCTTTCTCAACAAGGACTTAATCAACTATTTAATCAAACAGATTACAATAGTAACACCTAAGAATAACTGTTCTTAGTCTTCTCAAGAGCTACTGATTCCAACTGAATCCTCTTAAGGAAAACCTTTACAATCAATGTAAATCAAATACAAGAGTATGAATGCTTCAGAAAAGCTTTTATCACAACAGTGATATTTCTCTTAAGTTTAAGTACAAATAATTCTAAGAAGAATATGAAAGAATGAGAGCTTTGAATGTTATGATTTCTTTTCAGCAAAATGTCTAACTGAAGAATTTGGTGGAGTCTTCCTTTTATAGGCAGCCGATCCAAGGAGTTGAACGTTGAGAAGAGTGTCCCAACAAGGTCTGAGCCTTTTTGTCTTCATATCAAGTGACCTTTCCTAGAAGTAGAAAGCACAAAAAAATCCTTTTTGTCTGTGTTCTTGTGTCTAGTACCAATGAGGAAAGAGACATTTGATTTACTCCAACGGATATAATCTTTGAATATTTCTTCTTCAGTTTTCAGCAAGTTCTTCAGAATCTGATTGAGTCAGAGTCTTCTAATGATGTTCAGAACTTTGTTGTATCAGAGTCTTCTGCAGCATGTGTGCTTTCAGCGTGTTGATCATCAGAGCATATTTGACACAGAACTTCAGTACTTGGCAGCTTTAGTACTTTCAGAAACTTCTGTAGAAACTATGCTTTGAGAAACTCTTCATACAATATTCTTCTTAGCTTCAGATGCATCTGCTTGCTTCAGATTCTTCTAGGCTTCTGCTTCAGAATCTTCTGGAGCTTCTTGCTTCAGATCCTTCTGGAGGCTACGCTCAGAATCTTCTGTTAGCAGCAATCAGAGTCTTCTAATAAGTGCATCTGACGCTTCAGAGTCTAGATAACTTCTTGTATACAATTCAGATTTGCTTCTGGAGTGTTAATTTCATTTCAATCTGCAGTAAAACTCTCAAACAAATTTTAGAGTATATAATTCTTAAATATAAAATTTCCTAATAGTTATCATCAAAACAAAGAGATATTATTAAGAACCAATCTGTGTTCTAACATTAGTAACAACCTCTCATAAAAGTAATGGATGAGTAGTTGCTCAGTGATCTGGTGTTGAGGGCAGCTGGATACCAAATGTTTGAATCTCTCCCAATACTCGGTCAAAGACTCATTACCCTGTCTAATACCACAAATCTCTTTTCTTATCGAGGTCGCTCTGGAGGCAGGAAAATATCTCTCCAAGAACACTTTTTTCAGAGCATTCCAGTTTGCAATTGAATTTGGCTCGAGGGAATATATCCAATCCTTTGTTGCACCCTGCAATAAAAAAGGAAAAGCTCGAAGTTTGATGTGATCTTCAGTGATCCCTTCAGGCTTCAATGGCGTAGAACACACCACTGGAAATTCTTTCAAATGTTTGTGAGGATCTTCACCTGCAAAACCATTAAACTTGGGCAACAAGTGTATTAAACCCGATTTTAATTCAAAAGGAACAGCATCAGCAGCATACTCAATACACAAACCGTTATAATTCACATCAGGAGCAGCTAATTGCCTTAAGGTTCTATTATCAGCCATTTCAAAATTAAGTTCAGTATCAATGGTGGGTGGTGAACTAGTGGAAACCTGGACTGCTCTACGTCGTGTGTGCAAAGTTCTCTCTACTTCAGGATCAAAAGAAACAATATCAGAACAAGATGGCCTAGTTGCCAGGACTAATGCACAATAATGCAGCAACAAAATTCAAAATACCAACAATGTCCCTAAAAGTCAAAAACAAACACAAAGAAGGGAATTGATCAAAATAACTTAAGAAAAATAAAATAGCACCAGAATTAAGCTAATTAAACAAAATAACAATTATGAGAATTTTTTCGATTTTTTCCGACTCTATGAAAACAGTAAAAAATTCATTAAAAATAGAAAAATGATGAATTTGGGAATTTGAAACGATTTACCCGTAACTACTTTGTAGTACGGGATAAATGACCAAAGAATTTTTTCGCATCAAATGCTCAGAACAGATTTCGATTCGGACGCAATTTTTCCAAAAACTGATTTTTTTTGACTCTAGACGCGAGAAGGCCAAAAACATGGGGAACCTAGGGCCTAAGCGCAACAACACTAAATCTATGACTCTAATATCGATTAATAACGACAAGAATCCCCGGCAACGGCGCCAATTTGATCAGTTGTCGCGCGCGGATCAAAACGAGTGTTTTTGCAAAAATGCAGTACAGCGACAATAATTCGGAATATCGTTCTCAAGGATTCTTAATTATTACTAATCGAATAAAAGGGGGGGGGGGGTTGGTTGTGTTCGAATGAGTAAGAGTAAATAACAAAAGTGATTATTGGAAAAAAAGCTGTTGTGAAATAAGTGATTATGAAATAAGTCAATCTACCGATTCGGTTCCTACTATCATCGATTGTAATAATTTTAATATTCTAAGCGTTCATTCCTATCTGGATACAAACTCAATGACAAGCGCGATAAAGTTTGCAAGATATATGATCCTATTGTCCGAATTAAGCAAACGGTATAAAACTTCATGAATTAAGCAAACATGATTATTCAGACACAAAAACGAATTAAGCAAACGTAAAAGTGTCTATGTTAAGATCATACAATCAACCAAATTGAATCAATATATTTCATACAATTGAATTAAGCATACAAGAGTATAAAATCATTGAACGAAATTAAACAAATAATAGCATTATAACAATCTCAAGTGTTGGAACCTGAATTACAGTAGACCGACTCCAAAGTGATTAGTTCTCCATTGTTCTCTCAAGCATCAATTTTTTCGTAAATAGAATAATGATGAACAGTAAAAACGAGGTTCCTTATAAATGAAATTCATAACCCAACTGGTTCATAACCCAACTGGGTTGAAAACATAACTCAGACCCAATATATGACCCAAAACTAAAACAAATTCCTAATGTTGTAAATTCAACGAATATTTTGGGAAAATGTGCTCTAAATCTGACTTCAACTCCAACACGAAAGTCGTAGCTCTCTCTCTCTTAGCTTTCCGGTGAATTTTAGAACGCCTCAAACGGATTCCCGGAACTTCAGTTATGATCATTTCCGTGCAGACTACTAAAGCTGAAAAATAAAGTGCGAAAATCAAATTAAACCAAAAATAAAATAAAATATAAAAACATAATAAAACATAAGAATAATCAAAATAAAGTAAAAAAATGACTAAGTAAAAATATAGGAGAATGTGCATAAAGATGCACTGATCACCTAGCAACTGAATGTGCTTAGAAATTTATAGAAAAAGATTATGTTTTTGTAAAATCTCGTCGCTCTGCCTTACTGACGCACCACGATTTTGCATTGTTGACTATGTATTAATCTGGTGATTGTAAAAATGTGTCACTATTACTGTACTGAGTTTCGTTGTATTTCTATATTTAAATTTTATTTTTATGCTCAATAATGTGTTGTAATGAATGTCCTGCACGACACGATTTTTCTACTCTTTGTCTTTTCTTTGTTTTTTCCTGATTCTTGTGTGGAAGTTTTCTCCTTCCTTTGTCATCATAACTTCCATAGCAAATACTTTCGCTATGGATATTTTGGTACATATTGATCTTTTCCACATTAGTTTGGAATATTTTATCAAAACTTAGAAAAACATAAACGATTAAAAACAAAAATAATTAAATGCAATAAAATTTGGTAGTCCCGTCGTGACACCCTAAGTTCTAAAATTATATTTTTTTTTGTTATTTAAAGATAAATAACATATTCAAGGCTAACTAAATTTCCTTTATTTTTTATAAAAAAATCCCAGATGTAGGACATCACACCATCATTAATATGTCATAAACCAACAAATAGATAAAATTTATCATACCTCATTTTAGTAGAATATGATATTGTCATAAACCAACAAATTATCTACTTTTTCAAATCAATTTGTTGGTTTAGGATCCTTTAAATTTGACTATTTTAAAAAAGGTTTTCTTAGTTAAACCATAATCAATTGCGTAGTTTGGTCTTTTTTGTTCAGATATCAATCATATTATATGATTGATATCTATGAATATCTCTACTTCCATAAAAATATACACGTTAATGGAGAAACACCAAAACAAGCATAATACTTTTTGTTATAAATATGTAACAGAAAACCTACACAAGGTATGTTATTTAGAGTTTAGACCGTCATTGTGCCACTAAATCCAAGGTAAACTACTTAGACATATTTAGAATAAAAGCATACATGATTTGAATTAAAGGCATAAGCATGATCATAAGGTCAAATAAAGAATTATAAAGTCTCAAAATTTGGATTAGGCCTAACTCATCCCTACAAAACCGGCTGGTAAGATGAAGATTGTTCATACTTATAAACACAACACAAACCGTATCTCTTAGCGATGTGGGACTAAATCGACCCCTTCAAAGCCAACACAATGAAAGTGTTAGGTGTTGTAATGAAGGCAAGCCAAAGTGCCGCAATTAAGGCGGAAAGTCCAGCACAATCCCTCACGCTTGAGACTCAATGAGCCTGAAGTGTGGATGATGCGGGAAGCCCAACAATAGATCTAGGATAGGCTCTAATACCATCTCACATTTTGGATTGGGCCTAACTAATCCCTACAAAACAGTCTTGTAAGGTGAGACATGTCCCTGTTGCACCCCAAAATTTGCCCTCTTTCAAGGCTTGACTCATTTCTTCATTTCTTTCAAATTCAATGGCATAAGGGAGGCCCATCATTCCAAATTCAAGGTTCATGAATTCAAGGCTAGATTCAAGAATTTTTACAAAGAGAAATCTCTTGACATTTTCAAGAATGTTACATTGGTTACCAAATTTCAAACTCTTGATAATGCTTAGGAAATTAAACTATTTATAGTCTTAATTCAAGATTCTAAATAACTTCATGCCATGGTATCCCCCATGCCTCATCAAGTCCACATGACCCTCCTTGTGCTTACAAACATGCAAGGAAAATATTTAAGAGCTAATTCAATGTTGGAATATTTCAAGA
This sequence comes from Lathyrus sativus, assembly GCA_963859935.3. Taxonomy (NCBI): domain Eukaryota; kingdom Viridiplantae; phylum Streptophyta; class Magnoliopsida; order Fabales; family Fabaceae; genus Lathyrus; species Lathyrus sativus. The sequence goes on from OZ012739.1 coordinate 569,759,520, forward strand.
TCAATACCATGCATGTTCAACCATGAGCAATTTGAATATGATCCAAAACAGCCCCATGCAAGAAGTGGCAATGTGTATCATATTACAAGATCATTTTATGTCACAAAACCATGGCTATAAGCTTATGTTGATACATCTACACATCAAAAAATCAGAATTTGAAAATGATGTCCAAAAGGTAGTGTATTGACTACATGAGTATGTCCAAACAAATTAACCAACCAATGGGTACAAGGGTGAATAGAGAGGTAGAGTGCTGCAGAAGAAAATACAGCAAAAACATACTAGAAATGGAAGGAAAGTGGGGCTGCACCAAAAGGTGGTATAAGATATTACCAAGAATGGAAATTCTGAAAATGGAGAAGTGTGCAAGAGCTGTGGTTTTGGTACAGCAGGAAAAGGTAGCAGAAAAAGGGAGATAAGGAGGCTTGGAGGCTGCACAAAACTATCATTCACTATCATTCACTATCATTAACACATTTTTGGAGATAGAGATATTGAGAAAAATAGAGAGAGCAAAAAACCAGCAAAAGTGTTGCGGTGAAAATTTGATATCAAGCTATTAATTAACTTGAACCTTATTTCTTTTACAACCGGTCTTTAATTTATCCAAAGGATAGGTCTAAAGAAAGAAAGAACCTTTTGCGCGATGTGACAACAACGCTTTTAAGAGATTCGGGGATTCGGGGGTTGGTTATATCTAGGGAAGGTATTAGCACCCTAAATATCTGTAGTACTCTACAGGAACCTTTTGTTTAATTAATTGCTAAAGTTTGTGAATTGTGAACTATGGTTTGAGTTGGGAATAAAAGTAAAATAAAGGCCTAAGTGGTTTTCTAAGTTTGCTCGCAAAGGTATCGCACCTTCTGCCTACGTATCCTGACTAGGATAGAATCAGAGCAATCGTAGTTCACCTCACAAGGGAAAAGAACACTTGATGATGATCAAGGTTCAAAGGGGAACAAACATGACGATGTTTGTGTGGAGTTTGACAAAACTCCCTAAACTAAATTGTAAAAGGGGGAAGTAAGAAATCATGACGATGATTCTTACACAGAGTTGACGAACTCTTTCCTAGGGTTCTAGTTGAAGAACACTCCTAGTATGGGTGGGTTTCTTAGACTTCAAGCAAAGTCTAAAGGCTTCTAGTCTAGGGTTAAGGTGACTTAACAAAGTCAAGGGATAGCAGAGATTTTGGTCCAAGACATTGACAGTCAAGTGGACAGACCTTCCTTTGGAGGAACAGTATCGTCGGCAACTGGACGAAAGCTAACGAGCTCCGTCGCTTAGGGATAAAATAAAATACAAACATCATTCAAACATTCATGGTGACAACTAAATACAAAGATTAAAGATGGAAAGCAATGATGACAATCAGAGCAATTGTTTTGGTACGAGAACCGTGACGACAGTTCGCACCTGGAATACCGTTAACAGACAGATGAGATAAATATAACAATAATTCAAGGTAAAAATTCTAACATGTTGACAAACATATATAGATATGATAACAATCAATTTTCCTGAGAAAACACAAGAGGAAACCTTCTAAATTTCATCTGCAACCAAATAGGGTTAGTACCGTTGACGCGCGGATTGCGCACCATAAAACGTGGTGAAAAAATAATCAAACATGGAAAATAAAATTATGACATGAAAGTACACATTAAAATAAACACAATGAAAAAAGAACGGGTGAAAAACGATAAAAAATGAGAGAGTTACGAATTTTTGAAGTTTATGTACAAAATAGGAAAAATAATAAAAGGGTTCGACCTCCACCCGGATCGAACCCTGGTCATGATGGTGAAAGGTATAATTGCGCGCATGTTCTTACCGCTGGGGCGGCTGTTACATCCATTAATCAAATGGAAACAATATGTATACAAGGCTCGTTTTGAATCATGGCTGGGCAAAATACATAATCAACACCAAATACGTTTTATACCGTATCTCACTAACCGCTCATCGGATCGAGGCAAATTTTATATGGATCTTGGGTAGAAAAATGAGAGGAAGAGGATGGTGATGTTAGTTTTTCCAAATTGTTCACCTAGTGAAAAAAACGCTGACTGGTGTGTGTGTGTGTTTTGAATGCATGGAAACATAATCGAAACCAAATACGTTTTATACCGTATCTCACTAACCGCTCATCGGATCGAGACAAATTTTATATGTAAATTGGGTAGAAAAATGAGAGGAAGAGGATGGTGGTGTTAGTTTTCTGAGATTCATTTTCCTGTGAAAAAAACGATAGCTGGTGTGTTTATGTGCTTTTGATTTGCAAAATGACATGGACACCTTGATACAAACATGTTCAAAGCCAAGTAAATCCACATACACATCCAAAATATGATATATAAACAGACTGGAACAGGTTTATGGCCAGGAGTTTCAGATAGATGAAAGTCATGTTCAGTTTGCAAAAACACATAAGAACACACATGCATAACAAAGTGATTTTGGAGTTTGGGGTGTTCAGGAGCTGTACCAACCATCAAGACATCTTAAACATGTGATATCTAGTGTGTGTGTAGGTGAAAACATCAGATCTGGAACAAACATATGAAAGTGTAGCATTCAAATTGCAATTTGTGTGTATTATGTGTGCGTGAAGCATGATGTGAAACAAATCATTGTGCAGGTTGTTTTCAATGTTTTGGTTCATTCAAACACAACACATATGGTCATATGAAGCTGTAGAAACAATGAGATAGCAAGAATACACAAGCATTTCCAAATTGACATGTGAGAATGAGACATTTTGCAAAATGATGAACAATCATGCATGATGATGCACAGATGAAGTTCCAAAGCAAATTTAAACAATTTAATCATTTGTACAGCACATGTGGATGATAATGAGATGATCTAAACATTGAAATTCCAAGGAGACCACCTGTCATGAAAAATGGCATAGCATATGCAAGTCATCCAAACATTGATGCACATGAAGATGTGAACTTTGATTCATTGGTTTCTAGTGTAAGATGAGCATACCAACATGTCATATTTGAGTGTTATAAAGTGTATGTGGAGTGAATTTAAGAGAAAACCAGTTTGGTGCAAAGTTGGTCTTTTGGTGGTTTATGTGTGGAAGATCATGAACACACCTCTCATTCATGCTTTATACTTCATTTTATCAAAAACCTAAATATTCAAGATATGGAGAATAATGAAAGAGAAAGGTTTTACAAATTACATACCTGTTGGTGATCTTATTTAGCAAGCCAAGAATGTTGAGAAAACCAGAGGTGATGAAATCCAAGCTTTGTATTTGTGCTTTTACTTGAAACTTAAGAAACAAGTCACTTGAGACGCCAAAATGAGATTTCTGAGTTCTTGATGAAGGATGGAGGTTTGGACAGTTGGTATATATGATATTTGAGGTGTCCAAAGGATCAAAACCTCAAGAAAGTGTTTGGAGCAAGATTTGGAGGTTTTTATGGACTTTGGTCAAAGTAAGTTTCATGAAAAGTTGACTTTTGCATTCTTTGAATTTTTTGGTGATTCAATGGTTGGTACACCTTCTATATGTGATTTAGAGGGTGTGTGGATGATAGTTTGAGTGCTGGAACATGAAGAACTTGATATGGTAGCAAAGTTGCAAATGCTGAATTTTGGCAATTTTTGGCTATTTTGGTGATTTTGCAAAATGTAAGTAAGTGAGAGATGTGATTAGGGAACTTGGTTTAGCAGGTTTTTAGAATGAAGTTCATGTCCTAAATGAGGAGTTTGAAGTCCCTATTTATAGAAAAAATGAGTGAGGAGCTTGCTAGGTGACTTTGCTTCACCATGAAGAAATCTTAGATTTTTTCTTCCAAATGACAACTTGCTTTGCTTTTCTGATCTCTAGCTGTTCCCTTAACTCAATTGGCAAGTTAGAATGATGATGTTACAGAGAAAACACAGCCTAGAGGCTTGGTAGAGTGGCTGGAGCAGAAATCCCTTTACACCTCATGCTTGGAAAAGTCAATCTTTTCAACTTAGGCAATGAACTTCCAATTCTTGATTCCATGCTATCTCCTTGCTATTTCTTTGATTCAACCTGCTTGAGATGATTAATATATCAGATAGAAGGAGTTTAGAACATTGAAATTGATCCACTTGAGTGATAGAGGTGCTTTTGCAAAATTCATCAATGTGGGACAAAAGTGACAAATTGCCAACTTTGAACACATGTATCTCTCAGCTCATAAATCCCCTTGAGATGTACTTGTACTTTTTAGAAAGCCCTCACATAGTACTACACTTTCATGTTGGCCAGAAGTCTTGATTCCATTTGAAACTAGGTGAAAAATCCCCTTGAAGTTGGCTGATTTTAGGGTTCTTTAGTGTAAAACACTTAGAAAAATTCTAAGTTTTTTTCCCCCTCTTGTAATGTTTTCTTCTCTAACTCAAAAACCAAGCCTTTTCTGACTATGGAACACTAGGACACTTTTGTAGATCTTGTCAAGAGCTTTCAAATGAGCTTTGAACCACCTCAATCGGGTGTGTGGTTAGGAAGTTAGGGTTTGGCCCCTTTCGAAATCCTAATTCCCGATTTTTCCGATTACACCTCCATCCTTGATCAAATGACCCTCCAAATTTATGAGTAGTCTCATATTGACATATGGAACATTTTTGCTTTGCATCTTGAAGTCTAAATCCTTAAATTTAAAAAGTCGATTTTTCGTCGCCGGCGCGATCGATCGGTGGCTACCGGGTCGACTGCGGGCGTTCTGGACCTCCGGTGACTTTGCAATTTCTTGAGTAGACTTCATTAGGCCATATGAGCTCTATGAAACACAATTCCCTCATTGAAATTCCTTTTAACACAAAAGTCAAACGACAGTTGACTTTTCGACAGTCGAAAACCCTAATCGGGCGCCCGTACTGCGCTGCTCTTGATTTTGATGCGCCCGCTTCAAATTGACTTGTCTCTTGTCCTCATGTGACATATTTGAACCTTCTCACATCTCAAATTCATTCAAGACCTTGATTAACCACACATGCCTTTTTCCCGATTTCACCGCGCGAAACCCTAATTCATCTGTAACTTGGCACATGAAACCTTGAACTGGATTAGTGTTAAACAAACTTATGATGTATGATTTTACTATGATAATGAGGATCTAAGGTGGTCAAAATTTGGGGTATGACAGTTGCCCCTATTTAAATATCTTCACTAGATGGAACTGAGGATGACAATCCTCGAGGAATCGTAGTGAGAGGTATTTAAATACAGAAAAACCAAAAATTTTGTACCTTAGATCCAATGCTATGCAAAGGATCAATGCTTGAATGCTATGAGACCTAAATGATGATTTATGATGCTTGAAAATGCAAGACACACAAAAAAAAAACGGTAAAGACAGACTGCTATCCACCGGGGAACAGACTCTGGAAACTTGACACACAGAGGATGTCCTTATTGAAGGACTCGCACTGGGGAAGAGAAACTCCGACTGGGAAACGGAACCTGACGAGGACAACCGTTCACTGGTGAAAGAGATGCACTCCACCGGGGAAAGAATAATTTTCACATGGGGAATAAAGGAAATTGGTGACAACCTCACTGGGGATGATCAGACGAGGCCTTCCTATAATGAAGAGTTCAAACGGGATCTCCAGGAATGGACTAGGAACAAAGTCAGACACACAGGGGATACTAGTGACAACTAGATCTCCGGGACTAGACTGGAAAAGCAAAGACCTACTGGGGTACTGGTGACTACCAACCCAGAGGAAACAAATAAGGAAAACGGGAACGCCAGTGACAACTGGACTTTAGCTAGTGGGATTGGTGACGACCGATGGAATGTTAAATGAATAAACGACCATACCAGTTACAACTGGCTTTTCACGGGATTTGGTGACGACCAACCAGTGATGCCGGATAAGAATGCCAGTTACGACTGGACTTACTGGGGAATTTAAATAACAACCACAAATAACAATTTGGGTGAGCGCGCCAGTTACGACTGGACTTTATGAGGATTTGGTGACAACCAAACTCAGGTATCAATAACAATTGGATTTAAAAGACGCCAGTGACGACTGGACTTCAGTAGGGGGAGGTTGGTGACGACCAACACATGATACCAATGGCAACTGGATTTAACGATGCCAGTGACGACTGGACTTCAGGGGATGTAACAATAATGATTACTAACCACGGTTCGGTTGAAGGGTGCCAGTTACAACTGGACTTGATTGGGGATGTTAGTGACGACCAACAAACACAGGGTGCCAGTGACGACTGGACTTAAAGTAAAAAGTTGGTAACGACCAACAAGTGATACCAACAACAATTGGATTTAAACAATGCCAGTGACAACTGGACTTTACTGAGGGAAGTTGGTGACAACCAACGAAAGGGTACCAATTACAATTGGATTTTGCGATGCCAGTGACAACTGGACTTTTCCGGGGAAAGGTTGGTGACGACCAACAAACACAAGGTGCCAGTGACGACTGGACTTTTAAAAGACTGTGGTGACAACCACGAGATAGAACATATGAATGCCAGTGACAACTGGACTTGATGGTAACAACCAGAAAATGAGATACCACAACCGGGGGAGAGGGTAGAACCACACTGAATCCAGGCTAAGTGGTGCAAATAATCTCAACTGTACTGGGGAACGGAGCTTAGTCAGGTCAGCCCGCGATGTACCAGTAATCTCTGTCTTTGGCAATCCTGTGGAGGATGGATCCTTCAAAACTTTACATGATGGCTTCTTAGTCTTGGTTACTACACACGGCCAAAGGCGAACCAAGTGAACAGATCTGCTAAGTGTTTCAACTGGGGAAAAAATGCAAATGTATATCAATGCTCCTGCCACCTTGAGACATCAGGGTGAGTATGATCTTACTGAGTTTTCCACGAGTTTAAAGCATTTGTTTTTTATTGACCTTTTCAAGTTTTATCATGAAAATTTTTGCCTCTTACGTTTTTCAAAATCATCGTTTGTCAAATAAACAGTGTTTTGCATAACAAAAAATGATAAAGAGAAGTAGTAGTTGCAAACAAAAGAATGGTTCGAAGCTGATTTTATTCAAGCAGGAGGTCTTGCCAATGGCAAGATTCCCTAGAACATTGTACAAGTGAAAAATGGCAAAAGTGGAAGGGTTACATTGAATCCCATGACCATTTATCCCTAAAGACTAGAAATCCACCAACATCCTTGCTTCTGACGAGAGCAACCGGAAGTGAGTTTTCTCTGTGTAACTTGCTGCACTGGTGACAACCTTCTGATGCAGTGAAACGCCTTTGTCCCTAATTTTTGCCTGGATCGCCCTTTCGGGTTTTCAATCCACCGGGACGCTCATTTTTGCCTAAGTCGCCCTTTCGGGTTTTCAACTTAGCGAGCTTTCAATTCTTTTCTCTTTTTCTCTTTTTCTTTTTACCCTAACTTTTGCATAAGCCGCTCTTGCGAGTTTTCGACTTATCGGGCTTTTCTTAGGCGTAATATTTTCTGACTGCATCAGAATTTATTGGATGAGTAAGCTGCTCTCCATCCATGGTTGTGAGAATCAACGATCCTCCTGAGAAAACTGTCTTCACAATGAAGGGGCCATCATAGTTAGGCATCCATTTTCCTCGGGCGTCTTTATGGACTGGTAAGATCTTCTTCAATACAAGCTCACCTTCTCTGAACTCCCGGATGCGGACCTTCTTGTCAAAGGCTCTTTTGATCCTTTTCTGATATACCTGGCCATGACACATTGCAGATATACGCTTTTCGTCAATTAAATTCAATTGGTCAAATCTTTCCCTGACCCATTCTGCCTCTTCCAGCTTTGCTTCCATTATAACCCTTAACAAAGGGATCTCGACTTCAATTGGGAGTACAGCATCCATCCCATACACTAAAGAGAAAGGGGTTGCCCCTGTTGAGGTGCGGACTGATGTTCTGTATCCGTGTAGAGCAAACGGTAACATTTCATGCCAGTCTTTGTAAGTTTTCACCATCTTTTGTAAAATCTTCTTGATGTTTTTGTTAGCTGCCTCAACAGCTCCATTCATCTTCGGACGGTACGGGGAGGAGTTATGGTGTTCAATCTTGAATTCATCACACAGTTCCTTCATCACTTTGTTGTTCAGATTGGTTCCGTTGTCTGTGATAATTCAGTTGGGAATCCCGTATCGACAGATTATCTCTTTCTTGATGAAGCGAGCCACCACTTGTCGGGTTACATTGGTGTATGAAGCAGCTTCGACCCATTTGGTAAAATAGTCAATGGCGACTAGAATGAAACGGTGCCCGTTGGAAGCTTTTGGCTCAATTGCCCCAATCATATCGATGCCCCACATTGAGAAAGGCCAGGGTGATGACAGTACATTCAGCAATGTCGGAGGTACATGCACTTTATCTGCGTAGATCTGACATTTATGACACTTCCTGGAGAATTGTATGCAGTCATTCTCTAAAGTCAACCAGTAATACCCGGCTCTCAAAATCTTTCTGGCCATCACGTACCCATTGGCATGAGTACCGAAGATCCCTTCATGGACATCTTTCATTAACAGCTCTGCTTCTCTTTTGTCGACGCATCTGAGTAGTACCATGTCATGATTTCTTTTATAAAGCACACCATTGCTGAGGAAGAACTTTGACGCTAGTCTTCTTAAAGTTTTCTTGTCAAGAGACGTAGCATCGGTCGGATATTCTTGTTGTAACAGGAAGTTCTTTATATCATAGTACCATGGTTTATCATCTGTTTCTTCGTCGATCATTTGACAGTAAGCGGGCTCTGTTTTTCGCTCAATCCGGATGAGAGTAGCATCATTTACATCTTGGACTTTCCACATGGAGGCCAACATGGCTAAAGCATCGGCAATGTGATTTTCAGACCTGGGTACATGCTTGAAGGTAATCTCGTCAAAGTACTCGATCATGTCGACAATATATGCTCTGTATGGGACCAGGTTTTCATGTCGGGTCTCCCATTCGCCTGTGACCTGGTAGATGACTAGTGCTGAATCGCCGCTCACTTCTAGAGTTTTAATTTTGAGATCAATGGCCGCTTCGAGACCAAGGATACATGCCTCGTATTCTGCAATGTTGTTTGTACAATCAAAATCCAACCGAGCCGTGAATGGCGTGTAACCACCTCCTGGATTCATTAAGACAGCGCCTACACCATGCCCGCTATAATTTGACGAACCATCGAACATCATTTTCCAAGGGGAACTTGGTGGTGAATCTTCAACAGGGTCGACCTTTTCACAATCCTTTACTAACATGACGTCTTCATCAGGAAAATCAAGCTTAACTGACTCATCGTTCTCAACTGGTTGTTCTGCAAGGTAATCTGACAAGATACTGCCCTTGATAGACTTCTGGGTCGTGTACTGAATGTCGTATTCTGATAATAACATGTGCCATCTGGCGAGCCTTCCAGTCTGAGCAGGTTTTTCAAAGATATATTTGATTGGGTCCATTTTTGCGATTAACAGAGTAGTATGGCAAACCATGTACTGTCGTAACCGTTTGGCGGCCCATGCTAAAGCGCAACATGTCTTTTCAAGGAGTGAATAACGGCTCTCACAATCAGTAAACTTCTTGCTTAAGTAATAGATGGCATGTTCCTTTCGTCCGGATTCATCCTGTTGACCCAACATACAGCCCATGGAACTTTCTAGAACAGTAAGGTACATGAATAACGGCCTTCCCGGAACCGGAGGTATCAAGATGGGCGGTTCTTGCAAATAACTTTTGATTTTGTCAAAGGCCTACTGACAGTCTTCATTCCAAACCACTGGTTGATTTTTGCGTAGTAGTTTGAAGATGGGTTCACAGGTCGGCGTCATGTTGGAAATGAACCGAGATATGTAATTTAATCTGCCCAGAAAACCTCTGACCTGTTTTTCTGTTTGAGGAGCCGGCATGTCTTGGATGGCGCGGACTTTGTCTGGGTCTACTTCGATTCCTCGTTGACTAACAATGAAACCAAGTAGCTTTCCTGACCTTACTCCGAAAGTGCATTTGGCAGGATTCAACCTTAGTTGATACTTTCTAAGTCTTTTGAACAGCTTCAGGAGGTGCTCTAGATGATCATCTTCGCTTCGAGACTTTGCAATCATATCGTCGACATACACCTCAATTTCTTTGTGCATCATGTCATGAAATAGAGTGACCATGGCCCGCTGGTAGGTGGCTCCAGCATTTTTCAAACCAAATGGCATAACTTTGTAACAGTAGGTTCCCCACGGCGTGATGAAGGTAGTTTTTTCCATATCATCTGGATCCATTTTAATCTGATTGTAACCCGAGAAACCGTCCATAAAAGAGAACACTTCGAAACGAGCTGTATTGTCTACCAATGTATCAATGTGTGGCAGTGGGAAGTCATCTTTCGGACTGGCCTTGTTCAGATCCCTGTAGTCTACACACATTCGGACCTTACCATCCTTTTTCGGTACTGGAACAATGTTTGCTACCCACTCAGGGTATTTGGATACAGCCAAGAACCCTGCATCTACCTGCTTTTTTACTTCGTCTCGGATTTTGAGTGCCATGTCTGGCCTGGTTCTGCGGAGCTTTTGTTTTACTGGAGGGCATTCTGGTTTAAGCGGCAGCTTGTGAACCACTATGTCAGTGTCTAGACCCGGCATGTCCTGATAGGACCAAGCGAACACATCCACATATTCCTTCAGGAGTTCTTTCAATTGTTGTTTGATGTCTGCCCCGAGGCTTGCCCCAATCTTGACTTCCTTTTTGTCATCTTCTGAGCCCAGGTTAATGACTTCAATCTGCTCTTTGTATGGTTGGAGTTCCATGTCTTCGTCTTGAGTTAGTCTTACCAGTTCATCGGGAATTTCAAGATCTTCGTCCTCCTCTTCAGCTTGGTGAATTGGTGAATCAAAGTCAGGAGGAGATGCCTGGTCATGGGAATCAATGGGTTTTTGGATGTGGCTGCAGATGGGGAATGGTTTAATTTTATTAAACATACAAAGATAAATGCAGCACACAAAAAAGAAGATTGCTTTCGGTTTTTTATGATTGCCATTTTTTCTTTAAAAGTGAAAACGAATAAAAGCATCAAAAGCAAATGAGGAATTTAGCAAAACAGTTCATTTTCATTGATGTATTTTGAAAGTGCGGGGCCCGTACAAAACATTCCTATGACCTTGGGCACGGTCATGGAGTTTTAAAACAACAAAACAAGAAAAAGACACAAAGCAAATTACTTTAACTCGTGACAAACTACAGGAACATCAATGGCCTCCCAGTTGCTCAAGGGAGATTTGCACCGATACACTAGATGCCCGATGTATCCACTTTCTTCTTCGTCTCCTACGGCGTTGACTTGGGACCCGCCGCTGATGAATATTTCTTGTATTATCCTGGGACGCCTCTGGTCTAGTGTAGTGTCTTCAGCAGGAGTTGGTTTGTAACCCAACCCCTGTCGATCCATCTTCGGCTGTACTTCAATAATTTCTCCCCATCCTGCGGGAGTGCCTTCTGCGAGCGCTGCTCTGATACTTTGAGCGGAAGCGAACGATGGACTACCTTTGGCTACCGTTTCTTCTACTGTTACTGCATGGGCTATTTCCAGAGCTTGAAATGAGGTTTCCAGCGCACCTTCTTCTGCTTCGATGTATCTGAAGGATGACAGATTGCTTACCATAAAGTCTTCCTCCCCATGCACAATTATTAGCTGGTCATTCACCACATACTTCAATCGCTGATGCAGAGTTGATGTTACCGCCCCGACTTCATGTATCCATGGTCGTCCCAACAAACAGCTGAATGCCGGGTTAATGTCCATCACCTGGAACGTTATATCAAATACATGTGGTCCAACCATGACGGGTAATTCTACTTCTCCAATAACAGCCCTTCGGGACCCGTCGAAAGCCTTCACGATCAAAGGAGTGGGCTTTATCTCTGCTCCTGTATAGGCCAACCTTGCAAGTGACCTTGCAGGCAAGACATTCAAAGAAGACCCATTATCAACCAGGACTCGTGCCAATGTGCCTTCTTGGCATTTGATGGAGATGTGTAATGCTTTGTTGTGATGGCGACCCTCTTTCGGCAACTCGGCGTCGCTGAAGCTCAACGTGTTACATGCTGTGATATTGGCTATTACTGAGTCAAATTGCCCCAGCGTGATGTCCTTAGTTACGTGGGCTTGTTGAAGTACTTTCTGTAGAGCCTCCCGATGGGCGGGAGAATTCATCAATAGAGAAAGGACGGAGATTTTAGCCGGCGTTTGGTGGAGCTGGTCTACCACCTTGTAATCACTCTTCCGAATAATTCTTAAAAATTCTTCATCTTCACCTTCAGGTCTGGGCGCTTCTTTGTTCTGAGTTTCCGCTGGGGTGGTGTCTTTTGGAGCAACTATGGTAATCTTGGGCTGGTAGATTCGACCGCTGCGGGTCATTTTGCTAGTACCCACGATGTTTGTAACATCATCTTGTTCTTTCTTTATCTCTTTATTCTGGTATGTTCTCTTGGACACTGTCAAGTCATACCTCCAGGGGACTGCTTTTGTATTATTGTAGGGAAACGGCTTCGGCCTTTGGATCACGACTGATCGGGGTTGGTTGATTACCGACCTGTCGAACACGGGTTCTGTATCTCTAGGCGCCCGAGTCCACTTATCTTTGTTTGGTTGATCAAAAGTAGGCTTTATTACTGCAACATTTTCACTTTGGATCTTACCGCAGACTTGCAACAATCCTTCATCAATTAAACTTTGGATGTCTCCTTGTACCGTACCACAACTTGCGGCATTGTCGGAACACTTCCCACAGTTGGCGTGATTGTTCTGGATATAACCTGCTTTCACCAGTTTCTCATGCAGCATTTTTAACGGCGTCTTGATCTCTGATACTTCAGTAATTAACTTTTCAGTGGAAGAATTATCTACAGCGTTAACCCCTCCATGGTTTGGTAGCGGGTTACTCTTGCCGTTGGGTGGAATATCTTTGAAGGACAGGATCTTTTTCTCGATCAATTCCCTTACCAAATGTTTTAAAGCAAAGCAACCCTCCAGATCGTGGCCAGCGGCTCCTTCGTGGAATGCGCAGTGGGCGCTTGGATTGTAAAATGGTGATGTTGTATCAGGGTTCAGCGGCCTTGTAGTCACTAAACCTCCCTGGACCAATGAAGGGTATAATTCCGTGTAAGTCATCGGGATCTGCGGGAAGTTCGGCTTGTTCGTTGGTCTTCTATTTTGGAAACTCTGGCGGGGTGCTGGAGCTCGAGGTTGTTGTTGTTGTTGTTGAGGAAATGACGGAGCGTTGGGCGCTCTTTGTTGTCTTTGCTGAAACGGCTGATAACCGGGAACAGGCTGTGGTGTCTGGTAGTTTGGTTGAGTGAAAGCAGGAGTTACAGCTGCCACATATGGTTGTGCAGCATACTGCGGTGGGTATATTGCTCCGGGGTAACTCTGTTGAATGTAACCTGGCTGCGGCGGTTGATTGTAGTTCAGATAGGGTTGTTGTTGGTATGGCTGTTTTTGTGTACGTACCCCTTTTCTACTAGTGATGGCGTTAGTTTCTCCCTCCTTTTTCTTGTGGAACGGATTACTGGCTTTCTTGACCTGGCCGCTTGAGCTACTGGAACTACCCGTTACCCTTCCATTCTTCAGCCCTATCTCTACTCGGACTCCCACGGCTACAATGTCCGAGAAGCTAGCGGATACGCTACTGATCATTTTCTCATAGAATTCTGGTCGCACAGTGTCAACAAACCAATCAGTCAATTCCTTTTCACTTAGTGGAGGTTCCACTTGTGAAGCTATTTCTCTCCATCGCTGTGCATATTCCTTGAAAGATTCAGAACTCTTTTGGGACATGCTTAGCAGTTGCCTTCGGTCTGGAGCCAAATCCATGTTATACTTATAGTGTTTGACAAAAGCATTGGCTAGATCTTGAAAGCTGAGAATTTTGGACTGATCTAGACCCAAATACCATTTTGCCGGAGCCCCTTTCAAACTGTCCTGGAAACAGTGTATCATTAACTTGTCATTTTCAACGTAAGCTGCCATTCTACGGCAATACATGAGAAGATGCGTTCGTGGGCAGGAAGCCCCTGAGTATTGGTCAAAATTGGGGATTTTAAACTTTGGTGGAATTACTAACCCAGAGACCAAACACATGTCCCGGGTGTCTGCCCCAAATATATCATTGCCCTCCATAGCCTTTAACTTTCTTCCCATCGTTTCCACACTTTCTTTTAATCTCTCGTGTTCTTCATTTTCTCCTTCGTACTCTTCCTGATCTTCGACCGCTGGCTGATAATTATGGAACATTGGGCGCACCTGCGCTTGCATGGTTGCCTGAGTATAAGTAGGGATTGCCTGGGGTATTTCTCCTCTTAAAGGGACATTTTGCTGATTTATCGGAGGTGGATGCAGAAAATCCGGAGGTAAGCCATATGGTGGATTGTTGGCGATGGTGACAGCTGTTGGAATTGGATCGATAGCTGCATTAGTAATTTCAGAAACTACGGTAGCCTGTGTATCCATCTTCGCTCTTATTACCTGCAAAGCTTCCATAATCTGTTTGATTCCACCTCGGAGATCTCCGAGCTCATCGTCAATTCTTTCGATTTCTAGGTTCTGCGCCTCCATGATCTGGCGAGCTCGAGCTCTTGTATTGTACTTGTGTGTTGGATTCAGTGTGCTCCCCTCTGTTGAAGGATCAGACAACGGGATGAGACACGACACAGGAGACGACACTTATGCTATGTTTATGATATGCTTATGATATGCGGATGCAATATTTCGAACATTCAAGGGGTCTTAGAACGTCATTCATAGATTTTAAGAACGGGAAAACATTACAGACACTTCTTGCATCCCTCTACCGGGGAGTTTTACAACAGTTGGAAATTGAAATACAACTTTTAAAATAAAGATTACAAAATAGCTCAAAAGATCCTGAACTATCTAACTCGAAGATCCCCCTTCTTCTGGTTGATTCCTTCTTCTACCTTGACGACCCAAACCCTGGAGAGCTTCTTTCTCTTGCATGGCCAAGAAGTACTCGTTCCTCCAAGCTTTTCCCTCCTTCTCTGCTTTTACCAAAGCAGTCTGCAATTCTTTCTCAAGTGTGGACTCTGTTGAATCAGGTTCGAAACTGGTATAGAACATCTTCAAAGCAGCTTCTTTTATCCATGCTAGGTAGGAGTCTGAAACTGCCGTGTCAGGGTAATCTAAAGCATTCATGCCCCTGACGTTGATACGGCGCCAAGCGTAGATGATTCTAGCTTTGAATTCTCGTTCTCTTCCGTCTTCGATGCAGAAACTCCTCATCAAGTTGAAATCTGGTTCACCCCTCATTGGATGCCCCAATTGTCTGCGAGCAAGGACAGGGTTATAGCTGATGCACCCTTTGGTACCGATGAGCGGCACGTTTGGAAAATCTCCACAACTTTGAATCATGGGGACCCCTCCGTAAACAGGGTCGTACCATTGAATATTAGTCTGCTTGAGCAGCAGTAGCCTATCAGTCCATGGATTGTTGTTTTGGACATCCCAAAGTGCTGGTAATCTTGGTAAGCGTGAAAGGAACCACTTGTAAAGGAGAGTGGAGCAACACTCAATAGGTCCAGCTTCATACAGATGTCGGCGATGAATTGCATAGTAGGTGTCGGCTAGGAGAGTAGGCACAGGGTTTCTGAGAAGGAACAAGTTGATTGCGTCTTTGTTGATGAAGTTGTCGTAGGATGGGAACAGGAAGAGTCCGTAGATCAGCAACACTAACAAGGCTTCAAAAACTTCCAAGTTCTTAGCTTCGGCGTGAAACTGCGCTTTTTCAAACAAGAATCTGGTAGGTAGCCCGTATGGGTGTCCTTGAGCGATCATCATGGCTCGTACTTCAGTTACTTCAAGATGAATAGCTTCGGCGATTGTTCCTTCGTTGGGAAACCCTTCCCTTCCAGAAAATGGTCTGGGAGCAACATTTAATCCCATTAATTCTGAATATTCCTCCAAGGTTGGTAACAACTGGAAATCTGGGAAAGTGAAACAGTGATATGTTGAATCGTAGAACTTTACGAGCGCGGATAATATTCCCTCATCTACCTGAATCTCAAGTAAGGATAACACGTTTCCATGTTTGGCTTTGAATGCCTCAGGATCTTCTACCATTCTTCCCAACATCTTTAGATTCTCCAGATCTGGTTGTCGGAATTTGAACTCTGCAGTTGATCTTCTCCTTGGATCCATTTTTTTAATATCTGTGAAATGAGTTTAAACCCCTTGAATGTTTAAAATAAAATGCGGATGTAAATGCAAAAATGCGCAAAGTTTTATGGAACTCAGACCTCGAGATTCAAAACATCAAGGATTTCATTTAATTTTTCGACGTTGCATTACAAAATAGTACACATTACAAGAAAAAGGAAACAGTGCTAGATAAGGTCTTCTGACAGAAACTCTACTGTTGCTTCTGCTTTCTTCAGCTTTTCTTCTACCTGAATTTTCTCTTTCATGAGCTTTTCTATCATTGTCTTCCATGGAGTAGACTGGTTACTGAAATAGAACAGGTTCTCTTGGGTCTTCCTCTTCTTGGATGCCCTTATCTCTTCATCTCTCTCTTGGAGCTGCTTGCGGAGCGTTTCGTTCTCTTCCATTACCACCTGATACTTATACCTCCAGGACACCTCAGTCTGCTGTGACTTTCTCAAGGCAATCCTCAACTTTTCCTCCTCAGAAAAGAAGATCAATGGGCGTTCTTCTTTCAGGACCATAGGTTCTTGCAAGGCATAAGGCATCTTCAGTTGGATAGCTCTCTTCCGAACCCATTGGAGATAAGGATCAAAAGAGACACAGTTAGGCTTTCCCAGACTTTCTTTTCCTCTCTTGTGGACATGTTTCCAAGCTTCCAAGAACTCCTCCTTCAACTCAGATTCTCCCACAAAGAACATACTTTCTACACAAGCACTGTTGGGTCTGTCTTTTAACGGATACCCGAGCTGTCGTCGGGCGAGAACCGGACTGTAGCTGATTCCCCCATCTATAGCAAGGAGAGGTACGTTGCCGAAGTTTCCACAACTGTCTATAATCTTTATCCCATCATAAACTCGACTGTACCATTCGATAGCAGAGTGAGATAAGGCCATAATCTTTTCAGACCACCATCCTTTCCTCCAGAAGACTTGAGCTTTGGGCATATGAGAATGGAACCACTTGTACAACAACGGGACACAACAGACGATCATTCCTCCCTTGTGAAGATTTCTGAGATGAATGGAATGATGAGTATTACCCAGCAGGGTTGGTACCGGATTTTTCTTCAAGAAAATCTTGATAGCATTGAGGTCCACAAAATTATCAATGTTGGGAAACAGGAAGATGCCATAGATGAGCAAGGCTAGGATTGCCTCAAAAGTATCTATACTCAGGTGATCGGCATAATACTGCGCTTTCTTAATCAAGAACCCAGCAGGTAAACCAGAAATTCCTCCTTTGGTGGTCATATTCTCTTGTATATCTTTTACTCCCAATTGTATTGCTCTGGCGATCTCTTCTTTCTTAGGGTCCTTCTCCGTGAATGGAAAAGGAGAATCTTCAAGGATAGGCAAACCGATCAGACAGGAATATTCTTCAAGTGTAGGTACAAGCTGATAATCTGGAAATGTGAAGCAGTGATAGAGTGGGTCGTAGAACTGTAGCAAAGTAGAAAGGAGTCCTAGATCCATTCTCTTCTTCATCCTCAGTAGTGACAACAAATTACCGTACCTGCTCTTGAACCCTTCTACATCTGTGATAAGAGTGCTCAACCTTTCAATGTCATCCAGCTTAGGACTCTTGTATGTGTACTTGATTGTTTTCTTTTTTTCTTGATCCATGATGTTTCTAAAGTTTTAAAATAAGAGACTGAGTTCCATAAACCTTTTATGTTATGATGTCTATGAATGCATGAATGCAACAACACAAGTATTCACATATACACATAGATAAGCAAACAACAGATTTTGGTTTAGGGGAATTCAAGTATGGAGCCAAGGTCTACCCTTCCCAATAAGGAGTGTACTGGAGATTTTCATCACCTGTAGAACAAGGTTCTAAAAAGTTCCCAGAGTCCTCAACCCATCTTTCGGATATTATCAACTGCCCAAATAACTCGGGGGTCGATAATATTCTCAAGAGAGTCTTGTCCGAGTGTAGTATCGCGTATCAACTATTCGGAAATACTTCCTCATAGTCATCGCACTACATCCTAATAAGGCCAAGTGGGGTAATGTGTTCTAAAGGTCCTCAATGGCATGGGCCCCTTATAGAAAGTAGCATTGTTTTCACGAATACTCGATCAACAACACTACCCTCAAAAAGGACCTCCATTGAGCGGCGGTCTTCAAGTTGGCTTAGTCGGGAATCAACTCCCTATAAACCTCCTTGAATATACCACCTTCCTATCATAAGTACGCTCAAGCACGGGTATAGTGTTGTCTCACCAATTGTATTTCCCAAAAGCCAAAAGAACAAATCTGCACATATTCACAAATATTCACAAATAGCAAGTATATAAACAAATAGGTTAAACCCTCAAAATAAACAGTATTCCCCAGTGAAGTCGACATTTCTGTTGCGGTGAAAATTTGATATCAAGCTATTAATTAACTTTAACCTTATTTCTTTTACAACCGGTCTTTAATTTATCCAAAGGATAGGTCTAAAGAAAGAAAGAACCTTTTGCGCGATGTGACAACAACGCTTTTAAGAGATTCGGGGATTCGGGGGTTGGTTATATCTAGGGAAGGTATTAGCACCCTAAATATCTGTAGTACTCTACAGGAACCTTTTGTTTAATTAATTGCTAAAGTTTGTGAATTGTGCACTATGGTTTGAGTTGGGAATAAAAGTAAAATAAAGGCCTAAGTGGTTTTCTAAGTTTGCTCGCAAAGGTATCGCACCTTCTGCCTACGTATCCTGACTAGGATAGAATCAGAGCAATCGTAGTTCACCTCACAAGGGAAAAGAACACTTGATGATGATCAAGGTTCAAAGGGGAACAAACATGACGATGTTTGTGTGGAGTTTGACAAAACTCCCTAAACTAAATTGTAAAAGGGGGAAGTAAGAAATCATGACGATGATTCTTACACAGAGTTGACGAACTCTTTCCTAGGGTTCTAGTTGAAGAACACTCCTAGTATGGGTGGGTTTCTTAGACTTCAAGCAAAGTCTAAAGGCTTCTAGTCTAGGGTTAAGGTGACTTAACAAAGTCAAGGGATAGCAGAGATTTTGGTCCAAGACATTGACAGTCAAGTGGACAGACCTTCCTTTGGAGGAACAGTATCGTCGGCAACTGGACGAAAGCTAACGAGCTCCGTCGCTTAGGGATAAAATAAAATACAAACATCATTCAAACATTCATGGTGACAACTAAATACAAAGATTAAAGATGGAAAGCAATGATGACAATCAGAGCAATTGTTTTGGTACGAGAACCGTGACGACAGTTCGCACCTGGAATACCGTTAACAGACAGATGAGATAAATATAACAATAATTCAAGGTAAAAATTCTAACATGTTGACAAACATATATAGATATGATAACAATCAATTTTCCTGAGAAAACACAAGAGGAAACCTTCTAAATTTCATCTGCAACCAAATAGGGTTAGTACCGTTGACGCGCGGATTGCGCACCATAAAACGTGGTGAAAAAATAATCAAACATGGAAAATAAAATTATGACATGAAAGTACACATTAAAATAAACACAATGAAAAAAGAACGGGTGAAAAACGATAAAAAATGAGAGAGTTACGAATTTTTGAAGTTTATGTACAAAATAGGAAAAATAATAAAAGGGTTCGACCTCCACCCGGATCGAACCCTGGTCATGATGGTGAAAGGTATAATTGCGCGCATGTTCTTACCGCTGGGGCGGCTGTTACATCCATTAATCAAATGGAAACAATATGTATACAAGGCTCGTTTTGAATCATGGCTGGGCAAAATACATAATCAACACCAAATACGTTTTATACCGTATCTCACTAACCGCTCATCGGATCGAGGCAAATTTTATATGGATCTTGGGTAGAAAAATGAGAGGAAGAGGATGGTGATGTTAGTTTTTCCAAATTGTTCACCTAGTGAAAAAAACGCTGACTGGTGTGTGTGTGTGTTTTGAATGCATGGAAACATAATCGAAACCAAATACGTTTTATACCGTATCTCACTAACCGCTCATCGGATCGAGACAAATTTTATATGTAAATTGGGTAGAAAAATGAGAGGAAGAGGATGGTGGTGTTAGTTTTCTGAGATTCATTTTCCTGTGAAAAAAACGATAGCTGGTGTGTTTATGTGCTTTTGATTTGCAAAATGACATGGACACCTTGATACAAACATGTTCAAAGCCAAGTAAATCCACATACACATCCAAAATATGATATATAAACAGACTGGAACAGGTTTATGGCCAGGAGTTTCAGATAGATGAAAGTCATGTTCAGTTTGCAAAAACACATAAGAACACACATGCATAACAAAGTGATTTTGGAGTTTGGGGTGTTCAGGAGCTGTACCAACCATCAAGACATCTTAAACATGTGATATCTAGTGTGTGTAGGTGAAAACATCAGATCTGGAACAAACATATGAAAGTGTAGCATTCAAATTGCAATTTGTGTGTATTATGTGTGCGTGAAGCATGATGTGAAACAAATCATTGTGCAGGTTGTTTTCAATGTTTTGGTTCATTCAAACACAACACATATGGTCATATGAAGCTGTAGAAACAATGAGATAGCAAGAATACACAAGCATTTCCAAATTGACATGTGAGAATGAGACATTTTGCAAAATGATGAACAATCATGCATGATGATGCACAGATGAAGTTCCAAAGCAAATTTAAACAATTTAATCATTTGTACAGCACATGTGGATGATAATGAGATGATCTAAACATTGAAATTCCAAGGAGACCACCTGTCATGAAAAATGGCATAGCATATGCAAGTCATCCAAACATTGATGCACATGAAGATGTGAACTTTGATTCATTGGTTTCTAGTGTAAGATGAGCATACCAACATGTCATATTTGAGTGTTATAAAGTGTATGTGGAGTGAATTTAAGAGAAAACCAGTTTGGTGCAAAGTTGGTCTTTTGGTGGTTTATGTGTGGAAGATCATGAACACACCTCTCATTCATGCTTTATACTTCATTTTATCAAAAACCTAAATATTCAAGATATGGAGAATAATGAAAGAGAAAGGTTTTACAAATTACATACCTGTTGGTGATCTTATTTAGCAAGCCAAGAATGTTGAGAAAACCAGAGGTGATGAAATCCAAGCTTTGTATTTGTGCTTTTACTTGAAACTTAAGAAACAAGTCACTTGAGACGCCAAAATGAGATTTCTGAGTTCTTGATGAAGGATGGAGGTTTGGACAGTTGGTATATATGATATTTGAGGTGTCCAAAGGATCAAAACCTCAAGAAAGTGTTTGGAGCAAGATTTGGAGGTTTTTATGGACTTTGGTCAAAGTAAGTTTCATGAAAAGTTGACTTTTGCATTCTTTGAATTTTTTGGTGATTCAATGGTTGGTACACCTTCTATATGTGATTTAGAGGGTGTGTGGATGATAGTTTGAGTGCTGGAACATGAAGAACTTGATATGGTAGCAAAGTTGCAAATGCTGAATTTTGGCAATTTTTGGCTATTTTGGTGATTTTGCAAAATGTAAGTAAGTGAGAGATGTGATGAGGGAACTTGGTTTATCAGGTTTTTAGAATGAAGTTCATGTCCTAAATGAGGAGTTTGAAGTCCCTATTTATAGAAAAAATGAGTGAGGAGCTTGCTAGGTGACTTTGCTTCACCATGAAGAAATCTTAGATTTTTTTCTTCCAAATGACAACTTGCTTTGCTTTTCTGATCTCTAGCTGTTCCCTTAACTCAATTGGCAAGTTAGAATGATGATGTTACAGAGAAAACACAGCCTAGAGGCTTGGTAGAGTGGCTGGAGCAGAAATCCCTTTACACCTCATGCTTGGAAAAGTCAATCTTTTCAACTTAGGCAATGAACTTCCAATTCTTGATTCCATGCTATCTCCTTGCTATTTCTTTGATTCAACCTGCTTGAGATGATTAATATATCAGATAGAAGGAGTTTAGAACATTGAAATTGATCCACTTGAGTGATAGAGGTGCTTTTGCAAAATTCATCAATGTGGGACAAAAGTGACAAATTGCCAACTTTGAACACATGTATCTCTCAGCTCATAAATCCCCTTGAGATGTACTTGTACTTTTTAGAAAGCCCTCACATAGTACTACAACTTTCATGTTGGCTAGAAGTCTTGATTCCATTTGAAACTAGGTGAAAAATCCCCTTGAAGTTGGCTGATTTTAGGGTTCTTTAGTGTAAAACACTTAGAAAAATTCTAAGTTTTTTTCCCCCTCTTGTAATGTTTTCTTCTCTAACTCAAAAACCAAGCCTTTTCTGACTATGGACCACTAGGACACTTTTGTAGATCTTGTCAAGAGCTTTCAAATGAGCTTTGAACCACCTCAATCGGGTGTGTGGTTAGGAAGTTAGGGTTTGGCCCCTTTCGAAACCCTAATTCCCGATTTTTCCGATTACACCTCCATCCTTGATCAAATGACCCTCCAAATTTATGAGTAGTCTCATATTGACATATGGAACATTTTTGCTTTGCATCTTGAAGTCTAAATCCTTAAATTTAAAAAGTCGATTTTTCGTCGCCGGCGCGATCGATCGGTGGCTACCGGGTCGACTGCGGGCGTTCTGGACCTCCGGTGACTTTGCAATTTCTTGAGTAGACTTCATTAGGCCATATGAGCTCTATGAAACACAATTCCCTCATTGAAATTCCTTTTAACACAAAAGTCAAACGACAGTTGACTTTTCGACAGTCGAAAACCCTAATCGGGCGCCCGTACTGCGCTGCTCTTGATTTTGATGCGCCCGCTTCAAATTGACTTGTCTCTTGTCCTCATGTGACATATTTGAACCTTCTCACATCTCAAATTCATTCAAGACCTTGATTAACCACACATGCCTTTTTCCCGATTTCACCGCGCGAAACCCTAATTCATCTGTAACTTAGCACATGAAACCTTGAACTGGATTAGTGTTAAACAAACTTATGATGTATGATTTTACTATGATAATGAGGATCTAAGGTGGTCAAAATTTGGGGTATGACAAAAAGATTTAGAGAGTGAAAGAGAAATACAAGGGAGCCATTGAGAAGGAGAGCCATAAAAGCATAGAGTGAAGAGAAGTGAACACCTAGCCAAAATCAGTGGAGGCTTTGCAAGGAGGGAAACAACTCTTGGGTATCCATTTCTTCAAACTCTTCTCTTCTTTTATATTGTGCATTTATCTTTTGTTCTCTTGGTTTGAGTGTTGTTGTGTTGAGTATAACATGTAAGATTCCAAAGGGACCAAGAAACCCTTTTGAAAAAACCCAAAAAGAAGCAAAAAACAAGAGAAAAGTTTGATTTTTTTCATCTGGCAGCCCAACGCGGGCCGTGTCACACGACACGGCCGGCCGTGTTACATCACTGCGTGGCTTTTCAAGGTGAAAAATGCCCTGGGCTCACAACACGGGCCGTGTCACACAACACAGGCACCCGTGTTGTACCTCTGTTTGAGATTTTAACTTGTTTTTGGCCCAGACCTTGTGACACGGACCGTGTCACACAACACGGCCGTGTCACACCACTTTTTGACCCAAAACTCATTTTTTTCCTGGAACTGTGACACGGGCCGTGTCACACAACACGGCCGCCCGTGTCAGACCCCTGTTTTTCACGTTTTCTCGACTTTTTTTTTTTAAGCCGTTCAACCCGTTGTGATTGTTTGTTTCTTGTGCATGTTTATTGTTGGTCATTTTTGACCTTTGGTTCTAAAAAAAAACTATTTTTAAGAAAACAAACTCTCGATTCTCATCGAGCCATTTTTGACCTTGTAAGCCGATTGCCTTGTGCGTCGCCATCGACCTTGCTCGCTTCGCCTCAAATCTTTTTAAGCAATTAAACCCTTGACCCAACGTCAAGCGGATTTTCTCAAATAATGGTTAAACCAACTCACCATATTTAATAAAAGGATAAAGTTCACTTTGTATTGAACTAAAGAGAGAGGATTGAGTGTAGACTTCTTCCTCTCCGAGTGTTGAGATGCTCACTGTAGTGTGGGTGGTTTTGACACTCGTCTTTCAATACAAAGATGTTTTCATCCACACCTTTTTCTCCTAAAAAACCCTCGGCCCCGTACCGAGCGCATTTTCAAAACACCTACAATAAATAAATCGATTCTCTTTGTATTGAACTAAAGAGAGAGGATTGAGTGTAGACTTCTTCCTCTCCGAGTGTTGGGATATTCACTGTAGTGTGGGTGGTCTCAATACTCGTCTTTCAATACGAAGACGTGACTTTATCCGCCACCTATCTCTCTATGCAACTTCTTTCCGCAACCTTTGTCACCTAAAAACCTCGGTCCCGTACCGAGCGCATTTTTAAACTCTTTTCGTAACAAAAACTTGAATGGTCGTGGAGTGGTTAGGCGTAGGCCTTCTCCTATCCCGAGTGCTGACGTTTACCGTAGGGTTCTCTGTCGCAAAAGCACTTACCATTCAAAACCAAAAAACACTTTAATAAGAGAATGAAGTTCTCTTTGTATTGAACTAAAGAGAGAGGATTAAGTGTAGACTTCTTCCTCTCCGAGTGTCGAGATGCTCACTGTAGTGTGTGTGGTTTTGATACTTGTCTTTCAATACTAAGACGCTATGTTCGCCACACCCTTTCATAACAAAAACTTTGAGATAAAGAATTGGGTACTACCCGTAGGGGTTACTATCCGAGGACCTATCTCGCCCTAAAAAATAATTCAACAAATCAAATGTGACATCTTGCCTCGCATGGCGAAAACTTATCTTTCGAAAAGGATATGATACGTCCATTCTACCGCAAACAGGTAATGTCTAAGTCTCCAACGAGCGAGCAACAATACACCTAACTGCTAGAATGCGTACGATAGCATCATCCATAAAAACATCAACAAATCATAGGCCGAACTACGGCTACTCTGATTCTTTACTTCGTTCAAGTAAAGATACGTAGGCACAAGGGCCACAATCCTTGCCGAGCACAATCCCTCATACCCGTAGTTTCCCGAACTACGTCGACTCTGATTTTCTCATATCTGTTGAGAATACGTAGGCCTAGGACCGCAAAGTCCTACCGAGTCCGTCTTTTCCCTTCTTCCTCGCGTTACCTTTCTTTCCCCGTTTCTAAACTCTTTTCTGTATCCTTTGGAACACTCTTTTATAACATAATATTTAAGCAAATAAATCACACATGACAAACAAATGGTTCCCATCGAGTACGATGGATGTGAGGGGTGCTAATACCTTCCCCTTGCATAACCGGCTTCCGAACCTAATCTTGGTTGCGAGACCATCTTGTCCGTTCTTTTCTTGTTTTCTCGATATTTTCCTTTCCCCTTATGGGGATAAATAAAGTTCGGTGGCGACTCTTCTGTCCTTTTCCTTTTCGCCTTCCCCGTCGTTGCGCATATTTTTCGAGTAGCGACAGTCCCCATTTATAAACACAACACATAACATATATTTTTATAATGTAGTACTAAACCCACCCCTTTAAAACCAACACAATGAAGGTGTTACGAGATGCAATGAGGGCAAGCCCAAGTGCTGCAATTAAGACGACTAGGAGAGGACTGCAATTAAGGCGGAAAGTCCAACATAAAATAATGATTAAAGTACTAAATTGAAATAACAATGGTTACAATAGACTACATGCTCCATATAGACTCTTACAAGAATTCCAAAAGTAAGAACATAAACTATAGACTAATGCAAAAATTTAGGGAAATGTAAATTGTACAAAATCAGAGATTACAATGGCCTTTTATAGGCTTAGAGACATAAAATTAGGAATTATTTTGCTCTCTTGTGCAGGATTTTGCATTGTGTGTTTGCTCCCTTGTGCAGTATTTGATCTGACCTGATCAGAAGGGAATCACGGGTTGGCCACATGTTGTTGGACTACTGCCTGCTCACCGGTGATGAGGAGGAGAAGGGGGGTATACCTGCAAAACACTCTGATGCCAAAGTAAGGAGTTGGGCAGAGTGAGAGCAAAGTACAGAAAGTGGGTAAGAAGTGAACTACCTGACCCTCTTGTGGGAGAGGGTATTTATATAGAGACCCCAGCGCTGGGCCAACGGCCATTTGAGGTGGGCTGGATGCCCATGCCCAACCCTAATGACTGCTAGGGCTTACGTGGCGTAGTGAAGACCAGAACGTGGTCTTCGCCCTAGTCCAACTATCCCGTGATCTCCGGAAAGTGGGTTTGACCTGCTCTTTAGGAGGTGGGCAGTTGGGAGATGATGTGTCCCCGCGGAGGGGAGCACGTGGAGAACGTGTGAAGGACACGTAGTCCTGCCCGACAGGGGAGCAAGTTATGCCCGCGAAGGGGAGCAAGTTCCGCCCGAGGAGGGTGATGCGTGGTCGTGTGGGCGATTCACTTGCCCGGCGTAGACAGGACGGTGATCCCCTGCGGGAAGGTCATTCTAGTGAGTCGGGGATCTTGTGCCCGACGTGGTAGCTCGGACCGGGCAGGGCCTGGTGGAACATCATTGGGTTGGGCCAACATAGTTCATCCCCAGGCCCAGGCCCGAACAGGAGCCCCCCAAGTCGTTGCTCCGAGGATGGGAGTGAGGACTTGATGATGTCGTCCTCGGGAAGCGGTCGGTCTGGGGGCGGACTTTCTCGCGTGAAGGCGCGTGCTAATTGTCGTCGGTCGGTCGGGGAGAGGCGAAGAGACGCGTCTGTCTGCTTCCGCCATGTGTCGCGCTCTGGGTGGATGCTAGGGCGGCTACCCTAGGGTACTCAAGTGCCTAGCGACGCTTCGAGTCCCGTGCAGGGGTATAAATGAGCGGGCCTGTGCTCATTTCTTACTTTTCACTCTGATTCTCAAATCTCCAGTTTGTTGTTCCGCCACCGTCCGATATCTTCGCCGTTGTCGCCGCCGCGTTTTCCGTCGCCGATTTTACCAAAGTAAGTTTTCCTTTTCCCTTTCTCTTTCTTTTCTTGTTTGTCTGTTGAGCGTGGTCGGGGCCAGTTGAATGCCCCGGGGAGAGGTGAGCTCTCCGCCGTTCTCGAGGGCTCGTTAGGGTTTTTTTATTATGAATGACCCGGGGAGAAGCGCTAGACCCGATGAGTGCCTCGGGGACGAATGCCTTTTTCCGACGAATGCCCCGGGGGTGGTAACTTTTTCCGATGAATTCCCTGGGGAGCGCTTCCTTATTCCGGTGAATGTCCCGAGGAGCGTTCCTTTTCTCCGATGGATGCCTCGGGGAGCGACGTCTATTCTGATGGGCGCCTCTGAGGTGGGTCTGCCGCTCGGGTCGCACGGAACAGGGGGGGGGGGGGTAGGTTAGGGCAGACTCACCGGGGAAGATGCTCGGGGGGTCCTCGTCGCCCTTTCACTTGACTTGCGGTGGAAGGGTGAATTTGATCTCTGTCATCGAATTCACCGTTGCCTTCTGTTTTTCAGGTGTTTAATGACTTCGTTCATCCTGGGCACGATGGTCGAGGACAATGAGCCGGACGTTCCCCATTTTGACGAGCGTATCATTACGACCGCGGACTGGGTGGGCGAGGAGCCCCTCACCACGCCCTCTTGCTTTGTCGTTGATCCGACGGGGGCTTATGCGACCGTAGAAGATCGGGAAGAGGGGGAACCTCAAAACTGGCAGGTGTACCGCCCCCGGCCAGGCCACCGGATTTGCTCGAAATATGGGCGGATGCGCTTTCCAATGTACGAGTTTTATTTCAAGGAGGCTAGGCTCAGGTTGCCTTTCTCGGGCTTTCATCTGGGCCTCTTCGACTGGATGAGGCTGGCCCCGTCACAACTGCACCCCAATGCCCTGGCCTTTATTCGGGCCTTCGAGCTCGTGTGCCAACATCTCCAGGTCGACGTCACGCTGCCGTTGTTCTTTCGGATTTTTCATCTGCAGCGGCAGTCGGTGGGGGGTCGGCATGGCTGGGTGTCCTTCAAGCAGCCGGACAGGCTTTTCAGGACGTACATGGATTCCGTCCGAGATTTCAAGAGCCGTTTTTTCATGGTCAGCCCTATCACGCACGAAGCTATCCGCTCGTTGTATTCGGAAGGGGAGAGGATAGTAGACGGTCGCCGCGAGGCTGTCATGTTGCCCCGGGTGCACGTGGAGTAGTCCCTGGATCATTACTCTCAGGGAACAAGCGGGTATATCGTGCGGGCGGGGACGCTTGATGAGGAGGATATGGCCAGTTACATGAAGATAGTTTCCTTCGTGCGAAACCTGCCGCCGTCGAAACTGGTCAGGCCTGACGGCCAGTACATCCTCGACAGTTACGAGAACATTCGGGAGATGGCGAGGTTGATCAACACCAAGGCTCTGCTCGAGTGTGCCTCGGAGGAGGACGCTCTGCGTTATCTAGGTGGTGGCCGCTTCGTTCCCTTTCGATCTGACGTCCTTAGCTTTTTACTGACTGGTTTCCTTTTGTTGTGCAGGGAACATGGCCTCCGTCGAGGAATGGGTGAAGAAGTTGCGCATGTCGAGGGCCGCTGCCCCTCCAAAAACGCGGGTGGCTCAGTTGGCTGGGCAGTCTTCCGCCGAGCAAGATGGAAGGGGGTCGTCGGCGTCTCCGACCGGTAGCCAGTCGCCTACCTCCCAAGGAGTTTCGAAGAGAGCGAGGGTCCAGGAGGACACGCCTGTGGTCGATCTATCGGCCGAGTCTTCCGAGGAGGGTTACCCCATCGCCCCTTGTCACCAGCATCCCGACTACTTCCACGGGGCTAGGTCGCCCAGCATTCCGGCAGGGGAGGTGAAGGCGGTCCTGGGCGCCGACCGTGCGACGAGGAGGCAGGTCCTGACTGAGGATTTGGCTGCGCTAATGTGGACTTTTACCACGGCGATGGTTCTGAGCGAAGAGAGCTGCTCGGTCGTGGAACTGTCGAAACTACAAGGAGACCTCGCGTTCGCGCAGTCTCGTCTAAAAAAGGCGGCCGAGGATTTGGAGGCAAGCAGAGGGAAAGTGACCCAGCTGACCGACGAGCTGGAGAAGGTTCGGGGAGAGGTGGACCTCGAGCGAAAAAGGTGCAGTGGCGTTGGGGAGAAGCTGAAGGCTACCGAGGAGGAGCTGCGGGCGTCGAAGGCTCGCGTCACGGAGCTCGAGGGCGATCTCTTTCCTGGGGACGACGAGACCGACGACGACCGACTGTTGGTTACCTGGGCTGATCTACTCGCCAGGATACGCATGCTGGAAGGGGACTGCCTGGATGGTTTTTCCGCGGGCTTCAACAGCGTCGTTGCCTAGCTCAGGGTGGTGAACTCCGGGGTTGCTTTTGTTGAGGACGGGATTGGCCCTTTTCACGAGATAGTTGATGGCCGGGTGGTTGACCCCAGCGCCGAGGAGGGTGGCACCGTCGTGCCTGGCGTGCAGGTTGGAGCTGATGGAGAGGAGGGAGTTTAGATTGGACCCGGGCTTGCGTGCCCGTGTATTTCGGCCTGCGTGCCATGTTTCGTATTTTGTTTTTTGTCGGGCCTGCGCGCCCTTGTTTATGTAATATTGACTACTGGGCTGGTGCCCGCCTCTAATTAACATATATTTTGAAAATTGTCTAAGTGTGCGCCTCGTTTTTGCATGTTGTTTATGCTCGTTTTTATTTCTGCATGTATTTGTGTGCTTGAGTTATATATGTTATGCATGTGTTAGTATGTCATTGGGTTTGCCGGGGTAATAGCTCGACAAAACTTGTTACCGGCGGTGAGGGGAACTGGCCGGTTTGGCCAGCATTGTCGCCTGACTGGTTCGGGGGTAGTTCTCCCCGCGGCGTGGACGTCCCATCGCGAGCTGGGAGTCTTACCGGTTTTGGTACGGCGGTGGGAAGTCTCGGTCGAGGTGTTTCCCGCCGAGCGAAGCCTTCTGCCCGCACACACAAGAGGCAGGGCTTGCTTTCTCTGGGCGTTAGCAGACGCGAGGGGGTGCGGTGGTACCATGTCGCCCCCCAGTGGTCGGGACGATGGGTCGTCACGGGCAGTGTTCAACTATAGTACCGCTTAAGTTTCGCGGCGTTCCATGGTCAAGCTAGTTGTTCCCCGTGCAGGTTTTCGAAGTAATAGGCCCCGTGCTCCGTCTTATCGCGGACACGGTAGGGGCCTTCCCAATTCGCAGCCAGTTTGCCTTCATGTGAGTCTTTCTGGTTTCTGCGCAGAACTAAGTCGCCGACTTGGAAGTCGCGTGTGAGGACTTTGTTGTTGTGGCGAAGTGCTACTTGCTGTTTTAGTCGGGCTTCCCGAAGGGCAGCTCCTGAGCGAATCTCCTCGACGAGGTCAAGCTCTTCACGTAAGGCGCCTTCGTGTCGTCGGTATCGAGGGGAGCCTCAGTTCGTCTGGATGGCTCGCGTATCTCGACCGGTATCACGGCTTCGGTTCCGTACGTGAGGCGGAATGGGGTTTCCCCCGTGGTCGAGTGGGGAGCGGTGCGGTATGCCCAGAGGACGCTGTGGAGCTCCTCAACCCATGCTCGCTTTGCGTCACTGAGTCGTCGCTTGAGTCCCCTGAGGATGACCCTGTTCGCGGATTCTGCCTGGCCGTTTGTCTGAGGGTGCTCGACCGAGGTGAAGTGGTGTTTGGTTCCGAGCTTGGTGACGAAGTCGCGGAAGTTTTTGTCCGTGAACTGTGTGCCGTTATCGGTGATGATGGCGAGCGGGACCCTGAATCGTGCGAGGATGTTTCGTTTATAGAATCGGAGTATGTTATGGGCCGTGATTTTAGCGAGGGCTTCGGCTTCGATCCATTTGGTGAAGTAGTCTACGCCCACGATGAGGTACTTGTTCTGATAGGATCCCAGGGTGAAGGGCCCGAGGATGTCCAACCCCCACCAGGCAAATGGCCACGGGGAGGAGAGGGACTTGAGTTCGGTTGGAGGGGCGAGGTGCATGTCCCCGTGTCTTTGGAATTTGTCGCATCGTTTGACGTGCGCCTTCGCGTCCGTTTGCATCGAGGGCCAATAGTAGCCTGCTCGTAGAGCCTTTCGCGCCAGGGACCATCCTCCGAGGTGCTGCGCGTTGATGCCCTCGTGGATTTCTTCTAGGACGGCTGCGCTCTGGGAGTTATCAATGCATTTGAGGAGTGGGATTGCGAAACCTCGGCGATATAGTTTGCCTTCGAGGAGGACATACGAGCAGGCTCGTCGCTTGGTTGTGCTTGCCTCTTTAGAGTCGGCTGGTAGCTGGCCGGTGCTGAGGTAGGTGTGTAGTGGGGTCATCCAGCAGTCGGTATCTCCGATGGCGTTGATGTCGAGGAGGGCGGTGGTCGCTTTGGTGCTCAATTGCGATAAGACTTCTTGGATGACCGACTTGTGGCCTCCTCGTTTTTTGGTGCTCGCCAGCTTGGAGAGGATGTCGGCGCGGGTGTTCTGCTCGCGCGGAACGTGCTGAATCTCCGCGGAGTCGAAACTTTGCAGTTTTTCGGTGATAAGTGCTAAATACTCGGCGAGGTTGTCGTTTTTCGCTTGGTATTCTCCGCGTACTTGCAAAGCGACTAGTTGGGGATCGGTGTAGATTCGGATGTCCCTGGCCCCGAGGTCCGATGCCAGGCGAAGTCCGGCCAGGAACGCTTCGTACTCGGCTTGGTTGTTAGTCGCCGGGAAGGCCAGCGTGAGGGAGACCTCGATGATGGTGCCCTCGTTGTTGTCGAGGATGATGTCGGCGCCGCTTCCCGTGGCGTTGGAGGAGCCGTCCACGAAAATGGTCCAGATGTGGCTCCTGGTGGTGGGGTCGGGTGGGGAGTGTTGCACCCCAAAATTTTCCCTCTTTCAAGGCTTGACTCATTTCTTCATTTCTTTTAAATTCAATGACATAAGGGAGACCCATCATTCCAAATTCAAGGTTCATGAATTTGAGACTAGATTCAAGAGTATTACAAAGAAAAATTTCATGACATTTGCAAGAATGTCACATTTGTTACAAAATCCAAACTCTTGGTAATGCTTAGGAAATTAAGCTATTTCTAGTCTTAATTCAAGTTTCTAAAAATAACTTCATGCCATGGTATCCCCCATGCCTCATCAAGTCCACATGGTTCTTTTTGTGCTTACAAACATGCAAGGAAAATATTTAAGAGCTAATTCAATGTTGGCATATCTCAAGATCAAGGTTATGCATACATTCATGGGCAATTTGAATATGGTCCAAAACAGCCCCATACAAGAAGTGGCAATGTGTATCATATTACAAAATCATTTTATGTCATAAAACTAAGGCTATAAGCTTATGTTGATATATCTACACATCAAAAAATCAGAATTTGAAAATTCTGTCCAAAAGGTAGTGGTGTTAGCTACATGAATATGTCCAAGCATAACCAACCAATGGGTACAAGGTTGGAAGGCAATATAGAGTGCTGCAGAAGAAATACAGCAAAAGCAGCATACTA
This sequence comes from Lathyrus sativus, assembly GCA_963859935.3. NCBI lineage: Eukaryota > Viridiplantae > Streptophyta > Magnoliopsida > Fabales > Fabaceae > Lathyrus > Lathyrus sativus. The sequence goes on from OZ012739.1 coordinate 569,791,959, forward strand.
GAAGTGGAAAAAGCAGGGCTGCACCAAGAAAGTGGCCATAATTGTTGCCAAGAATGGAAATTCTGAAAGTTGAAGCTTGTGCAAGAGCTATTGCTTTGGTACAGCAGAAAAAGGTGACAGAAAAGTGAGATGAGAAAGGAAGGAGGGCTGTCAACAAAAGGATTGGATTCATAACACATTCACTGGACATTTCATTTTCAACACACATTTGCAAAACCAGAAAATAGAGAGAGCAAACAAAACCCTAAAAACCAGAAAAAGAAGAGAGTGAGATAGAACCAAGAGGATCATTGAGAAACAAAACCTTCACAACACAAGGTGAGGAGTGGTGAAGCATATTCAACCAAAACCAAGGAGGACTTGCAAGAAGAATAGAAAGCTCTTGGGTATCCCTTTCTTCAAACCTTTCTCCCTTTACTTTTTGCTTTTATATTCATTTCATTTATTCTCTTGTGTGTTGTTGTACTGTATATATCATGTAAGGTCCTAATAGGGACCAAGAAACAATTTTTAAGAAACCATAAAAAATGAAAGAAGAACATAGAAAAATTAGGTTTTTTCACCTGGTAGCCCGACACGGGTGCCCGTGTCACACTTCTGTTGGCTTTTTCAACGTCCAAAAACCCCAGGCCTCACAACACGGGCCGTGTCATGCAACACGGCCACCCGTGTTGCACCTCTGTTTGAGGTTTTAACGTGTTTTTAGCCCAGACCTTGTGACACGGGCCGTGTCATGCAACACGGGCGGCCGTGTCACACCTCTGTTTGAGGTTTTAACGTATTTTTCCCCCAGACCTTGTGACATGGGCCGTGTCATGCAACACGGACGGCCGTGTCACACCGCTGTTTGCCTCAAAAACCTGATTTCTCTGGAACTGTGACACAGGCCGTGTCACACAACACGGCCGCCCGTGTCAGGCCCCTGTTTTTCACGTTTTTTCGACTTTTTTACCTCAAAAAATTTTTTCTCAAGGAGTTCGCCGTTTTTTTTGTGTTTCATTTTTTTAAGCTGATTAACCCGTTGTGTTTAGTATGGTTTTTATGCATATTTATTGTTGGTCATTATTTTTACCTTTGGTTCTAAAAACTATTTTCAAGAAAACAAACTCTCGATTCTCATCGAGCCATTTTTGACCTTGTAAGCCGATTGCCTTGTGCGTCGCCATCGACCTTGCTCGCTTCACTTCAAACCTTTTTAAGCAACTAAAACCCTTGACCCAACGTCAAGCGGATTTTCTCAAATAATGGTTAAACCAACTCACCATATTTAACAAAAGGATAAAGTTCACTTTGTATTGAACTAAAGAGAGAGGATTAAGTGTAGACTTCTTCCTCTCCGAGTGTCGAGATGCTCACTGTAGTGTGGGTGGTTTTGATACTCGTCTTTCAATACGAAGATGTTTTCATCCACACCTTTTTCTCCTAAAAAACCCTCGGCCCCGTACCGAGTGCATTTTCAAAACACTTACAATAAATGAATCGATTATCTTTGTATTGAACTAAAGAGAGAGGATTGAGTGTAGACTTCTTTCTCTCCGAGTGTTGGGATATTCATTGTAGTGTGGGTGGTCTCGATACTCGTCTTTCAATACGAAGACGTGACTTTATCCGCCACCTATCTCCCTCTACAACTTCTTTTCGCAACCTTTGTCACCTAAAAACCTCGGTCCCGTACCGAGCGCATTTTTAAAACTCTTTTCATAACAAAAACTTGAATGGTCGTGGAGTGGTTAGGCATAGGGCTTCTCCTATCCCGAGTGCTGACATTTACCGTAGGGTTCTCTGTCGCAAAAGCACTTACCATTCAAAACCAAAAAAAACTTTAATAAGAGAATGGAGTTCTCTTTGTATTGAACTAAAGAGAGAGGATTAAGTGTAGACTTCTTCCTCTCCGAGTGTCGAGATGCTCACTGTAGTGTGTGTGGTTTTGATACTCGTCTTTCAATATGAAGACGCTATGTTCGCCACACCCTTTCATAACAAAAACTTTGAGATAAAGAATTGGGTACTACCCGTAGGGGTTACTATCCGAGGACCTATCTCGCCCCTAAAAAACAATTCAACAAATCAAATGTGACGTCTTGCCTCGCATGGCGAAAGCGTATCTTTCGAAAAGGATATGATACGTCCGTTCTACCGCAAACAGGTAATGCCTAAGTCTCCAACGAGCGAGCAGCAATACACCTAACTGCTAGAATGCGTACGATAACATCATCCATAAAATCATCAACAAATCGTAGGCCGAACTACGGCTGCTCTAATTCTTTACTTTTTCAAGTAAAGATACGTAGGCACAAGGGCCACAATCCTTGTTGAGCACATTCCCCCTTATATTTGTAGTTCCCCGAACTACGTCGACTCTGATTTTCTCATATCCGTTGAGAATACGTAGGCCTAGGACCGCGAAGTCCTACCGAGTTCGACCTTTCTCTCTTCTTCCCTGTTGCCTCCTTTCTTAGTTTCTAAACCCTCTTTCTCTCTCCCTAGGAACACACTTTTATAGCATAATCTTTTAGCAAATAAATCACACACGACAAACAAATGGTTCCCATCGAGTACGATGGATGCGAGGGGTGCTAATACCTTCCCTTCGCATAATCGGCTTCCGAACCCGTTCTTGGTTGCGAGACCATCTTATCCGTTCTTTTCTTAAGGTTTTCTCGATATTTTCCTTTCCCCTCATGGGATAAATAAAGTTCGGTGGCGACTCTTATGTCCTTTTCCTTTTCGCCTTCCCTGTCGTTGCGCGTATTTTACGAGTAGCGACAGGGAGGTCATCTCTGCGACGAAGTCGGCCAGGGCTTGGGATTTGATGGCGTTCCGGCCTTCGTAGACGATGTCGAACTCGGATAGTTCTAACGACCATTTCAGCATGCGTCCGGCCATGTCGGGTCGGCCGAGGAGCTGGCGGATGGGTTGATAGGTGCGGAGCACGACGGTGTGTGCGAGGAAGTAATGTCGGAGCCGTCGTGCTGCGGTGATGAGGGCTAGGGAGACTTTCTCGATCAGCTGGTATCGGACCTCGGGACCATGGAGGGCTTTTCTTGTGAAGTAGATGGGTTTTTGGCCCTCCTCGGTTTCTCTGATGAGGACGGCGCTTACGGCTTTGGTGGCCACGACCAGATAGAGGTATAGGGTTTCGCCCATCATGGGGCGTGTCAGCACCGGTGGTTCGGATAAGACCCGTTTGAGGTGGCGGAGGGCTTGCTCGCATTCCTCTGTCCATTCGAACATGGTCTCCTTCCTGAGTAGTTTGAAGAAGGGGAGGGCGTGCTGGGCGGATTTGGCGATGAACCGGGAAAGTGAGGCGAGCACGCCGTTGAGAGATTGGATGGACTTCTTCGTGGTGGGTGTGGTGATTTCCGAAAAGGCATGGCATTTGTCCGGATTGGCCTCGATCCCACGCTCGGTCAGATAGTAGCCGAGGAACTTTCCTGCGCGGACACCGAAGGTGCATTTTTCCGGGTTGAAGCGCATTCGGCATGTCCTCGCGGTTGCGAAGACCTTCCGGAGGTGGGCCATGTGGTCGACTTCCGTGTAGGATTTGACGATCATGTCGTCCATGTATACTTCGAGCATGTCGCCGATTTCGGCCCGGAAGACACTGTTCATCATCCGTTGGTATGTGGCGTCGGCATTCTTTAGGCCGAAGGGCATTACGTTATAGTAATAGTTTCCCGACGCCGTCATGAAGGTTGTGCTCTGTTTATCGTGCTCGGCCATCGGGATTTGGTTGTACCCCGAGTATGCGTCCATGAAGGACAAGAGCCTGAAGCCCGCAGATTTGTCGACGAGTTTGTCGATGTCGGGGAGGGGGTAGGCGTCCTTAGGACATGCCCGGTTGAGATCGGTATAATCAACACACATGCGCCATTTTCCATTATTCTTTTTAACGAGTACAATATTGGACAGTCAGGTTGAATACCGGGCTTCCGAAATAAAACTTGCCTCTAGGAGGTCTTTTACAGCGTTCTCGGCTGCTGCCGACTTTTCGGGGGACTGTCTATGCCTATGTTGAGCTACGGCTTTTTCCGTCGGGCTAATGGACAGCTGGTGGCAGGCGACCTCGGGGTCGAGTCCGGACATTTCTGCGGCGCTCCATGCGAAGAGGTCGGCGTTCTTGTGGAGGCAGGCTTGCAGCTGTCTTTTCGCCAAATCCGGGAGTCCTGCACCGATCTTTACGGTTCTGCCCGTGTCTTCCCCGAGGGTGATGATCTCGAATTTGCCGTCCGGGATGGGGCGTGCCGGGTGGGAGGGCTGTTCATTGGCTTCGTTGGTCCTTGTTTCGCGATCGCTCTCCTCGGTGAAGCGGCTGTCGAGGTCCACGGATCCGACCAACTCCTTTGGTTCGCTCTTCGGTGCTACGGTTGGGTTCGCCTTCTTGGTCGTTGGAGCGATGCTGTCTAACCCTTTCAGCGCGGCTTCGAAGCACCTACGGGCGGCCTCGATGTCTCCGTTAAGGGTCACGACGGCTCCCCGTTTCGTGTAGTACTTCATCTTCAAGTGGACTGTGAAGGGTACCGCGGTGAGCTCTGCTATCGTCGTTTTGCCCAGGATGCAGTTGTAGAGGAATGGGCACTCGATGACTAAGAAACCGGTGCTGATTTCCTTGGTCGTTTTGTCTTCTCCGAACGTGACTTTCAGCTCCACGTACCCCCAAGGTCTCGTCGTCGTCCCATTGAACCCCTGGAGGTCGGAGCCTACGTAGGGGGAAAGGTTGGATTCGTCGAGTTGGAGGGTCGTGAAGAGGTGAGTGTACATGATGTCCACCGAGCTGCCTCCGTCGACAAGGATGCGTCTGACGTCGAAGTTCGCCATCCGCGCCCTTATGAGTAGGGGAATGTTGGAGTTGGGGGATCCCCCGGGGAGTTCCTCGAGGTAGAATGTGATCGGATTGGATCGACCGTAGAATCTTTCGAGCGTGCTCATTTTTCCGGAGCTGCTCGTGATGAGCTCGTCGAACCTTCTTTTCACTGATCCTACGGACAGGCTCTTCGTGGCGCCCCCCGAGATGACCATGGCTCTGGCGAAGTATTCCCATCGGCTGGTTGGCCGGATTGGCTCGCTGGGTAGGTCGGGCCCTTCGGGGTGGCCGAGCTCTCTATCCGCGAACCAATCCTCGAGGCGGCTAATACACAACGCGACCTGGAGTCTGCTGTCGCCATTAGAAGAGGGTAGTTCCTCGATTTTCTTGGCCTCGGGGGTTCACCTCCTCGAGTGTATCTCTTTAGGTGGCCGTCTTTAATCAGAATTTCAATCGCGTCCTTCAGATGGATGCAGTCTTCGGTCACGTGCCCGTGGCTCCTATGGAATCGGCAGTATTTCGATTTGTCCACGTTGGGTTTGGGGGGGTGTCGGGCGGGGGAAGCGGACACCGACCAGTATGCGCTCGCGGGAAGCGACTAGGGTCGTTTACTCTGTGAATCGACCGGCAGGGCCGCATTGTACTCGTTGTTCGCGTTGTGTCGCGAGGTTCGCGAGGGCGGTCTTCGCGACGACGGTCAGATCCCCATCGATGACTCGAGGCTCCGTCATCTCGGTGTCCGCGAGGGGCCTCCCTGTCTCGGGTGTCTCGCACAGAGTTGGCTGCTTGGGTTTCCTCGAATTGGATATAATGCGCGGCTCTGTCGAGGAAATCCTGGAGGGAGGTTGGTCGGTGTATGCCTACTGCCTCGTAGAACTTGGAGTCGTGGCGTAGACCCTGTTCCATCAGGTAGCGCTTCATCTCGTCTGACGTCGTTACCTGCACTGCTTCCCGGGTGAATCTTTCGATGTACTTTCGGAGAGGTTCGTCGGGGCCTTGGATTATCGCCCCGAGGACGGCCTCCGTCTTCGGATGGCGCCGGGACGCTGTAAAGTGTTTTGAGAACAGGTCCTTCAGGACTCTCCACGACGTGACCGATTCAGGCTCCAAACTTTTGTACCACGTCATGGCGCCTTTCCTCAGGGTCGTCGGGAAAAGCCTGCACTTGATAGCTCCTCGGACGTTTCGGTAATCGAGCATGGCCTCGATGTCTTCCAAGTGACCGTCTGGGTCGGATGTACCGTCGTATGTCGATAGTGTCGGGGGCTTCTCCATCCTGTGGGGGATGGGGGCGGCCATGATTTCCCGGGACAACGGAGTGCGGTAGTCGTCTTCGTCGCTGAGGGTGGGTGACTGAGGAGGAGACAAACCGTTTAGAACAGGCATCTGGTTTCGGATCCTGGGCCTCCCGACCGGGGGTTCGCCGCCTGGATTCCTGGTCAGGATCGTCGAAGTGTTCTGGCGCCTCCTGCGAGCTTGCCTCGCTGGGGATCTGGAGCGTTCTCGCACTACTTCTGTTCGGGGTCTTTCCAGCCGAGGTAGGCGGTTTCTGGGTCGAGGTGAGGGACTCCTCGAGCCTCCATTCTGGTCTTCCCGTGGAGGGGACCTCGGAGGGCCTTCCCGCTCCAATGCTCCAATTCGTGCGTTCTGTTGAAATAGTAGCTGGTTCGTCTGGTTGATGGCCGCGAAGAGGGCGGCCACCGTTGGGTCCGCTCCCGCTGGGATAGGAACGGGCTGGAATGCCGCCGGGCTCGGGGGCTGGGGGTCGGCCTGGCGCAGTAGTTCTGCGGATGACGGAGAAGCGGTTTGGCCGTCTCTCTCGTTGGCCTCCGTCGGACGTGATGTCCCCGTCTGCTTGCTTCCATTGGTGGCGGCATTGAGCACGAAGTCGTGCGTGGTATCGTCATGGTGTGGGCTAGCCATGATCGTGGAGTGCTGGTGAAACTTTGGTTTTCTGCTCGGAGTAACGGGGAAGTTTCTGTTCCCACAGACGGTGCCACTGATCTGACCTGATCAGAAGGGGATCACGGGCTGGCCACACGCTGTTGGACTGCTGCCTGCTCACCGGTGATGAGGAGGAGAAGGGGGGTATACCTGCAAAACACTCTGATGCCAAAGTAAGGAGTTGGGCAGAATGAGAGCAAAGTACAGAAAGTGGGTAAGAAGTGAACTACCTGACCCTCTTGTGGGAGAGGATATTTATAGAGAGACCCCAGCACTAGGCCAACGGCCATTTGAGGTGGGCTGGATGCCCAGGCCCAACCCTAATGACTGCTAGGGCTTACGTGGCGTAGTGAAGACCAGAACGTGGTCTTCGCCCTAGTCCAACTGTCCCGTCATCTCCGGAAAGTGGGTTTGACCTGCTCTTTCGGAGGTGGGCAGTTGGGAGATGACGTGTCCCCGTAGAGGGGAGCACATGGAGAACGTGTGAAGGACACGTAGTCCTGCCCGACAGGGGAGCGAGTTCTGCCCGCGGAGGGGAGCAAGTTCCGCCAGAGGAGGGTGATGCGTGGTCGTGTGGGCGATTCACTCGCCCGGCGTAGACGGGACGGTGATCCCCTGCGGGAAGGTCATTCTAGTGAGTCGGGGATCTTGTGTCCGACGTGGTAGCTCGGACCGGGCAGGGCCTGGTGGAACATCATTGGGCTGGGCCAACATAGTTCATCCCCGGGCCCAGTCCAGAACAATATTCTTGCAGTTTTTATTGGTTTCACTCCATATTCTATATCATGATCTTGTATCTATGAAACAATTGAAACACAAAGATAAATAGAAAAACATAAATAAGTCAAACAAAGATGGAATAAAAACACTAGAAATAACACACTTTAAAGCGATAAAAGTGGTACTCATTAGGAGCTAATACTGAAGGAGGCAAGATAAAAGTGGTACTCATTAGGAGCTAATACTGAAGGAGGCAAGAAACACAAGAAAGGGGAATTGAATTGGGTTTCTAAAAATCAAAGCTTTTTCAAAACCAATTCAATCAAGCAAAATAGGAACAATAAAAATAATAAGTTAAACGGGTTCGTTGTTAACGAAACTACCTCCAGTCCACCCTACCAATGTGATTTTTCCTTCTCAATAAAGACTTAATCCACTATAACCGAAACTGATTACAGACACCACAAAGACAATCGTCTTTATCTTCTTGATTATGTCTGACTAAACCTCAATCACTCAAGGAAACCACTCAAACAAGATTGAGATTTACAAGTTGTGGGAATGCTTCTAAAAAAGCATATTAACACAAGATTAATACAAAGAATGTCTCACACAATAACGAGCAACAACTCTATGTATGTTTACAAAGAATATACACAAAAATAATATTTACTTCAACAAAGCGTGTATGTTCAATAGTGTGAGCATGAGCAACTTCTTCTAATCATCCAAGCCTTCTTTATATAAGCAGATAAAAGATTTGTTGGATGGTAGAATTGAAATTGCAAATAACATATGTCTCTTTCATAACGGTTTGCAAATGGGAGGCAAAATGGTACAATAGTACTGTCCTTCGCCCATAAAATCAGGTTAGTGGTGAGACGGATGATCTTGTATTGTGTACTATTTTCCTGATGCAAAACCTTTTGAAATTATCTTCTAATCTTCAGAGGCTTTTGATAAAATGATGTTGAAGCATATGCTTAGAAGGTTCAAGAGACAATTGAGAGAATCTTGAACCCCAGTCTTCAGAGTCTTGACACAGTTCCTCAAAACCTGGTCTTCAGAGTCTTCAGATCTTGTTCTTCAGAATCTTTAGAACTTGAGCGCGGAATCTTGAAGGCAGACAGTCCTTCAGAGGCTATTCAATCAGAGCCACAGTCAAAAGCTTTAGCACTAAAGTTCTTCAAAACCCTTGTCTAAGAATATAACTTGACAACATCCTGTAAAGAACTTGTATCTCTTCAGAGTTAGAGTGTGTTGATTCCAGAATCTGATGACGTCACACGTCAAAGCTTCAGAGTCAGAACCTGTTTAGCAAAAGCTAAACACTAGACAAAAACCATTAGTGTACAAAATTATTCTCTAATAAACAATGCATTGTTATCATCAAAACTAAAGGTCAGATGCAGAACCAAATCTTGTTTTAACAAATACGAGTGACACTCAATAGGTAATTGCTAGTACGTTAGAAGCACATGCACAATTTTTATTAATAAGGGACAACTACTTTAATCATTTGAATATCGTTGTTACTCATGTTGGTGATGATGCATTGGTTTCTTATCTTAGAAAATGTTCATTAAGGAAATTTCTTTTATTTGGTTGGCACAATCATATTTGTGGGCAAAAAATGTGACACTTGTGGATGTTATCTATATTAATTATTTCATAGACCATGACAGGATTCACAAACGTAACTGGGGTGTATCTTTTTTGATTTCCCTATACTCCAAGCTAGATGACACAAGCCATTGAGAGACAAAACACTTATCTCTTTTAGGTAATATACATACATGTAGCTTATTAAGTTTATAGCATTTTTGAAAATTTGTATATCGATATTAATCAATTTTATCTGAACCATTTTCAAGCATGGACCCAACAACATTTTTCCAAAATCGTCGGGTAGCATATTGCTACTATTTATGATGAAGAGTTTCCTCAAACTTTCCTAATTAATACACATAGGGGAATTCAGAGAATGAGTCGTACTGACACGTTATTGACCACCTACTGGCAGAAGATATCTATTTCAAACCATATATTTAAGCATCGCGAGACATGATCTTTAGTAGATATCTGTTAGTACTCTGGATGACTATCTTGGGGATCTTGACTTATGTATCAACATCTACTTAAATAAGTATTGAGGAAGTTTAGATATTTGCAGGGCCTCACACAATGTACCATAGTAATATTGGTAGGATATTTGTAGAGTACCATGAGCATTTGGTACCATAGGATGTGCATAGTGTTATAGTTACTAGTCTATGGAATACGTTATATAGTTACATTTAATGGTATTACAGAATTTCCGACTCGTATATGATGTGAGAACTAAAGGGAGATTCCCCAAGATCAGATCATCAATAGATCTTAGAGGAGAAAAAACTATGATGAACCATGTTATGGATGTCTTGTTTATATCTCGATGTATTGTCTCTACTGGAGATGCTACCAATAGTAGAGAAGTGTTTCAAAAAGGCACCCTCAGTGGGACACCATACAAGTGATGTTATCAGAGTTACGTGGTGCACTTCAATAAATGAGACATCGGAGGATAAAGGGTTTGTGCTAGACTTAGTAGTTAGAATCTTTTATAGATCATTTTCATTTTTGTAAACATTTTGAGTTGTAACTTGCGACATTTGTCTTAAGAATGTCATATGGATATCTTGTTTTATTAGTCGATTATGTAGGATACCTTGTTTATGACATTTTGTTTTATGTGTGAAAATCATGTGACTTATGTATGTTAAATCAATGCATTATTATGTATGTTAAAACAATGCATTGATATTCAAAAAGAATTATATTAGTTGAGTTTGTTATTTGTCCAAATAGTGTTATTCAGATACACCTTGTTTGTAAAATATTATGACTGAACAAGGTTTATAGTTGAGACAACGATTTATCCGAATAGTTTTATTTGAATACACTCATGTATGCAAAGTATGATGAATGAACTAGGTTATTATTTTAGTCAGAGGTTTGTCTAAATAATTTTATTAGGATACACCTTGAGTTGAAAGTATGAATGTTAAATAAGATTGTTAGTTGAATACGGGGTTTGTCCATATAGTGTTGTTTGGAAATACCTTAAGTTTAAAGTATGATGTATGAACTTGGTTATTAGTTGAGATAAAATTTTGTTCAGATACTACACTCTGTGTGCAAAAATATGATGTATGGAAATGGTTATTAGATAAGTAAGGGGATTGTCCAGATAATGTTATACAGATACATCTTGAGTTAAAAAATATGAATGTTAAACAAGGTTTAAAGTTGAGTCAGGGGCTTATCTAAATAGTATTTTTCGAATACATCTTGAGTTTAAAGTATGAATGTTAAATAAGGTTTATAATTGAGTCAGGGGATAGTTCGGATAATTTTATTTGGATAGACATTATGTGCAAAATATTAATGCAGTATTTCCAAAGTAAACACATTTTTAACCAATAAATCAAGTTTAAAATTGTACATCAAAAAATGCATGAGACTTTATGCACATAATTGACAATACAAACTAAAACGCATCAAAGTCGGTGACACCATCTAATTCTATGGGTGTTTTTGCATTATGCTTTTTTCAATATTGTTCAATTTGTCAAATTCATTCATCCTAACAAAAAAAAGTGTATAAAGTGCAATTTGTCAATTTGTTCATTTTTCAACATTGTTCAATATCGATTAACTGATATTTGGCATATGTTCTATACTCTACATATGTTTGTCGTATGGAACATCTAAGTTTAAATAAACTTGTACAAAGTTCATCTGATTTAAAATCCATCAATACATATAATACGACAAACATGGTTATTTGGTGGGTTACTTCAGAGTCGAAAAGAAGTTTCATAAAAAGCATATCTTGTCAACTGCTAAAAAATCCTATGGTATGCACTTGCTGCATGATGAATCATTTTAAGAAAACATGTCCACTTTTCACTCGGTGTTTTAAAAAACCAAATTTACTAGGAATTAGAGCTTCTAATGTACCGATGTATCATTATATATTCTCGTATAAATTTGTGTAATATTTTTTCCTAATGAAAAGTTAACTCATTAGTAAGATATTGACGAACAAGTGTATGCCTCTCCTCCCCCAAATGCGTTAAGGCTTAAACAATGTGAAATTTGCGGTTATCATCCTTTAACATCTTGCAAAATTATTTATGCATAAAAACATGAATCTCCTCGATGTATTTTATTTTTCGTAGATGAATCACAAATTATATTAAGAAAAAATTAATAATTTTAGAGTTTAAATAAAAATTTTAAATTTAATTTATATTATTATAATATGTTTGTGATAAGAATATATTAGTGATATGAGTATATGTTTATCTTTTTTTTCAAAAAAACGTTCTCTTTCTATTTATCTTCTTTTAAAACTTCATCCTTCAAACCTCTAAACAGATCCTAGATATCAACATATATTCTGATATGCTGATAACAGGTAGTATAATTTATCAATATACTCTAGAACCAAACTTAAGTCACAGCCAATGTTAAGGGTAGATTTGATCAATAATAAGAAGAAGAAAATAAAGAACCACTAGTATGGTATGTACGGTGCCGGATGCATATCCGGTACATGTATTTCACCATTTTATAATCACTCATGCTTCAAAGTTTGCAAAAGAAGGGAAACATATTAATCTGTCATTGAATGAGATAGCCTGTGTGTGGGGGGGCTCACACTCCCACCACGGCTAATATTCAAAGTTGTTAATGCCTTTTGAATTTCCATTGTCATGGCACTATCTACACTCCCTGATGATAGTCTTTTATGTGATTTCTGAACATGGAGCTTAAGTGAGCTGCTACTCAGTCCAGCATTCTTGCCACATATAGGACAAACTTTCATTGTTGGTCTCCGCCGCCGCCACTCCATTGAAACCTTCCCATGCAGTTTTTGATCAAGTTCCTGTAAGATCTTTCCAAAACCGTCATTCGGCTGTGCTCGACGGTGAACTTTCTTCACAGCATTCCATGCTTCTAATAATGTCAACTTCCTGCATCACATCTCAAATGTAACTTGGCATTGATACTCTTAACTATTAACTATCAAGGAAGATAAACTTAAAATTGCTTTGTTACCTAACAATGAAAATAACCTATCTGGTAGCATAATTTGTCATTAAGATTAAACTATTTAGTTATAATTGCAACATTGATTTGGTTATGGAGGTCTGGCTCCACAAAACATCAGTTTCAACTTTAGACAATAGTGTATTTATAGGTTTACTTACTTTCTTAGCATCAAGTAAGCAAGTACTACAGTCACACTTCTGCTTTTCCCTTCGAAGCAATGAACTAGAATTCCCTGACCTGCTCTCTCAACATCTTCTATAAAATCACAAGCTTCTTCAAATAAGATGCTGATGTTAGAATTCTCAGTGTCACATACCTGTTCAAACAGAAGAGTGAAAAGAAATATGAAGATTTTTCCTTAGGCAAATTTAAGAGGACAGTTGATATCATGATAAACAGAAAATATTTTGATTTATATATGCAACAAAGAGCATAAGAGCCTGTTTGTTTAAGCTTTTAAGAGAAGTCATTTATGTTTCCGTTTAGCTACTAATCTGAAAATCACCTTTTTCTTGGTTTGAGAGGCCACTCAAAGTAGTTTTTATAAAATAGCCAGAAATCTGTTTTTTTTCCTTTCAAAAGCTTTTAAATAAATGCTAAAGAAACTCTATAGCTGGTTCTGCTCCAAATGAAAGTGAATTTTACATTAAAAAATTGAAACAAATGGGCCCTAAATCATACATATTGGATATAAAATACATTAGAGGATGGACCAGATAAAAGTACGTGTCCTGCCGCCTTAACAAGTAAATACTATATCAGCCAAAGGAGATCAAAATTCCACACTGAGATCATATAGAAAAGTATCCATTTGGCCATAGTATATCAATACATTATCTATGTTTTTGATGCAGAGAAATCAGAAATAGATTAAGCTGCAGAGTTGAGCATGAAAAAAAATCAAACCCTGTATTGTTAGGCAGATTTGGCAAGCTCTTACAATGAATGGAGTAAAAACTGAAAGTAAAAGAGGTAAACCAGAGTCCTAGAACTCCTACTAGAGCATATTCTGCTCCTAACCTAGAGAGACTAGTAACTGACTAACGATATTATTTCCGTCAGCTCCTATACCCTTCTAGAAACCGTGCTTGTGTGAGATGGGCCCAATGACTGGGTCATCAAACCAATTGGACCTTGGTGTCCTATCATGGCATCTAACATCACAAATATTTAGGACCAGGTATGATAGCCTTTATGTGATCCATTGATCAAAAGTTAATGAAATGAATAAAAGTTCAACTCCAATACAAAATTAGATTAATTCTATATAAAAGAGAATGAATAAATAATATAAACAAGACTTCAACGAAGTCAACCAATTCTCACGCATAAACCTTAGCTAATACATCAGGAGGCAGTTAAAAAATAGAAATATGACAAGACTTACAAAGAAATTTTTGTAAGTGAACAGATCAGGAAATTGAGAATCTGATTGTCCAACTTCGTTAGTACACAAACACAAAATATGAGTGATTCCCAAGTGTTGCATTGTGTATATAGATCTTGCCGATAGCGCTCCACCGATGAACAAATATTTTGTAATAGCCGATGGTCTCTCCGTATTTGCAGCCTCAGATATCAATGCAATCCTTTCAAGGATATGCTCAAGTCTGATCTGAAAGTTAATGGAGTAAATATTTAACATGAATATGTATCCTCTGTGAATGAATTGACATTCATAATTCTGCTTAATAGTTTATACTCACATACCTTCAATTCATATGCATCAACAACAGTGTTGCTATCACTTCCCTCAAAAAATCCAGAATTGAAATTGTTCTCCTCGCATAACTTGATAGCATCATTTTTAAGCATTTCATTCCAATGTTCCAATTCTTTATAAGATTCAGCATCAACCTAGAAAGTATGGTAGAGTATAAGACAATCAAAGGAAAACAACAAGAGCAAAAGGTAAGAGTAATGTGTTTCTCCAAAATAAAAAAGCAGTAACAATATTCCCAGAAAAGCAAAAGCCAACTGACAACACATCCGGAATAATTAATTTTGTTGATACTAACTTGTTATAAATCAGTTTATTTTCCACGATAAGAGTATGAATAAAAAAAAAAAAAGCAAACGGCATTAAATTATGGAAGCAAGGCATTGTACTAGAGCTTGTACTACCAAGAGACACTAACCTTGGCAAATTTATGGAAGTCACGGAGCTTAGCCGTAAAATGAGAATCATGCAATGGCTCCAAACTCCCTTTGGAGGATTTTCCATGGCAACCTTCTCTTGACAAAGGAGAAGCAGAGTCGCAAAAATTTCTACTGCATGAAGATGGCAATGCCTTTGGAGCAGATTTCTGTGAATCTGAATCACTAAAATCTCGATGGCTATCATTAGAAAATCTCTCTTTTCTTGTTGGAGAGAGACAACTACCAGTAACAGGTGAAGGTGAATCTTCCTTGTCAGACTCCCCAAGTGATATTTTGCTTATAGTATTATTAAATGACCGTAACAAGTTATCAAGCTTTTGGTGAAGTGTAAGTAGGAATATATGAAATCCTTGCAGATCTCTAAGAGCAGCACGGAAACCACTGCGGAACTCGTGAACTATTGATGTTACATCACTCCCTTGTATGTCAGCGGTTAAATTTATGTCTTCTATGGGAGGACTTCCTAATTTTCCTCCGGTTATATCATGTAAGAGGCAAGAAGAAAACTCAGAGCTATTTAGTACTAACTCAACCAATTTAGGATAACTTACATGATCATCTGCACGTTTTACAGCAGGAGGTCGACGAGGAACGCCAGAGTCAATAGCCACAATGTTGGAGTTAGTAAACATTGATTCTCCTGACGTTTGACTTTTAAGACACGTGTCATCTGAAGATTCTCTTATCTTTGAAAGATGGGAACCTTGTGATCTTATTCCATTATTATGAGAACTCGATCTTGAAGTGGACTTTTTCTTTTTCTGCAACGTCCCAACTACCCGGGGCCCATATCGGTTAATTACCAAATCAACGACTTCTTCTTTTGAATCTAAATTTGAAGGGATTGACTTTTCAGCCAATAACAAATTGGCAGAGTTCCCACGCCATCTAAGTTGACGGCATGGAAGTCTATCTTCATTTCTGATAACAAGATCTAGCATCATTACCCTACCAAGCGCAACTGACGTTCTTTCTGCAGAATCCCTTGATTCAAATGCGCTAGAGCTTTCAAGTAAAGGTGAGCCATGTACATAACTACAAGAAGATTATGAATCATTAGAATAAACATCAAAAGTTAACATGAAAAACAATATTCACAGCAAAATACATTGTATTAACTGTTTTCATGTTTAAAACCTTATCATATGAAAACTAGATTTGAATTATACCTCATAAACAAGAGACACCGGCTAAGCTCAAGTGCTTCCAAAAGTTCAGAACAAGTTGTTTCACCAATAACATCGCTCTCACAACTTGCTGCATCCCTTGCTTTTTCTGCAGCTTTCTTTATTTGGAGCCATTCTAAACTGGTATTGTGAATGACTCTAGCCTGTAATTTACAAATAAAAGTAAAAAATAAATATGACTAACTACAAGTTAACTTGTAAATGTCAGGGTTGAGTCAAGTAAGAAGAGAACAACCTGTGGAGCTTGGACTCCCAACCATTTGGCAAATTCATATCCAAGTCGTTCAGACTGTGTTGCCATTCTTGACGAAGATATCTTTATGACCGCTGCTGCTTCTTTTGGAGAAGTACCATCGCTCCCGTCGACATTGAAAAGTGCAAAGAAGACAACCCCTCCAGAATTTACAGTCATCTATGGGACACAAATGACATGAAATGAGGCAGAATCCAAAAAATAAAACGATTATTACAAAAGAACATTGATTAAAAACTGAACCTATCTTACATTGGAAATATACCTAAAATTAACATAATGCTGCTACAACATGGAAACCCTAAAATTAAATGAAACAAAAATTGAAACAGAAAGAACTTATAACTCTTTAAAAACGTCAGAAATAAAAAATAAAAAAAATACACATATTCTTCATCTGCTAAGTAATTATTTGTGCTTATAAACAATATTATGAGCATAGGAAAACACGAAACCTCAAGAGCTCTATTCATTTCATCCTCGGAATGTTCATTGCTACATGTGTGCTCAGTATGGTGAAGTGAAGAGAGTATGTCCCAAGTAAAGGAACTGGATTCAATGTCCAACGTTTCTGCTTTACCAAGCCTATCCCACACGCTAATTTCAGTTTGATAAGGAAGCATATCAATTTCTGCATCCTCTGCAGATTCTCCCAAACTAGTCACAATTTAAATCAGTTACCAAACACTCGCCTTCTAAAGGAAAATCAAATTCAGCATCTACTACTATCATATACATTAAACCGTCAACGTAAATGATGATAATAAAAAGATAGAGTAAAATAAAAGAATATAGAAATAGTAAGATACCAAAAGGGTATGGTGGAAGAAGAGCGAGGGAAACCGGAGGAGCGGTAATTGGAAGTGCGTTTTCGAACCGATTGAAGCCAATGAGTAATGTCTCCCAACATATACAAAACCTGCGTTGGAATGGAAGCCTATTGAACAGCAGAATAAACCTAATTGAAAATAAATAGAAAACAGAAGAAGCATTCATACCCGGGAAGTAACGGTTAGGGGCGATGGTCCCTCAGACTCGAAATGCTCTTTATCCTGTTAAGACAAATGTGAAGATTAAGATGAGTTTGTGTTGTTAGTATTTCATTATGATAGAAAGGAATGAGAGGAAAAAAGGAAAAGGGAAAAGAGACCTGGTTTTGTGCTTCAGGGTATTGGCTTTGTTGCTCATTTGACATGTTTTAGTAAGAAAAAAAAGAATGAAAAACTGATCGTAACGAGAGTGAGTAGTTTGCTCTTTGGTTGCAATACTGATTGGAGGGAAGTGGCAGAACAAAACTAGCAACGGTAATAGTGTGTTTTGGTGATATCATAGATCGATCTAAAATAACTAAAATAATAATACTAATATCTAGTTTATAGTAATAGTGCACAACAAGCTAAAATTTTAGTATTTTGATGTTGGCATTAGTGTAAAAAGCAATCAATCTACAACTTTTTTATGGTTATCACTTGACTATGTTAAATAAGCACTTTTCTTTGAAAAAATACAAAAAAATATTGTCTTAAATACATGTTATATCTAAAACTAACAATTAGGGATGAAAATATGATAGGTCGAGCTAGGTTTTGTCAAGTATGAGATTGGTCTGTTAAAAAATTTAAAGTTTAAATCTGACATGTAGTCTATCATAGGCTTATTTTTAGGCTTAAGTCTGACATTTTCGAATGCATGATTGGCCTACTAACCTATTTAAAAGCCTACTTCATTTGAACGTTTGTAAATAAAAAATTCAACTAATGTTAAATAGACTAACAAATTAAAAGATCATTGAAACTAAATGTTTGTTTTCATTGTCTCATTCAAGTTTATCTATTAGCATAAGACATTTGTTGAACTTCCAGTTTCAATCAATATTTGCTTTATATCTCAATCATCATATTTTACTATGATGATCATAACTCATTATTATGAAGGAGAATGTCAACGACATCTTTATTGAAGCAGGTGATTTTGGATTATGGCTTTCTTTCTCTAGGGTTTTTGTGATGTCAGCAAGTATAATGTTTTCCGTCCAAACTTGCCTGACATATTCTCTTCAGTCAAAACTAGATTTTCCTTCATCGGCAAAACCTCTAATAATGGTGTTGACAATGATCTTGGAAATTTGATTTTGTATCTTCCGGGGGGAAGATGGCAAAAACAAACTGTGAGTAATGCTAAGTGTGGCCTAGCTCGGTTTTACTAGACCTCACGGTGGGCAACAATGATACTTGCTAAAAGTATAATACATGACAACCTCTTGCGGTTTAGGGTGGGCATAAGTTCTTAAGGTGTTATGGATTTATAGAAAGCTCACACGGGGATGGTAAGAAGCTATGTGTGTGGTATTTTGCATAATGAATCAAATGTCTTTTTAGACTCAGGATTGAGGTATTTTTAAGAACCCTGTGGGCTTGGGTCTCAGATCCCAATAAGATATATTTTTCACTTCCCATTCTCAAGAGTGAGGAAAGAAGGTAGTTATTTCCCCTATTATTCAAGAGAACATGATATTCCCCTTTTGACTCTCACTCCCACAACGTTATGGATCCCACATCACTTTTCATGTTCTCGTGAACGGGCGAGTAATCCAAGATCCGTGTGACATAATGAAGAAACGAGAGCCTGTCTCAATAAATGTGTCGCTAAGATGTCTCCCGTATGGACGGCATGTTACAATGCATATCTTGAGAGAATTTTGGAACCCCCTCCTATGAGGTCTTTGCACTTACACTAACACATAGTTTATGCACATCCTCCATCCAGTAACTATATAAGTTGGTATCAACTCATTTTTTTCATTCCAAATCAATGTCATTTCTCATTTCTTATAGATTACACATACTAGACTAACCCATGAACTATTAGAAATATGATAAATCATATATGCCTCAAGTAACTTAAACAATCATTTCTTCACCACCTTCTTCATATTTGTATTAGGTCATCGTTAGGTTTGGAAGATTAGTTTGAATTTTTCCTCATGCTTAATCTTATTCCCTTCAAATAAAATATGTTACTTCCAAGTGCTCCATTATTCTCTCTCAACACTCTCATGAGTTTTTCTTCCTCCAAACTAGTTAGAGAACTACTAATAATAGCGAGTTGCATCGATTTTTCTCCCATGGGGACATATTTCAAATTTCGAGGAAGCTTTTCAACTCTTGGTCATTCTATTTTTTAGTTTCTATTGATTCCAAGAAATTTGGTTCACGATCACTCAAATCCTCAATTTTTATTTGTACATTCTCTACCTAAGACGCTTCTAAGTGACACACACATTTCTCAACTTCTCTATCTTGTCCTTCCTTAATTTTATTAATATAATTTATGTGGTATTTTTGATCAAACTCTAGTGTCGACAAGGGTAGCTTAATATTTGGATAGGAGTTGTACACGCTGTAGTCGAAGTCTGTTCAAGCATGTTATCGAAATATATTAACTTGTAATTTATGTTAGTATGTCGAATTGGGCCTTGCTTGTAAGCCCAATTGTTTAAGTTAGCATGTTCCCTAAGTTAGCTTGTGTAATGGGCATGTGTGTAAAAGCCCATTAGGTTAGTATGTTAGTTTTATTATAAATAGCATGTTAGTCTCTCATTTTTGGGAGTGGTACAAATTCAAATTAGGATGAGAGAGGTAAATTGTTGGTATTCACTTGTAATCTTTGAACCCTTATTGAGAAAGTGAATAGTAAAATACTTTTAACTAATTATTTATTCTTCTTCTTCCTTCTTCTCTCCCTTTTGTAAAACCTAATAAGGGTTCTTCTGTTTTTTCAAGAAACTCAATCTTTTTCTCATATTTTGGTTTGTTCTTGACGACATCAATTCACAACAACTTACAATAACTCGCTCAATATGCAATATTGTTTACTCACTTTGAGACACTTCATTGACTACATCTTAAACTACATCAACGTGATACCATTAAGAATTTTCATTATGATGATGCATTGCTTCAAACACATTATAAATTACCTAACTCCACATATATCAAAGCTCTACTATTTTCCAAGAAAGGTCTTCAAAGAAGTAAAGGTACTTTGTGTCATACCTCAAAAAATGAGAGACGGCATCGCGATGCGCAATCGCACGCCCACGAGATGGACTTAACAAAGTCGCCACCGAACTTTATTTATTAGCAAATAAGGGAAGAGAAAATATCGATAAAACCCATGAGTAGAAGGGATAGGAAAGGATAGGGTATGCTCATTGCAACCAAAACTGGGATCAAAAGTCGGTTGTGCAAGAGGAAGGTATTAGCACCATTCACATCTGTTATACTCAACAGGAACCATCTAGGTTGTCTACATGTGAATGGGTGTAGTTATCTAAGAGTTACTTGCTAAGGGTAAATGGAGAGTTTTTATTAGGGTGTTCACCAAGACTTTGCAATATCGTGCCTACGTATCCTCATAATGCAATAAGGAAATTAGAGTATTCGTAGTTCGGGGAACAACGCTTAAAGGGTTGGAAGGAAAAAGGTGGAAAAGAAAAAAAAGGTAGAAAAAGAAAGAAAAAAAAAGGTAGAGAAAGAAAAGAGGTAGCTCGCTAGGATCTCGCAATCCTATTCCTCTTGTTGTACCTCGGAAAATGAGAACAACCTCGCGAAACGTAATCGCACACCTGCGGGATGGACTTAATAGAGCCGTCATCGATCTTTATTTATCCCCATAGAGGAAAAAGGGAAAATATTGAATAAAACCACTAAAAATAAAGGACAAGGATATGGTCATCGCAACCAATCTCTGAGTTTGGGAGTCGGTTATGCAAGAGGAAAGTATTAGCACCCCCTCACGTTCGTTGTACTCAACGGGAATCATTTAGTTAGGATTGGGTAAATGTTAGCATAAGATTTAGTTTCTAATCTTCTACTTATTAAGTGAAAAATAATATAATAAACAACATTTAAAAAAAAGAAATCCAGAACTTCATCTTTTTCGTTGAGACTATTACTGTAACTTCAAATTTTTAAAAAAAATGTAACTTTCTCGATTTCGTACCAAATCAAACATCTAAATATAATATTATTTTTCAGTTATATTGAGTATATCTCATGAATTTCTAACAAAACCAGAAAACTCTAGAAATTTCAAAATAAAATTAAATGATAATGAACAACAACCAATACAATCAGGTTATGGCTTTCACTCCTTACATCATGACAAGTATAATGGTATCAAGAAACATTAAAAATGATGCTCACAACATTGATTTTTAGAAACGAAAATTTGCCTCAACGGAGTGAAATTGTGATACTTTTAGAGCATTTTCAGATGCAATATGATGATTCCTACATCTCTACTGACCCTCAAGTATTGTGTTTATGTGTTTAGATGCTTGAGAACCCTTTGAATCTCTATCTATCCATTTCCACTTACAATGATGAAAAGTGAGGTTACGACTATGGCATTTGAGATGTTTCTGAGTGATTCTAATGCATACAGAAAGTTGTATGATGTATGTGGAATGTGTTTGGATGGAAAAATGGCAAGGAAAATGAATGTTATGTGAAACATGAAGATATGATTTTTTTAAAACTATGGAAGTTTGAGATTTTTTGCTTAATGTGTTTCTGAGTTTCTTCAGGTTTTTGTGTGTCTTTGCTAATGAAATGGAGACTCTATTTATAGTGCAAATGATCTGAAGTTGGATTAATGGACAATGACATTGTTTGGTATACTTTGAAGTAAAACCATAAAAGTGGTTAAAAGTACAAAAGGTGTTGCTTTATACCTCCTAGTTGACTTTACTTCACAAAGTTTCTCAACTTGTACCAACTATGACTGATATTTAGATCATGTTCTTGCCTTCAAACACAAGTCAACATGATTAAAGCAACAATTCATGTAATGCCAAAAATTACTTCATGTTGGCATGTTGGATCAAGGTTTTGCATTGTGAATGAAGATCCAATTTTGTTGAATTTTCTACCAACTTGAAGATCTCATGACATGGAATAAGTTCCTAGTTGATCATGATTTGAAGAGAAGCTTGGAAAACACCTAAAAGTGGCCCCAAATTCGTGTAACCAAATCTGACTAGTACTTAGAAAAAATTCTGGTTTGAACAATCAGCTCTGCCATGGCTACTTCTCCTCTTTGAAACTCCATGCACAAGAAAAAGAAATTTATGCTCTTGGTAACATTGGAAAGAATACATAATATACTATAACTTTAATTTTGATCACTTGAGAAAATTAAAATTGCATCATGGAGAAAACTGGCCATCAAAATTGAATCTTTCAGTTGTTTAATACTTAGAAAAATTATGAGTATCTTGGCAATTTTAACAACTTTGAGATCTCAACTTTGGCACTTTATAACTTCCAATCCTCATGATCTTTTGATCCAATTCTTCCATAATATTGAAGTATTTAATTTCATCTTTAAGTAAATCCCTTATGCATGAAAAATGATTGCTTGAACTGATCACAAAGTGGTCATAAATTCATGCACTTGGTAAGGTGAAAAACTTGGAAAAATTTCTAAGTGTTTGGATTTTAAACAACATGAAAAATCTTAAATTTGATCAATCATAAATTCTACTTCAAGAAAGATTTTGCATCAAATTAAAGTATCAAATGTCATCTTTAAGAGGAACCCTCAAGTGTTTTCATTGGATGCTTGAGGAAGAAGTTATAACTTTGGAAAGTTGGTCACTTGATCATGCATTTCCATAACTTAGAAATAATCAAGAACCCTAATTTTGGCAACTTTGATCCTTTTTGTGCTTTTCTTGATTAATCATGATCCAATCCAATCGCTTTCCATATTTTCATGATTATTGACTTAAGGAAGTCATTTTGACCAAAAATTTCAAAAGTCAAACTTTGACTTTGATCAATTTTTAACTTTGTATCAAATGAATTTAAATCTTGTAATTGTCAAACTTCTTGAGCTAATTATATCATGTGATTGGACTCCAAAGATGTACTTGAGGGTCTTGAATCATGTTTCTAAGCATGAGATCATGTTGTGGTCGAAAAGTCAATATCAAATTGACTTTGACCAAAACCCTAATTTGGTGCACTTGAGGAATTGAGACTTGATGATCTTGAATTGATATGAACCTAAACTTAATTATTGATGAAGGGTATTACTTGATCATCATGAACGAGTAGAGGAACTTGTGATATTGAGGATCACACTAAACTCCGATTGACCAACCACTTGAGTTCCTTGTAAATAAAGCAAGCAAGGCACATATTTTTTATATTTTCATGAGGTTAGTGATGCATGAAAGGCTTGATGTCATGCAAATGATTCAAATGGAGGTAGGATATTAGGGGTAAAAATTGGTGTATGACACCTATATATCCTCATGGTGCAATGAGGAAGTCAGAGCTCCGTAGTTTGGGGAACTACGGGTGTGTGTTGATTGATCTTACCTTGTCAAAAGAAGTTTGAAAGATCGCAAGACGGTGAATAAAAAGAGGTTTGATGAGTTGATGTTGTTTTTAGGTTTTTGAAAGAGATTGTTCTTGATTTGGATTTCAATAAAGACTATAGATATAAGTGAATATTTAGAACTACCAACCCAAGTGTCTTGTGTTTGTCACACCTCGAAAATTTAATTCGAATAAACGACACTCGCACGAAAGGCGCAGAAATACAGTTCGACAAAGTCACCATCAAACTTTATTTATCCCAAAAGAGGGAAAGGAAAATATTGAGAAAATCTTTAAAAAGACAAGAACACGGTTGTTGCAACCACGTTCTAGATTTGGGAGTCGGTTACGCAAAGGGAAGGTGTTAGCACCCCTCACGTATGTTGTACTCAACGGGAACCTTAGTTCAATTTGCGATGGACGTTATCTAAGCTTGTTTGTTTTCTTCTGTGAAATGGTGCGATAAAAGAATAACGATGTTAGGGGAAATTGGTGGTTTGAGAATAAGGTGTTCGCCAAGGATTGGGGCCCTTGTGCCTACGTATGCTCATTCGGACGAGAATGAGAAATCAGAGCGCTCGTAGTTTGACTACAGGAAAGGTTAGAGGGGAAAACAGAAAATGGATATAATTGTGAACAGAATGACGGAGAAAGATGGAAGTGTGGTTGCCAAGATCATCGCAATCTTGTGCCTACGTATCTTACATTCAGACCAGAATGAAGAATCAGAGCGTTCGTAGTTCATGGAAACGACCACGAAAAGAGATGGGTTAAATTATTGAAGTTTGGTTCGAAAACGAAAGATTGAATGACAAACAACCCAAGGGTCATGCCTCGAGAGATGTCATTCAAGAATCTAAGGAATGTGAGATTCCAAGAACTCAGTTCTTTCGAGAGTTGATTGAAAAAATGTTTAGATAAAGATTAGGTGTTTTAAGACGAAAGGTTGAATGAATGACAACCCAAAGCATGCGTCTCAAGAGCCACTCACTCGAAGATTCAAGGATTTCTAGAATCCAAGAATCTTCTTCTTTCGAAGTTTGTTTAAGAAAATGGTTTGAAAAGGATTGAATCGAATTGGTTGCGAAAAGAGGTTAATGGTGAGGCAAAAGGCGTTCGACTTACAAGTTTGAATAAAATACCACTTGACATTGGATCAAGAGTTTATGAAAAGAGGTGAGAATCGATTCTAGTCCCTAAGGGTGCTTCTAATAACGAAACCATGATGAAATGTGCGAGTGGGTGCGATAGATTGATGGCGAATTCTTATGAGCAACTGACTTACGATGGGTATTTGAAATGGCTCGATGATGAATTGAGAATTAGTTTGAAAATGGTTTAATTTATGCTAGTCCCTAGGGGTGCTTCTAGTAAATAAATCAAAATCAAAGAAATATGAATACATACATCAGAATGAGAGCGAGGTACATGTAAGTTACACGGGATTGCATGAAATAAATGGGTTCGTTGTAAGGTAGCCCAAGAGCGAGGTGTCCTAAACTAAGCCTTGAGCAAGAGTTTAGATAAAAGCTCCAAGTTAGAGTTTCTGTATACAGTCCAAGTTCTGTTGCTCGAAAAAGTAACCACAAGCCACCAATTTAGGCTTTTAGGGTTTTGATGATTGTTAATGTGTTTTGAATAGTGCGAACAAGATATGAATGATATGAATATGATATGGATAATGTGAATAATATGATAAGATATATAACAATATAATCAAGATAATATCCACAATAGTATAATCAAGATAATATTAACAAGTATATGAACAATGATAATAAAATCAAGATATATTGACTGAAATTAAAACAAGAGTATATTGACGGAAATTAAAGTTAGTTGTTAGTTGTTATTGCTTTGAATCGGGTCAAAATATAGCACTAAATCATTGTAGCTCGATCTATGACGAAGATCAAACTATAGGAGGTCGTGCATGTTGATATTCGTGCTAAAACATAATGGAGAAATGATATTGAGGATCATTCTCCAAAGTAATCGTGGCACACAAAAATAAAAGGTGACGGTCTCATCTTAATCACAAACTTGTGTTAATTAATCAAGGGTAACCTATCATGATCCCAAAGTATAGAAAATGATCCCAATGATCATTTTCTATAGATTTGACATAATGAAGGTTAAACAACCTCAATCACTCAATATTCGTGAATAGAAAGACTTCATGGACCAATATTGAAATTGAAAATAAAATAAAATCGAAGATGAAAATCAAGAAATATCTAAATAAAAAGATAACCAAAACTTAATCAAGAAAGACTTAATATAAAATTAAACAATATTTAGCAAAACATAGTAAATTACTTAACAAAAACAATAAAAAATAAAGAAAAAACTTAGTAAAAAAACAAAACAAATTAAACAACAAAATAGGGGGGGGGGGGAGGGGGTGAGGCACCCGATGATGGGGGTGCATTCAAGAATTATCATTCATGGGATTAAAAGCCCATTTCACACAAACAACAAGGTAGGGTGTTGGGGTGATTAGAGGGTTTGTGAAACAAGAAGACAAACGAGCTTCATGAGCCAAAAACCACAACAACAAAAACGAGTTCTTCTCTAAAACGAAATAAAAACAAACAGCAACAAACATAAACCAAAATCAAAAAGTGCATCGGCCATGGAGAGAAAGAGAGAAACTCAAACACATACATCAGTTTGAAAAAATGTTTTTAAAAGCAACCAACAATACGATGGTGTTCGTTTCATTCCAACCTTCTTCTTTTATCACTTTCTAGATCTCGAACTCTATATTTCTCACGCGGCTTATTCAGGTTCGTTTGCATCTTGCTTATTTCAATTTGGTTCTTTATTTTGACTTATTTTCTCTTATTCCCTTCTTCTTTCTAATTCCGGTTTGAAATGGTTAAATGAATATTGTGTTTTGTTGAAAGTGATTATGTGAATAATGGGTTTGAAGGTTTTGTTGGCAATTGTGTTGATTGAAGGTGTGAAGGTTGAATATTTTAGGGAAGAATTTTTGCAGGGTGATGTTGGTTCACTGAACCTTAGAAAATGAGGGAGGGATGTGGTCATTATATAGAGTGAAAGGTGAGTGATTGAAACGAGATTGATGCTGTTTTGTGTTGATTCCTTTGCGTTTCGTTTTGACGATGTTTTGCAATATATTGTGTGCGTACGCTATTTTCACATTGTGCCATTTTGGTTTTTGTGAGTCATGATGGGGTCACTTTTGATGCGTAACGACACGAAAAACTTGGCTACTGCGTCTTTGCGTTTTGAATTCTTTGCCAATTGGTTTATGGCTGTGGTGCGATGTGTAGGAAACAATGTTGGGAAGTTTCGGCTAGCAGGTGCCTAAATTGTGGCGTGTGATATGAAAACTGTTGTTATTGTGTGTTGTGTTATTATGATGTGTAGGTTTGGTTGTACTGATTTATTGATACTACAGGTGTGATGCGAACTCACTGCGAATCTAATATGAAGGCTGGATATGAAAGTGGCTATATTAATTGCGTTTGTGGTTGGGAGTTGTTTAGTATGTGTGGAGGTTATGTGGGACCAGGTGGTAGAAAGCTTGCCATATGTGTTGTTGGTCTATGTGCAATTTGAACACATATTTTCTTCTTGCATTTTTGAATTAACATGTAATGGTCTCTTATTTTTTGTGACATGGGCTTGTAGATAAATGTGGCAATGTGTCGCACCTCAAAAAATCATAAATCGAGAATGTACGACACTCGCATAAAAGGCGCGAAAATGCGGTTCGACAGAGTCGCCGCCGAACTTTATTTATCCCATAAAGGGAAAGAGAAATATCGAGAAAACCTCTTAAAACGAAAGGACAGGAACATGATTGTCGCAACCATGTTCCTGGGTTTGGGAGTCGGTTACGCTAGGGGAATGTATTAGCACCCCTCACGTCCATTGTACTCAACGGGAACCTCTTAGGGTATTTTGCGATGGGCTTTATCTAAACTTGTTTGTTTTCTTCTCAATGGTAAATGCGAATTGGTATGTTAACAGGATAAGGATGCTAGGGGAAATGGGTGGTTATAGGATAGGGTGTTCGCCAAGGATTGGGGCCCTTGTGCCTACGTATGTGTTGCACCCCAAAATTTGCTCAACTTTTCTTTACCTAGCTTATGTTTCATTTCATTCACATTAGCATTATCATTTGCATTTCATTGACATGTATGCAGGAGATCAAGAGGTATGATTACCAATCAAGGGCTACACAAGACTATGAAGCTATATGGGAGGCTTATTCAAGTGTTCAAGGGTTGATATCCTTGTCAGAGAAGTTAAAAGATCCTCAGAGAGAGTGGTTGAAGCCAAGTGGGTAGGTCTCCTAACTTGAAAGTTGTGGAAAGCCATCAGATGATTCTGAGGCCATAAAGATGGACTTGAGGTCTTGAGAGAGCTCATGTGAAGTGTTGAAGATCACTTTGAGGCCTAGACAGGTCATTATGCAAGATTAAGAAGGCTCAGCCATGAGTGGTGCAACTAGGGTTTGACTGGGTCAACCCTAAGTCAACTGAGGATTTGAAAAAGGTTGAGACCTAATCCAAGAGCCATGTGATCATGGATTGATGCATTGATATGTTATAAGGATGATTCCAAGGTTAACTCATCATGATTGAAGAGTTTGAGAAGTTTCAAGCTAGGGTTTCTAAGGCTTGACAGTGTAAAATCCCCTAGTTTGACCCCCATCTTCAAGGAAATGTAGCTCAAGATGTGATTGTTATCTCATCTTTCCCCCAACATGATTGTTGTAGAGCATGATCTTAAATTTAATTTGAGTGCTAGAATTCCTTGATAGGGTTTGTAGAACTCAAGTTATGGCTTTGACAAGTTACAAGTCATCTGAGGAATGTGAATTTGGAGCTTGAAAGTTACCCAACTTGCATAAAACTTTTGCCCAAGAAGGATGATTCCTATGAACTTTTGGTTAACATGAATGTTGTTCCTTATCCTCTTATCTTTCTAGAGAGTACTAGAAGTCCTTGATAGGATTTATAGAACTCAAGTTATGGCTTTGACAAGTCAAGGGTATTTTGGACATTTGGTGATTATAGGTCATTTGTGATCATAGGCCATTTTCACCAACTTAGAGGCCTCAAATGAAATTTTGTTCAACTAGAAAGTTGCTCAAAATGGGGTTTTAAACTTGACCATGCATCAAGGAGGCATTGAAATGGCTCAAGGAGAGACTTGGTTCAAGAAATTTTGAAAAAAGAAAGAATTAAAAGGATTTAATGGCTAAAAATTCAAATAATTCATTTTGTGACCAAATGAAGCAAAATAATAGGTCAAATTGATTGGAAAAATGATTTTAGAAACAATGGCAATGTTAGAATTTTGATTTGAGGTCATTTGCATACCATTCCATTTCATTTCTTCATGATGAAGCAACATAATCAAACTCCCACCTTTGGCTTGAAAACAAGGAAAATAACTCATCAAACTCATTCAAAATCTCATGAGAAGTTGATTACAAGCATAGCCATGACCAAAGGGAGCCAAAATAGTGACTGCCATGGATGAGATTTTGAAAATCCAAAATCTCATTTGGATGATTCCAGAAAGTTCTAGACAGTCCCAATCACTTCTATATAAGTCATTGAGTGAATGCAGTTCATTTTTTGGAAGGAATTGAAGCTGGTTGCAGAAAGAGCCATTGAATTTTTGGAGGTGCAAGTGAGAATCGGGTTTTGAGTTCAAGGGAGAATCAAGCCAAATCAAGGTGTGCAAAGGCTTTGGGAGTGAATTTGGAGTGTGTCTGCATCATCTTGGAAGTTGAAGTGATCAAAAACCATCTTTGTTACCTCTCTGAACTCAGGTTGGTATACTTTGAATTTATGCTTAAACTATAGGGAGATGCTTAGAAATTCATATGTGGTTAGGTTCCCCTATTGATGTAGTTGGATTTAGGATCAGAAATTGGTGAATTAGAGACAAAACGAGGTGATGATCAATTTCTGTTAGGGCTGAAATCTAGTGATTCTTGGACTGTTAATCAAGATTAGATGGTGCAAAGTGATCACCATGAGATGAGAATTGAATTGAGACCTTTAATTTGAAGAATGGTGAGATTCAAGATTTGGATGAATTCTGAAAATGTTATCGTGTTTTGAGTTAGAGAAGGATTTAGATGATTTGGAGTTGAGATTCTTGATCAGCATGAAAAATGGAGTAAAATGATGATTCATTTCGTGATTTTTGTTGACCTGAGAAGAGTGCTTCACCGGAGAAGACGGTGGCGCTGCAACTCAGGCCACCGTCTGGTTTCCCCCCACACCTAAGTGTTTGAATGAAGAAGATGAGTGGTGACCATCAGATCATGGTTGGACCATTGACTAGCCCAACGTTTCCACGGCCACGATTTGATCTCAGCTCTGAAGAGAGACATTAGTATGAAACGCACCGTTTCATTAATTGAATTGTTCTGGGCTTAGTACACAAAGTGGTATCCACACCCCCTTTCTGGCCCAACCCAAGAATTGAACTGATTATATTTTCTATCTGCCACGCATGTTTGCCAATTTCCATTTATTTTCTTTTAATTTCTTCATTTCATGTTAGTTAGAGAATAATTCATAAAAAATAGGAAATTAACTCAATTAATTCCAAACTTTTTTCCCTGATTCATGATTGAATCTAGAATTTTATAGATTAAAAATATTAAGAATTCATGCATTTGTGATTTTATTTGCATTTTTTGAATATTAATTGATATTAAAATGGCCATGGTTGATACCTTGTCTTGCTGAATTTTGTTTGGGCATTTGGTGATGATTCTTGCCTTGATTTTTTGTGTGTAGCTAGCATAGATATGCATGTTCCCCTAGTAATTTTCTCACATTTTTGTGATGAAATTAGATAGTGGTTTTAAGTTGAAACTTTAGGTGCTCTAGTTTTAGGGTTTATGCTTAGTACCTTGTGATTTAGGATTTATTTTTAGGGCTTTGTGGATGATTCAACCCCTGGATTTTGTATGGTAGATTCATGATTGAATTAAGTTCCCATAGTTATTTTTGTAGGATTTTACAATTGGTTTTAGTATTTTAGCTAAGATTAACTTTAGTACTAGGGTTTAGGTGATCCTAACTTGCTAATTCAAGTAGATTGATTTCTTTAGTTCCCTTAGATTAGGGTTTTGCTTTGCTTTCTCTTGGATGATGTTGAAGACAAGCTTGGGTTGCTGAGGAATGCTTGAAGAATCTTGGATGTGAAGTTGTCCTTCTTTTTGGTTTGAGTGTTGTTTAGGTGTTAAGATTAGGGTTTGTAGGCAGAGCTTCTAGATAGATCCTCTTCTTTCATAAACATGGAAGGTGTTGATCACTTCCATTCCTCCCTATGATGTAAGGTCCCCTTGTAAAGGCCTCATCCTTCCTTTGGTAGGATGTGTGGCTCTTCACAAGTTGGTAGAACCTTTGAGGGTTCCTTTCTTTGATGATGGAGTGCTTAGTGGTGACCTTTGGTCTTCACTCTGCTGTCTATTATCCAAACCCTGCTCTTGTTAGATGAATCTTTCTCCCTTCCTAGAGGATGGATTTCCTGGCTAGAAGATTGAAGATGCTAGAGATTGCATTTCCCTTTGTCTGAAGACTGCCATTGAAGCTGAAGCTTGAATATCCAGGAGGACAAGTTGACACTTGTGAAGAAGATCTAATTGAGATTGAAGAAAGAGCTGAAGTCTGAAGGAACAAGTTGACACTTGCTATTGGGATTGAAGCCTGAAGATGGGGTTTACTTTGGAGCTGAGGCTTGAAGAAGAAGGATAAGTTGATACTTATGTTGATGTGTTGGAAGCTTGAGGAAGCAAGTTGATATTTGTTATTGGAGGGGAAAGCCCTGCAGAGCTGTTGAAGACTGAGGACTGAGATGCTATCAGAGGAGCTTTGCTGTGAAGCTGTGGAAGGTGTTTATCTGCTTTCTTTCCTGTCTGTTTGCTTGTTGTGCAACTGTGTTGGTGTGACTTGATTGATTTGCTTGATGCATTAGAATAAGTTCATATCTAGACTGATGTAAGCTAGGAGCATGATTGCACTAGAGGTTGAGTTGCTCCCTCTGCTTGTATTTTTACTGTATGGCTTTGCTTGCGGGTATTCGGTAGAGCTTTGCTCCCTTGCCTATGTGGATTGTATTTTGCTTGATAGCATGTTTTTTCTTCTGTATGATTACAGTTATTATGATTTGCTTGATAGCATGTTATTTCTTCTGTATGATTGCAGTTGTTCATATCTGGCTTGAGGTTGAGATGAGCTTGTGGAGGCTGATGCCCCACACACATTTCTTCCCTCACTTGCATTGCATGCATTTTACAGTCGTTTACTGTTTACTATTTAAGCTGATGCTTTATCTGCTTTATCTGTTTCTGTATCATTGACATGATCCCCTAGGAATCTCACTTCCTTTGATAAAGAAGTGATGATCAGGACTTTAGGTTGAAACCTATGCATGATAACTTCTAGGAGATCCCTGTTGCAAACCTCAACCATAGGATGAATCCTTGGCATGACAACTGTTAGGACTTGATAGTCTCCCTTTAGTTGAACCTGTTCATTCTCTCTTCTCATCCCAAAACAAATTAAAATACAGTAATAAAGGTTAACTGACATCGTACGTTACGAGCCTTAAGCTATCTGAGAAAGGATTGTTGGAGAGTTTCTTTTCAACAGTCTGGATGTTTAGTATGGCACCCTTTGGGTGACATACGACGCATTCACTCTCAGGTCATAGTCTCTAGTGCGATATTGGTTGCAAACATCCATAAAAAACAGTTCTTTCATAAAAGACAGAAAACAAACTTCAAACCTTTTTTGCCCCGTGGGCCCATAATTCAAAGGAAGCTTTTCTGAAGAAAAGAGTGTCGTTAACTCCCAGTTCTACCGCAAACGGTAACGCATAAGTCTCCAAGGGTCGAGCTGCATACACCAAACCGCTGGAACTGTTTGTTAACCCTACTCGAAAAAACAGATGAATCTGAATTCCCGTAATCCGCATTATCCCGAACTACGTAAGCTCTGATCTCTCATACCTGTTGAGAGTACGTAGGCACAATACTGACGTATTGGCGAGCCACCTTCCCCGTAACCCGTAGTTAGGCGAACTACGTTGACTCTGATTTCTCATACTCTGATGAGAATACGTAGGCATAAGGTGCGACACTTTGCCGAGTCACTTTCTTTTCTTTTTATACCGGCCTTGATAGGTAGATAGTAAAACCAACCCGTCAGATAAACACAACAAGTGTGGATCCCGTCGAGTACGACGGACGTGAGGGGTGCTAATACCTTCCCCTTGCGTAACCGACTCCCGAACCCAGACAATGGTTGCGATGACCTTGTCTTATACCTTTTTCGTCAGGTTTTTCCGATCGTTTCCTTTCCTGTTTTGAGGGATAAATAACGAAAGGTGGCGACTCTTCTGTTTTGCCGACACCTTATTTTCTCGGAAGCGACAGTATGCTCATTCGGACTAGAATGAGAAATCAGAGCTTCGTAGTTCTACTACAGGAAATGATAGGGAGAAAACAGAAGATGGATAGAATTGTGTTCGCCAAGATCATCGCAATCTTGTGCCTACATATCTTACATTCAGAGGAGAATGAAGAATCAAAGCGTCTATAGTTCGTGGTAACGACCACAAAAAGACGAGGTTTGAAATGGGTTTGAAGTTTTGAAGTTTGGTTGCAAAATGAAAGATTGACTAACAAACAACCCAAAGGGCATGCCTCGGGAGCTATCATTCTAGAATTCAAGGAATGCGAGATTCCAAGAACTCAATTCTTTCAAAAGTTGATTGAATAGGTTGAAGATAAATGTTAAGCGTTTTGAATTGAAAGAGCGAATGAATAACAACTCAAGGGGCGAATGAATGCTAGACTCTAAGAATATCCTTCTTTCGCAAGTTTGATTATGAAATATATTTGAATATAGATTAAGTGTTTTAAGACGAAATGGTTAAATAATGACAACCCAAAACGTGCGCCTCAAGAGTCATTTGTCCAAAGATTCAATGAATGCTAGACTCAAAGAATCTTCTTCTTTCGTTATTTGTTTAAAAAAGCGTTTGAATAAAAGATGGAATCGAAAAAGTTGCGCAAAGAGATGTACTGTGAGGCAAAAGGCACTCGACTTACAACTCGGTTTTAAAATACCATTTGACGTTGGATCAAGGGTTTGACTTATATTTGCATGCAAAAGCATGGTGAAATGGAATTGGGTTTGAAAATGGAACCATCTTGACGACGAATCAAGGGTCAAGTTGTGAGAAGCGATACTAGTCCCTGAAGGTGCCCCCAATATTGAAACCACGATGAAATGTGAAAGTGTGTGTAATAGGTTGATGGCGAATGCGGACGAGCACTCGACTTATAGAGGGTGTTTGAAAATGGCTCAATGACGGATCGAGAATTAGTTTGAAAATGATTTAATCTACGCTAGACCCTAAGGGTGCCCCTAGAAGATAAACCATGATCAAAGCAATACGAAAACGTACATCTAAATGGGAGAGGGATACATGTGAGTTACACGGGATTACACAAAATAAATGGCCTCGTTGTAAGGTAGCCCAAGAGAAAACCGTGTGTGTGCGAAGTGTCCTAAACTATGTCTTGAGCAAAAGTCGGGCAAAACTCCAAGCTAGGGTTTTTGACAAAGTCCAATAGTCCATTGCTCGGAAAAATAACCAATAGTCTACCAATTTAGGCTTTTACTGTTTCGATAGTTATTGCGTGTTTTCGGATGTGTGTGAATAAGGGATGATCAATATGAATATGTACAAGATGAATAATATGGCAATATATATATATATATATATATATATATATATATATATATATATATATATATATATATATATATATATATATATATATATATATATATATATATATATATATATATATATATATATATATATATATATATATATATATATATATATATATATATATATATATATATATATATATAACAATATAATCAAGATGATATTCACAATAATATAATCGAGATAAATATCAACAAGTATATGAACAAGATAATATAAATCAAGATAATGTTGACTGAAAGTAAAACAGTTGTATATTTGACTGAAAATAAAGCAATTATAAATTGACAGAAATTAAAGTTAGTGGTTAGTCGATTTGTGAATTGAATCGGGACGAAGTGTAATGCTAAACCACTGTAGCTCAACTTATGACGAAAATCGGACTATAGGAGGTCACGTGAATTGATATTCGTGCTAAAAACAAGCTAGAGAAATGATATTGAGGACCATTCTCCAATTTAATCATGTCGCACGGACAAAAGAAGGGTGGGATCTCATCTTAATCACAAACTCGTGTTAATTAATCGAGGATAACCTCTCACGATCCCAAAGTATAAAAAATGATCCAAATGATCATTTTCTACAGACTTGAAATAATGAAGGTTAACAACCTCGAGAATCAACATTCATGAATCGAAAGACTTCATAGATCGAAAAATGAAATAAAAATCGAAATGAAGAAGAAAATGAGGAGAGAAAAAGAAGGTTGGTCTCAGACTTATCATTATTTATTAATAGTTTGACTAGTAATGATTTTTGAGGTCTCGTCATTGACCCAAAATCAATCAAGAATGAAAAAAAAGCATCCCAAAAGGTAACAAAAATAATTACGACGAATTCATAAATTTTAGCCCAAAAAATATCATGATTAACAAAATTAATTTAAACCCTACTATAGACAAAAACAAAAGAACTTCAAACAAAAAGGGGGTGCAACCCTTGTGATGAAGTGCCAAAATGAAGAGGCAATATTCCTAAGCCCAACTGATGCAAAACACCATTTGAATGAGAAGAAAAGCCAAGCCGCAAAAAAACAAAACCATCAAGACAACAAAAATAACCTTCTTAAGCATCAGAAGATGAACGAGGTTAAAGATAAACGTAATCCAAAAAAAATCAACCTCCTCGCGGAGATAACTCGATTCATTTTGTGACTCACTCCGATTTGGTTTCTATTTAGGTTTTCATATTGATTTCGTCTAATTTCTCGAATTTCTTCCGTCCGTCATTCAACTATCTTTTCTGTTCTTTGTGTTCGGTGATTTTTGTGAGATATTTTGCAGAGCGGTTTCGTGATCGTATTTGTTTGTGAGTTTGAACACTGAAGTTGTTGGGCGTTGTATTGAGTTGATCTGCTAAGAGTTGTTGCCCTGAGCTGCTAACTTTATTTTGAAAGTTTTCAAGACAACGTAAGGATTTTGCTGCTTTAACATTCGTCTATAGTTTTAGGATTTTGCATGTTCAAAAAATGGGTAAAAATGTGGTGTATCCAAGATATCATCGGTGATTTTTGAAGGATGCTTGACCTTCTTATGCTTTTGTAGCAGGCGATTGCTCGAGAGATTTCGGAATGAACTGTAGTGGGGGGAACCCAAATTTTCATCTGTTTTAGGGATAACGACCCCCGTATGTCGTCGTTGTTTCTTTTTTTCTGCAGTGGAGCATTCAACCTCCTCTTGTAATGGCTTCATGCTGGTGTTAGTTTGGGCCTAACTTTTTTCGAAGATTTTCTTGTAACTTGGGCTTACCAACAAAAACTGGCTAATGGGCTTGAGTTATATATATATAAAAAAAGTGGATTTTGGGTAAAATGTTTGCATATATATATATATATATATATATATATATATATATATATATATATATATATATATATATATATATATATATATATATATATATATATATATATATATATATATATATATATATATATATATATATATATATATATATATATATATATATAAAGTGGATTTTGGGTGAAATGTTTGCATATATATATATATATATATATATATATATATATATATATATATATATATATATATATATATATATATATATATATATATATATATATATATATATATATATATATATATATATATATATATATATATATATATATATATATATATATATATATATATATATATATATATATATATATATATATATATATATATATATATATATATATATATATATATATATATATATATATATATATATAAAGTGGATTTTGGGTGAAATGTTTGCATATATATATATATATATATATATATATATATATATATATATATATATATATATATATATATATATATATATATATATATATATATATATATATATATATATATATATATATATATATATATATATATATATATATATATATATATATATATATATATATATATATATATATATATATATATATATATATAAAAAGAAAAAAAACGAATAATGAAAAGAGTATTTGGATTTGAATAGGAATTTGATGAAAATGCTTATTGACATCTGATAAAAAATGGATTTGGAATGTATAATAATGGGTGTGAACGAGAACTGAATATAGATGAACAAATTGACAACTGGGTATGGGGGAACGGACTGGCCTTATGAATTGATCTCAGCCTCTAAAATTTGAATCACCAATAGATCCTGAATGACTTCATTGTGAAAAAAAAGAACACAAAATCAAGATTTGAGGTATGGGTTGTACTACGCCACCCTGATTGAGAATGAATTGGATCTTGATGATCTCTCACCCATGGAGCATTTGAACTTATCACAATCTGATATCCTGAACCAAACATCACTGATCTGAGTTGACAGAGAAACCTTAATTAGATCTTCAAGCACGCTCCATTTGAATCATACATACTCTGACTTGATCACAAAGTTCCTTTTGCTTGACTAATCAATTGGGCCTAAACCGTGAATGAACCTCAACCTACTGCACTTATTCTTTCCCGGATGAACCTTAAACGGACTTGATTCAATTCATTTCAACCTCATGATAGAAGCAACAATTAATTTTTTTTGGATTTTCTGAATGATATTGGTGGGTAGATATACAGGTGAATGTGATATACAGGTAGGACAAATTTGGGGTATGACATAATGGGCGTCACATCTTGAATCAAGAACATTTGTAGTAGTTTTTCTTTATTGTTATGGGCTTTTCATTTGGTTTTCATGTATTGAACTTTGAATGAAATTTAGAATTTGGTTTCTAAATTTTTACTTGCACCCAACACTTTCCATGTGAACCATGATACACTTCTAGTCAACTTTTCATGATTTGCAATCTCAATCCTCTTTGAATCTTCATTTAAAATAAAGTCTCGAATCGATCCTTACATTTAAAGCCACTTGAATCTTAATGAACAAAAAATTTCACCTTGAACCTTCAATTAGAAATAAATTCCAATACTTTTTGAATTATCACTCGAAATGAGATCTTGAATTAATTTTGAACTTGAATCAAACATAAATCAATCTTGCACTTTGAGTGGAACCTTGAATCACAAATCAATATTGAACTTGCCACTTGCGCCTTGAGGAACCAAAACCTTCATTTGGTACAGCCTAAGAACCTGATACATTCACAACCGACCTAACCTAGCACAGATATCCTAGTTGAGGCTTCAATCACACACCACCTAAATCAATGCACCCTGACCTTGATTCTTGAAATAATCTCTTTTGTTTGACCAAGGTTAAGTCAAACCCGATGAACCTCAAGCATCAATGTATACACTCTTGACCTGGCATCTTCAAATGAAAGTAACAACATATTTTTTTTATCTTCTGAATAATGTTAGTGGGTGGATGTACAGATAGACACTATACAAGATAGGACAAATATGGGGTATGACAGATGCCTCTATCTAACTGGCTTAAACCTAGTAAAATGAATTGTTACGTCGTTCATTCTTTCGAGGTATAAGTTGATTAGATATGAAGAAGACTCTGAATTTGTTCTAAAAGAAAGGAAATGCTCGAGAAATGGAATAGCAAGTCAATGTCGACCCTCGGGTGGATGCTGAGTAACTCGCAAAGGTCGTTATCACCAAAAGGATGATAACAGAAGTAATCAGACACCATAAGGATGACAGACATATCACCAAAAGGATGATAGTAAACTCACACAACCCAACTTGCTATTACCAAAAGGATAACAATAAGCATAAACACTTTCCTGTCACCAAAAGAATGACAGGTCTACCACCAAAAGGATGATAAAGACTCACACACACAACATCTGACACCAAAAGGATGACATACCTACCACCAAAAGGATGACAGTACACACACGCACGACCCTTCACCAAAAGGATGAAAATGAGGTTAAAAATCGCTATTACTAAAAGGATAATAGTAAGCAAACACGCGATTCCCGACACCAAAAGGATGTTGAGTCTATCACCAAAAAAATGATAAAGAACGCGCACACACAGAGATACCTGATACCAAAAGGATGTCAGGCCTATCACCAAAAGGATGATAGATGACTCACAATATCTGGCACCAAAAGGATGACAAACATATCACCAAAAGGATGATAATGAACTCACGCACACAAATCCGACACCAAAAGGATATCGGGTCTATCACCAAAAGGATGATAGAGAATACATATATATCTGGCACCAAAAGGATGATAGTTAACATACCCCGACACTAAAAGGATGGCGGATCTATCACCAAAAGGATGATAGAGAACACACGCACATCATCCTGACACCAAAATGATGACGAGTCTATCACCAAAAGGATGATAGAGAGCACATACACGCATATCTAACACCAAAAGGATGACAGAACTATCACCAAAAGGATGATAGGAAACTCACACAACTCTGACACTAAAAGGATGGCGAATCTATCACTAAAAGGATGATAGGAAACTCACACACACACACACACACACACACACACACGTATCTGACACCAAAAGGATGATAGACCTATCACCAAAAGGATAATAGGAAGTTTCTGATTTTGATAATTGGAAACACCAAAAGGATGGAGGTCAGGTTGAATTGACATGATTTGGCTACCACCAAAAGGATGATAGTAAAGCAATTGACAAAAGGTCAAGCTTCATGGAGCAAAGGTTTATTAGAGACATCAACAAAAGGTTGAAGCAAAGAAGTCACTAAGCAACATCATCCTTGTCAACAAAAGGTTGACAAGGTACCAACTCACTAGGGAACACCTAAGAGGAAGGTTGAATGAAACAAATCAACGGGGAACGCCCACTGACTCGGAGAAAAGTTACTGGTTGAGCTGGGGATGCCAACCTCATCAACAAAAGGTTGAGAAACACAATTTAATGAGGAACACCCACTAACTCGCTTGGAGATTACAACTTTATCAACAAAAGGTTGAAATAACTTCATGAGGAACGCTCATGAACTTGAATAACATGCCCATGGATGGGCTGAGGTTTGCTTGATCTTAGTCAACAAAAGGTTAAACAACTTCGTGACGAACGCCCACGGATTTACTGAAGATGCCCCTGAATGGGCTAGAGATCATCTTGGAATCTCGAGGTTGACCCTGGATCTTGACCTATGTATGTATGAATGTTTAATTTGGTAATGATATTCCATATCGAATGGAAATGCAATGCAAATGCTGACGCGCGGAGATGCAAGTGCTGGGGAAGTATGATTGGGTTTGTATGCATATGATGCACATGATGCTTATGATGTGTATGATTGCAGATAGGTGATTGAATATGGTTAGAAGGAGGTGCCAGCACGGTGGATTTTTGGTAGTTGTCAATACGGATTGGACTTTGGGTGATGGGAAGATTTGATTTCCTCGACACGGAGTTCGTTGAAGACGCCATGATTGAAATAGACGAAGATGCTCTTGATGCCCCAAGTTTGATCCCTTGACGACACATTATAAATTCGTTCTAAAAGAACCATAACTTTATGCTCGGGGGCCAGGATGGCCTGAAAATTTAGAGAGGATCTGTTTCTGCAACTGGTCTTGCCCCAGTTTGAACATGGTAATAGTCTGCCCCTAGTTAACCAGTTCTAACGTGATTTTGGAAATTGAACTTTCATGTGCCTGAGATGGCTCGCCCCTGATTGAGCTGTTGAGGAATTTGCCCCAGCCTGTGGGTTTTGAGGTAGCCTTGTTTCGTGTCATCTGCTGAAAGTTCAAGTTCCTCTTTGATTGCCCCTTGTTGGAGTATCTTTAATGTCAAGCACTGATTTGCAGTTAAAATAGCACATTCACAAATGATAATCTTAATGCAATACTCATGCAAGTTTTGAAAAAGATTTGTTTATTCAGAGTGTAGTGATAGTGTGAGACAAATGGACCGTTAGTCCAGATGTTGTGTTGATTTTGCTAGTGCGTGAAAGATATAGCAAGGAAAATGACACCAATTCTGAAGATTAGCAAATATGTAAGGAGTCAGTTTACGAAACTTTACAATAGTATGCTTTCAGAATAAACCTCGCCTCAATTAGGTCTTTCAAGGGTTGTAATGTGGTCTGGTTCACAATTCATGAAACAAAGGATATCAGGCTCAAAACTTGGTTGTACCCACCCCTTCTTAACGATGAACTCCAGTCCTACGTTCAGTTAATTATGCACATATTTTTCTTCCAAAAGGGTTGACGGTGTAAGCTCGATGATTCAAGGTTTTCTCAAATTGGCAGTCACCTTAATTTGTTTTAGATGGATGTCGGTGACCCTTTAATTTTGACATGGTGGTCACTGAATCTTATTTTATTTTTTCTGAGGATTTCAAGAGCCTCTTTTGTTTTTTTTTATCCCTAACTTTTGCATGAACTGATTTTGCTTTTTGAGTCCATCGGGATTACCTTGTTTTTTCCCCTAAGTCTCCTTTGAGGTGCTCGACTTAGCAGACTTTTGATTTTTTATTTTATTTTGATTTTGTTGGAGGATTGTGACTGCCAAGTCAT
The DNA here is from genome assembly GCA_963859935.3 of Lathyrus sativus. Lineage (NCBI taxonomy): Eukaryota > Viridiplantae > Streptophyta > Magnoliopsida > Fabales > Fabaceae > Lathyrus > Lathyrus sativus. The sequence goes on from OZ012739.1 coordinate 569,833,298, forward strand.
GGATCTTTGAAGAACAACCGTCATGTCTTTTGGATTTTTGTCTTGTAATTCGAGTGCGTAGTCATGATTAATTGAACACTACCCTGCCCCTTGTTGAATATAAGGGTTTATATATATCCAAAGGAACCCGCTACTTCTTGGCTCAAAGTGGTTAGCTAGGGATTAACTCCTTGTCTCTCCAGTGTTTGGGGAATCGAAACAATGCATGTACATCATCGACGAGATTTTATCCGAAAGCATATAATTCACAATTATGGGTATTTTGTTTTCATCATCCTCCCTTTAATCATACTAAACAACAGTTGATAAAGAGTGTGAAGTGGACAAGATATGTGTATGGGCTTTGCAGAAATGAGTGAATACAACATAAATAATTCAAAACATGCATAATCACTACATTAATGAAACCAAATACGAATGGAAATGTTTAAATCATACAGTACTTAAACAAACAATGACAAAATACAATAATGCAAAAGATGAAATGGCATGATGACTGCATTCTTCGAGGAGATGAACTTGACTTGACTTAATTTGACCTGATGCTGGCCCTAGCTTGGCAGCGACATAGGATTGTTGATGACATTTAGAGTCCTTCCATTGAATGTGAGAGCTTTCCTATCAACCATGTCTTGACCTTTGTGTTTGAAGGCTTTGTGATCCTCAATTGTATGACCTGGAGCACCCTTATGAAACTCATAATGGGCACTAACATCATAATCTGGACGAATGACAGTCAGATGAGCTAAGTCTCTCGGGATAATCTCCCTTTTCTCCAGCAGTTGAGCAAAAATATGAGCATATGTCGTTGGCAGATGATCAAAGACTCTATCTGGCTTCCTCATCCTTTTTTGATTAGCTTGGCGCTACTGTTGAGCAGCTTGCTGTTATTGATGTTGAGGAGGATACTGATACCCTTGCTGATTGTAAGATTATTATTGAGGAGCCTGTTGCTGAGGCATTTGAGCTTGAACAACTTGTACAGTTGACTAATAAGGCATTGGAGCATATTGCGCAACAACTACATACGAATACTGGAAGTAGGTAATTTGGTAAGGCATAGGAGCAGAAGCTTGTTGAGGAGCTTTCCCTTTCTGAACAGAGATGACATTTGTTTCACCCTCCTTCTTTTTATATCCGTTAAAAGGCTTCTTGGCACCAACCTGGCTACTAGAACCTCCTTGGATTTTTCCACTATTTAAACCCTCTTCAATTCTCTCACCGACAATTACCAAGTCAGAGAATCCAGCAGAAACACTATCCATTAGCTTTGCATAGTACTGGCCTTGCAAGGTGCCCATGAATATATCAATCAGTTCACGATCAACAAGTGGTAGATGCACACTTGCAGCTAGCTCTCTCCAGCATTATGCGTACTCCTTAAAGGATTTGTTGTCCTTTTGAGCCATACTCTGAAGTTGAGTATGATTCGGAGCGAGATATGTGTTATATTTGTACTGCTTGACAAACATACCAGGTAACTCATCCCAAATGCGTACACTGCTATGCTCCAGCTGCATATACCACTCGAGAGATGCTTCAGACATAATGCCTTAGAAGTAATGGATCATTGGCTTTTTGTCTCTGGCATAGGCAGCCATCTTAAGACAGTACATCTTCAGATGAATGTTAGGATAACTGAGGCCTTTGTACTTCGAGAATTCTGGCACTTTGAACTTGGGAGAAATGAAAACATCTGGCACCAAGCACAATTCCAGAGCATTGAGAGAAGTTGAGTTGTGCTCCTCCATGACTCGGAGTTTCTCAGCTAAATCACGACACACCTTGATGGCTTTAGAATCCTGAGCAGCAACAGGACTGGCAATGGGGATGGCAGCATGATAGTTTTGTACATCATCATACTGATCTAACAGATTCTCTTCAGCGTGAGGAATGGGGATCTGAATGACAGCAGGTTGGGCTTGCAGGATAGCTCCAACAGTAAGTTCAGGCGCTGGGATTGGTTGAGCAGAGGTTTCTTCAGCTGCAGTAGTGAAGTTCATCGGTATCCCATAGTTGATGGGGTTGGGAACGTGAATTGAAAGCCTTGAGGTAGACCATTGTACACGAACATTGTTGTTGACCGCGACAGCTTCACGCAGTTCTTCTTCCTTTCTAGCTGTTGTGATGGCTTCAAGAATCTGGTTGATCTTTCCTTTAATGGAGCCCAACTCTTCTCTGAAAGCAGTTTGCTCTTGTTGAAACTGCTTCATCATGTGTCTAGTGCTGGCTCGAGTTGCGTACTGGTGTCGAGGAATCAACTTGATTTACTAGAGAAGAAGGAAGGTGAAATGAGTTTCGGCTGTTGAAATGAAATGCAAGATGCACAACTAATGCAATGCAATGACATGTATGCAAGATATAATGCAAGATGCAAGATCCAGGATCACAGGATTACAGGTTCAAACAGTTCTGAGGTTGGTGACAATAACGGGTAGGTAACCAAAATTTTTTATTGCAGAAATCTTACAGGTAGACCCTATTGTCGCTACTCGAAAAATGCATCATGCAACGACGGGGAGGCGAAAAAAAAAAAAAAAAAAAAAAGACAGAAGAGTCGCCACCGAACTTTATTTATCCCATGAGGGGAAAGGAAAATATCGAGAAAACCTTAGGAAAAAAGCGGATAAGATGGTCTCGCAACCATGAACGGGTTCGGAAGCCGGTTATGCGAGGGGAAGATATTAGCACCCCTCGCATCCATCGTACTCGACGGGAACCTTTTGCTTGTCGACGTGTGAATTTATCTGCTTAAATATTATGCTATAAAAGTGCTCCACAGGGTAAAGAAAGAGGGTTTAGACACCAAGAAAGGAGGCAACCAGGAAGAAGATAGAAAGAAAGGACTCGGTAGGACCTCGCGGTCCTAGGCCTACGTATTCTCAATAGACGTGAGAAAGTCAGAGTCGACGTAGTTCGGGGAACTACAGATATGGGGGGGAAAATGTGCTCGGCAAGGATTGTGGCCCTTGTGCCTACGTATCTTTACTTGAAAAAGTAAAGAATCAGAGCAACCGTAGTTCGGCCTACGGTGTGTTGATGTTTTTTATGGATGATGCTATCGTGCGCATTCTAGCAGTTAGGTGTTTTGCTGCTCGCTCGTTGGAGACTTAGGCGTTACCTGTTTGCGGTAGAACGGACGTAACATATCCTTTTGAAAGATTGATTAGTTTTCGCCACGCGGGGCAAGAAGTCACGTTTGATTGATTGGATTGTTTTTTTAGGGGGCGAGATAGGTCCTCAGATAGTAACCCCTACGGGTAGTACCCGATTCGTTATCTCAAAGTTTTTGTTATAAAAAAAAGTGTCGCGAACGAGGCGTCTTTGTATTGAAAGACGAGCGTCGAAACCACCCTCACTACAGTGGGCATCCCTATGCTCGGAGAAGAAGAGGTCTACACCCAATCCTCTCTCTTTAATTCAATGCAAAGAGAACTTCATTCTCTTATTAAAGATGTTTTTGGTTTTGAATGGTAAGTGCTTTGCGACAGAGAACCCTACGGTAAATGTCCGCACTCGGGATAGGAGAAGGCCTACGCCTAACCACTCCACGACCATTCAAGTTTTTGTTACGAAAATGATTTGAAAATGCACTCGGTACGTGACCGAGGTTTTAAGCGTGAAAATTATGGAAGGAAGTTGTGAAAGCGAGATGGTGGATAAAGTCGCGTCTTCGTCTTGAAAGACGAATATCAAGACCACCCTCACTACAGTGGGCATCTCAACATTCGGAGAGGAAGAGGTCTACACCTAATCCTCTCTTTTTAATTCTATACAAAGAGAAATTAATTTATCACCGAAAGTATACTCGGTACGAGACCGAGGTTTTATGAGGAAATGTTGGAAGCGTCTTTGTATTAACAGACGAGCATCGAGACCACCCTCACTACAGTGGGCATCCCAACACTCGAAGAAGAAGAGGTCTACACCCAATCCTCTTTTTAGCTCAACACAAAGAAATGATTTTAAGGATATGAGATTTGAAAATGGGCGGGAAGCGTCTTCGTATTGAAAGACGAGTGTCGGAACCACCCTCACTACAGTGGGTATCCCAACACTCGGAGAGGAAGAAAGTCTACACTTAATCCCCTCTTTTTAATTCAATACAAAGAAATGATTTTAAGGATATGAGATTTGAAAATGGGCAGGAAGCGTCTTCGTATTGAAAGACGAGTGTCGGAACCACCCTCACTACAGTGGGTATCCCAACACTCGGAGAGGAAGAAAGTCTACACTTAATCCCCTCTTTTTAATTCAATACAAAGATAATTTGATTTTGAAAATTGTTTGACAAAGTTTTGAATCGAGTCGGGACAAGTAATGAAGAGAGAAAAGAGGTGGTCTCAGATCCAACATTACCTGTCAATAATTTGACTGGTAATGAATTACGGAGGTCTCGTCATCGACCTAAAAGACAAAAATGTCCAATAACAAAAGAGCAATAAGATCCATCTCTAATATGAACATAAAATAATATATCTTATTATAAAGTAAACCTAAAATCTTAGAAGAAATATAATAGAAATATTAATAGAAATAGAATATAAAATAATATATACAAACTCCAAAAGAAAAATAAAAGATATATACACAAAATAAAGTTTTAACAAATATATATAATAATATTTACATAATATAAAAAAATAAAAAAAAAGTTTTGAAAATATAAATAAATGAAAATAAAATAAAAAATAAATAAAAAAAAGAACTCTTCTTCCAAAACGTAATTCGCTCACCGTATCTCTCTTTATTTCTCTCCGTTCAAAACCCTCGCCGGCAACATCACTTACTACGCCGCGAATCAAAGATCGCAACAACACAATCCATTCAAGAGCATGATCATTTCATGTCCCGTGTGTGAAGCTAGATCGTCATTGTTGAATCCTCGCGTGGGTTTGTGGGTGTTTGGGAGAATGGAGGTTGTTTCGGAGCTGCGGGAGGTAGAGTGGGTTTCGAAGAAGATTTTTGGTTGAGGATAATGGTGATTTGAGGATGAGGGAGAGGGATGAGTGGCGCTGAATCTAGAGTTTCTGGGGGGTTATGGTTAACAATGGTGGGTGAGTGATTTGTGTTAGTTCGATGAAGATGATAGTGAGTTTTCACGGTGTTGGGTTTATCGTTGTTGTTCTGTTGTGTGTTGGAAATGGTGAGAGTTATAAGAAGAACGAAGGTTGAAAATGGAAGAAGTTTAGACGGTTTTAGGAGCTGTTAGAAGGTTGAGATTGTTGGCTTTTCTGGATTTTTGAAGGTTGAAAAGTGTTTGTTTGAAGAGAGTTTTTTTGGTTTGAGATTGGTTCTATCTTATTTTATTCTTCTGATCTGTTTTGAGCTTTTGATTTGCAGGAGGGAATTTGGATTGAAGAAGACATTTTAACGGTGATGTTTTGTTGAGTTTGTTGGGTAGTGAGTGTTGATGGTTGGTTTGCGCTGTTGAACGGCGAAGGACGACAAAGACAATGGTTTTCAGCTGTGTTGTTGCAGAAGGTAAGGATGGTTTTATTTTTTGAAGAATATTTGAGTGTGGTTTGCAGTTGTATTGTCGATTTCAGGAATCAGAAATGGACTGGGGATTTCAAGTTAGATCTTGAGTTGTTGGTGGTTTTTTTTTCTGATAGTTTGATGATAGAGATTTTGAAGGTGAGTGTGTTGATGGTTGGAGGGGGATTAGGGTTTCATTTGGAGGCTGCTGGGTTTTGTGACTAGGGTTTTGAGGCTCTCCCTCCAGATTAGGTCGTGATTTTGGTTTTAAGGAGGTTTTTTGAAGTAAGTTCCAAATCCCTTTCTCTTTCTCTTTAATTTTCTTGCCCTTTTGATGTATCCTGGCTGTTGTTGTTGCAAGTTTGTACAGGCTAGCAGGTTTTGTCCTGTTGTGGTGAATTGGTTTTAGGCATGGCAGGGTAATTGTTGGTGTGTGTGACTTTGTGCAAGTACAGCAGTATGTCCTTTTCAACTTATGTCAATAACTCAAATTATGGCTTAATACATTAACTTGAAACATAAACAAGTCAGTGCATTAATCTTTTCTTTCTTTTTGCAGGTTGTGAGCTGTTAGAAACCAGAAGAAATTGGCTGATTGCAGTCGTATGTTTGTAGGTTGCATTGTGTGCTTTGAATCCTACCATTGTTGGCATGGCAGTATGGTTTGACAAGTGAATCATGAGCTGATGCAAAGTGACGTAGAACTTGTGTCGATACCGTGACCAGACCGCACAACGACTCGCAGCGTGTGAAGCCACGGTCGGACCACACGATAACTTGCAGTGAGGGCAACGATACGGTGAGTGCTACATGATTCATCATTTGCTGTCACACTGAAGATTATTGTTTTCCTAAAGTCCCCAGAACTTGCAGCTTCCTTATGCACTTCATCTTTATCGAAAACTTCATTAGAAAAACTATATTCAACTTTTCTAGTCGCTGCATTTATGTCAACTGCATTTGCCTTCGGAAATTGATCAGTAGCATATACTTGTTTTTCAGGCACAGAATCTAGTGTACTCTTTGAAGTGACCTCTGTATCGACCATGTCTCTTACAGATCTACTTTTGAAATCTGCTTCCTTGCACACGCTGCAAACGGTTGATTCAGATGTTGTTGACTCGTTCTTTGAGCCGCTAATACCAGTAGAGAATTCCAACATGTAGCTGGTAGGATCAACCATTTTAGTCTCGAGGTCGTCTTCTGTGCTCATTGACACTGCTAATTTACGGTTTCTTGTCTGTACATCTCCATCTCCCTCAATCGGATAAACTCGAACCAAACGGTTTACAAACCCTTCTTCTTTGTCCCTATCACTTTATGTAGGCAACTCCTTGGTTTTGTGTTTTAATTCTGAGTTGTAAACTGACTATGACTGTATCTTCTTTCACGTGCTTGTTGCTTTTTACAATTTCAAACAACCTTACGGATACCGGCAGCGATGGTGTGAAGGACGGTAACGAGAGCAGGAGCTTTAAGTCACATCCCAACTCTTTTTCATGAATGGAGGCAAATCCGCCTCCAACTCAAGTGCCTTAACTGCTGAAAGGTCATAACTTAAAGCTGATAGTGATTGCACATTTTGCAGTGCTTGAGATATATCAGGCAAGACTTATTTGCTTGCAATGAAGATGTAAATGAGGACGCTTGTCAGAGATGCTCCCCTTGTTCAAGTTAAGGCCAAAAGGCAGTGCCTCTTCCTTCAAAAGCTCTTCAGTTGAGTCCTCCGTATTAGACAAATCAAACTGTCCCCACTTCTTATGAGCTTGCCATCCATACTTGTAGTCTCCAACTATTGGTGTACCTAACACCTCAGCACAGTGGACTCGGAGCTGGTGTTTTCTACCAGTTAAGGGGGAAAACTCCAGCCATGTATAACCATGAGATGATGATGCAATCACCCGGTACTCTGTAATTGCATGTTGGGGTGACAGTGATGTAGAATTGTCAACGATAGTTATTCGATCAGATTTTCCGTTGTCAACCACCACCTTACCCAGCGGAGCAGTAACCAAGCCACTTGAACGTCTAGGACATCCGAGCACCAGTGCCCAATACTTTCTTTGTAGGATTCTCTTTTCCGTGCCATTATCATCGGAAGCCCTAGAAGTTTTGTCACGGAAGATGGAATGCAGAACCGTAGTACTTGTCTTTGTTCTTCCCATGACGAGAATTCCAGAACAGTCTCTGTCTAGTCTATGCACAAGACGAGGGGATTCAGGGCATTCATACTTTAAACAAGATGCAGCTACATCATCTAAACTCCATTTGATATTAATGCCACCCTGTACTGGCATTCCGGGAGGTTTGTTGAGGACAAGAATCTCAGCATCCTTGTAGATAACAAGAGCACTCATAAAATTGATTTGTTTGGAAGTGAGAGTCGGAGTGAGGGGAGAGTCCAGACGTTTGGGCGGTGCAGGAGTTTGTTGTTTGACAGAATGTGGAAGAAATATACGATCTCCGGCGTTCAAGGTATCCTTAGGAGTCACCTTTTTGAATTTATGATCTTGCTCTTGTTCTTGTGGTGGAAGCATTCGAACTTGTTTGAGACGAAAGAGTTTGTGGACAAGGGTTTTGGGTAGTTGGGGGCAGCAACGTGTAACCCATTTGAGGGCAGTAGTGGAAGTGGAGGAAGAGAGTTGGTTGGAGCAAGTGTTGACGCTGGTGGTATTCACAGGTGGAAGTGTAAGCCATTTCGAATCTTCGACGGAGAAATGACAGTGACGAGTCAAAGACCTCAGGGCGAGTCGGACAGACATGTAGGGAGCTGTGGCAATGGCGTGAGCGTCGTAACGATTTGTTGAGTTTTGTGAATCACCCTATTTTCATAAATCTTTTCATTTTTGACAGGTAGCTAACGCAAGGAGCTCGTGAGCGGTGTTTTTCTATGTTGCAAAATTCAAGTCGGGGTTACGGCGCATGTATCGGAGTGAGTGGCAGCTTGGTGACTCTTGTTGGCTTCAAAGACATGAGGTGAAGGTTGCTACCGTGCATATTAAGCTTGGACGAGAAATGCGAGGCGCACGGTTGGAAAACCACATGAGCTTTAAATAAATGTTTTGTATAATTTGGGTTGTTGAAACCAATTGAACCATCATGATATTTGAAATGACCACGTGTAAAAAAGCACATTCTTAAACAACAGGTTTTTTTTTTTATTTTGGACAAACTGATTGTACAACAAATTCTTTAATGAGTCCATTCCTTGCTTCATGCGTAATTCCATGACATTGGCTCCTCATTTTGTCCTCCACACATGATGTAATAAAACAAGTGGCTTCATACTTGTCTTAGAAATATTTGATTTGAAGATTGTAATAGCCTGATAAGGTAAGTGTGATCATGCTAGGAGCTTTTAAAATGAATTGAAGTTCATCTTTAAACCAACTACCCTTAACAAAACGGCTCTCTTGTTCATAACCCGAAGTTGACAAATCAATAAATCCGACCTTGTTAATAACTTGACGTAGCTAAACAACACAACTTCCGATCAACTTGAAATGTGATAAAAAAACTTGAAACCAAACACACATGTTTTGTCCATACTGCCAAGAAATAAAGGCAATGCTTTCTTTCACCTCTTATGTTCAACACGTTAGCAATAACCTTGAGAAGCAACTTGGGGCAATGAAAAATATATGAGAGGGTAGGACAAATTTGGGGCAATGAAAAAAAAGTTTTGAAAATATAAATAAATGAAAATAAAATAAAAAATAAATAAAAAAAAGAACTCTTCTTCCAAAACGTAATTCGCTCACCGTATCTCTCTTTATTTCTCTCCGTTCAAAACCCTCGCCGGCAACATCACTTACTACGCCGCGAATCAAAGATCGCAACAACACAATCCATTCAAGAGCATGATCATTTCATGTCCCGTGTGTGAAGCTAGATCGTCATTGTTGAATCCTCGCGTGGGTTTGTGGGTGTTTGGGAGAATGGAGGTTGTTTCGGAGCTGCGGGAGGTAGAGTGGGTTTCGAAGAAGATTTTTGGTTGAGGATAATGGTGATTTGAGGATGAGGGAGAGGGATGAGTGGCGCTGAATCTAGAGTTTCTGGGGGGTTATGGTTAACAATGGTGGGTGAGTGATTTGTGTTAGTTCGATGAAGATGATAGTGAGTTTTCACGGTGTTGGGTTTATCGTTGTTGTTCTGTTGTGTGTTGGAAATGGTGAGAGTTATAAGAAGAACGAAGGTTGAAAATGGAAGAAGTTTAGACGGTTTTAGGAGCTGTTAGAAGGTTGAGATTGTTGGCTTTTCTGGATTTTTGAAGGTTGAAAAGTGTTTGTTTGAAGAGAGTTTTTTTGGTTTGAGATTGGTTCTATCTTATTTTATTCTTCTGATCTGTTTTGAGCTTTTGATTTGCAGGAGGGAATTTGGATTGAAGAAGACATTTTAACGGTGATGTTTTGTTGAGTTTGTTGGGTAGTGAGTGTTGATGGTTGGTTTGCGCTGTTGAACGGCGAAGGACGACAAAGACAATGGTTTTCAGCTGTGTTGTTGCAGAAGGTAAGGATGGTTTTATTTTTTGAAGAATATTTGAGTGTGGTTTGCAGTTGTATTGTCGATTTCAGGAATCAGAAATGGACTGGGGATTTCAAGTTAGATCTTGAGTTGTTGGTGGTTTTTTTTCCTGATAGTTTGATGATAGAGATTTTGAAGGTGAGTGTGTTGATGGTTGGAGGGGGATTAGGGTTTCATTTGGAGGCTGCTGGGTTTTGTGACTAGGGTTTTGAGGCTCTCCCTCCAGATTAGGTCGTGATTTTGGTTTTAAGGAGGTTTTTTGAAGTAAGTTCCAAATCCCTTTCTCTTTCTCTTTAATTTTCTTGCCCTTTTGATGTATCCTGGCTGTTGTTGTTGCAAGTTTGTACAGGCTAGCAGGTTTTGTCCTGTTGTGGTGAATTGGTTTTAGGCATGGCAGGGTAATTGTTGGTGTGTGTGACTTTGTGCAAGTACAGCAGTATGTCCTTTTCAACTTATGTCAATAACTCAAATTATGGCTTAATACATTAACTTGAAACATAAACAACTCAGTGCATTAATCTTTTCTTTCTTTTTGCAGGTTGTGAGCTGTTAGAAACCAGAAGAAATTGGCTGATTGCAGTCGTATGTTTGTAGGTTGCATTGTGTGCTTTGAATCCTACCATTGTTGGCATGGCAGTATGGTTTGACAAGTGAATCATGAGCTGATGCAGAGTGACGTAGAACTTGTGTCGATACCGTGACCAGACCGCACAACGACTCGCAGCGTGTGAAGCCACGGTCGGACCACACGATAACTTGCAGTGAGGGCAACGATACGGTGAGTGCTACATGATTCATCATTTGCTGTCACACTGAAGATTATTGTTTTCCTAAAGTCCCCAGAACTTGCAGCTTCCTTATGCACTTCATCTTTATCGAAAACTTCATTAGAAAAACTATATTCAACTTTTCTAGTCGCTGCATTTATGTCAACTGCATTTGCCTTCAGAAATTGATCAGTAGCATATACTTGTTTTTCAGGCACAGAATCTAGTGTACTCTTTGAAGTGACCTCTGTATCGACCATGTCTCTTACAGATCTACTTTTGAAATCTGCTTCCTTGCACACGCTGCAAACGGTTGATTCAGATGTTGTTGACTCGTTCTTTGAGCCGCTAATACCAGTAGAGAATTCCAACATGTAGCTGGTAGGATCAACCATTTTAGTCTCGAGGTCGTCTTCTGTGCTCATTGACACTGCTAATTTACGGTTTCTTGTCTGTACATCTCCATCTCCCTCAATCGGATAAACTCGAACCAAACGGTTTACAAACCCTTCTTCTTTGTCCCTATCACTTTATGTAGGCAACTCCTTGGTTTTGTGTTTTAATTCTGAGTTGTAAACTGACTATGACTGTATCTTCTTTCATGTGCTTGTTGCTTTTTACAATTTCAAACAACCTTACGGATACCGGCAGCGATGGTGTGAAGGACGGTAACGAGAGCAGGAGCTTTAAGTCACATCCCAACTCTTTTTCATGAATGGAGGCAAATCCGCCTCCAACTCAAGTGCCTTAACTGCTGAAAGGTCATAACTTAAAGCTGATAGTGATTGCACATTTTGCAGTGCTTGAGATATATCAGGCAAGACTTATTTGCTTGCAATGAAGATGTAAATGAGGACGCTTGTCAGAGATGCTCCCCTTGTTCAAGTTAAGGCCAAAAGGCAGTGCCTCTTCCTTCAAAAGCTCTTCAGTTGAGTCCTCCGTATTAGACAAATCAAACTGTCCCCACTTCTTATGAGCTTGCCATCCATACTTGTAGTCTCCAACTATTGGTGTACCTAACACCTCAGCACAGTGGACTCGGAGCTGGTGTTTTCTACCAGTTAAGGGGGAAAACTCCAGCCATGTATAACCATGAGATGATGATGCAATCACCCGGTACTCTGTAATTGCATGTTGGGGTGACAGTGATGTAGAATTGTCAACGATAGTTATTCGATCAGATTTTTCGTTGTCAACCACCACCTTACCCAGCGGAGCAGTAACCAAGCCACTTGAACGTCTAGGACATCCGAGCACCAGTGCCCAATACTTTCTTTGTAGGATTCTCTTTTCCGTGCCATTATCATCGGAAGCCCTAGAAGTTTTGTCGCGGAAGATGGAATGCAGAACCGTAGTACTTGTCTTTGTTCTTCCCATGACGAGAATTCCAGAACAGTCTCTGTCTAGTCTATGCACAAGACGAGGGGATTCAGGGCATTCATACTTTAAACAAGATGCAGCTACATCATCTAAACTCCATTTGATATTAATGCCACCCTGTACTGGCATTCCGGGAGGTTTGTTGAGGACAAGAATCTCAGCATCCTTGTAGATAACAAGAGCACTCATAAAATTGATTTGTTTGGAAGTGAGAGTCGGAGTGAGGGGAGAGTCCAGACGTTTGGGCGGTGCAGGAGTTTGTTGTTTGACAGAATGTGGAAGAAATATACGATCTCCGGCGTTCAAGGTATCCTTAGGAGTCACCTTTTTGAATTTATGATCTTGCTCTTGTTCTTGTGGTGGAAGCATTCGAACTTGTTTGAGACGAAAGAGTTTGTGGACAAGGGTTTTGGGTAGTTGGGGGCAGCAACGTGTAACCCATTTGAGGGCAGTAGTGGAAGTGGAGGAAGAGAGTTGGTTGGAGCAAGTGTTGACGCTGGTGGTATTCACAGGTGGAAGTGTAAGCCATTTCGAATCTTCGACGGAGAAATGACAGTGACGAGTCAAAGACCTCAGGGCGAGTCGGACAGACATGTGGGGAGCTGTGGCAATGGCGTGAGCGTCGTAACGATTTGTTGAGTTTTGTGAATCACCCTATTTTCATAAATCTTTTCATTTTTGACAGGTAGCTAACGCAAGGAGCTCGTGAGCGGTGTTTTTCTATGTTGCAAAATTCAAGTCGGGGTTACGGCGCATGTATCGGAGTGAGTGGCAGCTTGGTGACTCTTGTTGGCTTCAAAGACATGAGGTGAAGGTTGCTACCGTGCATATTAAGCTTGGACGAGAAATGCGAGGCGCACGGTTGGAAAACCACATGAGCTTTAAATAAATGTTTTGTATAATTTGGGTTGTTGAAACCAATTGAACCATCATGATATTTGAAATGACCACGTGTAAAAAAGCACATTCTTAAACAACAGGTTTTTTTTTTTTATTTTGGACAAACTGATTGTACAACAAATTCTTTAATGAGTCCATTCCTTGCTTCATGCGTAATTCCATGACATTGGCTCCTCATTTTGTCCTCCACACATGATGTAATAAAACAAGTGGCTTCATACTTGTCTTAGAAATATTTGATTTGAAGATTGTAATAGCCTGATAAGGTAAGTGTGATCATGCTAGGAGCTTTTAAAATGAATTGAAGTTCATCTTTAAACCAACTACCCTTAACAAAACGGCTCTCTTGTTCATAACCCGAAGTTGACAAATCAATAAATCCGACCTTGTTAATAACTTGACGTAGCTAAACAACACAACTTCCGATCAACTTGAAATGTGATAAAAAAACTTGAAACCAAACACACATGTTTTGTCCATACTGCCAAGAAATAAAGGCAATGCTTTCTTTCACCTCTTATGTTCAACACGTTAGCAATAACCTTGAGAAGCAACTTGGGGCAATGAAAAATATATGAGAGGGTAGGACAAATTTGGGGTATGACAGATGCCCCTATCTAATTGACTTAGACCGAGTAAGATGAAATGTTGCAGCGTTCATTCTTTCGAGGTAGAAGACAATTAGATATAAAGAAGACCCTGAATTTGTCCGAAAAGGAAAGGAAATCCTGGGAACTGAAAATGATGGATGAAGTACCTCTGAGTAGGCTGTAAATAACTGGCAAAAGGTCATCATCACCAAAGGATGATGAGACGAAACACACAAGGCTACTACCACCAAAAGGATGGTAAAGCAAACACCATCGCATAATCTGACATTAATCCAAGTGACAGACCCCCCACCAAAAGGATGATGGAGCGAAACAAAATCAACCCTAACACCAAAAGGATGTAGGGATCCATTATCAAAAGGATAATGGAAAACGCACGCTAGTCATGACACCAAAGGGATGTCAGACCCATCACCAAAAAGGATGATGGAGCGGAAAACAATCAACCCTAACACCAAAACGGATGATAGGGGGATAAGCTTCTCTGAAGAGATTGCCACTTATCACTGAAGATGGATAAGCTTCTCTGAAGAGATTGCCACTTATCACTGAAGATGGATAAGCTTCTCTGAAGAGATTGCCACTTATCACTGAAGATGGATAAGCTTCTCCCAAGAGATTGCCACTTATCGCTTGAAGATGGATAAGCTTCTCCCAAGAGATTGCCACTTATCGCTTGAAGATGGGTAAGCTTCTCCCAAGAGATTGCCACTTATCACTGAAAATGGATAAGCTTCTCTGAAGAGATTGCCACTTATCGCTGAAGATGGATAAGCTTCTCCCAAGAGATTGCCACTTATTGCTGAAGATGGATAAGCTTCTCTGAAGAGATTGCCACTTATCGCTGAAGATGGATAAGCTTCTCCCAAGAGATTGCCACTTATCGCTTGAAGATAGATAAGCTTCTCCCAAGAGATTGCCACTTATCGCTTGAAGATGGATAAGCTTCTCTGAAGAGATTGCCACTTATCGCTGAAGATGGATAAGCTTCTCCCAAGAGATTGCCACTTATCGCTTGAAGATGGATAAGCTTCTCCCAAGAGATTGCCACTTATCGCTTGAAGATGGATAAGCTTCTCCCAAGAGATTGCCACTTATCGCTTGAAGATGGATAAGCTTCTCTGAAGAGATTGCCACTTATCGCTTGAAGATGGGTAAGCTTCTCCCAAGAGATTGCCACTTATCACTGAAAATGGATAAGCTTCTCCCAAGAGATTGCCACTTATCGCTGAAGATGGATAAGCTTCTCTGAAGAGATTGCCACTTATCGCTGAAGATGGATAAGCTTCTCCCAAGAGATTGCCACTTATCGCTTGAAGATGGATAAGCTTCTCCCAAGAGATTGCCACTTATCGCTTGAAGATGGATAAGCTTCTCTGAAGAGATTGCCACTCATCGCTTGAAGATGGATAAGCTTCTCCCAAGAGATTGCCACTTATCGCTTGAAGATGGATAAGCTTCTCTGAAGAGATTGCCACTTATCGCTGAAGATGGATAAGCTTCTCCCAAGAGATTGCCACTTATCACTGAAAATGGATAAGCTTCTCTGAAGAGATTGCCACTTATCGCTGAAGATGGATAAGCTTCTCCCAAGAGATTGCCACTTATCGCTTGAAGATGGGTAAGCTTCTCCCAAGAGGTTGCCACTTATCACTAAAAATGGATAAGCTTCTCTGAAGAGATTGCCACTTATCGCTGAAGATGGATAAGCTTCTCCCAAGAGATTGCCACTTATCGCTGAAGATGGATAAGCTTCTCCCAAGAGATTGCCACTTATCGTTGATGAAGGATAAGCTTCTCTGAAGAGATTGCCACTTATCACTGAAGTCTTCTGGAGACAACTCATTGGGAAACGCCCATGGACTTACTGGAGATGCCCCTGTCCGGGCCGAATGTTGATTTGAAGATCTTAATTAACCACGAGTTTGAAGTATGTCGTGGGAAATACCCATGGTCTTGAAAAGATGCCCCTGACTGGGCCGGATCTTGCTTTGATATCTTGAATTTCGTGGGATGACCCACGACCCTTGCAAATAATGCCCCTGCTTGGGCTGTATGTGGCTTTGAAGCTCTTGAGTTTGTGGGAGGACCCACTATCTTGCAGAAATGCCTCTGCCTGGGCTGCATGTTGCTTTGAAGCTCTTGAGTTTGTGGGAGGACCCACGGTCTTGCGGAAGATAACCTTGACCAGGTTGATTATGATCTTGATATCCTCTGACTCTCGTGGGAGAAACCCACGGTCTTGCAAGGGATGCCCCTGACTGGGCTGATGATGATCTTGGAAATCTTCAAAATTGATCCTGGATCTGAACTCGCATATGCGAATGCTTGATGATAATGATACTTCAAATCAAATGGAAATGCAAGTGCAAATGCTAATGCACGGAGATGCAAGAGCTGAGGAAATATGATACGATATTGGATATGCGTATGATGCACAATGCTTATAAAGCCGAATGCAATGCGTATGATGCATATGATCGCAAATGGTAATGGAAATGCAGGTGATCGGGAATACAGGTTGGAGACACCGGCTTGGTGGACTTGGTGGTTGCCAATGCTTATTGGACTCTGAATTGGAAGTACCAGGTGAGGGCTGGTGTTCGGAGAGTGGACTGGTTGGCGAGAGGTTAAGCTGTCAAAGGAGAGCTGATTTTGTGATTTGCCAGATGGAAGCTGGACTTTGGAATAAGGTTTACCGGACAATAACTGGTGAAATGGCTAAAAGAAGGTTGACCAGATGAGAGCTGGTTTAAAAAGCTGACATATACCAGGCAGGGATTGGCATTCAGCGAAGGGTTGACCAGATAGGACTGGTTTGAAGGTTTAAAGGTTTGACCAGTTGGGCTGTGAGATGAAGGATCCAATGACAGCAAGGCCCTTTCGGAAGGTTAAGGTTATTTGGGTGAGGTGATGGTATGATTCCCCAACACTCGTTTTGAACTCAACAATTGTTGATGAGGATGAACTTGCTTGAATAACTTGCCAATGAGACGACCTCGAGATGGCTTGCCCCAGAGTTTGTACCACGAAAAGATTTATCGTTGTTTTAACCAATTCTTGGTGGTTGGCTTCAATATACCCTTTGGAGTAGCTTGCTCTTGAAAGAGCGTTGAAGCGACTTAACTTATCCTGATTGAACATTGAAGGGATCTATCCTCAAGTCAAAGAAACTCTGGGTGGCCTGCCCCTGATTGATGTGATTCACCTATGATCAACCGCTTCTTAAATGATTTTCCCCATAATCAACTGATGTTTAGGGATTTGCCTTAAGCTGACTATTTTCATGCTCTCGGATGTCAACGCCCCAGGTCCATAAGGTTATATGGTATACTTGGTTCTGGTCCAGACCGCTGAATAATCCAGCCATGCTTGATTGCTTTGTGTTAGAATTTCCTTAATGCCAACTACTAACTTGTAAATAAAAATTTTGTTCACGAATGGTAATCTCAATGCAAAGTTCATGCATGTTTTTGAAAGAATTGTCTTTTATTACGTGTCGTGAGAGTGGAACGAATGGACCATTTAGTCCGAACGTTGTGCTAACTGGATTGGCGTGAAAGATATAGCAAGGATACCGACACCAATGTTGATGATTAGCAAAATTGTAAGGAGTCAGGTTACGCAACCTCGCAATAGTATTCTTTCAGAATAAACCCCGCCTCAATTAGGTCTTTCGAGGGTTGTAACGTGGTCTGGTTCGCGGTTATAGAAACAAAGGATATTAGGCTCAAAGTTAATTTGTACCCACCCCTTCTTCTTGATGATCTCCATACCTACATTCAGTTAATTCTGCACCTGATTATCTTGACGGTGTAAGCTTGATAGTTCAAGGTTTGCTTGAAATGACAGTCACCTTATTTTGATGGATGTCAGTGACCCTTTGATTTGGATAGCCACTGAATCTTATTTTATTTTTGTTGAGGGTTTGAGGATGTTTTTTTGATTTCTGTTTTCGATCCCTAACTTTCGCATGGACTGATTTTGCTTGTCAGATCCATCGGGATAGCCCTGATTTTTGCCTAAGTCCTCTTTGAGGTGCTTGACTTAGCAGGCTTTTGATTTTTTTTTGATTTTGTTGGCGGATGGTGACTGCCATGTCATGGGTCATTGATGAACAACCATCATGTCTTTGGATTTTGCTTTGAGTGCAGGATTGAATTAATTGAATAACTACCCTGCCCCAGGTTGAGTGTTAAGGGTTTGAATATCCGAAGGAAACTCCTACTCTTATGCTCGAAGTGGTTGACTAGGGATTAACTCCTTATGTCTCCAGTGTTTAGGGGATTTGAAACAATGCCTGTACATCATTGACGAGATTCTGTCTGAAAACATACGGTTTGCAATTATGGGTATTTCGTTTTCGTCATCCTCCCTCCAACATTGCTAAACAACAGTGATAAAGTGGAGTGGATAAAAAGTGTATGTGTCTGTGATAAGTGGAAATAATGAGTGTATACGACGTGACTGATTCAGAAAATGCACAATAACTCCATTAATATTACCATTCAAAACAACAATGTTTAAACACAAGTAGCAATTAACAGGAAATAAACTACAAGATGCAAATGATAAAAGCGTTCAAGGACTGCCAATGTTGAGGGCGTCTGCCTGTCTAGACCACTGGCTTCTGGAAATGACCCTTGAAATATTTTAGACAGCTGAGAGGTTGACATGGACAACCAAACTTCCTTCTGGAAAAGATATATACCCTTTGTCGATCAACTGTTGCACTTTTGCTCGGAAGGCTTTGCATTCTTCAGTCGAGTGCCCCATGGATCCACCATGATATCCACACTGAGCTTTGGGATTGTACCCCGGAGGATAAGGTTCTGGCACAGGCTTAAGAGTCTTAGGCTCCACCAATGAGTTTTGGATCAGATATGGGAGGAGCTGACTCTGCGACATAGGGACCGGATGAAGAGGAATAGTCCTTCTTTCCAAGTTGTTGATGGGCCTATGCTGATTTCGGCGTTGACAGTTCTGTTGCTGAGGCACATAAGGTTGTTGGCACTGACTAGGGTATTCCTCATGCGCAGGCCCTTTCATCCTCAGATTTGGCCCAGGAATAGGCAATAGCCGTGGGCATGGAGATTCTGAAACCAAAGATTGTAAGATACGCTCATGACCTGATGCAGCTTCAGGGAAGAAAGCAGGGATATCCACTTCTTTTATAGCAACTGGAATAAGCCCACCTGGCACTTTTATACCGCTTGGTGTGAACTCGAATGCTTTTGAATCGATTAAGTCTTGAACTTTGTATTTAAGAGCTTTGCATTCTTCCGCATTATGGCCCGGTGCCCCAAGATGAAAATCACAATGGGCACTTGCATCATAGCCTGGTGGTGGCTTACCAACAAATGGAGCTAGAGTCCGAAGTTCAACCAATCGAAGTTGAAGCAAAATCTGCAACAATTGAGTATAAGTCATAGGGATCTGGTCGAAGTTTCTATCGGGCCGCTTCAGTCTATGCGCATACCTCCTAACCTTAGGATTGTCCTGTGAAACAAGAGGTATCTCCTGACGGGGAAATCCCGGAATCTTAGGTTGTGCAAAAGATCTACGAGGCATATCGCGCTCTCGAAGATATTCCATAGGTACGGGTTGAATGATCACTTCTGCTGCGACCTCAGGCCTGAGATTTCCATCCTTTCTTAGCACACTTTCCATGACTTCCATAATCTGGCCCATCTGAGTCTTCAGTTGATGAACTTCTTCCTTGAGCATTTTCTGATCCTGACGCAAAGCTTGCATATCCACCATGAATTGTCCCATCTGGCTTCGGACTTCCCTTAACTCTGCTTGGACCTGCTCCATAGTCCACTTCTGCTCCATAGTTACCTCGGCTTGCATTGTCTGACTTGGACTTTCAAGGTGTCTACGTTCCCCTTGCTTCAAACTCTTTACAGCTCTTCACAAGTTCAACGGGAGTGTCGGGAAATCAACTGCGGGTTATGAACAGAGGATGGGTGAGGCCTTGGTATCTGGATAGAGAAAATGCAAAATGATGCAAAAAATGCTTATGCAAATGCAATGCTATGAGTGCACACGAGAACAGATCCATATCAAGGATCTAAGTCATATATCCTGCACAACAAAAAGGTATCTCTCCCCTCGGGTGGGCCATCTATTGGTTTACCAAGAGGGTATCCCAAGAGACTTTAAAACAAAGTCCCATGCACTAACCCTCAAAAGTTTTCCATCAGAATGACTACTCGTAAGACGGTAATCCCTTCAAAGGATGAACACGGAGTTATGTTTTAGCAACCTTTGGAATAAGGTTCTAAAAGGTCCTCAGAGTCACGGACTCCCAAGTTGGAAATAAAAACGCCATTACGACTACACGTAAGACATAATCATCCCAAAGGGGTCTATCTGAGCGGTGGGATTCGATCCAACTCAACGAGTCCTAAGTCTCGCAAATCAGAAAGAAACCACCTCCTCATCTTAGTGTATACTCGAAAGCTCGGGTAGAAAGCTTTATCTCACAAACCATCCAATAAACCCAACAGGTTAGAGAATCAAAGCATAAACAAATAAAGCAAATAAAACACAAATACGATAAACAAAATAGGCTTGGCTTGCTAGGTGTCCCCAGCAGAGTCGCCAGCTGTCGCTACTCGAAAAATGCATCAGGCAACGACGGGGAGGCGGGAAAAAAAAAAAAAAAAAAAAAGACAGAAGAGTCGCCACCGAACTTTATTTATCCCATGAGGGGAAAGGAAAATATCGAGAAAAGCTTAGGAAAAAAGCGGATAAGATGGTCTCGCAACCATGAACGGGTTCGGAAGCCGGTTATGCGAGGGGAAGGTATTAGCACCCCTCGCATCCATCGTACTCGACGGGAACCTTTTGCTTGTCGACGTGTGAATTTATCTGCTTAAATATTATGCTATAAAAGTGCTCCACAGGGTAAAGAAAGAGGGTTTAGACACCAAGAAAGGAGGCAACCAGGAAGAAGATAGAAAGAAAGGACTCGGTAGGACCTCGCGGTCCTAGGCCTACGTATTCTCAATAGACGTGAGAAAGTCAGAGTCGACGTAGTTCGGGGAACTACAGATATGGGGAGGAAAATGTGCTCGGCAAGGATTGTGGCCCTTGTGCCTACGTATCTTTACTTGAAAAAGTAAAGAATCAGAGCAGCCGTAGTTCGGCCTACGGTGTGTTGATGTTTTTTATGGATGATGCTATCGTGCGCATTCTAGCAGTTAGGTGTTTTGCTGCTCGCTCGTTGGAGACTTAGGCGTTACCTGTTTGCGGTAGAACGGACGTAACATATCCTTTTGAAAGATTGATTAGTTTTCGCCACGCGGGGCAAGAAGTCACGTTTGATTGATTGGATTGTTTTTTTAGGGGGCGAGATAGGTCCTCAGATAGTAACCCCTACGGGTAGTACCCGATTCGTTATCTCAAAGTTTTTGTTATAAAAAAAAGTGTCGCGAACGAGGCGTCTTTGTATTGAAAGACGAGCGTCGAAACCACCCTCACTACAGTGGGCATCCCTATGCTTGGAGAAGAAGAGGTCTACACCCAATCCTCTCTCTTTAATTCAATGCAAAGAGAACTTCATTCTCTTATTAAAGATGTTTTTGGTTTTGAATGGTAAGTGCTTTGCGACAGAGAACCCTACGGTAAATGTCCGCACTCGGGATAGGAGAAGGCCTACGCCTAACCACTCCACGACCATTCAAGTTTTTGTTACGAAAATGATTTGAAAATGCACTCGGTACGTGACCGAGGTTTTAAGCGTGAAAATTATGGAAGGAAGTTGTGAAAGCGAGATGGTGGATAAAGTCGCGTCTTCGTCTTGAAAGACGAATATCAAGACCACCCTCACTACAGTGGGCATCTCAACATTCGGAGAGGAAGAGGTCTACACCTAATCCTCTCTTTTTAATTCTATACAAAGAGAAATTAATTTATCACCGAAAGTATACTCGGTACGAGACCGAGGTTTTATGAGGAAATGTTGGAAGCGTCTTTGTATTAACAGACGAGCATCGAGACCACCCTCACTACAGTGGGCATCCCAACACTCGAAGAAGAAGAGGTCTACACCCAATCCTCTTTTTAGCTCAACACAAAGAAATGATTTTAAGGATATGAGATTTGAAAATGGGCGGGAAGCGTCTTCGTATTGAAAGACGAGTGTCGGAACCACCCTCACTACAGTGGGTATCCCAACACTCGGAGAGGAAGAAAGTCTACACTTAATCCCCTCTTTTTAATTCAATACAAAGAAATGATTTTAAGGATATGAGATTTGAAAATGGGCGGGAAGCGTCTTCGTATTGAAAGACGAGTGTCGGAACCACCCTCACTACAGTGGGTATCCCAACACTCGGAGAGGAAGAAAGTCTACACTTAATCCCCTCTTTTTAATTCAATACAAAGATAATTTGATTTTGAAAATTGTTTGACAAAGTTTTGAATCGAGTCGGGACAAGTAATGAAGAGAGAAAAGAGGTGGTCTCAGATCCAACATTACCTGTCAATAATTTGACTGGTAATGAATTACGGAGGTCTCGTCATCGACCTAAAAGACAAAAATGTCCAATAACAAAAGAGCAATAAGATCCATCTCTAATATGAACATAAAATAATATATCTTATTATAAAGTAAACCTAAAATCTTAGAAGAAATATAATAGAAATATTAATAGAAATAGAATATAAAATAATATATACAAACTCCAAAAGAAAAATAAAAGATATATACACAAAATAAAGTTTTAACAAATATATATAATAATATTTACATAATATAAAAAAATAAAAAAAAAGTTTTGAAAATATAAATAAATGAAAATAAAATAAAAAATAAATAAAAAAAAGAACTCTTCTTCCAAAACGTAATTCGCTCACCGTATCTCTCTTTATTTCTCTCCGTTCAAAACCCTCGCCGGCAACATCACTTACTACGCCGCGAATCAAAGATCGCAACAACACAATCCATTCAAGAGCATGATCATTTCATGTCCTGTGTGTGAAGCTAGATCGTCATTGTTGAATCCTCGCGTGGGTTTGTGGGTGTTTGGGAGAATGGAGGTTGTTTCGGAGCTGCGGGAGGTAGAGTGGGTTTCGAAGAAGATTTTTGGTTGAGGATAATGGTGATTTGAGGATGAGGGAGAGGGATGAGTGGCGCTGAATCTAGAGTTTCTGGGGGGTTATGGTTAACAATGGTGGGTGAGTGATTTGTGTTAGTTCGATGAAGATGATAGTGAGTTTTCACGGTGTTGGGTTTATCGTTGTTGTTCTGTTGTGTGTTGGAAATGGTGAGAGTTATAAGAAGAACGAAGGTTGAAAATGGAAGAAGTTTAGACGGTTTTAGGAGCTGTTAGAAGGTTGAGATTGTTGGCTTTTCTGGATTTTTGAAGGTTGAAAAGTGTTTGTTTGAAGAGAGTTTTTTTGGTTTGAGATTGGTTCTATCTTATTTTATTCTTCTGATCTGTTTTGAGCTTTTGATTTGCAGGAGGGAATTTGGATTGAAGAAGACATTTTAACGGTGATGTTTTGTTGAGTTTGTTGGGTAGTGAGTGTTGATGGTTGGTTTGCGCTGTTGAACGGCGAAGGACGACAAAGACAATGGTTTTCAGCTGTGTTGTTGCAGAAGGTAAGGATGGTTTTATTTTTTGAAGAATATTTGAGTGTGGTTTGCAGTTGTATTGTCGATTTCAGGAATCAGAAATGGACTGGGGATTTCAAGTTAGATCTTGAGTTGTTGGTGGTTTTTTTTCCTGATAGTTTGATGATAGAGATTTTGAAGGTGAGTGTGTTGATGGTTGGAGGGGGATTAGGGTTTCATTTGGAGGCTGCTGGGTTTTGTGACTAGGGTTTTGAGGCTCTCCCTCCAGATTAGGTCGTGATTTTGGTTTTAAGGAGGTTTTTTGAAGTAAGTTCCAAATCCCTTTCTCTTTCTCTTTAATTTTCTTGCCCTTTTGATGTATCCTGGCTGTTGTTGTTGCAAGTTTGTACAGGCTAGCAGGTTTTGTCCTGTTGTGGTGAATTGGTTTTAGGCATGGCAGGGTAATTGTTGGTGTGTGTGACTTTGTGCAAGTACAGCAGTATGTCCTTTTCAACTTATGTCAATAACTCAAATTATGGCTTAATACATTAACTTGAAACATAAACAACTCAGTGCATTAATCTTTTCTTTCTTTTTGCAGGTTGTGAGCTGTTAGAAACCAGAAGAAATTGGCTGATTGCAGTCGTATGTTTGTAGGTTGCATTGTGTGCTTTGAATCCTACCATTGTTGGCATGGCAGTATGGTTTGACAAGTGAATCATGAGCTGATGCAGAGTGACGTAGAACTTGTGTCGATACCGTGACCAGACCGCACAACGACTCGCAGCGTGTGAAGCCACGGTCGGACCACACGATAACTTGCAGTGAGGGCAACGATACGGTGAGTGCTACATGATTCATCATTTGCTGTCACACTGAAGATTATTGTTTTCCTAAAGTCCCCAGAACTTGCAGCTTCCTTATGCACTTCATCTTTATCGAAAACTTCATTAGAAAAACTATATTCAACTTTTCTAGTCGCTGCATTTATGTCAACTGCATTTGCCTTCGGAAATTGATCAGTAGCATATACTTGTTTTTCAGGCACAGAATCTAGTGTACTCTTTGAAGTGACCTCTGTATCGATCATGTCTCTTACAGATCTACTTTTGAAATCTGCTTCCTTGCACACGCTGCAAACGGTTGATTCAGATGTTGTTGACTCGTTCTTTGAGCCGCTAATACCAGTAGAGAATTCCAACATGTAGCTGGTAGGATCAACCATTTTAGTCTCGAGGTCGTCTTCTGTGCTCATTGACACTGCTAATTTACGGTTTCTTGTCTGTACATCTCCATCTCCCTCAATCGGATAAACTCGAACCAAACGGTTTACAAACCCTTCTTCTTTGTCCCTATCACTTTATGTAGGCAACTCCTTGGTTTTGTGTTTTAATTCTGAGTTGTAAACTGACTATGACTGTATCTTCTTTCATGTGCTTGTTGCTTTTTACAATTTCAAACAACCTTACGGATACCGGCAGCGATGGTGTGAAGGACGGTAACGAGAGCAGGAGCTTTAAGTCACATCCCAACTCTTTTTCATGAATGGAGGCAAATCCGCCTCCAACTCAAGTGCCTTAACTGCTGAAAGGTCATAACTTAAAGCTGATAGTGATTGCACATTTTGCAGTGCTTGAGATATATCAGGCAAGACTTATTTGCTTGCAATGAAGATGTAAATGAGGACGCTTGTCAGAGATGCTCCCCTTGTTCAAGTTAAGGCCAAAAGGCAGTGCCTCTTCCTTCAAAAGCTCTTCAGTTGAGTCCTCCGTATTAGACAAATCAAACTGTCCCCACTTCTTATGAGCTTGCCATCCATACTTGTAGTCTCCAACTATTGGTGTACCTAACACCTCAGCACAGTGGACTCGGAGCTGGTGTTTTCTACCAGTTAAGGGGGAAAACTCCAGCCATGTATAACCATGAGATGATGATGCAATCACCCGGTACTCTGTAATTGCATGTTGGGGTGACAGTGATGTAGAATTGTCAACGATAGTTATTCGATCAGATTTTCCGTTGTCAACCACCACCTTACCCAGCGGAGCAGTAACCAAGCCACTTGAACGTCTAGGACATCCGAGCACCAGTGCCCAATACTTTCTTTGTAGGATTCTCTTTTCTGTGCCATTATCATCGGAAGCCCTAGAAGTTTTGTCGCGGAAGATGGAATGCAGAACCGTAGTACTTGTCTTTGTTCTTCCCATGACGAGAATTCCAGAACAGTCTCTGTCTAGTCTATGCACAAGACGAGGGGATTCAGGGCATTCATACTTTAAACAAGATGCAGCTACATCATCTAAACTCCATTTGATATTAATGCCACCCTGTACTGGCATTCCGGGAGGTTTGTTGAGGACAAGAATCTCAGCATCCTTGTAGATAACAAGAGCACTCATAAAATTGATTTGTTTGGAAGTGAGAGTCGGAGTGAGGGGAGAGTCCAGACGTTTGGGCGGTGCAGGAGTTTGTTGTTTGACAGAATGTGGAAGAAATATACGATCTCCGGCGTTCAAGGTATCCTTAGGAGTCACCTTTTTGAATTTATGATCTTGCTCTTGTTCTTGTGGTGGAAGCATTCGAACTTGTTTGAGACGAAAGAGTTTGTGGACAAGGGTTTTGGGTAGTTGGGGGCAGCAACGTGTAACCCATTTGAGGGCAGTAGTGGAAGTGGAGGAAGAGAGTTGGTTGGAGCAAGTGTTGACGCTGGTGATATTCACAGGTGGAAGTGTAAGCCATTTCGAATCTTCGACGGAGAAATGACAGTGACGAGTCAAAGACCTCAGGGCGAGTCGGACAGACATGTGGGGAGCTGTGGCAATGGCGTGAGCGTCGTAACGATTTGTTGAGTTTTGTGAATCACCCTATTTTCATAAATCTTTTCATTTTTGACAGGTAGCTAACGCAAGGAGCTCGTGAGCGGTGTTTTTCTATGTTGCAAAATTCAAGTCGGGGTTACGGCGCATGTATCGGAGTGAGTGGCAGCTTGGTGACTCTTGTTGGCTTCAAAGACATGAGGTGAAGGTTGCTACCGTGCATATTAAGCTTGGACGAGAAATGCGAGGCGCACGGTTGGAAAACCACATGAGCTTTAAATAAATGTTTTGTATAATTTGGGTTGTTGAAACCAATTGAACCATCATGATATTTGAAATGACCACGTGTAAAAAAGCACATTCTTAAACAACAGGTTTTTTTTTATTTTGGACAAACTGATTGTACAACAAATTCTTTAATGAGTCCATTCCTTGCTTCATGCGTAATTCCATGACATTGGCTCCTCATTTTGTCCTCCACACATGATGTAATAAAACAAGTGGCTTCATACTTGTCTTAGAAATATTTGATTTGAAGATTGTAATAGCCTGATAAGGTAAGTGTGATCATGCTAGGAGCTTTTAAAATGAATTGAAGTTCATCTTTAAACCAACTACCCTTAACAAAACGGCTCTCTTGTTCATAACCCGAAGTTGACAAATCAATAAATCCGACCTTGTTAATAACTTGACGTAGCTAAACAACACAACTTCCGATCAACTTGAAATGTGATAAAAAAAACTTGAAACCAAACACACATGTTTTGTCCATACTGCCAAGAAATAAAGGCAATGCTTTCTTTCACCTCTTATGTTCAACACGTTAGCAATAACCTTGAGAAGCAACTTGGGGCAATGAAAAATATATGAGAGGGTAGGACAAATTTGGGGTATGACACCTATACAGGAATATCTAAATTCTTTACCCATAAACCCATTCACGGGGTGGTTTCTACGTTGATGAATATGGTTCCTAGGATCACAGACACTAATCACATCAACGTCATGCAACATGTTAGACATATTACAACGATAATGACGACAAGGTCTCTCCTGAGCGGGGTCATCATGCTAGGATCACAAGGAGAGAGTCCTTGGAGACTAACACTACACGACCACCAAGATAGAACTGGTGCTAAAAGGGTTCCCAGAATCACGGAACCTTCATGAATTAAGTCGTGCAACAGGCTAGTTGTGTTACAACAAGATATACGAATAGGTCTCCCCTAGGGGAACTTTCATGCTAGGCGCGCAAGGAACGAGTCCTTAGGGACTAACACTACTCGACTACTAATTCTGAACTATATGTTCTCTTTGCTTTTACCAAAGCTCAGGCATAGAGCCTTACTTATGATATCATCCCACGATCCAATAGGCGAGGAAGATAACAAGCATATATAAAAGCCATAAGAGAACAAGAGCGTAAACAAGAAGAAAACAAGCAAACAAAGATATCGCTCTTTGTAAATCCATAAGTTTGGCTCGACTCTCTATTGCATGGAGAAATTATTTCCCAACAGAGTCTCCAGCTGTCGCACCTTGAAAAATTAATTCGAATATACGACCCTCGTGCGAAAGTCACAAAAATGTAGTTCGACAAAATCACCACTGAACTTTATTTATCCCAAAAGAGGGAAAGGAAAATGTCGAGTAAAATTTTAAGAAGACAAGAACACGGTCATTGCAACCACATTCTGGGTTCGGGAGTCGGTTACACAAAGGGAAGGTATTAGCACCCCTCACGTCCGTTGTACTCAACGGGAACCTCTTAGTTCGTTTTGTGATGGACGTTATCTAAGCTTGTTTTCTTCTCAATGATAAATGCGAAATGGTACGATAAAAGAATAACGATGTTAGGCGAAAATGAGTGGTTTAAGAATAGGATGCTTGCCAAGGATTAGGGTCCTTGTGCCTACGTATGTTCATTCGGACGAGAATGAGAAATCAGAACGCTTGTAGTTCGACTACGGGAAAGGTTAGAGGGGAAAACGGAAGATGGATAAAATTATGAATAGAATGACGGAGAAAGATGGAAGTGTGCTCGCCAAGATCATTGCAATCTTGTGCCTGCGTGTCTTACATTTAGATGAGAATGAAGAATCAGAGCATTCGTAGTTCGTGGAAATGGCCACGAAAAGAGATGGGTTAAATTGTTGAAGTTTGGTTCAGAAACGAAAGATTGAATGAAAAGCAACCTATGGAGCGTGCCTCAAGAGCTATCATTCAAGAATCCAAGGAATGCGAGATTCCAAGAACTCAGTTCTTTCGAGAGTTTATTGAAAAAATGTTTAGATAAAGATTAGGTGTTTTAAGATGAAATGTTGAATGAATGACAACCCAAAGCGTGCGCCTCAAGAGCCATTCACTCGAAGGTTCAAGGAATGCTAGACTTCAAGAATCTTCTTCTTTCGAAGTTTGTTTAAGAAAATTGTTTGAAAAGGATTGAATTGGATTGGTTGCGAAAAGAGGTTGATGGTGAGGCAAAAGGCGCTCGACTTACAAGTTTGAATAAAATACCACTTGTCGTTGGATCAGGGTTTACGAAAAGAGGTGAGAATCGATACTAGTCCCTAGGGGCACTCCTAATAACAAAACCACGATAGAATGTGCAAGTGGGTGCGATAGGTTGATGATGAATGCTTACGAGCAATTGACTTACAATGGGTATTTGAAATGGCTCGATGACGAATCGAGAACTAGTTTGAAAACAGTTTAGTTTATACTAGTCCCTAGGGGTACTCCTAGTAAGCGAACCACAATAAAAAAATACGAATACATACATCAGAATGAGAGCAGGATACATGTAAGTTACACGGGATTGCACGAAATAAAAGGCTTCATTGTAAGGTAGCCCAAGAGGAAGCCGTGTGTGTGTGAGGTGTCCTAAACTAAGCCTTGAGCAAGAGTTCAGTCAAAAGCTCCAAGTTAGGGTTTTTGTATACAGTCCAAGTTCCGTTGCTCGGAAAAGTAGCCACAGACCACCTATATAGGCTTTTAGGGTTTCGATAATTGTTAATGTATTTTGAATAGTGCGAACAATATATGAATAATATGAATATGATATGGACAATGTGAATAATATGAAAAGATATATAACAATATAATCAAGATAATATCCACAATAGTATAATCAAGATAATATTAACAAGTATATGTACAATGATAATAAAATTATGATATATTAAGTGAAATTAAAACAAGAGTATATTGACGGAAATTAAAGTTAGTCGTTAGTTGTTATTGCTTTGAATCGGGTCAAAATGTAGCGCTAAACCGTCGTAGCTCGATCTATGACGAATATCAAACTATAAGAGGTCGCGCAAGTTGATATTCGTGCTAAAACACGATGGAGAAATGATATTGAGGATCATTCTCCAAAGTAATTGTGCCACACGAAAAGAAAAGGTGACGGTCTCGTCTTAATCATAAACTTGTGTTAATTAATCAAGGGTAACCTATCACGATTCCAAAGTATATGAAATGACCCCAATGATCATTTTCTATATATTTAATATAATGAAGGTTAAACAACCTCAATCACTCAATATTCGTGATTAGAAAGACTTCATGGACCAATATTGAAATTGAAAATAAAATGAAATCGAAGATGAAAATTAAGAAATATCTAAATAAAAAGATAACCAAAACTTAATCAAGAAAGACTTAATAGAAAATTAAATAATATTTAGCAAAACATAGTAAATTACTTAACAAAATCATTAAAAAAAAATAAAGAAAAAACTTAGTAAAAAAACCAAAACAAATTAAACAAAAAAAAGGGGGAGGGGGGGGGGGGGGGGGTGAGGCGCTTGATGATGAGGGTGTGAGGGAAATGTTCCTCATACTTAGCTATACTTATTTTAATGATGTCAAAACATACATAGGTGGAAAAATATACTTTAGACGGTATCATCAAGTCGCATATGCATACCTTATTTCTCTTGCGTCAATCATTGGTCAAAAACATGTTTAGGTACATATAGAAAAAGTACAATATGTGTTCCATATAGGTTTGATCATGTTGGTCAAGTTAGAGATATGTTAGGGTCTCTTAAAAGTAGCTAAATATATGAAAAAAAATTTATTTTTTCATATTCTGAGTCTTTGAGTTGACTCATAGCCTATTTAGGTCGACTCATACAAAAGTCATTTTTCATGTATTGCTCTCAAGAGTGCTCGCATAGACCCTCCGGTCGACTCATACTGTGTGCATTTGTGATTTCCTAAATTTGTGTCATATGCGTCGATGCATGACCAGTTTCGGTCGATGCAAAGTGTTGTTTTTTGCATAGTCTGAAATCGGGAGAGCTCAGGTTGACCCTCCCCTTGCTGTAGGTCGACCGCTCGCGCGTTTTTCACCAAAATTCTGTTATGTGAAACTTTCAAAGTGTTTGTTAAGTTGGTTAATTGTTTTCACATTTGCATATATATTGAGTTAATTCATTCTTCATAAAAAAACAAGAAAAGTGAAAATATACACTAATTTGGTTCTCATCATCTTCATCCTCTTTCTTGCATTTTCTCAACAACTACACATAATCATTTTTGTTATGTATTCTGCATCATTAAGGTGATAACGTCCAAACGTAGGATTGGTGTAATTAGATTTGGGTTGAGAAATCAGTGGATTTTTCTTGAATAAAACCGTGAGGGTTTTGTCCTCCAAGAATCTTGGATTTTTGGGGTTTTTTGCACAAACCAGTCCGTCACAGATTTAGCCGAGCGAAGGTAATTGAAGAACGAGAGGTTCTGTCAGTTTAGTAGCGGTAACTAGAGGATTGTGATAGGAAGATTTGGGTTCGAATCGTTGGTATTTGAAATCATCCGGGCAATATTTGAAGACCAGAGAGTTGTTCAAAGGGAGTACTGATCGCGACTTTCTATGTCTAATACAACCTAACTGCAAGTGCACAGTCTATCGCGTAGTAATAATAGATATCGATCCCACAGGGACTCGTAATCAAACTAGTGTTCTCGGGAGTTACTATGTTTAGCTAGGTAGAATATGTTTAAGGGAATAAGATTGTCACTAAAGGGAAACTAAGAATGTTACTTAGATTATAATTAATTGAATCGATATGCAGTAATTGTGTTCTTCAGGGATTTGACAAGTTACCGGTGTATGAAATAATTTTCAGAGTTTATTTAAGCAGAAAATGGTGATTTGAAGACTCTCGCCTCATGATGGTTATTGACGCTAATCATAATTCTAAGGGCCAAACGTACACTTTCGTATCCCATTCAGGGTTAAAATTATTTTTTGGAAATCTCTAAGTTCTAATTCATTTTAAAGTGCTTTCGCTGTTATTAAAATGAATGACTAGTGTTTACTATCTGATCTTACCGCAACTTTCGCTTGTTGGTTCGCATCTTAATTAATTTCCCACTTTCGTGGCAAAACTACTTTTAAATAAGTTCTCGCTTTCGCGACGAAGTTTATTCAGTAAATTAATTTTAAACACTCAGACCATAAATTACTTTTGAAAAGACAATTTTCAACCAGTTATTATCAAATCCCTTTCGAATTATTACTACATATCGATTACTTAAATTTAGCTAGACATGGATTTGGGAAAGATAAAACATAAATAAAAACAATAAATAATAGTATGCATTATAATAAACCTGGAATTACGATTGAAATGAGAAACCTGTAAATATTCCAATTGGCCTTTGGGCAGATCCTCCACAGATGTTGGCAGGATTCTGGTCTTTGTGCCAATTTAATCGTACAGCGGAAATAGGAATTACAGAAAGAATAAAAGGAATGCAGAAAATGAAAGGAGAAACAAATAAGAATATAAAAACTGGAAAGGTATGCTCTGGAAATAAATTTGGCAGCACTCCGTTGTATGAATGCGGCTCCCTTTCTGAGGTCCCCTTCTTCCCCTTTTATAGAAATGGAATTCTAACGGTTATAATGGAAGAGGGTGGACTTTGAGGCAGAATAATCAGGGAGTAGTGGTCCACTATTTGGGACTTGGAACTGCTTCTTTAACGTGCAATTGAAGTGGGGCGTTTTTGCCTGCATGACGGTCGTCACCCGTGTGACGGTCGTCATGGAGCTGTGACGGTCGTCACAGCAGCAAAATCAGCATTCTGCGCTTTTCATGATATTTTCACCTGGTTTTCGTCCATATTTCATCTGAGATTGCTTCTTTTCTTCATATTGCCTTGTTTAGACGTGATCATCAAATACCTGCAAAACATCAGACAAATAACACGGAAATAACCCGAAATCGGATCGAAAACGGTTAAACTTTAGTTGAATTATGCATCAAAATATATATACGATGTCGTGTTATCAAGTACCGTAATCAGAGGTTTACTCATCACGTTCGAAGGACTTGATTCAGCTTGAATCAAGGGAAGAAAAGACATAGGCTCTGCATCAAGAATTGAGTTTGATTGTTCGAATTCTATTGCTTCTCTTGTAAACATTTGCAAACAGGTTATACATATACAGGTCTCAATTCTATTTTTAGAATTGAGGGCAGATGTACCCCGAGCGAGGACGACGATGGAACTGCCTCAACAAATTAGTGTTCTCTCTTTACTTTTTCCATTGCTGAATTTTGAGCTTGTGTGCAAACAATTTGGTTGATTAAAATTCTGGTGTGTGTAGTGCTGAACCAATTTTTGAAACCTTATTACAATCCTTGATTGTAATTTGATACTATAGCACTTCACTCACATATTGAAATTCACTTAAGGTGCCTTGTGTCATACCCTAAATTTGTCCTACCTCTTTTCAAGTATTTTTGCATTTTCGATTTTATTTTCGGTTTTGCATTGCCCGCTTAATTTCATGCCATTTAGACACGTGTCCGCCCACAATTGGGCATTTTTCAAATCTGTGTTATTTCGCCTAATGAGAGCGTGACATGTGGTCTAAGGGTATTTTTGTAAATATTAATTCTATTTTTAATTTCTCTTTTTTCTTTTCAAAGTATTAATATTTTTGTACATATATTATTTGTTAATAGATTTTAGAATAGAAATTAATTTATTTAGAAATTACATAGATTTTTATAGGAATTTGGTTAGAATTTTTATTAGAAATAGTTTTTTCTTATTTAGAATAGAAATAGATTTTTTTTTATATAGCATAGAATTAAATTGTTATTAGAATCATTTTAGAATATTAGAAAAATATTTTTTAGAATTTTTATTTAGAAATTAGGATTTTAATATCGAATTAGAATTTTTTTTATTAGATTTTTTTTGTTAGAATTTGTATTGAATTTTTTAATTAAATATTAAAATAGAATTTTAATTAGTTAATTATAAATTAGAGTATAAATAGAATTAGGATTTTTATTATAATTAGAGATTTAAATAGTTAGTTAATTATAACTTTATTGTATTATTAGTATCAGAAAAAATGGATCAAAAAAGGTCACAAAGCAACAAGACAAAAAAGCCACGTGTTGTTCTGGTATAAGAGAAAGCACTATTCATTTTCTTCAAGCTAAGAAACCCTAGCTGCGTCACTGTTCAGCTCCATCTTCTCACCAACTAAACCTCATCTCCTCCGACCTTCATCATCCCAACCCTCGTTTTCCTTCAATCGTTCCAAGAAACAAACCCAAAACAGCAAACCCAGCTCTGTTATCCTTCATCACTTTCGGACCCATCACTTTCCTCTTGCTTCATCCTCCATTATCAAACCAACAAAACCACCATTAAACACAACTTCAAACCGCCAAACCCTCTTGTTCGAACCTTCAACCTTTCCTGTTTTCCTCCTTCTTCAACCCAAATAACACAAGCTTTCATTGACAAAACCCCCATCATCTAACCTCGCTCGCAACCACCAAGCCTTCTTCCATTTCGAAACCCAGATTCGCACCAACATCACCACCAAGTGGATTCCCGTTTCTGCCTTTTCTATGCCATAATCGATACAAACTGATATCACATTCTACTTATGTTCGGCGGAGATATGAAACCCATTTCAGCAATCAGTTGCTCTTGCTGCTATTGATCAGTTTCAGCTTTGAAAGGTTCACATTAATTAAATTAGGAATGATCTGCGGTTGCTCGCGGATCAAAAATGAGTAATTTTAGGAAAATGCAGTACAGCGACAGTGACTCGGAATATCGTCTCACAAGGATTCTTGCAGGAATAATCAAATACAGTAACGAAATATGGGGGGTTTTGATTAAGATAAAATAAACGAAAAATAAGTGATTAGAAAAAGTGATTGTAGTAATGAGTTGAAACGGCTAATCTACTGTTTTCGTTTCCCAACTTATCATCGATCCTAATAATTCCCAATTCCTAAGCGGATTCTATCCCCTTTCCGATTAAGAAGAAAAAGTACTTAAAATAATTGATTATTAAAATAAGTTGTTGTGAAATCAGTGATTAAAGTAACAGATCCACTGCCTCGGTTCTTACTAATCATCGACCGATGAAAATACAATTTCCCAAGCGGGAATTCTATCCTATTTGATGAAAAATCAGTCAACAAGCGTGGTTGATTTTATGAGAACATGTTCCTATGG
Source organism: Lathyrus sativus (assembly GCA_963859935.3). Lineage (NCBI taxonomy): Eukaryota > Viridiplantae > Streptophyta > Magnoliopsida > Fabales > Fabaceae > Lathyrus > Lathyrus sativus. The sequence goes on from OZ012739.1 coordinate 569,867,850, forward strand.
CCGGATTAAGCATACGGTAAATGATAGAGCAAATTAACAGTTAAGCAGAGTTAATCTACGATTAAAATTGGGAACACAGATCAATCAAATTGAATCAATTACACTATATGATAATTGAATTAAGCAAACAACACTCACATGATATAATTGAAAGGAATAGAAATTAAACTATAATTATCATAACAATCTCAAAGTTTGAACCTGAGTACAGTGAATTCGTCCAAGGAGGATTAGTTCTCCATGCGTTTACAAGCTTTCCCAATAGTTTTTTTTTCGTCAATCCTAAAAATTGTGAATCTCCCCCATACTAACACGAGTATTACAAAATAATGGAATAGGTTCAAAATCCAACAGGGTCAAAAATATAATCCAGGCCCAAAACATGACCCAACACGGAATAAATTTCTAATGTTGTAACTTCAAATGGAATTCTGGAATTTTGAGCTCCGAATATGACTTCAACTCTAACACGAAAGTCGTAGCTCTCTCTCTTAGCTTTCCGGCGATTTTTAGAACACCTCAAACGGATTCCCGGAGCTCCAGTTATGATCGTTTCCGTGCAGACTGCTAAAGCTGAAAAATAGTTGCAAAAATTAAATTAAACCAAAAATAAAATAAAATATGAAAACATAATAAAATATAATAATAAACAAAATAAAATAAAGAAATGCCTAAGTAAGAATGTAGGAGAATGTGCATAATTATGCACTGATCAAATTCCCCCGGACTTGAACTTTTGCACTCCGAGCAAAATTAAAATAAAACACAACAAAGAAAGCACAAACACATCAACAGATACTCATTCCAGGCTATAAGTCTTCCTCGGTTAAGTTTGCATCGATAGGTACTAATCTTACACACTAAGGATATCGTGGGAACACTAATCCATAATTGTGTAGACATAAACCTCCTGAATATACAAATCAACTCGAATCATGTTATTAAGTTGAAGCCTAACTTACTCTTCCTCCTTTTTGCTCTTTTTCATTCAGGCGCAATCACATTAAGTCCGTTATCTCCACACACTCATAGCAAGGCGACCGGTTAGTGACTCTGATCCTTTTTGTTTTGGGTTCTGATACTTACATGGCATAATCCTTTGCTGACTCAATTGTAGTTGCGGGGGATCGGACCGTAATCCACCCTACCAAGTTCAGCACCAGAAACCGCTGAACCAACTAACGAGTAATTTTTTTTTCAACTTTTTATTTTTTCTTTTTCTTTTCTTTTCTCTTTTTTTTTATATATTTTTTTTCAAGCTAAAAATTGGATCACTCACTTATATTCATCGGCTTCCCTGCGTAAAGTGTGTATGAGATGGTGCTGACTGCTGAAATAAACTACTCAAGAGCTGTCAGAGAATGAAAATGTAAGGCTAAAACATAATAAAAATTCAAATCAATTTCCATATGCAGGAGACTTACGGTGTTAAGACGATACCGATCTTATGAACTATTCCTAAGTCTCTGTAAACTAATCCCAAATTAGACTATAGCCCATAACTTTCAAAAAGATGCAATTTTTTTTTATATTTTTATTATAATAACTGAAAAAAATAAAATAAAACAAAGGTCTCCCTCCCCCAGACTTAAAACAAGCATTGTCCTCAATGAAAGGACATAATTTATTAAAGTAAAGAGAAGGAAAGAACAACTCCCTAATCAAGTTGCAGTGTAGTTAGGTGCTTCCAAAGAAAGCTCCTCTATACCGACATCTTCAGGCACCGAACCTCCATAGAATAACTTCAGACGCTGCCCGTTAACCTTAAAGACTTTGTCAGTACCTGTACTTTTAATTTCTACTGCACCATGAGGGAAAACATTAGTAACAACGAAGGGGCCAATCCATTTGGATTGAAGTTTCCCAGCCATAAGCTTAAGGCGGGAATTAAACAGTAAAACCTGTTGGCCCACAGAAAACTCTTTCCTAGAGATCATTTTATCATGGAAGTGTTTAGTTTTTTCTTTATAAATTCTAGAGCTTTCATAAGCCTCTAATCTAAGCTCTTCCAACTGTTGTAATTGGAGTTTCCTTTCAATACCTGCTTGTTGCATCTCCAAATTACAACTTTTCACCGCCCAATAGGCACGGTGTTCTATCTCAACAGGAATATGGCATGCCTTACCAAAAACAAGTCGATAAGGAGACATCCCAATGGGTGTCTTGAAAGCTGTTCTCTGAGCCCAAAGTGTGTCTTCTAGACGACGGCTCCAGTCCTTCCTGTTTGGTTGCACCATTTTCTCTAAAACCTGTTTGATCTCCCTGTTTGAGATCTCAGCTTGTCCATTAGTTTGTGGGTGATATGCAGTAGAGACTCTATGCATAACTCCATACTTTCGGAGCAAAGCTTCCATGGCGCGGTTACAGAAATGGGTGCCTTGGTCACTGATGATAGCTCGCGGTATTGCAAACCTGCAAAAAATATTAGACCTGACAAAATCTACGACAACTCTAGAATCATTAGTTCGAGTGAGGATAGCTTCTACCCACTTTGAAACATAATCAACAGCAAGCAGAATATAAAGGAAACCAAACGATACAGGAAAGGGACCCATGAAGTCAATTCCCCATACATTAAATACCTCACAGAAAATCATAGGTTGTTGAGGCATTTCACTCTTGCGAGTGATGTTTGTACCTGCTATCTGGCACTCTTTACAAGTGCGGTAAGTCTCATAAGCATCTTTAAAAACAATTGGCCAATAGAAACCTGAGTCGAGGACTTTTCTTGCAGTTCTTTGAGGGCCAAAATGTCCTCCGACTTGAGACGCATGAGAAAATTTTAAAATGGATTCAATCTCATAGTCGGGAACACATCTTCTAATAACCTGATCACTACCAAACTTCCAAAGATATGGATCATCCCAAGTATAATATTTAGCATCACTTTTGAGTTTATGAATTGTGATCTGGATGCACCTGTAGGAAAAACACCAACAACAAGATAATTAACAATATAAGCAAACCAAGGTGTAATACCATGTAAAACCAAAAGTTGTTCATCAGGAAAGTCATCCTGAATGGGAAAAAGATCTTCATCTCTCTCTATCCTGCTCAAATGGTCAGCCACTAAGTTCTCAGCTCCACTTTTGTCTTTAATTTCTACATTAAACTCTTGGAGTAACAACATCCACCGAATCAGTCTCGGTTTTGCATCTGGCTTCTTCAACAAGTACTTTAAAGCTGCATGGTCAGTAAAAACAACAACCTTGGAACCTAGCAAATAAGATCTGAATTTATCAAGAGCAAAAACAATAGCTAGAAGTTCTTTTTCAGTGGTAGTGTAATTTGACTGTGCAGAATCTAAAGTCCTAGAAGCATAGCAAATAACATGGGCAGCCTTGTCAACTCTTTGTGCAAGGACAGCCCCAACAACATAATTTGAAGCGTCACACATAAGCTCAAAAGGGAGGGTCCAGTCAGAGGGCTGGATTATGGGAGCGGAGGTCAATGCTTTCTTCAAGAAGTCAAACGCCTGTTTGCATTTGTCATCAAAGTGGAAGGTGACGTTATTCTTCAACAAGTTTGACATCGGAAGAGCTATCTTGCTGAAATCTTTGATGAAACGCCTGTAAAAACCTGCATGACCAAGAAAAGAACGAATCTCGCGAATGCAAGATGAGTAAGGTAGTGTAGAAATCACACCAATCTTAGCAGGGTCAACAGAAATTCCTTTTTCAGAAATTATGTGACCAAGAACAATTCCCTGCTCAACCATAAAATGACATTTTTCATAATTTAAAACAAGGTTAGTTTCGATGCATCTTTCTAAAATCAAGCTTAAACTGCTCAAGCATGCATCAAAAGAAGAGCCATAAACAGTAAACTCGTCCATAAAGACTTCCATGCAATTTTCAATAAAATCAGAAAAGATACTAAGCATACAATGCAGGAAAGTGTCAGGAGCATTGCAAAGACCAAAAGGCATCCGCCTATAAGCAAAAGTATCGAAGGGACAAGTAAAAGTTGTCTTCTCTTGATCTTCCGGTGCAATATGAATCTGGAAGTAACCTAAAAAACCATCAAGAAAGCAATAATGTGATTTACCTGCTAGCCGTTCAAGCATTTGGTCAATGAACGGTAAAGGGAAATGATCCTTTCTAGTAGCCTGGTTTAGTCTCCTGTAATCGATACAAACTCTCCAGCTATTCTGCACTCTAGTGAGAACAAGTTCATTCTTTTCATTTTTGATAACTGTAAGTCCAGATTTCTTAGGTACAACCTGCACTGGGCTTACCCACTTACTATCAGAGATAGGATAAATGATACCTGCTTGCAAGAGTTTGGTTACCTCTTTCTTCACAACATCGAGAATCAAAGGATTAAGCCTCCTTTGGGGCTGCCTTAATGTTTTTGCACCATCCTCAAGTAAAATTCTGTGCATACACATGGAAGGACTAATTCCTGGAAGGTCGGCTAATGTCCACCTGATTGCCTTTTTGTGCTTCTTCAGAACCTGTAAAAGTTTGTTTTCTTGATCGAAATCAAGGTTAGAAGAAATAATAACAGGGAGTTTTTCATTACTCTCCAAGTAAGCGTATTTCAGGTTTTCAGGGAGCTCCTTTAGCTCTAAGGACGAGGACTGCTCGATGGATGGGACACTTGGGGCAGCAGGAACGTTAAGAGCATCAGCTACAAAAACAGATTCATCGACAATATCTTCACCTGTAGGAAATACGTCAGTCTGCAGGGCAGCATCAATCTCAGCACACACAACACAAAGGTTAGTGTCAGTACAATCAGAACATGAATAAACATCATTAAAACCAGATGGAAAATCAAGAGAAAATAATTCAGAAAAAGTGTCATCAACTAATTCAGAAATCAACTCAATGCGAAAAACGGAGTGTTCCTCCAAAGGATGTTTCATGGCATCAAAAATATTAAATTTTGCAACAATGTCGCCAAACTCCATGGACATGCTTCCATCATCAACATCAATTTTCGTTTTTGCTGTTTTCATGAATGGTCTTCCTAAAATGATGGGAGCTTTGCTGGACCTTTCTCCCTCCATGTCAAGAATGTAAAAATCTGCAGGAAAAATTAAATCGTTAACTTGAACAAGGACATCTTCGACTACGCCGGCAGGGCGTGTGTTACTCCTGTTCGCCAACTGAATGATTAAACCTGTAGGCTGCAAAGGACCGAGACAAAGGTTATTATAAACAGAAGTAGGCATAACATTAATGCTCGCTCCTAAATCAAGCATGCAGTCATCGAATTTACTATTTCCGATGGTACAAGGGATAACAAAAGTTCCCGGGTCCTTGCACTTTTGTGGCAAGACCGGAATAGTGAGGGCTGAAACATTTCCTTCTGATGGGCTAAAGACGTGTCTACTTATGCGTCTAGCGGTATCTTACTGCAAGTGTACAACCTATCGAAGTAATATTTAAGATTATCGATCCACAGGGATTCTATGGTTACTTAGTGCTAGATGAACTTCTAGTTTAGCTAAGGCGAATGGTTGTCACGATTGTTGTTGGTTTTTAAGACTATTAAAGGCGGAATTAAATTTAAGTTTTTAATAAAGTAATACTAAGGCGGTCGGTATGTAATTATACTAACTTAGGTGGGTCAATCTAACCTAGGCTTATAGAGATGTTCACTTAATCTATTCGGTAGAGGTTACCAGTTTAAATACCCTCAACTCACACTCTCGTGGTCTTATATCAGATCTTATCCCTAAAGCCCTATGCCTGCTCTCGCTAGCCCATAAGTGTTTAGAGGTAATTTTTGGAAACTAAGTAATTCTAATTTATCTTAAAGCGCTCTCGCTGTGTTTAATTTAAATGCCTAACTTTAGCTATCTGGTTAAAATCTCACACTCTCGTGGTCTTGACCTAACCTAATACTCTTTTCTTACTCTCGTAACGAAAAGGTCTATTTTAATTAAAAAGTATCAGCCAGAATGTTAAGTGATTAATTATTTTCAGCCTATGGTTATATTTTACCGGTTAAGTTTGTTATAACTACATACCGCCCTAAGGTGTTTAGCTACTCATCGATGTTGGACCAGGCAGAGACAGAGAATTTAATAATAACGTACTCATGGCAGAAAAATAAATAGGCATTATAACTAAATTAAATTGCAATATAATAAAAAACCTGATTAACAGATATTCGAGCAGACTCCTTCTTCCACAGATCGGAAAGCTTGGAGTAGGCGGAAATTAAAAATAAACGAATGCTGAAGGTTTAGAAACAAATAAATGTATAACAATTTCCTGATGTTGGAAATTGTTATATGGTTGGTTTGGATACAAATAAAAACGAAACAGAAACTAAAAATAATGCTGGAATGGAAATGTTGGTTCGTAAGGCAGTTTGGCAGAGCTTCCGCAGGAATTTTGAATAAAGAAGTTTGTCCTTGAGTTCCCAGAGCTTGTACTATTTATAGAGTCTTTAATGGGCTGGATCCTTGGTCCTTTGTTGCATGGGCCTTGCTGAAGTTGTTGAGGAAATGCTGGAACGTGGCAACAAAAATGGGAGAAGTCATCTTCACGTGCTGCCTTGAGGAGAAATAGGAGGAGAAGTGGTCTTCAAGTGGTGCCTTGACGTAGTCTGAGTCAAAACCAAGTTTTATCCTTGTCACGGGCGTGACAAGGTCTTCACGTTCGTAATTTGAGGATTTGAGTTGTCACGGTCGTGATGGCCCAAATTGGGGTGTCACGGTCGTGACACCCTTGTAACGATCGTGGCTGCAACAAATTATGCAGTCTTTTTGCAGGCTTCTGCCTTTCTTCATCTCCTTGTGGTCTCTTTTGTTTCTTTTCTCTTAATTCATGATTCGGCTTCACATAACGATGTACCTGCAAAATAGTAAGAAAAACTCGAGAAATCGAGTGTTAAAACGGTGAATGCGCGATAAAACGTCAATGAAATCTAGCGATATAATCGATGCGTTTTCTTGTTATCAAACTTCCCCAAACTTAAACCTTTGCTTGTCCTCAAGCAAATAGTCGGTTGAAAATCGGCGGACAAGATTTTATTCACGCATACTCATAACAAACCGTACGGTGGATCGTTTTGTCGGATAGTCCGGTACTTTGATAGAACACTACCGATACACTAATGACACAAGCAACAAGCTATGTCGTCGACTTCCCGTCAAACGAAACAATCGGCAATCAAATTACGATTTCACCTGGAGTTTTTCGATCTTATTTCGCCCGGTTTCGTTCTAGCGCAGTCACATTAAGCCCTTTGCCTTAGCACGCACGTAGTGAAGTAGCCGGTTAGCGATTTTGATCCTTTTTTAGCACGGGGTTTGGTACACGAGTGTGGTAACCCTACATATTTTATCCGATTTGGAGGTTGTGGGGGATCGAGCCGTAGCACGCCCTACCGAGTTCAGAACCAGTACCTCTGAACCAACTCGAAACGGATTCCTTCTCATATTTCTCGTTTCTTATCTGCGACCGTGTACTTTGGTGCAATTTCTTTTCATTTTGCATCGAGATATGAAGGATCATTATTGATTAGGCATCAAACGCTTATATTCATCGGCTCCCCACGTGGTTTGTGTTCAGACGGTGCTGACTGCTAGTATAAACTACTGGGGGTTACTTTTGAACTGAAACTAAAGGTGTACTCGCAATGGTGATCGGGATGGAATTGCTTAAGTAGAGAGTCAAAGATGTCAAGATTGTATTGGTCTTGTTTAATCGTTCTCGGCTTCCTAGTTACGATTCCGTAGGTAAGTCGGGTAATGCGAATAATTAAAGATTTTTCTGGTATAGCTTAATAATCGGGGAAAGCTCGAAATTAAAGAAAATAGCGCAAAGATTTGCTCATTTCATTAATTTGCTAAAAGAAATACAACGGAATTGAAAGTACAACGAAATGAAAAGTGCGGAAATGAAAGGTACCTCTCCCACACTATATCAGACATTGTCCTCAATGTTGTGATATAAATGCGGTACAAATACAGTACAAGACTAAAATGAAAAACAAACATAAAAGTAAACTATGGCTGCTGAGGACCGCGGGCTCGGCCTCTGGTGCGAGAGCGGCGCCTGGAAGGAGTCGCGTCAGGATCAGAACCGGTGCCGGAGGTAGCAGTAATGCTAATGCGGAGCGCTTCGAGCTCGCTGAAAAGTTCTCCAAACCGCTCATTAGTGGCCTCCTGGTTTGCAGCAATAGTGCCGAGTAAAGCATCATACTGCGCCTGCTGCCGTCGCTCCAGTGCGGCGTTCATCTGGTTCTGCTGATGAATCGCAAGGAGGACTTCCTCAAGGGTAACTGCGGGAGCAGGGGGCTGTCGGGTGGATGTCTCTGGGATATCCTGGACAGGTTCAGCTGCATCCATAGCGTCCTGCATCTCGTCTGCTGGAGCGTCTGCCTGATCATCATGAACCGGGGCGTGATCAGCAGCAGCAGGTAAAACAAAGAGCCAGTTGGCTCGGTTGGACGGATCGATGCGGTTGCGGGACGGCAGAGTGATGTGGTGGAAAATGGTGCCATTGACAACAGGGCTATACCTGCCATCCTCTCGCTGCGCGATCAGGTGGGCGGACCTGCAGTAGCTCTTGGTCAGGAATTCGGCGGCTAGGTGAGGCTGATTAACGAGCGCGTCACCAAGCCCCAACTGAATGGCGAGGGCGGTGACAATGCCGCCTATGAAGAACGGGGAGGAGCCTCGCTGTGCAATGGCCTGGATGTGATGAAGCATGAAAGGAGCAGCGTTGATCGGCTCGTCATGAAGAGCGCAGTATAAGAACAGAAGCTCCTTGGAGTTGAGCTTATGGTTGCTTTCTCTAGCGAAGATTGTGTTGCAGATGACCCGGTGAAAATAGCAGATCACCGGGTTGTGGATGTGTGTGGCGTTGAGGCTCTGGAAGGTGGATGCATGGGTGTTGGTTAAGTCGTGCCATAAAGTGAAAGCTTGTTCACTAAAATTATCGGGCACGCGACGGTGGGCTTCAATGCCGTGATCGAAGCCTAACAACTCGGCTATCCTGGTTTGCGGGAGATTGAACTCTTGGCCATGCAATCTGAATGTTACGATGCCGGTAAGCTGACTCTGGGAACCGGGAGGGGTGATGTAACTATAAGAGCTTAGGAACTCCAGCGTCAGAAGTTCGAAAGTAGGCTGAGGCTGATGACAGAGATCCCACAGACCGACCTTTTGCAGTAGGCTTTGAACGCTGACGAGCATTCCGAGTTCTCGCAGACAGTCAGTGGCAATGTAGCGGGTAGGTTGCACACCGCGGTTTTGGAAGCGGATGAAACGGTCTCTCTGGGTTACTCCAGCTTCACCTTCTCTAAAAGTGATGGGATCCATAACATGCAAGAGGGAAGAGTGAGGGAAGAAGGATGTTGTGAGGTTTTGTGAGAAAAATGGTAGAATGAGGGAGATAGAGGTTCGGGTTAAATACGGGAGAGTGTTAATGAGATGGGTTATGATAATGGGAGTTTAGTGAGGGTAATGGGGAGGTTACGGCAGTTAAGGAAGGAATGGGTAGTTTTTGGGTAGGTTATGGATGGAGAAGAAGAGGAGACACGATGAGGAACAGTTCTGTTTCTCACGATTCCTGTAATAGAGGTAGTCACGGTCGTGACAGGGGCGTGACGGTCGTGACACGCTAAATGAGCACGTCACGATCGTAAGATAGGTGTGACGACCGTGAGGGCATGTTTTGCTGAATAATTCCCAGAAAAGAACATTTTCTCACGTTATTCATAAATTAATAATAATTGATTTTATTTAGTAACACTTATATTAAATACACACCATATTGTATATAATTTGCAACACAGTATTATACGAACTTGCATGAAAGATTGTATACATGAAATAATGCAGGCATAACAGTATATAGAAAAAATATGTAAGTTGCTAAAAATGGAGAAATAATTGAAATTAAAGGTGCATTGCATAAAGTAAAAAAATGAAATTACAAAAACGAAAATTATGGTATGAAATTGTTGCGAAAGATAAATTTAACTAGAAACGAAAATAATGAGAAAATAAAATAAACTAAATCACTTATAGCTTTTTCAAAAGCGTTTCTTCAGGTCTTCGATGGCGGAGTCCAAATGATAGAATTGTTCGCAGGCCATGTCAGTCAATCCTATAATGTCCAATCGCATGCTCTTAATGTCTTCTTTGAATAGATTAATGTCAGTTTGGTAGGCATTGAGAGTGTTCATGATGCTTTGTAAGTTGTTAGCATAATCTCCTTGATTCACTCCAGGGGTTTCATGAACTTTGTCAGTTGGGTCAATGTCATGGTATCCAGGAGGTGTCTCAGGGTCAGTTTCAACAGCGGTCATTATATCATCTGTTATCCTGTGAGACTGAGGTGTTTCAGGAGTAGCTGGATAATCATGTGGGTTTAACTCATAAAGCCAGTTATCCTTATTGTGAACACTTACTCTAGCATGATTGGGCAATGTGAACAGGGTTACTACTTCGTTCCGGATTAGGTACTCAAAAGGTGGGCGTCCTAAATTCCTTATGATATGTCTATTGAAGCAGAATTTAAGATTCATAGGGCGGATTGTTCCTAGACGGTTGCACCTGTCCAGTTGGTACCTAAGTCCTATGGCATCAGCAATCATGGTTACAAGACCTCCTACTAATATAGGTAATTCAGGTTCTTCTTGGATGCGGGTGAAGGTTTGCATCATGAAAGGTACACCATTAACTGACTGTCCATTAGTGAAACATGACATAATAAATACTTCATCTTTAGAAACTCCGGTAATGTTTTCTTCTTTTCCAAAGAAGGTGTGGGCAAGGAATTTGTGGAAGTAACGGAGAGCAGGATTATGGATCTCATCATTATTCATGTCATTTGGTTCAGGGTGGTAGTTTCCGGTTAGAGTTCCCCAAAAGAAATCTAGCTCCACATCCATCAATTCTACCTGTGTGGTAGTAAAAGCAAATGGTCCACTAGGGAATCCTAACAAGTCAGCTAGTTCTTTATGGTTAAAGTCATATTCTATTCCAAATAGGCGGAAACTAATAAATCCTTTCCTAAATCCAAAACCGCGCTCAGGTAGGTAGAGTAAGGAGCTAAGGAACTCAAGGGTAAGCTCGCGGTAAGTCGCAAACTTATGTTGGATCAATGCATTCTCCCATCCGAGTCGGTTGAACAAGTACATGACACTATCATGTATACCTAAGGTTTCCATAGTCTTATCATCTGGGTACAGGGTCAAATCCATTTGCCTCTGTGATAACTCTTCAAACTTCATTCTTTGGTTCCTACCTCTAAATTTGGTTTCCATATAGTTAATTGGTTGGTTAGCCATGGTCAGTGCAAATATTGGGGAAACAAATCAGTGGAAAAGACTTTAGAAAATCTGTAAAAAGTGATTTAAGATAAAAATAAGAAAATGAAATGCTTAATGTAATGGCGATAATAGTAATGTAAAATAAAACTGACAAAACAACTTAAACAAATAGTAAAAACGATAAATAACAATGCTCTAAAAGAAAAGAATAGTTTAAAATAAGTAAATAAGTAAATGGGTTGCCTCCCACTAAGCGCTGTTTTTATTGTCAAAAGCCTGACGTAATGTTTTGGTTTAGATTAATCAGGGGAATTAGTGGACAATTCTAAAAGCTTTAGATTATTCGCATAATCTCTATTTTCAACTTTATGATAGTGTTTTAGACGTTGTCCGTTTACTATGAATGGTTCACTATTCTTACCCTTAATTTCTATTGCTCCACTTGGGAATACTTTAGTTATATCAAAGGGTCCTGACCATCTAGACTTTAATTTTCCAGGAAATAGCCTAAGTCTTGAATTAAAGAGGAGTACAACGTCTCCCACACTAAATTCTTTCCTAGATAGGCGTTTATCATGCCATCGCTTGGTTCTTTCTTTATATATCTTAGCATTCTCATATGCATCTAACCTTAATTCTTCTAATTCGTTAATGTCTAGGATTCGCTTTTCTCCTGCAGCATTATAGTTTAGATTGAGAGTTTTGATCGCCCAATAAGCTTTGTGTTCTAGTTCTACAGGGAGGTGACAAGATTTTCCATAAACTAGTTTGAAAGGTGTAGTACCTATGGGTGTCTTGTAAGCGGTCCTATAAGCCCATAGAGCTTCATTAAGTTTAGATGACCAATCTTTCCGAGATATGGCGACAGTCTTTTCTAAGATTTGTTTAATCTCTCTGTTTGAGACTTCGACCTGTCCACTTGTTTGTGGGTGATATGGTGTAGCCACACGGTGTCTTACTCCATACTTAGATAGTAATTTGTCAAAGATTTTTGAAATGAAGTGCGAGCCACCGTCACTTATGACTAGTCGAGGCACACCAAATCTGGGAAAGATTATATTTTTGAAAAGCTTTATTACTACTCGTGTATCGTTTGTAGGAGAAGCTATGGCTTCGATCTATTTCGAGACATAATCAACAGCTACGAGTATGTAATTATTACCGAAAGATGATGGGAATGGTCCCATGAAATCTATTCCCCAGACGTCGAAGATTTCTACTTCTAAAATTCCCTTTTGGGGAATCTCATCTCTTCTTGAAATATTGCCAGTGCGTTGACACCGATCGCAATTTATAACAGCGATGTGGACATCCTTCCATAGATTAGGCCAGAATAAGCCGACTTGCAAGATTTTTGCACAAGTCTTGGAAGTGCTTGCATGTCCACCATAAGGAGATGAATGGCATTGAGCAATGACATCTTCTATTTCTTCTTCGGGAATACATCGGCGAAAGATTCCATCTGGTCCTCTTTTGAACAATAATGGTTCATCCCAATAGTAATGTTTCAGGTTATGAAAGAATTTCTTTTTCTGCTGATAGGTTAGATCGGGTGGAAGAGCTCCTGCGGCTAGGTAGTTGACAATGTCGGCGTACCATGGCAGTCCTACAGTTGTCTGTAATGTTTCCACGGGTTCTGGTTCATTTATATCTAACCGAGCTAGGTCGCTTCCTATTTGTGCTATCAGCTGTTCATACGGAAAATCATCGTTAATCGGCACTTGTTCGGGTTTAATACCTTCTATTCTAGATAAATGGTCCGCTACGACGTTTTCAGTACCTTTTTTATCTTTTATTTCTAGATCAAACTCTTGTAATAGTAAAATCCATCTTAAGAGTCTTGGCTTAGCATCTTTCTTAGTTAATAGATATCGGATAGCAGCGTGGTCTGTGTAAATGATTATTTTCGCTCCAACTAGGTAAGAACGGAATTTGTCAAGCGCAAAGACAACTGCTAACAATTCTTTTTCTGTGGTAGCGTAGTTCATCTGGGCAGAATCTAAGGTTCTACTGGCGTAGTAAATCGCATGAAGTTTCTTTTCCTTTCTCTGGCCCAGAACTGCGCCTACAGCATAGTCACTCGCATCGCACATGATTTCAAAAGGTAATCTCCAGTCAGGGGGTTGCATGATTGGTGTGGTGATGAGGGCTGTTTTTAGAGTTTCGAATGCTTTAAGACAATCTTCATTTAATATGAACTCAGCGTCTTTCATTAATAAACCAGTAAGAGGCTTAGTGATTTTCGAGAAATCTTTGATGAATCGTCGGTAAAAACCGGCGTGTCCTAAAAAGCTTCGTATTTCTCGAACGGTTTTAGGGGGTTGAAGATCTTTTATTACTTCAATCTTAGCCTTATCAACTTCAATTCCCTTGTCTGATATTACATGACCTAATACTATTCCTTCGTTGACCATAAAATGACATTTCTCCCAGTTAAGCACGAGATTTACTTTTACACATCTTTCTAACACCATTTCTAAGTTCGATAAGCATCCTTTAAAACTTTGCCCGCATACAGAGAAATCGTCCATGAACACTTCCATGATGTTGTCTATAAAATCTGCGAAGATTGACATCATACATCTTTGAAAGGTTGCAGGAGCGTTGCATAATCCAAAGGGCATTCGCCTATAAGCGAACGTTCCATAAGGACATGTGAATGTAGTCTTCTCTTGATCATCAGGATGGATAGGGATTTGGAAAAATCCTGAGTAACCATCAAGGTAACAGAAGTAAGAATGCTTGGCTAATCGTTCTAACATTTGATCTATAAAAGGTAGTGGGAAATGGTCTTTTCGAGTGGCTTTGTTTAGTTTACGATAATCTATGCACACTCTATATCCCGTCACTACTCTTTGTGATATCGATTCGCCTTGAGCGTTTTTCACAACAGTGATACCTCCTTTCTTTGGCACTACATGTATTGGACTAACCCATTCACTATCAGAGATTGGATATATTATCCCGGCATCTAATAATTTCTTGACTTCTTCTTTTACTACAGTGCTAAGGGTTGGGTTAATTCTTCTTTGAGATTCTCTGGAGGTTCTGCAATCTTCTTCTAGCAGAATACGATGCATGCAAACTGAAGGACATATTCCTTTGAGATCAGATATGTTATATCCTAATGCAGTTGGATATTTCTTCAAGACATCTAAAAGTTTCTTTGTTTCTATAGTTCCTAAACTGGAATTTACTATAACTGGTCTTTTACATTCAACGTCTAAGAATTCGTACCTTAGGTTATTAGGTAAAGTTTTTAATCCTAATGTAGGTTTATCTTTACTTGGCATGGGATCCGGTGTAAGTGCTAAACTTTCGCTTAGACTATCATCCTGATACGGTTTTCGCCAATTATCATCTTCGAAAATCGGAGGGATTTGAATTTTCATTATTTCAGAATAAGTGGTCTCCTTCAGCTCCATTTCTCTTACACATTCGTCAATTACGTCCATTAGATAGCATGTATCCTATATAGCTGGTGATTGTAAGAATTGTGTTAAAACAAATTCGACTTTCTCTTCACCTACTTCAAAGGTTAGCTTTCCTCTTTTCACGTCTATTATAGCTCCGGCGGTAGCTAAGAATGGTCTTCCTAGTATGATAGGTGTAGTGGAGTCTTCAGAGATGTCCATGATTATAAAATCAGTAGGAATGTAGAATTGTCCTATACGTACTGGGACGTTTTCTAGTATGCCTACAGGGTATTTAACAGAACGATCGGCTAGTTGAACAGACATTTTAGTTGGTCTTAGGTCTCCCATGTCTAGCCTTTTGCAAATCGTTAAGGGCATAACACTGATACTGGCTCCTAAATCGCATAGAGCTTTGTCAATGACGAATTTTCCTATTACACAGGGTATAGAGAAACTTCCTGGATCTTTTAGCTTAGGAGGCATGTTATTCTGAATTATGGCGCTACACTCGGCAGTAAGTGTAACTGTTCCGTTATCCTCTATCTTTTTCTTATTGGATAAGATTTCTTTTAAAAACTTAGCATACGAGGGTATTTGGGTAATTGCTTCTGTAAACGGAATAGTAATATTCAACTGTTTCAGAAGTTCGACAAATTTCTTAAATTGACCCGTCGTCTTGGTACTTATTAATCTTTGAGGGTACGGAATTGGTGGTTTATAGGGTGGTGGAGGCACATAAGGTTGTTCTTTCTCCACTACCTCTCGATTGTCATCTTCCTTTTCTTTTGGATCATTCACCACTTCAGTCGGTTTATCCGGTTTTTGGTACATGGCTGGATTGTCAAGTCTTGGATCGGTAGGTCCGTCAAGTTCCTTGCCACTTCTTAATATTACTGCGTTAGCATATCCTTTCGGATTAGGTTGAGGTCGTCCAGGGAATACTCCAGCTGGTGCAGCAGTAGGTGCTTGTTGTTGAGCTACTTGTGAAATCTGAGTTTCAAGCATTTTGTTATGTGTAGCTAATGCGTCTACTTTGCTCACTAATTGTTTAATCTGCTCACTAGTGTGAATGTTTTGGTTTAAGAAGTCCTTGTTTGTCTGAGATTGGCTAGCTATAAAGCTCTCCATCATCAATTCAAGGTTCGATTTTCTAGGGATATTAGGAGCAGTCTTTTGATATCCTGGTGATGTAGCTGGTGCTTGACCTGGTGCGTAATAAGCATTGTTATTCTTATAGGAGATGTTCAGATGATTCTTCCAACCTGGGTTGTATGTGTTTGAGTAAGGGTTTCCTTGAGCATAATTCACTTGATCAGTGGGAGTTCCTGTCAATAGTTGACAATCAGAAACTTCGTGTCCTGGTGTAACCCGGTGAACTGACTTTAAACAATGTTGCGGATAGCAAGAGTCGCCACCGACTTTTATTTTATCCATAAGGAAAGTTTATAAAAGAACAGGAAAGACCTTAGAGAATATTTTGGGTCCGGGGGGTAGGTTATGAAAAGGGAAGGTATTAGCATCCTTTTCATCCATGGTTATCCATGGGCTCTTAGGTACTTAAGCTCACTTTTGAATTGTTTTGAAATTGTAGTGTGTGAATAGAAAATTTTCAGAATAGTTAATAAATAATCCATGTAAGGATGTGTTAAGAACTTGTTTGAAAACTTGTTGAAAATTTGTTTAAGTGCGAAACAGTTTTGAAGTGAGCAAGCACCTAGGAGTAACCTACCCTAATGTTTAAAGGTCTTTCTTATTCTTCATTCTTTCCTTTAGTAAGACTATCCCTACTATAATGGAGTAGGTAGTCCTTACTTTGGATGTTAAGGGATATGTGAGGGACAATTTGACTTTGAAGGCCATTGTGGGATGTAATAAGCACATATAAGGGACCATCATCATTTTTCGAAAGGGACTCGATTCGTAAAGGCAACCATAAGGGACTTTGATGATTTTTCTATTTGAGGGACTTGCTTTATACACCCCACTTAACCATTATTCGTAGGCAACTTGAGGGATATCCTTAGGAAGTGAGACGGCGATTAAAATCGACTTACGTGTGTGACGTGTTTATTTTAATTATCTTTATTTAAAAGTGATCTAAATTTATTTTAATATTACATACATGTTGTTACACCCCCTAATTACTAACCATAATAATAATTAAATAATTAAACAACTTTACATCCAAGAAACAATTACAAAATAATAAGCAAAATAATTAAATAGCAAAGATAAATAAAATATAAATAAGCAATAATAAATAATAAAGGGGGTTAATTCTAAGTTTACTCGGCAAGACATCGCATCTTGTGCTTACGTATCCTTACGGGAGTGGAATCAGAGTAATCGTAGTTCCCCTCAAAAGGGAGGTTAGAGATCTCTTGACAGTGGTCAAGGTCTCAAGGGGAATAAACGCGCCTTAAGGACACGCTTACGCGGAGTGTAGGAACTCCAAATTTCTACGTTGAAATGTTAAGTTGTAATTAGGGTTAAATTAGGGATTCCACGGCGGGAAACCCTAAAATGAGCGCGGCGGCTCTTTGACCTAATGCTAGGGGTAAAATTGTAATTTTGTCCACGGCGAGACATGTATGAAAATTTAGGGTTTGTAAGGTGAAAGGGTTTGAAGTTGAGGACTATTGGCGCGGCGACCAAAAGCTAGACCTAACCTTCGGATGAGTGTAGTGTGACAGAATAATTGATGAATGCGTGAGAAACTAATCATACAAGCAGAGAAGTAATAACAGAAATTAAAACCATATACGCAGAAATTTAAAGGCAGAAATTAGAACGCGATTATTAGGGTTCGCGAGGTTACAACCGAGAAGAAGTTACAATAATAATAAAACTTAAATAAAACACCACGCATGAGCTGCAAAAGATGAACACTGTTAATAAGCAAAGTTAGACGGTAATTGGACGAGTCAGGAGAAAAAGTGCAATATTGAAGATTTTTGTTGTTTTTAAAGAAAAGGTGTTAATTATATTTATAAAAGAAAGAGTAATGTTAATTTTAAAAATATTTTAAATTTAATCTAAAAAAAATTTTTAATTTACCTATTAAAATGATTTTTAAGTTATTTATTTGGAAAAAGTTTTTTATTTTTATTATATGAAAAGAGGTTTTTAATTTTATTATAAAAAAGGATTTTAAAGTTTTTTATTTATTTGTAAAAAAAGGTTTTAAGTTTATTATAAAAAAGCTTTTTCTAACTATTATCTTATGAAAAATAATGCCAATGTTAGTCTTAAAAAAAAAAATAATAAAGTTTAAACTAAATATATAAAAAAAAGAAAAAAAGGGTAAAAAGAAATAAAGGGGTTGGGCCGGTCATCACTCCCGGACCCAACCCGGTTGATGTAAGTGTGGAATTTAGGGACTAGGGTTTCAGAAACCCCAATCTCTTCTTCGCGGCGCATGCTTCCTTTGTCTTCTTCCTTCATTTTGCTGCGATTCCCTCCTCAATCATGTTGGAAATCCTGAAATCAAACCAACCAATGTCAAAAGTGACAACATTATGTTCTTTGCTTACGTTTCTCGTTCGCGATCGATATTGAGGGGAGGCGATGATGACGATGTTCTGAGCTTCAGAGGAAGGTATTTGCTCGCCGATCTTTAAACGGCGCCGGTGAATCCTCTTCACTCGTGTTGCCTCGTTTTGATCTCTCTCCCTCTCGCGGCCACTAGGGTTTGGTGTTCTTTGCCGTTTTCGTCAGTTCGGGTTTCACCATGGTGAGATTGTCCTTTTTTATAATTTCCGATTTGACTCTCTTTTGGGCCTTAGATTTGCGTTATTTTCCACTGAGACATGATTTCCCTCAAATTGATTTGATTTTCTAATTGGGATCCTTTGATTGACTGGAGACTTTCCTTTTTCGGATTTATGCTGATTGAATTCGTTTTGATTTTATCTGGATTTGCTTCGATTAAAATTGGATAACTGGATTCATTTTGATTTGTGGATATCCTATATTGACTTGTATTTTTCTGGATTTTCAGATGCGATTTGGGCCTTCCTGATTGGATTTTTCCTCCGATAGTTCTCTTTACTCTTCTGGTTTACTGTCATGAGCTCTGTTAACTTCTTTCTCTTCATCTTTCAGGATGGTACTACGCTTTGGTCGAGTCAAACGCAGTCGAGGAAGGGTTGTGAGGCGATGATGTTTTCCGTGCTGAGCCCGGCTTCCTGCCAATTTTCGGATTTCAATTGCGGGATTGCTTATCCTTGTGTCTGCTGTTCCAGTGGCATATGAATTCCATGATGTTATTTCCTTTGTTGTTTTCAGACTTTGGCCCTTTGAGATTCGTTGCAGGATTGGCTATCAAAGCCGGATGCAGTTAATTGGGACTCTCTGTTGTGTCTATTATGGGCTTGTTCATTTGATTTATGATTAATTTTCTTGTTCTTCTTTCAGAATTGGTGCTAACACTTTGGTTGAACCCAAATTGCCGAGAAGGTAATGATGATACTCGTCTGAACTGTTGGAACTTCACCTTGCGACATTCGGTACTGCATTTGATTTGCAAAACAATTTGTGACTTATCTTGGAGCTGTGATCTTAGGGCAATGATGCTCTGACTGAGCCCTTGTCCTTTTCATGCGCGCCTCGCTTGACTGGTATGATTTGTGCTATGATTTGTGCTGTTGTCTGATGCGATTCGGTGTGGTTATTCACGTTTTTTGTGACTTGCAATTCGAACTGGTTTGAATTGCGAACGGGCTACCTTCTGAGGTATTTTGGCTGTGATATCAAATTGAAACTTGCTTTTAACTGATGCTCCTGAACTTTTTGATACATTGTTTGATGCAGTTTGGTTTCTAACCTGTTTTTTTCTGATAAGGATTAGTAGCAGCTTTCTGTTCATATTTGGGATTTGACTTTGCAGTTTTGTGGTTATTCCTGTCCGTGACAGATTTGTTTGACTTATTTTTCCCTTGTTGAACTAGTTTCACTGTCATGAGTTTCTTGTTTGGTTTAGAGCTGATGCAGGTGTTCTTAGTCAGTGGTGGGTTTCTTTGAAAACTCTGATACTGTTTTGATGCTTGCATTTCAGGTATTGACGAATTTTGAACACAAAGTGGCTCATACCCGTCGGCATCCGGGTTTATGACCAAGCTGATTGTGCTGCTTTACCCTTGTATCAGTTTGGAAACCAAACTTGATGAATGAATCCAAATACGGAAAAAACGAATCAGTCCCGCTTCTTTTATCTCTTTTATCTCTCGGTTGTCCCGCATGATAAGAACAGATGACACTTGACCTGACGCCAACGGCGCGGATTGGTAACGGGGGTAGGACGCAGCTTCGGTTGTGCCACTCCCGGCACTCGATGATGACGCTGTTCTGAGAGTGTCGAAAACAAACTTCTAACCCTTCTCTGTTTCTGTTTTGTTCTGTTTCTCTTTGTGCAGGTTAATCAGAGATTTGCGGTGAAGATCGAGGGACATCATGAAGACTTAGAATTCTTTAGGACTTAGGGCTTTTTAGGATAGAAGTAACATCTGTAGTTGAAATTTTACAGCAATTCAGAATGTGAAACAATTTATTCCTTTTTGTATCATGATATCTTTTATGAAATGAAAATGTCAGAACTTCATTTATATATCCATGACTGTTCAGCTTTGAATTTATATTTATTTCTTAGTTATAAATTATAAACGTTTGCGAATAAATCCACAAATATTTAAAATCATTAACTTAGTCATAAACCATAAATATTCACGAATGATATTCTTGTCTGTGTACTTGTCTCGCCCGTAATCCTAATCTCATCCACTGATTAAATTCACTTGCATTCCAACTTAAATTCTAGCCAGCAATTTCATAACCAAACACGGATGTGCGCCATGGTCACAACATTTTCAGCATCAACAGCAAAACTAATCGTAATTAAACTCCACTGACCAAATGCCAAATCTCAATATGATCAGAACTGGTGATTGATAAATGCCTCAAAACCATAACGCATCAAATGCCTCAGAATTTTAATAACAGCCCGGCTTCAAGGAATTGGTAGAATTTGTGTAAAATGACCAAAATACCCCTGGGACCAAATCTCTCTTTGATGTTGGCAAAAAAAAAATCATGAAGTTTGACTTTGGTTTGACCACAGTTGACCTCAGTTTGACTTTTTAACTGCATTGACTGCTTTTGACTTATCTGATCATCTGACTGAGCAAACTTTTGAGAAAAGTCTTGAAACTTGACATGGGGGTTCTTATACACATATAAGATGTTATGAAGCTCACTTGAAGTCTTGGAAGTCCATTTAGCCTGATTAAAGTCAAAACCCTAGTTTTGGATGCACTGCTTAGGAGGTGCATTGTCTGAGGGAATTGTCAACTCTTCTGACCAATTGTGAACTTTGTGAACCTTGTGAATCTTCATAAGATATCTTGTGATACTCATGGGAGGTATTGTGAAGCTTGTGAACCTTGTGAACATCATGAAGTGGCTTTGTAGGCCCCATGACCCTTAGGAAAGCTTTGTAAACATTGTATCTTGTGAACCTTGTGAACCTTCAAGAAGCAACCTATGGACTTCATGAACCTCATGAAAGGTCTTGAAAGCACTGTGGGACTTGCGAACCTTGTGAACCTTCATAAAGTAGCTTGTGGACTTTATGAACTTCATGAAAGGTTATGCAAGTTGTTGGAGAACTTGTGAACCTTGTGAACCTTCTTAGAACACAAAGTCTTGTATTGTGAGGGCAAATTTTGGGGTGCAACAGCTGCCCCTGTTCAATTTTCTGAAACCTGAGGGGTTAGATTGGTATATTTGCCAGTCGTAACCTGGAAGGTTGAAGGGGATTGAACATAAAAGCCCAAAAATTTGCACTCACCAGTGCACTAGAGTGGTACAGATGGCTAGTTGAATATGATTGAGTGGGCTTAAAGATGCCACTAGGGGGGGAGCAGTTCAAAATATGGGTGTATGGTGAAAGCTGTCAGGAGTCTGGAATAATAATGATGTAGCAGCATGTCTTCATGAGGATAGAGCAATCAATAGTGATAACCCTAAAGCAGTCTTGAAGCAATGATATGATTTCAGGAGGATAGAACAATGAATGGCTCTAAAGCAGTCTTGAAATAATAATGTAATTTCAGGAGGATAGAGCAATGGATAACTCTAAAGCAGTCTTGAAATAATTAGATGGCTTCAGGAGGATAGAGCAATGAATAGCTCTAAAGCAGTCTTGAAGTAGTAATATGACCTCATGAGGATAGAGCAATGAATAGCTCTAAAGCAGTCTTGAAGTAATAGGATGATTTCAGGAGGATAGAGCAATCAGTAACTCTAAAGCAGTCTTGAAGTCATGAGAGGCTATCAGGAGGATAAAATAACCCTGAGGTTACAATAAAGCAGTCCCAAAGTAATAAGAAGCTCATCAGGAGGATAAAGTAACCCTGAGGTTACAATAAAGCAGTCCCAAAGATCATAAGCTTGTTTGTTGGATAATTAACCTGAAAACAAGGTAGCATTCTGTATAACAACATTAGTTTATGCTTTATGTATGCATGTATGACATGATGCACTTAGGTAATGTACTATAGACATATATGTTATGGTATGATGTAAATGATGTATGTATGCTATGACACTGCTGGAAGTGTCTGGATATCCTTGTATAACAACTGCTGGCCAAGGAAAATAAATCCCGATTCGTTGTTGAAGAATACATAACCCTCCGTCTGCTGGGGATAACAAGGTATAGATAACCTCCCGTTGTTGGGGATAACAAGGTATAGATAACCTCCCGTTGTTGGGGATAGTAGGGTATAGATAACCTTCGTTTTCGTTTGATAGTAGGATAAGTATAACATCCCGTCTTCGTTCATCGTGCCCTTATTGGAAAGTAATTTCCCGTATATCCGTATGAGGATAAAAGAGATGGATATAAATTCCAGGGGAGATTAGACTTTGTGAAAATGGATTAGTCCTACTGATGGTTTGTAACTGTCTTGTAAAGATGAACCGGCGAAGCTTCGTTGAAATCCTTCCCTCGTTCGTCCTTAGTAAATACTATTACTGCATTTTCATGCATTTCTGGTAAACATCAATTATATTAAAAGCATACATGCATTTCTGGTAAACATCAATCATATTCAAAGGCATACATACATTCAAACACAACCAATGGACGTTTCGCTTATGTAAATAGGGTAAAAGTAAATCTGGATTCAAAAGATGGAATTTATTTATATCAAAAGTGACCCATACACGGGTAAGTTTGTACAAGGAGACATAAACCCTAGTAAGAGAATTTTGTCATGAAGTTTTACAAAAAGAATCAGCTATGTGGGAAATAATCCTATTGAGTTTCAATTCTACTATTGCCACTCAAGTATCTCATCTTCTTGCTGTTGAGACGGAAACGATTGGATTGAGCTTTATCTGTTTGAGCTTGAGTAAGTAGTACAACTGGTTGCAGTTTCATGAGTGATCCAAACGAGACATAGTCATACGCTTTAATCCTTAACTTTTGCCTGGATTGCCCTTTCAGGTTTTCAATCCACCGGGATACCCTTTTTTGCCCAAGCCGCCTTTTCAGGTTTTCGACTTGCCGGGTGTACATCTTTTTATATATATATCCCTAATTTTTGCCCAAACCCTTTTGGTTTGCCGGGATGCCCTTATTTTTGCCTAGGCCTGTCAACCTAGCGGGTCTCTTTTTATGCGTAGTATTTTTTAACTATGTCTGCGTTTACAGTTTGTGGGAAGTCTTCACCATCCATTGTAGTCAGTATCATGGCACCTCCTGAGAACACTGTCTTGACTACAAATGGTCCCTCATATGTTGGAGTCCACTTGCCCCTAGGATCACCCTGTGGTAATATGATACGCTTGATTACCAAGTCACCAGCCTGATATACCTTTGGCTTAACCTTCTTGTTAAAAGCTTTGATCATCCGTTTCTGGTACATCTGGCCATGACAAACTGCTGCTAACCTTTTCTCATCAATCAAATTTATCTGGTCAAGTCGAGTCTGAATCCACTCATCTTCATCCAAGCCTGCATCCTTCATAATTCTCAAGGAGGGGATCTGAACTTCAATAGGCAGAACTGCTTCCATACCATAGACTAAGGAGAATGGGGTTGCCCCTGTTGAAGTACGTATTGTAGTACGATAACCATGCAGAGCAAATGGTAACATCTCGTGCCAATCCTTGTAAGTAATAGTCATCTTCTGTACAATCTTCTTAATGTTCTTATTAGCAGCTTCAACTGCCCCATTCATCTTTGGACGATACGGAGAAGAGTTGTGATGCTTAATCTTGAACTGCGTACAGAGATCAGTAATCATAGTGTTGTTCAGATTAGAGCCATTGTCAGTGATAATCCTTTCAGGGATACCATACCTACATATGAGATTATTCTTAATGAACCGAGCCACAACATTCTTAGTCACAGATGCAAATGAAGCTGCCTCTACCCACTTCGTGAAGTAATCAATAGCAACCAGGATGAAACGATGCCCATTAGAAGCAGTAGGCTTAATCTCACCAATCATATCAATGCCCCACATGGCAAAGGGCCAAGGAGCAGTCAACACATTCAATGGAGATGGAGGTACATGTACTTTATCAGCATAGATTTGACATTTGTGACATGTTCTGGAGTGTTGATAGCAATCAGCTTCCATGGTAGACCAATAGTAACCTGCTCTCAAAATCTTCTTTGCCATGGTATGACCACTAGAATGAGTGCCAAAGGTCCCATCATGCATCTCTTCCATAATTTCTGTAGCTTCCTTCTTATCCACACAACGAAGCATAGTTGAATCATGATTACGCTTATACAGAATGCCATTACTCAGAAAGAACTTAGCAGAAAACCTTCTCAGGAACTTCCTATCTTTGACAGATGCCCCTTCAGGGAACTCCTGAGCTTCAAGATAGTTTTTCACTTCATAGAACCAAGGCTTCTCCTCTGCCCCTTCAGTGTCAATCTCTTTGCAGTATGCAGGCTTCTCAAATCTATCAATGGTAATCTTGGGAGCTTCATCACCCCAGCTGATCTCAAACATAGATGCCATGGTGGCCAATGCGTCTGCCAACTGATTCTCTCTTCGTGGAATATGTCCAAAAGTAATCACTTTGAAATGTGGGATCAAAGACAACACATGTTCTCTGTAAGGAATGAGATTATCATGCTTTGTATCCCAATCTCCTTTAATCTGACTTACTACCAGAGCTGAATCTCCATACACCTCAAGGAACTGAATCTTCATATCAATAGCAACTTGCATACCCATGATACATGCCTCATACTCAGCCATGTTATTGGTACAATAGAAACAAAGTCTGGCAGTAATCGGGGTATGACAACCTTCAGGGGAACTAATCACAACACCAACACCATTACCATGTGCATTGGAGGCACCATCAAAAACCATAGTCCATCGGGATCCTTGTTCAGGTCCGTCATATTGTCCAGGTTCTTTGGTAACAGACATAATGTCTTCATCAGGGAACTCAAAATTCATTGACTGGTAATCACCTACTGCTTGGTGAGCCAAATGATCAGCAACAACACTCCCCTTAATGGCCTTCTGAGTAGTATACTGTATATCATATTCCGTCAAGATCATTTGCCATCTTGCAATTCTTCCGGAGAGAGCAGGTTTCTCAAATATGTACTTGATTGGATCCATCTTCGAAATCAACAAGGTAGTATGGGTCAACATATACTGTCTTAGTCGGCGAGCAGCCCATGCCAAAGCGCAGCAAGTTTTCTCGAGCAGTGAGTATCTTGTTTCACAGTCGGTAAACTTTTTGCTAAGGTAGTATATTGCCTGCTCTTTTCGACCAGACTCGTCATGTTGCCCCAATACACACCCCATTGAGTTGTCTAATACTGTTAAATACATAATCAAGGGTCTTCCATCAACTGGTGGCATTAAAATTGGAGGTTCTAGCAAATATCTCTTGATTTCATCAAAGGCAGTCTGGCACTCATCATTCCATTCCATCACCTGATCTTTCTTCAACAACTTGAAGATTGGCTCACAGATGGTAGTTAATTGGGAAATAAATCTTGCAATGTAGTTCAATCGTCCCAAGAAACCTCTAACCTCCTTCTCAGTACGGGGAGCTGGCATCTCTCGTATAGCTTTCACTTTTGCAGGATCCACTTCAATACCTTTTCCACTGACAATGAAACCCAGGAGCTTTCCAGATCTAACTCCAAAAGTACACTTGTTTGGATTTAATCTCAACCTGTATTTCTTCAACCTCTCAAACAACTTGTGCAGATGATCAAGATGTTGTTCTTCATTCCGAGACCTGGCTATCATATCATCCACATATACCTCTATCTCATGATGAATCATATCATGAAACAAAGCCACCATGGCACGCTGATATGTTGCCCCTGCATTCTTCAAACCAAATGGCATTACCTTATAGCAAAAGGTGCCCCACTGTGTCACAAATGTAGTCTTCTCCATATCTTCAGGTGCCATCTTGATTTGATTGTAACCAGAGAAACCATCCATAAAAGAGAATACCTTATGCTGAGCAGTGTTGTCTACCAGGATATCAATATGAGGAAGTGGAAAGTCATCTTTAGGGCTAGCCTTGTTCAGATCTCTGTAGTCTACACACATACGTACCTTACCATCTTTCTTAGGAACCGGTACCACATTTGCAACCCACTGAGGATAAGAAGTTACGGCCAAGAACCCTGCATTGAACTGTTTCATTACCTCTGCTTTGATCTTTTCTGACATTTCAGGACGCATACGACGAACCTTCTGCTTCTTTGGACGACAATCTTCTTTCACTGGCAAACGGTGAACCACAATGTCTGTATCCAACCCTGGCATATCTTCATAAGACCAAGCAAAGATCTCCACATAGTCACGTAGCATCTGAATCAACCTGCTCTTGACACTGTCCTCTAAATCAGCCCCTATTTTGACCTCTTTTCTGTTTTCTTCAGTTCCCAGATTCACAACTTCGACTGGCTCCTCATGTGGCTGTATAGCTTTCTCTTCTTGTTGTAACAACCTAGCAAGCTCTACAGGTATTTCACAATCGTCCTCGTTTCCGTCTTCAGTTTGATAGATTGGATTCTCGAAATTGTAATTGGCAATAGTAGAACTGTTATCAACTGGATCCAGAGTGGATGAGGATCTGCATTTTAGTGACGTGGGTGTGTGTAAGAACACATAGCTGATAAAGCAAAAATAAAAGAAAAAGAAAGACAAGGAACACAATATTTACGAAAACGAAACGTCCACTGATTTTATTGAATGAAGTATGCAAATGAAATGACAACCCGTAACAAGCACACCATTGTGCCCCGGGTAAGGCACATGGCTTGAAAGTTTTAATTGTTCCAGAAATTACAAATTTAAAAACATAACACAGTAATAGTATTTACTCCTGACTAAAGGAGATAGGGATAACATCTTCAGCTTTCCAATTATTGAGTCCAACACCCACAGTAGGAAAAATCCATGCCTCCAAGTTGTAGTCTTCATCTTGATCTCCCACAGCATTGATAACCCCTTGATTGGTGATACGAACAGCACGGGCACGACGGACAGCCTTCTGGGACTCTGCAGTGAAACCCAAACCAAACTTGTCAGACTTGTATGGAATATCAGGAAGCTGACCCCAAATAGTACAACCACCTTCTTCCACCACAGCTTTTGCATCATTGAGGGAGGCCATTGCCGTTGTTGGAGGGTTTCTGATGACCACAGGAACCTTCTTCACAGCAGGAGGAGTCACACAATCCTTAACAGCCCAGGGAACCACTTCAAATGACTGACATGGAGTTTCAATGTATTCACCTTCTACTTCCAGATACTTGAAAGTGTTTACATGGCTGACAAAGTATTCTTCCTCTCCAAAGACAGTAACAACTTTTCCATTCACTGGATATCTCAACTTTTGATGTAATGTGGAGGTCACAGCACCTGCCCCATGGATCCAGGGACGACCAAGCAGACATGAGTACGAAGGACGAATATCCATCACATAGAATGTAGCAGTAAACACCTGAAAGCCAACCCTGATTGGAAGATCAATTTCCCCATGCACTACTCTTCTAGAACCATCAAAAGCCTTTACCACAATATTACTGGGCTTCAATACCGTATCTTCAGGACTCAGCTTGTTCAGGACTTCCTTAGGAAACACATTCAGAGAGGAACCATTGTCTATCAGCACATGAGACAGGGTAGTGCCCCTGCATTCAATTGAAATATGCAAGGCCCTGTTATGATCCCTCTTGGCAGGGGTCAAGTCAGCATCAGAAAATCCTAACCCGTTGTCATAGGTCAGGTGAGCAACACGATTCTCAAACTGGTCCACAGAAATTGCACTGGGTACATGAGCCATCTTTAGAAACTTGATCAATGACTTGGCATGAGTCTCAGAACATAATAACAGGGAGAGCATAGAAATCTTTGAGGGAGTATGCCCCAGCTGATCAACAACATCATAATCACTCTTGCGAATGATTTTCAATACTTCTTCCATCTGCTTAGAGAGGTCATCAGCAGCTGGCACATCAGTAGATACAGGCTCAATAACAGGACCCTTGCCCCGAGCATCAGTGGTGGAAGTAACAGCAGGAGTAACTGCACTCTTAGAAGCAACTGGAGGAGAGAAGACTCTTCCACTACGAGTGATCTTGCTAGATCCAGCAATATTATCAATGTCAACAGGCATATCAGGTAAAGGCTCCTGCTTGACACCATGGATGTAAACATCAGACCCATAGTGCCAAGGCACAGCTTTGTCGGATGTATAAGGAATAGGACTAGGAGTGGTAATGATCAGAGGAGCTACTCTGGCTTTAGCGACAACTTTCACAGGACCTTCAGCAGTAATCTTGATTGGGCCCTGATGAGTGATTTTAATGGGACCCTTTGAAGTGATTCTTAGTGGTACTTTGTCAACCATGTCAACCTCTTCAATCTTCTTACCCTGAGTCAGATGATCCACCATACTTTCTACAGATGCTGGTCTTCTTTCAAACACTATAGTATATTTATCCATGAGACGTTGAATCCCATCTCTCAAAATGAAGCAACTATCCGGCTTATAGGTACAATATAGACAATCTTCATGACAACCTGGAAAGATCCCAGCTCGTACTAACCTCTTTTTGATAACAGACAATGGTGTGCTCAACTCCATAACTGAATAGACATGCAGATCTTCATCAATATCTTCATCAATGGCGTTGACAGTCTTCTCGTGATTTGGCATTGGAGCTGTAATCACATTTGGAGTACCTGGTGGATCAAACTCAATTTCTCCAGCATCGATCATATCCTGAATTTTGTTCTTCAAGACCCAGCAGTTATTAGTATCATGTCCTGGACAGTTTGAATGATATGCACATCGTGCATTGGGATTGTACTTGGGAGAGGTAACATTGGGATTCTGAGGAGCCTCCCTCAGGGTAATAAGTTCAGCCTT
Source organism: Lathyrus sativus (assembly GCA_963859935.3). Classification (NCBI taxonomy): domain Eukaryota; kingdom Viridiplantae; phylum Streptophyta; class Magnoliopsida; order Fabales; family Fabaceae; genus Lathyrus; species Lathyrus sativus. The sequence continues at coordinate 569,896,955 of OZ012739.1, forward strand.
CAACAAGTGTTGCAATGCCTGAGCCATTGACATGTTGATCTTCGTGAACTGTCTTCTAGCCCTCTGTTGGTTGCCTTGAGGCTGCTCTGTTGTTGCAGGAGTTGGATTTGAAATATGAACTGCACTAACAGACTGATGCCTTCTGTTACGATCAGGCTGACCATACACAGCATTAGATTCTTTCTTCCCAGTGGGAGGCTTCTTTGCAGCACCTGATGAAGAAGTGCCCACTTGGATCTTACCACTCTTGATACCATTCTCTACTCGCTCTCCTGTCATGATCAACTCAGTGAAGCCAGATGATGAGCTTCCAATGAGATGACTGTAAAACGGACCATTCAGCGTACACATGAACATATCAACCAACTCCCTATCAGTCAAAGGGGTTGAACTCTTCCAGCTAAGTCTCTCCACTTCTGAGCATACTCCTTAAAGCTTTCTTTGGCACCCATAGACATGCTTTGAAGCTGCATGCGAGTGGGGGCTAAGTCAGCATTGTATTGATACTGCTTGTAGAAAGCTTCAGCAAGGTCATTCCAATCTCTGATGTTGACACTCTCCAACTGATAATACCACTCTAGCTGAGCTCCAGATAAACTCTCTTGAAAGAAATGGATCCACAACTTTTTATCAGCAGTGTGGGGTTGAATTCTTCTGACATAAGACCTCAGATGCAATTTGGGACAAGAGACCCCATCATAGGCAACAAATGTAGGAACTTTGAATCCAATGGGTATGACCACCCCAGATATCAAGCTCAAATCCTCAAAATCCAGCCCAGATGATTTCGGTAATTCCATAGCATCCATTCTATCCACCAGCATCTTGAATTTGTCTTCGTTAGGCTCATGGTAGTAGTTAGCCTCAGAATCAGAGTCCCCCATAGTGTTGTGGAGACTGCCTCTCTCCTGCTCAGATTCTTCAGATTCATAGTCTTCAACCTGTTCCTTGGTCTTGTCAGGACCTTTGAACCTTCTTCCCATGTTGAGCAACCCAGCAGACCTTCTAGCCTTCTTAGTCTTCTTGGCCAGCAGTGTCTTCAATTCATCCTGCCCCTTGGATAGGTTCAGGATCAGCTCTTGGAACTGTGCATTCTGTGCCTGGAGATCCTTAACTGATTGTTCAAGAGCCATTGCTGAAATAAACAGCGAGAAGATGAGAAACCTGTGCACAATTATAAACCTGTGATGCAATGATATGGGAATGCATATGCAATGTTTTCAAGGACCGCAGGATTTAAATTTGCTTAAACAAACGAGAAAGTAACTTTTTATTAGTAATAACTTGTTTTGCCTTTTAGGCTTACAAAAAATGAAAACGAAATAAGCACAAAAGATGGGGTTTTAAGTCTCCCATGGACGTTTCCTCTTTGTGTTGAGGTATGAGTTAAGGTTTCGTTCCTCATGAAGTAGCTTTGTTAGCTCTAGGATCCTTGCTTGGCTTGCTTTGTAATGAGCCTCGAAAGTATCCCTTTGCTCTTTCAGTTGGATCCATGATCTCTGCAAGTCTTCCATACCAGTAGGCATGTCTGGGTGAAGGATGGTATAAGCTGTGTCTCCTTCAGCAACAGGTTCCATGGTAACTGGTAGGATGGCAGGATATGGCATCATGAGTGTCTGAGCACGACATCGTACCCATCTGAGATAAGCCTCCATAGGAATGGTGTACTTAGGCTCCAGTGTCTTGCTGTCAATCCTGTTTACCTTTCCCCAAGCTCGTATGAATCTTTGACGGTAACCCTGAAGATCGTTGTCGTAGTCAAACACAATGCCCTGAATCAACTTGTCATGTGGACCATCGCTCCGGGCGTAACCAAACTGTCGTAAAGCTAGAGATGGGTTGTAGGTGATGCCTCCTCTTATGCCTAGAAGTGGTACATTAGGAAACTCCCCACAACGGTCAATGATGGTGACATTCTCCATAGATCTGGAGCACCAATGGATGTCTGAGTGAGAAAGTGACATGATCCTCTTGGACCATCTGAACCCTTGCTCATTCTTCATTACTGAGCGAGGAAGGTGAGAAATAAACCACCTAGAAAGTAAAGGTATGCAGCACATCAAAGTTCCTCTTGCCCTTGTAGTACGGGTGTGAAGAGAATGTAGGATGTCTCCAAGTAAGGTAGGCACTGGATTGTGACTCAGGAATATGTTGATGGCATGAACGTCTATGAACTGATCAGGATTGGGGAACAACACTAAGCCATAAATCAATAAGGCTAAGATCTCCTCAAAAGCATCGTAGCTCATAGCCTTCAAGAACATTTGAGCTTTATCCACTAATACCTTGGCAAGAATACCTTTAACTCCACTTCTCGTCTCTAGAACAATGTCAGACTTCTTCAGATGTAGAGCTGCAGCAATAACTTCTGGTTTAAGCTCCTTCTCTAAGCCTGTGAATGGCTTCTGATCAAGAACAGGTATACCCAGAAGTTTAGAGAACTCCTCCATGGTTGGAACCAGCTGATAATCAGGAAATGTAAAGCAATGGTGCTTAGGGTCAAAGAACTGAAACAGCACACTCATCATGTCTTCACTGAACCCTGAAGTAACTAGATCCAATAAGTGACCATGTCTCTTGTTGAACTGGGAATGATCAGGCACTAGGGAAACCAACTCCTTGAGCTTAGCAGGTATCCCTACAAAGTTGATCCTGATGGTGTTTCTACGAGCAGAAGCCATGACCTGCAACAAAGAACAAAGATAAATCCTTTGGTCCTTGAAATGGTTAGGGAAAATGATATGCTTATGATGCATGATGATGTCATGATGTCATGCTCAATCACAAACATGTGGCACACACAAACAAGTCACACCATAGCCCTAGGTTTAAAGGCTTGCATGAGGTTCAAAGGCAAGTACCTTCCCCTGAAGTTAGATGGTTCATCCTGTCCTACAAAAGTAACCAGGTTCTAAGGGATCTCAATATCATTGATCCTTCACAAGGGTGGTTGTTCAGAAGGCAACTTACTTGCCAACCAAATCCCTCCAAGTTTAAGATCTCAATGAGCGTAGTATCGAGTGTCAACCAACTTCAGTCTGCACCAAAGCCGGTTACCTCACTACTTTCTAAAGGCCAAGATGAGTTAACTAGGGTTCTAAAAGTCAGTTAGTGCATTGACAACATATGGCAGCCTCAATATTATCCTCAACTTGACTTAAGGAATATAAGCACCAACCAAGAAGTCGCACTAACTATGGCCACCAGATCAACCGTATCGATATACGTCGTACAGTTTCCTTGGTCTATTGCCATTTACCTAAGGTACACTAGATCCGGGTTAGGACCTTTCACACATAAGAGCACCCCAACAATATAATAATAAAGCAAACAAGGCAAACAATTTAAAGTGATCTTAATTCCTAAGGGTACCCCTCTTAAATAGATCCCCAGCAGAGTCGCCAGTTCTGTAACCCGGTGAACTGACTTTAAACAATGTTGCGGATAGCAAGAGTCGCCACCGACTTTTATTTTATCCATAAGGAAAGGTTATAAAAGAACAGGAAAGACCTTAGAGAATATTTTGGGTCCGGGGGGTAGGTTATGAAAAGGGAAGGTATTAGCATCCTTTTCATCCATGGTTATCCATGGGCTCTTAGGTACTTAAGCTCACTTTTGAATTGTTTTGAAATTGTAGTGTGTGAATAGAAAATTTTCAGAATAGTTAATAAATAATCCATGTAAGGATGTGTTAAGAACTTGTTTGAAAACTTGTTGAAAATTTGTTTAAGTGCGAAACAGTTTTGAAGTGAGCAAGCACCTAGGAGTAACCTACCCTAATGTTTAAAGGTCTTTCTTATTCTTCATTCTTTCCTTTAGTAAGACTATCCCTACTATAATGGAGTAGGTAGTCCTTACTTTGGATGTTAAGGGATATGTGAGGGACAATTTGACTTTGAAGGCCATTGTGGGATGTAATAAGCACATATAAGGGACCATCATCATTTTTCGAAAGGGACTCGATTCGTAAAGGCAACCATAAGGGACTTTGATGATTTTTCTATTTGAGGGACTTGCTTTATACACCCCACTTAACCATTATTCGTAGGCAACTTGAGGGATATCCTTAGGAAGTGAGACGGCGATTAAAATCGACTTACGTGTGTGACGTGTTTATTTTAATTATCTTTATTTAAAAGTGATCTAAATTTATTTTAATATTACATACATGTTGTTACACCCCCTAATTACTAACCATAATAATAATTAAATAATTAAACAACTTTACATCCAAGAAACAATTACAAAATAATAAGCAAAATAATTAAATAGCAAAGATAAATAAAATATAAATAAGCAATAATAAATAATAAAGGGGGTTAATTCTAAGTTTACTCGGCAAGACATCGCATCTTGTGCTTACGTATCCTTACGGGAGTGGAATCAGAGTAATCGTAGTTCCCCTCAAAAGGGAGGTTAGAGATCTCTTGACAGTGGTCAAGGTCTCAAGGGGAATAAACGCGCCTTAAGGACACGCTTACGCGGAGTGTAGGAACTCCAAATTTCTACGTTGAAATGTTAAGTTGTAATTAGGGTTAAATTAGGGATTCCACGGCGGGAAACCCTAAAATGAGCGCGGCGGCTCTTTGACCTAATGCTAGGGGTAAAATTGTAATTTTGTCCACGGCGAGACATGTATGAAAATTTAGGGTTTGTAAGGTGAAAGGGTTTGAAGTTGAGGACTATTGGCGCGGCGACCAAAAGCTAGACCTAACCTTCGGATGAGTGTAGTGTGACAGAATAATTGATGAATGCGTGAGAAACTAATCATACAAGCAGAGAAGTAATAACAGAAATTAAAACCATATACGCAGAAATTTAAAGGCAGAAATTAGAACGCGATTATTAGGGTTCGCGAGGTTACAACCGAGAAGAAGTTACAATAATAATAAAACTTAAATAAAACACCACGCATGAGCTGCAAAAGATGAACACTGTTAATAAGCAAAGTTAGACGGTAATTGGACGAGTCAGGAGAAAAAGTGCAATATTGAAGATTTTTGTTGTTTTTAAAGAAAAGGTGTTAATTATATTTATAAAAGAAAGAGTAATGTTAATTTTAAAAATATTTTAAATTTAATCTAAAAAAAAAATTTTAATTTACCTATTAAAATGATTTTTAAGTTATTTATTTGGAAAAAGTTTTTTATTTTTATTATATGAAAAGAGGTTTTTAATTTTATTATAAAAAAGGATTTTAAAGTTTTTTATTTATTTGTAAAAAAAGGTTTTAAGTTTATTATAAAAAAGCTTTTTCTAACTATTATCTTATGAAAAATAATGCCAATATTAGTCTTAAAAAAAAAATAATAAAGTTTAAACTAAATATATAAAAAAAAGAAAAAAAGGGTAAAAAGAAATAAAGGGGTTGGGCCGGTCATCACTCCCGGACCCAACCCGGTTGATGTAAGTGTGGAATTTAGGGACTAGGGTTTCAGAAACCCCAATCTCTTCTTCGCGGCGCATGCTTCCTTTGTCTTCTTCCTTCATTTTGCTGCGATTCCCTCCTCAATCATGTTGGAAATCCTGAAATCAAACCAACCAATGTCAAAAGTGACAACATTATGCTCTTTGCTTACGTTTCTCGTTCGCGATCGATATTGAGGGGAGGCAATGATGACGATGTTCTGAGCTTCAGAGGAAGGTATTTGCTCGCCGATCTTTAAACGGCGCCGGTGAATCCTCTTCACTCGTGTTGCCTCGTTTTGATCTCTCTCCCTCTCGCGGCCACTAGGGTTTGGTGTTCTTTGCCGTTTTCGTCAGTTCGGGTTTCACCATGGTGAGATTGTCCTTTTTTATAATTTCCGATTTGACTCTCTTTTGGGCCTTAGATTTGCGTTATTTTCCACTGAGACATGATTTCCCTCAAATTGATTTGATTTTCTAATTGGGATCCTTTGATTGACTGGAGACTTTCCTTTTTCGGATTTATGCTGATTGAATTCGTTTTGATTTTATCTGGATTTGCTTCGATTAAAATTGGATAACTGGATTCATTTTGATTTGTGGATATCCTATATTGACTTGTATTTTTCTGGATTTTCAGATGCGATTTGGGCCTTCCTGATTGGATTTTTCCTCCGATAGTTCTCTTTACTCTTCTGGTTTACTGTCATGAGCTCTGTTAACTTCTTTCTCTTCATCTTTCAGGATGGTACTACGCTTTGGTCGAGTCAAACGCAGTCGAGGAAGGGTTGTGAGGCGATGATGTTTTCCGTGCTGAGCCCGGCTTCCTGCCAATTTTCGGATTTCAATTGCGGGATTGCTTATCCTTGTGTCTGCTGTTCCAGTGGCATATGAATTCCATGATGTTATTTCCTTTGTTGTTTTCAGACTTTGGCCCTTTGAGATTCGTTGCAGGATTGGCTATCAAAGCCGGATGCAGTTAATTGGGACTCTCTGTTGTGTCTATTATGGGCTTGTTCATTTGATTTATGATTAATTTTCTTGTTCTTCTTTCAGAATTGGTGCTAACACTTTGGTTGAACCCAAATTGCCGAGAAGGTAATGATGATACTCGTCTGAACTGTTGGAACTTCACCTTGCGACATTCGGTACTGCATTTGATTTGCAAAACAATTTGTGACTTATCTTGGAGCTGTGATCTTAGGGCAATGATGCTCTGACTGAGCCCTTGTCCTTTTCATGCGCGCCTCGCTTGACTGGTATGATTTGTGCTATGATTTGTGCTGTTGTCTGATGCGATTCGGTGTGGTTATTCACGTTTTTTGTGACTTGCAATTCGAACTGGTTTGAATTGCGAACGGGCTACCTTCTGAGGTATTTTGGCTGTGATATCAAATTGAAACTTGCTTTTAACTGATGCTCCTGAACTTTTTGATACATTGTTTGATGCAGTTTGGTTTCTAACCTGTTTTTTTCTGATAAGGATTAGTAGCAGCTTTCTGTTCATATTTGGGATTTGACTTTGCAGTTTTGTGGTTATTCCTGTCCGTGACAGATTTGTTTGACTTATTTTTCCCTTGTTGAACTAGTTTCACTGTCATGAGTTTCTTGTTTGGTTTAGAGCTGATGCAGGTGTTCTTAGTCAGTGGTGGGTTTCTTTGAAAACTCTGATACTGTTTTGATGCTTGCATTTCAGGTATTGACGAATTTTGAACACAAAGTGGCTCATACCCGTCGGCATCCGGGTTTATGACCAAGCTGATTGTGCTGCTTTACCCTTGTATCAGTTTGGAAACCAAACTTGATGAATGAATCCAAATACGGAAAAAACGAATCAGTCCCGCTTCTTTTATCTCTTTTATCTCTCGGTTGTCCCGCATGATAAGAACAGATGACACTTGACCTGACGCCAACGGCGCGGATTGGTAACGGGGGTAGGACGCAGCTTCGGTTGTGCCACTCCCGGCACTCGATGATGACGCTGTTCTGAGAGTGTCGAAAACAAACTTCTAACCCTTCTCTGTTTCTGTTTTGTTCTGTTTCTCTTTGTGCAGGTTAATCAGAGATTTGCGGTGAAGATCGAGGGACATCATGAAGACTTAGAATTCTTTAGGACTTAGGGCTTTTTAGGATAGAAGTAACATCTGTAGTTGAAATTTTACAGCAATTCAGAATGTGAAACAATTTATTCCTTTTTGTATCATGATATCTTTTATGAAATGAAAATGTCAGAACTTCATTTATATATCCATGACTGTTCAGCTTTGAATTTATATTTATTTCTTAGTTATAAATTATAAACGTTTGCGAATAAATCCACAAATATTTAAAATCATTAACTTAGTCATAAACCATAAATATTCACGAATGATATTCTTGTCTGTGTACTTGTCTCGCCCGTAATCCTAATCTCATCCACTGATTAAATTCACTTGCATTCCAACTTAAATTCTAGCCAGCAATTTCATAACCAAACACGGATGTGCGCCATGGTCACAACATTTTCAGCATCAACAGCAAAACTAATCGTAATTAAACTCCACTGACCAAATGCCAAATCTCAATATGATCAGAACTGGTGATTGATAAATGCCTCAAAACCATAACGCATCAAATGCCTCAGAATTTTAATAACAGCCCGGCTTCAAGGAATTGGTAGAATTTGTGTAAAATGACCAAAATACCCCTGGGACCAAATCTCTCTTTGATGTTGGCAAAAAAAAAATCATGAAGTTTGACTTTGGTTTGACCACAGTTGACCTCAGTTTGACTTTTTAACTGCATTGACTGCTTTTGACTTATCTGATCATCTGACTGAGCAAACTTTTGAGAAAAGTCTTGAAACTTGACATGGGGGTTCTTATACACATATAAGATGTTATGAAGCTCACTTGAAGTCTTGGAAGTCCATTTAGCCTGATTAAAGTCAAAACCCTAGTTTTGGATGCACTGCTTAGGAGGTGCATTGTCTGAGGGAATTGTCAACTCTTCTGACCAATTGTGAACTTTGTGAACCTTGTGAATCTTCATAAGATATCTTGTGATACTCATGGGAGGTATTGTGAAGCTTGTGAACCTTGTGAACATCATGAAGTGGCTTTATAGGCCCCATGACCCTTAGGAAAGCTTTGTAAACATTGTGAATCTTGTGAACCTTGTGAACCTTCAAGAAGCAACCTATGGACTTCATGAACCTCATGAAAGGTCTTGAAAGCACTGTGGGACTTGCGAACCTTGTGAACCTTCATAAAGTAGCTTGTGGACTTTATGAACTTCATGAAAGGTTATGCAAGTTGTTGGAGAACTTGTGAACCTTGTGAACCTTCTTAGAACACAAAGTCTTGTATTGTGAGGGCAAATTTTGGGGTGCAACACCTGGGACTCCACATAACTCACAGTTAGGTGTTACTGCAGTCACGGTGGCTGCAGGTGTTATGGCCAAGTTATCGATCTTTTGGCTTAGTTGGTCAAACTTCGCATTGACTTGGTCCATACTACTTACTTCATACATACCTCCCTTTGTTGGTTTCTCAGTTGCGACTCTCTCGCTTCCCCAAAGGTAATGATTTTGAGCCATACTTTCGATAAGCGCATAGGCATCACGATATTCTTTGTCCATCAATGCACCACCCGCGGCAGCGTCAATTGTCATTCTTGTGTTGTACAAGAGCCCATTATAGAAGGTATGGATGACCATCCAGTCTATTAATCCATGATGTGGACAAAGTCTAAGTAGATCCTTATAGCGTTCCCAAGCTTCGAATAATGATTCACTTTCTCTTTGCTTAAATCCGTTGATCTGAGCTCTCAGCATAGCTGTCTTGCTAGGTGGAAAATACCTATTCAAGAAAACTTTCTTAAGTTCTGCCCACGTAGTTACTGAGTTCGAAGGCAGAGATTGAAGCCAAGCTCTTGCTCTGTCTCAAAGTGAAAAAGGAAATAAACGTAGTCTAATAGCTTCTTGGGTAACTCCATTGGCTTTTACGGTATCTGCATATTGCACAAAGATCGAAAGATGAAGATTCGGGTCCTCGGTAGGATTTCCGGCGAATTGATTTTGTTGCACGACTGATATCAACGAAGGTTTTAGTTCGAAATCATTTCGGTTGATAGCCGGCGCTGCAATGCTTGAATGCGGTTCACCTTGCGAAGGATTAGCGTAATACTTGAGTGGATGAGTTTGTTCTTCAGCCATCTCTGCGTCCTCTGATTTTATGACTGGTTTAGGCGGATCTAATTGAAGATCTGGAATATTGGAATTATTTTCGAAATCGAATATACGTCTTCTTACGTGTAAGAAGCGCTCCGATTCAGGGATTAGAGGTTGCAAGTCTTCGCTTTTAGAGCGAGTACTTGGCATACACTCGGAGATTAGATTAAATTAAATAGTTGATACCTTAGTCTAGACAATGCTACCTAAATGCACTAGTAACTAAATTAAGGAATCCCCGGCAACGGCGCCAAAAACTTGATGGGCTAAAGACGTGTCTACTTATGCGTCTAGCGGTATCTTACTGCAAGTGCACAGCCTATCGAAGTAATATTTAAGATTATCGATCCACAGGGATTCTATGGTTACTTAGTGCTAGATGAACTTCTAGTTTAGCTAAGGCGAATGGTTGTCACGATTGTTGTTGGTTTTTAAGACTATTAAAGGCGGAATTAAATTTAAGTTTTTAATAAAGTAATACTAAGGCGGTCGGTATGTAATTATACTAACTTAGGTGGGTCAATCTAACCTAGGCTTATAGAGATGTTCACTTAATCTATTCGGTAGAGGTTACCAGTTTAAATACCCTCAACTCACACTCTCGTGGTCTTATATCAGATCTTATCCCTAAAGCCCTATGCCTGCTCTCGCTAGCCCATAAGTGTTTAGAGGTAATTTTTGGAAACTAAGTAATTCTAATTTATCTTAAAGCGCTCTCGCTGTGTTTAATTTAAATGCCTAACTTTAGCTATCTGGTTAAAATCTCACACTCTCGTGGTCTTGACCTAACCTAATACTCTTTTCTTACTCTCGTAACGAAAAGGTCTATTTCAATTAAAAAGTATCATCCAGAATGTTAAGTGATTAATTATTTTCAGCCTATGGTTATATTTTACCGGTTAAGTTTGTTATAACTACATACCGCCCTAAGGTGTTTAGCTACTCATCGATGTTGGACCAGGCAGAGACAGAGAATTTAATAATAACGTACTCATGGCAGAAAAATAAATAGGCATTATAACTAAATTAAATTGCAATATAATAAAAAACCTGATTAACAGATATTCGAGCAGACTCCTTCTTCCACAGATCGGAAAGCTTGGAGTAGGCGGAAATTAAAAATAAACGAATGCTGAAGGTTTAGAAACAAATAAATGTATAACAATTTCCTGATGTTGGAAATTGTTATATGGTTGGTTTGGATACAAATAAAAACGAAACAGAAACTAAAAATAATGCTGGAATGGAAATGCTGGTTCGTAAGGCAGTTTGGCAGAGCTTCCGCAGGAATTTTGAATAAAGAAGTCTGTCCTTGAGTTCCCAGAGCTTGTACTATTTATAGAGTCTTTAATGGGCTGGATCCTTGGTCCTTTGTTGCATGGGCCTTGCTGAAGTTGTTGAGGAAATGCTGGAACGTGGCAACAAAAATGGGAGAAGTCATCTTCACGTGCTGCCTTGAGGAGAAATAGGAGGAGAAGTGGTCTTCAAGTGGTGCCTTGACGTAGTCTGAGTCAAAACCAAGTTTTATCCTTGTCACGGGCGTGACAAGGTCTTCACGTTCGTAATTTGAGGATTTGAGTTGTCACGGTCGTGACCACTCCCTTACGGTTGTGATGGCCCAAATTGGGGTGTCACGGTCGTGACACCCTTGTAACGATCGTGGCTGCAACAAATTATGCAGTCTTTTTGCAGGCTTCTGCCTTTCTTCATCTCCTTGTGGTCTCTTTTGTTTCTTTTCTCTTAATTCATGATTCGGCTTCACATAATGATGTACCTGCAAAATAGTAAGAAAAACTCGAGAAATCGAGTGTTAAAACGGTGAATGTGCGATAAAACGTCAATGAAATCTAGCGATATAATCGATGCGTTTTCTTGTTATCACCTTCGCCTGTAAATTTTTCAAATGAAGGTCGGGGCTGAATAAAGGAAGAAATATTTCTTCCTAAATTGACTCTCTCACTTCCCTTCATTCTCCTCTTGTTGGTGCACAAATCCTTCAGAAACTTAGCATACATAGGAACCTGCTTAATCACATCAAGTAACGGAATGTTTACCGCAACTTTTCGAAAAACATCTAATATCTCTCTTTCTTTGTCTTCATCCTCAATTCTCTTATTTTTCAGAACTCTATGTGGGAAGGGGACTGGTGGTACATACTCTTTTTCTTTAATTTTTTCAGTTTTGACCACAACAGCAGAAGGAGAAGGAGGTTCAACAGACGGTTCAGAAGTAGGAAGTTCAGAAGTTACCTCAATGATTTTTTTATTTTTTTTCGGGGCTGGTTCTGTAACTTTTTCGGATCTTAAAACGATGGCACTCAATTTGATCTGCGGTCGCTCGTGGATCAAAAACGAGTAATTTTAGGAAAATGCAGTACAGCGACAGTGACTCGGAATATCGTCTCACAAGGATTCTTGCAGGAATAATCAAATACAGTAACGAAATATGGGGGGTTTTGATTAAGATAAAATAAACGAAAAATAAGTGATTAGAAAAAGTGATTGTAGTAATGAGTTGAAACGGCTAATCTACTTTTTTCGTTTCCCAACTTATCATCGATCCTAATAATTCCCAATTCCTAAGCGGATTCTATCCCCTTTCCGATTAAGAAGAAAAAGTACTTAAAATAATTGATTATTAAAATAAGTTGTTGTGAAATCAGTGATTAAAGTAACAGATCCACTGCCTCGGTTCTTACTAATCATCGACCGATGAAAATACAATTTCCCAAGCGGGAATTCTATCCTATTTGATGAAAAATCAGTCAACAAGCGTGGTTGATTTTATGAGAACATGTTCCTATGGCCGGATTAAGCATACGGTAAATGATAGAGCAAATTAACAGTTAAGCAGAGTTAATCTACGATTAAAATTGGGAACACAGATCAATCAAATTGAATCAATTACACTATATTATAATTGAATTAAGCAAACAACACTCACATAATATAATTGAAAGGAATAGAAATTAAACTGTAATTATCATAACAATCTCAAAGTTTGAACCTGAGTACAGTGAATCCGTCCAAGGAGGATTAGTTCTCCATGCGTTTACAAGCTTTCCCAATAGTTTTTTTTCGTCAATCCTAAAAATTGTGAATCTCCCCCACACTAACACGAGTATTACAAAATAATGGAATAGGTTCAAAATCCAACTGGGTCAAAAATATAATCCAGGCCCAAAACATGACCCAACACGGAATAAATTTCTAATGCTGTAACTTCAAACAGAATTCTGGAATTTTGAGCTCCGAATCTGACTTCAGCTCCAACACGAAAGTCGTAGCTCTCTCTCTTAGCTTTCCGGTGATTTTTAGAACGCCTCAAACGGATTCCCGGAGCTCCAGTTATGATCGTTTCCGTGCAGACTGCTAAAGCTGAAAAATAGTTGCGAAAATTAAATTAAACCAAAAATAAAATAAAATATGAAAACATAATAAAATATAATAATAAACAAAATAAAATAAAGAAATATCTAAGTAAAAATGTAGGAGAATGTGCATAAATATGCACTGATCAAGGAACAAGCTCTTTCTCCAAAGAGGATAAGTACACAGATATAGCAGCAGCTAGGAGAAGAAACCGAACTCCATCTCTTTTGATTGGGCTTGAAGCCCATAGTGTTTTTATTTATCTTTGAGGATTTATTTTCTTTTTTTCCGTTTTGGTCGATGACGAGACCTCAAAATTGTTTTTATGTCAAATTATTGATGAAAAATGATAAACCCGAGACCAACTTCTTTTACATGTTTATTTTCGATTTTATCTATTTTTTATTCATTTTATTTCTTTTCACCATTTTTTGGTCAATGACGAATTTTTAAGAATTATTATCGGTCAAACTGTTGATAGATGATAATTTATTCAAGACCATTTTGTTTTCTATTTCATTTTCTTCTTCATTTCCATTTTATTTAATTTTTTTGATCTATGAAGTCTTTTATTTGTAAGCGTCGCGTATCGAGGTCGATAACCTTCTCGATTTCAAATCTATGGAAAATGACCATTTGGGTCATTTTCTTTACTTTGGAATCGTGATAGGCTACCTTCGATTAATCGACATAATGTTTGTGATTAAGACGAGATCCACCTTCTTTTGTCCGTGCGACACGATTAAATTGGAGAATGGTTCTCAATATCATTTCTCTATCTTGTTCATAGCACGTATATCAACTCATGCGACCTCCTATAGACCGACTTTCATTATAAGTCGAGCTACCATGGTTTAGCGTTACATTTGTCCCGATTTAATTCCTAACCAAACTAACCACTAACTTTAATTTCCGTCGAATATCAACTATTTTATTTTTCAGTCAAATATTATTGTGGATATTATATTGTCATGTTATTATTCATATTATTCATACTCATATCATATTCTTCATTCTTATTCACCCATATCCGAAAACACGTAATAAAATATCGAAACGCTAAAAGCCAAACTGGTGAACTGTTGGATCATTGGTCATTTGTAGGAACCCTAACATCGAGTTTATGCTCGATTTCGCTAAAGGTTTAGTTTAGGACACAATGCACACACACGGCTTTCTCTTGGACTACCTGACAATGAGACCCCTTTATTTCGTGCAACCCCGTAACTTACATGTACCCCTCTCCCATTCCGATGTATGTTTCGTATTTTCTTTGATTATCGGTTTATCTTCTAGGAGCACCCATAGGGACTAGCGTAGATCAAACTATTTTCAAACTAATTCTCGATGCGTCATCGAGCCATTTTCAAACACCCATTGTAAGTCGAGTGCTCATACGCATTCACCAACAACCTATTGCATACACTTAATCGTGGTTTCGATATTGGGGGAACCCTCAGGGACTAGTATCGTTTCTCACAACTCGACCATCAAGGACCCTTGATGTGTAAGTCAAGTCGGTTCCGTTTCTCAAACCATTTCCATTCCCACACGTTTTGCACGCGATAATAAGTCAAACCCTTGATCCAACGTCAAGCGGATTTTTCATAACAAACTATCAATCAATTAAAAACTATTTAATTCTTTTCAAGGTATAAAAAGTGGATTCAAGTCTTTGATATTGCTTTCGGTTGTTTGGATGCAAGTTATCTTATTCGTGTGTGAGGAATTGACGCCTTTAAATAACATTAACAACTCGACAACGTTCAACCATCATCCAACCTCTCACCCGTTCAGATGCCACTCAAACAACCTTCTTTTGCAATGAAAAAGAGAGAGTTCCAAGTCTTTGGTTCGCTCTCTCGACTACTTGGGTCCGAGAAGTCTTTCTTAAGCTTCAAGTAGTAGTCATCCGATCAAACTCACCTTTCAAACACATCTTCTTTTGCAATGAAAAAGTGAGAGTTCCAAGTCTTTGGTTTGCTCTCCCGACTACTTGGGTCCGAGAAGTCTTTCTTAAGCTTCAAGTAGTCATTATCAGTTCAAACTCACCTTTCAAACACATTTCCTTCCGTGATGAAAAAGAGAGAGTTTCAAGTCTTTGGTTCGCTCTCCCGATTACTTGGGTCTGAGAATTCTTTCTTAAACTTCGAGTAATCGTCATCTGCCCACTTCAAAACCATTCAATCCCATTTCTCTGCATGGTTGTTACCGTGAACTACAGACGCTCTGATTCTTCATTCACTTTGAATGTAAGATACGTAGGCACAAGATTGCGATGATCTTAGCGAGCACACTTCTATCTCCCTTCATCTTCCATTTCCCTCATCCTTTCCCGTAGTCGAACTACGATGCTCTGATTTCTCATTCTCGTCCGAATGAGCATACGTAGGCACAAGGGCCCTAATCCTTGGCAAACACCCTATCCTCTAACCATCCCCTTTCCCCTTAGCGTCTTTATCCCTTTATAGTATCATTTTAGTATTTAGTATTGAGAAGATAAGAATTAAGCTTAGATAACTTTCATCACAATCTGAATTAAGAGGTTCCCGTTGAGTACAACGGACGTGAGGGGTGCTAATACCTTCCCCTTGTGTAACCGACTCCCAAACCCAGGAACATTAGGTTGCGACAACCGTGTTCCTTCCGTTTTAAAGAGGTTTTCTCGATATTTTCCTCTCCCATTTACG
The DNA here is from genome assembly GCA_963859935.3 of Lathyrus sativus. Classification (NCBI taxonomy): domain Eukaryota; kingdom Viridiplantae; phylum Streptophyta; class Magnoliopsida; order Fabales; family Fabaceae; genus Lathyrus; species Lathyrus sativus. Next base: position 569,912,632 of record OZ012739.1, read on the forward strand.
CGGGAAAAATAAAGTTCGGTGGCGACTCTGTCGAACCGCATTTCCGCGCCTTTTGCGTGAGGGTCATATGTTCGAATGAATTTTCGAGGTGCGACACCTTGCACACTAAGTGTTCGACTAATTGCGTGAACACAAACACTTGTGTTGTTTTTTCAATTGGGTTATATTTCATACGTATTGGAAACTGTCTAACCTTATAGTGAACAAAATCTAGTTGACGTGTGTTCAAACTAGTGATTCTAAATCTCGTCTTTATCAGATTCCATAGGCTTTGCGTATATCCGATCTTTTCAGTAAAGGTTTGTTTAGACGAATATAGTTCCTCGACCACTTCCGCTTAAAACTTTTTAAAAATCAAATATTGATAAGCGCCAACTCTATTTTTAATAAGTGATCTATTCAACCCCCCTTCTAGATCTGTTTCATCGTCTAACAGAGGATGCATTCAAGAATTATCATTCATGAGCTTAAAAGACCATTGCACACAAAAAACAAGGTAGGGCGCTGGGGTGATTAGAGGGTGTGTGAAACAAGAAGACAAACATGCTTCATGAGCCCAAAACCACCACAACAAAAACGAGTTCTTCTCTAAAACGAAATAAAAATGAACAACAACAAACATAAACCAAAATTAAAAAGCACATCGGCCATGGAGAGAAAGAGAGAAACTCAAATGCATACATCAGTTCGAAATAATGTTTTCAAAAGCAATCAACAATACGATGGTGTTCTTTCATTCCAACCTTCCTATTATATCACTTTCTAGATCTCAAACTCTATATTTCTCTCGCGGCTTTTTCAGGTTCGTTTGCATCTTGCTTATTTCGATTTGGTTATTTATTTTCTTTTTTTTTCTCTTCTTCCCTTCTTCTTTCTAATTCCGGTTTGAAATGGTTGAATGGATATTGTGTGTTGTTAAAAGTGATTATGTGAAGAATGGGTTTGACGGTTTTGTTAGAGATTGTGTTGATTGAAGGTGTGAAGGTTGAAGATTTTGGGGAAGAATTTCTGCAGGTTGATATTGGTTCACTGAACCTCAGAAAATGAGGGAGGGATGTGGTCATTATATAGAGTGAAAGGTGAGTGATTGAAACAAGATTGCTGCCATTTTGTGTTGATTCCTCTGCATTTCGTTTTGACGATGTTTTGCAATGTATTGTGTGCGTACGCTATTTTCATGTTGTGTCATTTTGGTTTTTGTTAGTCATGGTGGGGTCACGTTTGATGTGTAACGACAAAAAAAAAAACTTGGCTTATGTGTCTTTGCATTTTGAATTCTTTTCCAATTGGTTTGTGGGTGTGGTGCGATATGTAGGAAGCAACGTTGTGAAGCTTCGGCTAGCAGGTGCCAGAATTGTGGCGTGTGATATGAAAAATGTTGTTATTGTGTGTTGCGTTATTATGATGTGTAGGTTTGATTGTACTGATTTATTGATAATGCGGGTGTGATGCAAACTCACTGTGAATCTTATGTGAAGGCTGGATATGAAAGTGGTTATATTAATCACGTTTGTGGCTGGGAATTGTTTAGTACGTGTGGAGGTTATGTGGGATCAGGTGGTAGAAAGCTTGGCATATGTGTTGTTGGTCCATGTGCAATTTGAAGACATATTTTCTTCTTGCATTTTTGAATTAACATGTAATGGACTCTTGTTTTTGTGACATGGGCTTGTAGATAAATGTGGCAATAGGCCTCACATCTTGAATCAAGAACATTTTGTAGTAGTTTTTTTTTAATGTTATGGGCTTTTCATTTGGTTTTCATGTATTGAACTTTGAATGAAATTTAGAATTGGGTTTCTAAAATTTTACTTGCACCCAACACTTTCCATGTGAACCATGATATACTTCTAGTCAAATTTTCATGATTTGCAATCTCGATCCTCTTTGAATCTTCATTTAAAATAAAGTCTTGAATCGATCCTTACTTTTAAAGCCACTTGAATCTTAATGAACAACAATCTTCACCTTGAACCTCCAATTAGAATTAAATTCCAATACTTTTTGAATTCTCACTCGAAATGAGATCTTAAATTAACTTTGAACTTGAATCAAACATAAATCAATCTTGCACTTTAAATGAAACCTTGAATCACAAATCAATATTGAACTTGCCACTTGCGTCTTGAAGAACCAAAGCCTTCATTTGGCACAACCTGAGAACCTGATACATTCACAACCGACCTGACCTAGCACAAAGATCCTAGTTGAGGCTTCAATCACACACCACCTAGCACAGAGATCGTAGTTGAGGCTTCAATCAATATTTCTATTGCTTTTGCATTCATTTGTTTCTAATATAAAACAAAAAATATTAGATAAATAAAATAAATATTCAGTTATATGATTATATAAGAACACAAAACTTGAACGCAAATAATTTGCTGCTATTGCAGACCATCCTAGAGAGCTTTTTCCAAATAAAATAAATGCTTATTTAAATTTCAAATTTTTCATGTCAAATGTTTCATTATCAATTTTTAATATTCAGAATGCTTTTATAATATCTTTTAGGTTACACGGATCACTAATGACAATGTCTTGAGCGTCGATACTTATTAAATGGACGACAAATATTTGTTTAAGGACAGTGAGGAAACTCAATAAACACGCTTATATTTTTCTTCGGTTATTACTCAAAACCGAGATAAAATTTATTTCTTTTTAAATAAAAAATACAATAAAATATGTTTCATCCAAGCGTCACATACCTCTCGGTTTATGTAAAAAAGACACCACTTTTAAAGAAATAAAAACATAAATTGTTGTTGCTGGGATTTGAAGTATGTCCTGAATTATTTTTTTCCTTCAGTAATATTTAGAAACCGAGGGAATATGTGATGAAAGTAAAATTTTTGTCATAAAATATATTATTTGCATGTTCACTCATGTCTAGAATAACAAAGTCTACTAGAAATAGCAAATCATCGACATTCATTAACATGTCTTCAAGCACACCATATGAATAAGTAACTCAGCGATCCGCTAATGTCAAATTCATACTTGTAGGCTTAACATCCCAACAACCGCTTTCATAGTGGAAAGAGACATGAAGTTGATCCTAGCCTCTAAATCACAAAGTGCATGTCTAATTTTTAACTTTCCAATTGAACAAGGGATAGTGAAATGATTGGGATCAACTAGCTTCGATAGAATCTTCCTTTAAATAATTGCACTGCATTCTCCCACCAAAGGTATGTTTTCATCATATCTCGGTTTTCTTTTTTCATTAAACAAATATTTCATGAATTTTAGAATGAATAGAAATTTTCTCTAATGCTTTACCAAAAAGAATGTTGACTTGAAATTTAGTAAGCATTTTTTTAAACTTTTTGAATCGCCCCTATTTCATTTAACTTTTTCAATATTAAAGTTTACTTAAATGATCATATTTATTTTTAAGAATTGCAAAAACATATAATTATTTTTAAATCATTCTTTATGTTTTCTATTTATAAAGAGTAATAAAAAGAATTTATTTTATTGATTGATGTATTTTGTGATCAAAATCCTCTCCATTTATTTAAGGGAATTTCTTAATACATTCTATGCTTTACTAGCACACATTATGAAAATACAATAATATCTCAGATTTCAAGATGCATCTTCAAACGCGCCTCAAGTCAATACAATTCTAAATTAGGCCCTAAGAAAATGAAAAAAAATATATATATATACAGAAATGCATCTCCGTGAAAATTATAGAGATGCATCTTCGGACAATTTTGTTTCAAAAATGCGCTAGAACCCTTTATCCTTCCTAAGTTCCAAAAAACACTTTCAAGGTTGTCAAACTCTTTCAACTCACATTATCTTAAAATCACTCAACCAACTTCAAAGCTTCTTCCATCAACCATGTCCATCAAAGAGTTCATTCAACACCAAATTAAACTCACGATTTGTAAGTTTTTTATTTTTCTAAATTTTTTATTTTTGAGTTTTTGTATAAATTTATAGAAATTGATGATTAGGTTATGAAATGGATAGATTATACATGTTTGATAGTTTATACATAGCGAGAAATGTGTTTGATAGGTAGTTTTATTTATCAATGCATTACTCATATTGTTTTGGGGAATGCATTACCGCCATTGATGTTGATGAGAGTTGTAGGAAATTTCAAAGATAAATCTCTGAAATTTTATAACATTTTAATTCTAAGAAACCGGAGATGCATCTCCGAATTTTTCAGTCTTCATTTTTTTTGCTTGTACTCATTGTGTAATGCTTATGTGGTTTACTTATAGGAATTATGGTTGATATGCAAGATCTATTGAGGCATGACATGATTGCATAACATGCATATGTTTGGAGGGAAAAGAGTCAACCATCGCATGATCCTGTTACCAATAGCCGAGTTGATGTAGAGGCGTCAGCTTCTGGAGCTCATGTATATCTTCCTTCTTCTTCCTGTTGGAGACGGGTGTCACCTACTCATGTATCCCTGCCTTTATCTCCCCGTATGTGATAAGTTTCACCTATTCAAGTATCCGAGGAAGCAGAGCTACCCGAGTCACCGACCGTACCTCATACACTAGAGGTATCAGAGGCACCCCAGGCACAGGAGGCAGCAGAGGTATCTGAGGCACCCCAGGCTTAGAAGGCAGTAGAGGCGCCGCAAGTACCGCAGGGGTTTGGAGGAGGCCTGTTAGACTTGTCATTTTTGCCTCTTTACCCAGACCATACTGTCAGATATGTCTGAGACGAAAAGGTTAAATTAGTTGGATTCATTCTTTTTAAATCGTGTTTGTTTTAATATTAAAAATTTCTAATGATGATTTATTTTTCTGCAGGACCGTTTTCCGGTGAAATTCATCAACCATTGGTGGAAGGTTACTTGGCTGCAGTAGCCTAATGAGTCGAGGTTTCAGGATGTTTTGCGGCTATCTAGAATGAGAGACTTGTGCAAGACTGGTTATGGTACACTTAACCATGGTATGCTTAATGTGTTTGTGAAGAGATGGCACACAGAGAAATCATTATTTCATATTTCACATGGTGAAATATTTATCACACTTGACAATGTCGCGTGTCTTTTACATCTTCAAATTAGTGGAAAACTTTTAAATAATGGGAAGATTAACATAGATGATGCACTGGAGTTGATGGTAGGCTATTTAGGAGTTGACCCATAAGCTGCCATGAGGGAGTTTAAAGCCACCCGAGGGGCTCATGCTTGGTTTTGATTCTTCAAGAAGGTGTATACATATGAGCTACTTAGAACATAACAGACAATTGGTGATGATGAGCAGGTTGCTCAACATAAAGTATACACTATGAGAGCATACATGTTGTATTTGGCTAGCACTGCCATTTTTGTGGACAAGAGTGTCACTTATGTGAATGTCATATACATGTGATACTTCAATGACTTTGAGCGGATCAATGAGTACAATTGGGGTCCGCTTGTTTGGCCTACTTGTACTCTAAGTTATCTGAAGGCTGTATGTGGATGACGAGACATGTGACAGGCAACATCACACTATTGATGGTAATATTTCTTTGTCATTTAGTGTTTATGTGCTCTTTTCATAAGACTTTTGCAATGCCATTAATGATGATCCATGTGTTTCAACATTTTTCACGCTTGGATCCTCGAGAACTTCTCACGCATTTTTGGCTAGTCATGTCTACCAACATATACTGAGGATATGCCACATGTTGTTGAAATCAGAGGGAACCAGGAGACAGAGTCGTTCAAAGTGTATCTTGACCGCTTGGTAGTAGAGGATATACATTTCCATGCCTACGTAGATCACTGTGAGACGCATCCCTTTGATGACATTGCCTTATACTCTGGATGGTTGGCTTGCGGTTCACGTCTGACGTTTCCTCATTTGCATGAGTGCGTCATAAAGAAATTTGACTACTTGCAGTATATTCCCATAGACCCTTATGTGTTTGCTCCTCCCGCTATGACATGTAAATATATGGATGTTATGTTTGATGATTATCTTAATCATCTGGTACCGGGGAAGATATCGAGTACCATAGCTGAGAGCGACTAGAGCTACGTAGACGGTTACATCAGATGGTTCTTCAAGGTGTCACATCCTCACATGATGCTCCAGAAGATCCACCGAGACTAACTCATCAAGAGATACTAGAGGAGAAGCAGAGTATGGTAGATCGTGTTGTTGATGTGTTACTTAGATGTCGTTGTATCATGGAGATTGGGCAGACGGGTATTGACAGAGGACTCTTTCTGGATGGCTCTAAGGAGAGGGATGTTGTAGATGCCATGATGAGGGGGTTCCAAGACCGATTTCGTCATACGCAGTAGTTTATAGTATTTATACTTTTGATTTATGTTCGGATGTATTTTATTTTAACTTATTTCGACTTCATTATATACTCTGAATTTACTTTATATGTGTCATTTTCTACATATCTGTTGTATGGTCTAATTTATTATAGTATAGATTTACTATATTGTTAATTTCATCTAGGCATCACTAAAACATACTTAAATTTACTTTAGGATCTGGATATGGAGATGCATTATCAGATTCTGTCTAGTGCATACGGAAATATATTTTTGAAATAATATATAATAAAAAGGAGCATTTCTTCTAGTGCATACGGAAATATATTTTTGAAATAATATATAATAAAAAGGAGCATTTTAGAGAGGAATGTATGGAGTGTAAATTGAATTATTTTGAAAATGTACCCCATATAAAATTTTGCAAAATATATTGGGCATGACTCATTTTTAACGTTTTGACAGAAGACGAATGTGCATATGAAACTACATCTTTAGAATCTAATGGACAATTTTAAATTTTCATAAAGTATTTTTCTATCCAATAAGATAAAAATAGTATCTTTCTTATTTAAATGTAGTTTATATCATTTAAAAAAATATTTAGAAATAGTAACTTTCTTATTTAAAGTGTATTTTACATTATTTAAAAAAAATGAATGTGGAATACTTTAAGTGAAAGGATCCATATACTAATGTCTTAAGATTTTGGCAATTTCTTTCTTTTGTCACTTACTTGGTTTTGAATATTGTTACTGTTTATTTGGAATATTTGCAGTTTGCAGAGCACAAATTGTATCAGAAGTTGGCTTTCTGAACAAAAGTTGCTCTTTTAGGCCACCACTTTGTACTTGACTACATCTTTTTTGAATAGACATTTTTGTCATCAGCTCAATTATTCTACCAAATCTTTCTAATCAACACCTAATTTCAAACCTTTTTGTTGGCCTAAAACTTTAAAACAACAATCCACTTGCTTGCACTCTCTTCAACAACTTTTTTTACATAATCTCTTTTCAATACACTTAACAGTTCATTCAAATTTCAAGCACACAAAAAACTCAAGTACAAGGGTTGAAAACCAAAAAGGCCAAAAAGGCAACAACACTTTTCTTTTGACATTCTGCACAGTTAATACAACATTTGGTATTAAAGGATAATGCTTATTTACAATACAACCTTTAACTAATATAAGGGAAATGGTGTGTCAGAAAACTTCAGGCAAAGGGGTTCCTTCCAAGAATGATTTGAATAGCACGAGTGATCTTTCTGGCTGTGAGAAAGGAGCTTCATGTGCTGCACCTCTCACTGTGGCAAATGAGAGAATATTTCCATACACTTGAGTCCATCCACCAACCTAAAATTTCATTCAAATCACATTAGTTTATCATGCAGGCATACTCAAACTCAAAACTCAAACCACACAAAACAAGACAATACTTCGTAGACGCAGCGCATTGAACTGTGAGGGCTTACACAAAACTCGAAGCGGTATTGTTGTGAATACATACATAAGAAAGTTCAAAGAAAGAATAAAATCTAGTCTACACAGAACCCAATTGACAAAGACTAAAGCCAAAGGAAAGGGATCTTTCTACATTGGGGAAAGACTAGTCAGTATTCCCTAGTCAGTCCACTGAGGGACTTCTGTCCTGTTAAATAATGGAGCCAACATTCTTGCAGTGATGAACTCTCAACAATTCAAATAAGCAATATAGTACTTAATTAAATAATAATATATATTTACCTGTTGTCTTTCAAACCAGACTCGGTAAGGGACTGTTGTATTCAGTCCTATTTGTCTGGCCAATTTTTGAACTAAGGTTCTGCTTCCGGTTAGTGGAATTACTGAGTCTTGGTCTCCACTATAACAAACAAAAATTAGTGCAGATGGTTATGTTAATTTAGCACTAAACCAAAACCAAACTGAGAAGGAAAAATTTAGGTTTTAGACTTTAAGGTACCTGTAAATTAGGATCTTAATTCCAGCTCTTATCAGTGATCCAAGAATAGGAAGTGTTGGCACTTCCAAGTTAAGTACATCATAGTCCAAAACACTATTATCAACACAATAAAGATCAGGCATTATATAGATTGATTGCGAATGTGGCTGCAACGACTGTTTGAATGTGATTCTATACAATATTAAGAAATGCGAATGCAAAGGCAATTTAAAACCTTGAGGAGAATGACTTACTTGCTGCATACATCCCACTTGCGAACTCCGACGAGCTTTGCATGAAGTGCTTCTTGCACATCTCTCCTGTTTAAGTAGTTTGTAACCTTGTCATCCACACACACATCTATCATCTCATTTGCTTGCTACAAGGACACAAAGCAACAATCAAAGTACATTAGTTAAGCTTGAAAATCAATAACTAAAATTATGTAGCACAGACACTTCACATCGAAGACATGTCAATGTGCCACACCGAGACATGGTCACATTCAATTTATAAGTTTCGACGTGTCGTGTCGTGTTTATGCTTCATAGTCCAGAAGTGATGGAAAAACACGAGAAAGGAAAGAGTACTAGAGAAGAGACTCACTTGAGGTTCAGGAGAAATAGCCTTAGATTGTGACAACACAGAGGAAATACAGACATCAAGAGTCACATCATATTTATCCACAAATCTACTAGTTTCTTTGCTCACCAATCCCATAACGTTTGAACAAACAGATGAAACTGAATCTCTATTGTACTCGCTAACATAGCGAGAGTAATTACACACTCTAGTGAACATATTGTAAGTTGAATCTGATATCAGTCCATGTGACCAAAAGAATTCAGCCCTTGAATTGAAATCAGTTGCATATTCCAGAACTGGATTCCCCAACTGCAATCCAATTTTCACATTAGCATCAATTTTCTCACATAGATAATTAAACAACAGAATCATCAACATTTCTTACAGCTATGCCTTTGAGATTGAAAATCTTGTTTCTCTTGTTCATTTCAATCATAAGCTTAGCAAGTTGAGGAACATAATGACCTGAAATGAAAAATACACATAAATATTTTCTACTTACAAACAAAATGTGTAAACATTAACATGCTCTAAAATGTGACAAATTTACCTGCATAACTTTCACCAGTTAGAAACAAATCTCTGTTTCTATATTGAGGAAACTTATCAAACCAACCTTCCAAGAAAACAAGATTGTCCCTAGCTTAACAATTCAAAAAAGCACAATTTAAGATTACAAAAACATGTAAAAAAAAAACAAAAAAAAAACATAACCATCATGATTATCATACTGACCAGAGAACAAGACATGAATAATAATAATGTAAAGTGGCATATAAAATAAAAGTCAGTAATGACATTATACAATAAATCACTGTTTTATCTTTATCTAAGCTTTTGAAAAGCCTAAGAAAGTATAAATACATAAATATACTACTTTTGCCTGTAGAAGTAGGATTTAAAAGGAAGTATCTAGAGAGAAACATTTTTAGTACCAAAAAAGATTCAATAATGAATACCTGTTTCCTCATCATTCACTGTTGTTGTATAAGCAGAACTACCTTTTGCATAAGAGAAACCAACTCCAATTGGTGTCTCCAAATACAGCATATTTGCCTCTGAACACAAAAACAACTCATTCACTTTGAAGAATTCAATGAAAATGCATGTATGTCATTGTGGAAGAATTCTCACCTTTGTTCCAACTATGTTCATTTTTGATAAGAAATTCACCATTTGGTCTAAAGGGACCATTTTCTGAGAATGCACCAACTCCAAGAGAAGAACAGCCAGGTCCACCATTGAGCCAAAGAACAAGAGGCTTTGAAGAAGGGTCAGTTTCTGATTCAGCAAAATAGTAAAAAAGTGACTTGTGTTTTTTGTTATCAACAGTGATATAGCCTGAGAATTGTTGAAAGGCTGTGTTGTGAGGTTGTCCAGGGAGGGAAATGATTCTGTCAGCATGAGAATGAGGATGAGAATGAGAAGAGAAAATATTGAAGGTGAAAAAAGTAAGATGAAGGAGTAAAATAGGAAATGCCATGGTTTGAGAGGAAGATGATGGTATAGAGAGAAAGAGTGATGGGGGTGTATTTAAAATGATGAATTGTTGGTACAAGGTTGGGGGGGTAAGTGTGGTGGGGTATGGAGGTGGGTGGAATTAATGTAGAAATATGATTACAATTTTAACTTTTTTTAATGGCAGGCCTGAAAAATGGTGTTGAAAGAGATGTGACAGAGGCAATGACCAAGGTGTGCTGGGTCTTGTCTATAAGTGAGTATACCCTACACCAAAAAGAACAAAAATATATTACTATAGACTTGGACTTGGAGCTACATTTATAGAATTTTCATTTTTTCATTTTTCTTTATTCTTGAATGGTAGTTCAAATATTTAATATGGAATGGAATACATTTTGTTAATATTTGAATTTGTGTCCATCAATTAACTTGGTTTTTAAAGTTTTCAAAGTATCTAAGTAATTACTTAATGTGATTGACTTTCATCAAATAAGTATACCCTTTAAGTTTAGTTGTTAGACAAATTTATAAATATTTGAAAGTAGTTATTTGTTTGTTCAAGAATTTTCCATTTATACAAGGATCAAATTGATATTAAATTGTATATAATGTACTTTATTTTATTTTTTTAATAAAAGGGAGGCTTTAAAAGTCTAAAATTAAAGAATTAAATACGAAAAATAATTTAGGGGATATCCTCCTCAACAGAATTAACAATTGCAATTATTTTTGTAAGGCAAAAGTCATATATCACTGATCCTATATTGTGAGAAATGCTCAGATTAGCCAACACATTTGCATATATATATCTATTAGAAATATGATAAACTATATATGCATCAAGTAAATTAAGCAATTATTTCTTCACTACCTTATTCATTATAGGATTACGTCGTCAATGTGTTTGGACGACTAGTTTGAATTCTTTCTCGTGCTTGATTTTATTCTCTTAAAATCAGATATGTTACCACCAAGTGTTTGTTAGAACAAAATTTGTTCATGACATATATTCTTTGGGTTTTGATGATAACAAAGTATTTAAAGAACAATAGTTATACTTGATGTGTGTTTCTTGTGGGCAGGTTCTAATACTTGTAAATCTTTATATACATAATCTGTTATACAAAGACACACTTGAGAGAAGCTGAATTGCTAGCTTCTGGTGGTGCATAATCTGAAGAACACTTGCTAAGTAATATCTGGCGTAGAGTTTGAAGCTGAAGGCCTCAACATTAGAAGAAGCAGCATAATTGTCTCTGTACTTGGTAAATGTAAATTGGTTTCTGGTATCATTCAGAGTTGGTTATAAAGTTGAAGTTGTTTGTACTGCATAAAGTAAGATGCATTGTCAAATCAGTTTGTCAGCTGGAGTCTGAGTTCACAAGGCTCAAGAAATGTTGACATGCTTTACAAATATTTAATCTCAACGGCTCTATAGTACATGATCTTCCTGAAAACTCAACGGTTAAACATTTTACACAATGGATCACGCTCTTTGGTGTATCTATCTTCAATGGATCTTGTACTATATAGTAAAGCAAAGACACTTGATCAAGTTATCTCTTCCAGTGGCTAGTTTGTTGCAACTGTTATATAAGTGGATGAAGATTCAAACTGAATCTTTAACATGGATTAACCAGAAGAAGGAGTAACACTCTATTGTATATGCAGATTTTTTGTTGTAGGTTGTAATTGTAAAAGCGTTAAGACTTCTTATACATTGAATATCTTAGAAATCTTAAGAGCTTTAGGTCTTTGTTATGGTGATTTACCGTATTTCTTATATTAGTATCATGTACACCTTGTTCTCTATTCTAATGAACTTGTTTAGCAGTTTATATTAAGTCTCTCGCCAAGATGCTTGAGTCATGTAAGTCTTTTTCTATGTGCTTGAGCATTAAAAAGCTTAATCAAGTAAATTGATTGAGCATAAGTCTTGTATCATTGGGATACAAGCAAAGAAATCTCTCTCCAAGATTCTTGAGCCATGTAAGTCTCATGCTATATGCTTGAGAAATGAAAGTCTTGTATCATTGGGATACAAGCAAGGAAGTCTCTCACCAAGATGCTTGAGTCACGTAAGTCTCATGCTATGTGCTTGAGCAATGAAAGTCTTAATCAAGTAGATTGATTTAGCAAGGGTAGCTCGGTGAGTGAAACTTGGAGCAGACGTCTTGAACCAGGGGGATTTAAGCAGGAAGTCTCGTTTCATGGAGCTTGGAGCTGAAGTCTTGGGCCAGAGTGGCTTGAGCAGGAAGTCTCGGGTCTGAGGGACCTAAGCAGGAAAGTCTTAGGCTGAGGGTCTAAGAAAGGAGGTCTTGAGTCTGTAGGACTTGAGCAAGAAGTCTTGGACCTAGTGTCTGAGCATTATAAAAGATTTATGCAGAATGCATAAGCGATTGTAACCATGATTTGATTATAGTGAAAATCTCTTGTGAAGCAAAGGGACTGGTGTAACGCCCATTTTAATTATTTTTAGTTTCGGTGTTATTTTTTTTATCCGTTGACGTGTTTATGTGGAATTATTTGAGAACCAAAGATCATATTATTAATATATAGCGATAATAGTGTGATAATTAATAGTAATGTTAATATTATTATTATTAATTATTATTATTATTGTTACTAATATTAATATATGAGTAAAATATTAATATTGGAAATTATTTGGAATAAAAAGTGATTTTGGGGTATTAAGGGTAGTGTTGGCATTTTTGAAAAATAGAACAAGAGAAGAACACGCACGAAGGAGAGGAACGGAGGAGGAGCACGATCACGGTAGAATCAAGAGTAGAAGCTTGATCAAGAAGGATTTTCGTGTGGATTGTGAAGCTTCATCATCATCAGAAGTGCATTCGAGGTAAGGGGGATTGATCGGTTGAATTGGTATTTGCATGAGTAATTGGTAGAAAGGGGAAATTCCCTAATCCCCATGATTGATGATGAATTGATGTTGTTGCATGTTGTTAATTCTGTTATGAGTGTGATCAATGTGTTAGAAATTGTTGCATGCGTTGTTCGGATGAATTTGGGGTTTTGGTAGATTACCTTTTTAAGTCGAAGTTGGTCCGAACAGTAAGACTAGGTTGTTATCGGGTGGAATTCAGTATAGATTTCGTAGTTAAGTCGGATTATGTTGGTTAGTCGTGTTAGCAGCTGATTTTCGATAAAATTGGGAGAAATCGGGGAAGGTTGTTGTTTCTGCTGTGTGGGATTTTTCTGAGAACGCAGGTATTCGCTGGGCGAATGAGAGGGCGAGTCTTTGCCATGCTTCGCCAGGCAAACTGGGCAGTGAATGCTGCCAGTAGCCTCTGTTTGGTTTCGCCAGGCGAATGGTCAGCGAGTGTGCTGCGGGGCTTCGTCAGGCGAATGCGCCAGCGAGCCCGACAACAGTTTGTGTTTGCTGATGTTTTGTGTTGATTTCTTTGTGGTTTTGGACCCTTGTTGGTCAGGTTTGGTGATGAGCTTATTAGTGAGCTGTGGTGAGTGTATGTATGGTGTCGGAACGTGATTCCGTGATATCTGTGTGATTTTGATAATTGAATTAGTGTATGTTATGATGTATGACTGTGGTGATGGGTGAGGCATGTTCGATATATGATAAATCGTGATCACTAGGATCAATACGCTTTATATGCGTTGCGTTTATATGCTGTTGTGATGAGTGGATCAGTAGGATCGATACGCATTGTGTGTGTTGTATTGATGTGTTGTATGAGGAATTGGATCAGTAGGATCGGATGCACTCTGTGTGCTTGATGTGTATGCATTATATGATGCGATGGATCAGTAGGATCGTGTGCACCGTGTGTGCTGTGTTGTTGTGCATGGTGTCTGCATAGCATGTGGACGTGGTGAATCATTGCTCGGTGGAGTGTATGTGATTCACTCACGTGCTCCAAGAGGGAAGCGTGGACGTGGTGAATCATTGCTCGGTGGAGTGTATGTGATTCACTCACGTGCTCCAATTGGGGAGCGTGGACGGGAGTTGAATCGTTGCTCGGATGGAGTGTACACGATTCACCCGTGTTCCAAGTAAGGAACGTTGGTAGGGATAGATCGTTGCTCGGATGGAGTGTATGCGATCTATCCTGAGATTTGATTATGGGTTCAGGAGGAGCGTGGTAGGGATAGATCGTTGCTCGGATGGAGTGTATGCGATCTATCCTGAGTTAAGTCGGTACCGCATATCATTGTGTCGAGTTGCATGTGTTGCATTTGTTGTATGTATGTTGTGTTGGCATGGGACAGTAGGTCCGAATTCGATGTGTATGAAATGATGTTTATGTGTTTCTACCTTTTATTTCATGTACATTTATATCGTTAATATTTGATCGTGATTTCTCACCCCTTTGCTGTTGTTGTGGTCTGTGCTTCTTCGGAAGTACAGACAATCCAGGTGTTTAGCTAGCTTGGATTGTGGCGATGTCGTAGGGATGCTCTGATACGTAACACCGAGGCTTTTGGGAGTATTTGTGTTTAGTTGATGTTTTGTGTGCCCCTGTGGCGTATCTTGTTTTATTGATTACGAGGATGATATTTTGTATATTTTGGGTAGATGGTCAACTGGTTGTACATGATGATGTTGATGATGTATATATATTAATGCTTATGCTTATGACATATTCATTTTCCGCTGCAATTTTGTTGAGAAATCATTTTTTTAGAAATGTCTTATGGAATTTTTGGTGAAAATGTGACATCCCGTTTTGGTGTGGAAAAGTCTGATGACTGATTATTTAATTGTTTTATTGTATTTTGGGGAACGGGGTGTTACAACTGAACTACTCTCATTTGGGAGGAACTAGTATAAATCTTTGTGTCTTCTACTATTATTTATTTTCTTTTGTTAACATCCGGTGCTAAATATAATTAGAATCTAAACACCAATTTAGATTCTGAACTCAGATCAGACGCATATTAAGAAAACTGAAAACACAATTCAACCCCCTTCTTGTGTACTTTTCTCACCTTCAGTGCTCCCTTATTTTCTCTGAACAATCTCATGAATTTTTTCCCTCCAAACTAGTTAGATATCTAGTAATAATAAAGGGTTGCGTCGATTTTTCTCCAATGAAGACATATTTTAAATGTCGAGGAAGCTCTTTCAGCTCAAAGATATATTTTTTTTAGTTTTTTTTTATTCCAAGATATTTGGTTCATGATTACTCAAATTCTCAATTTTCTTTGTACCTTTTCTTCCTGAGATGCTTCTAAGTGACACACATATTTCTCAACTTCTATATCTTGTCCTTCCTCAATTGTATTAATATAATTTACAATAAATCGCTCAATAGGCAACATTGGTTACTCACTTTGAGACACTTCCTTGACTATTTCTTCAATTACATCAACGCGATCCCATTGAAAATTTTCATTATGATGACGTATTGCTTCAAACACATTATAAATTATCTAACTCCACATCTATCAAAGCTTTACTAGTTTTCAAGAAAGGTCTTCCAAGAAGTAAAGGTACTTTGACATCTTCACTTATGTCTAGAATAACAAAGTCTACTGAAAATAGAAAATCATCCATATTCACCAACATATATTCAAGCATATCATATGAATAAGTATTTAACTATTTCCATAGTCATCCTTCAGACCCTCAAAATGTCTTGGTAACATATTTGGGTGGTTTTTTAATCACCTTGGATCACACCGATGCGTCTGTTCACTATTGGATGCTTCATGCATAAGTAAAGCATTGACATGGAAATACCCTTCAGGTTAAAAGTAGGTCTTATGATGATTATGTTGTATGAAGATAGAGAATCTACCATGAGGTATATAACCGTTATCATTTTGGTGTTCTCTTTCAGTCTGAACACTGTCTTGAGATTGGTATAGCCTTTCACTTGGGCCTACTCGCTAGAGAACCAACCAAAGTACCTTAGAAAGGTTGTAACTCGTCTAGATCTAGCCTTAGTATCTCAAAGGTGTCTTAATATAGAACACTAATTAAACTCTCCAAATCTATCAGTGCACGCTTGATCTTCTAGTCATCCATCACATTGTTCTTTTATGATCATAAGGTCATTTTCATGGGGTAGGATTATGACGAAGTCTTTTACAAAGAAAAAGATCTCAAAATATGAATTTTCCTTTGAGTCCTCCTTAGGCTTAGTGGGATAATCTTCTACCATCATGACTTGGGGGTGTATCTCCTATGAGAGGAGCTAGGTTATCCTCTTCCAGTTAACCCTTTTATTATAGTATTTCGAGTGTGGCAGATTGGTTTGCCCTCCTCTCTTTTCTCAGGCTTCATGCCTTTCTTGGACCGGTGGCTTCTAGATTGATCTCTCCCCCAAGCTCTAGAACCGCTTATGGTGTGTTGAGAGCTTTTACTAACATGTTTCTTCAGGTAGCACTTATGGATAAACCATTAAATGTCCCTCTTGAGAGGTAGCGGACATTAGTGTGGTGACCCTTTACCTTGTGGTATTTGCACCAGCTGCTGAGATCGGGTTCCATCGTATCTAATTTAGGAGCATGAGGAGGAGGAATGTCGTGGGTATAGGGTACTTCATGCTAGATTTTCTTCCGTCGGGTGTTAATGGGAGTGAATTTATTGATGGGCCTCCCATTTTTCTTGAAAAGTATTCCCATCTTTAACAAGTGATGTGTAGTGGCTTATGATTTGCTACTACGATGAATATATCCTATAAAGTCACAAACCTTGAGATTTCTGGATTTCTTCTCAGCATCTCTCTCTTCTCCCTTAAGATAACATTAAGCTCGTACCATGATTTCAGCTATGGAGACAATAGGTTTTTAGGGCAGAGATTTGTTTAAATATCTGACTCTCAAACCATTCTAGAATGCTCCACCGAATATCACTTGGTTTGAGTGTATCACTTTGATGGTTTCCTCGTTGAAACATGAGATATATTCTCTTGGTGACTCAGAGTTTCCATGACGGACATCAAACATGCTAGTGGTGGAAACCTTTCAGTGCTTACTCGCCAAAAATTGGTGGATCAATTTCCTCAAGTGGCCTTAATAATTGGCATGAAAGGTTCTTGAACCACCTGAGGGTCACCTCCTTGAAAATGCTGGACATGAGCTTGCACTTAAATTAATTAGAGGCACATATGATCTCCATTTGAGTGTTGATGGTGACAATATGTTCTTAGTGGTCGCTCTACCTATCAAACTTCACTTGTGATAGTGGTCTGAAGTTCTATGGAAATATAGTGCCCTAAATATCATATGAGAGAGTGTGGGGGTCTATAGAAGCCTTTTAGTGCTTACTATGCCGAGAAATCTTCATGGTGTCACTCTTGAAGGGTTGGGATATTCACGATCAAAGCTTGGTTAAAACGAGACAACTTGTCCATATAAACATGCATCTCTACTAAGGTTTATTGGTTATCATTGTCGTTGCTCCAAGCTGTCGTAAGGCCTCATTGTGTCACCATGTTGAAGTGGATAACTTATGCGATTGTGGAACAAATCTGAGTGTGACCTATGTTATTTTTACCGAGACACCACGGTGGGTGTAAATTATACTTGTGGAGTACAATAAGGTAGAACATGCTCACATGTATAGACGCGAGAGGCTTTGTATATCTTGAATTTGTGAAATTAGTGAATAAATATCCCAATCCTTGGGGATGTAATATTAATGGATGCTTTTTGGACTGGGACATAGAGATAAAATTGTTTTCTCATACTTCCTAATAAATATGTGGGAGTAGGGAAAATTGGTTCTCCGTCCATTATAGGAGGGATGGTTTCCTACTTTGTTGTTGAGATTCAAATTGATACTTCTTGAACACCTTATAGACCATGGATATGAAATGGATGGGTCATCGACCGACCCAGATCCCAATTGGATAACCCAAGAGCATGCCCACCTGATAATTTTGTTATTATCATTGGGTTGCTTTGGACACGGGTTACCGCTTACAAGCCAATAAGAGTTATCTACAATCCAAATAATAAATAGAACCTATTAAATGGGCAAAATGAGAATAAAAAGTGTTCCCTAGTTCACCAAAGATAAAGTTAAAGTTTTATAAAAAGTTGTATTGGTCTAGAATGTATTTTATCGACTTCAACTTTAAATTAAAAAACTTTCCAATTTCTTTTTAAAAATTGTGTATTTGTTAGGATTTTGGTAAACTAAAATTTATGTGAGATTGTCGCATCTCGAAAAACGTGAACCTTCGCAAACCGTTTGCACGCTCGCAAAAAAAAAGCTCAAACAGAGTCGTCACCAAACTTTATTTATTCCAAAAGAGGAAAGGGAAAATACCGATAAAACCCTTAAAAGAAAAAGAAAATGGTCATCGCAACCAAATTATGATATGGTAGTCGGTTATGCAATGTGAAGGTGTTAGCACCCTCATATCCATTGTACTTAATGGGAAACTCTTAGTTAGACTTGTGATTGAAAGTTAGTTATATTAGTTATTTCCTTCTACTTATTGAGCGAGAAAAATAAAGAAAAGATGAACGTTTTTAACATTAATGTGTTTTATTATAGGGATGCTTTTTATTAAAGGGATGCCTGACAAGATTTCAAAATCATGCTCGTAAGTATCTTCAGGTTCTATGAAGAACTCAAGGATATGTAGTTATACATAAAAAGAACTACTGGGTTGATTGCTTTTAAGGAGTGATCCTTTAGACATATCGAGTGACTAAACCTTTACTTGACGCTCACCCTTGGAGGCGAAAGTATTTGTTTGTTTTAGAACAATATGGATAAAGTATACTCATTTCTGGGAAAAAAAGTCGAAGGCGTGCAAGGGTGAAAAAAAAGTCGAGTAAGGCAACTCGTATTTGAATAATCGATGAGAGGAATAAAAGGCTCTAGACCATCTCCCGTTTCATCCGTAATTACAAAAGGATTTAAATAAGGTAGAGGTATTTTGGACGTACGACAAATACTCGAATATCCATATAAGGCTACTAGTATCTGAATACTCAGAGAATGGAATAGAAGGCTCTAGACCACCTCATTTTTCATCCAAGTTATTACAATAATGAGTTTGGCTAAGTTTTGATTATGGAAGTGATTTGAGGTGAATCGGATAAAAAGTTTTTAATGGATAACAATTGCTCGAATGACCGAGTAAGGCAAGTCGTATCCAAAAATCGAGGAGAGGAATTGAAGGCTCTAGATAATCTCTCATTTCACCCTTTTTGAAACGATGTTTAAGTATGATTAGATATTTTAGTTTAAATTAGATAAAAGGCGCTCGATGTTGATCGAGGTTTTTACTTGCGTTTGAACTAAAACGATATGAAATGATTCGAGGGTTTGAAAATGATTGAGAAGTAGAAATGATTTAGATTTGGAAAAAATTTCGACATTGGGTCGAGTATTTATTTTTGTTCTTTTTCTGAAAGTGGTTGTTTTAATCTTTGAATTAGAAATCAACTAACACAATAAAAAAATAAACGAAAGTGAGAAACTCATTACACATTACGGGAGTGAAGGTATAATTTATCAAATAGGGATATAGTACAACAATTAACAATACAAGCTTAATAAACAACTGTAAATAGAAAATGTAAACAATAATGAAATCAATGCAAAAGATAAATCAAATAAAGACAAGAGATTTGGAAATAATTCAGTGTTTTAAACCACTGAATTTAGCGCTATATTAAACAATCGTAGAGTAATTTATTTAGGAATCACTCTATATGAGACGGTCAATAAACTCTACGCTTTTAAGTAGAGTATGAAGTTAACTTGAATGTTTAAACTTCGAAATTGCAACGCATCTGAAAATCGAATACCTCGATGATTTAAATGACATTTTTTAAAGGTAAAAATAAAACAACAACCAAAATAATAAATTTAGCGCTATGTAAAGCAATTGTAGAGTGGTTCATGTAGGGATCATTCTATTCGAGGCCGGTCAATAAACTCAATGTGTTTAAGCAATTTCTGAAGTAAAAATCAAATGTATGCTTTGAATTTGCAACACATGAAAACCGATAAAATAATTAATCGAATAATCCATTTATCAATTAAAACAAAGTAATTAGTATTTGATAAATAAAAGAATGATTGAACTAAATAATAAAATTAGAAAGAACAAAATTAAAATAAATAAAAACAAATTTGGACAAGGGGTGTATAAACAAGTAAATCCAATAAGCTCAAAAAAAAATAAAAAATACTAGAATCCTAATTTAACTTAAACCTTAATAAATAAAAATAAACAAATAAGTAAATAGAAAATAATAAAAAATAAATAAAACCAGTATATATTAAGGGGTAGCGCCCATGTTGCTCTGACTTACCTGATGAGGAGTTTAGACTTCTCTTATTTTCTTTCAAAATCAAAACTGACCAACGCCATTGAGACATATGGCAAAGTAAGAAACAACAAAACACAAAAAATTCACCCTTCACTCACAAATCAGCTTTTTATTAAAATACATATATTTTTCAAATGAAACAAAATACCAGAAAGAAAGAGTGGGCAAGTGAACTCACCGATGATGAAAACTTTCGACGAGAACGTGGACGGTGGTATGTGAATCAGGGAATGGATTTTTGGCTTCGTGAGTGCATCGTTGGACACACTGCTTGCGGTGGTATGTTTCTCAAAAAGTGGTGGTGTGAGACCATTTTCTGATGAGGTACATGGTACTTCATATTGGGGTTGGTCCATTGTTGTCATCGGGAAGAGTGGTGTTATGTTGATTATGATTGTGTGTGTTGTATTGTTGGAATTGTTTTATGATTTTAAGTTTTAATTTGTAATTGAAATTCTGGCACTTTAACACGTGTTAATACTGACGTCCTCACATCAGAACATAATGTCAAGACAGATGCTACAATATCTTCTGTCTAATAGAAAAAATAAATCAAACTTAAAATAAATTGCAGAAAGATAAATAACACAATCAATTGTTAATCCAATTCGATGCAACATCACATACATCTGGGGGCATCTAAGCCAAGAAGGAATTTCACTATGACAACATTAGTTCAAAGTTAAACTCCTCCATTTACAACTTATCACCTAATCACAACCTTGTGCAACTTCTACCTAAAAACTCTCTAGATATGAGATCCCCCTCACACTTCCTAATAGTCCAAAACCAGTGACAATACCACAACAAACCAGAACAGAAGAACACTCTTCCAACTACAATACTTAGTTTTGCTTAAAAGCTTTAAACTAAGAATAATACACTTATGTTTAATAGCTCATGAGTGAATAACAAACAACATACAATCAATCTACCTCAATGTATCAAAAGATACAAGGGTGACTTACAACGAAAAACCTAAAGAGACTCTCAAAACCTAAGACTTTACACTTCCCCTAATTTTACAAAATTATGAAATCCAAATTACATTTGGTTAAGGTTTATCTTTATATACAC
Source organism: Lathyrus sativus (assembly GCA_963859935.3). NCBI lineage: Eukaryota > Viridiplantae > Streptophyta > Magnoliopsida > Fabales > Fabaceae > Lathyrus > Lathyrus sativus. The sequence continues at coordinate 569,934,250 of OZ012739.1, forward strand.
CTTAGCTGTCCATGGGTTTTAGAATCTTCACCCAGATATTTCTTGATCCACATGCTAAGGCATTCATCAATTGTGCAGAAAAAATATCCTTGAATCTTGGAACAAATCATCAAGTTTCCTAAATTGTCTCAACATCCAATTTTAGAAACTTATAACATTTGGAGATAAAATCAAATATTCCTGATTAAATCTTCTTGACCTGTGAAAATAAGTGAGATATATCCAAACGAAATCTCACAAAATCATATTAAACTTGTCAAGAATAAAATAGCTTGTACTGATGTTCTAGTACATCATGTCACAACATCTATCAGAACACCAGCCTTCAATGTGAATTGACTGTCATGTTAGAACATTTCACATAACATCTTATTCTGAACCATGTTTTAGCAAAATTGCTGCCAATCCTAAAACCATGGATCTAACAATCTCCCAATTTGGCTAATTTTGGCTAAAACAACATTTTTGCACAATAAACCTGGAGAGAGAAATAAATTCACAAACACAAAAAAAAAACACAAGCTACATGAAAAAACATGTAAGCTTTGTACGACATGCACTTTTGCAGCTTCACATCAGACAGGTCCAGTGCTCCCCCTGTCCCTCATAACCAATACTCCCCCTTAAGGGGAAAACCCAAATCACCAAAAAATAAAAAATGAACTATCCAAGTTCACACATTAGAAACACATACAACAAAATCCACACATATTAGAAACACATCAGGATGAATGTCAGAACATATGGTTCCACATCAGACAATCATCATTGCACATAGATATCACATCAGTAGCAGCAACAACAATAACAACAAGCATGACAGACTATCATGCTCCCCCTAAATAGTTGCATACAACAAGCAATGTCAATAGACTACTCTTCCCTTAGCAGTAGTATAGTCCTATCACAATGTTAGTCAACATGTCAAAACATGTGACATGATACCAGGATACACAGAAAATGCCCTTAACTCCTCAACACTTTACTCCCCCTTTTTAGCCAAAAATTGACAAAAATTTAGAGTAAATGTAAACACAAAATAAAAACAAACACTAGCAATAGAAACAAACAGTTCTAACTGATGCAAATAACCAAATCGAAACACACATAACTGATGGAAGTGAACAATGTTAATGGATTATTACAGACCCAACCAACAAAAGCAGCAAAAAGAAAAGAAAATCCATCTTTGAAACCAGCTATCCAAACCTACCACCCGAGTCAATGAAATTGATCCAATCCTCATCACTACCCGAGTCATAGTCAGGTAACTGAGCCTGCCTTATCTTGCAGGACTTCATCTTTGTCACAGATGTTTTCCCTATCCTATATGCTTTAGTAGATGATCCAATAAACATTACAACCTTGGACTCATCCTTCTTTGGATCAGTACACCTATCCTTTTTGGCTTCCAGCACAAGAGCCTTTTTAACATCAGTATTTTTGAAGGACTGGCTCATATTGAAACACAACTCGATAGGAGGAAGAAGCAGTAAGGTCTTGGATTTTAATAGAGAAAAGATGACCTTGCTTGTATCGACCGATCAATCAAGGATAGAATTGTTAAAAGAACTGAAGTTATCCTTGTTAATAGAGCACCGCTAACTATAGGAGAAAAACATCTTTTGTTCCTCTTTCTCGCTTTCCTAGCATTGACTGTAACATTTGAAATGACATTCTCCATGTAATTTAAAAATGTTTTTCCTTAATACACATGCACCACTAGATGGAAGAAAAACATTAATTACAAACCTCCCATCCTATAAAGGCTATAATTCTTCAATAGTACAAATTCCTGAAACACCCCTGACAAAGTGATGACCAGTCCCAATGAACTTGTCCAGCTGTGCATAGTGAATATCCTTGAAAATTCTGATTGTGACCATCTTATCACAGTTCAATGTCATGACATCCTGTTTGATATTGTATTCTTTTAGCATCCAACTCAATTTAGAGCAATGACTTCCTCAGCATTATCCTTAGTCTTAGAGATATACTAGAAAACTAAATTTATATTATTGTTGATCTAAGAGAAAAGATTGTTTCTCAAGAATACACATCCTTAGAACCAAACAGAAGCACACACAACAAAATTAACTCAGGATTCAAATAAGAACACCACACAGTGATAACAAAAACAACCAGAAAAACAGCTTCAAGACATCTAGTCTGACATCATAAAGCAACCAGAAAAACAACTCCCCCTGAAGACCACAACACTGCAGAGAAAAATAAATTCTCCCAGACAATAAACATCATCGTTCTCAATGACATACCCATGCAATCATGAATTGGCCCAGTTCACATACCAGAGGCACTTGCACAACAGAAGAAAAATAAGCCTAAAAACATTTAAGAGAAACTATAGTTCTCCAAAACACTTCAGGCAGGCAAGATGTCGTGCACATTTGGTTTGACAACATGCATACAAAACACATCAGTAGAGTACATTTCCTCAAGCACCTTGCATCAAAAACGAGAACAAGAAATGTAGAGATCGTGATATTTTCCATGGTTTACACCTAGAGGTCTCCTTCCTTTCACAACCTTGTCAAAACCACAGTCACCACCAGACTTAGCCAATAACTTTACTCCACAATTCACCAGGATTACATATTTCATTTTTGAATCTATTGGTGAACACAAACTCCACATAACGAAATCCAAATAATTAACCCTCTTGTATAAATTTTCTCAACTCCAGAGAAAACTTTGTAAGCTAGTTATTTCTCAGATTTATTGATTGTTATCTCTTTAGAGTCTGCCTCATTTTCTGGAGTGATAAATTGCTGAGATGATGTTCCAACATCTTCTTGGACATCAGTCCCTTTCACAATAATTGAACCATTAACTTTGGTTCTGGAGTTAACATTCATAGGTTCTGCAAACAGCAGAGAACCCAAAAACATCCTTTTGCGTGAAAACTGGAGAAACACAATTAAACACAACAAAAAGTTTCACAGAGAGAAATAAACTCTCACACATAGCATGAACCAAAAGAGCTTCTACATAGAAGCACAATGTCAAGACATCCTGTCTGACAACATAATACCAGCACGAAACCTTAGCAAACAAGAAAGGATTCCCTCTAACAAGCAACATCTGGGCTGACAACTTTTACTACATCTTTCTTGGTCATTGAGAATGTGAATGATCATGTAGTTTCTTGGAGTACACACAAGACAATTGACTTCAGACTTAACTACCTCCTTAGAGCTTCATACATCTTATTAGTGACCAAACATTCTCCCTTAGAGAAATATACATTAGGACCTTGATCAAGGGAAACAACATCAGGACTGGAAACTACAGTTCTCAAACCCCTTTAATTTCACTTATGGCACCATCATTAAAAGTAACTTAGAATCCACTAGATACTCCTTTAACCCATTCACGTGTATGGAACACCCACAACCACAATACAAATCTAAGAAAGCATGAGAGATAAGACAATCTACACCTTTCTTGAGTTTTAACCATATAATTTTTATTAAAAAAACTGATATGACCAACTTTACATCTCCAATGCAAGTACCTACCCTTAGCCTGAATATTTTGATGTTTTGCACGATGTCAAGACACTTTGAGTTGATTGATATGGCCTTGAAAACCCTATCCCTTTTTGCCTACCAGTCATCTTCCCATATTGAAAAACTCCTTCAATATTCTCACATACTTCTATATTCTTTCTTGATGGAAACCTTCTTCACTCTTAATGCACAATTCTTTAAGAGAAGTAGCCAGCTCATCATGAGTCAATTCTTCAATACATGAGTCTACATCAGAGGCCCACCTTCCAATTAAGGCAGTAACAAGATTTATAGATTCATCATCAGGATCATTTTACTCATCATTCCAAGCAATAGAAATATCCTTAAGTTGATTCATGAGATAGGTAGGGAATTCTGCAAAAAAAAAAGAAACTTTCAAATTTATGACATTGAGTTCCTCTACTTTGAATGGTCTTTTCTTTTGAGCATTAAGTTCTTGAAGATGTCAGGATGAATGTCCTTGACATTTGACCTTGACCTTCTATCCACAATCCTAAGAGGCTGATTGAATTTCCTCCCAAGAACTTAATGGCACTATATGACCCTTCACCAAATATCAGGTCACAAGCTCTTATAGAGTATGAGACAAACACATGCCCTTGCCCTCCTGTTCAAATCTGTTCTTTTAAAGACAAAAAAACAAATAGGACCCAAAAAGATTCATCTATGATGATGACGTCTAGATCTTCTTCTACAACAGAAGTCACATTCAAGACATATCTTTTGAGTAGAGGCCTCAGAATCCTGATGACCAAACGTGCCTTTATGAGAGGTCTTGAGAAGTTCCCAAGCAACTTTGGCCACCATAAATGTGTTTAACAAACTGACCGTATTTTAATCAACTCCATTGGATATAGAGTTCAAATATTTTAGAGTAACAAGAGCCAACCCATACTCTTCCTCACAAGGAACAATCCACACACACACACCCTTTCGTGACATATTTCCAAGAGTTGTTGTCCATTGATCTCAAGAAAGCTACCATTCTAGCCTTCCAATGATCATAAAGTACCAGAAAACTGAAGCCCACCCAACAACTGACTAGGGTGCCAACTTTGATGCCAATTGAAATTCTGGCACTCTAACACATGTTAATATTGATGTCCTCACATCAAAACATAATGTCAAGACATATGTTATAACATCTTCTGTCTGACAGAACAAATAAATCAAACTGAAAATAAATTGCAGAAAGATAAATAACATAGTCAATTGTTAACCCAATTCAGTGTAACATCACCTACATCTAGGGGCATCCAAGCCAGGAAGGAAATTCACTATGGCAACATTAGTTCAAACCTAAACTCCCCCGTTTACAACTTATCATCTAATCACTACCTTGTGCAACTTCTACCTAGAAACCCTCTAGATATGAGATCCCCCTTTCACTTCCTAACTGTCACAAACCAGTGACAATACCACAATAGACCAGAACAGAAGAACACTCTTCCAACTAAAATATTTAGTTTTGCTTAAAAGCTTTAAACTAAGAACAATGCACATGTGCTTAAGAGCTCATGAGTGAATAATAAACAACATACAATCAATCTACCTCAATGTATCAAAAGATACAAGGGTGACTTACAACGAATAACCTAAAAAGACTATCAAAACCTAAGACATTTACACTTCCCCTAATTTTACAAAATTATGAAAGCCAAATTACATTTGGTTAAGGTTTATCTTTATATGCACCTTAGCTGTCCATGGGCTTTGGAATCTCCACCCAGATATTTCTTGATCCACACGCTAAGGCACACATCAATTGTGCAGAAAAAATATACTTGAACCTTGGAACAAATCATCAACTTTCCTAAATTGTCTCAACATCCAATTTTAGAAACTTATGAACACTTGGAGATCAAATCAAATGTTCCAGATTAAACCTTCTTGACCTACGAAAATAAGTGAGATATATCCAAACTAAATATCACAAAATCAAATCAAATCAAGCAAGAATAAAACAGCATGTACTGATGTTCTGGTACAATATGTTTTTTACCGTGAAAATTGGTAAAAACAACCGCTGGTCTCTAAAATTTTTGTTTACTTGCAGGATCAACCAGTGAATCCTATGACATGTGCTATTGTTTTAACTATTTTTTAAAATCTTAAAAACACTTCAACAATGCTCATGATTATAGAAGATTGTTTAAAGTGTAAAAAGGTAAATTTGCAGAATTATAAAGAAATTGCAATAAAGAAACTTCAAAGTAAATTTGCAATGAAAAAATAAATGGTAAACTGAAAATAACTTTCAATTGAAATAAAAATAATGGTTTTCCAGATGTACATTCTCAACGAAAACTCTTTTCTCAATTAACTTAGATACTTTGAGTGATTTGTGAGTATTTGTACAACAATTGAACACCCAGAAATCCTATGCACTAAGACTCCTATTTATACTACATCGAAAATAATTGTCATCAACAGTCTATTCTCCAGAAAATGACACGTTTTGCTCTACATTTCTTCAATTCTTCACAACTTTACACGCGTCATTTATAAGAAACGGATAAGAACAAAAAACAATTATCATCCTTATTTGAAATTCAAAATCTCTGTGGAACATAAGCTCTATATCGCCTCCGTCGAAATTTCCATCCAAACTTAGCAATATTTATAAGTCTTGTTTCAACACAACCTTCTCACAAAGGACCACTTTGACTGAAATCCTAACAATATTCTTGTCAAAGTCCAAAACATTAAACATGTTTATTTTTTCTTATCATATTCAAATTGAATCCTTGGCGTCAAAATTTCCAGCTAACAAATTGCCCCCCCCCCCAAATGCCGTTTTCGACTAAATGGAAAAAAGGGAATTTTTTGAAACTCACTTTCAACACCAGAAACCTTTTGTCTTCTATGACGTCATAGTCATCATGACAACTTTTATCAAACGTCTCTCAAAAACCCATGTGTGGATATTTGTAATCATCCGACACCTGGTCCCTAGGAGATCGTGGGTTAGCTCAACTGCCACTGTCTCATCATGCGTTCTTCTACTGGCACGTGTCCCACTATTTCTTTTAACCATTAATGCTTGAAGTAAACCACGCCGCTTTCTTCAGTCTATAAATAGTGAAAACCACCATTTTTCAATCTTTTCCACTTTCTGAACTTCTTAGCAAGAACAACTTTCTCCTGAACTCTTCATCTCTTACACAAACAACAACCATTTTCTTCAATCTCTACTGCATCAATGGCGTCTTCTACTAAAAGCTTTAAAGATTTAACCAAGAACACCAAAGAATCCAAGAAATATGAGCTTGCTCCAGTCCACAAGATCTTGGGCCCAAACGTTGTGGGTAATCAACAATATGTGCCTCAGCCTTCTCTTGAAGAAGAGTGTCATGGTGAGAATTGGATATTAAGCTATTATATTAGCTTGAATAAAAAACATTGAATGTTTTGCACTGAACTTTAATTTATCCAAAGGAAAATAAAAAGATCGAATAAAACCCTAATTGTGAAATGTAACAACAATGCAAAGAGGTCTAAAGGTTCAGGGGTTGGTTATACTAAGGGAAGGTATTAACACCCTAAGTATCTATAGTATCCTATAGGAACCTCTTGAAAGTATTTATGTTATGGTAATTTGGTTGCTAATGTTTAAAAATGTTCTATTTTTGGGTTTTATGAGATAGGGAACCTAATAAGGTTTATTGCTAGTGTGCTCTCCAAGACTCCGCAGTCTTATGCCTATGTATCCTAACAAGGATGGAATCAGAGCAATTGTAGTTCGCCTAAACGAGTGAAGAACACATGATAATGATCGAGGTTCCAAAGGGGAAAGTAAGTGTTTATAACAATAACACTTACATGATTTAACAAAGCCAAAGAGTTTACAAACTCGAACCTAAGGCTATGTTGAAAGGTTAATGACTTAACAACGTCAAAATGGATATTTAAGGGAACGTTAAACTACCTATGACATAAAGTCAAAAAAAATAAATATTTCCCTTGGATTTAGGCAACAAAAGAAAAGAGAAGAAAGAGAGCTAACAAGCTAACATCACTAGGGGATAACTTGACAAAGTCAAAATAAACATAAGTATATGGATGATAATGGATGAGATAAACAAGAATGATATTCAAACATGATATCAAAGTAAACAACACATGATAAAGGATGACATTCAAACATGATATAAACTAAAATGGATAAAGATGATGTTCAAACATGGCATAAAACACAACAAATACAACTCATAGCAAAGATGACATTCAAACATGATGTTAATCAAAGGATCACATAAGATGAAATGGGATATAAAAAAGTCAAATGAGCATGGTAACAACCAATACATGAAGGTAGGTGTGACAACATATAAGGAAAGACTTAACAAAGTAACAAATAAACATGGTAACAACCAAGGTAAACAAACACATAAATATATATGTGACAACACCTAAGATAAGACTTAACAAAGTCATAAACAAATCATGGTAACAACAAAGGATGAACATATAAACACAGATGATACATGGACAAAGCATACATGAGACATGGTTCTAACAAGAGAAAAGTAACAAACCAAGTATGGCATATCATAGCATGTTCATAACAATAACATGTGAGCATGTAATATAAACACATAGGTAACAACATATGATCATGGACATAAATGTAACATCATCATCATGAAGGATATTAAAATATCATGATTAAAACAACAACATGGTTTAGACATGGTGAACATGCACAAGACATAACAAAGGTTCACATAACAATCTTATGGACACAAAGGATATAACAATATCAATCAAAGTTTCAAATCAACATGTGAATCATGGATTATAGCAATATCAAGCAAAAGATCATAGATATAACAATATCAACATATGAATCATGTCATGGATATAAAAATATCAACATATGAATCATGTCATGGATATAACAATATCAAACATGCATGGATAAAGTCGAAAGGTAAAATTATCATCATATGGACAAATAAATGGATGAAAAGTTCAAGTATGAACAATTAGAGTAAACATGAACGAGGGCCAAGATTGAGACATGGTTTAGGGTTGACACTAACACCACTTAATCATGAATACAATTTAAGATTTCACTTAATGATGAAAACGAATTAAGAATACTACTTAATAATGAAGACAAGCTAGACATGGTTCAAGACATAAAGGTAACAACCAAGGGTTCATTATGATCACAATCAAGTCTAAGCATTTCAAAAGGTTTAAACATAATAAGCATGAAGTTTAAGAACCAAGCAAAGTCATGGTATCCAAGTTATGGAAAATCATGAACATATGATCAAATATGATTCAAACACATAGCAAGCATGCATAAAAGTTTTAATATGGTATAAGTATCATGCTAAAGTCAAAGAAAATGTTTTATAATCAAACATGGAGAAACAAGACATGCACACATGAAAACCATGCATTAAAGTGCATCAATCTTAGGGAAAAATCAAAGGGATTATGACATTCACAAACATCAATATAGGTTCACACAATATACATGACATCCATAAACATATATATGATCAAGCAAAATCAAAGAATCAATAAAAAAGAAACATTTAATGACCTAAAACCATTTTAAAAAGTGTCTTACTTTGACTAAATAAAAGTGTGTGAAAATAAAATCATTTTTGGAATTTTTTTTATGGATTATCAAAATAGGTATAACAAATAATAAGTGTGAAAAAAATCAGCTTGAAAAGATAAATGGTTTGAGAGGTATGATCAAAACAGAATGAAGAAAAAGATAAAATGGACAAGTGATAAAAAAGAAGGGAAATGGTCCACACGAGGCTTGAACCCACACACCCTGGCCTGCATCTTAAAAACCTAGCCACTGGGCCAGTTGGTTGGGCTTGATATAACACGCGCGCAACTCATTATATTTTAAGGCAACATGAAAAGTGTGAAAAAAATAAAAGAACCAAAAGGCCTGGGGCAAGGGGGATTCGAACCCTATACCTCATGGACACCAAACACTTACAAACACACTCATAACCATTGTGTCACAATGCCCAAGTCGTTCATAATATGGAAACTAAAAATAAATTATTAAAACAAAGTTCAAAACCAGAAATGCACGCCACCTTCACCTTCAACCTCCACCATGATTTCATCATTCAATTAAAACTTCCACACATCATATCTCACTTTTTTTCTTGATGAAATTTAAAGATATAAAAATCAAAGTTACTCAGTTTTTTACAAGGAATATAATTATATGATTTGCACAAACTAAAACTCAAAGAATAAGGCCCACAAATCACAAAACCTGACATAAACCCTAAATGTTCATTCAACCAAAACTACACATACAAGCATGATAAGTTACAAACAAGTTATATGTCATATTCAACACAATAGCAGCTACATTTTTGCTTCAATAATCAACCAAGAATTATGCAATTATGATGAGTTCCAAAGCGCAAGGATCTTACATATTGGAGCAAGGTCCAATGCCTCTTCTTAACACTTCCAGAAGTTGTGTAATGGTGCATTTGATACCCTTAGACCTCAAAGAGAATGCTTGTATACTTGGTTTAGTTTGAAACAACTTCAAATCCTTCACATGAACCTTCTTGCAAAATGTGAAGTGAGATATGAAAGGTGATGGTATTGATGCTACAGAACTTTTTTAAGGGTGCAAACCAGTTATAAAGGGTATTTAGAAGATGTTTGGGTGATATGTTTGGAAATAAATTGCAAGGGGAAAATGACTCAAAGAAATGGAATTTTGAGCTTTTATGGACTTCTCAATATGCAGTATGTGTTTTAGAGGGATTTTTGGTGTGTTTCTTGTGTTTTTGGACTTGTGAAGAGGTATTTATTTATAGGGAAATTTTGAGGGATTGAGAACTTTGCAAAATCATAAGTTTGTGGAGTTTTGGTTTGGTTGAAATGCAAGTGGTAGCTCATGAAAAAAATTATGGTTTCAAAGTGAGATCCCTTGTTTCATGGATAATAGAATCTCTTTTTCTTCACTTAGGGAGGTTACTTCTAAGCCAACCTGATAAAGCATGATCAGAGATAACAAAGCATGGGCTTAAAACAAGATTTGGTGAAAAGAGTTTGCTTTATCAAAGTTAATAAGTCACTTTTTACAAAATGATTCACATACGGGATATTGAATTGGATAAAGCCTTAATCACACGTGTAATGCACTTAGGGTCTATGTAATACATCAATAATGTGAATATCTTGAAGCAACATGACCTGCAAAGCAAGATTATGCAGCATAGGTATTGGATTTGATCATGAACTTGCCATAGAAATGACCTAAAATTCAGCTTGGAATGGCCAACTTCATGTCTTTGAAACTCATATCTCAAGCATGATAAAATTGTGCTCTTGGAATCTTTGGAAATCTTGAAACATCCTCTAAAAATTTCATGTGGACAAATTTTCTTGAATCAAAAGGGATTATGATGAAAAAGGGCCGACAAGTGAGTCACTTTACAAGGCAGATTTTGTTGGAAAATTTTCTAAGTGTTTTAGTTCAAAAAGTTAAAGAACCCTCCACTTCATGGCCTCATATCTCTTAATCTATTTTTAAAAATAAACCAATAGGAAAAAGTTGTATTATGTAGCAATCTCTTAAATTTGGTCTTTGGAGCAAAGAAAATGGTTGCTTGGATTGGAAGTTACAAGCTTGGGAAGTTGGGAAAAAATCATGAACTTCCATAACTTAGAAAACATTTCAATTTCTTCATTGTTGCCCTTTTTGCAAGTAACCTCACATTTCTTGATTTCTCTTGACTAAATTCACTCATCAAACATATTTTTATGAAAATCATCTTGAAGAGGCCACGTTAGACCAAAAAAGTCAAAAGTCAAACTTGACTTTGATTAGTGGTTGACTTTTGTATCAGATGAAATCTAAAGTGCATATTTCAACGAAATCAAACCCTTGATATATTTGAAACCTATGGATAGACTCCAAAGGTTTCTTGGAGTGTCTTGAATCATGCCTCAAGGCTTGAGATCATGTCTTGGTCAAAAGTCAAAGGTGCAGTTGACTTTGGCTCAGAAACCCTAATTTGTGGACCAAATGAATTTGAAACTTGATAAGCTTGTAATAAGGCCAAAATACACTTGATTGTTAATGAAGGGGAACTCTTAATTATGAGAACTAGATATATTGATGATGAATCCAATACTTTCACTGATCAATCAATAATTTCCTTGATGCAAACCCTAATTCACAAACAAAACAAAAGAAGGCAAATATTTTGATAATTTGAGGGTTAGTTATGCATGAATAACAAACCTAAAATGTGTTGGATTTTATGCAAATTATGATGGAATATAGGGGTAAATTTTAGGGTATAACAAAGAGAAAAGAAGAATCTACCAATCCCAAGTACTAATTCTTATTTCTGTTATGGGTAAAATGCATGCTATGTTAGGTCCTTTTTCAAACCCTTTTGTTAACCCAATAAACTTAAGGATTTTTTCTCAACATATCACCGTTACAAACCCATAGTCAATGGAAAAAGACCTAGGGCTAGTAAAGACATTGAGGTTGATGAGAAACTGAAAATTGATAACCAAGGTTCCCCTTCGACTGAGGTTTCTAAAGAACCCATCAGTCTAAAATATATGAATAATTTTAAGGTATTTAGATCATACCCATTGTTTAAGGATCCCTCAGATTACCTAGCCTGGTTAGGAAAAGTAAAAAAAAAGAAATATCCGAAGTTTGGAAAGAAATGGGTATCTTCGACATGATTCAACTATCGAAGGTTGACCCTGGCTATTTCCAATCTATGTTAGTAGCTTCTTTGTATTTCTGGGATAGCACCCACAATAATTTCCATCTTCCCTATGGAATGATATCTCCAACCCTTTTTGACATTTCTGCCTTCACTAGGCTTAAGCCTATTGGGGAAACTTATGACCCTAACTTCATGGCTAAAGACTCTATAGGCTTCGACACCACCAAAGCAACTTTCACTAATTACATCACCTATTACCATGATAAAGACTCTGATGAAGTATCTGACTAAGAGCATATTTATTTTCTTTCTCTATGGTTATCTCGTTGTGTATTTTGCTCGAGATCCCTCCAAGTGGCGAAGAGATATTTAACCATGGCGAACCAATTGCATGTTGGATATAAACTTTGTCTCAGCGAAATGATTCTATCCAACCTTTATGAGTCCTTAGGGAAAGGCGTCACAACTCTCAAAACCATTAAGTCCAAAGGTAACTTATTACTCTCTGGCCCTTTCTAACTGTTACAATTATGGTTGAAAGATACCTTTGAAGCATCTCTACCAGTTTGCAATACTATCAATGCAAAAGTTGACAAAGTGAAGAACATGAGAGTCAAAGGAACAAGACTTGCTTTACTGACCCCAAGTGATGAAGGGTTAAATCTCCAACAAACCTTCACTGGTTATATGACAATGTTTTCCAAACGTTACAACTTCACACCAAACATGGCCCCTTCTACTAATAGAAAACATGGCCTAGAATGGTTTATAAGGGAGTTTCCTGCCTCATCGAAGGAACATGAAGAAGAGTCCCTTGCTACATGGGAAACATTACTTACCCCTAGGCTCTTGGCCACAAGGCTTCGACCCTCAAGACTCCAAATCACCCTCCTCAGTTACCAACCAAATCTGGTCTCTCAATAGTTTGGTCTAATTCAAATCATTCCACTACCATTTTTCAACAAAAATAATCCATTGATCCTGTACAATATGATCCACACATAAGCCCAATATAATAAAGAATTGGCTTGATATGCTGACATTACACAACTTACTCATGTTGCTTTTAAAACATCTTTCCTTTGCATTCAAGAGTTTAACATATGGTGGAAGGAATATTAAAATAGAGAAGTTTTTGACGTCCCTGCTTTTACTTTACAACTAACTCGTGATTTCACTTTTGTGCATGAAAGAGTCAAAAGAGCTACTTCGAATCACATCAAAGAAATTCAAGCATTCAAATAGTTCTTTGAAACTGCCTACAGACTCGATGATCTTAGTCGAACCGTTCGAGAAGTAGCATTCATCTTGAAAGAAAAGTTTACAAAGAAACTGGAGGATTTAAAACTACCTTCACATGTTAGACCTAAGCAACGATACGAAGTAGCTTTTAACATGTATCCCCCAAAATTTCCTCGATTTCCATGTGTTGAATTTGGTGTGGCTTTTAGTCCTTCATTTCCAGTCTGGTTCGTTTGTGGGCATTTTGTCGACAGGAATCTCAAAAACGTATCAAGCGGGTGGTTCCGACTAAGCACACTCTAGACAGTTTCAAAGGGCACCTTCATATTGACATCGAACACGTTCTGTCGAGTCTTCAATATACGAAGGTGTGGAATGAGGAGGTTTTTTGACTTACTCTTTTATCAATTTCTTATCCCTCTTTTTACTTGTGATAACTGTGTTGATTTTTCTAGCTGTAAGGATTCCTGCCAAGAAAGCCACTACAGAGAAAGGCTCCGTCGAAGAAAAGGACGAGGAAAAGTCCACTAAAGCACTAGAAAAGGTAGACTTTGCCTACTATTACCATTCTTCTTATATAATGTCTTTTAATCTTAATACTGTAGATATATTTTTGTAATACCCCAAATTTTGCCCTAAGATTTGTTGTTTCACCTTGCATTCCATTGCAATTTTGCATTACATTTAACTAACCGCTAACGAGTTGTGCAGTTGGTTGGTTTTTGCAAGAAAATATCATGTGGCGCACTCTTTAGTTCATGAAGGGTAAAATGGTCAATTGTGTTGCAGCCGGCTGTCAGTTTGCGAATTTTGAGCTGTAGTCAGGAAATTTCAGTCGTTGGGTATTTGCTGACATGAATTGGGGTCGAGGTGTAGTTGGAACTATTCGATTGAGGAAGATTTGAGCTGTTCAAAAATAAATCGATTCAAGTTAGTGGACTGAAGTTTAGCCAGAGAGTACGATCATTTGAGTTTAATCAGACAGTTGAATTTATCCAGATAAAGTTGATCATTTAAATGGTCGGAAGATTTAATCGAAAGTTATATTGAGAATGAGATTAATCGGTTAAACTGGAATGACTAGGAATTAATTTCAATTTTCATTTCCTACTTTAAATTAATGTCATCAATCATGTGTCATTTTTTACATTTATCATATTTCATTTTTTAATTAACTCCATGGCATTTTAAATTAATCTTATTTCATCTTTTTAAATTAATTTCATTTTTAAATCAATCATATTTTTTTAAATCAATTTCATTTCATTTTTAAAATCAATCTTATTTCGTTTTTTAACTTTTGTTTCCATTTCATTTCATTTCATTTTTAAATTGGGTTTCTCATTTCAATTAATTTTATTTTTTTCACTTGTAAAATAAAAAAAAACATGCATTTAAATAATGGTTTTTCGTTTTATTTCATAAAAAAAAAATAATAATAAGGATTTTTATTAGAAATAATAATTATTCATTATTACAAAAAAATAATAAATAAATTACAAAAAAACAAATACATAAAATAACTCTTTTTTCCTAAGTTCCTAATCCGATTTCTTCGTCCCGATTCCGACTGTTCCGATTATTTATTCGAACTTGCAAAATGAGCAAAAGTAAGCAAAATTTAATCGGTTAGTTTTGCGTCCCGACACCCTCAGAACATTGTCATCATCGGGTGCGTCGGGAGGGTAATGGATTGCTCCGAAATCGGCTCCCGACTTCCTTTCCAACTGCGGTAAATCCGGTAAATTCTGTTCTTATCTTAAGGCGACCGAGAGAGAGAGATAAAGAGGTGCTTTTGAAAAAGCTGGTTTGGAAAAAGTGCTTATCCAAAAAGTGCTTATTGGAAAAGCACTTATTTGCAAAAGCATCTTTCCAGAAAAAGGGTTTGCCAAACATGGCCTTAACGCTTTTTTCAGAAATTTCCCAGCTTCAACGGATCAAAACAAGGTTCCATAAAAAACTGGTTTCAAGTCCAAACGCACAACAAACCAGTTCAAACCAGTTCATCCAACTTGTCCAAGAAACAAGTTCAAGGAATGGTTCGACAAACGCGTTCAGCACGCGGAAAAAACAATCAGATTCACTAACACAAGTCAAACAAACAACAGCTCTAACACATCTTAAGCAGAACGTAAATCAAGCCAAAGTTCCAACAAAATCAACCGCAAAAGTTGCAGCAAATCAAGCATCACATTTCCTGAAAAATAGTAACCAAACAGCACAAACCCGTGAGAGTTTGTTTCAACAAATAAAACAAACTAAATCGAAGAGAGGGGAAGTGGATCCGGGCCCAAAATCTCAGAAATAAGAACAATATAAAATCATCATAATGATCAGATAAAAACGCTAAGCGAACGAAACCCAAAAGTGGCGCAAAGAGAACGACGGCTCAGAAGGATCAAAGTCCATCATCATCACCTCAGAACAGAGAAGGAAGATAATCCATCTGTTCATCATAAAACTAAAAGGGAGGACGGTCTCAGGGGATCCAGCGAAAACTCGAAGGTTCAAGCCACATAGATCCGTCATCATCGACCAAGCAAAGCATCCAAAACCAATAAGCGGAAAGCGGTGCAACTCTGACAGATTCAGAGGCAAAGAAGCTCCATCATCATCCTTGAACAACACCGGCAAGATCGCTACCAACTCGCAAACAGTGAGCAATCTCGCCTTGCATGTTGTTTTTTGTTCACTTTTGTTCGTTTTTCAGGTCAATCTGGCACATGCAGAAGAAGAAAGAAGAGATGGCAACGAAGAAACGGAAACGAAAAGCTCGAAAAAGTGCTCCAATGGCCGCCGTTTGAGAGCAAGGAGGAAGACAAAGGTTTCAAAGAGAAAACCTAAGAGGCAATACAAATGCCACCTCACGGATCCCTTGTGTCCTACATCTATGTTGTCTTGGTTATTGTTTTTTATAATTCTTTTATTTTACTTTAGTAATTAGGACGTTCCAGTTCATTAGTTAGGTAGTTTAACTTTAGTCCATTGCTATAACTTGTTTAATTGAGTCAAATGGAGTTTTTTTTACTAATTAATATATTTGTTGTTAATTAATTAATATGGTTTTGTTAATTAATTAATATAGTAATTAGCTAAAAAAAAATTTTATTAGTTAGTTAAATAGAATTTTCTTTTCATAATTATAACTTTACAAAAAAAATGGAAAATCCTTTAAATTAAAAACGTTTTAAAAAGTTGAATTTTTTTTTCTTAGGTAGAACAAAATTAAAACATTTTACTTTTTATTTTTGAATTTCTAATATTTCTACCATTTTTTTATTTTAGTTTTCTAATGTTTCTCTGTTGACCATATTGTCAATTTTCAATTGTAATCATGCGAGGCTATCGTCGCAGTTAGTTATTTTTGTGTTTTTGGGATTTTGTAATTTACGCGAGTGATCGTCGCGATGCTTTTCTTTGTCGCTTTCTTTATTTTCGTCTTTCAATTCTGCAATGTAATAATTTATCTTTTGCATTTAATTTACCGTTAGAGCCTTCCGAAGGACTAGGTCTAAACAGTTTGACCGCCGAGTCAATAGTTCTAACCCTTGACTGTTTTAAAACCCTAATGGCCTAGGTGTCCCGCTGTGGACGAAAATGCCCTTTACCCTAACATAAGGTCAAAGAGTCGTTGTACTCGGTTTTAGGGCTTCCCTCCGTGAAACATTTAGTTAACCCTAATTTAACTCCAAATTTCAATTAACAAATTGCAACGTAGAAATAGGAGTTTCAAGACTCCACGTAAGCGCTTTCCTTAAGAAACACTTACTCTCCATTGAAACCTTGACCACAGTCAAGAAGTTTTTAAACTCCCTTTCAAGGGGAACTACGATTACTCTGATTCCATTCCCTATCCAGGATACGTAGGTGTCGCTACTGCGAAAATCGGCGCCGGCTGAACAGAAGAGTCGCCACCGTGCGTTATTTATCCCACGGGAGGGAAAGGAAACGCTCAGAGTAAACCTCGCACAACACAGGAAAGGTATGGTCGTCGCAACCAAAACCTGGATTCGGGAGTCGGTTACGCAAGGGGAAGGTATTAGCACCCCTCACGTCCGTCGTACTCGACGGGATCCACGCTTGTTTTCGGGTATGGATTGTTATTCTATCTACTCTAAAGGTCAGGGGTTAAAAAGAAAAGAGAATGAAAATAAAATGACTCGGCAAAGTATCGCACTTTATGCCTACGTATTCTCGTCTGGAACGAGAAATCAGAGTCAACGTAGTTCGCCTACCTACGGGAAAGGAGGGGAAGGTTGCTCGCTAGGATATCGCATCCTATGCCTACGTACTTCCACACTGCATGGAAGATCAGAGCAAACGTAGTTCGGGCCACGTACGACACAAGTCTGCCTTGGTTGATTTTATTCCTTCTGAAAAAGGTTTTTCTGATTAACAGTCCAAGAGGACAAAAATGACGTTTTGATGAGTTCACATTCTTTTACGGAAGAAGTGTCTTTTATTGTGTTTGAAATCTTTATGTGTTTTTCTGTTTGTTTTGAGAAAGAAAGAGACAGAACTCTAACCTACGGTTGCGAAGGGAAACAAACTAACCTAGTGTTATCATGCATGGGTTAAGACCTGGTGTCTATCATGCTCCTCTCCTGCACAGAGAGAAACAGAGATCCTACGGGATAGGCAGAAACAGAAACAATATCAGATATATACAGTAAAGCAGTAAAATGCATGGATGCAACAATACAAGCGAGGCAAGGGAGTCCCACTCAACCTCGAACCTAGAAAACAATAGGCAAAAAGTGAACAGGCTTCACTTTCAACCCAACAGGGTAAACAGCAAACAATACAGTTCAGAAAACCAATCAATACATCAACAAATGAAATACAGCAACAGAAACAGCATCAGCAGCTCTGAATCAACAACTGGCTTCAAGCAATCTCCAATCAGCTACAGGCTTCAACAAGCATCAATATCCATCTTCATGGCCTTCAGACAATGGCTTTGATCATCAGTCTTCCATCTGCAATGCCTTTTCTTCAAGCTCAAACCTCCAGGATGAGGGATCAGTCACAAGAGTGAATTGGGTGTTAAGCAATCAGCTGACTACCAAAGGTGGTGAACAGACTGCTTCTAACACAAGAGGCATTTTCTCTCAAGAGTTCTATCTCATAGACACTATCACCAAGCCTTCCAAAGGAAGGGGGTGAGTGTCTTAGAGAGACTCTGAATCACAGAGAAGAATGGATGCAGACAAGGCCATCCATGTTTGAGAAACAATCATTCTAATCTAGAGCTCTGCCTAGCTCCTAAACCCTAGTCTCCTCAGCATCTGCCAGCAAGAAACTCCTCCTCAACTCTGACAGTTGATCTTCAATCTTTGAATCTCCAATAGCTTCATCTCCACAAATCTTCAGCTTCCCCAGGGCCCCAGACAAACCCAATACCCAATCAAACAAGCAACAATTCCCAGAGGGCACACCACACCAGACAATAGATATACAGACAGTAATAATAGCAGTAGGGGAATCCTAACTGTTCTCTAAGGGATCTAATAACTACCCATAGCCCCTATAGTCCCATAACTAATCTATTCAAACCTTAAGTCCTAAGGGAAATGAAATCAAACTCCTAAGTTGTCACCTAAACCCTAGTTTTGCTCATGATATTCAAGCATTTATTAATCACCTAAAATTAACCTCTAAAAATGGGAACTAAAATATTTCTACAAGCCTAATATCTCATCTAAACAATATGAAAAGAATGATCAAAAAATATCAAAGCATGTGAGAGAACAAAAATCATAAAAATGATGCATGAAATGAATTATTTAATGTGACATTTATTTAGAAAATATGTAAAAAATATGAAATAAAACTAAAAATGAAAATTTATTTTCCTATAATATTCTAGACATTTTAATGAAGATATGGTAAAAAGAATGGATTAAAAAGCATTTTTTATGAATTATTTATGAATTAATGAAAATGGTAAAAATTAAAATGAATTAAAACAAATAAACCAAATAAAATGAGGGAGGGGGGTCAGAATAGGAACTCGCCCCAGTTCAAATACATTGGGCCAGCAAACAGGGGGGTGTTGGTAGCGTTTTATCAAAGCCCAGAGTTCACTCAGAATTCAAAGAAATAACCACAACGCGTTGGGGGTAAGAATAGTAACAGAAACACGTTCAAACTTGGTTTTGGGCCTAACACGGGGGTGGGAATAACAAAATTCAACTCAGGCCCGCCCGTTTCAATTAATGAAACGGTGCGTTTTGGCCAGGGTCCTTCCCTCCAATTTCAGATCAAACGCTGGCCATTGGATCTTACTGATAGTCAAAGGTCCAAACCACAATGAACGGCTATGATTGCATCTTCCCCAAATAACCTGCAACCTAGGGTTTCACTTCACCATGCGAGCTCATGCACGAGCTACTTTCCCCCTCTCTGTTCTCCATCTCCAAGCCACGAATCATCACGCCATAAACACGAAAGTTGCTCAGGATCTTCCCCTCTACAATCCTATACCACTAGCTCAGTCTGAAACTCACAGAATCTCTCAACCCGATCGAGGTAAAAACTGATCATCATGAAATCATACTGATATGCATCATCATCATTCTTCCCCAAACTTACCCTAAACTAAACTACACCTAATGGAGATTAATTTGATCAATCACGCTACAATTATGATGCACTAATCTAAGAGATATAAGCACCAACAGTTGGTTACACCTGTCACTAACCATCACCAATCCTTTCCAAAATCATCTAACTTAATCTCCTAACCACCTAGATCAAGTCTACACTAATAAAATCATGTGAAACCAACAGAATCAAGCTAATCGAATGAAAACTTACCTGATGAGAAACCTTGAAAACAGCTATGGAAATGGAAGATATGAAGCTTTTGAGACTTGGATCTTGATTCACCAATTCAATACTCAATTCTGTATGCACAATTTTGGAGGTTCCTTGCTTGAATCATGCAATTCACTTGAACTTGTGATTTTGATGTTGATGAAAGAAGCACTCGAAAATGGATGAGAACTACCAAAACCTTGCTTCAATTATGGTCTATGATGATGATGGAGTAAAATTGAATTGACCTTGATGAAGATTGATGGAGAATTTGAGATATTTGGAATGAAACTTTTATGAAAAAGTGTGAGAAATCTTGTGAAATTCTTGGTGCAAATGAGGCCAACCCTTGCCAAATTCTCCTTTCATGAATATATAGACCCCAAATGAACATTCTAGATCCATCTTGCACATTCCCTTGTTTTCAAATTTTGATCCATTTTTGATTATGTTTCTTAAATGATAAGCCACCATGGATAACTTCATTTTTTCCTTCTAAACTCAAAAAAGTGGGTGAACCATTGTTCTTAGAATTGTTTTTCCATTCAAAATCATATATTGGAAGTCTCCATTTGGACTTGTAAATCTCCCAAACCATTTTCCAACTTGAAATTATTCACTTTATAAGCCTTTTTAGTTCATATTTTGACCTATCATGCAACTCCATGCTATGAGCTTCTCCAATAACTTGTGACCTTCTTTCTAGACTTAAAATCCCATTTGGAGCAAGTTTGATGTTGTAAGTTTTTTCATTTGAGGCCTCCTTGTATGAGTTTTGGGTATAGGTTAAAATGACCTGTAATTCACAAATGCCCAAAATACCCTTTGCTTGCCAAGACCATAAGTTGAGTTCTCCACATCATATGAAGGCATACCATACCATTCTAGAAAGCTAAGACAATGAGGAACAACTCTTATGTTGACCAAGAATTCATTTGAAATCTCCTTGAGGGGTAAAACTAGCTTGGAAGTCAAGTCACTTTCACAGACAAAAGTTCAGACACCCCAGATGACCTGTAACTTGTAAGGACCATAACTTGAGTTCTATAAATCTCCTTGAGGTCTTCCACCACTCAAATTAAAGGTCTTGAGATCCTCTACAAGTTTCATGTTGGCCAAGAAGCCATTTGAAGTTAATATTTTGACTTATCTTGCTTGGAAGTTTGACCTAAACTAGGGGATTTTACAGAGAAACCCTAATTTAGTAACTCCTCTTCTCCTTGATTTCTCTTGAATTCTCCTTGTCATATCTCCATATCCTTCTTCATATGTTCAATATTGATCCCCACATCTCTCCAATAGACTTGAATGCCCTCTTAAGTCAGTCAATTGACCTAGGGTTGACCTAGGGTTGACCCAGATGAAACCCTAGTTGACTGCCTTCAACTATAGCTCTTGTGCCTTCATCAATGACTTGTTTTCTTCTCCAAATGACTTTATAAGTCTCTCCAGATGTCTAGATGCTCTCCATGCTTTCACCTCACAGCTCATAACCCTCTTGTTGATCCTCAGATACCCTCAGCTAGGAGATGGACTCAAGGCTTGATCTGCTGAACTCTTTGCTTTCAAATTCTTTCTTGATGACTTGAATATGATTGAATTGGGATAATAACCTCTTGATAGGCCTCTAGAGATGAAAATAATGATTGGTCCCCTGTTGAATGACTTGCTATGCTTATGCTATGCAGATGGTTAGTCTATGTACATGACTCTACATGCAAATGCTAAAGATGATGAAACATAAATCCAAGGAATAAGGTTGAGCAAATTTTAGGGTGCAACAGCTGCCCCTATTCAAGCGACTTGGACCCGATTGGACGAAGAGCCCGGAGCCTTCAGACATTCGCGGTACGAGACGGTTGAATACTAGTGAAACCAGAAATTTGCCAACCGCAGGAATAAACTGCGCTCCTGCTTGAGGAATGACATTCGTTAGCTAAATCTGACTGTTAGAATAACACACTGATCTCGCGCGACCGTGCTGGGGATTGTCTTCATCGTCCTGAAGAGGATTCTGTCATAACAGATTGCTTGCTTGTCCTCGTGAGGACTCTGTCTGTCATCAACACGAAGAAATCTCAACTAAAACTTGTCCACGTTAGGACTCCACTTACTGTCAACCCAGGAAAATCTCGGCAACTCCGCTGGGGATAATTCGTCTGCATTTCCATAAACTGAATCGTCCAGGTTAGGAATAACATTCTTCCACGTTAGGAGTAACGCTTTTATCTTTCCACGTTAGGAAGCAATCTTCTTTCCACGTAAAGAGAACTACATCAATCTGTCCACGTAAGGACTCCAATGCCATTTGACATGTCCGCGTCAGGACTCCGATCTTTCCACGTAATGAATTCACCTTTGGTTCTAAATCTGTCCACGTCAGGACTCAACTTCTCGAATCTGTCCACGTCAGGACCCCAATTTCTCCGCGTAAGGAATAAACTTCTTCTTCCACGTTAGGAATATCTTGATATGATCTGTCCGCGTCAGGACTAAACTCTCTTTCCACGTCAGGAATAATCCATTTCTTTCCACGTCAGGAATCAATCGATTTTCCACGTAAGGAATAAACTCGTCTTTCCACGTAAGGAAACCATTTTTCTTCCACGTAAGGAATGCTCTTGATATGTCCACGTAAGGACTCCGATCTTTCCACGTTAGGAATACTGTCATTTCCACGTAAGGAAACTATCTTCTGATACGTCCGCGTAAGGACTCATTTTTCCACGTAATGAATCATCTCAATCTGTCCACGTAAGGACTCCATTCTTTCCACGTCAGGAATACTGTCATTTCCACATAAGGAAACCTCTTCTGATACGTCCGCGTAAGGACTACATCTTTCCACGTTAGGAATCAATAATCTCTTTGATCTGCCCGCGTCAGGACACTGATCTCGTCTTGATTTATCCACGTTAGGACTCAGGCGTCTTCGATTCACTGAGGAAATAAGACTTGTCCACGTAAGGACTCACACGTCTTCGACTTGCTGGGGAAATATCCGCGTTAGGACTTACACCTTGCCAACAACACGAAGAAGGATAACTTCGTCCACGTCAGGATTCTTGTATCTTGTCATCACAAAGAAATACAAACTTGTCCACGTCAGGACGCACATTTCACCATTACGAATAAAGATATCCGTTGAAAACCAATGATCCACGTCAGGATACCAACACGAAGAGTAACCAATCTTTTGTCAACGTCATGACCTCCCTTTCTCCAAATTTCGAGAGGCCGAATCTATCCACGTCAGGATTAACACACCTTACCAATCCAGTAAAACAAACCTGTCCACGTTAGGACGCCCACTTCTGAAGAAATCCCGTCATTCTAGGAATAAATTGTCTACGTCAGGACTTAATTCTTCAATGATCCTTTCCCACAAACTGCTCAGCACTGACGTGACAGCGACTTCGAGATGAACTCTACTGGGGATGTCTGAAAACCAACTATCGGACACCTGCTTCGAAATTCTGATTCATGCGACTCGTTGATGACAAACGAACTTTGCTTGGGAATAAGGAGATTCTTATCCTGGCCACTCTGGCTGGGGAAAATCAGATACATTTGCATAAATGACTCTGCTGGAGACAAAGAGAGTTTTATCACGATAACTCTGTGGGGGAATACCGCCGAAACTGACATTGTTATTGAATATCTCCTGCCGAGATCTTGACTGTTTGGTAATTTATTTGAGCAAGAGCTCTCTCCACCTGAACTACTGGAGTATAGAAACTGCTTCAGCAAAATAACTGCTGGAAGGATAACGCCGACTCGCCGGGGATAGCCTGATGCTACAAAATTATTCCAGCAAAATAAATGCTAATAGGATGAAGTCGACCCTGCTGGGAAGTTGGGAACTCAAACCACACGTCTTGTTGAAATAACCCCCTGCTGGGGAATAGCAAATGCGCACAGCACAATCGGACTTTCTGCTGGAACGCGAACTGATATTACCGGTATCTCTGACAAAATAAATGACAGGACCCACCATCAACTCTGCTGGGGAGAGTCTTGATCTTCAGATTCCACTGGAAGGAAAGAACACTTGCTGAAAAGAGAACTCCTCTGGGGATGGGATGATTCTCTCGGGGAAAATTAACTGACTCCACTGGGGGAGAGTGCATGACCCTGCGGGGGGAAAATGAACCTGTCTGAATACAGCCTTACGATCGCGGAATCACCCAACTCTGCTGAGGACGAGTAACTTCTCTGGAGCACGTCCTTTGGATAAGCTACGGCTAGCTGGGGAATTCTACCCTTCTTCAGGAAGAACATGCCTGACCTGCGTGGGGATCAAGCCTTTCACTATTGCAATCTTTTGATCACCTTCCTCGTACGGTTATGAAACCTGCAACAACACAAACAAGACACGACAAGCCTATGCAATCGAATCAATTCAGGTTAGTGACGCTACACTCAGTTAATTCAAAGCTTTGACAATTGTTGGCAAGGGCCAGTGATGTTATACTCATGCTAGCTTCATCAAACTTAGGCGTTTTATCGTGCGCAAAACAGTAAAGAACAGGCATCAAGTACTGAATAACACATTTTCATTGATTGGGCCCCTGAATGGGCGGAGTTTTTGTACACGGGATGTAACTCCTGAAAAGAGGAAGCTACGCAAAGCAGATATACAAGTATGCACAGGAAGCATAAATATTGACAAATTAAATTTTGTACACATGTCGGCCACTGGATGCAGATGAACACCACGAACTGATCCTCCCATGACTCGTCCGACTCTAATGCTTTCCCGGTATCCCCACTTCTGAAGAGGTCGTATCCGATAACTGACTCCTCAAATGTATTCTCCCGCATTGATACTCAGTGAATTCAAATTCGGACCGCAGTCATTTGCTTTTCTCATCCCTAACTTTTGCGTGAACCGCCCTTTACGGGTTTTCAGTTCACCGGGATACCCTTTTTTGCCGAAGCCGCCCAGTGTAGGTTTTCAACTTCGCGGGTGTACATTTTTTCAATTTTATCCCTAACTTTTGCCCGAACCTTTTATTCTGTTTTTGGTTCGCCAGGATGCCCCATTTTTGCCTGGACTCTCTTTTTTCTGTCCAGCGGGTCTATTTTAAGCAAAGTATTTTTAACTGCGTCCGAATTCACAGGTGATGCAAAGTCTTCCCCGTCCATGGTGGACAACAATAAAGCTCCTCCTGAAAAGACCTTCTTGACAACGTATGGCCCTTCGTAATTGGGGGTCCACTTGCCCCTGTGATCTGCTTGCGGCGGGAGAATCCTTTTCAGCACAAGGTCGCCCGTCTGAAAGCTTCGCGGAAGTATTTTCTTGTCGTACGCTTTCTTCATTCGTCTTTGATACAAACGACCGTATGCCAGAGAAGCTAGCCTCTTCTCATCCATCAAACTCAGTTGGTTCAATCTGTTCGTTACCCATTCTGCCTCGTCCAGCTGAACGTCTCGCAATACCCTCAGAGAAGGGATCTCAACTTCCAATGGTAATACCGCCTCCATTCCATATACTAACGAGAACGGAGTTGCCCCGGTTGATGTGCGTACCGTCGTACGATAACCGTGCAAAGCGAAAGGTAGCATTTCATGCCAATCTTTATAAGTCACCACCATTTTCTGGACGATCTTCTTGATATTTTTATTGGCCGCTTCGACAGCGCCATTCATCTTGGGTCGGTAAGGGGAGGAGTTGTGATGTTCGATCTTGAAATTCTGACAGAGCTCCTTCATCATTTTGTTGTTCAGATTAGAACCATTATCCGTGATTATCCGCTCGGGAATCCCGTATCGGCAAATGATATCTCTCTTGATGAATCTAGCCACCACTTGCTTCGTTACATTTGCGTAAGACGCTGCTTCCACCCACTTGGTGAAATAATCGATTGCTACGAGGATGAACCGATGCCCGTTAGAAGCCGTCGGCTCAATCTTTCCAATCATATCGATTCCCCACATCGAGAATGGCCATGGAGATGACATCACATTCAAAGGACTCGGAGGCACATGTATTTTGTCAGCATAAATTTGGCACTTGTGGCACTTTCTTGCAAACTTGAAACAATCAGCTTCCATCGTCAGCCAAAAGTAACCTGCCCGCAGCAGTTTTCTCGTCATAGCATGCCCACCAGCATGCGTGCCAAATGCACCTTCGTGAATTTCCTCCATGAGAAGCTTTGCCTCTTTCTCGTCTACACAACGCAACAACACCAAGTCGTGGTTTCTTCTGTATAAGACGCCATCCGGGTTCAAATAGAAATTACCCGCTAATCTCCTGAGAGTCTTCTGATCTTGACTAGATGCCCCAGCCGGATACTCTTTATTCTTCAGGAAATTAAGGATATCAAAATACCACGGTTTGCCATCAGACGCTTCATCAATAGCAAATACATAAGCTGGCCTGTCCAACCGAGAGATAGTGATTTGGGGAGCTTCGTTCCAGAAATTGACCTTGTACATGGAAGACAAGGTGGCAAGGGCGTCAGCCATTTGATTTTCTGCCCGCGGCACGTGATGCAACTCAACCTTGTCGAAGAAAGGCAACAATCTCCTGGCATAATTCATATAATGTATCAAATTGGGCTGCCGTGTCTCCCATTCCCCTTTGATCTGATTCACCACCAGAGCTGAGTCTCCGTATACGTCTAAATGTTTGATTCGCAAATCAATGGCTTCCTCAAGCCCCATTATACAAGCTTCGTATTCGGCCTCATTGTTGGTAACAGCAAAGGTTAATCGGGCCGTAAACGGGATGTGCGACCCGTGCGGCGTAGTGATAATTGCCCCGATTCCGCTACCGTAAGCATTCACAGCTCCATCAAATATCATCTGCCATTTGGACCCCGGCTCTGGTCCTTCGTCTGGTAACGGCTCTTCACAATCCTTCATCTTGAGATACATGATATCCTCGTCAGGAAAGTCAAATCTCATTGATTGATACTCTTCAATAGGCTGCTCCGCCAGATACTCAGACAACACACTCCCCTTTATCGCCTTTTGCGAGACGTATTGAATATCGTATTCAGTCAAGATCATCTGCCACCGGGCAATCCTACCTGACAACGCCTGCTTTTCGAATATATATTTGATTGGATCCATCTTCGAGATGAGCATGGTTGTATGATTCAGCATGTACTGCCTCAGACGCTTGGCGGCCCAGGCTAGCGCGCAACAAGTTTTCTCCAGCATTGAATATCGAGATTCACAATCTGTAAATTTCTTACTCAAGTAATAGATTGCATGCTCTTTTCTCCCCGTCTCGTCGTGTTGACCAAGAACGCAACCCATGCTTCCCTCAAGAACCGTCAAATACATTATCAAGGGTCTCCCTGCCACTGGGGGTATCAAAATAGGAGGCTCCTGCAGATACTTCTTTATTTTGTCGAACGCCTTTTGACAATTATCGTTCCACGTTACAGCTTGATCTTTCTTTAGCAACTTGAATAATGGTTCACACGTGGCAGTTAGGTGAGATATGAACCGAGCAATGTAGTTCAACCTCCCTAAAAACCCGCGCACCTCTTTCTCTGTTTTAGGCGTCGGCATTTCTTGAATCGCTTTTATTTTAGCAGGATCGACCTCTATTCCTCTTTCGCTTACTATGAACCCCAGGAGCTTACCCGATCTCACCCCGAAGGTGCATTTGTTAGGGTTCAGCCTCAGCCTGAACTTCCTAAGCCTTTTAAACAACTTCAACAGATTCACCAGATGCTCTTCCTCCGTCTGGGATTTAGCAATCATATCGTCAACATAAACTTCAATCTCTTTATGCATCATGTCATGAAAGAGAGTTGTCATCGCACGCTGATATGTTGCCCCAGCATTTTTCAAACCAAAGGGCATCACTTTATAGCAAAATGTTCCCCAAGGCGTTATGAAAGTAGTCTTCTCCATATCCTCTGGCGCCATTTTAATTTGATTATAGCCTGAAAAGCCATCCATGAAGGAGAATACAGAGTATTGAGCAGTATTATCAACTAACACGTCAATATGAGGAAGTGGAAAATCGTCTTTTGGGCTTGCTTTATTCAAATCTCTATAATCCACGCACATTCGAACCTTGCCATCTTTCTTTGGCACCGGTACGATGTTAGCAACCCATGAGGGATACTTCGTCACAGCCAGGAACCCAGCGTCCCACTGTTTCTGAACCTCCTCTTTGATCTTCATTGCCATATCTGGGCGAGTTCTACGAAGTTTTTGTTTGACAGGCGGGCAGTCTTCTTTCAGTGGCAGACGATGCACAACCATATCTGTATCGAGCCCTGGCATATCTTGATACGACCAAGCGAATACATCATTATACTCTCGGAGCATTTCAGCCAGTTTTCGCTTGATATCACTCTGCAGTGCAGCTCCGATACGAATATTCTTCTCAACCCCTTCCGTCCCCAAATTGATAATTTCGATAACCTCGTCGTGAGGCAGAATGGCTCTTTCCTCTTGCTTCACCAACCAAGACAGTTCTTCAGGAACGTCGCTATCTTCGACAACCTCTTCTTCGGTCTGGAATACCGGGTGCTCGAAGTCGGGACGAGTCATAGGTGGTTCAAGGATGTCATCTGAAAATGTTATCCTGCAAAAGAAAGGGTTAAGTGCTTCAAAATGCGTATAAAGCGGATAACCACGTTGCCCTTTTATTGAAAAATACAAAACAAGAAAGACAGGGATTACAGTATTTACACATGAAAAAAAACGCCATTTATTTAATGGTTAACGAAGCAATGTTTATAACAACACAGCCCTAAGCAAATCCTGATGCCCCGGGCAAGACATCAGATTATTCAACAATTAATAAAGCAAAGCATTACTGTTTAAAAGTCACAGGAACAAGCTCCTGAATAGACCAGTTGCACAGTCCTTGTCCTGGCGTGCTTGGCTGAATCCAGGCATCCATATCACAGTCGCTGTCCCCTTCATCGGATTCTGAAGCAGCATTGACAGATTCATGGCATACTCCACTGGCAGAGATGGTGATTGACTTTCTGAAATGAGGGGCCCCCACAGAAGGAGTTGATGACGACGGTCGGTACCCCAGTCCGAACCGGTCCATTTTCACCGGAATGTCCAATACTTTGCCCCAGCCCTTGGCTTCTCCTGCCTTTACTAGCGCTTGAGCCTCTTTATACGAAGAAACAGCTATCTCTGGCACTTTGCTTGGCCCGGGACCCTTGTCCTTTATGCGCAACCCTTCGAATGCCTGGCATGGCGTCTCGTGGATCTCCCCGTCGACTTCCACATATTTAAACGAAGATAGATGGCTGACCAGGATGTCTTCTTCTCCGCACACGGTGACTACACTGTCTCCGACCATATACTTTAACTTCTGATGCAGGGTTGACGTGACAGCCCCCGCCCCATGAATCCAAGGTCTTCCCAGCAAGCAGCTGTACGCAGGCTGTATATCCATGATATAAAACTCCGTTGCAAACACTTCCGGCCCCACTTGCAGAGGCAAGGTGATCGATCCGAAGACTGTTCTCCGCGTGCCGTCAAACGCTCTGACTACCAAATCACTTGGTGTACACAAAATCCCTCGAACATCCAGCTTCATCATAGCCTTCTTAGGCAGCACATTCAAAGACGACCCGGTGTCAACCAATACGTGCGACATTGTCGACCCTCTGCACTCAACGGATACATGTAATGCCATATTATGATCCCTTCCTTTCGGAGTCAAGTCGAAATCAGTAAAGCCCAGACTGTGGCCCGCATTTACATGTGCCAATACTCCTTCTAGCTGGTTCACGGAGACATCCTGGGGTACAAAAGAAGTGTCCAGGACTTTCAGCAAAGCGTTTCGGTGAGCCTCCGAACATAACAGCAATGACAGAATAGATATTTTGGATGGCGTTTGCTGCAGATGCTCCACAATTTTATAATCGCTTTTCCGAATTAAGCGCATGAATTCTTCGACATCCTTAGATGCTGCTTCTTTTTCATTTGCTTGTACCGGAACATTTTCAACCACTTTCCCTTTCCCTTTCGCTATCCTTTCGGCTTCTACTTCAGGAGATATAAAGATCCTGCCGCTCCTCGTCATGCCTCCTGAACCCACAACATTATCCACAACCTCCGCTGACTGCTTGTTAACATCGATTTTAATCCCGTCACAATACACCTCTAGCCCATATGACCATGGGACCGCCTTCGTGTTCTCATACGGGATTGGCCCGGCTTTAGTTATAGTAATCGGTGGTCGCTGAACTGGTGCTGAAATGGTGATCGTCTTCCTAGGAATTGTCACTGTGGCAACATCACTCTGATTATCCATTACTGCCCCTGCCGGCTCATCAGTTGCTGTTCTATCAAACTGCAATACACCTTCATCAATCAAGGCCTGAATGCCTTTCTTCAAATCCTCACACCCCCCAGACAGGGCCCAACAATCTAAGCAGTACTCATTACAACCCGGGTAAACACCTCCTTGCAACAGTCGGCTTTTTATTTCGCTCAGCGGCGTCTTTAAATCCTCAACATTCATAATCAGATTCAGACCTTCCTCAGTCAGCACGGCGTTCGCCCCATGATTAGGCATGGGTTTCTGGACTATATTCGCACCGGTCGTTCCGAAGTTGATAGACTTGTTGTCCAAGAGATCCTGCACAACGTGCTTAAAAGCATGACAACCTTCTATATCATGGCCCGGGGCCCCAGAATGAAACTCGCAGCGCCTATTTGCATCATAGCCGAACGGGGGAGTTCCCGTTATTGGTGCCAAGGTTCTTTTCTCTACCAGATTCAATCCCAACAAGGTCTGCAATAAATCAGCATAGTTAGAGGGAGGCTTCTCGAACACCCTTCTCGGCTTACCACCCTGGAATTTTCTCTGAGCCTGCTGTGCCCCCTGCTGAGGCTGCTGCTGCTGTGACATTGGTTGCTGCTGAACCTGTTGTTGTTGCTGGATTGGTTGTTGTTGATACGGGATGGTGACACTCGACACTTGCTGCTGCTGACGATATGGATTTCTTCCCCTGCCTCGGCCTCGGCCTCGGCCTCCAAATACCGCGCTAGCTTCGCCCTGCCGGCGCCCACCATAAGCTTTCCTATTACTGCCAGATGCAGTTGATTCATCGACTTGGAACTTTCCTTGCTTAATGTTCCGCTCAATCTTTTCACCCATCAGAATCAGATCTGAAAAACTAGCCAGAGACGTATGAAACAACATATCATGAAACAGCCCGGTGAATGTGCCAACAAACATGTCGTTCATTTCTTTATCTTCCACAGGAGGACGGACCCTGGCAGCCATATCGCGCCACCTTTGCGCGTATTCTTTAAAACTCTCTCCCTTTTTCTGCGAAAGCCCGGCCAACTGGACCCGATTGGGTGCCAGGTCACTGTTATATTTGTAATGGGCTACGAACGCCTCTGCTAATTGCTTCCAAGTCTTGATATCAGTGGGCTCCAACCCCATGTACCACTCTAAGGAAGGACCCGATAGGCTATCCTGAAAGAAATGCATGAGCATTCTTTCGTCAGTGGAATATGCAGACATCTTTCTGTAATAAGCTCGTACATGAACCTTCGGACATGTATCTCCTTTGTACTTATCGAACGCAGGCGCTTTGAATTTAATGGGCACCCTCAAGCCAGGTACCAAGCCCATAGTTGCCATGTCCAGACCCACAGCACTCTGGTTTAGGACTCCTTTCATTTGCTCTTCCAGCATTCTAATCTTTTGAGAATCATCCATCGGCCCGTCAAAACCCCCTCCAGAGAAGGCGTCCTCCTGCTGATCCTCTTGCCACATACCGTTCCCAGCCCCGTATCCATCATACGCATTATTACGTCCAGCTCTGACCTGATTCATCCCCGGAACTCGGCCTCTGTTGCCATACCCTTGAACACCTCCAGCAGGACCTCCAGCCATAAAACCAGCACCGTTTCCGTTTCCAAAACCTCCGTAGCCCTGATTGACCATACCATAACCATCTTGCCCAAAGCCTTGAGCATTAAAGCCATACTTGCCAGTATTGTCGAATCCCTGATCGTTGAATCCGAACCCAGCGTTGACAAAGCCATTGCCTCCGAGATTATCTCCCACATTGACATCACCCAGCCCAGCGTTATGGACGGCAGTTTCATTTCCAACTCCGACGTTACCATTCACAGCAGCGGTAGCGTTGTTGACGTTAGCAGCATTCACATTGACGACAGGCGGAGCCACTGGCGTGGGAGTGCCGTCTCCATGAGCAGTATCAACCCGGACAGACTGATGATCTTCGTTACCATGACCAGCGTTGCGAGCCAATAGAGGCTGGACCATGGCCTGCAAATTCTCTTGCCCTTTTGCTATAGCCTCCATGGTCTGCATGAAGAGGGCGAGCTTCTCGCGTACATCCTGCATCTCGTTCTGAATCTGGTCCATGACTTTCCGACAGTTGGATCGTGTAGAATAGCGGTGCGGATGTTGATCTGGAATCCTGTTAAGTACCTGAATCAAAGCAGGAGATAAGACACCATTCAAAGATTACCTGTTATGCAAGATGAATATGAATGCAATGCAATGTGTCTGTGCATTAGGGAAGTTCATTCCCCCAGTTCTAGTGCGAAGGTGCCGGTGCAGTGACAGTGTTGACAATAAGAATACCGGAGCTGAATCATAGAAAGCCTCGTATATAACAAGGAGAATTAATAATCCCAGGGTACGACATCACTGAGTACAACGAGAAGGCATGACCTCAACCAACAATCCTGGTGATGGTCAGCACTATGCAAATAAAGCATACAAATAATGGAATGATCAAATCCTCCCAAAAGTCTGGTACTCCTCTATCAACTTCTTGGTCTCCGGATGGCTTGGTCGATCAAGCAGCCCTTCAACAAGCAGGTTTCTCCTCTTAAGGACACGGCGTACGTCTTCAGCGGTTTCTTCCCATGTTGCTTCCCCGAAGCAATCTTCTAGCTTTCGCTTCTGGGACACTGCTTCATCTCTGGATTTGATTGCCTTGTTCAGTGCATGCTGGACACTATACCGGTTCATCACTTCCTCCTCACACTTCTTGATGCTAGACTTCAACTTCTCTTCGAGGTCGGAAATTTGCTGCTTCAGCTTATCTTCCCTCTTCTTGTTGTTGGTGAGTGTAGCATTCCAAGTCTTATTGCAAGAAGATATCTCTCGGTGTGCCGCGTCGAGCGCCTTCTTTTTGGCTTCCAGCATGTCATGGGAACTTCTGAACTCTTGCCCCAGACGTTCGCGCTTCTTCTTTTCCTCAGTCAACTCAGCTCCTAACCTGTTTACTAGCTCAATCTGTTGCTGGAAAGCATATACGGCCTTGTTTTTCTCGCTGCGCGCCTGGGCTAACTCTTGCTCTAACCCTTCGTTAATCTTCATCAGGGCTTCTTTCTCTCTCACAACCTGTTCATATGCTTCTCTAGAAACAGTAGTCGGCTCTTCTACCGGAATAGGATCAAGAATTGGTGCATCTGGAAACGGCATCTTCAACTGACTAGCCCTCTCCTGAATCCAAGCTCTATAAGGTGCATAGGCCTGACAGTCATTCTTTCCCAACAACGGCTTCCCTTTGTGGTTAATACTCGTCCAGGCACGTCGCAACTTGGCTAATAATTCCCCCTTCAAATCTCCCGTGAAGTACAGAGATTCCTGTACTTCCTCCTCTTGAGGTGGATTCTTCAGTGCATATCCGAACTGGCGAATGAATAGAGAAGGGTTGTAATTGATACACCCCTTCCTTCCTATCAATGGCACATTAGGGTACCCAGCACAGCTGAAGATGAGCTCCGATCCCAACAGGTCCCTATCAAACCACTCCATATCTTCCGACAATAACCTCATCAAACGCTCCGGCCAACCAACTGGAACTGTAGTCTCTGCAGCAGATCTTCTCTTAGGAAGGTGACTCTCAAACCACATACTCAATAAGGGTACACACAGATGAACATTCTTCCCTCTTCCCTTCTCATTCTTGTAATGCAGTGAATGGTAGAGATCTCCGAGTAAAGTAGGCACAGGATTACCAGCGGCAAACAAGTAGAAAGCATCGAAATCCACAAAATCCGGTATATTGGGGAATAGTACTATGCCATAAATGCACAAGGCCAACACAGCATTGAAAGCAACCCAGCACCCATTCTTGGCGTACTCTTGGGCTTTACCAACTAAGAACTGAAATGAGAAGCCTGGAACTCCACGGGAAACAGTAGTCACAAGTTCAGAAGCATCAACATGCAAGGCTTTTGCCAATTCCTCCGGCTTGGGTTTGGCATCATAATGAATGAATGGAACCTGGTTCTGCACAGGCAGCTCAACATACTCAGCGTATTCCTCCAAGGTTGGTCCCATAATAAAATCAGAGAACGTAAAACACCTCAAAGCAGGGTCATAGAATTGCATCAAAGCATACAGCCCCTCTAACTCTACCTCTGTAGGTTTGCACACCAATCTCAGTAATCTACCATAACTCATCCGGAAACTCCTACGAACACCCTCATCAGCAAGAGAGATCAACCCCAGTAAAGGAACAATATCAGGCGTAGGCAATTTGTAAGCAACCGTTCTCCGTAGGCTAGTCATGATCAAACACTCAGAAGTCTGGGCACTAGAACTAGGGAAATGCAAATGCACCTGCAGCACAGACACACGTTAGTGAAATGCAAATGATAATGTATATGCAGGGATGCAATGCAAGTAACATTCAACAGGGACCAAAGCTGCAGCTGAATAGCCTAAACCCAATCAAGAAAGGTCTCAAATAGACCGTCCAGAAGTCATCAAACCCTGGTCTCAGATAGACCTAAAATAGAACTCCAACACTGGTCTCTGACAGACCTCAAACCATAACTCACTGGTCTCTGATAGACCTCAAATCCCATCCATAATTGGTCTCTGACAGACCTCAAAACACCTCTCAAATGGTCTCTGACAGACCTCAGAATAAATCTCCAAATGGTCTCTGGCAGACCTCATAACTCTCCATAAATAACCCGGATCTCTGATCAAGAAATAACCGGTAGTCTGGAGGTCTAGTTACCTGCATAGCCCTGGTTCCCCTCACAGGTGGGTGGCCCTATAACTGGCACAAGGTACGGCATCCTATGCGGTCGTCGGCGTCACAGACTTTCAGGGTTGATGATACGATTCCCAGAAGGAGTGGCATCATCAATTCCTGAAGAGGCCTCACTCAGCCAACTTCCAAATGATCGGTCCCCAGAGTCGACAATCCAACTAACCAGCAACCCACGCCAACCAAAGGAAGGGGCAGGAGGCCAACCAGAGGAACCTCGTCTGAGTGTAGATTTCATGGGACACCAAAGCAAGCAAAGCAAGCGGGCGCCCACTAATTTCTACTCTAATTCTAGGTGCACTCAAGCCCAGGTCCGGCTTATCTCTCAATATCAGAACACCCGTCACACCCAGATACAGCAATAATAAACAATATATATAAAGCTGAAAATACAAGGTTAGAAATACACAATAACTCCATACAAAATCCTCGACGGGAAAACAAGCGCTAGGATTGACTCGCTCAAGGGACGTTGGATCCCAAATGCATAAGAACTGTCGCAGTCCTTAGCAGCCAGGGGACGTTGGATCCCCAGCAGAGTCGCCAGCTGTCGCTACTGCGAAAATCGGCGCCGGCTGAACAGAAGAGTCGCCACCGTGCGTTATTTATCCCACGGGAGGGAAAGGAAACGCTCAGAGTAAACCTCGCACAACACAGGAAAGGTATGGTCGTCGCAACCAAAACCTGGATTCGGGAGTCGGTTACGCAAGGGGAAGGTATTAGCACCCCTCACGTCCGTCGTACTCGACGGGATCCACGCTTGTTTTCGGGTATGGATTGTTATTCTATCTACTCTAAAGGTCAGGGGTTAAAAAGAAAAGAGAATGAAAATAAAATGACTCGGCAAAGTATCGCACTTTATGCCTACGTATTCTCGTCTGGAACGAGAAATCAGAGTCAACGTAGTTCGCCTACCTACGGGAAAGGAGGGGAAGGTTGCTCGCTAGGATATCGCATCCTATGCCTACGTACTTCCACACTGCATGGAAGATCAGAGCAAACGTAGTTCGGGCCACGTACGACACAAGTCTGCCTTGGTTGATTTTATTCCTTCTGAAAAAGGTTTTTCTGATTAACAGTCCAAGAGGACAAAAATGACGTTTTGATGAGTTCACATTCTTTTACGGAAGAAGTGTCTTTTATTGTGTTTGAAATCTTTATGTGTTTTTCTGTTTGTTTTGAGAAAGAAAGAGACAGAACTCTAACCTACGGTTGCGAAGGGAAACAAACTAACCTAGTGTTATCATGCATGGGTTAAGACCTGGTGTCTATCATGCTCCTCTCCTGCACAGAGAGAAACAGAGATCCTACGGGATAGGCAGAAACAGAAACAATATCAGATATATACAGTAAAGCAGTAAAATGCATGGATGCAACAATACAAGCGAGGCAAGGGAGTCCCACTCAACCTCGAACCTAGAAAACAATAGGCAAAAAGTGAACAGGCTTCACTTTCAACCCAACAGGGTAAACAGCAAACAATACAGTTCAGAAAACCAATCAATACATCAACAAATGAAATACAGCAACAGAAACAGCATCAGCAGCTCTGAATCAACAACTGGCTTCAAGCAATCTCCAATCAGCTACAGGCTTCAACAAGCATCAATATCCATCTTCATGGCCTTCAGACAATGGCTTTGATCATCAGTCTTCCATCTGCAATGCCTTTTCTTCAAGCTCAAACCTCCAGGATGAGGGATCAGTCACAAGAGTGAATTGGGTGTTAAGCAATCAGCTGACTACCAAAGGTGGTGAACAGACTGCTTCTAACACAAGAGGCATTTTCTCTCAAGAGTTCTATCTCATAGACACTATCACCAAGCCTTCCAAAGGAAGGGGGTGAGTGTCTTAGAGAGACTCTGAATCACAGAGAAGAATGGATGCAGACAAGGCCATCCATGTTTGAGAAACAATCATTCTAATCTAGAGCTCTGCCTAGCTCCTAAACCCTAGTCTCCTCAGCATCTGCCAGCAAGAAACTCCTCCTCAACTCTGACAGTTGATCTTCAATCTTTGAATCTCCAATAGCTTCATCTCCACAAATCTTCAGCTTCCCCAGGGCCCCAGACAAACCCAATACCCAATCAAACAAGCAACAATTCCCAGAGGGCACACCACACCAGACAATAGATATACAGACAGTAATAATAGCAGTAGGGGAATCCTAACTGTTCTCTAAGGGATCTAATAACTACCCATAGCCCCTATAGTCCCATAACTAATCTATTCAAACCTTAAGTCCTAAGGGAAATGAAATCAAACTCCTAAGTTGTCACCTAAACCCTAGTTTTGCTCATGATATTCAAGCATTTATTAATCACCTAAAATTAACCTCTAAAAATGGGAACTAAAATATTTCTACAAGCCTAATATCTCATCTAAACAATATGAAAAGAATGATCAAAAAATATCAAAGCATGTGAGAGAACAAAAATCATAAAAATGATGCATGAAATGAATTATTTAATGTGACATTTATTTAGAAAATATGTAAAAAATATGAAATAAAACTAAAAATGAAAATTTATTTTCCTATAATATTCTAGACATTTTAATGAAGATATGGTAAAAAGAATGGATTAAAAAGCATTTTTTATGAATTATTTATGAATTAATGAAAATGGTAAAAATTAAAATGAATTAAAACAAATAAACCAAATAAAATGAGGGAGGGGGGTCAGAATAGGAACTCGCCCCAGTTCAAATACATTGGGCCAGCAAACAGGGGGGTGTTGGTAGCGTTTTATCAAAGCCCAGAGTTCACTCAGAATTCAAAGAAATAACCACAACGCGTTGGGGGTAAGAATAGTAACAGAAACACGTTCAAACTTGGTTTTGGGCCTAACACGGGGGTGGGAATAACAAAATTCAACTCAGGCCCGCCCGTTTCAATTAATGAAACGGTGCGTTTTGGCCAGGGTCCTTCCCTCCAATTTCAGATCAAACGCTGGCCATTGGATCTTACTGATAGTCAAAGGTCCAAACCACAATGAACGGCTATGATTGCATCTTCCCCAAATAACCTGCAACCTAGGGTTTCACTTCACCATGCGA
Source organism: Lathyrus sativus (assembly GCA_963859935.3). Lineage (NCBI taxonomy): Eukaryota > Viridiplantae > Streptophyta > Magnoliopsida > Fabales > Fabaceae > Lathyrus > Lathyrus sativus. The sequence goes on from OZ012739.1 coordinate 569,972,635, forward strand.
GCTCATGCACGAGCTACTTTCCCCCTCTCTGTTCTCCATCTCCAAGCCACGAATCATCACGCCATAAACACGAAAGTTGCTCAGGATCTTCCCCTCTACAATCCTATACCACTAGCTCAGTCTGAAACTCACAGAATCTCTCAACCCGATCGAGGTAAAAACTGATCATCATGAAATCATACTGATATGCATCATCATCATTCTTCCCCAAACTTACCCTAAACTAAACTACACCTAATGGAGATTAATTTGATCAATCACGCTACAATTATGATGCACTAATCTAAGAGATATAAGCACCAACAGTTGGTTACACCTGTCACTAACCATCACCAATCCTTTCCAAAATCATCTAACTTAATCTCCTAACCACCTAGATCAAGTCTACACTAATAAAATCATGTGAAACCAACAGAATCAAGCTAATCGAATGAAAACTTACCTGATGAGAAACCTTGAAAACAGCTATGGAAATGGAAGATATGAAGCTTTTGAGACTTGGATCTTGATTCACCAATTCAATACTCAATTCTGTATGCACAATTTTGGAGGTTCCTTGCTTGAATCATGCAATTCACTTGAACTTGTGATTTTGATGTTGATGAAAGAAGCACTCGAAAATGGATGAGAACTACCAAAACCTTGCTTCAATTATGGTCTATGATGATGATGGAGTAAAATTGAATTGACCTTGATGAAGATTGATGGAGAATTTGAGATATTTGGAATGAAACTTTTATGAAAAAGTGTGAGAAATCTTGTGAAATTCTTGGTGCAAATGAGGCCAACCCTTGCCAAATTCTCCTTTCATGAATATATAGACCCCAAATGAACATTCTAGATCCATCTTGCACATTCCCTTGTTTTCAAATTTTGATCCATTTTTGATTATGTTTCTTAAATGATAAGCCACCATGGATAACTTCATTTTTTCCTTCTAAACTCAAAAAAGTGGGTGAACCATTGTTCTTAGAATTGTTTTTCCATTCAAAATCATATATTGGAAGTCTCCATTTGGACTTGTAAATCTCCCAAACCATTTTCCAACTTGAAATTATTCACTTTATAAGCCTTTTTAGTTCATATTTTGACCTATCATGCAACTCCATGCTATGAGCTTCTCCAATAACTTGTGACCTTCTTTCTAGACTTAAAATCCCATTTGGAGCAAGTTTGATGTTGTAAGTTTTTTCATTTGAGGCCTCCTTGTATGAGTTTTGGGTATAGGTTAAAATGACCTGTAATTCACAAATGCCCAAAATACCCTTTGCTTGCCAAGACCATAAGTTGAGTTCTCCACATCATATGAAGGCATACCATACCATTCTAGAAAGCTAAGACAATGAGGAACAACTCTTATGTTGACCAAGAATTCATTTGAAATCTCCTTGAGGGGTAAAACTAGCTTGGAAGTCAAGTCACTTTCACAGACAAAAGTTCAGACACCCCAGATGACCTGTAACTTGTAAGGACCATAACTTGAGTTCTATAAATCTCCTTGAGGTCTTCCACCACTCAAATTAAAGGTCTTGAGATCCTCTACAAGTTTCATGTTGGCCAAGAAGCCATTTGAAGTTAATATTTTGACTTATCTTGCTTGGAAGTTTGACCTAAACTAGGGGATTTTACAGAGAAACCCTAATTTAGTAACTCCTCTTCTCCTTGATTTCTCTTGAATTCTCCTTGTCATATCTCCATATCCTTCTTCATATGTTCAATATTGATCCCCACATCTCTCCAATAGACTTGAATGCCCTCTTAAGTCAGTCAATTGACCTAGGGTTGACCTAGGGTTGACCCAGATGAAACCCTAGTTGACTGCCTTCAACTATAGCTCTTGTGCCTTCATCAATGACTTGTTTTCTTCTCCAAATGACTTTATAAGTCTCTCCAGATGTCTAGATGCTCTCCATGCTTTCACCTCACAGCTCATAACCCTCTTGTTGATCCTCAGATACCCTCAGCTAGGAGATGGACTCAAGGCTTGATCTGCTGAACTCTTTGCTTTCAAATTCTTTCTTGATGACTTGAATATGATTGAATTGGGATAATAACCTCTTGATAGGCCTCTAGAGATGAAAATAATGATTGGTCCCCTGTTGAATGACTTGCTATGCTTATGCTATGCAGATGGTTAGTCTATGTACATGACTCTACATGCAAATGCTAAAGATGATGAAACATAAATCCAAGGAATAAGGTTGAGCAAATTTTAGGGTGCAACAGTAGGCACAAGATGTGAATCTTGCCGAGTAAACTTAGGACTAACCCTTAGGTCTTTCACTCTTAACCCATAGCTCAGTATATACTTCAAGCAAATAATAAAGCAAAAATAGAAAAAATAAATAAAAGGTTCCTGTAGAGTACTATAGAAGTTTAGGGTGCTAGTACCTTCCCTAAGCTTAACCAACCCCTTACTTAGGTCTCTCCCCGCATTGTGTTTACGATGCAAAAATAGGTTTTCCTTCTTTTGACCTTTTCCTTAGAATAAATCAAAGTCAGTTGTGAATCAAAAATTATGATTCAAACTAATTAATATTTTGGTATCCTATTTCCACCGCAACAATTTTCTTTTTAGGCCAGTCGAAGATCACCACCCACTACCAAGAAAAAGAAGCAAAAAGAAACACAAGTCCAAATGATTGAGTTAGATGACGAAGATTTGTCTTAAGATACCTCTAAACAGCCAAAAAAAAAGAAGCATGCAAAAATCTCTAATGTTAGCTCTCATCCAAAACCTAAGGTTGTCATGCCTCAGGAGAAGAAACCTTCTACTCCTAAAGTAGTCGAAGATGATCTTGATCCAACCACTAAGGGTCAGAGTGCAAAGATAGATTCTGGTGGGGTCGAAAGTGACAACTCTAGCCCTGGGGCTGAAGGTCCTAAGGTAAAAACAATCCTACCTTAATCTCTTGAATTAATAACTGCTTTATATTTACTTTCCACTCACCCATATTTGATTTTTTCAGGGTGTCGCAGAGGGCACAAAGTAACCAATAATTGAATAGACTATCCCCCTAAGTAATAATGATCTTATCATCCAACATTAACCAAAGAATCTACTAGTGAGATAAATAAACCTGCTGAAGAAAAAGATTCGCCACTAAAGGTCACCATTGAACAATCCTAGACAAGTGATTCTAAGCTTAAAAAGGATCTACAAGGGAATGATGCATTTGTTGACGTGGAAGGTGACACAGAGATACCACATACTGAAGAAAATGTCGAAGACAAATATGAAGATGGCTCTTCGACCAATCAAAAACAGGGCACTGGTGACCCAGATGACGAAGAGGAGGAGGAAGAGGATCGCTCTATGTTTGACTTTGACACAGAACCTCATTAGGAAGAAGAAGAAGGGCAAGAAGATAATGATGATAATGAAGAAGAAAATGAACAACAAATCTTAACTGCGTAAAGGCCATTGGAATGTATAAAAGCCATGATTAGTGTCAGGTGCAGTTTGACTTAGAAGAATGCTAGCACTTCAACTGTATTAGGTGACCAATCTACAAGAAAACCTGGTGATTATCTGCTTCAAAAAATAAAATAAAAGGTCTCCAACACTGATATGTTCCAACTTTTGGAGAGTGATACTTCTGCTTGCTTTGGGATCAAAGATCTCTTAAAACAAGTTAATGTCTTAACAGTTTCTTCAGAAGTTGCAGATGTCATTATAGACTTGGGGTTGCTGGTTGAGCAGGTTGCTGCAAATCTTAACTGCGTAAAGGATGCTTCAAATAAAATTAAGAAAAAATCAGAGACCCAGATGGTTGAATGGGATGCAGCCATTGAATCCACTGCAAGAGTTGAAAAATTAGAGAAGGGCTCTGAACATAACAAAAAAGAAATCGAAGCCTGTGACAAGAACGTCAAAACTTGGGAACAGTAAATTAAAGAGTTGCAAGCTAAAACTTCCAAGGCCAAGGAGCGCAAAGACGAACTCCTGAAGTTTGATCAAGATGAATTGGCCAAAGAAATTCAAGTCGGCATGCATAATGTCAAAAAAATCTCAAAAACTTGGGAAGGAAATTGATGGCATTTTGGCCAATAAATCTGTCTGTGAGCGGTGCTTGAGGCTTCACAAGTCGAAATATCAAAAGATGAAATTTTCCCTTCCTTTTTAACTTGATTGTAACTGTCGAATACTTGTTTTTTTTTTGTAATGATGTTTAAGCCCTCAGTGGCCTTTATGTAATGACTTAACCATTTTGGAAATTTATGTATCTTGATTTACCATTTTGGCTTCGACTAATGTGTGTGAATTATTCTTTTGTTATTTTTATTTCTTGATATGCATCTTATAGCTTTTCAAATATTTCTCATTCACTTTCAAGATTCTTCGATCCTCAGTTAATTCTTCAACTTCATATTCACCGTTAGAAAACACTTGGACAATTTGAAAAGGGTCTTCCCACTTAGGGGACCATTTACCCAATGCTCTATCCTTTCTATCCATGGGAAATATTACTTTCCAAACTAGGTATCTAGTCGAAAACTATTTAACTTTGACATTTTTATTGTATGATTTCTCTACTCTTCTTTTCTGCCTTTTTAACAATTCTAAGGTATTTAATCTTTCTTCGTCTAAGTCAACTAATTCATCCAACATCATGTTCAAGTAAGACTCAGGTGGGATCTCTTGATGTCTTTGAATTCTAGGTGACTGCAGGTAGTTTTCGACTGGCAAAACTGCATCATGACCATATGTCATTCGAAAAGATGTAGTGTTTGTAGCATCTTTAGGAGAGGTTCGACATGCCCATAAAATCCGATCCAATCTCTTGTGCCAATTTCTTAGTTTTCCCCCCACATTCATTTTTATTAGGCCAATCGCCACCTTATTCTCTGCTTTGACTTGACCATTCGCTTGAGTATAATAAGGTGTGGATGTCAGAAGTTTGAACCCCATTTCTTTAGAAAACTCTTAAACCTTTTGACCAGTAAAAACTAATCCTTGATCCGTTATAATGGTTTATGGGATTCCAAACCTATAAATGATGTGTTTTTGTATGAATTCGATCACTTCCACCTGGTCGACATTTACTAATGGTATAACCTTAATCCACTTAGTGAAATAGTCTATCCCACCAGAATGTATTTTTGACTTTTGGATGAAGCTGGTCGAATTTCTCCAACTAGATCTAAAGCCCATCCTCTGAAGGGCCAAGGCTTCACTATGTAATGCAATTCACTTGTAGGAACATGTTGAATACATGCATGTACTTGACATTCTTGGCATCCTTTGGCGAATTCGATACAATCTTTAAGCATGGTAGGCCAATACATTCCTTGTTGAAACAAAAACCATTTAATTTTATGACCCACCTGATGTGCCCCACATGCCCTACTGTGGATACTAGAGAGGGCTAAGTATGCCTCAGACTCACCAAGACATTTGAGCAAGACTCCTTCAGGCATATTTTTAAATAATTCGTTCCCCATAAGGACATAACTTAAAGCTTAGTACTTGAATTTTTGTTTGACAGATGTTGTTGGATTTTGTAAGTATTCTACTATTGGCTTTTTCTAATCTTCGTTTGTCAAACTATCTATGGCTAGTATCTCAAAATTTTCTTCGTCAGCATACCCTAGCTTCTTCGTTTCCAAATCTGTTGGGGATAATCTAGTTGGCACAACTCTTCCTCTAACTTCAATTTCATCTTGTAATTTTGTTGTTGTTGAAATCTTATACCTAGAAGCAATTTGGGCCAAGTCATTGGCCTCTTGGTTCTCAAGTCGAGGTATGTGTCGAATGCTTACCATTTCGGGTCTTTGTAACAATCTATTGGCTATCACAAAGTACATTATAAGATTCTCTTTAACACATTTATACTCCTTTTTGATTTGTTTTATGACCAATTCTAAGTCACCCATTATTTTGAGTCGAGTTTCCCCCAATTCCAACAAGATCTCAAGTCCGGCTATCAAAGCTCCATACTCAGCGTCGTTGTTTGAATAAAGTCCTCCGACCTTGTACTTGAATTTTGTTGAAATTTTGTTAGGATAAATAATCAATACTCCCACACCCATTCCATCTATATGACTAGAACCGTTGAAGTATAACTTCCAAGGTTCAAGCTCCACATAGTTTAAGGAGTTTTCGACTATAGAGTGGTCAACTATAAATTATGCTACCCCTTGTCCCTTCATAACCCTTAAAGACATGTAAGTTAAGGAATATTCAGTTAAGGCTAATCCCCATTTACCAATTCGACTATGTAATATTAGTTTAGATAACATATGTTTAATAATATCGAAGTGAGACGAAACGTAAACATCAACTGACTTTATATAATGCTTCAGTTTTGTACAAGAGAAATATATCTAGTCTCTACATCATTTAAGACTCTAATAAGGTAGTAAATGGCTCTTTCGATGCCATTTTCATCCTCTTGAGCCATCATGCTCCCTAAAGTCCTATCAGATGCAGATATGTACAATCTCATGCTTCTATTCCTACAAGGAGGCACTAGAGTTGGAGGATGGGAAAGGTGGTCTTTAATCTTGTCAAAAGCCTCTTGTTGCACTTGCCCCCATTCAAAACCTTCCTTCTTGAGTCGAAGTAGAGGTGAGAAGGCTTGAGACTTGCCACTTAAGTTTGAGATGAACCTCCTTAGAAAGTTGATCTTTCCCAACAATTACTGCAACTCCTTCTTTGTCAAAGGCGCTTTCGCCTTCATGATGGCCTTGGTATTTTTTTGGTTGATTTCAATTCCTTTTTTGTGGACCACAAATCCTAGAAAATCCTCTTCCTGCATACAAAAAGCACACTTAAGAGGATTCATCTTTAGACCATGTTTCCTCATTCTTTCGAATGATTGTCGAAGATGGTCTATATGACTTTTTCCTAAAATAGACTTAACCACGATGTCATCACTACAAATTTGCATGAAAGTTTCAATGAAGTCATGAAATATAGAGTTCATTGCTATTTTATAAGTTGCTCCAACGTTCTTTAGGCCAAAGGGAATCACCATCCATTTATAGGTGCCTAAGACTCAGGGACATCAGAATGTCGTCTTTGGCACATCTTCTTCAGGAATGAAAATCTGGTTGTATCCAGAATACCCGTTGAGCATACTTAGATAATCATGTTCTACATCTGAATCGAATAACATCTCCACCACAGGCATTGGATATTCATCTTTGGGGGTTGCATCGTTCAAATCTCTGAAGTCAATGCAAATCCTTAAAGTGCCATTTTTCTTAATGACTGGTACAATATTGGCAATCCATTTGACATACATGGTCGTACGGATGAATTTTCATCTAAGAAGCCTTTTAACCTCCTCTTTGATCTTCAACAGAACTTCAGGTACAAAACACCTTGGAGTCTGCTTGATTGGCTTCTTCCCAGGCTTTATAGGTAGCTTCGTTTCGATCAGATCTCTGCTTAAAATAGGTATCACATTGTAATCCCACGTGAAACAGTCTTTGAACTCCTTCATTAGTTGGATTACTTCAACCCTGGGTTGTGGGGTAATGTTGGCACTGATGTATGTTGGCCTTTTTTTGTCCCCTCTCCTAGGTCGATTTCTTCAAAGGGTCTTGCGCCAACATCTTCATGTTGTTTGCTAGCAGATCCTTTTTGAAACCCAAAGGGTCGTCATCATAGACGGCCTCAAGCCTTTGACCTTGCACTTCACCTTGATCCTTGTGTTGGTGGTTCTGGATCGAATTCCTTACCATGACCTTCAAAGTTCTCTTCATTATTTTTTACTTCTATAGCCATGTACTTAACCTTAGCCTCTAAGGCCGCTTTTAATTTATTTTCGGCTATGTAAGCTGAAATAATTTTTGTGTCTCTGACTCAGTCATCGTCACCAAATCCACTTCCTCAACCAGTTGGTTGGAATCCTTCTATTCCAAACACGAAATCTTCTTGACCTACTACTTCCTTATCCCATTGGAAGCCATGGGTTAGATGCAGGTAAAGGGAACAAAATTCATTTTCAGTAGCTGTAAGGTCGAACTCTGCAGGATTGCAAGGTGTATTATGGGCTAGGTTCTTGTCGAAGTGCCACCCATTCACCTGATAGACCTCAACCATGTAGTAGATTTGGTCAGCTTCAATATTCTCCACAATTCCATCATTTTTCCAAATGGAGATGTGTTGGTGTAGTGAAGAAGGAACTATGCCAACGCCATGAATCCACTCTCGACCAAGAAGCAGATTGTAGTTTGCCTTCGACACAATTACCATAAACATAGTTGGTCTTATGATGGTGCCAACTGTGACGTCCACTTGTATTAACCCTATTGTAGTAGCCATTTTTCCTTCATAGTTCGACATAACCATGTTGTGGGGCTTGGTATCAGTGTCATCCTTTCCAATTTTCTTCAACATGTAGTGTGACCTCAAATTTAGAGTCGCTCTGCCATCAACTAAGATCTTATTTATTCCAACATTTTCTATTTTTCCTCTAATAAACAGAGGCTTCAAATGGTTCTTCATGGTTTCGTTTGGCCTTTCTAAAAAGGTGTTCTATTCTTTGATGCATCCATTGTTTAAAATGTAATAGAAAATCGGCCCTGACTGGCCACTTCCAATTCAATTGCATCCTCAGGTTCCTCCATGTCCGTGATTTAGTCGTATTCCCTAAGCAATATAGACACGACAATGCAAACGATATCCAACGAAGGCTCTGAACCTGATTCAAAGTCATCCGTCAGCATGTCATCTTCTGCAGCAACGTAGTCAGATTTCTTTGCCACATCCTCCTTTTGATCAACAAACAATTTTCTTTTGACATGCTTTTTCTCTTCGTTCCTGTCCTTATTGAGGGGTACATTTTTGTTGGATTCAACCTTTTCCTTTTCTACAGCCTCTCGTTCAGCCTTTCTTCTTCTCTGTTGTCTCCTCCATTAAGACCTTAACATTGGGTTTTTACCCTTATAAAATTTAGAGCGCCACACTAACTGTTTCGAGGCTTGGAACTCCTTAAGTTATGCTAATGATGAACCTCTATCCACTGCAAAAAATTTCCATTTCTTCTGGCCTTGCTCCCTTCTTTCGACAGGTTTCACCCACTTACCCCTAGGGGCATCAATAACAAGCTTAAAAGTGGTTGGTTTATTGCCACGAAGTTCCTGTCCATCTTGTTCATGTCTCCTGGGTGCTCCCCTCTTGTCGAAGGCACCGCGGTTATGAGAACCTCTCCAATTATGCTTGTTTTTGGCTCGTTGAACCCCCTGTAAATTTTCTACATCCTCTCTATCAAAGACTGAGTTGCACCTTGGGCACAATATTACTTCAGAGTTTTTCCTTTGGCACTTGCGAAGGAATTCGACCAGGCTCTCGTCTGGCTTGGGATAGGCCACTTTGACATATTCTTCCTGTCTGAGGCTTTGTTCATCAACCTCCATGGAAGTTTCCCGGGTCATTTCGACCATATTAACCCCTAAGTTAGCACCCTCAGTGATGTTCAAATCTTGCAGCTTGACTCTAAGGCCCTCAGTGGCCTCAGTTGTGTTGTTAATCTGAATAAAACCCTCAGCAGTTTCATTTGTGGTAATCATTTGACTGGAACCCTTAGTTATTCCCTTGTTGAAGCCTTAAATGACTCCTTATATAAAACCCTCAATGGTTTCCTTATTGAAGCATTTAGTGACTCCTTTGGTGAAGCTTTCAGTAACTTCGACCATCACAACTTCCTTGGTAAAATCCATTGATACTTCCATCATATTGACCATGGATGGCTCAGAGTAATCCACATCCTCCACTAGGAGAGGATCATAATCTATCCTCATTTGATTCTTCAATTTGTCAGCGAATCTGAGCCTTCCTTCTTTGATTGTGTTCTGAACAAGATCCTTGAAAAGAAAGCATTGAGAAGTTTTATGGCCCAAAAAGTTATGATATTTACAAAAAAATCTCTTTTTCCTTTGTTATAAAGGAGGTGTTTTAGTGCCATGAGGCACTATCATCTGGTCATCTTTAACTAATAAATCAAAGATTTCATCACACTTGGTGACGTCGAATGTGTACATTTTCTTAGGGAACCTATCACTTTTCTCTGGTTCGACTGGATTCTTTCCATTAGAAGGCGTTGGAACTTTACAGGAATAAGGTGGTCCTTGCTTCAGTTCAGCAAGGTCAACTTCGTTTTCGTCGAAGTTTAAAGGATCATTATATGCCTCTTGATCCTCTTCTTCAAATTTGACGTAGGCTACCCATTCCTTTCTGTTATTCTTATTCGCCCTGGCTTTCTTAGCCTTCAGGCGTTCTACCTGTCAAACATTATCGGCTAATTGAGCCATGTCCCTTAGATATTAGGTATCTAGTTTCTTCCTAATGGAGTAGCCAAGGCCACCAACAACCATTTCTGGCTTTAAGCAGATAAAACCTATTAAATAATCATCTATTGGCTGAGAGAATTTTCTCTTAATGCTGGATAATTCCTTCAAACTTATCTTTAACTATCCCATGTAGAACTGTTCATGGTACAATCTTTCCAGTTGAGTCCAATTATGAATTGAATTCACTAGTAATATAGTGAACCATGTGAAGGTATTCTTTGTAATGGAACTTGGGAAATATTTTATCCTTAGGTTTTCATTATTGGCAATTTCCTCTGCCTCTATTAAGTATCTGGCTACATGTTCGATAGTAGACTCATGATGCGTGTTTTTCGCAAGTGTACGAATCACGTCAAAGTAATATAAAAGATTATCGAATCCACAGAGACCAAGTGTCAATCTATCGTACCTGTTGTTATGGTGTTTATCTAAGGCAACTATTTTTAAGGGTTTTAGTAAGGGTGCAATGGTAAATAAAATTATAATTTTAAATAATAAATAAAAGACAGGCTCGAATGTAATTCACGTAATCAATGATAATCCAGTACTTGTTAATGGAACTACTTATGGGCAATGTTTTCTCCTTTGAAAAGAACTAATTTAACAGGAACTGTCGCTTTCGCGTATTCAGAACCGAGTTGTACTCTCTAATCAACCCCTCCTATTGTCACGGATAAAAAGGTGCGTACTGCGTTAGAGTAGTAAACCTATTTTTAAGAAATATAGTTTCTTAACAAAGTTGAAAAGTATTTTAACCTGGACTTCTTAGCAAAAAGAGGTTCTTATGAACCAGACTCTAAATCTCATAACGCGTCCGAAAATCGTTTTAAAATCTCTTTTCTTTTTAATCTAAAAACTCCTAATGAACTATACAAAGCGCTTTTGGCTGTTTTTGAAATAGTTAAAAACAATTACTTGAATTGAAAGATAAAATAGCCCTTAGGTGTCTCCACGAACAATTATACTGATTACTGGTTTAATTACGATCCTTACATTCTAACCTTTATGGGATTAGTTAGACATGATAAAGTAAATATTCTTTTTATAGTTTTTCATATAAGTAATTTAAGGCGAGTGCGGGAAATAAACAAAGTAAATGTGCGAGTGCGGGAAATAAACAAAGTAAATGTGCGAGTGCGGGAAATAAACAAAGTAAATGTGCGAGTGCGGGAAATAAACAAAGTAAAGTGCGAGAAAATAAATAAAAGTAAAGCAATGCGGAAAAATAAAATACTAACTGGAATTAAAATGGCGGCAGGATTAACTTCCTCCAGAGTGCTCCAAAACTCGAACCACAGACAGATTACAGACTCGATCACTCGATTGCAGAGGCACCCCGATGTGGAATGGCAACTGCTTTATAACTGATATATGCCTAGAGAATTCTAATTCTGGATGAAGAAAAACGAAAATCTAAGGTCCTATTTATAGTAAAAACTGAAAGCATGAAATGACCGGGACGCCCCTCCACTAAAAAGTGGAGGTTATGAAATTTTGCCTTGTGGCGCCCGCCACAAGGTCATGGCGCCCGCCATGGTCCCTACAGGGGATGATGGAGTGGGGATCGTGGGTCTTGGAGGTTGAGGAGTGGTCTTGAGACGTGGACACGTCATGGCTAACCCCATGGCGCCCGCCACGGTGGGTGCCGCAAGTGCAAAATGCTGAATTTCTAGGTTTTCGTCTGTTTTCACTCCTTTTTCGCTCCTTTTCCCGATTCAAGCTCCGATTATTATAAAAACCTGAAAACATAAGAAAACAAAGCAATAACAAGGCAAAACAACAATAAAAGCTAAGAATGCATGCGAAATCGGAGTCAGAAATACGGTGAATTTTAGTGTGATCAAATTCTCCCACACTTAAACCTTTGCTTGTCCTCAAGCAAACATTAAAGCTTAAGAAAATATGGTGTCAACACTTGTCTTTGGGCTAAAGGGATTCTAAGTTCAAGTCAGGATGCAGTGACAGATACTAACTAAGTGAACCAAGGGTACCATAGTAACACAAACACAAACTTCAATCCTATATTAACCACTCCATGTCATCCCACGATACCTAGGCCTATCTTCTCATCTTTTTGTGTTCTTTTCATTCAGGCGCAATCACATTAAGCCCGTTATCCGTACATGCTTCATAGTAGAGTGACCGGTTAGTGATTCTGATCCATAACATAAGGTTTCTGGCACATAAGCATGTGTAAACCTGTTTTTATTTCGCCTAAATGTAGCTGCGGGGGATCGGATCGTAATCCGCCCTACCAAGTTCAGTGCCAGATACCTCTGAACCAACTAACAATAGGTGACTTGCAATCTTTTTTTTTTTTTTTGTGGCAAAAATTTTTTTCTTCTCTTTTTTCGGTTTAAATGACTTTGTGAGGGTCACCTATACCAGAGTTTGCCTTTTTTTTTTTTTTTTTTTTTTTTTTTTATTAGCACTGGATCATTCACTTATATTCATCGGCCCCCTACGTAGAGTATGCTTAGGCCGGAGCTGACTGCTAAAATAAACTACTTAGGACAATTTTTTGAATGATAGTAAAGGCCATGGTGGTGGGGTTTAGGAGTGATTCCTATATTCAAGAGGTCTATGGTGCTAAAATGGTTCTGATGTTTCAAAAAGTTGACCTAAGTCACCACATCCTAATCTAAACCTGTCTCAAAGCCCAAAAAACATGTGAAACAACATTGTTTTCTTTTTAAAAATTTTCTGGTAAGGCTAAGGAAATGGGAAAAAATGAAGATGAACTAAAAAGACACTATACTGGTGACTCGTCAGACTCATGCATTATCTAAGAAAAATAAATTACTGAAAAGGGAAATAACTGAAAGGAAATTAACTAAAAAGGGAAATAACAGAAAGCAATAAAATCCCCTCCCACACTTAAATCGAACATTGTCCCCAATGTTTCGAAATAAGATAAGGGGGGTAACCTGGAAAAAGACTACTGAGGAGGGGCACTGGTGCCTTCGCCGTCCTGATGTGATGGTCTGGAACGACGGGATCTACTACGATGCTGGTCCCTCCGGTCGAGTCGTGCTGATAAAGCAGCCTGAGCACTCCGGACCTCTCGAAGGTTACCCAAAATGGAACCCTGAGTAGCCTCTACAAGCTGGTAGTGTCGGCTGTTGAACTCTCTCTGACGGTTCTGCTCTAATGAAATATCGTTCAAGGTACGGCAAACGTTGCTATAAGCACGATCCGAAACCAATCGCGGTTGTTGCATGAAGCTCATGTTGTCCGTCAGCTGCTGTGAAATAGTAGAGAGAAGGCCATCACGCCTTTCTTCTCTAGCTGTCATATCACGCCACATCTCCTCGGTGACAAAGAATCCAGGAGCAGTACCTGCAACAGGGTTAGAGGAAGATGGTGCAGTGTGTGACTGTGAAGGACGATGGGGGGACATGTGAGGGATGGGAGACTGCTCTCTCCGATCATACTCATCATCAGTGTCATGTGCCTCCCCATCGGGAATATTAGGAGGAAGTGGACCCAAAACACGTGGAGCATTAAGATCATAGGTCCAGTTCCTTTCATCACGTACATCAGTACGTCTACTGCATGGTAAAGCAACAGATGGGATAGCTACCCCATGAACCATCAACTCATAACCACCTTCTCTCCTTGTTCGGCACAATTTCATGTCTTTCAGAAATTTTAAATTAATTGTGCGAGGAGGTAGTGGTTCAAGTGTAGCTATCTCATCATTCAGGCCAAGAGCCCGAGCAATAGACGTAACAAGCCCTCCAAAAACAATCAGTCCTGTTTTATTAGTAAATAAAGTCATGTGGGCAAGCATAAACGGGACCGGATTGATGTGGGTTCTAGTGAGGCATCCTTGCAAAAATAGGAGTTCACGAGCATTAACCTTGTTTGGACTTTCCCGGCCAAAAATAGTACATGCCAAAAGAAGTCTAAAAACTCTTATGGCCGGGTTGTGAATGGTCGACGCAAGTATCCCTTCAAAAGAATTAATTGAAGTACTTGAAAGCCTTAGCCAGAAGGTAAATACCTCGGCCGACCATTCAGCATCCAAAGGTGCCTCACAAATCGAACCTTCCCTATGAGGGATTCCTAACAAACCTGCTAGCTCATTGGTACTGAATTCATATTCAATTCCAAACAGTCTAAAAATAACAGTACCGACAGTGCTAGCAGTGTTAGGACTGACAGTGTATATCAAAGAACTCAAAAACTCAGTTGTCAGCCTCTCATAGGTAGGTTCCTGATTAATGAAAATATTATGCAAGCCTAGAAATTCTAATAAATTAAAAACACTATGATAAATACCCAAAGCATACAGACAGTTATCGTCGACGTACCTAGTCGAGAGGATTTCTCGACTTTGAAGCCTCTGAATAATTTTCCGTTGCCTTTCGCCCGGTCTTCCATCACGAAGAATAAATCCGTTGAACTCCATTGTTGAAAAGCTCCTTAGGTAGTGAAAATAGTAGAAAAGTGGTTTATGAGGGGAATGATAAAGTTTTGATTTTTTTTGGTTTTTGATGGATGAAAATGGAAATGGATGTTGGATATGTTTTATGGATGGAGGGTATTTTGGAAATGGGGGAGCTTTAATGGGGTTCAAGGAGGATTTGGAAGGTTGGAAAAATGGGTTTTTGGTGAAGAAAGGGATGAAAATGGTGGAAATGGGGATTGAATCCCGTATTTGTTGATGGTACGGTGTGGCGCCCGCCACAGGGCCTATGGCGCCCGCCACAAGGCCAATTCCTGGGCCTTGTGGTTTTGGATCCTCCTTTGGGCCTTCCTTGCAACTTTGTCTTCCGGGGGGTCTGAATAGCGTTTTCTTCTTCTTTTCAAGGCTTGAGGCTTGCATATTTTTTTTTTGTGAAGACAAAAATGAAAATATTTTTGTCTTATATTTTTTTCTTTGCACGACAAAAAATAAAATACTTAAAAATCAAAAAAGAAAAAGAAAAATTAGTGCATAATATGTATATATATAAGGAATTCAAAGTGCATGAAAATATAAAAGCTGCAATAAAGTAAAATATGTCTGGAAATGCGATAAATAAAAGGAAGTTAAATACTAGGGTAGTGCTGTCAGTGTAGAATGAGTCATGTGGTAGGTTTCTTATCCTGGCTTGATCCACGAATCTCAGCTATCTCCCTCCGAAGCTCTTCAATCGCCTGATGTAGAGCATCGGTCTCTGAGGCATGAGTGAGATCAGAAACCTGCATCTGTAACTCTAAGTCTGCCACTTCCTGCTTGAGCAGGGCAGTCTCCTTGCGGAGCTCATAAATCTGTGTTTGTAGGTCAGGTGGCTGCAGAGACATATTGTTAGACATAACAGTGATTCGGGGAGTAAGAGGTGTAGGAGTGTACTCAGCGGCGGGAGGCGATTTCGGCTCTTCGACAGTCTCTCCATAACCCTCTAGAGCATAACTCCAATTGGCAGGATCATGGACACTGGTCATCAGCGGATCTGGTAATGTAAAGTAGTGTATCGCTTCACCGTCGATCAGCAATCTAAACATGTTGGGCTCAAAAGAAGCCCTCCTCATCAGTCCTCTATCAAGACAAAAATCAATATCCAGGGTGGTGTAGCAGCAGAAGGTCCTGAGGTGCAATAGCTTGCGAGACAAACCCAATGCAGTAGCAATCTGTGTAACAATCCCACCGACATGGATGATTCCTACTGATGATCTGGCAACACTAGCAAGGCCCTTCAGTAGAAAGTTGCCACAAGCAACAGGGCGAGACTGAGTCGCACAAAACAGTAGGAAAATCTCCTCTTCACTTAGCAGTGTCTCTGTATCTGGAAAACCTAGGAAAGAATGTG
The DNA here is from genome assembly GCA_963859935.3 of Lathyrus sativus. Taxonomy (NCBI): domain Eukaryota; kingdom Viridiplantae; phylum Streptophyta; class Magnoliopsida; order Fabales; family Fabaceae; genus Lathyrus; species Lathyrus sativus. The sequence continues at coordinate 569,988,735 of OZ012739.1, forward strand.
CTAGAATCATCTGGAAGTACCTCAATGCAGGGTTGTGGATTACCTGAGAAAACTGGGTAGAAGGATCTTGGCTCCCTCCGCCTGATATTTTAGTCCAAAACTTTTCCACTTCTCTGCTCATAAAATACCCCATCGGAGTCTCTGGAATAGCATCAGGAGTAGTCTGGAAACCTAGCAAATCACCAAACTCTTTGTGAGAGAATGAGTAGTCAATCCCGAACAACCTGAAAACAGCGAGTCCATCGGGTCCAGCCCAAGGGTCATGATGAAACGAGCTGAGGAACTCAAGAGTCAAGTTCCTATAAGTGTTGTTCCTGTCGTCAAACTAGTCCCACTGGAGTTGATGGCATAAAAATCTGACGCTTGGCTCTATCCCCAAGGCATCCATGCAGTCATGGTCAGGGTACCTGGTAGGAGCCATAGGGCGTCTCATGTGAACATAGTAACGCTCTCTCTGTGCATCATCTCTAAAGGCCACGTGCATGTCATCAGGGTTCTGCATTCTGTACAAGGTTAGCAAACAAGTCCTGAAAGCACATAAAACATTCAATCGTGAGTCCTGACATAATAATAAAATAAACAAACAAAAAAAAATAAAAATAAAAAAAAAAATAATAAAAAGTACAAAAATAAGAAAAACCATGGGTTGCCTCCCATGCAGCGCTTGTTTAACGTCATTAGCTCGACGACCGATATTTAAACATCATTGGAAGGATATGGTGGATCACTCAGAGTATGACAGGTGTATGTTGTTGGAATGTCACCTCCTTCGTAGGGCTTCAACCTCTGTCCATTGACTATGAACGGTTTACATGTTTGGTTCTTGATTTCAATAGCACCGGATCTCAGGATCTTAGATACTTCGAAAGGGCCAGTCCATCTCGAACGGAGTTTACCTGGAAATAGTCGTAACCTAGAATCGAACAGGAGAACAGGATCGCCTATTTTGAAGTCTCTCTTTATGATTCTTTTGTCATGCCAAGCTTTTGTTCTTTCTTTGTATATGATGGCATTTTCGTAGGCAGATTGTCTGAGCTCTTCTAATTTGTGGATATCAAGGATACGTTTCTCACCAGCTGTCAAGTAATCCAAATTCAAAGTTTTGATGGCCCAATAGGCCTTATGCTCCAACTCAAATGGTAAGTGACATGATTTTCCATAGACCAGTTGATAAGGGGTTGTTCCTATAGGAGTTTTGAAAGCGGTTCTATAGGCCCATAATGCTTCTTGAAGTTTCTGCGACCAATCTTTTCTAGATATAGAGATAGTCTTCTCGAGGATTTGTTTTATCTCCCTATTAGATACTTCCACTTGTCCATTGGTCTGTGGGTGGTATGGTGTTGCTACTCTATGCTTAACTCCATACTTGCTTAAAAGTTTATCAAATATTCTCGATATGAAGTGTGATCCTCCATCACTTATGACTAAACGGGGTGTTCCAAACCTGGGAAATATATAATTCTTGAATAATTTGATGACCACTCTGGTGTCGTTTGTGGGTGCGGCGATAGCTTCAATCCATTTAGACACGTAGTCAACAGCTACTAATATGTACTGATTTCCAAAAGATGGTGGGAACGGTCCCATAAAGTCCATACCCCATACGTCGAAGAGTTCTACTTCTTGGATATTTCTTAACGACATTTCATTACGTCTTGAAATATTTCCTGTGCGTTGGCATCTGTCACACTTGACAATGAAAGCATGGACATCACGCCACATAGTAGGCCAGAATAGGCCAGCTTGAAGAATCTTGGCGTAGGTCTTAGATGTGCTTGCATGTCCACCATAGGGTGCAGAGTGACAATGCTCAATTATATTATTTACCTCTTCTTCTGGAACACAACGGCGGAAAATGCCATCTTTACCTCTCTTGAAAAGAAATGGATCGTCCCAATAGAAGTTTCTCACATCACTACAGAACTTCTTCTTCTGGTGGTAGTTTAGATCAGGGGGTATGATGTCAGCGGCTAGGTAATTAACAAAATCTGCATACCAAGGTACATTGCTTATAGCTAAGGATTTATGAAATTGCTCATGAGGGTCTGGGTTATCATCTTCAATGGTTTCTAGTTGGGCTATCAGTCTATCGTAGGCAAAATCGTCATTTATGGGTACTGGATCAGGTTTCAGGTATTCTAGCCTAGATAGGTGATCAACTACCACATTATCAGTGCCTTTCTTGTCACGGATATCCAAATCAAACTCTTGTAATAATAGAATCCATCAAAGTAACCTAGGCTTGGCATCCTTTTTGCTTAGTAAGTAACGAATGGCAGCATGGTCGGTGTAAACTATAATCTTGGCTCCTACTAGATAAGATCTAAATTTGTCTATTGCAAAAACTACAGCTAGGAGCTCTTTTTCGGTTGTTGCGTAGTTGAGCTGTGCAGCGTCTAGGGTTCTACTGGCATAATAAATCACATGTAACTTCTTATCTTTTCTCTGACCTAGAACGGCTCCAACAGCATAATCACTGGCGTCACACATTATCTCAAACGGTTCCGACCAATCAGGGGGTTTCATTATAGGTGCTGAAATCAGAGCTTGCTTCAGAAGATTAAATGCTTCAGTACATTTTTCATCGAAGATGAACTCAGCATCTTTCATTAAAAGACCAGTTAAGGGCTTTGTTATTTTGGAGAAATCCTTGATAAAACGTCGGTAAAATCCGGCATGTCCAAGAAAACTTCTTATCTCCCTGATAGTCTTCGGCGGTTTTAGATTCTCTATGACTTCTATTTTTGCTTTATCTACCTCTATACCTTTTTCGGAAACTATATGTCCTAAAACAATCCCTTCGGTGACCATGAAATGACATTTTTCCCAATTTAGCACAAGGTTTACCTCCACACATCTCTCCAAGATTTTCTCAAGGTTGACAAGACAATTTTTGAAATCTGACCCACAAACTGAGAAATCGTCCATAAATACTTCCATAATTCCATCTAAATAATCAGCAAAGATAGACATCATGCAGCGTTGGAAAGTTGCAGGAGCATTACAAAGTCCAAAAGGCATTCTTCTATAGGCAAAGGTTCCAACTGGGCATGTAAAGGTAGTTTTTTCTTGATCTTCGGGGTGAATAGGTATTTGGAAGAATCCTGAATATCCATCTAAATAACAAAAGTAAGAGTGTCTGGCTAGGCGCTCCAACATTTGGTCTATGAATGGTAATGGGAAATGGTCCTTCCTAGTTGCTTTATTTAATTTTCTATAATCTATGCACATACGCCAACCTCCATCAGTTCTTTTTGCTACAGGTTCGCCCTTCTCGTTTTGCACGACTGTGATGCCTCCCTTTTTAGGTACTACATGCACAGGACTCACCCATTTACTGTCCGAGATCTGATATATTATACCTGCCTCTAGTAACTTAAGAACTTCAGTCTTAACTACAGTACTCATTATAGGATTTATTCTACGTTGGTGTTCTCTAGAAGGTTTTGAATCTCCTTCAAGCAAAATCCGATGCATGCATACGGATGGGCTTATTCCTTTTAGATCAGAGATCTTATATCCTAAGGCTGAGGGGTACCTACGTAAAACTTCTAATAATTGATCGGTTTCTTCTTGGTTTAAGGTAGCACTGACTATAACTGGACGGTTCATATCTTCATCAAGAAATTCATATCTCAGGTTTTTAGGCAGTTCCTTAAGTTTTACGGTCGGTTTTATAGGGCAAGGCATAGGATCTGGGGTAAGAGATAAACATTCGTGAAGGTTATCATCAATGTAGGGTGTTTTATAATTGTCATCTTCCAAAATAAGGGTTGATGGCAATTTTATAGATTCAGTTTCTTCTTCTTGTTCTAATTCCCTAATACATTCTTCGATGATATCTAAGGCATAACAAGAATCTCCTATCACAGGTGCCATAAGAAATTTTGACAATATAAATTCTATCTTCTGGCCACCTACCTCAAAAGTTAGTTTTCCCATTTTAACATCTATTACGGCTCCAGCAGTCGATAAGAACGGTCTACCTAGGAGGATTGGTATGTCGTCATCTTCTTTAATGTCCATGACAACAAAATCAGTAGGTATAAACAGCTGACCTATCCTAACAGGGACGTCTTCAAGTATGCCTATAGGGTATTTAACGGATCTATCGGCTAATTGAAGTGACATCTTAGTAGGTTGTAATTCTCCTAAGTTTAATCTCTCACAAACTGCTAAAGGCATTAAGCTCACACTAGCTCCTAAGTCTAGAAAAGCTTTTTCGATGACATGATTCCCCAAAACACAAGGAATGGAGAAATTTCCGGGATCTTTATCTTTCTTTGCTAACCTATTTTCGGAAATAGAATTACATTCCACGGGTTTCGGATCTTCAAGTCTACGTTTATTCGTAAGTATGTCTTTGAGAAACTTAGCATAAGAAGGTATTTGGGTGATGGCTTCTGTAAAGGGGATTTCTACGTGAAGTTTTTCTATAACCTTAACGAATTTTTGATATTGATTATCGATTTGGGTTTTCTTTAATCTTTGAGGGTAAGGTATTGGTGGTTTGTATGGCGGTGGCGGTACATAGGTTTTATTTTTAGGTTCTTCTCCTTTTTCTTGACTTTCCGGGGTTTCAGGCTTCTCTGGTTCCTTTTCCTCATTCCTCTCAGAAGTTTCGGGCTCACTTAATCTAGGGTTTAAAGGTTACTCATAAGCGGTTCCACTTCGTAGAGTAATGGCATTAGCTTGCCCTTTCGGGTTTTGTTGAGGTTGTCCAGGGAACTGTCCTCCAGGTGTAGTCTGTGGGGCTTGGTTTAACGCTACCTGAGAGATCTGGGTTTCAAGCATCTTATTATGAGTAATAATTTGATCAACCTTGGTTCCTAACTTGGTAATTAGTTCGTTAACATGGACGTTATGGTTCATGAACTCTTTGTTTTGTTGTTTTTGAGCAACGATAAAATCTTTTACAACTTCCTCAAAGCTCGGGCTAGGTGGTACAGGTTGCATAGGTTGATTTGTTCTAGGGGCTTGGTAACCTTGTTGTCTCGGAGGTGCGGTATTTTGGATAGGGTTATTATTTTTGTAGGAGAAGTTTGGGTGATTCCTCCATCCAGGGTTATATGTGTTTGAAAATGGGTTCCCTTGGGTATAGTTCACTTGCTCAGTGTTGGTTTCATTCAACAGATTGCATTCGGCGGATTGGTGTCCTTGCGTTCCACATATCTCACAATTCGGCGAAACTGCGGCTACAGTATTCGGAGTTGTGCACATATGTTCGACTCTAAGGGCCAACGCGTCCATTTTAGCCTGCATTATGTCTATAGAGCTTAGCTCATGTATTCCTCCTTGGGCTTCCTTCTTTTCCACTGTCGCTCGTTCTACTCCCCATGATTGATGGTTTTGGGCCATATCCTCGATAAGGGCACTAGCTTCAGGGTAAGGTTTGTTCATCAGTGCGCCACCAGCGGCAGCGTCGATGGTCATTTTAGTGTTATAAAGAAGTCCATTATAGAAGGTTTGGATGATTAGCCAATTCTCTAAGCCATGGTGTGGGCATGCTCTTAATAGTTCTTTATATCTCTCCCAGGCTTCGAACAACGACTCTCCTTGGTGTTGGGTAAATCTAGTTATTAGGTTTCGAAGAAGAGCGGTCTTACTTGGGGGAAAATATCTAGCAAGGAAAACTTTTCTAAGGTCATCCCAAGTTGTTATTGAATTGGGTGGAAGGGAATCTAACCATGATAGAGCTTTATCTCTGAGGGAAAAGGGAAATAATCTTAAGCGTATTGCCTCAGGAGAAGCTCCATTGGTTTTAAAGGTGTCTGCTAATTGAAGAAAGTTTTTTAAATGTTGGTTCGGGTTATCAGTAGCGAGACCTGCGAATTGTCTCTGTTGCACTAATTGCAGCAGGGATGGTTTAAGTTCAAAATTATTGGCTGGGATAGCGGGGTTTACTATACTGGAACTAGGTTCCTCGTTTGATGGTTGGGCGAAGTCCTTAAGAGGTCTTCGGTTTTGATCTTCGGCCATAGCTCTCCTATTCCTATGGAAAAACAAACGTGCGCGAGCGTAACGTTCAGGTTCAGCTAGAGGGTCTACTAAACTTCCGGCACTGCGAGTCTTTCGCATTGACCGGTGGGTAACAACCTTAGTCTAAACGGTATAACTACAGGGTAATGAAATTTGACGATATTGGTCCCCGGCAACGGCGCCAAAAACTTGATGCGTGTTTTTCGCAAGTGTACGAATCACGTCAAAGTAATATAAAAGATTATCGAATCCACAGAGACCAAGTGTCAATCTATCGTACCTGTTGTTATGGTGTTTATCTAAGGCAACTATTTTTAAGGGTTTTAGTAAGGGTGCAATGGTAAATAAAATTATAATTTTAAATAATAAATAAAAGACAGGCTCGAATGTAATTCACGTAATCAATGATAATCCAGTACTTGTTAATGGAACTACTTATGGGCAATGTTTTCTCCTTTGAAAAGAACTAATTTAACAGGAACTGTCGCTTTCGCGTATTCAGAACCGAGTTGTACTCTCTAATCAACCCCTCCTATTGTCACGGATAAAAAGGTGCGTACTGCGTTAGAGTAGTAAACCTATTTTTAAGAAATATAGTTTCTTAACAAAGTTGAAAAGTATTTTAACCTGGACTTCTTAGCAAAAAGAGGTTCTTATGAACCAGACTCTAAATCTCATAACGCGTCCGAAAATCGTTTTAAAATCTCTTTTCTTTTTAATCTAAAAACTCCTAATGAACTATACAAAGCGCTTTTGGCTGTTTTTGAAATAGTTAAAAACAATTACTTGAATTGAAAGATAAAATAGCCCTTAGGTGTCTCCACAAACAATTATACTGATTACTGGTTTAATTACGATCCTTACATTCTAACCTTTATGGGATTAGTTAGACATGATAAAGTAAATATTCTTTTTATAGTTTTTCATATAAGTAATTTAAGGCGAGTGCGGGAAATAAACAAAGTAAATGTGCGAGTGCGGGAAATAAACAAAGTAAATGTGCGAGTGCGGGAAATAAACAAAGTAAATGTGCGAGTGCGGGAAATAAACAAAGTAAATGTGCGAGTGCGGGAAATAAACAAAGTAAATGTGCGAGTGCGGGAAATAAACAAAGTAAAGGGCGAGAAAATAAATAAAAGTAAAGCAATGCGGAAAAATAAAATACTAACTGGAATTAAAATGGCGGCAGGATTAACTTCCTCCAGAGTGCTCCAAAACTCGAACCACAGACAGATTACAGACTCGATCACTCGATTGCAGAGGCACCCCGATGTGGAATGGCAACTGCTTTATAACTGATATATGCCTAGAGAATTCTAATTCTGGATGAAGAAAAACGAAAATCTAAGGTCCTATTTATAGTAAAAACTGAAAGCATGAAATGACCGGGACGCCCCTCCACTAAAAAGTGGAGGTTATGAAATTTTGCCTTGTGGCGCCCGCCACAAGGTCATGGCGCCCGCCATGGTCCCTACAGGGGATGATGGAGTGGGGATCGTGGGTCTTGGAGGTTGAGGAGTGGTCTTGAGACGTGGCCACGTCATGGCTAACCCCATGGCGCCCGCCACGGTGGGTGCCGCAAGTGCAAAATGCTGAATTTCTAGGTTTTCGTCCGTTTTCACTCCTTTTTCGCTCCTTTTCCCGATTCAAGCTCCGATTATTATAAAAACCTGAAAACATAAGAAAACAAAGCAATAACAAGGCAAAACAACAATAAAAGCTAAGAATGCATGCGAAATCGGAGTCAGAAATACGGTGAATTTTAGTGTGATCAACTCACTAGTGTCCCTATAAAACTTAGTAAACTTTGGGACTTTCCATCTAGGGGGTAATTCTGATTGCAGAATATACTCAGACAATGATGATGTGTAATTTGGCCTATGAAGCCCAATATTCACCACATTCCTTGCCATAATTCGTTCGACCATGGCTGCTAAGTTATTTCAGTTTCCATATCATCACGTCGAAACTAATTTACAACTTCGTCAACATTTTGGTTCCTATTCACCATCACTACCCTTGGTTCCCTTTCCCTTGGAATTTGTTGTTCAATCCTAGGAGGTTCAACCCTAGGCGGTTTGACTCATACTCCTTGATTTACCACGTTTGCTTGTGGTCCATTTCATTGGATTTGGTTGATGGTGGGGTCTTCTTCCAAGACTACCCCTGGATTTTCTACCATCCATTCCCTTTGGGGTCGTCGAGGGGGTTGTAGAACACCAAAGAAATCAACAATGTGCGTTATTTGTGTTGTCATTTGTTGGTTCATTTGGGTAGTGTTTTAGATTAGAGGATTAAATATAACACCTATTTGTTGTCAAGCATTTGGACCATTTCATGATTGCTTTCATCCATTTGCTACCTTATCACCGCTGCAGAATTATTGATGATATTAGGCATTTGAGTGGGAAATCTTGTCCCTAAGGGTTAACTAATTCGACCCAAATTATTAATGCCTGAACTAAATCTTTGTAGTGGAGAAGTTGCATTTACCACTGGGTTTGTGAATATTGATGATGAATTATGCAAACTTGCCATTACTGATGCCGGCATGGCATAAGGCTGTTCGCGACCTATTGGAGGCATTGAAAATCTAGGCATATGAGGCATGAATAAATTACTCTCTACTGAAGGGGGGGGGGGGGGAGGTCACTGGTGGGCCCTATGTTCCCATATAAAATAAAATGGGTCCACTTTAGGAAATTGACTGCATAGACATCGTATTTGTCGTGGATGGTACAGTTTCAGATACTGACGTAGAACCGTAGTTCCTCTGTCAAAGATGAAGAGGGTAGTTCTCCATTACTTGGTGGATTTTAATTCACCATCCTCCTTACGTATCTTCTTTTATGTCTTTCCTCGTTGTTTGTGGCTATCTTACCACTCCTTAGAGTCGCTACGCGAAAAATGACACAGAGTCGCCACCAGATTTTATTTATCCCAAGGAGGGAAAGGGAAATAACAATAAAACCTTTAAGAAAGAGCATGGTCATCGCAACCAAGTCTTAGGGTTCGGGAGTCGGTTATACGAGGGGAATGTATTAGCACCCCCTCGCATCCATCGTGCTCGATGGGAACCTTCTAGGTTGTTTAGCGTGAATGGGTGTTTTTATTATTAAAAGTATGCTCGCTTAAAAGGAAAGAAGGGTTGGTTTTTATTTTAATGCTCGCCAAGGATTGTGGCTCTTGTGCCTACGTATCCTCACTTAAAAGAAGTGAAGAATCAGAGCTCCGTAGTTCGGAGACTTGTGAAATGGTTGTTTGTTGGTTGATTTTATACCTTGAAAAAGGGTTTTCGGATTAATGCCCTAAGGCGAAAAGAAGCTTGATGAGTTGATGTTATTTTTAGGTTTTTGAAGAGAAATTGTCCTTGATTAGGATTACACAAAAGACTTTGGATAGAGATGAATGTTTCGAATAACCAAGTCGGGCGCCTTGTATTCAAAATATTCGGAACGAGTGTAGGAGGGTTCCATTCTCATTCCTTCTCCACCACTTTAAAATTTATGGTGTATAACCTCAATCGTATATTTATTGTGTTTTGGATTTTTTATGAGAAAAATACCACTTGATGTTGGATCAAGGGTTTTATTGTTTGTGAAAATATTTGAATTGATGCGAACAAGGTCGATGGCGAATGCACAAGGCGGTCGACTTACAAGGTCAAAAATGGCTCGATGAGAATCAAGAGTTTATTTTCTTAAAAAAGGGTTTTTTGGAACCAAAGGTTAAAAGACCAACAATAAAATATCCACACACAAAGGCCATGCAAACACAACGGGTTAGTCGGCTTGAATCAAAACACACAAATTTTTTTTTAAGGTAAAATAGCAAAAAACGTGAAAAACAGGGGCGTGACACGGCCCGTGTCAGGAAGTGCCTACACCATGGGTTTTTGAGGCAACAGAGGGCTGACACGGCCACCCATGTCAGAACACCTAGAAGGTACGCGCGAGGAAAACATTTAACAACGGGCTGACACGGCCGCCCGTGTCAGCCCTACTGGGTGAAAAAACTGACTTTTTTCCTTTGTTCTCTTTCTTTCTTGTGGTTCTTACAATGGTTTCTTGGTCCCCCTTGGGACCTTTACACAAGGTACACAACACAAAACACTTAACAGAGATAATAAATGACAATAATGCAAAATATAAAGAGAGAAAAGTTTGAAGAAATGGATACCCAAGAGATGTCACCCTTCTGCAAAACCTCCACTGACTTTGGTTGGGTGTTCCCTCCACTCTTCACTCTATGTTTTGATGGTTCTACTTCTCAATGGTTCTCTTGACTCTCTTGATTTTTCTGATTTTCTTTCTCTCTATTTTTCTGGTTTTTGTTCTCTCTATTTCTCTATCTCAATGTGTGTTCAATGCTCCCTCTTTCTACTGCTATTGCTTTTATTTTTATATCCAAAGTATTAGGGTTTGCACATGTCTTTAAACTTCAGAATTTCCACCCTTAGAAATGTCCAAAGCCTCTTTCTTGATGCACCTTTTCCCCTAAAAATCTTACTTTCTGCTGCACTTTTGCTGATGAACCAAAATAATAGAGCTTGCACATGTTTCAAGTTTCAGAATTTCTACATTTGGGAATGCTTATTACCACTTTCTTGGTGCAGCCCCATTTATTTCCATTTCTAGCATGCTGCCTATTTGCTTTTGCTGCTGCACTTTTCTAGTGCTGTTTTTTCCACATTGCCCTCCTTTCTTCACTTGTTCTTGGGTTGTACTTGTGGTCTATGCCTCTCCTCTTGACAAAATTTTAAAGTTCTGAATTTTGGCATGTAAGTGAACTAACATGACCTAGTTCCTCAAGTTTGTGACATGGTTTATTTGGTTGGGAATTAGCTAGTCATGGGGTTGTTTTGGATCAATTTAAAATGCCTTGAAATTGCCCATGAATAAGCATTAATAGTTTTGCTTTTGAAAAGCTCCAATGAATTAAACCTTACTTAGTTTCCTTGGATATTTGTGGGTTATGACTTATATGTAGCACATGAATATTTGATGAGGCATAAAGGGTACCATAACATGAAATTAGTTAGAAACTTGAATTAAGTTTAGAAATAACTTAATTTCTAAGCATTGCTTAGAGTTGGAAACTTTGCAACCAATGTGACATTCTTGCAAATGTCATGAAATTCCCTTTGTAATATTCTAATCTTGGATTCATGAATATTGAATTGGTGGATTTCCCTTATACCATTATTTGAAGTGGATGGAATCTTGAATTATGAACTTGCATTTTTATGTTCATTAGGAACATTGAATTTGAATTTTTTTTTTCAAGTAACTTTTCTTTGGAGAAAACTACATGAGTAGACTTTCCAACTTAGATCAAACCTTAGATGATGAACCTTTTCTTCCATGTAGCCCATGATAAACAATTTATCTTATTTGAAATGGAAAACAAATGAACCGACCCAAACTTTAACTTGTAAATCCACCTGCTCGATATGCGCTATAACGATGTATGATATGACGAATGTAGGGTATGAAAGGCTAAAGGTGAAAATGAGGGTGTGACACTTAGTCTCATACAATGAAGTTTAGAGAGATAGTAAAAATAAAGAACTTATGAAAAAATTTCAAAACAAAAAAAAATATTTAAATGATAGCACTGTCCCATTGGGTGTGCCAATTTATTTACTATGAAAATTGGTAATCAACCGCTGGTCTCCAAAAACATGGTTTACTTGCAAGATCAACCAGTATATCTTATGACATGTGCTATTATTTAAACTATTTCTAAAAATCTTAAGAACACTTCGACAATGCTCATGATCGTAGAAGATTGTTTAAAGTTTAAAAAGGTAAATTTTCATAATTGTAAAGAAAATGCAATAAAGAAACTTCAAAGTAAATATCCGATGAAGAAATAAATGGTAAATTAAAAATAACTTTCAATTGAAATGAAAATAATGGTGTTTCAGACGTATATTCTCAATGAAAGCTCTTTTCTCAAATAACTTAGATACTTTGAGTGACTTGTGAGTATTTGTACAACAATTGAACACCTGGAAATCCTATGCACTAAGACTCCTATTTATGCTACGTCGAAAATAATTGTCATCAACAGTCTTTTCTCCAGAAAATGACACATTTTGCTTTGCATTTCTTCAATTCGCCACAACTTTACACGCGTCATTTCTAAGAAACGGATAAGAATAAAAGACAGTTAACATCCTTATTTGAAATTTAAAATCTTTATCGAATATAAGTTCTATATCGCCTCCATCGAAATTGTCATTCAAACTTAGAAATATTTCTAAGTCTTGTTTCAACACATCCTTCTCACAAAGGACCACTTCGACTGGAATCCTCAACAATATTTTGTCGAAGTCCAAAACATTAAAAATGTTTATTTTTTCTTATCATATTCAAATCAAATCCTTGGCGATGAAATTTCCAGTTAACACATGTCAGAACATCTGCCTTCAATGTGAACTGACCAGCATGTTAGAACATTTCACACAACATCTTGTTGTGAACGATGTTTTAGTAAAATTTCTATCAATCCTAAAACCATGGATCTAACAGTAATAAAGATGAGTAGAGTTATGTTAAGGTATATGTTGGTGTAGCTGAGAGATAAAAAAAATGTTGTTGCGATGTTGCACTCACATGAAAAGAGAAAGAGAAGAGATTTATGTTTATGGTTTTTGCTTATTGTGTGGTGTTTCCATGGAGGGAGTATGTAGGTATGAAGAGGTGAGTGACTTGAATAAGGTAATGAAGATTACATGAAAAATAAAATTTCACTCATTCTTTTTTTTTCTATATTTTTTTTGTATATTGAAAAAAAAAATGAGGTTATGAAAGTTATACAAACGATGGTGTATACTATTTGAAAAAATGAGATAACTAAAACCAGCTTCTCAACGCCTCTTTTTTTTTTCTAACCTTTTTTTTCTTCATTTCTTATATAAATAAAACTAGCTTCTCAACGCCTCTTTTTTTTTTTCTAATCTATTTTTTCTTCATTTCTTATGATTTTCAAAACACTGAGAGAGAGCTTTTAGTTGGTGGAGGCGCAAATGGTCTCCTCCTCGCAAGGCTTATTAATACTTACAAAAACCATTAGAATTTTAATTTTTTAAATATATGCAAAATACCTTTAGATATTTATTTTGGAGAAAAAATTAATTAAAACTAAATAAATTTAAACACCTTAAAATAATCAAAATTAATTTGAAACGAAAACATAGAAAATTCTATTTATTTATTTTTAACATTTTGACAAAAAAACAAAAATAAAAGGATTCAAAATAAAATAAAAAGGTCAGGCGCGAAAATGCTCAAAAAATTAAAATGAATGTACCAAATTGATCAACACATAATTAACTTCTTGGAAACATATAGGTTTTGATCAAATTTTGTAATGAAAAATGATCGGTTAAAAGGCTCAGGCTGATCAAAATGTGATAGAAAAAGTAGTAAAAAAACTAAAACGAGCCTGCCAGGTTAACCTATGTGAACCGTAAATTAAGAATACTGACATCTGCAAGCTCGGTTTTGAAAATTTTCGCCTGCTAATTTAACGTATAGTTGAGAAACTATTCGACCAATTTGTCAGTAGATCTAAAACATTATTTTGGTTGATATTTTAAGCGTTATACGGAATAATGCATGCTATAATAAGTAGGATATGCATATGTCTTCTTAGTACGTTGAATTACTGATTGAATAATACTGAATAGATAATTAGATACAAATGAATCGCTCTTCGACCATTTACTTATGATCCTCCATTACAATTAAACCTACAAAGATTCAGATGATGACAATACTCTTGATTGTCACCTTCTGGTCTTTGAAACATGATAAAATGGAATAAAAGACCAGATAAAATGCCAGAACTCCTGGCCTTTCGTCTGAACCCATGATGAATGCTTTTGACTGAAAGAATGTTTGACAAAAATGAACGGTTGCACTATGCATATGCAAGTGAAAAACATCTGAGTAAAATTTAGGGTATGACAGCTGCCCTTATTTAAACATCTTTAACTGGAAGATATGAAGAACTATTGTCTTCAAATCATCATGGTGAAAGATAGTTAAAATACCAACCAGACCCAAATTTTAGCCTCATATGCAAAGGAATGATATGTTTATGGTAATGAATGAACATAAGGAGATTAAGAAATACCCTTGATTTCTTAATCAACAGATGGTATGCAAATGGATGCAACAAGATTTTTAGGATACGCTCTTGATTTCCTAATCATCGGGTGATATGAATGCAATGAAAGTTTAAGAAGTACTCTCGACTTCTTAAATATTAATGAAAATGGATTAAGAAATACTCTCGATTTCTTAATCATGAAATACTAAGAACTACTCTCGATTTCTTAAAAATGAATGCATATGTTTTAAGAAATACTCTCGATTTCTTAATCATAAGATGTTAAGAAGTAATCTCAATTCCTTAAGAAATGAATGAATTGAAAAATACTCTTGATTTCTTAATCATTAGATGATATGCAGATGAATTAAGAAATACTCTCGATTTCTCAATCATGCATATGTTAAAAATTACTCTCGACTCCTTAGAAATTAATGAGTTGAGAAATACTCTTGATTTCTTAATCATTAGATGCTATGCAGATGAATTAAGAAATACTCTCGATTTATCAATCATACGAATGTTAAAAATGGTTTAGGAAATACTTTTTATTTCTTAATGATATGCAAATTAAGAAGTTTTATTGACTTCTTAAAGATGAATGCAAATTAATTAAGAAATACTCTCTATTTCTTAATGATATGAATGTTAAGAAGTACTCTCGACTTCTTAAAAATAAATGCAGATGAATTAAGAAATACTCTTAATTTCCTAATCATGAGGTGGTTAAGATAAGAAATACTCTTGATTTCTTAATGATATGAATGTTAAGAAGTACTTTCGACTCCTTAAGAATGAATTGATATGAAATAAGAAATACCCTCTATTTTTTAATCACATGTATGTTAAGAAGTACTTTTGACTCCTTAAGAATGAAATTATATGAAATAAGAAATACTTTTGATTTATTAATCATATGAATATTAAGAAGTACTCTCGAATCCTTAACAATGAAATGATATGAAATAAGAAATGCTCTCAATTTCTCAATCATATGAATGTTAAGAAGTATTATCGACTCCTCAAGAATGAAATGATAGGAAATTATAAATACTCTCGATTTATTAATCACATGAATATGAATAAGTACTTCCAACTCCTTAAGAATGAAATGATATGAAATAAGAAATACTCTCAATTTCTTAATCATGTATGTAAATAAGCTAAGAAATGCCCTTGATTTCTTAGATGTTATACAAATGAAATAATAAATACTCTCGATTTCTTAATCATTAATGTAAAAGAACTAAGAAATTATCTTGATTTCTTAGATGATATGAGAATTGACTGGGGATTAAAGAATCATGTTCAGCTGCTCTTGACTGACGCTAGATTATTAGGGATAGAAAAAAATCATATCCAACTGCTCTTGATTTAAGGTAGACTCTTCTAGACTAGAAAATCATGTTCCATTACTCTTGACTGGCGATAGATTTAACTGATCATGCCTAATAACTTCTTGCTAACGGAAGATCCAACAAACATGTAAATATGTTAGACAACTTGTCGCAAAGTGAAAAATAACTAGCATAAAAACTGAGTCGCCACCGAACATTATTTATCCCAAAGGATGAAAGGGAATTATCAAATAAACCTCAAGAAGGGAAAGGAACATGGCCTCGCAACCAAATCCTGGGTTCAGGAGTCGATTACGCGAGAGGAAGGTGTTAGCACCCCTCGCGTCCGTTGTAGTTAATGGGATCCACTTTTATTGTTCTAATCAAAGGATGTGTTTATCTAAAGCCTACTTGCTATAGGAAAGAAAAGGGGAAAAATAAAAGGAGACTTGATAGGACTTCTTCTTTCTATGCCTATGTATTCCCTCATGCAATGGGAAAGTCAGAGTCATCGTAGTTCAGAGGGCTATGGGTGAATGGGGAGAGAGTGCTCGCTAAGACTTCGCCGTCTTGTGCCTACGTATCTTCATTTAGACGAGAATGAAGAAAGTAGAGCATTCGTAGTTTATGGGACTACAGAAGAAAGGGATGGAAAAGTGCTCGTCAAGACCTCGCCGTCTTGTGTCTACGTATCTTTATTCGGATGATAATGAAGAAATTAGAGCATTCGTAGTTCATGAACTACGGGTGAAAAGGGAAGGGTGCTCGCCAAGACTTCACTGTCTTATGCCTACGTATCTTCATTTGGACGAGAATGAAGAGATCATAACGTTCGTAGTTCGTGGACTACGGGAGAAAAGGGAAGGGTGCTTGACAAGACTTCATCGACTTATGCCTACGTATCTTCATTCGAACAAGAATAAAGAAATTAGAGTATTTGTAGTTTGTACTACAGATTTCTAAGTGTCTTTTATGAGTGATTCTAAGTTCACATTCCAGCAGTTAGGTGTTTTTCGCTCATTGTCTGAAGCCTTACGTGTTACCTGATTGCGGTAGAACGGAAGTAGCATGCCCTTTTTGAAAAGGTCTGAAAGAAAATCCCGAAGGACAAAATGATTTGCATTGGTTCAAATGTTTTAAAAGAGTGAATTGACTTTGTTTGAGATGCGCATCGTACTAAAGTCTATGACATAGGATCGAATACTTCGTACTAACGATCCAAGCGTCTCGCGCACAAAGTACCTTAAGATGAGTTTAGAAATGCATCCACTCATATTATACCATGTGCTTAAGGCTCGTGACACACTATGCACATCGTATTTATTACGTATTTTGATTTGATTTGAGAGAGAAGAAAGAGACTCAAAGGGCAAAGAAAAAGAACTAAGGGATCTCACACCTAGATATGTCATGCTAAATGGTCCTATAGTTGAGGATGAGAAAAGGAATCATATCATAATGTTATCATACAAGATATTGAACTAAGGATTGAGAACCTAATGTCTATCCTACTCCAAGCTTAATCTAAAATTAAGTTGGACTAGGAGCCTTAAGGGAGCATGCGAGCAAACACATGTAAACATTAAACATCTCAATCACAAACAACATCAAGACCCAAATAAATATGAAGAGAGGAGATTCAAAGATGAAAGATCAAGTATTCAACTCAAACACCACACAAGGTAAGAATATTAAACAATCAGTCCATAAGTGGCAAACATCAGTGTTGAAGTCAAGACATGCTTACCATATGAATCAAGACTAGGGTTAAAGAAAATAGACAATGACAAACAAAGAAGTGCACGAGCAAACATGACTTGAAACACTAATAATACATCATCAATCAACATGCCAAAGCAAAATGGATCAAGCAAGATAAGATAAATATATGTCAGTAGCTACATTATCACATGTTCAACACGTTTCAAAGATTAAGAAAGAAGCACAAAAGAATCAAACATGGATCATATCAATGGCCAAACAATTTGATAACAACTATCTCATGAAAACAAACCACAAAGGATCAAGCATGTGGAATTAGGGTATGAAACCAAGAGGAGGAAGTAGCACAAGCATGAACATTAATTCAAAATCAAGCTCAAGGTATGAAGAAAGTTTAACAAGTATCATATTCCAAACATGCATACACCACTAAGCATTCATCAACCAATATCAACTTCAAAAGGAGCAACCATTCATGAGAAGAAAAAGAGGCAAGGTGATCAAACAAATACATTTGAGATATGGAAGGCCAGAAGTTCAAGAAATTCATTCAAGTCACATAAAAATCATGAACATCAAGAATATTCACACAAGAATACATGTCTTAAGACTAGGTCAAAGATAAGCAAGTATCATGCTCAACACATCATTCAAAAATATTGAAATGACCAAATAGAAATAATTATTAGGCTCTAACTCATGTTAAAAGAATCAAGATCAAATGGGAAAAAGATCCCAAAAATAATTGCACCAATCGAGCATATCTTATAAATCGAGCATGAATCGAGGCTCAATAAAATCCATTAGAAAGTAATCAAAAATGCACCATAAAAACACCACAACCACACTCAAACCTTAAGAATACATGTGCCTAAACATGTCCAAAAAAGTTGCTCAAGAAAAGGTTCACAAGTGCATCAAATTGAAAACCCTAATTCAAGGACAATCTAGTAAAACACCCAACACAATTAATTCAAATTAAAATAGGAAAAAATTGAAAAATAAAATAAAAATCATCACAAAGTCTAGAGATATTAAAATAATTAAAAATTTTTTTGTGAATTTCTATAATGGAATAAATATTAAAAATAAAATCAAAATGTAAAATGAAGTGAAAATAAGAAAGATAACACAAAAGGGTGCAACAGTAATTTCAGAATGAACTAGGAAGCAGTTCAGCGCGTGTTGGGCTCATAATCTGAAGGGTGCAAACATAAAAAAGCTAGGCTGAAGATACAAAAAAAATAAGATTCAGAAATAAAAATAAGGCTCGCGTGGCATGTTCATTAAAGACGTTGGCACCATGAAAGCAACAACTCAGCAGACACGCACGCAAGGTCAAGGTCAAACACACACACACACGTCAGACGCTGGAGCTAGGGCTCCGGTTGTCTTCTCTGGTGGTCCTCACTGGAGGCCTTTATGAACATCACCAAATCACCAAAATAAAGGCACTATCCCACGCGATTTTTCACGATGTTCTCAAATATGGCAACGGTTTTCACTAAAACTCACTCTAACATGTTGAAAACAAGGTACGAAAAATTGAGACACAAACTGAAACACGTTAAAACTAAAGAAAAAGTTACACAAACATGGCCTACCTTGAAGTAGGATTTCAAATGCACCAAGAACGAACCTAAAATAAGCCTAACATGAGAGAAAAAGGTTGAAGAAAAAAACCTAGTGGAAAAAGTCCACTGCCCCTTGAATCCTTGCACAAATAACTTCAGAAACCCTTCCTCAAGCCTCAAGGATGATGAATAAGGAAAAGGAAGATGAAAATCTTGGTGGAAAAGGAAAGCTCGATTTGAGAAATTTTTTAAAGAGGGAGATCTTTTTGGATCTGATTCTATGCCAACCAAGTTGTGTTTGTTGTTTTGGGTTTTTAGCTTTATATATGGTGGCTAGAATGTGGTTAGAAACTTAACCCAAGGTGAAAAGTTTGTTAGACTTGGTATGCAAATTATGGAGAGTGAGAGTGAGCCATGGGTTAAGCTTTCCATGAGGTGATTTGTTGTGGTTTTGATGAGTGGAAACAGGTCATGAGGAGTGTGTGAGGGTAGCGCGTGCAGAGCAAAGGTTTGTTGTTGTTTCTCTTTTTTCTCCTTTTAGAAAAATATTTGAATGGGAGTATGCATGAATGAGGCATGTGTTTGGCCATATGAAGTAAGAATGATGAAATGGTGTGCGTGTGGTTTGGTATGCTGCAAGAAACAACTCAAGTTGTGCCAAGAAATAATAACATAAGATGCCTCAAAAAGTCATGTCCATATAGACCACCTTGAATGGTTATAAATTTGGGAATTTTGCTCCAAATGATGAGAAATTGAGCTTAAATGGAAGCTTGTGGGGAGATCAAAATTTTTTATGTTGATCACAACTTGAAATTTAGCCTAGAACCTCATGAAAATTTCCCTTGAAATCACACTATCCAAACTGACCTGATGCTTCAAAAAAATTCTAAGTACAAATGCCACTTTTAACATCTTGAGGTCTTGACTTTGAAAGGCCATATCTTGAGGAGCATTAGGCCAAATGAGGAGTTCTTGGAATCCATGAAAAGTTTGAAGAATAGGGAGCAACTTTCATGTTGAGCACAAGATTAAAAAGAGCTTGGATCATCAAGAAAAATTCATTTGAAGTTGGTTCCAAAAAGCTTACCCAAGACTTACTAAATTTTCCAACTTGAGGACCATGAGTTTGAGACATCATAACATGAGCTCTAGGGATCCAAATGAAGATTTCTTGGTACAAAAAAAAATCTTGGAAGATGCTTAACAACTTTCATGTTGAGGACAAACTGAGATCAAACTTGGAACCTTATGGAATTTGGCCTTGAAAACACATCCTCCAAGCTAAATTTCAACACTTAGATAAATTCTAAGTATTGAAATATTGAATCCTAATTTTTCCCAACTTTACCTCCTCATAACTCTTGATCTATGCATCTTTTGAACTTGATTCCTTCTACAAACTTGTATTATATGCTCTCATCTTCAATTTGAGCATTGGTTTGCTCCATTTGGATAAAGTATGAGGGATATACACTTCTTGCAAAATGGCCACGTGAACATGAATCTTCCATACTTAGAAAAATTTCATGAAACCCTAAATTGGAAACTTTTTCTGATTTTATGATTTCTCTTGATTTCTTTTAATCAAACCTCTTGATAACATGGATAATGACTTGAAATTCCCATGGTTGAACAAAAAACTCAAGAGTTAACTTTTGTTCTAACTGATGGTTGACTTTTTGATCAGATGAACTCAATTCTTCCTCTATCACCTAGGAATCTCTTAAAATGCTTTATGATGAACCATGAGACATGTATGGAACCCTTGAAATGTATGTTGAACCATGGAATCTTGTCTTGCTCAAGAAGATAAACACAAATGGCCTTTTCCCAAAACCCTAGCTCAGAGCCACTAGGAGCTTGATAAGATGAATCCTTTGAAACCCTAATCCTCAGATGATTGGGTGAACTTGTTGAGATAATTTGATGAGTATGAGACCCTTGTAGCTTAGGAATTCCATGATGTTGAGGACATCTCCTTGCTCAAAACTTTGAAAACCAACTCCTCCTCTTAAGGAAAAACAAGATACCTTGGTCCCATATCTTAGAACCAATGCAATGCATGAATGAATATGACCTAATGATGTTGAAAATGAATGAAGCATAAGCCAATTAAGGTTAACAAATGAGGGAAAATTTTGGGGTGCAACACAACTCTGTAGGGGATGGATTTGTTACAAAGTATTATAGTCATCTGTCCTTTAAGAAGAGATGATCATATTCAATTACTCATGGGGAAGAGATGATTATATTCAACTGCTCTTGGCTAAAGATGTCATATTCAGCTACTCTTGGTTGAGACTATTGCATTCAACTACTCTTGGTTGAAGACAAAAATGTGCAAATATAATAATATCAAATGTTCTTGGTTGAAACTAATATATACAAATGAAAGTATCCAACTGCTTTT
Source organism: Lathyrus sativus (assembly GCA_963859935.3). NCBI lineage: Eukaryota > Viridiplantae > Streptophyta > Magnoliopsida > Fabales > Fabaceae > Lathyrus > Lathyrus sativus. The sequence goes on from OZ012739.1 coordinate 570,009,881, forward strand.
GGTTGAAAACATTTTACTAAGCGACTCTTGGCTGAAATGATTGCATTCAACAGCTCTTGGTTGAAGCAAATCTATTGGGAAATATGCAAAGACTCTCTTTGGGAAATAACTACATATTTAGCTGCTCTTGGTTGCCAGTAGACTCCTCCGGAAAATGAGAATATTTTGGAGACCTGCTGGGAGATGAACGGTTGATACTAACCAGAAAGCTTAGCATTAATTTCAACTATCGGACCGAAAGGCTCAATTTGAATGCTTCTTTAGAGAGTTCACTAAGAAGGAATACTGACTCTACTAGGGATTGACTGAAGTAAGCTGTTGAGAGAATACAAAAGAATCTCAAGGGGATAAACACACATAATACTTGATAGGGATGTACCGAGGATCATTCAGTAAAGCTTTTTTTGTTATGGAACTCTTGTCCATTAGCCTTACTAGGGATATTTCTAACTTGAGCTATCCTTGTGAATATATGTTCATCTTAGACAAATACTTCAAAGAAACTTGTTGAGGATAATGTTATTAGGGATACCTCTCTAAGGAATCCTGCTGATATAAAACTCGTTTGGTGAGTTCATGAATTTTTGCTGGAGAATAAATTCCAAAGGTAACACTATGGGGAGATATCTATTGGGGAAATCAAGCAGTAACTCCATTGATACCGGAGTTCAGTTAGGGAATATCAATCACTTTGCTAGGGAAGTAACTCGTCTTGAGAATTATCACCTATATTGATTTTTGAATAGTTTGTAACTTGTATTGAAGAAAATAAATGTTTTACTCTTGAGAACACCTCTTGAATCTTGATTTTTATTAGGATTACACTAAACTTCCTTGAGATGTCGTTGTATCCGAACTGAAGTTTATGCATGTATGTTTTTTGCATGTTATGCATGAAAAATGAATAGATGAATATATTAGTTTATACATTTTATGGATATCAATATAATATTCCGCACACCCTTGGTCTTGAATAGCTTTGACACCATGAAGATTGTTTGCAAAACTCTAATTTATGCTCTTCCACTTGGTGGACTTCAGTGAGGACTCTTGATCATAGTGATCGTTGAGATGCTTCAACACTTTCTGAACTTATCGTGCCTCAGTATGTGGAGCCTTCAAAAAAATTTCCCCTTAAGAAGGAATTTGACAATTGTTTTCTAAAATATGACCTTAAGACAGCTTACCCCAATATTTTGAATCTTCCATCAGTATGCCCATGATTTACTGACTATTGGAGTGGCAAGCTTTATAAGGCTATGGAACTGGCTTGCCCCAGTATGAGTCTTGGAGAGACTTCATTCGTCTCGAAGTGATTGCTCCAAACTTACTGAATCTTGAAATAACTTGCACCAAGCTGATAGCCCTGTGGAAGAATTTCCTTTATGCTAAGTGCCGATTTGCAAATAAAATTATTCCTTTAAAATGGTAATTCTAATGTACTAATCATGCAGGTTTCAAAATCACTTTTGAGATGATATTGTGGTATATAGTGAATGGATCACAATTTTATTCAAAGTGCGAAAGACATTGGGGTATGATACCAATATAGATTATTAGAAAATATCTAAGAGTCAGGTTAACGCAACCTTGCTAAGAATTCTTTCAAAATATACCTTGCTTCAATTAGGTCTTTTAAGGATTGTAATGTCGTATGGTTCACGGTTTTTGAACAAAGGGTATAGGCTTGTAGTTTTGATTTTAACCCGTCCTTTTTTTAATGATTTCCAGTCCCACATTAAGTTAATTTGGCAAATGCATTCAAATTCCAAGAGAAATTTAAAAGTGTGAACATGATGGCTTGAGAATAATGATAGTCACTCATTTGAGGTGGCAGTCACCTATCTTGTTTGGTAATCACAAAATTTGATTTTGGCAGGAAGTTTGGTTGCCCTTTGGTTTTGATATGATGGTAACATACTTTCATATTTATTTCTTTTCTCTTTTTCTTCTTTTCCCTAACTTTTTCCTGGACCGTTTTTTTTGAAATCTAAGTCCACCGAGATGCCTTAATTTTTTCCTAAGTCACCTTCTTGGTGTTCGAACTCGTGTGTTTTTTCTTTTTCTATTGACTATGACTATCGTGTCATATGTTATTTGAGGAACAACCACCATACCTTTGGATATTTCATGATTACTTTGACACTTCGTGATGTGTGAAGAAAAGCATGTGGTTACACCTCTTAGGTGTCCTGAATGATTCTCTTGAGATTCAAATGCATAGCAGAATTAACTAAACACTACCTCCCACAAGGACCTTATTCAAACAAGACGATGATTTGTGCAATTTAAAGTTAAACAGTAAAAAGGGTGGGTTTTGCAAGTTTCAGTGCGAAAAGTAATTAAACTGGAACTGCACATTTCAATAGACAACAAGTCGTACAATAACAATTGAACATCACCATATTTTTTCATTGCCAGACCATTATTCTGGCTTTCATCTTGAAAATTCATAAAACACTCACCTCACTTAACTCGCTCAATGAACCGGGTTAACACTCAATCAACATGCAAAATAAATTATACTTGGCTTGATCATATTCTACTACAGTTTATCATAGAAATCATAACACACACATAAGAGGACTTTTCAGGTTGTAACTTGGCTTGTGTTCAGTTAGGATATTTTTAGGAAAGTAGGTTTAAAAATTTTGAGTTAGGTCCCTATTTCTCATTCTTTTTTCATACCCCTTTGTTCCTTCTTAATGGTGCTAGAGATTAAGTCATTCTTTTTTATTCCTTTTCATTTTTTTTTGAAGAAGTGACTTTTACCACTTCATATTTTTTTTTCAAAATTTTAAAAATTTTGACCACTTGTCTCTAGTACCCCAACCCCAAACTTAGAACTTTGCTTATTTCCAAGAGCAACCTCAATCATAACCTTTTTCATTCAACTTTAAAAACCAAAATTATACTCAGCTCTAAAGAGAGGGTGGAAAGAACAAATCTTTCAATCAAATATCTAAGAGTTGTAGGCTACGTCATTGAAAGAAAGGATAAGGCTCAAAGTGGCTAGTAAGGGATGTTTCTAAAACTACAGGTTGGCTAAAAAGGTTCAAAGTTATAAATAAGGAACTTGCCTCAGTGTGTGTCAATCAGACTAGAAAACTTAATCAGAAATAGATCAAATTGTATAAATTAAAATCACATGGGTACACTCTAAGAAAGAAAAAGTGAACAATGGAAATATTAGGCTAAAAACTTCTTCTTCCTTTTTTTGGGTAGGTATTCCATCACTTTTAGGAATTGAAGGTTTTTATTCCATATTCTCTTCAGCTTGATAGTATTGAATAAGAAATAAATCTCACCCAATACTTTATCTGTTTCTCCTCTTTTAACAACCTTGTTGCTAGGTGTAGGACTATTCTTTTGTTGAATATCTTGTAGTATGATATTTAAGTCTAAACGAATTATTGAAATTGAAGTTTCCTCCAAAACGATACAATATTCATCTTGCATTCTTACTCTTGTCCCACATATCTTTTTCACCTCTGTTGCTTCTAGTTTTGCTTATATCTTTTTATAAGTTTTGCATTTTTCTTCTTCTTTCTCTTTTTCAACTCCTCCTTCATCGAATACCTCACATTCCTATTTGACTTCTCTTTCAATTTCTATATCACTAGGACTATCTAACACATTTTCTTGACCGTCTCTACGGTCCCATTTTTCCTAAACTTATCAAGGAATTCTAGAGATTCGCTGATGTTGATGAACACTTCATCGTATCACATGTTTTGGTAAACAAATTCGTCATCACTGAGAAATTCATAGCCACCTTACTTGGAATGAAGAACTCTGGTGGAAAACGTATCTACAAGATGATATCTAAATCAAATTTTTTATCTGAAGTGATAAACCTATCAATTTTTACTTAACCATCTGATGGTAAACCTCCCTTCAAGAGTCAGGATTTATCTAAGGAACTTAGAGTCTGGCTCAAAATCATTCTGGGTTGCATCTACCATAGACCTGCTTCTAGTTCATCTGACTTCATCAATACTGATCAAAAATACATGTTGTATTATCTGATGAAAGCTGAAAAGACCTGCCTTCCTTCCATTTTATTCAGATATCTCAAAGATTCCATAAAGGAAACCAGAAATGATTCAAAGAAGCCTAGAAACTATATTCCTCTTGGAAGACTAATCTCATATATTCTTATTGAAAGTGGAATGGTTGATCATCTGGCCACCTTAAATTTAACAGAAGATCTGGAAATTATTATTGGAACACCTCTTAATGGAAAAAATCTGAAGAGAATGCAGATTATCAATGAAATTAGAGTTGAACCAAATATGGTTACAGACTAGGAAAGTTTGAAGTCCATAAGAATGATTATCGACGATTTTCCCCTGTTCACTTAGCTTTATGATCCAAAGGCAATAATGTAATACGTAAAGATGCGAGAAGCTGAAGGATATGATCTATCTGGATTCAGGATTGAAGATCTACCAGAAAATCCCCCTGATCTAATGAAGAAGAAAAGACCCAACAAAGCTCCTCAAGATAAGATTGCAAAGAAGCAGAAAATTCTGGGCAAAACCAGCATAAAGACTATTTCATTGGCATCCTCTGTAACTACATATATTATTATTAATAGAAATATATCTTCATCTCTTCCAACACCACCTCCAACTTTCTCAACCATTGTCACCACCTCATCCATACCTACTTCTAAACTACAAACTAAATTAAGTCCACCCTCTACACAACTTCCACCACCGTTATTCCAAACCATTTCAACTCAACCATCTCCCACCATTTCCTTACAAATAACTTCCACCATATCTGAACAACCAATTTCCACTATTTCTGAACCAACCTTTTTCATATCTGAACAACCAATCTCCACAATCTCTTCATCATTAACCTCTCCACAAATAATCCCAGAAACCATTCCAGAACATCCTAAACCTTCTTCACCAAAATCAAATCTTGAAAATAATGACATCACCAATATGGGTGATTCTGTTGAAGAAACCCAACCTTCACCTGAGAATTAACCTTCTGACCTTTCCCTTTCTACCCTAGATGAAGTTATTTATGTTGTTAAGGATAGTGTAGTTATGGAATTCAAGACACTCTCTGATGAATCAAATTCTAGCAAAGACCACTCTGCTTTGGGTGCTCCTTGGGATCAATTCAATTAGTGGATGCCATAAGAATTTTAGAAGATTTAAAATCTCTCTGTTCAGACAAAATATTACTTTATTCAACAAACTGAAGAAAGATTGAAAGCTAAGAGGGAAGCTGAAGCAAAGCTAGCTGCTAAAAAGGAACTAGCTGGGAGATTGGCTAAGGAAGCTCTTGACAGAGAAGCTGAAAGGTTAGCTAAGGAAGCTCAAGATCAAGCTGAGAAGGAAGCTGTACTGAAAAATCAAGAAAATATCCTGAGAACTGCTGAAAACTCTACTTTTGATCCAGTTCTAAAAACTTTGGAAAGAATTCAGAAGCATCAATAGTTATTCAGAACAAGGATGGACAAGCAAGATGAACTAACCTTCAGCATTCAAAATGCACTTGCTCAGATCCTTCAGAGGCTTTCTCCTCCTCCTCAACCTTAGACACTCCTTAGGCCACCCCTTATTTTCCTTTGTTTCTTTATGTTTATCTTATTTTATCATCTTATACCTTTTTTATTATGACAAAAAGGGGGAGTACATTAATGCAAAATTATTTTGATAAATATATCTTGTCTTTGAATCATAGCCCTGACATTCTAACTCTTTAATTGCACACAATTCTTTTTCTTAGAATGTTTTTCAGGAACAAATTGATATATTGATAGTCAGGCTCTGATTTAATCAATCATTATCACTTTCTTATGCATTTGATAAGAACCAGACTTAAACCATCTCAGATCTTATAAGTCCAATCAGGCTTTGATATATAATCAAGCGCTATTTATTCTTAATCTGATAAGAACTTTATAATCAGGCTCTGGTATCCCAAATCTGATAAGATTTTTAGGTCTTAGATTTCAGAGGGAGCTTTGATAAAGGGAATATATTTCTAAAATTGTGTCATCAAAATACATGGTTTTGTCATTACCAAAAAGGGGGAGATTGTTAGAACAAGATTTGGTTTTTCCAGATATCTCTAAGTTTTGATAATAACAAAGTAGTATTTATGTGAGAACAACTTTGGTACTCTAATGGTTGTTTTTCTAAATATTTAACAAACAGGTTCTAACTTTAATAGTGACCATGTGCATCGTCACTCTGATATGACCAAAGTCACTTATACGCTATAAGAAGCAAGTCTGCTTCTGATCTACTCTCACTCAAAAATATTCTAAGAAGACAATATGTTGTTGTTGCAATGTTCTCTTAGTTTCTGCCTCTAATCATGACTCTGATACTTTACTTATGAAGTTATTATCTTTTGAAGACTAAGTGCTGAAGACTCTGAAGACAAGGTTCTGTTGAACGAAGCTCTGAAGACTCTAAAGACTTGAGTTTCTAAAGAATAAGTGTTGAAGACTCTGAAGACAAAGTTCTACTAAACAACGTTCTGAAGACTCTGAAGACTTAAGTTACTAATGACCAAACATTCTGAAGATTGAGTGCTTAAAGTTATGAAGACTCTGAAGATTCAAGACTCTAAAGACCTAGTGATCAACTCTTCTACTCATACTTCAATCATCTCTATTCAGAAGCCTCTGATGTAAAGAAGATAAGCTCAATCATTTAAGAGGGAAAATAGTAAATAGTAAGTTTTAATGTTTCATTCCACTATCCTGATTTGGTGGTACAAAGGACAACTTTTGTGTACGATTTTCATCCCTGCGTAACGACATTATTTCAATTCGCCAGCTATCTAAAGGATATTCCTGATATGCCCTCCAACGAATCTTTTTCTGGCTATATAAGGACTTGATTACTTGAAGAAATTAAGAAGCTTCACAATAATTAATACTTTGATTGAAAACATCTATGAAAAACTAAAGCTACAGTATTGAAGTATCACAATAGAAAGAAAGAACATTGTTCATACTGTAATAGTGTCTTTAGTCATTTGATCTATTAGTAGTGTTTATATCTGCTTATGTAGAAGCAATTTCATTGTAAACATCTTTGTTCAAACTTTTGTTTGTAACTCCTCAAGGGACTGGTTAGGTTAGAATCCTTAAGAAGAGATGGTTAGTCTTTGTTGTTAGACACCAGCAGTTGCTAGTGTAGATTGTAATTCCTTAAGGGACCAGTTGGGTCAGAATCCTTAAGACGAGACAGTTAGTCTTTGTTGTTAGTCACCAACTATTACTAGTGCAGTGTAATCTATTGATTATAGTGGATTAAGTCCTTGTGTATAAGGCGAAATCACCTTTGCGGGTGGACTAGATTAGCTTTATAGTTTTCAAGTGAACCAGGATATATCGTGTGCCCATCTCTCTTGTTAGTATATTTGTGATCTTTGTTTGAGTTTAAAAAAAACTTTCATTTTTGAAAACCCAATTCAAACCCCCCTTTCTTGTGTTTTCCCATACCTTCATATAACCCCACGACAAATTAACAAAATCGTTAAAGTCGATTCCTCACGAATTAACTCACTAACCACTACTTAGAGTTTTCTATGCCTAGTATGCCAGCGTAAGCAGGGTTAGACGATGTATAGACTGTTAATTATCTATGCCATTACTCGAGGTTTCCTATCCCTATTCAACCAGTGTAAGTAGAACAATTGCTCTAGTACCAACACATAGGCTAAGGGTCAGAATTCCCTATGTGTCCAAAATCAGATTAACAAAGTATCTTAAATAAAAATCATTAAGATTAAGAAACAACTGAATTAAATTATAGATCAAAGGTTCATACAAATGTCAAATCAACATATAATCCAACAATATAAAAATAGGTTCATCATAACACAACCTAACCTAAGATAATTTAGCTACACATTATTCAGAAAATAATACCATAATCGATAGATGAAAATAACATAAGAAACCCTTTGAAGAGATTGCCTCTAATGGATTTAAATGCTCTAAAAATATCCTTTTGTGCTCTCAAACTTATGCTCTCTTCTCAGATTTTTGTAACCCTTATCAGATAGCTAACACTTCCCTAAAAAAGAACTTAAAATGGGTCAGAACGCGTCAGAGAAAGTCCAAAAAAGCACCCATAGAACGTGTTATATAAGCATCTTGAGCGCGATGTAACTTATTCACTTCTATCGCGCATGCGATGGTGCGCGTGATTATTCAAGTAGCTACGTGAAAATTACCCCTTTTGCACCAGAATTTTCACTAAGTCTCATTCTTCCATACTTAGCTGTTTTTCACTCATTATTGGGTCTTTCTTCATCATTTTGACTTATCTCTCACCTATTTTTCCCCGATTCATTGACTAATTAGATGCAAAGACGGACCTTCATCAGAACTCCAAACTTGAATCTTTGCTTGTCCTTAAGTAACTCACCTGCAATTGCATTTTTCAACAGACAACAAGTAGTATAATAACAATTGAACATCACCATATTTTTTCATTACCTAACCATTATTCCGGCTTCCGACTTCCATCCGGAAAATTCGGAAAATGTCCTCAATATTTGTTAGTTCCATGATTCTATGATTGTCCATGGTTCTATGATTGGCTAAATTTTGGTAAAACATGATTCTGTACTGATGTTAAGCAAGATGTTATAACATCTTCATCTACTGTTTTGACAGTACTGCTGTCATGTGTTTTAATCAAGATGTTGAGACAGATGTCATGACATCTTTGTCTGGTACAGCAGGAGCTGCTATTTTATATCTCTTGACAGAGGTGTTTTGGTTTGATGAGATCCTGTTGGATATACCTCATCGGTATGCGCATGTCAAAGAGATTTATTAGGAACAAAGTACAGATTTAATTAGATTTCATAAAAAGGATCTTTGAGACTTTTTAGGAAACTATAAAATATTTGTTTCTACTGTTATGAAGAAGATTCTACAGAAGATTTGGATTTTGACTTAATTGGTACGCATTTTGGTAAAACTAGGTGTAATCATAAGATGTCCTACAGGATGTCATGACATCTGTCTGTCATGAATATATTTGTGTGTCCATATCTTTTTGTGCAAGCTGGCTGCACTTTTTTGGTACAGAATCTGCGTGTTTTTAAGGCTTACTATGGGTATTTCTGATACACTTGTTGTGGATCATATTGGATTTGATATGGCGTTATTATCAGAAGATTGATTGAATATTGGGAGAATGATATGATTAGATTTGATTGATCAAATCAAATATGTTGCAATTTATGAAGATTGAAATCTTATCTTCCTGCGGTTACTTTTAACCACCCCAAGCCCAGTCTGCATTACTATTTAAGGAGATGCAGAATCAAGGAATACAAGCATTCACAACAAGAAGATCTTGAGTGCAAAAGAAGAGTTTAGGTTTTTGAGAGTCTCTTGTGTGTGTGACTTTGTAAGTCACCCTTTGTATCTTTTGATGCATTGTGGTAGACATATTTATGTGCTAGTTTTGTGTGCCATTCACTCATTAGTTAATGTGTGAATTGGACCAAGTTGTTAATTGTTAATTGTTAATTGTTCACTCAAAGCTTTTAAGCAAGAGTGTATTGTACTTGATTGAAGCTTGTAAGCAAGATCAAGTTGTGGCTTTGAAGAGTGTCTCCTAAAGTCTTTTCTTTGTGTTGAATTGTTTATCACTGTTGTGATTGTGGGGAGTGAGAGGTGTCTCTTGTCAAGTGGATTCTAAGAAGAAATTGCATTGGATAGAGATTAAGTGAGGAGTTGTAAACTGGGAGTTTAGCTCTGAATTAATTTTACTAATAGTGGATTTCCTTCCTAGCCTGGTAGCCCCCAGATGTAGGTGATGTTGCACCGAACTGGGTTAAAAATTCACTGTGTTATTTATCTTTCTGCATTTAACATTCTGCTCAATTTAAATGGTTAGATAAACTGTTCTGTCAGTCTACAGATGTTACAGCAGATGTCACGACACTGATAATTTTTAAAGTGAATTAAAATGCACATGTTCTATTCTTGTTCTGTTTTAGCAGAGATCAATGTCCTTACATATGTCTCGGACATCTGAAATATGCATACCAAAATTTCAACATTGATGAGTACTCATCCTTTCTCTCAGGTCACTTAACTCGCAGAATGGATTAGGTTAAAACTCAATCAACATGCAAACTAAATTATACTTGGCTTGATCATGTTCTAATATACTTTATCATAGAAATCATAGCACACACATAAAAGAACTTTTCAGGTTGTAACTTGGCTTATGTTCGGGTAGGATATTTTTAGAAAAGTAGGTTTAAAACTTTAGAGTTAGGTGCCTAGTTCTCATTCTTTTTTCATACCATGTTGTTCCTTCTTAATGGTATTAGAGACCCGATCGTTATTTTTTATTCTTTTTTTTTTGAAGAATTGACTTTTCCATTTCTTATTTTTTTTCAAAAGTTTTTGAAATTTTTACCATTTATCTCTAGTACCCCAACCCCAAACTTAAAACTTTGCTTACTTCCAAGAGCAACCCCAAATTAATCTTTTTCATTCATCTTTAAGAACCAAAACTCAACCTAACTCCAAAAAGAGGGTGGAAAGAATAAATATTTCAATCAAATGGCAAAGAGTTGTAGGCTACGCCACCAAAAGAAAGGCTTAGGCTCAAAGTGTCTAACAAGGGATGTTCCTAAAACTACGGGATGGCTACAAAGTCTCAAAGTTATAAACAAGGAACTTGCCTCAGTGTGTGTCTATCAGACTAGAAATCTTAATCCTAAATAGATCAAACGGTATAATGCAAAATTACATGGATACACTCTACGAAAGAAAAAGTGAACAATGAAAATATTTAGGCTCAAACCTTACTAGATGAGGTATTTGAAGGTTGAGTACAAGTTTGTTGATTCTTTTCTCTTCCTTCTTCTTCAAGTCATCAGTTGTTTTCATTATGATCAAGTCACTTCCTTTTGTTATTTCCTTTTCATATAAAGTAAAATTACATGGATACACTCTACGAAAGAAAAAGTGAACAATGAAAATATTTAGGCTCAAACCTTACTAGATGAGGTATTTGAAGGTTGAGTACAAGTCTGTTGATTCTTTTCTCTTCCTTCTTCTTCAAGTCATCAGTTGTTTTCATTATGATCAAGTCACTTCCTTTTGTTATTTTCTTGGATCGCGTGTTCAATGCTAAAGTTAGAACTTATAAGTCTGAGAAAAAAAGCAGCCGCAACCAAGCTTATAAAGAACAATATGGATCTTTATGAAAGGGTTTGTCTTGAGTAGATAATTCCCCTTGTGGGTGGTCTTGAATAATATAAAAACAATATCTTAAAAAAACGATTAAATATTATTGGATTGCCTTCCATCCAACGCTTTTTTAAGTACCTAAGCTTGACCTTTCGATTTTTGTGTTAGGGCGGCATATGTGACACGAAAAACACATCATCCTTCTTCTTCCTTTTCTTTTGTTAATTATTCCATCACTTTCAGGAATTGAAGGTTTTTACTCCATATTATCTTCATCTTGATAGTATTAAACAAGGAATAAATCTCATCCAATACTTTATCTATTTCTCCCCTTTTATCAGCCTTGTTGCTAGGTGTAAGAATATTCTTTTGTTGAAGATATTGTAGTTGGATATCTAAGTCTGAACAAATTATTGAAATTGAAGCTTCCTCAAAAATCATACAATATTCATCTTGCATTCTTACAATTGTCCCAAATATCTTTTTATCAGTTTTGCATTTTTCTTCTTCTTTCACTTTTTCAACTCCTCCTTCATCGAATACCTCACATTCTTATTTGACTTCTCTTTCAATTTCTTTATCTTTAGGACTATCTAACATATCTTCATTGAAATATCCACTAGATCTCAATTTTAATGCTAATTGGCTAGATACTTGACCAAGTTGCATCTCTAACTTCTCGAAAGATGTTTCCATGTTAGTTAGCACGGTCTCTTGATGCTTGATGATTTTCTCAAAATTAAGTTAAGTCATATTTATAAACTTAGTCAAAGTTTTTTCAAGTTTTGATGATGAATCCTCCTCCCATGAATCATTGGTGTTGATATAAGATTTTGGTTCTGAGTAATTTCTAGCATTTTCCAGAATGACTGATTTTGTTGCAAGTTCTTGTGTAAAAGCTTCAACTTTTTCAAACGTAGCATAAATGTCATCTTGCAAGATTGTCCTGAGCTTTATACAAAAAAAGTAAAACATCTTAGTAGCACTGCACTATATAAAAAATATTAAACTAAATTAAAATGAAAAAGAGATAGAATTGAAAAGAAAATTTTAGAAGAAAAAAAAACTATATATATATATATATATATATATATATATATATATATATATATATATATATATATATATATATATATATATATATATATATATATATATATATATATATATATATATATATATATATATATTGAATTAAACACAGATATAAAAATAAAAATAAGAAAACAAAATTAAACGTTGCACAAGAGTTTCCCTATTGCAATCAACAATCCGTAGCCACACCGCCAAAAACTTGATAACTTTTTGGCAAGTGTACCGATAATGTCGTGGTTATAAATAGATTGAACCCACAAGGACTGTGTTAGAACAAGACAATGATTTGTGCAATTTAAAGTAAAACAGTACAAGGGGGTTGCAAGTTTCATTGTGAAAAGTAATTAAACTGGAAAACAATGTCACGAAAGCGGTTAGGTTGTGTTATAGAATCCCCCATTTCTCCATTACAGATGTTTGATGCCATGTATGAATGATCTAATCACTATAACCCCACGATGAATTAAAAAACTATTAAAGCCTATCCCTCACGAATTAATTCACTAACCACTACTCGGAGCGTTCTATCCCTAGTTTGCCAGCATAAGCAGGGTAAGGTGATGTATAGACCGCTAATTCTCTATTCCATTACTTGGGGTTTCCTATCCCTATTCAATCAGCGTAAGTAGAACAATTTCCCTAGGAATAACACATAGGCTAATGGTCAGAATTCCCTATCTATCTAAAATCAGATTAACAAAGTATCTCAAATAAAAAGTATTAAGATTAAGCAACAACTAAATAAAGTTATATATCATAGCTTCATACAAAGGTCAAATCAAATTATAATCCACCAATAGAAACATAGGTTCATCATAACATAGCCTAACCTAAGAGAATTTAGCTACACATTATTCAGAAAATAATACCACAATCGATAGATGAAAATAACATAAGAAGTCCCTTGAAGAGATGGCCTCCAATGGCTTCAAATGCTCTAAATATTTCCATTTATGCTTCCAAACTCATGCTTTCTTCTCCAATTTTCGTAACCCTTATCAAACAGTGAAAAATCCCTTTAAAAAGCACTCAAAACGGGCCAGAACGCGTAAGACAAAGCCCAGAAAAGCACCCATCTTACGCATTGTATAAGTATCATGCGCACGATGCAACTTCTTTTCTTCAACCGTGTACGCGATGGTGTGTGTAATTATTCCAGTAGCTCTGTGAATATCACACCTTTTGCACCATAATTTCACTAAGTCTCATTCTTCCATACTTGGCTATTTTTGACTCATTCTTGGTTTCTTGCAAAAGAAGAAAACTTGGATAACTTGAATTTTTTTAAGTGAAAAAACCTAATTTTGGTACCAACTTTGAGAGATCATAGCTTTCAATACACACATCCATTTGTTGAGTTCCAAAGATCAATTTGTATATCTCATCATGTACTACAAAAGTGTCCTACTGACCCATGAGCAAAATATGCTTATGTTTTGAGTTATGGAGCTTCAAAGTATGGAAAAATCTTTGGACACTTAGAATATTTTCAAGGTAGTTTTGGTTCTTCAAGAAGCAGTTGACTTCAAGGCCAATTTTCATCATGATCCATTTTGATTCAAGAATTTCATCAAACATGAAAGTTGTAGATCATGTTTAGGTATTTCTAAAAAGTACAAGAACTCCCCAATCCATTAAGTGGGATAGGATTTTCGAAGACCTGAAGTTTAGGGTTTGAAACTCAAGGTTTGCCACTTGATAAACATGATGCAATTTCAAGTTTTTGCTACAAATATTTACAATTTGGAAGTTTTTACTTGCAAGATCTTTATTAGTTAGAGTATTACATAAAATTGGAAGGCATGATCCCTTGAATTGAGACTTTAACCACTTGCATTTTCCATTTATGGCATAAAGTGGTCACTTCCATTTTGATAAAACATTGCTTTATGCAAAAGTTAGTCTTGAGCCTCTCCCTTTTCTCCTTTCTGCACTCAAGGTACTCTAAAGCATCAGAAGCATGCTCAAGCCATATAGCTATATTGTACTTGCATCCTTGAAACCCTAAATCCATCATCACACGAGCAACTTGCATTTTCAAGGAGAAAGTTGACATGAAGCTTGATTCTTCAGGTCACTTGAACCATTCACCTCTCCTATAAATAGAGGACTTCTCCTCATCTCCAAAAAGATAAGGAAACATTACAAACCAGCCTCAAACACTTCTGCATCCTCAGAATCAAGAGAACTTGCAAAATACCTCAACTTGCAAGAACTCTTCAAAAACAGTTTCCACTCGTGCATTTTCCTAAAGTCCTCCAAAAAAAAACTCTCTAGACTCCATAAACCTCATTCAAACCATTAAAACCTTATTGTAACATCTCAAATGGATCACACCATTTTCAAACCCCATTTTTGCAAGAAGAATCGTATTTTGTTCTTGAGGCCAGTTCCAGTTTGTTTAATCATTCAAGCACACTCTAAAGGACTCAACAAAGATGTAGAGGTTATTTTCTTGCAACTATAACTACTGAGAAGAAGCCTTGGACTTTCTCCAAGAGGTAAGGTTCTTGAACTTTCAAACCTCTTATTTCATGCATGGTTGTGGTTCCATTTGTGTAGTAAAAATGTAGCTTACATTGTGAGTTGTTAGTTTGAATCATTATTGGCTTTGTTCCAACTAAATATTTGTGTTGTGATTTGTTTTTGGTTTTTGATGATACACTACTGTGAACGATACTGTGTGCTATGTTGGTAGAGTTAGGTTAAACAAATATCATTATTGGATTCTCCTTAAAAAATAATTTAACTTTGGTTTTAACTTCATTAAAAATGGTTGAGATTAGAGAGAGTTATGAAGAGAGGAATTTCTGGCCATGGAAGTTTGTCTAGGGCACGATAGAGAGAGATATTGTAAAGGCGAGTTAGTGAAGATGATGATGAGTCAGGGATGACTTGGCATGAGGTGGAGCTGAGGTGGGCGTTTGGGAGGGTTCTTAAAATATAATGTTTTGCAAGCGTATATTGTTTGGATGAAACAACCACCCCAGTGGTAGAAAATTTCCTTGCCGTGTTTTTGCTTAGCCTGTGTGCCTGGGTTCAATCCTGCTGATCAACCCTTTTGTGGTTTTTTCCATTTTTCTGACTTATTTCTTGTATTTTATATATTATTTCATGCTTTCCATAAGTATTCATAATGCACTAATAGCTTAGTTGGCTAGTGTTTTGAGCCAAAAGCTTTGATGGCGTGGGTTCAAACCCCATGTGTGCCATTCCTTCTTTTTAATGCTTTGTTTTATGTTTTCTCTTTGCAAATTGAATTGATCATAAATTGTTCATTTTTTATCATTTGGATTCCACTCTTTTTGCAAAATGCTCATGTTAATGCTTACTTTCTGTTGGTGGAAAGAAATTCCCAAAAATGATTATTTGTCTTATACTTATTCATGTTCAAAGTATGTGACATTTTTATGGTTTTTTAGGATTTATTTTGATTCTTTTGAAAGATCCCTTGACTTTTCTTGCACATTTTGACTTGTATTAACCTTGTGCATCTTGTCTGAACCTTAATTGATATGGTGAAATTGTATATCCTTGTTGTTACTTGGTTGTTATTATCTTCAAGTTTATGTTCATATGTGAATACATGTTTGAAACCCATTGGAACTTTGGTTGTTACCTTGCCTTTAACATGTGTTTTCTCTTCTATGATTAAGTGGTTTTGATATACAAGTGCTTTTATGTTAACCATGTCATACTTTGAGTGTTCTTGAATAGTTACTTGTTTTTATACATGATTGGATGAATTAATTCTTGTGATGTTTATCTTGCTCAAAGATCATGTTGAACCTTAACTTATTTTTTGGTTGTTACCTACTTGTGATGAACATACCCTCCTTATTAAGCATGCTTGATTATCACTTTTGCCATGACTTAATTTGTATCCATGTTAAGTGTTATGACAATTTATACATGTTTACTTTGATTTCTACCATGATAAGTAATGTCTTGACTTATGCAAGTTTATTTTGAACCATGATAAGTAATGTCTTGGCTTATTTACGTTTATTTCATCTTGCTCGTACTTGTTTTATATTCATTACTAATTGGTGTTGGTGAACCCTAATGCATGTGTGAACTTCAAACTTGTTATCCATGATTGTTTATATACCTTTATCATTGGTTGTCACTATGATTTGAAACTCCTTTGAGATGTATGCTTGGTTGTTACCTTGCTCTTTTTGACTTTATCAAGTCTACACCATGATGTTATCATATTCACTCTCATGCTTTTGTTGTTACCTCTACTTTCCTTGACTTATATCCATGCTTTAAACATCTTTATGATTTATGTATGTTGATCTTGAGTTTTAATATTTACCATGATAAGTAATGTTTTGACTTATGCATGATTTGTTTGTACTTCAAATTGTCAAATATGATGTTTGGTCTTGTAAGAACCTTGTTTTATGATTATTTAGATGTTGTAACATATATGTTTACCTTTGGTAGTAACCATTTGATTTTCTTCTAAAACGTTTTTGGATGAGTGCTTGGTTGTAACCTTGTCACCTATTAACTTTATCAAACCTTGCTTGATATTGTCACATGCTTGCCCTTACCTTCTTGGTTGTTACCATGATTTTATGTCTTCATCATACTTGAATGAATATATGTGCTTGAAGTGTGTTTAATTATCACATTGTTTTTAGCACCTCTTAAGCTTGTTAAGTTTCCCCCAAGTGATGTAGCTTGTTAGCTCTCATCCTAAAGAGTTGCCTCATATCCCTTAGTCCAAAGAAATGTCTCTTTATTGACTCAATGTCATAGATAGCTCATTATTTTTAACCTTCTCTTGACCTTGTTAGATTCATTAGGTCTTGCAACTTAGTCTTAAGTTAGAACCAACATCCCTTTTGACTTTGTTAAGTCAAGACCTTTAGAACACCTTGTTAGGAATCTTTTAACTTAGAGATTAGGTCCAGAGTTTGTCAACTCTTTGTGTGTACCATTGTTATGTGTACTCACTTTCCCTTTTAACTTTTGTTAAAGTCATCCCCAGTTAGATATTTTAACTTAGACTTAGAAGGTTTGTTAACTCTATATGAGTATCATTGTTATGAATACTTATTCCCCTTGCAACCTTGACCATAGTCAAGAGTTTCTTCACCCTAGTTAGGTGAACTAAGGTTTCTCTGATTCCATCCTAGTTAAGATACGTATGCACGAGATGCAACGTCTTGGCGAGCATACTTTGTATATACCCATAGTTTTTTTTACCTTTAGCACCTTTATCTTAGCACATAACCATTAGCAGACAAACATCAACATAACACAAATACCAAATAAGAGGTTCCTGTAGAGTACTACAGATACTTAGGGTGTTAATACCTTTATCCTTTCCTTTGGATAAATTAAAACTCAGTGGTGAATATTTAATGATTTATGATTCAAGTTAATTAATAGCTTGATATCTGATTCTCACTGCAACACTATCTTATCTGATTCATTGACTTTGAGGATATGCTTCTTGAAGTCTTCACATTTATCCAGGTATGGGGTTGTCTACCATATTCAAAAAATTTACACACACACACACACTAAAATCATTAGGGTTTTAATTTTTAAATGTGTCCAAAATACCCTTAGATATTTATTTTGGAGACAAAATCAATTAAAATTATTTAAAACTAAATAAATTTAAACACCTTAAAATAATCAAAATTAATTCAAAATAAAAACATAGAAAATTCTATTTATTTATTTTGAACATTTTGAAAATAATAATAAAAGGATTTAAAGTGAAGAAAAAAATCGAGCACAAAAATGCTCAAAAAATTAAAATTAATGCATAAAAATGATCAGCGCAAAATAAACTTCTAAAAAACATACAGGTTTTGATCAAATTTTGAAATAAAAAATGATCAGTTAAAAGGTTCAGGTTGATCAAAATGCGACAAAAAAAGTAGTCTAAAAATAAAACAAGAACGTCAGGTTAACCTACACAAAACATAGATTAAGAATACAGACGTCTGCAAACTCGGTTTTGAAATTTTTTGCCTGTTATTTCAGTGTATAGTTGAGAAATGATTTCGACTAGTCTGTCTGTAGATCCGAAAAATTATTCAGGATGATATTTTAAGCGTTATACGGAAAAAATGCATGTTGTGATAAGTAGGAAATGCATATGCCTTGAAAACGAGTTGAATTATTGATAGAATAATCGTGAATTGACAATCAGATACAAATGAATCGCTCTTGGACCATTTACTTCTGACTCTCCATTACAATTAAACCCTACAGAGATTCAGATGACGACAATACTCTTAGCTGTCACCCTCTAGACCTTTGAAACATGATGAAATGGAATAAAAGACGCACTGAGATTGAGAAATCAAGCCTTTTGACTTCTTAATCACAAGATGACTGAATGAACATCATCAAGACCAGATAAAATGTACGAACTCCTAACCTTTCGTCTGAAACCATAATGAATGCTTTTGACTAAAAGAATGTATGACAAAAATGAACAATTGCACTATGCAGATGCAAGTGAAAAACATGAGGGTAAAATTTAGGGTATGACGAAGATATACGCTAAGGTGACAAAAACAGTTTGGTCAACTGGGCATGTGCGTTTTACCTGCACTTTTTTGCGGGGCGGACTAAAGTTTTAGACTCATACTCTCCAATATGTTTGTGCTGCCCTGTTTTTCTATTGATTTTTTGAGGGCATATGCATTTAAATAATTTTTTTCAATTTTAAGTTTTAAAAGTGCAACCGTGAGTTTGTTCCGCCCTCATTTTTTATGGGGTGATCAAATTTAGGCCCACTCTCTCAACTATGTCCACTGTGCTCCGTCTTATTTTTTGGCAAATTTTTATTGAACGAACCTAAATAGGACTAGTATGTCTATTTTCCATCTTTAACTCTATTGACTCATTTTCCAAAAAATGTGAAAGACCCTCACATCGACTACCTTAATTAAAATAAAATAAAGGCTTAACTGCACTTTTCGTCCCCCTACTCTAACGATTTTTAACTTTTAGTCCTCCCATTTTAAAAACCAGTTATTTGGTCCATAAACTTTACATCACTCGAAATTTAGTTGGTCCTCCTCCCATTTTGCATAGGTGGTAGCCTCATTAATGACATGGCAAGTTTACTGTGGGGCCATGTCATATTTATTTCAATATTTTAATTAAAATAATTATTTTCTTCATTTTTTAATCAACAAAAGCATTTTATATTCCAATTAAAAAAATATGATACTTTAAAATCTAAAATGTCATATACCCTAATCCCTCTCATTTCTGGAAACATACAAATTCATTTCTGGAATATTTTGAAGAACCCTAATCCCTTTTTCCCAAATCCATTCTCTTCGGTTCACCATTGTTGCTTAAGCGAAGTTCAATCACCATTTTTTCTCAAGCGTAGTTCAATCCCCACAGTTGTTGAATCGTATTTGTAATCATTTTTTATGGGAATCAAAGATGGCGAAGATGAGCAATGAACATTTCAAAAGTAGTAAAGAAGTGAAGTTCTGTTTAAGGTATGTTTTCTTGTCCCATTTGTGTGTCATCATGTATGTTTTCTATGTTATTCAATGGTCCTATAAGGTAACATGTGGTCCACCATGATTTTACTATGTAAATTCGTGGTCTCATATGTTTTTTCCTGTGGTCCACCATCCATATTTAATGTTAATATTTGGTCCCACATTGCTTCTTAATTTATTCATTTTTTTTCAATTATTTTTCAGGCCATCTCAGAATTAATAATACACCATAGGGGTAGATTAGTTGTTGAACCTATTAAATGGTATGTTGAAGGATTTTCATCTGAGATGAATTGGAAGAGGGGTGTAGATTTTTTCATACATGGATTTTGAGAGCTTGATTAAAAATGAAGGTTATAAAAATTTAAGGTGTATGTGAAATTGGAATCCTAGGTTCACTTTTTCTCGTGGTGTTAGACCCTTGTATAATGATAATGATGTGTTGTAGCTTGCCAAAGATGCCATAAGGTTTGAGGTAATAGATGTTTATATGGAGCACAATGTATGAATTCCTAAAAGTGTATATGGTAGTGAGTTATGTACTAACATTGTAGATGAAGAGGTGCAATGTACTGGTTTTAATAATTTTATTGAAGAAATGAATGGTGATGATCATGTGGATGATGGTAAAAATGTTGCTGAAGAAATGAATGGTGATGAACATGTGGATGAGGATGATGGTAACAATGTTATTGAAGAAAGGAGTGGTGATGGCTATGTGGATGATGGTGAGAATGTTGAAGTTGATGCTGAAAAGGGTGATGGTCATGTGGATGATTCTCAGAATGTTGAGGTTGATGATGAAATTAGCATTGATAAGGATTATGTGGCAAGTGAGGAAAATGATATTCCATTTAGTGATAACTCTGATGATATGTATTGGACCAAAGTATTACCCTTTGAGACTTTGCGTGAGGTTTCTGGTCTTAACAATGAACAAGGGCCAGCTGATATGGGACATGAAGAATCTAAAGATTCTGATCATTTATACACCCCTTCTAAAACTGATGATGATGAGGTAGTTAAGTTTCCAACTTATAAGAGTGGTCTAGTAGTGTAGTTTCATTTAGGGATGTTGTTTACCAACAAGGATATGATAAGAGATGTAATCAAGGAATATGGTATGGAAAATAAAACAAACGTGTTCAGTAAGAAAAATGATTCCAAAAGGACGGTGATTCAATGTATGACTGATTGTAAATTCTATGTGAGATTTAATAAAATGAATGGACAAACAATATTGGCAAATAATCAAATTTGTCGATGATCATACTTGCCAAAGGACTCCACACAACAGGAATGCAAAAACTAGTTGGCTTATATTTTTTTTTAAATATCCTTAGACATGTCCCTTATATTAAACCTTTTGGGCTCATATCTGAATTCATTGAGAGATAGGGAGTTATATTAACACTAGATCAAGCATATAGGGAAAAATGAAGATAATGGAATTGATTCAAGGTTTTAGGAGTGAGCAATTCAACCATCTGAAGAGTTGTGGAAAAGAGTTGCTAGAGTGAAATCTTAATAGCAATGTGGTTAAAGATTGTGCCGAAAGCAATGAAAATCATGTTTTTGAAAGGATATATGTTTGTCTAAGGGTCTGCAAGGTAGGATTTTCCCAAACAAGTAGGTCACTTATAGGTTTGGATGCTTGCTTTTTGAAAGGGGACTATGGTGGCCAGCTAATGTCAAGAGTAGGTAGGGATGGTAACAATCATATATTTCCAATAGCATATGTTGTGGTTAAAACTGAAACCAAAGATTCATGTGAGCGGTTTTTATTCCTTCTTCTGGAGGACTTATGTGAAGTCAATCATAAGTCATATGCCTTTACATCTAACCAACATAAGGTATTATCTTATCTAACTTAATTATTGTTGATGTCTTATATAATTTTCTTACATCTAATTGTGCCTTTACATGTGACAGGGACTAGTTAATGCAGTTCAAGGTATTAGTACTTGTGTGGAACAAAGACTATGTGTTAAACACCTATATTCTAATTGGAAGAAGAAGTACTCTGGCTTGGAATTAAAGGAATTCATGTGGGTAGCTGTTATGGAAATAACAATACCAGCATGGGAGAAAGCAATCCAGAGAAGAAAAAAAGGCTTTAAATGAAAGTGCCTAGAAGGACATGTCAAAAATACCTTCAAGAAATATACCAAGCGTGATCTACAAGTCAACAACATATGTGAGGCATTTAACAGGGTAATGTTGGAGCATTAAGATAAACCTGTAATCACCTTATTAGAGGGGGTTAGGCATTATATTACAAATAGGATAACTAACCAAAAGGAGTTGCTACAAGAGTATAATGGATGTATATGTTCTAGAATTAAGTCGGTCATTGATAAGAATAAAAAAAATAGGCTGAGAGGCGGAGTCCAACATGGCATGGTGTTGTACCCCAAAATTTGCCCAACCTTTTCTTTACTTGGTTTATGTTTCATTGTTTTAGCATATTGCATTGCATAGCATTTTGCATTTTTACAGGGAATCAAGAGATGTGTGTGCAACAAGAGGAATGTACCAAGGGTCCTAAGCCTAATCAAGAGGTTGAATTCAAGTCAAAAGGGGAGTTATCATCATCAGAGACAAGTCAAAGCCCTTTGGATAGGCAGATAAGTGTATGTGGTTCACCTCCTGTCTTGGAGGCCATTTGAAGATCATCTGAGGATCACAAGCCCATGTTTATGGATAAAGATGATCACTTAAGCTCATTGGAGGCCTTGAGGGTCATTGTGGGGTTCATTAAAGTGTTTATACCAAGTGTGAAGAGCTACAGTTAAAGATGGTGCAATTAGGGTTTTCATCTGGTCAACCCTGAGTCAACTATAAAATTGAAGGAGATTAAGACTCAATTCCAAGTTTTTAAGGTCATGGAATGTTGTTTTAAGATACATGGGATATCATTTCAAGATCAATTCATCAAGAATCAAGAGTGTGAGGAGTGACTGAATTAGGGTTCTCAGTGTAAAATCCCCTGTTCAGTGCCTAACTTCAAGACCACCTATCTCAAGATACAAGTCTCATCTTAACTTTTGACCAACATGAAACTTGTAGATCATGTTCTTATCTTTCCTTTGAGTACTAGAAGTCCTTGATTTGGATTTATAGAACTCAAGTTATGATGCAGACAAGTTACAAGTCCTCAAATGAATGTGATTTTGGTCAACAAAAGTCAACAAACTTCCAAGCCATTTTTGACCTAGAAGGATGTTTATCCTCAACTTTTGATGAACATGAAAGTTGTTCCTCATGATCTTAGATTTCCAAAGAGTACTAGAAGTCCTTCATCTGATTTGTAGCACTCAAGTTATGAGGCTTGCAAGGCAGGGGTATTTTGGGAAAGCAGGATTACAGGTCATTTTCATTATAGGTCATTTTCACCACTTTGCACACTCTAAATGGAAATTTTTCCAACATCAAACTTGCTCCAAATGGGGTCATTTGCTTAACTAAGCATCAAGAGATCAAAGGTTTGGCCTAGATTGAAGGATCCCTAATGAAATTTTCATGAAAAAAGGCTTAAAAAGGGAAAAATCAAAACTAATTCATTTGAAAACATTTTGTACCAACCTTATGCATATTTTGAGTGCAAATGACATTTGAAACATAATGCCATCTTTGGATTTGGAATTTGAGTGCATTTTGGTGGCCATTTTCATGTTTTCTTCAAGATTAAGTTACACATCAAAGACATGCCATAAGACCAAACCAAGGAGTCATTCTCAGCCCTTGGATCAGCCTACACCTTATGCAAGTCAGCTGTGTCATTTTTACAGCTTTACAAGTACATTTTTGTGTACCTTTTGGAAGCTTCCATAGTGAAAATTTTGAAATCCAATTGGGCTTAATGAGCATTCTATTGGGCTTTCTTTTTTATCCAACATACATAAACTCAGGAACATTCCCATACCTTCATAACACGTTTTGGTGGGAGATAGAGAGAGAGAGAGAACAAATTGAAAAAAGTGAGAGCAAAAGTCAAATTCGTTTTTTGAGTTTCACTGAGTTTCATTCCAAGCTAAACATCCTAAAACATTCCTCAAGCTTCATTGAACGTTTCTGGATAACTTTTTGCAAGCTTTGGTAGCAAACTGAACATTGGGGAAGTTTATTTTTAGGTTTTCTTCCTTTCAAAATATCTCACTGATTATGCATCTTTAATACGCCATTTTTATATATTTATGATCCTTGCATATCATAGTTGGATTCTGGAATGATTTAATGGTTGTTCTTGAGTTTTTATGATTTGTGCTCTTTTCTTTTTCTCTTCGTTTTCTTTTATTTAAGCACCCTTCTGAAAACTAATGATGTATTCTTGATCCTCTCGATGAGTAGATCACTTTTGGCCTTTATTCCATTGTTTTTGGTGTTGTTTTGCCATGGCTGCATTTTGTGTGGTGGCCGGATCCAAGGTTGAAGACGACCGAAGTTGATTCCGGCCACCGTATGCTTTTGTGTGTGTTTTGGGAGATGATGAAGCACTGGCTCGTTCATGTGCGTTAGATCCTTTTTATTTTACATCTCGCGGTTTACATTAAGACACACCATACACACACTTTGACTCACCACATGGAATCTAGGTTGAATATTCATTAAATGATTTGGCATGTTATGATCCGTGTGATTGGAATACCATTTGATCCAACGCATGTGAGCGCGTTCCACTGTATGCCTTGGTTGACCACGCTACACAGGATCTCCATGTTTTATTTCATTTTTGTTTGTTCTGATGGGCTGAGTTGCTATTAGCACCACCACCCCCCCCCCCCCTTCATGTGGGCCTTTTGATTTGCAACGCTTCTGGGTTGCTGCCTGAACCCCCCAGCCCTTTGTCATTTTATTTTATTTTATTTTTGTTTAGATTTTAATTATTTTAAAATACTTCCAAAGGTCATAAAATCCCAAAAAATATGTTTTAGAATCTTTGAGACGTCCTCTTATTTTTATAAATTTTTATTTTATTTTATGATTTATTTTTCAATTAAAAATGGGATTTAACTTTGGAAGTGTTTTATATAACTTAGATCTTGACATGTTATGTTCTTGATTTTATTTCTCTCATTTCATTTTGATCCAATGAATGAAATTCAATCCTCATATCAATGATGAGTTAAAGAATTTTTGAGGACCATTTTGCCCCTGATTAGTTTACTTTTGAGTTGACTTTTGATGCCCTTCATTTGACCCTAACAATCCTCCTTCGCAATGGAGCACCCTTGTGAATCAATTTCTATGGTGATGTTGTGAAGTGATTTTGATTGCAATCTTTTGGCTTCTGGTTGCCAACACATTTATGAGCTTCTTGTATTTTATTTGATATTTTTTGAATTATTTTCCTATTTTTAGAGTAATTTGCAAGTCAAGTTACCCTAAAGGAAGGTTCATACATACATCTTGACCTAGTTTGACTTGTATATGAAATTTTTGGATCCTTTGAGCTCTCAATGCCTATTGATTCATGTTGTTAACATGTTAAGGATGATGCTTGCTCATTTTTAGGTCATAACATTTGGTGCTGCTTGTTCATTTGCTTGATAACTTTTGGGTTTCTAATTAGGGTTTCATTGTGAAACAAGCTTGCTTTCCTTTGGGAATTTGCTTGCATTTCCTTGTGGTTTACTTTCTTTTTATTTTGAGATCTCTTATTTCATTCCCCTTGCTGTCCAAGGACTTTGGAACACCATTTAGGTTTTTTCAAGTTCCCTCCTTTGGAGGTATTTGAAACATGAATTGAATGGTGAACCATGAGGACACTTTTGTTGTATCTTTTGCACAAATCATGATGATGCCTTGGTTGAATGATGTTTGGGGAATGCCTTGCTGTTTTCTTCTCTTGTTCTAACCCCTCTTTGAGTTAGGGTTTCTTTTCCTTTCTCTTTTTATGTTGTTTTGCTTTGTGGCATTGTGGTTGATGTTGTTTGGTTTAGGCCATTTCATCCCACTTTTGATGCTCTTGTGTGTTTCTATTGATGTATTTATTGTTCCCTTTATCTCTTGCATATTGTTGTTTGAGGTTGAGATGAGCTTGTGGTGGTCTTTACCCCACACAATTTCCTCCCTCATTTGCATTCTGTTTGTATCCTTGCATGTTTATGTTGTTTCATGTTGTTTCTTCGTCTCCTTTCCCTTAGGACCTCTAATCTCTCAATGGAGATTATGTTAGACATTAGGATCTTAACCATGTATGATAACATTAGGTAGAATTTCCCTTACCTCAATCTTAGGATCATCATTGCATGATAACTTTAGGTTTGGATTTAGTCCCCCTTTTAGTGTCCTTTCTCTTCTCATCTCAAAACAATCTCAAAACACTTAATAAAGATTATGGATGTTGTGCCATGAGCCTTATACTTGGGAAATGGTGATTGAGGGGACACCTCTCAATTTCCTAGAGTGTTTAGTATACGTCCTTAGGGCGATATGCGACGCATTCGATCCTAGGTTTTAGACTTTGTTACAACATGTATTATAAACACTCAAATTCAAAACACTTCTTCTCTAAAAAACACAAAAATACTTCAAAACTTTTTTCATCCTTCAGGATCTTAATCAGGAAAACCTTTTCATATAAAAAGAGTGTCGTTAACTTTTAGTTCTACCGCAAACGGTAACGCCTAAGTCTCCAATGGTCAAGCAGTATACACCAACTGCTAGAACTACTTGTTAACCCTACTCGGGCCTAAAAAACAGTTGAAAAAACATGTGTTCCCTTTTAGCCCGAACTACGTTTGCTATGATCTTTCATACCAGATGAAAGTACGTAGGCACAATACGTGATGTCTCGGCAAGCAACCTTCCCCCTTTCACCCGTAGTTAGCCGAACTACGTTGCCTCTGACTTCTCATTTCAGATGAGATACGTAGGCACAAAGCGTTGTTGCTTTGCCGAGTCACTTTCTTTTGTCCTCAAGCCTGTAGTTAGATAGTTTCAATCACCCTTTTAGATAGACAACAAGCGTGGATCTCGTCGAGTACGACGGACGTGAGGGGTGCTAACACCTTCCCCTTGTGTAACCGACTCCCGAACCCGAGATTTTCTTGCGACGACCGATCTTATCTCTATTTTCGTTAGGTTTTCTCTGAGCGTTTCTTTTCCCTCTCTTGGGATAAATAACGCATGACGGCGACTCTTCTGTCATTGTCGGCCCTCGATTTTCAAAGTAGTGACACATGGTGATGATGATTTAGCAATTTTTGGTGTAACAAATGGAATTGAAACCTATTGTGTTAATTTGAAAAATGAGATATCCTCATGTAGAAAGTGGGACTTAACAGGGATACCTTGTTTCCACGTAATCAAATGTATATGGAACATCAAAAAACAATATGAAGACTATGTAGCTGAGTATTATATGTATGTTTTTATTTTCCTTTTGTGATTCTGTTTGCCTTGCAATGATATTGGTCATGTATTTTGGGTTGTAGGATATCAACATTTGAGAAGACCTACTCAAACATTGTGTTTCCAACAAATGAACCATAATTATGGCATGTGAGTGATCATGTACCAACTTTTCCACTTGTGATAAGAAGAGCAATTAGTCGCCCAAAAAAGATGAGGATTAAAACAAATGATGAACCAAGGAATCCACATGTACTTACAAGGAGGTTTGTAATAGTGACTTATATAAAATGTGGAGCAATGGGTCATAATAAGATGAGTTGTAAGGGGAAAAGAGAAGTTGACAAGGGTAATTTCAAAGGGAGGTAACACTAAGAAGGCAAAGAAGGCAACTAAGGATGGAAAGGGAAAGAAAAATACCAATGAAATCTAGCCTGTAATTGCACAAGAGTCGCAGGCACCTCAAGCAACTCAACTTACACAGAATTAGTTAACTTATTATTTTTAGTAGTCTTTTGTAATGAATGTGCTATCTTGGATTGTACTAAACCATATTATGTTTTGGGTAGTCTTTAATATTTTGGTCTGTCATGAACCAGATTATGTTTTGTAATGGATATGGTGATTTGGCCTTTAACGAACCAATAACGAATATGGTTTTTTGCTATCTGTTGTATTGTGTCATGTTATATGTTGTAATGATATGGTGATTAGGCCAAAATGCAAGCATAATGCAGGCCAATACAGAAATATGTTAGCCAAAATACAAGTCAATGCAGGTTTAATGTAGGCATATGCATGCGTAATGCAGGCCAATACAGGCATATACTGGCCAAAATGCAAGTCAATACAGGTCTAGTTCAGGCATATGCAGGCCAAAATGCAGGCATAATGCATGCTATTTCAAATAGCATACACCATAACTCATCGAATAACTTCATTGCGTGATTCATTAAATAACTTAATTGCATAATTTAATTAAAATTACACCTGAGGATCCTTATACCACAACATTTACATATCAAGAACATTATGGATCTAACAAAATTTAACCTAATCAAATGGTACCTAATCAACTAAAAATTTATTTCATTAGTATTGAAACAATCAACGCAAATAGCACAATGATGGTGATCATTTAATTGAACTTTAATTGCTTCTTCAAAAAATTCATTTTCATTTTCATATCTTCATCTTTAATGTTTGCATCTTTTAACCTTCTGTTTTTCATCATTTAAATTATGCATTAATAAGGAGATAACTTCCTTTGCTCTATGGTTCATTTCTTCATCCAACCAAACAAAATGGATACACTTCTTGTAACTATGTAGCTGAAGACATGAATGGAGAAGAAAGAAGATACATCAATGTTGACATTATTAAAACAAAACAACATCAAAATCAACAAACACAAAATCATACCCTATACATCTCACAATCATAAAAGCGACAACCTGAATTTGCATCGGTCTATGTTGTCAACAGTGGAATATCAAGACTACATTTGCATTCGTAAATCCCGGAACAAAATTTATTATTACTATTGCTAATAGATTTTTGAGACATTTTTGATTTGGAGTGATAATTGGAGGAAGAATAAAATATATTTTTTGTGGTATTCGTTGATTTCAAATTTAGAGTTTCTAAACTTGCCTATATGAAAGAGGAAGAAGAGAAAGTGTTATTTGCGTTCTTGGTTTTGTTCATCAATTGTGTTTACTTTCATTTAAATAAATGCATAGTTATTTATTTTATTTAAAATAATTTTAAAAAATAAGAAAACAATTATTTTAAATAAAATATTAAAATAAATATGACATGGATCCACAATATACTTGCCACGGCATTAATGAAATTGTTACCTATGCAAAATAGAAGGGGTCAACTAAATTTAAAGTGGAGCAAAGTTTAGGGAAAAAAAATATTTTTTAAAATAAAATAAAAAAATTGAAAACCATCAAAATAAAAAAGACAAAAAGTGCATTTAAACTTAAAATAAAATAAAAGTTTCCATTGCTCCATACACATAGTGAATATTAGTAGTTCAGAGCATCTTGGAGAGAGATGATGGAAGAGATATGCAGGATATAAAACAAAGATACACACAGTTCCTTTTTAGTTTTCCAAAACAAATAGCTTGATTGATCAATTTCTCTTGATTAGAAAGTACTACAAATAAAGATTTGCACATAGACAAAATAAGTGGTTACAGAAAAAAGATTCCAAAAAAATTAGAGCCATATCCTACTTACATAATAATGACCATTGAATATTAAATACACATAAGTGGCTTGTAAGACAAGTTACAAATTCAAAAGCACACTCAAATACATCATTAACCATAACACTATGCTTTCTTTTCATGCAAAGAATATATTATCTTAAAAAATGAGTGAGATCTAGAATGAGTATTTTTTTTCTCATGCCCACAATAAGTATGTTGTTACCCAAACATTTTTTATGTAGCAAGTGGAAATCTTATTAGACTAAGTCTATAAAAGTGTAATATTTTTCTTGTGGTGGTTAAAGACTTATCTTTATGTCCTTATGTGGGAATGAACGTGTTCTCTTTGACCATTTTGTGAAAAGGTTTTTCTTATAATCATAAGGAAACTCGTTGATGTTTTTTTCAAAACCTTTTTGTTTGTCCCTGTGACACAAAAGTAAATACAAACTCACATGCTAGTCTCTAGGGAGCCACATGTTCCCATCGTGCCCTCTAACCTTTCCACGCTGGTTTCTCATGGTGCCTTCCACCCTTCCACATTTCACTCACACAACCTCTTATATATTGCTTATATAAAGCACCATTAGTCATGTAATAGCACATTTTTTTAAAAATGATAAAATAAATTATTAATGTCTGCGTATGTAAAAAAAACACAACAACAAAAAAAAACAGGATTGAATATTAAAAAGTGAGAAACAAAAATCTTATTCATAAAAAAACAGACAAAATTTTTTTGCCACCCTACATTTTATGGCTAGAGATAAAATGAGAAAGATGGACTAGTCATGGAATAATAATACTATATGGTAAGACCATGTTCTTGGGTTGGACCAGTCTATTGGCAAAGGTATATAGGTTTTTTTTTAGGTACAAAAAGGTGTATAGGTTTTAATCTGGTTAGCCTAAGACAAGGTAGAAAAGGATAAAAGATAATGAATGTGTAAAAAAAGGAACAAACCATAAAAAGACAAATATAATAGAGATTGATTATTGTGGAAGGATTCTGAGGTTTTTCTGTTTTATATGAGGCCTCAAAGAAGATGCAAACGGTCCCTACTCAGAAACAGCTTTTAGAAAAGATTTCAGGTTTTTCATCATTACAAGCACTAGTATAGTAGTATTGTCACTGATTTCTTGGCATTCATTTCAAGTCCTACCCACCCAACCCAAAACAAAAAGCAAAAAAGAAGGATTAGAGAGTACTAGAGGATTATAATGGTTTGTAAAATTTATGTCACGGTTATATTATGTTTTTTATTCCTTGTGAGTAGAGGGGAAAAGGCATGTTTTTTTGTGATTAATCTTTTGTTAATTATTTATCCCTTAAAATTTGGTACTTTTTCAAGAAAAGAATAAAAATTGGACGAGTGGAGAAAAAGTTGATTGACTTTTACTATTAAAAAACGCAGGCGTTCTGTTCACAAAGAGACTGTTGGCTCCACCAAGCTGAAGAACAAGAGCCCCGCGTGAGTACTTACTTACTGCAAAATTGTCATTTATATATTTTATTAGACATCTATATATTGTCTTTAATTGTCTCTTGTTGTATCAAAATAAGTATTCAATTTTAAATTCCTAGTGGAATATTCAGCAAACTAACTAAAATAATTGACAAATTTTTTTATAAAATTAGACATACTCTTTATTGATTAATCGTAAAAAAAAGTATTACTCACAATAAATGATTTATTTGAAAAAAAAAATAATTTATTTTAATTTGTAATATATTTTTTTTCAATTTTACCATTTAATTAATATTACTTTCATCATTTTCAATATATGATAAGTATATTTTAGTAAAAAAATCATTATATCTCATTAATTTATTCTTTTTTATTATTCTGTGTGAAAAAGTCAACTGAGTTACTCATTATAGAATGAAGGGTGTATTGAATAATGCAACTTCAAACTATTTGTTTAAATGAATGGTCAATTGCTTATATAATAAGGAATCACACTCATAACTAACTACATTCTAAAATTTACATGTTGAACTTAATCTGCAATATTTTGTTTGACATTCCAACATATACTCCTCTAATCTGAAACCACCAAAAGAGACTATTGAAAATGTGATAAGTGTGAGTAGTGTGGGTAATAGTCACACGTTGGTTGAAAATGTAGAGACTTGAGCATTTATAAGTGAGAGAACTCATTCACCTATCGCTTAAGGTTTTGGGTAAATATGTGATGTGTTTCTCTCAAAGGTGTGTTGATCTAAGAAGGATATCCCATCATTTATAATGCTCATCGCTTGACACCCCCCTTTCCCGATTGTTGCGCCAACAGAGATAGATTAAAACATGATACAAACATTAGAGCAACACCTTTGGATTTTATATTTAAGTTTGGGGGAAAATAACTAGAATTCCAACGTCAATTCCATTTGTATGTTTGGAACTGTCAAAGTACAACTTATAGGTTTAAGCTCTACATAATTTGTGGTGCTTCAACTACTGCATGATCCACAATAAAATCAACAACAATCTGACATTTCATGGTCTTTAAAGACACATATGTTAAAGAATATTTTGTTAAAGCAAAAGTCCATTTTCTTATTCTACTATGTAAATTAGGTTTCGACAGCATATGTTTAATAATATCAAGTGAGAATAAATGAATACATTTGTTGGCTTTAT
This sequence comes from Lathyrus sativus, assembly GCA_963859935.3. Classification (NCBI taxonomy): domain Eukaryota; kingdom Viridiplantae; phylum Streptophyta; class Magnoliopsida; order Fabales; family Fabaceae; genus Lathyrus; species Lathyrus sativus. The sequence continues at coordinate 570,041,918 of OZ012739.1, forward strand.
ATAATACTTCAACTTTGTACAAGAGAAATATAAATAAAGACATAATTTCTCTATTGAGCTATATCTAGTTTCTACATCATTTAATACTCGACTAAGGTAATAAATGTCTCTTTTGACACCATCATCATCCTCTTGTGCTAGCATACTGCCTATTGTCGAATCAAATACAAAAATGTACAACTTCGTTGGTTCATTCCTCTCTGGAAGTAAAAGTATAGGAGAATTCGAAAAGTATGTCTTGATCTTGTCAAAAGCTTTATGATGTTATGGTTCCCATATGAATCCTTCTTCTTTCTTCAAATGTAGCAAAGGCGAAAAAAACTTTTGTCTTGCCACTTAGATTAAAAAAGAACCTCCTTAAAAATTTTATCTTTCTTATAATGGATTGAAGTTGTTTATTGTTTGATAGAGGCTTGGTGTTGAATATGGCCTTGGTTTTGTTCTGATTGATCTTTATGTTTTTTTTATGGACCGCAAAGCTTAGAAAACCACCTGCATGAACACCAAAAGCAGACTTTAATGGATTCATTTTAAGTCCATGTTCCCTCGTTCTTTCAAAGGACTGTCGAAGGTGGTATAGATGACCATTTTTCGACGAGGAACTCAATGACTATGTCATCAATATATACCTACATAAAGGTCTCAATGAAAATATGAAACTTGTGATTCATCATCCTTTTGTATGTCGCACCAGCATTGTTTAGGCCAAAAGACATTACCACCCACTCATAAGTTTCTAAGGCCCCAGGGTATCTAAATGCCATTTTCGACTTATCTTCCTCAGCAATAAGGATGCTTAACATGTCACGCAAGATACTTGTAGAGATGTTTTTGGTATTTTAATACTCTCTTAGAACTCAAAGTTTTCCGATCATGTTTATCATCCTCATTTTGATATGAAAAGTTACCCCAATTAGTGTCTAAAATCTCCATGACCAGATAACTTCATCGATATCGTGTCAACGGGATCCTTAAAGAGAATTCCTCGCATCCTTCATTGAATTGTGTCTCATGTGTTACGTCCAAGAAAAAGGGGGTCATTCTCGTCTTCATCAAGTCGAGGTACATCATATGTATCTTCTTCAAAATAAACAGTTTATAAATTGGCCAAAATATTTTATGGCATGGATGTTTGCTGTTAGAGAATGCAATCGAGGCTCTTATTTGTGTTATGCTTCAATGATCATAAACCTTCTTAGACAGTTTGATATTGGTGTGCCAAATATTCCTAACATCTCTCTTGGATCTGCTCAAGAATTTAATTTGAGCACAATGAAACACATGGGATATCGTTGGGATGATAAGATAAAATCTTACTACTAAAAGATGAAGGGATCTGGTAAGATCATTTATAATTATGATGATTCGAATGAATTTGATTTTGAAGGACCACGGGTAGAAGAACAAGTCCCACATGGAGATACTGATATGGATGAACTTGATGATGAACATGAAGACCCTCTTGAGTGGCAAGGTTTTGCAGAGACACATGACGACTCACCAGATTGGGGCCAGTGGCAACAAAACTCATGGACCCAATATGACACTACTTATGAGAACCCCTCTGATATTGGATCATCTAGTGAAGAATCATCCATTTTCACCTTGCTCGAGAACATGTGTGTTAAGCAATGAGAGTGTTGTGAAGAGGATTCTCGTTGGCGTGATGAGTTTAAGGCAGCTCAAGAGGAGCATTTCATAGTTATTCATGATTATCTGACTTCTCAGGATGACACTTTTCATAGTTTTTCCTTGTATGTTACGAGTAATTCAATGAGTTTCGTCACAACATGGCTTCAAACCATGCTGCAACTCAAGTTGGCCTTACTTAAGTTATTTGTGATCAAAATGAAAATAGTGATCACTATCTTCAGTTTTACCGAGAGATGTGTAAGATGTTAGATGGTGAGCATGGTGTTGCTTGGTTTCGTGGTAGAGGTAGAGGTCGAGGTCGTAGACGTTACTAGGCATCATTGTGGACTTTTTTTTATGCATGCATTTCTATTCTACTGTCTTTAGTATTGTGGACTTGGATTTTTTATTTATTATGTTATGTTGTTGAAACTTTTATGACAATTATGTAATGGATTTCATTTCTTTTGCTATATTTGGTTGTTTATTTATGTGTAAGCTTCATTTTCAATTAAGACATACTTCTAGATGAGTGCTAGTTTTAATTGATTCGTTTAATCTTTGCAACGCCTCTGGATGCGTTTAATTATATATGTTGCTGTATAATTTTCTTGATGTTTCTCACGTGTTTAGTTTTTTGCTTCTTTTTGATGTCGTCAAAGGGGGAGAAACACATGGCACAAAGTTTATGATGCACATATTTAGGGGGGGCATTGCCAAAGATATTAAGAGTGCCTAGTATGTTTTACCATCATAAAAAAAGGGAGTATATGAGTGCAATATTCTCTTAGATAGGTTTTGTATGATGTCAAAACTAGGTATTTGAGCTCTTTGTGTATGTTGGATCTTATAGTCTTTGTCTAGATGCGCATCATCATTATAGGACATGTAAAAATATATTAAATAGGCCATAACATGATAAAAATATGATTTTTCATGAAAAAGTAGTCAATGACTCGATACATACCAAGATGAGTCGATACATACTGAAGTGGTTTTCAAAAGAAATGGTTTGCCTTGTATGTATCAATACAAGCTGAAAATGAGTCAATACAAGCTGCGAATGAGTCGATCTATCCATGGTTGGAGTCGACTCAATCTGAAAGCAATTTTTAACCAAATCAGCTCTACCTTGTATGTATCGATAGAAGCCGCAAATGAGTCAATACAAGCTGTGAATGAGTTGACTCATCCTTTCTTAGAGTCAACTCATATTGAAGCAATTTTTTTGTATATTTTTCTGCCTTTGATGTATTGACTCACCGGGGCTTCATATTGACTCATTTTCCTTATGTATTGACTCATTCAAATATAGAATCAACACATCATGTTTTGAGCAAATACATGTATAAACTTAATATTTTCAAAACTTGTATTTTTGGCCAAGAAAATCTATTTTGTTTGCTATTTATTATACACACATATACATATAAATACACATTCATGCATCATTTCTAAGCATTGAAACCTGAAAGATACAAAGAATTCTCATCATCTTCAACCTTTCTTTGATACATTCATCAACTACACATAATCATTTTTGTTGTTTGTTATCAAGATAAGATTGATAAGGTCCAATTTAGGTTTATGTAATCAAATTGGGTTAAGGTTTTCTTTGGAGTTTCAAGGATAAAACCTTTAGGATTTTTACTCTAAGATCAAGGGTTGATTTGAAGGTTTTTTCATAAGTCTTGTCAACTTGGATTCAGCCGAGTGAAGGCTTTGAAGAATATGGGTTCTTGCAAAGGAGTAACAGTAACTGGAAGATTAATTGAAAGGCTTGAGCAGGATTTTGCAATTTGGATTCAGCCGAGTGAAAGCTTTGAAGAACAGAAGTTTTGGTTGAAGGAGTAACGATAACCGGTTGTGTGACTTGATCTTTCTAATATCAAGGGTAGAAAAGGAGCTAGGATCAACATCAAAAATAGTATTAGGGGTTTGAAATTCTACTACTTCTCTAGTAAATTGATATTAGAAAGGTTAATTACAATATCTCAATTCGATTTCGAATTAAGGGCAGACGTGCCTATAGTGAGGATAATTTGGGAATTTCCTAAACAAATCTTGGTGTTCTCTCTCGCTTTCTTGATTTTGGGAATAATTAGTGTGTAATTTGAATTGTTGAAATTCTGGTTGTGTTGAAATATTTAAAAGTGTTCTTTTGAAAACATTGTAATCTAATCTATTGTAATTGATTTTTTATAACTTTAAAATAGAGAAAATAAAGTTTGGTGCATTGCCTACCAAGTGTTCAATAAAAATTATTGCACACTAAGTGTTCGACAAAATTCCTTAGTCAAGTTTTATTTTACTTGTCATTGAAAATCGTTTATCTTAAGTGTGGTTTATATTCAAGCAAATCATTTATAGCGAGACCTTCAAAGATAAAAAAATGAAAGGAATCTATGGTCGAAGAGTTACAAGCGATCGAAAGAAACAGCACATGGGAGTTAGTCGAATTGCCATTACTTACAAAAGCTATCAAAGTGAAGTGGGTGTTCAAGTTGAAGCATAATGTTGATGGGTCGATAGAAAGTCATAAGGAAATGTTAGTAGATCGAGTATTTATTTAGAGATTATGACTTGAATACTATGAGGTATATGCATCAGTAGCAAGATTGGAGACTGTTTGATTGGTAGTAGCCTTGGCATGTAAGCAAGGCTGGTCGATATTTCACTTAGATGTGAAATCAACATTTTTGAATGATCCTCTAGATTAAGAGGTACATTGCACACATCCTCTTAGTTTTATGATGCAGTAGGAAGCAAGGAAAGTATACAGGCTGCATAAAACGCTTTATGGTCTCAAGAATACACCTAGGGCATGGAACAAGAAGATCGACTGATACTTGATGAATTGGGATTCATCAAATGAAAATATGAGTATGGTATCTATGTTTAGGTTTTGGCACAAGATATAAAAATAATATTCTTATATGTCAATGTCTTATTAGTAACTGGAAATAGCTTGGCAAACTTGTCAATGTTCAAAGAGCTAATGAAATAGGAATTTGAAATGTCAGATATGGGAAAGTTTTCGTACCATATATATAACAACCTGTGTCTTATCAATGTATTTGTAATTCAATTTCATATAGCTTTCCAATAATAATCCTAATTTTTATTCTTCATTTTCTCTCTCTTTCTCTCTTCACTAAAAATATCTCACGCACTAACAGAACTTAAATTATGTTTTAAAGATCACGCAGGTGCTTTTTTTAATGCTCGAGCAACCTGGACTCTTTGCGGGGGAAAGGAGAAGAAGCTTTTGCTATTTTAAGCTCCTTTAGCTAGCTCATAACTTGAGTTTTGGTAATGGTTTGTTTAATATCATGTTTGGTTTGTCTTTTGAAAGAACTAAAAGTAATTTTAAAGATGTAGAATTGATTCTCAAGTATTTTTAGGTGTTTAGGTTTTCTAAATATATATAATTTGAACTTTAAAATTGATTCTACTTGAAATTAAAATTTATAACTTAGAATTCAAATGTTATTTTTACAAATTTGTTATTCAACTTATTTTTAAGACTGTTAAAATTAATTTTATCAATCCAAACACACACTAAATTTGATTGTAAAAGTACAATTGATGCACTCTTCAATCTTTAATCCATAGCATCCAAATTAAAATCCACTCTGAATAAGTGCATTGATTTATTACATTGCCATCCAATTCCATACTATAACATGGAGAAGAGATTCTCTACAGTGACATTTTTCTGCAGTGAAATCTCACCCATTAATTTTTAACTCACAATAAGTTAAAGTTAATTTCAAAAGAATATGATGGTATAGATTATAACTGGACCCTATCCACTGAAAATATCACGGGAGAGAATCTGTATCCTATAAGATGGTATTTGTTCGTAGACAAATGTTGTGAATAGGATACCTTTAAACAAATATAAACGATTTCTTTATAGACAAGAAACACACAAGGGTTAGGGTTAACAAAGAAAACAAGGGAAAAATAACAAGGATTGGTTATAAACTGCTATTTTTTTCTTTCTCTATCAAACAAAATTACAAGTATACAAGAATAACAAATAACCTCTCTCTCTTGAATTATGATTTTTTCTTCTTATTTTTCCTTATACTTATACGAGATGAGATATTAGCATGTTATTTATAAGAAAAAAATATCACACTAACCTAATGAGGTTTTTAACAATTACCCATTACAAGCTAACTTAGGGTACAAGCTAACTTAAACAATTGGGCTTACAAGCAAGGCCCAATTCAACATGCTAACAAACCTAGCAATATTGACTAATGCATGTTAGAACAAACTTCGACTACAACATACATTACTCCGGCAGCATACTAGAGCTCGATTCAATATCTCACAAATCTCCACCCTGGATTTAACTCTATAACATCAAGAAACTAGATTTCTTCATGTAGCTTTATCAACTGCATACAGTGGAAAAACTTGCAACTGGAAACATCTTGCTGATCATATCAGCAGCATTATGATATATCAAAACCTTCAGCACTTGGACTTCTCCACGCTCGATTACCCCTCTGATGATATGCAGCCTCACATCAACGTGCTTGGTTTGCTCATGATAGACTGAATTCTTTGACAGGTGTATTGCACTTTGACTATCACATTTAACAATGATAACTCGACCTTGAAGTTTCAGCTTTTTTGCAAAACCTTCAAGCCACAATGCTTCCTTCACAGCTGCAGTTAGGGCGATATATTCCGCTTCAGTGGTAGATAAGGCAAAAACCTTCTGAAGTGTTTCTTTCCAACCGATTGATGTCCTAAATATAGTGCACACATATCCAGAAAGAGATTTTTTGGAATCCATACAACCTGTATAATCAGAGTCGACATATCCTTCAATTGCTGCTTTACTATCTTCACCCAAGGCTCCACCATAAATTAGGAATCTATTTAGAGGACCATTTATGTATCTTAGAATCCACTTCAATGCTTGTCAGTGAGCCTTTCCAGGATTCACCGTGTACCTTTTTACAAGACTTACTGCATATGCTATGTTAGGTCTAGTACAGACCATAACATACATCAAAGAATCCACTATATTAGCATATGGAATGTTATTCATATAAGTTCTTTCAACACCATTGTTGGGACACTGATCTATACTTATCTTGAATTGAGATTTTTTCGGAGTCACAACAGGCTTTGAATTTGACATACCATACTTTTCGAGAATCTTTTGTAGGTATGCCTCTTGAGATAAGCATAATTTCAATTGGTTTCTATCTCTTCGGATGTCAATCCCAAGAATCCTGGACGCAGCTCCCAGATCCTTCATGTCGAACTCCATATTAAGTTCAGCCTTCACCCTCATTACATCTTTGACATTGTTGCTTGCTATTAGAATATCATCTACATAAAGCAACAAAATAACAAATGAATTACCAGGTCGAAATCTGAAGTAAACACAGTGGTCTAACTGACTTCTAATGAAACTTATGCATGCCATGAACTTGTCGAATCTCATTTTCTACTCTCGAGGAGATTGTTTTAGTCCATATAAATATCTATTCAGTTTGAACAAATAATCTTCCTTCCCTTTTTCGATAGACCCTTCAGGTTTCCTCATAAGGATTGTTTCATCTAGATCACCATACAAGAACACAGTCTTCACATCCATCTATTCCAGTTCAAGGTTGAACTATGCCACTGTGGCAAGCAACATTCGAATGGATATGTGTTTCATAATAGGAGAGAACACATCATTAAAGTCGACACCTTCTTTCTGAGTGAACCCCCTAGCGACCAATCTTTCCTTGTATCTCTTCGACGCCGCTCCTTCGATCCCTTCCTTAACTTTGAAATCCATTTACAGCTAACTAACCTGGCTCCAACAGGTTTCTTGATCAGTTCTGAGGTGTTGTTATCATGAAGAGATTTCATCTCATCATCCATTGCCTTCAGCCATTAAGTCTTCTTTCGAATCCTCATAACTTCCTCATAATCTCTAGGTTCTTCGTCTAGAACCTCACTTGCAGAGGTTAAGGCATAAGCTATAAGGTCTGCATGCTCAAGTCTCTGAGGTGGCTTAATGACTTTCCTCGACCTGTCTCTTGCTAGCAGGTAGTCATTATCAGTCTCCTCATCTTTGATAACATATTTTGTGTCTTCTTCGACTTCATTTGGGATACACAATTCAGCATCAAAATGCTCCACATCAACAGGAATCTCTTCCTGTTCCAGCTCTTCGTCAGCATCATCAGTTTTCTTGAAAGCCATCTCTGTTTCATTGAAAACTACATCTCGACTGGTGATACACCTTTTGTGACCTGACTCTAGGCACCATAGCCTCTAAGCTTTGACTCCTTCAGGGTATCCCATGAACATGCATTTAGAGCTCTAGGTTTGACCTTGTCTTGCCTAATGTGAGCATAGGCCACGCAGCCAAATACTCTCAGTCTGTCGAGACTAGGTGGATGTCTCAACCAAACTTCTTCTGGTGTTTTCATTCCCAAGGCAGTCGAGGGACATCTATTTATCAAATAAGTTGTTGTCGAAACAGCCTCCGCCCAAAACACCTTCTTCAATCCAGCATTAACCAACATACATCTAACCATTTCAAGGATTGTTCGATTGAATCTCTCATCTAAGCCATTTTGTTAAGGAGTATCTGCTACAGTCTTATGCCTTGCAATCCCAGACTCAATAGAGTAACTGTCGAGCGCTTCGTTACAGAACTCAAAGCCATTTTCGGTTCTCAACCTCTTAACCTTTCTTCCAGTTTGAGTTTTGACCAGAACCTTCCAACTTTTGAAATTCTCAAAAGTTTCATCCTTCGTCTTCTGGATGAATACCCATAGCTTTCTAGAATAGTCATCAACGATGGATAGAAAATACCTTGCACCTGAGTGTGAAGGATTCCTTGCAAGCCCGCAAAGATCAGCATGAATGTGATCCAGGGATCCATGTGTTATTTGTTTGTATTTGTTAAACTTCGCCATACAGGATTTACCAAATACACAAGATTCATAAAACTCCAACTTTTCGACTTAGTCACCTCCTAGCAGATTCTGCTTCCCCAATTCGACTAGGCCTCTTTCGCTGACATGGCCCAATCTCATGCACCATAATTCTGTCTTCGACCGTGGATGCAACATTTGTCGAACTACTTACAGCCTCAGCCTCAAGGGTATACAAGACTTGTTTCTTCACGCCTCTCAAGACTTCCTTCGACCCCTTCATGACTCTTAGGATACTTTTCTCTTCTTGAAAAACATATCCTTTTCTGCTCAATTCACCAAGAGAAATCAAATTTCTCTTCAAATCAGGTACATACCTGACTTCAGTCAATAACCTTATTGACTCATCATGGAGCTTTAATCTTACAGATCCAATACTTACAATTTTGCAAGATTTGTTGTTTCCCAGCACACCGATCCACTATCTTGATTACATAGCTCCTCGAACAACTCTCTGTTTGAAGTCATGTGCCAAGTGCAACCTAAATCCATAATCCACTTCCTTTTTGAGTCGCCGCTTGAAACTACAAGGACATCAAATGAATCGAAGTCATCTTGTACAATGGTTGTGTTGCCATTATCCTTACCTCCATGATCTTTCAGGAGTTCAAAGCACACCTTTCTTGTGTGATCCTCATTCTTACAATGATAACATCGAATACCCAATCTTTCGCCACTATAAGACTTCTAATGACTTTTTCTTTTCTTCTTGTCGAACTTACCATCCTTTCGCAAGAATTTTCCCTTAACGGCCAAACCTTTGCCCACCGTCGAAGGTTTATGCTCCTTTCGTTTGTTCAAGTCCATAGAATACAAGGTTGATTGAACTTCTCCAAAGCTCAGGGACTCCCTTCCATACAAGAGAGTTTCTTTGAAGTGAGCATGTGTTATGGGCAAAGCACACAACAACAACAGTATTCGATCTTCATCATCGATCTTCACATCAATATTTTCAAGATCAAGAATCAGCTTGTTGAACATATCCAACTGCTCAACCAACACTTTATCTTCATTCATCAACGAATACAAAGCTTGCTTCAGGTAGATTCGATTCACCAGAGATTTGGTCATGTATAAACTTTCAAGTTTCACCCGTAACCCCGATGTTGTAGTCTCCTTTGATACCTGTCGAAGAACCTTATCACCAAGGCTCAACAATATTGTGTTGTGGGCTTTCTCAATCATGTCTGTCTTTTCTTTTGTTATTAACGCATCGTCCATGGCTGCCTCTTCCTTTAACGCTTCCAAGCAACACTACTGAACCAGTTGAGCTTTCATCTTCAAGCGCCACAGACCGAAGTCGTTCACTCCGGTGAACTTTTCAATCTCATATTTTGTTGAAGGCATCTTCTCCACGCTCACCGCACCAATTTGTTGTGAATAGGATGTCTTGAAATAAAATATAAACGGTTTCTTTATAGACAAGAAACATACAAGGGTTAGGGTTAACAAAGAAAACAAGGGGAAAATAACAAGGATTGGTTATAAATTGTTATTCTTTCCTTTTTCTATCAAACAAAATTACAAGTATACAAGAATAACAAATAACCTCTCTCTCTTGAATTAGGATTTTATCTTCCTATTTTTCCTTATACAAGATGAGAGACTAGCATGCTATTTATAAGAAAAAATAGCACACTAACCTAATGGGCTTTTTAACAATTACCCATTATAAGCTAACTTAGGGTAAAAGCTAACTTAAACAATTGAGCTTACAAGAAAGGCTCAATTCAACATGCTAACAAACCTAGCAATATTGACTAATGCATGTTAGAACAAACTTCGACTATAATACGCATCCCTCCGGCAGCATACTAGAGTTCGATCCAATATCTCACAACAAATTAATATAAATGCCCAGTCTTGCTAGAACATCTATATTACACACTAATCTCCATAACTTTTATGAGATTAATTATTATATTACTTATTTAATTTATAAAAGAAACACAATGAAAATTATGTTAGAGGAGTTTTTCACCAGGGAGCATTGAACATTGTGGGACTCCTTTTTTTGAGTAACAGCTTTGTGAGAGACACACCACATATTCACCCAAAACCTTAAGGTGATAGGTGTATGAGTTCTCCCACTTATAAATGCGCAAGTCTCCACATTTTTAGCTAATATGGGACTATTACCTATACTACTCATACTTGTTATAGTCAATATCCCTCTCAAGTGTGAGTATATCCACAATGCTCTCCTTTAAGTGGAAGTTCTTTTTCATCCAAATACACTTGTACCTCCATTGACACTCTTCAACGAGACACCTCCTAACCACCACCTATGGGGAGTATTTTCGATACAAGTGAGCTGGTCTTTCACTTGAATCGAAACCTCATGATACCATTGTTGGGGGATTTTTTTACTATGCAGCATTGTACATTGTGGGACTTCTTTTTTTAGCAACACCTTTATGAGAGATACACCACATATTCATCCAAAACTTTAATATGATAGGTGTATGGGTTCTCCCACTTATAAATGCTCAAGTCTCCACATTTCTAGCCAATGTGGGACTATTACCTGTACTGCTCACACTTGCTATACTCAATAAATTATTTAAAGAAAAAAATAATCTTATAATGGAGACCTCAAACGAGTTAGCTGAGCTAAATGAGTATCAATTATTGATCTAGATTATCAGTAGCATTTCCTTTATAAATCAACAAGTGTTTATTCAACTTGCAAAAAATATTTTTTTATAAAAGAAGATATTCATTCTATTCTATAATAGGAAGTAATGCTGAAAATGAGTTGAATCAAGTCGAATTCACCTTAACTCGACTTGACTTGTTAACAATTGGTCCATCTTAAATTTTGGTTCGAGCTTGATACAATTTTTTTTCTTAAAACTCAAGATTGACTCATTATAAATTCACGAACAATTCAATTCAACTTTTTGAATTCATCTCACTTGCTTTACGGACTTAAAAACTATTTTTTTAAGTTTATTTATTTATTTTATATATTTGACATTTTAAATTTATACTTTTTATATTGAAATAAAATAAAAGTTATCATATTGGAATTTAACCTTATTTTAAAAATCTTATAATTCAAAAACTACACAACTTTCAAGAGATACATTTGAAAATCTAATTAAAAACTATTCAATTAGAGTTTAAATTTGTTTTAAAAATCCACAACTTCATCTAAATATTTAGAAACTTTTCAAATTTAATAAAATAATACACCAAAAATTACTAGAAATTGATACATTCATTAAAGAATAAATACATCACTTGCAATCTTCGTTACACATGTTATTTTAGCAAATACCATTATGACTCAAACAAGGATGACTCTAAATGCAATTGTCACCTTTACAATAACTAGTATTGAATATATAATATAAGTTTAAGATTTGGAGTAAATCTTTAAACCTACTCTTAAATACAATATTGAAGGCGGAAAAATACACAAGAAGGGGGGTTGAATTGTGTTTGCATAATTCGTTTTACTTCTGACTTAGAGTTCAGCTTCCAAAGTTGAGTTCAGAATTTGATAATAGGTGCAGCGGAAAATGTAACAGATGTAAAGTAAAAACAACAAAGAACACACATCAGTTATCCTGCTTCCTCTCCCAACTGAGAGTACTTCGGTCCCCTTGCCTTGCAAGATATTTTCCACTATAATCAACCTGATTACACTTGCTTATACACACCTGTATAAGACTTTCCTTGCTCAGACCTCCAGTCTAAGACTTCCCTGCTCAATCAGCACCTGATAGAGACTTCTTGTTTAGATCTTCAGATCCTAAGACTTTCCTTGCTTAAACCACCTAGTTCAATACTTTCCTACTCTGCACACTGCCTAAGACTCCCCTTGCTCGAATTCTCGACCCAAGACTTCCCTGCTCAGACTCAATGTCTACAACTTCTCTGCTCAAGCCTACGACAAGATACTTTTATCTAAACTGACTGTTTAGAGAAGGAATAACTTACAACAACACTTGATTAACAATCAGAGGTGTTTAAACATAATACAACACACTTCTACAAAGGATTCTTAAGCTATACAAGAATAAGAACTCTTAATAGATTTTGCTTTTGATATGCAGTGCGTGTATTTCTCAGTTGTTGTTGCAACATTATTTCTTGAGTTGATCTTCAAATCTTCTGCATCTTTTATAGCTGAAGAAACATAGTCGTTGGAGCATCCACAACGGCTATAATCAGATCAAATCTTCTAGTATATCTTCTTTTCCAATAAAGCATGTGTTGAAACTTTCAGTCAAGGAATTATCCACAGAATAAAGCCTTTGTCCAGAAGACTTATTTATGATTAAAGCACAACAAAATTTGTTGAAGATAATGTCAATATATCTTGAGTCCCGTGTTAGTAGAACTGAGTTGACTCTACTCAGTCTCAGAGACAGCCATATCACGCTTCTAATTTTGGAGTGTACTAGCAGCTGCTTTCTTATCAGATTCTCTCACAAGTGTATAATCAGAACTGAACCAAAGTTACTTTTGTGTCAGAACCAGTTTCATTAACTAAATATATTTTTGCACACACGAACCAGCTAGTTAGAAATCCTAATTGTTTTTCAAATACTTTATCATCAACAAAACCTTAGAGGATACATGGTATGTGTTAAAACTTGATTTTTAACATTTCAATTATGGTAACCGGTTTGGCGCAACCGGTTACAGAGTATTAAAATGGCATGAGTGTGCAAGTATCGGGCTCGTAACCGATTACCAGATTTAGCATAAACGGTTATGGAGGCATTTTTCTGTTTTTTTTTATTTTCTGTTTGTATCAGCTTATTTGATTAAGTTGTTTTTGTTGTATCTCATTTTGTGTGTACTTGCCATATAAAAGTCCTTGTAAATTCCCACATTATGGTTAATGCCAATTATTTTTCTCACCCTCAATTACTCTCTCTCAATTCTCTCCCAATCTCTTAACTTCATCTTCTCCAAATTAACTCAATTTTCCATTAATTCACCATTATAGTTTGTGTATGTTCTAAAATTTGGCATCAAGAGCACTAGTTCTGATCCAATTTCACTGCAACAATGAGTACTGTTTCCAAAGATAAAATTCTCACCAACATTTCTATTCTTGATTAAAAGAATTATGACAAGTGGTCGAAGCAAATGAATATTTTTTTTGGGTATCAAGAAGTTCTTGAGATCATCAATAATGGAGTTACACCGCTTGGGGTTGAAGCTACAGATGCTCAAAAGGCTGCATTCAAGGAAGAAAAGAAGAAATATTGCAATGCATTCTTCTTGATTAATTCTTGCATCAATGGTTACAACTTTGAGAAAGTTGGAGATTGCGAGTCGGCGAAGCAAGCTTGGGAGAGCTTGGAGAAAGCTTGTGCAGGGGATGTTAAGGCTAAGGTGGTGAGGTTACAAACTTATAAGATGGAATTCAAGCTAACGCAAATGGAATAGAAGGAGATGATCAACGATTATGTGACGTGTATTACACGTTTGGTGAATCAAATCAAGTCTTATAGAGAAACTATTTTGGAGCAGAATGTTGTTTCGAAGATTTTGTGTTCTTTAACGTCAAGATTTGACAACATTGTAGTGGTTATCTAAGAGTCGGAGTATCTTGCAACGTTGAGCAAAGATGAATTTCAAAGATCTCTTGAGACTCGTGAACAAAGGATGGATCAGAGAGGAAGCGATAAAACCAAAGCGGAGATTGCTTTGCAAGCACGGCTTAACGAGAAGAGTAGAAGAACGAAAGGAAAGTGAAGTTCGAAGGGGAAGAAAAATTCATAAAAATTTGGTGGAAATGATCCACAAAATTCGAAGGTTTCGATGGTGCAAAAGGTTAAGAACAACTACAATGGATATGGTGATTGAGGCAATGCTGGAGGCAGAAAACCGAGGGACAAAAGCAAAGTTCAGTGCTGGAAATGTCGAAAGCTTGAACATTTTTCAAGTCAATATGGTGCAAAACAGAGGGATTCCCAAAGAGATGAATCCAAGGTTGCGAGGCAAGAGGTAGATGATGAAAATACACTATTATTTATGATCACGGAGGAGAATTGTGGCATTAAAGAGGTGCTGGGCAGCAGCAGTAGCAGTTGTCAATTACAGTACAGCAGCTGCAGCAGTTCGAAAAATGCTGTAGAAACGCGTTCAGAGCAAAACATAATGATTACTGTTCGAGATGAAGTCCATGAAATAAATGAATGGTACTTGGGTTCTGGTTGTTCAACAAATATGACATGTAGAAAGGATTAGTTTGTGCGAATCAATCAAGCTGCGAAAAGTAGAGTAAAATTCATTGATGATACCACTCTTGCGGCTGAAGGTGTCAGTGATGTTTTGATCGAAAAGAAGAATGGTGGACATTCTATGATCAATAATGTTTTATATATTCTAGAAGTTAGGTGTAATCTCTTAAGCATTGGCCAATTGCTTGATAGGGGTTACAAACTTTGATTGGAAGACAAGATTTTGCGCATTATGGATGCAAACGGTGTTTTGATCCTTAAGGCTCCTATGGATGCCAATAAGACTTTCAAGGTGGATTTGAAAGTCATAAAGCATAGATGTTTAGCTACAGAGGAAAGTTGAGAAGATTATTTGTGGCACTACCGTCTTAGGCATCTCAATTTTCCTGATCTTGACGCGTTACAAAGGGATGGTATGGTGACTAGGTTGCCAAGAATCAACATTCTAGCTGAGATATGTGAAGAGTGTGTGCAAGGGAAGATGCACAAGAATAACTTCAGCATGGATGCAAGTCATAGGACCAAGCATCATCTTGAGGTGGTGTATTCTGATGTGTGTGGACAGATGCAAGTTGATTCGTATGGTGGCAATAGGTATTATGTCACATTTATCAATGATTTTAGTAGGAAGCTATGGGTATATCTAATCAAGAGGAAGGATGAGGTATTTGATGTGTTCAAACGGTTCAAGTCCATGGTTGAGCGGCAATGTGGTCGCAAGCTCAAGATTCTCAAAACATATGGTAGAGGTGAGTATACCTCGAATGAGTTTGGGAAGTATTGTGATGAAGAAGGGATAATGCGTGAGATTTTATCTCCCTATACACCACAATAGAATGGTAATGCCGAGAGGAAAAATCATTCAATAATGAATATGGTTCGAAGCATGATAAAGAGTAAAGACTTGTTGAAGGAACTATGGGGTGAAGCCGTTTCTACAGCCGCCTATTTTTTGAACATGTGCTCTACAAAGAAGCTTGATAAGGTGACTCCAAAAGAGGTATGGTCTAGATTTAAACCAACTGTGAGTCATTTGAAGGTTTTCAGTTCGATAGCATTTCGACACGTTTTGGGTCAGCTCCGAAATGAGTTGGATGACAAGGGTGAGATGATGTTACTCGTTGGTTATCACCCTACTGGAGGTTATAAGTTGTTTGATGTTGCAAATAAGAGGATTGTGATAAGCTGATATGTTGTGGTCGACGAGCTGCGAAAGCTTGACAACAGCAGAAAATTTGTTGATGCAAGCTCTGTAACCAATTACGGGAAAAGTGGTAATCGGTTACCACGTGTATTTTTGGATTCTAAGTCTGCTGGAATTGGTTTTGCAGAAGGCATAATCGGTTACAAGAATCCTGTAACCAGTTACGGGCTAGAAAATCAGAATTTTCAAAATTCTGGAGGTACAGGACAACAACAGATCGAAGCCAAAAACGGGGGACATGTTAGACGACCAATAAAGCAAAGAGTTTTGCCTCAGAGACTCTAAGAATGTGAAGTATTCTGGGATAACGAAATCAATGATGATGGTGATTTCGTTCACTTTGCGCTTATGGCCGAATCCGAACTGGTGAACACGGAAGAGGCTCTAAGCGATCCAAAGTGGATATGTGCAATGAAGGAGGAGCTGGAATCTATTTTAAAAAATGGTACTTGGGAGTTGGTTGATTTACCGCTCGAAAAGAAGCCAATAGGTGTACGATGGGTTTATAAAGTGAATGCAAATCACAAAGGCGAGGTGATCAAGCACAAGACTCAATTGGCAACGAAAGGATTCTTGCAACGTGAAGGTATAGACTTTGAGAAAGTGTTTGCACATATGGCTAGGCTTGAAACCATCTGATTAGTTGTTGGCATTGCGAATAACAATGATTGTATGATATATCAAATGGACGTCAAATATGAGTTTTTGAATGGTCCACTTGATAAAGAGGTCTATGTTGAGCAGCCCCCTGGATTTGTAGTGAAGAATCGAGCATTGAAGTACTACAAATTGCGTAAAGCTTTATATGGTTTGAAACAAGCTCCAAGAGCTTGGAACAAACACATTGATGGCTTTCTTGTTGATATTGAGTTCAAGCGGTGTGTGTCCGAACATGGAGTTTATGTGAGATCGGATGCAAATGATGGTGTGATCATTCTTTGCTTATATGTGGATGATCTATTAATTGCCAGCAGCTATGAGAAGAGTATCTCTAAGTTCAAGAGTGAACTTATGAATGATTTTGAGATGACGGACCTTGGCATTATGACGTATTTTCTTGGCATAGAGTTCCATATGTCAAAAATGGGAATGCTCATGCATCAGAGGAGATATGCTCTTGAGATCTTAAAGAGGTGTAAAATGGAGCATTGCAATGCTGCCATTACACCATGTGCAGCAAGGTTGCAGTTGTTCAAAAGTGAGGATGAGCGAGATGTGGATCCAACGCAATATAGAAGATTGATTGAATCATTGTGGTATTTGTGCAATACGCGACTGAACTTGGAATTTAGTGTCGGTATTGCTAGTAGATTCATGGAGAGACCAAAAGTGTCACACTTGGTAGCAGTCAAGAGAATCCTTAGATACATTAAAGGAACTCTTGGTTGTGGAATTCTTTTTCCCACATCAGATACGACCTAAAAATGTAATTTACATGGTTTCGCCAATTCCAATTAGTGTGGTGATAAAGATGATAGAAAGTCAATAGTTGGATACATCTTTATGTTTGGTAGGACACCAATCTCTTGGTGTTCGAAGAAGGAACCAGTGGTAGTGCTCTCGTCTTGTGAGGCCGAGTATATTGTGGCTTTGTTGTGTGTGTCGAGCTATGTGGCTCATGAATCTATTGAAGAAGTTGGGTAGCAATGAGGGTGAGACTACTGCACTTCTGGTTGATAATGTTTTTGCAATCAACTTTGCAAAGAATCTGGTTGCACACGGAAGAAGCAAGCACATAGAGATGCAGTTTTATTATTTGAGGGAGTGAGTGAGTGAAGAAAAGTTACAATTGAGATATTGTCGAAGCAAATACCAAGTTGCAGATTTGTTGGCCAAGGGGGTAACAAATGAGGTGTTCAAAAGGTTGAAGAAAAGATTGAGCATACTTAACTTGGAACAACTAAAATGAGGTGGTGTGTTAAAACCTGATTTTTAACATTTCATTTGTGGTAACCAGTTACAGGTTTTGGCTTAACTGGTTCCGGAGTGTTAAAATGGTCAGGGTGTGCAAGTATCGGGCTCGTAACCGATTATAGAATTTAGCGTAATCGATTACGGAGGCATTTTTCAGTTTTTTTCAGTTTTCTGTTTGTATCAGCTTATTTGATTAAGTTGTTTATGTTGTATCTCATTGTTTTGTGTGTACTTGTCATATAAAAGGCCTTGTAAGCTCCCACATTATGGTTAATGTCAATTATTTTTCTCACCCTCAATTACTCTCTCTCAATCTCTTAACTTCATCTTCTCCAAATTAACGCAATTCTCCATTAATTCACCATTATAGTTTGTGTATGTTCTAATAGTATGAACAAAATTTGTCTTAATAAATATAATCATTTTCATATATAATTGAATTGACTCATAAATCTAATGAGTCAAACTATGTATAGTTCAAATTCAACTCATTTAATTTTTATTAATATTCAACTCATTCATTTCATGAACCTAATTCAAATATTTAATTATCAAATTGAATTTTAAATTGTTTTTGAACTGATTTAGTTTATTGTCAACCTTAACAGAGAGGGACAAAGATCTTAAAGTGGACCACTATATTTAAGAGGATGTGAAATGTTATGAATGATGTATTTTAAAATATAGTAAAAATAATTCTTTTTGCTATTTTATTATTTTTTTTAAAATGTAAATACTTTCTGTCAAAAGAGAAAAAATGTAAACACTTGTATATTTTAAGAGTCTCTCGTCTCTTTGTTAGGATGTAATGTTGACATATTTTAAAAGTAAAATAAAAATATCTACCCAAATCAAACAAATCTTAAAATATAGTTCAGATAAAACAGACTCAACAACACGAGAACAAAAACTCCAAGGGTCGATTTTTATGAATTGCAAATTGAACTTTTCATTTGAAAAAACTGATGGTAACATGAGTGACGGCAAAAAAACTGACAGCAATTTCAAAAGTTAGATCTAGTGATAAATAAAACAGATGTATAAATCTTATATAGAGTATACATGTTTTATGTTGGATCGAGGTTAATCTAATCTATTTAGTAGAATTTAGAGAATTTTTAAGGTATTTTAAATATTTTTTAGCCACCACACGAAATAAATTAAACATTTTTAGTTTTTGAAAATGCATTTTTGAATGAATCAATTTCAGAATAAAAGTTAAAATATTTCGGTGATGGATTTTTGGAATAATTTAAAACATTCAATACCCATTCAGAAACTATTTACATTTGAATTGTATCGAAGACGCATCTCCGTAAATATTTTGGAGATACATCTCTGAAACGTATCAGAACAGGTATTTCATGTTATATGTTGTTTATCTGTGTTAAGATGAAGATTTAAAATATACCGTACAATCGAAAGAAAAAAAAATAGACATACATAATTCCAGATGGATCAAATATACCATACAAAAATTAAATACCAATATATGTATAAAAAAAATGTCGTACAACCGAGATCAATAAAGTAGTAAGACCGTCAAAATAAAGTACAGACCATAATACTACAACTATATAATAAGATATTACTGTATGTGTGTGTCTGGCGACCTCCCCTCTACCTCTTCTACCATCAATCCCCCTGTTCTCCGATGATGTCTCCCGTACAATAATGCCCTATGTGCCTCTATCATGATGGCATCTAGGACTCGTCTGACATCAGACCCATCAGGGAAGATACATGTGTCAATGCCTGCCTAGGCAAGACATCATCAGTATGATCTAGTTGTGTCTGCTCCTCCTCTAGTATCTCTTGATGAACTGGTCTCGGCGGATCTCTTGGAGCACCATGTACCGATGTGGCACCCTGAAGAACCATCTGATGTACCCTTCGACGTAGCTCCATTTGCTCTAAACTATGGTAGTTTGTGTCTCCTCCGGTACCAAATGACTCTCATAATCATCAAACATGTCCTCTATCTGCCTACGTGTCAAGGAAGGAAGAGTAGAACAGTAGGGTGTCTGAGAATGGTCTGAGTGTAGTCGAACTACCGCATGACGCACTCGAGAAAATGAGGAGCAATGAGACGCGATCCACAGGCCAACCATTCAGAGTATAGCACTATCTCGTCAAATAGTCGCGTCTGACGGTGATCAACATAGTTGTTAAAATGCATGTCCTCAACAACCAAACGGTTAAGATAACCTCTAAAAGGCTCGACCTCCTGGTTCCCTCTAAGCGGGATAAAAGCAGGCATACGGGAAATTCTCAGTGTACTCAGGCACACTCGCCCAGCCAGAGATGCGCAGGAATTGCTGGAGGATCCAAGCTTGAAATAAAAAGTTTGAAACACACGAATCATTGGTAATGGTTTTTCAAATATTAAATAAAAATGACAAAAACATTCAAAGACCAATAATTATTACCGTCAGTAGTGTCACGCTGCCCGTGACATGCTTCGTCTTCCACATACAACCCTTTATCAACTTTGAATACAGGTAAACCAAGAAAGCTGCCTCCTAGTTGTACTCATGAATCCGCTCGAAACCCAAGAAGTAGCGTAAGTAGACGAAGTCAGTATAAGTGCACACTTGTCCATAAAAATCACAGTGCCAACCAAATAAAGTAGGTATGGTCTCAATGCATGTGATCTGTGGACTGCCACCTGCTCATCATCACCATGAGCCTGTTGTGCTCTCAGGATCTCAACCTCATAGATCTTCTTCAGGTATTAAAGTCTAGTATGTGCACCCCTGGTCTTATCCAACTCCTCATTCGTCTCCCCCTAGATCAGTCTAAGATACTTTACCATCATCTCGAGTGTCTCATCTTTGGCCATCCTCTCATGATCTAAGAATCTCCCCCTGCAGAAAATTAAACGCTGAAAAATTTCAAAAATACATCTTCAAAATTTTCTGCAACTCAGAAGTGCGTCAATGACGTAATGTACCACATGCAAGCTCAAAAAAATTATTTTGATCATCATTTTCAACCAATAAACAACTAATACACTATGACTAAACTATCTTAAATGTGATTTCTACTCATTTCTAACCTTAATCATTGATTTCTACTCATTTACACTAAAACTCAAGCATTTATTGAAAACTCGAAAAACTTACAAGAAATTGATGTTTTTGATAAAGTTGGATGATGTTATAAATGAAGATTAATGTTCCCTTAAGCCTTGTTTAATGAAATTTGACTTGGTGTAAAGAAGAAATTTGAGAGATGTTGAGTTGAGTTTGAGAAAAATGTGAAATGAGGGAAGAGAAGAGTCTGACGCAACTTAACCTCAAAAATGTTCCGGAGATGTATTTTTGAAATATTTTAACGTAAACTGATCTTTTGGTGCGTCCGAAGATGCATCTCTAAAAACTGAAAAACATATATGAAATTTTGCGTGGTGCATAAGAAACATATGGGGTGCATTAAGAAATTCTCAAAAAAATTTCATACGATCTGCAATTTCTCATTCAAAACCAACTCGCTCATTTGTGAATTAGATTGAGTTCGTGGATTGTGTTCTAAATGAAAATATTACTTTTTTATTATTATTTTTTTCAATTATAATAAAACTGTAATACAATCAATAAGATTACATACATTTCTAAGACTCAAATTAAAAGAAACACATTTCTAACACTCAAATTAAAAGGAACACATCTTATAGTGTTTAATAAAATTCATCTATATTACAGAACTCTTATAATAATAAAGAATTCTACAAAAAAATTATTTTATAAGTTAAAAATGATTAAAAAAACACTTGATGTTCTAATTACTTAAATTTATTAGTCTAATAATAGTATTAGTGATGAATAATTATTTTTTAACAAAATTGTGGTGACTAATGAGATTTAATATTATTATTTAAAATAATAATAATAAATCACTAAAATCATTTCAACGGGTTGAATCAATGAATTAACAGACCCAATTTCCAAACCAAAAATGTACGAGTTGTGAGTTGGATTTGATATAGCCGTAAATGAATAAGGTCGGATAAATTATGAATTAATTTGGTTTGAGTTAGCGGGTCAACTGTCAACCATGAACTACTCTTAGATATGGGTTGAACAAAAATAAATATTGCATTATTGTAATACCCCAAATTTTACCCTTATATTTAGTCAGTCATTTCGCATATCATCTCATATGTACATTTGCTAACCACTAACAAGTTATGAAGGTGTTTGTTTTGCAGATTTGGTCCCAGGGGTATTTTGGTCATCTTACACAAATTCTACCAATGCCTTGAAGACGGGCCGTTATTAAAATTCTGAGGCATTTGATACGTTATGGTTTTGAGGCATTTATCTATCACTAGGGCTGATCATATTGAGATTTTGGCATTTGGTCAGTGGAATTTAATTACGAGTAGTGTTACTGTTGATGCTGAAAATGTTGTGATTACGGTGCCCATATGTGTTTGGTTATGAAATGGTTGGTTAACATTTTAATCGGATGATGAGATTAGGATTACAAAAGAGACGAGTGCACCAATAAGAATACCACTTGGGAATATTTATGTTTTATGCCTATGTTAATGAATTTAAATACTTGTGGATTTATTCACAAATGTTCATATTTTTTTTAACTAAGAATAAACATAAATAAATTCAAAATTTTGGGAATTTTATTTTATAAAAAATGTCATCATACAATAAGTGCTGTTACAAGGAAATCCTAAGGGATTACATTAAAGTATCTATCCTAAATCCTAAGAACATCTAAAGGTCTTCATGTTGTCTTTGAACTTCTCCACGAATCCTCAGCTAACCTGCACATCAAAAGAAAACAAACAGTACAGAAAAATGTTAGAAGTTTTTTTGACACTCTCAGAACGATGTCATCATCGAGTGCCGGGAGTGGCACAACCGAAGCTGCGTCCTACCCCCGTTACCGATCCGCGTCGTGGGCGTCAGATCAGGTAATACCTGTTCTTATCGATACGGGACATCCGAGAGATAGAAAAAATAAATGAAGTGGGACTGATTCGTTTTGCCGCGATTGGATTTCCAAACTGATACGAGAATAAGGCAACAAAGGCAAGTTTTGACTCAGACCCGGATGCCGGCAGGTCTGAGTCACCTTGGTTTCAAAACTTCCAACACCTGAAAAGCCACAAGCATCATCAGCATAAACAAAACCAGGAAGGGGATTGCGCCAATACAGGTATGAATAGCCACCAAGGAAACAAATCTGTTACCAAACAGAATGAATATCAAGCTCAAAACAGAACAAACGAAACCAAACAGCATCATACACCATCAGAGCCTTCGGCTCAAAAGCATACCAAAACAGGACAAGAGAATTGGGTATAAGCCAAAGCTGCATCACATTGCAAACCAAATACCATATGCAAACTAAACAATGCATCAAAAGGCAGAATTATGCGCAAGAAGCCACAGAAAGCATCCTGTAAAATCATGCCCAACAGGATCAAAAGAAAAGAAAGGTAACAGCATACGAAGAAAGCAAGTTTAGCAAGAAGAATGAAGTATCCACACAAAACCGCATCCAGCTGCATAAAACATACCAAAGGGTTGTCAGTTAGGAGGGCCAGCTTCACACGATGCAGATGGCAAGTCACAAAGAAATGGACACCAAGTTGCAGCACAAAGCATAGCGCAGAATGGGGCTCAGTCATGAGCATCATCGCCCCAACAAATAAGTCACCAAAACAAGTTATCAAATCATACTCAGTTCATGAAACGAACAAACGAACAAATACATGGCTCAGCTCAACATGATAGCCAATCATCATCACCAAGTCAATCAGAAGCAGCAATATGATCAGAAGCCAGGATGTAGTATCCTGCTCCAAGTGGTTCAGACTAAGCGTCATCACTACCACGTACCCGTCTCGGCGGCAAAGATCAAGGCAAAATGTCCACCCTGAAAGAAGAAAAAGAAAAGTAAGTGCTAATGATCAGGATTGAATCAAAACAAAATCGCAGCAGGAATCAAATCAGTATCTAAAATCCCCAAAAGCAATCCAATTCGCAAATGGAAAGTTTCGAGTCAGGTCCAAATCATATCCCATTGGAACTCAATCTGGGAAAAATAGAAACAAATCAAAATGAATCCATCAAGAAATCCCGTGGATTAATATCAGATGCCAATCAACCCAATCTGAAGGCAAATCATATCAGAAAATAATAGAGATTTTGATTCGATGTCAATCCCAAAGCAGATCAAAACAAATCAGTTCAGGTGATTAAATCGAATACCAATCAAATCCTAAAAGGGGAATGTATCAGATGGAACCAAATCATATCCCATTAGAACTCATTTTGAATCAATCAAAGTCATACCAGAAAAATGAATTGAGATCCCAATCGTATCAGAAAGCATCGCATTAGAACTCAATCTGGAAAATCAAAATCAAATAATATCACCACAAAATCAAATCTCAGAATAACGCAAGTTTAAGGCCCAAAAAGAGAGATAAAAGAAATTATAAATAGGAGAATACAACCTGATGCGAAGAGAGAGTGGAAACCCTAGACGGAGAGGACGAAAAACCCAAAGCGCAGAAACCCTAACGGACGAGAAATCGCGAGACTCAGAGACGAAGTCTCATCATCGTCGACATTCATCACCGTAACGAACGAAGCCACGAGCGAAACACCGGAGGAAAAGACCACCTTCGCCGTTTGAACGGCGGGCAGTCGATTCCAAGCCTCAGAGGAAAACCTCATCACCGGCTATTTCACCATAAAAGTGAGTCAGGATTGCTTATCGTTACAGTTTTTATGTGTTTTTCAGGATCACGAAAGAGAACAGAGGAGAAGATGCATGGCGATCGCAAGATAGATGAGGGAAGAAGAAGAAGTAAAACGGCGCCTCAAGAGCATTAGGGTTCTGAGAACCCTAATTGCTTTCCCAAGTTCTAATTCAACCGGGTTGGGTCCGGGTGTGGTGACCGGCCCAACCCCTCCTCCTTTTATTTTTTTTTTTCTATTTCATTTTTTTAATTTATTTTGTTTTATGTTTTTTTTGTTTTGTTTTTTTATTTTAACATTTTAATTTTTATAATATAAAAAAAATCTTTATAAAAAAATAATATAACATTTTAGTTTTGTAATTATAAAAGAAAAACTTTTTTTAAAAATAATATTAAGAATAAATTGAAATCTTTTTATAAACTTAAAACTTTTGCAAATATAAATAATGAAAAACTCCTTTTTTTAAAAATGCAAAAAAATAAAATCTTTTTTTTAAAAAATTTCTTTTGTAAGTTAAATCATTAAATATCAAATAAAACAATCTCGAGTTTGTATCTCATTTTCTTCCTTGCCTCGTAGTTCATCGGATAACTGGTTGACCATGCCTACTAACGGGTGTTCTTTTTTTGCAGTTCACATTTAGTGTTTTGAGTTTTCATTTAAGTTTCGTTCATATTTGTATCTGTATCTCAATTGTAATCTCGCGAACCTAATAATCGCGTTTACTTTTCGCATTTAATTTCTGCTGATGTATGATTTAAATTTCTGCTGATGTATCGCAATATTTCTGTCACCTTACGCATCCGAAGGAATTAGGTTTAGCATTTGACCGCCGTGCCAATAGTCCTCAACTTCAAACCCTTACAACTTTACAAACCCTAATTTTCACAAATGCCTCGCCGCAGGCAAAATTACAATTTTACCCCTAGCATTAGGTCAAAGAGCCGCCGCGCTCAGTTTAGGGTTTCCCGCCGTGGAATCCCTAATTTAACCCTAATTTCACTTAACAATTACAACATAGAGATTTGGAGTTTCTACACTCCACGTAAGCGTGTCCTTAAGACGTGTTTATTCCCCGTGAGACCTTGACCACAGTCAAGAAGTCTCTAACCTCCCTTTTGAGGGGAACTACGATTACTCTGATTCCATTCCCTATCCAGGATACGTAGGCACAAGATGCGATGTCTTGCCGAGTAAACTTAGAATTAACCCCTTAGGTCTTTTTTTCTCACTTTTAATCCCTTTGTACATATACCTTAAGCAAATAATAAAGCAAAATAGTAAGCATTGAACAAAAGGTTCCCGTAGAGTACTACGGAAGTTTAGGGTGCTAATACCTTCCCTAAATTTAACCAACCCCCGAACCCTAGATCTTTCCCCGCATTGTGTTTACGATGCAAAATAGGTTTTCCCTCTTTTGACCTTTTCCTTCGGATAAATCAAAGAGCGGTTGTGAATTGAATTGCGATTCAAACTCATTAATAGTTTGTGATCCTATTTCCACCGCAACAGAAAATAGCGACTTCACTGGGGACTTCTCAAAACTTTTGAGGGTTATCCCTATTTTGTTCATATTTATTACTCTTTGTTTTACTATTCATTTACATGTATATATTGTACTCTGATTTTGGGGATGGTTCCTTGTGTTGTGAGATAAGTCCTACGCCCGGACTAGTGACATTATTATAGGATGGGGATACATTCGAGGAGGCTTATAGGGAGTTGAATCCCGACCAAGCTGATTCGAGAATCTCCGCTCAGTTGAGACCCTTTCGAAAATGGTTCGGTTGAACGAGTAATCGCGAAAACTTTTTCCATGGTCGATTGGAGTCTGTGATATTGAGGACCGTAGTACCTTAACACCACCTTGGCCTTATTTAGGACGTAGTGCGGGAGCTATGTGGGAGTAATCCTACAACGGCTGCTACGCGATACTACACTCAAAAGAGGTTCTCTTGAGAATATTATTAACCCCCGAGTCAGTCGGAAGGTTGATAATATCCGAAAGATGGGCTGATGACTTTGGGCACTTTGTAGAACCTTGTTCGGCAGGTACAACTAACCTATAGTACACTCCTTTTGGGATGGGTAGACCTTGACTCCGCTCACGTTCTTTTAACCTAGGACTTTGTGTGTTTTCATGCATTGCATCCATAAAGCATCTCATTGCATTGTATTTCATGGAGTTCAAATACCATTTACAGATATCGCGGGATACCATGAATAAAAAAAAAACAAGATGAGAAACAAGAAAAAGATTTCCTTGGTCCCCCACGACATTCGTCAATGATTGAATTCCATGAAATCTTCATCACAACATCATTTATTGCATTATGTGTGTCTCCCGATTTCTCATACGCGGTTTTCTCGCCTTCCAGTTTCGTCACCCTGAGTTCTCGGCACCAGTACAACACCAGAGCTCAAACTCGGAAGAGAATGGAGGATCAGGCAAAATAGATTGATCGCCTTAGTAATGAACTTGAAGACCTTCGAGGGGGTATGGGGCGTATGATGGAATTGTTACATGTCATGAATGCTAAGATGGATACCCAGCCCACTGTTGTTTCTGAGATTACCGGCGTTACTGTGGACCCTCCACCAAGTGTGACCGTAGCAAGGGACCCACCTTATGGTCTTGCTCCCGGTTTTGTGCCTCCTCAAGCCACTGTTCCAATTAATCAACCTGTTCAGCAATCCGTGCCTTTATTTTCTGAAGTTTCTAGGGGGGCTCCTATCTTTGCACCACCTGTTGTACACACTCGTGCGCAACCGTACTTCAATGAGACAGTTTTTGATAATCTTGATGAGAATGTTGAGGGTTATGAGAAACATGATAAGCTTCGTGAGGAAGTAAACACCATCGTCCAGAGATTGAAAAAAGTAGAGGGCGATCAAATTTTTGGGACTGCTGCAAGGGATGTCTGTTTGGTCTCAGGTTTGGTTATTCCCCCGAAGTTCAAAACTCCGAACTTCGATTGTTATGAAGGTGCCACCTGTCCTAAGAGTCATCTGATCATGTATTATCGCAAAATGGCTGCCCATGTTGAGAATGATAAGCTGATGATCCATTGCTTCCAAGATAGTTTGAAGGGTGCTTCCTCCAAGTGGTATTTAACTTTAGACCAGTCTCGCATTAAGAGCTTTCAAGATTTATCTGACGCTTTCATCAAACACTACAAGTACAATATGGATCTGGCTCCTGACAGAAGACAGTTGCTGAGTATGTCACAAAAGAATTCTGAGTCGTTCAAAGAATATGCCCAAAGGTGGAGAGAGACCGCTTCGCAGGTAGAACCTCCTTTGACCGAGAAAGAGTTAGCTGATTGGTTTGTCGACACGGTCCGTCCAGAATTTTACGAGAGAATGGTGGTTAGTGTGACTTCAAATTTCTCCGACATCGTTGCTGTGGGTGTCAAGATTGAATTGGGTATGAAAAGTGGTAAAATGACAAATAATCATGGTGCTTCTAAGGATCAGCCGAAGAAACCTCCGTATAGCTCCCAGAAAAAGAAAGAGGGTGAGACTAATGCTATATCCTCTGGTAGACCCAGAGAACGCTTTTATCGACATCCGCAAAGTTATGTTCAACCTCAAGGGTACCCAGTCCAATATGCTCAACAACCCTATGTGGCAGCTATTACACCTTCTTTCAATCAACAGGTTCCCATGTACCAACCTATGCAACAACCTCCTGTTTATCCGCCTCCTGTCAACTATCTACAGGCGCCCAACGCTCCTACTCCTCAACAGCCAAAGAGTCCGGCTCCTCGCCAGAATGTTCCAAATAGAAGAACGTATAAGCCTTGTCCGCCGATTCCGATGACTTTTACCGAGTTGTATCCTTCTTTGGTCAAGCAAGGTCTCATCACTACTCGGGCTTTGGGTCCGCCTCCTAATCCTCTACCCGCCAATTACAACGCCGCCGCTCATTGTTTATTTCATGAGGGTGCGCCTGGTCATGATCTGGAGAATTGTTATGCTCTCAAAAATATTGTCAGGGATTTATTGGAAAAGAAGATTTTGACATTTGAGGATCCTCAACCAAATGTTAAGAAGAACCCTTTTCCTAACCATGAGAGTGTCAATGCCATTAGTGTTGATTCGGGGGAAGGTTATGTCCTTGACGTTGAACAGATTAAGACTCCTCTCAAGATGTTCCATTCGAAACTGTTTGAAGCTGGTTTGGTGGATACTTCCCACGTTGCATGCGTAAGTTGTGAAGCCAGTGTTAAGGGTTGTGTGTTGGTTCAGAATGATGTTCAAAGGTTGATTAATGAGGCTGTTTTGCAAGTAACAAGCCAAGCCAAGAAGGATGAGGTCGCTGTGGTTGAGCCTGTCTTCCATCAGCCCGAATCAAAGGGTAAGGTGCCAGTGTTTAATCTATCAGGGGCAGGTTCTGCCAATCTCGTATTCGATATACCAAAGTCGTATATCCCTGAGGTGAATCAGCCTAAGCCTATAGTTATTCGAAGACCAAGTCCGTTTCCTTTCAGTGATCCTAAAGTTGTGCCTTGGAAATATGACGTGACGATGATTGACAAGGAGTCTGGGAAGGTTATTCCAAATGAAGAGGCTAAGGGTACCGTGACCAATATCGCAGAGGCAAGCAGGATGACTCGCAGTGGCCGTGTGTATACTCCCCATTCCAACGAGGTCCCACCTAAGGAAATAACTAGTATCCCAGTGCCCGCCAAAGACAAAGGTAAGGGAGCTGTTACGAATGATGAAGATGCCGAATTTTTGAGGATCATCAAGAAAAGTGACTATAAGGTTATCGACCAACTTCATCATACTCCTTCCAAGATTTCGATTTTATCTCTGTTGATGAGTTCACCCGCTCATAGGATGGCCTTGCAAAAGGTTTTGACTCAAGCACATGTGGATCAAGATATCAACACCAGTCGGTTTGATAGTGTGATTGCCAATTTGACCGCCTGTAACACCCTCAGTTTCAGCAATGAAGAGTTACCGAAGGAGGGTCCGAACCATAATCGTGCTTTACATATATCAGTGAAATGTCAGGAGGACAATTTAGCAAGAGTGCTAGTGGACACCGGGTCTTCTCTGAATGTTTTACCCAAGAGGGTTCTTGATAAGTTGGCTTGTAAAGAAACTGTGTTGAAACCTACTCCTTTGGTTGTCAAGGCTTTCGATGGCTCTCGTCGATCGGTAATGGGGGAGGTTGAGCTTCCTATCCTGATCGGTCCGCAAGTTTTTAATATCACGTTTCAAGTCATGGACATTAATCCCAACTACAGTTGTTTACTTGGAAGGCCGTGGATTCATGCCGCTGGGGCAGTAACCTCCACGTTACATCAGAAGATGAAGTTCGTGATCGATGGAAAGTTGGTTATTATACACGGTGAGGAGGATTTGATGGTCAGTAACCTGTCTTCTTTCCGTTACATCGAGGCCGATGAGAATGCTTTAGAAATCTCCTTTCAAGCACTTGAGATCGCCAATGCTGTTCTGCTGGAAGTCGAAGAGACAGTGGGTCAGGGTAATCCATCTTTTGCATCTCTGAAGAGTACCAAATCAACAATTGACAGGGGCATTCCTGAAGGTTGGGGAGAGGTAATTGATGTCAAGACCAAGACTGATCGCTCTGGGTTGGGTTACAAACCAACTCAGAATGGAGCTGCCGCAATTGACGAAGGGCGTTCTAAGGTTATCCAAGAGGTATTTGTCAGCGGAGGTTTCCAAGTCAATGCCATCAGCGACTGTGAGAAAAATGAAGAGCTGAGCAACCTGGTGTTTAAGGGTGATGCAGTTTTGAACAACTGGGAGGCCGTAGAGATTCCTGTTATCTTTCCCTTGTCAAAGTAATTGTTTTTTAAAAAAGGTTTCATTTACATTTCGAATAAAAATCCGTAGCTCTGCCCAAGGCTATAGGGTCGTTTTTATTGGGCCACCTTTCATTCCTAAAAAGATATTAATAAAAGCATTTTGTTCAACTCCACTTTGTTTCATTTGCGTTTTTCGTTTTCACTTTTAAAAATGAAATTGGCAAACTTTTTTTTTTCCGAAAAAACAAAAAAAACAGCATTTCATTCTTACATATCTTCGAGCATTTTGACTAAGAGAGCCTTCCATCATGCAGAGACGCCGTAAACCTTGTTGGATCCAATGACTTTACTGACACTCCTGACTGGGATGCACCCATCAATCAAGCTGAGGACGAGGGTGAAGAAGATTTTGAAATACCCGCTGAACTGACAAGATTGATTGAGTACGAGTACACAGAGCTTCAACCGCATAAAGAGCAGGTGGACTTAATTAATCTCGGTACAAATGAGAACAAGAAAAAAGTCAAGATTGGTGCAATGCTTGGGACAGAGATTAGGCCGAGGTTGATTGAGTTGTTAAAAGAGTATATTGACGTGTTTGCATGGTCGTATCAAGATATGCCGGGCCTAGACACGGACATTGTTGTTCATAAGTTGCCGCTTAAGCCAGATTGTCCACCTATCAAGCAGAAACTCCGAAGAACGAGACCCGACATGGCTTTAAAGATTCGAGATGAGGTTAAAAAGCAGTTGGATGCAGGTTTCTTGGCAGTCGCAAAATATCCAGATTGGGTTGCTAACATTGTGCCAGTGCCTAAGAAGGACGGTAAAGTTAGGATGTGTGTGGATTACAGGGATCTGAACAAAGCAAGTCCGAAAGACGACTTCCCACTGCCACACATTGATACACTGGTAGACAATACAGCCAGTTTTGCGTTATTCTCATTTATGGATGGTTTCTCTGGCTATAATCAGATCAAGATGGATCCCGGTGATCGAGAGAAGACTACTTTTATTACCCCTTGGGGAACCTTCTGCTACAAAGTCATGCCCTTCGGTTTAAAGAACGCGGGGGCAACTTACCAACGCGCTATGACCACTCTTTTTCATGATATGATGCACAAAGAGATCGAGGTGTATGTGGACGATATGATAGCCAAATCTCAGAGTGAAGAGGAGCATCTAGACCATTTGGTGAAATTGTTTGAACGACTCAGGAAATATCAGTTGAAATTGAACCCTGCTAAATGTACCTTCGGTGTCAGATCTGGAAAATTGCTTGGTTTCATTGTTAGCCAGCGAGGGATTGAGGTGGATCCTGACAAAGTCCGAGCCATTCAAGATATGCCGGCTCCGCAAACCGAGACGCAAGTTAGAGGTTTTCTGGGACATCTGAATTACATTTCCAGGTTTATCTTTAATATGACCGCTACTTGTGAGCCGATATTCAAGTTACTTTGCAAGGGGCAGACAGTTGAGTGGAACCCTGATTGTCAGAAAGCGTTTGAGAAGATTAAGAGTTATTTGCAAGATCCCCCTATTCTGATCCCTCCCGTACCTGGAAGACCGTTGTTTATGTACCTTACTGTTCTTGAGAAGTCTATGGGTTGTGTGCTTGGACAACATGATGAGACTGGGAAAAAGGAGCATGCGATTTATTACCTGAGCAAGAAGTTTACCGATTGCGAAAACAGATACTCACCATTGGAGAAAACTTGTTGTGCATTGGCATGGGCCGCTAGGCGCCTTCGGCAATATATGGTCTGTCATACCACATTGTTGATTTCTAAAATGGATCCGATCAAGTACATTTTTGAAAAACCTGCTCAAACCGGGAGGCTAGCCCGTTGGCACATGTTGTTATCCGAATATGACATCCAGTATGTACCCCAGAAGGCGATTAAGGGTAGTATTTTATCTGATTATCTTGCAGACCAGCCAGTTGAAGATTATGAACCTCTTAAGTTTGACTTTCCGGATGAGGATATTTTGTTGATTAAAAGAGATTGTGAAGAGCCAGATCCGAGCGAAGGTCCAGAACCAGGTCTTTGGTGGAGGATGATGTTTGATGGTTCCTCGAATTTCAATGGGCATGGTATAGGCGCCGTTTTAATGAACCCAAAGGGCGGATTCACTCCATTTACAGCGAGGTTGGACTTTGAGTGTACTAACAACGTCGCAGAATATGAAGCATGTATTCTTGGCCTCGAAGCAGCGATTCACCTCCGAATCAAACTTCTTAAAGTAAGTGGTGACTCAGCCTTGGTTATTTACCAGGTACAAGGCAAATGGGAAATGAAGAATGAGAAGTTGATCCCTTATAAGGACTATATTATCGAGCTGATCAAGTATTTCGACGAGATAGAGTTCGAGCATGTTCCTAGATCCGAGAATCACGTAGCTGATGCTTTAGCCATGTTAGCATCCATGTGGAAAGTTAAATTTGTTAATGAAGCACCTCTTATCCATATTGAGCGCAAGGTTGAGCCCGCTTATTGTCAGATGGTCGAAGAAGTTGAGGTGGACGAAAAGCCTTGGTTTCATGATATCAAGAACTATCTCGTCAAGCAGGAGTATCCCGATGGTGCTACGGGTCTGGACAAAAAGACATTGAGAAGACTGGCGTCCAAATTCTTTATCAGTAATGGTGTGTTGTACAAGAGAAATCACGACATGGTCCTGCTCAGATGTGTTGATAAACGGGAAGCGGACATGTTACTACAGGAAATTCATGAGGGAACCTTCGGAACTCACGCCAATGGCTATGCTATGTCCAAGAAGATGTTAAGGGCTGGGTATTATTGGTTAACCATGGAGGCCGACTGCATCCAATACGCTAGAAAATGCCATAAGTGCCAAATTTATGCTGATAAAATGCATGTACCTCCGTCACCGTTGAATGTTTTGTCTTCACCATGGTCGTTCTCTATGTGGGGCATTGACATGATTGGGGCAATCGAGCCGAAAGCTTCTAATGGACATCGTTTCATCCTTGTTGCCATTGATTATTTCACCAAGTGGGTAGAGGCTGCCTCCTACACCAACGTGACCAAGCAAGTGGTTGCCCGATTCATCAGGAAAGAGATCATCTGCCGTTATGGAGTCCCAAGCCGGATAATAACTGACAATGGCACGAATCTGAATAACAAGACTATGAAAGAGCTGTGTGATAGTTTCAAGATCAGTCATCACAATTCTTCTCCGTACCGTCCTAAGATGAATGGGGCCGTTGAAGCTGCGAATAAGAATATCAAGAAAATCCTGCAAAAGATGGTTGTGACTTACAAAGATTGGCATGAGATGTTACCGTTTGCTTTGCATGGATACAGAACCTCGGTGAGAACTTCGACAGGGGCAACACCTTTCTCACTGGTATATGGAATGGACGCCGTGCTCCCCATCGAAGTAGAGATACCTTCGCTAAGAGTGTTAATGGAGGCTGAACTTGAGGAAGCTGAGTGGGTTCAAGACAGACTGGATCAGCTGAATCTCATTGACGAGAAGCGTTTGACAGCCATGTGCCATGGGCAATTATATCAGAAACGGATGAAAAGAGCGTTTGATAAGAAGATCCGTATCCGTGAGTTCCGTCAAGGAGAGCTCGTACTCAAAAAGATCTTACCAGTGCACAAAGATATGCGTGGAAAGTGGATGCCCAATTATGAAGGCCCATTTGTTGTAAAGACCGTTTTCTCCGGAGGGTCCCTGATACTCACGACAATGGATGGTGAAGAGCTTGCACACCCCGTGAATTCTGATGCAGTCCGAAAATATTATTCCTAAAAACCCGCTAAGTCGAAAACCTGCAAAAGGCGACTTAGGCAAAAGTAAGGGTTGAAAAAAAGAAATAATAATAAAAAGCTCGCTAAGTTGAAAACCCGAAAGGGCGACTTAGGCAAAAAAGAGCGTCCCGGTGGATTGAAAACCCGAGAGGGCGGTCCAGGCAAAAGTTAGGGACAAAGGCATTTCATTGCATCAGAGGACACTGGTCATCTCGAACACACTTTCCGCATGAGAGCCATGTTTCAGTTCTTTCATCCTTGCCCAAAGCAGGATTCTGGATTAGTCTTAGTTATTAGTGTCAGTAGGTGTCATTGGATTCGATGTAACCTTTCCCATGTTGCCAATTTCAAAACATAATCATCTGTGGAGCTATGCCTTCAGCGAGCTACCGCCCTTTAAATAAAAGATACCATCTCGTTACTTACATTCCATGGTGCATTGCTCTTTGTTTTCTATTGTTATGCAAAATGCGTTTATTCTTAAAATTCGAAAATGAAAGGTGCATTGTAGATTTTTCAAAACTGTTTTTCAAAAAAATTCGAAATGTAATAAATTACTTTGACTAGTGGAAATTTCAGAAGGATCTTTTCACTCCCCGAAAATATCATTATTGCAGAAACACTTTCAAACCATTGCTCTAACACAGTCCCCAGCGAGACTATAAGCTGACAACTTTTTCTTGGGTAACTCGAAAGTATCCCTCAGGTGCTCTTCTCCCCATGTGAAGACACAATACTGTGCACCCAAGCAATTTACTTCCTCCCCAGAGAATTCCGAACATTTAAAAACAGATTTGGTTCCACCATTGGTCCTTCTCACCCATGATTGACGTGTTGGTTGCAGAGAACGCGGGGTATCCCCGTCGAGATGTTTATTTCATCTCTCGTCTCGTCTCTAGTCTGTTTCGTCAGCATACGCAAGGGCATAAGCATCACATGCCTATTTCATTACATATTCATTACATATTCATTACATATTCATTACATATTCATTACATACTCATTACATACTTATTTCATAACATCCTGCATATTTAC
This sequence comes from Lathyrus sativus, assembly GCA_963859935.3. NCBI lineage: Eukaryota > Viridiplantae > Streptophyta > Magnoliopsida > Fabales > Fabaceae > Lathyrus > Lathyrus sativus. The sequence continues at coordinate 570,077,188 of OZ012739.1, forward strand.
ATACATAGACATCAACATACATTCATATTAACATATTCATTAACATACGCGTTAACATGCACAGGTTCATTGAGTCTCCATCATTGGTCGTTACCACCAAGTAACTGGGGTTTGTCCATTCTCTCCAAATAGATTGTCGGCCCTAAGCATAAAATACATATGTGTTTCCAGTTTCCCCACAGAGCTCGATCCTCGTGGATGACGGTTACTTCAGCTATCTTTCCTCGACAGGATAAGGTATTTACCCTTCGAGTGCATTCCCTCGATGGAGTCTTGATTACCAGTTTTCTTTCTAGCTCGATCCTAGATTGAATCTCAGTCTTGTCGGTCGTTAGTCCCAACCGGACGTGCATTTATTTTGCACTATCTTCAACTACAATCATTTACAGATACATGCCAGTCTATCAGTACAACACTACAACACTTTACAATCCTACATGTTACAACAACACTTTACACTTTACATCTTACAGCATCAATATACGACATTTCTCACCCAAGAAGTCGATCCTATCTTCGTTATGACTCGCAGCAAATGGCCATCTCCATGGAGCAGTTGGGCTTCCATTTACCTGTCGTCTTGAAGTATAGGAGGTATGAACCAAATTGTATTCAGGAGAGCACGATCTTGAGATACGGGGAGGTTTGAGCGGAATCATATTCAGGAGAGCACGATTCTGAAGTTATGAAGAAGTTCATTTATCCTTTAGTAAAAGAAGGAGCGGAATCATATTCAGGAGAGCACGATTCTGAGTTATGAGGAAGTTCAATTGGCCGTTTTTCAGGAGGGCACGATTCTGAAAAATGAGGAAATTTCAAGAGCCGAATCATATTCAGGAGAGCACGATTCTGAGTTATGAGGAAGTTCGATTATCCATTTTCATATTCAGGAGAGCACGATTCTGAAGTATGAAAAATTTCATTTGCAAGAAACAACCGAATCATATTCAGGAGAGCACGATTCTGAGTTATGAGGAAGTTCAATTAGCCATTTTCATAGTCAGGAGAGCACGATTCTGAAGTATGAAAAAAAATTCATTTACAACCAAATCATATTCAGGAGAGCACGATTCTGAGTTATGAGGAAGTTCAATTAGCCATTTTCATAGTCAGGAGAGCACGATTCTGAAGTATGAAAAAAAATTCATTTACAACCAAATCATATTCAGGAGAGCACGATTCTGAGTTATGAGGAAGTTCAGTTCACCCTTTTCATATTCAGGAGAGCACGATTCTGAAGTATGAAGAATTTCATTTACACGAGAAAGCCGAATCATATTCAGGAGAGCACGATTCTGAGGTATGATGAAGTTCAGTTTACCTTTTTTTATGTTCAGGAGAGCACGATCTTGAAGCATAGAGAAGTTTATTTATCCTTCAGTAAAAGAACAATCAGAATCGTATTCCAGGCGCCGACCTTAAATGCGAAAAGATTTATATATCAGATAAGCAGCCGCCTCTTTATTTGAGTGCTTATCCATTTTGGCATGTAAGTCCCTTCCAACGATAAGGACAGTTCTCCCGCGAGAAGCTTATCAGGGCATTTCCCATCAAAGTCCATTTATTTTGGCATACAGCTGGTCTTTACCCTGTATATTTGCTACGGATTCCCGAAAAGTCCGTTTGATCCTGTCACAAGGGATAGTTTACAGAAGCTTGGATGTTATTCTTTGCTCAATGCTCCAGCATTCTGTGATCGATCTTGCAGTCGTACATGATCCAGTTTTACTTTTAGATTCCCCAGTGGAGGTCGTCTCATAAGTGTCACCTCCATTTGAGAATCTCGTTCCCAAGATGACAATTGGTCGTGTTCACACCAGTTGACTATCATTTTAGGATTCCCCAGTGTTTGTACTGTGTCTCAGCATGACATTTTCCCCATTGTGTTCTTCTCGTAGCGTCTGCCTCGTAGCGCTTGTCATCATTTTCATATTCATCATTCCAGCATACGCATCACATCATATTCATATCATCTGCATTAAGCGGTCCTCGCTTTGTCCATAGCATTGCATACCATCGCATATAAGGGCAAAATTTTCGGTTATCTATATTTAAATCTCTCCACCACGATTCCTCGAGTCTCTGTCACTCAAATCGTCCGGTGTAGCTATTTAAATAGGGGCAACTGTAATACCCCAAATTTTACCCTTATATTTAGTCAGTCATTTCGCATATCATCTCATATGTACATTTGCTAACCACTAACAAGTTATGAAGGTGTTTGTTTTGCAGATTTGGTCCCAGGGGTATTTTGGTCATCTTACACAAATTCTACCAATGCCTTGAAGACGGGCCGTTATTAAAATTCTGAGGCATTTGATACGTTATGGTTTTGAGGCATTTATCTATCACCAGGGCTGATCATATTGAGATTTTGGCATTTGGTCAGTGGAATTTAATTACGAGTAGTGTTACTGTTGATGCTGAAAATGTTGTGATTACGGTGCCCATATGTGTTTGGTTATGAAATGGTTGGTTAACATTTTAATCGGATGATGAGATTAGGATTACAAAAGAGACGAGTGCACCAATAAGAATACCACTTGGGAATATTTATGTTTTATGCCTATGTTAATGAATTTAAATACTTGTGGATTTATTCACAAATGTTCATATTTTTTTTAACTAAGAATAAACATAAATAAATTCAAAATTTTGGGAATTTTATTTCATAAAAAATGTCATCATACAATAAGTGCTGTTACAAGGAAATCCTAAGGGATTACATTAAAGTATCTATCCTAAATCCTAAGAACATCTAAAGGTCTTCATGTTGTCTTTGAACTTCTCCACGAATCCTCAGCTAACCTGCACATCAAAAGAAAACAAACAGTACAGAAAAATGTTAGAAGTTTTTTTGACACTCTCAGAACGATGTCATCATCGAGTGCCGGGAGTGGCACAACCGAAGCTGCGTCCTACCCCCGTTACCGATCCGCGCCGTGGGCGTCAGATCAGGTAATACCTGTTCTTATCGATACGGGACATCCGAGAGATAGAAAAAATAAATGAAGTGGGACTGATTCGTTTTGCCGCGATTGGATTTCCAAACTGATACGAGAATAAGGCAACAAAGGCAAGTTTTGACTCAGACCCGGATGCCGGCAGGTCTGAGTCACCTTGGTTTCAAAACTTCCAACACCTGAAAAGCCACAAGCATCATCAGCATAAACAAAACCAGGAAGGGGATTGCGCCAATACAGGTATGAATAGCCACCAAGGAAACAAATCTGTTACCAAACAGAATGAATATCAAGCTCAAAACAGAACAAACGAAACCAAACAGCATCATACACCATCAGAGCCTTCGGCTCAAAAGCATACCAAAACAGGACAAGAGAATTGGGTATAAGCCAAAGCTGCATCACATTGCAAACCAAATACCATATGCAAACTAAACAATGCATCAAAAGGCAGAATTATGCGCAAGAAGCCACAGAAAGCATCCTGTAAAATCATGCCCAACAGGATCAAAAGAAAAGAAAGGTAACAGCATACGAAGAAAGCAAGTTTAGCAAGAAGAATGAAGTATCCACACAAAACCGCATCCAGTTGCATAAAACATACCAAAGGGTTGTCAGTTAGGAGGGCCAGCTTCACACGATGCAGATGGCAAGTCACAAAGAAATGGACACCAAGTTGCAGCACAAAGCATAGCGCAGAATGGGGCTCAGTCATGAGCATCATCGCCCCAACAAATAAGTCACCAAAACAAGTTATCAAATCATACTCAGTTCATGAAACGAACAAACGAACAAATACATGGCTCAGCTCAACATGATAGCCAATCATCATCACCAAGTCAATCAGAAGCAGCAATATGATCAGAAGCCAGGATGTAGTATCCTGCTCCAAGTGGTTCAAACTAAGCATCATCACTACCACGTACCCGTCTCGGCGGCAAAGATCAAGGCAAAATGTCCACCCTGAAAGAAGAAAAAGAAAAGTAAGTGCTAATGATCAGGATTGAATCAAAACAAAATCGCAGCAGGAATCAAATCAGTATCTAAAATCCCCAAAAGCAATCCAATTCGCAAATGGAAAGTTTCGAGTCAGGTCCAAATCATATCCCATTGGAACTCAATCTGGGAAAAATAGAAATAAATCAAAATGAATCCATCAAGAAATCCCGTGGATTAATATCAGATGCCAATCAACCCAATCTGAAGGCAAATCATATCAGAAAATAATAGAGATTTTGATTCGATGTCAATCCCAAAGCAGATCAAAACAAATCAGTTCAGGTGATTAAATCGAATACCAATCAAATCCTAAAAGGGGAATGTATCAGATGGAACCAAATCATATCCCATTAGAACTTATTTTGAATCAATCAAAGTCATACCAGAAAAATGAATTGAGATCCCAATCGTATCAGAAAGCATCGCATTAGAACTCAATCTGGAAAATCAAAATCAAATAATATCACCACAAAATCAAATCTCAGAATAACGCAAGTTTAAGGCCCAAAAAGAGAGATAAAAGAAATTATAAATAGGAGAATACAACCTGATGCGAAGAGAGAGTGGAAACCCTAGACGGAGAGGACGAAAAACCCAAAGCGCAGAAACCCTAACGGACGAGAAATCGCGAGACTCAGAGACAAAGTCTCATCATCGTCGACATTCATCACCGTAACGAACGAAGCCACGAGCGAAACACCGGAGGAAAAGACCACCTTCGCCGTTTGAACGGCGGGCAGTCGATTCCAAGCCTCAGAGGAAAACCTCATCACCGGCTATTTCACCATAAAAGTGAGTCAGGATTGCTTATCGTTACAGTTTTTATGTGTTTTTCAGGATCACGAAAGAGAACAGAGGAGAAGATGCATGGCGATCGCAAGATAGATGAGGGAAGAAGAAGAAGTAAAACGGCGCCTCAAGAGCATTAGGGTTCTGAGAACCCTAATTGCTTTCCCAAGTTCTAATTCAACCGGGTTGGGTCCGGGTGTGGTGACCGGCCCAACCCCTCCTCCTTTTATTTTTTTTTTTCTATTTCATTTTTTTAATTTATTTTGTTTTATGTTTTTTTTGTTTTGTTTTTTTATTTTAACATTTTAATTTTTATAATATAAAAAAAAATCTTTATAAAAAAATAATATAACATTTTAGTTTTGTAATTATAAAAGAAAAACTTTTTTTAAAAATAATATTAAGAATAAATTGAAATCTTTTTATAAACTTAAAACTTTTGCAAATATAAAATAATGAAAAACTCCTTTTTTTAAAAATGCAAAAAAATAAAATCTTTTTTTTAAAAAATTTCTTTTGTAAGTTAAATCATTAAATATCAAATAAAACAATCTCGAGTTTGTATCTCATTTTCTTCCTTGCCTCGTAGTTCATCGGATAACTGGTTGACCATGCCTACTAACGGGTGTTCTTTTTTTGCAGTTCACATTTAGTGTTTTGAGTTTTCATTTAAGTTTCGTTCATATTTGTATCTGTATCTCAATTGTAATCTCGCGAACCTAATAATCGCGTTTACTTTTCGCATTTAATTTCTGCTGATGTATGATTTAAATTTCTGCTGATGTATCGCAATATTTCTGTCACCTTACGTATCCGAAGGAATTAGGTTTAGCATTTGACCGCCGTGCCAATAGTCCTCAACTTCAAACCCTTACAACTTTACAAACCCTAATTTTCACAAATGCCTCGCCGCAGGCAAAATTACAATTTTACCCCTAGCATTAGGTCAAAGAGCCGCCGCGCTCAGTTTAGGGTTTCCCGCCGTGGAATCCCTAATTTAACCCTAATTTCACTTAACAATTACAACGTAGAGATTTGGAGTTTCTACACTCCACGTAAGCGTGTCCTTAAGACGTGTTTATTCCCCGTGAGACCTTGACCACAGTCAAGAAGTCTCTAACCTCCCTTTTGAGGGGAACTACGATTACTCTGATTCCATTCCCTATCCAGGATACGTAGGCACAAGATGCGATGTCTTGCCGAGTAAACTTAGAATTAACCCCTTAGGTCTTTTTTTCTCACTTTTAATCCCTTTGTACATATACCTTAAGCAAATAATAAAGCAAAATAGTAAGCATTGAACAAAAGGTTCCCGTAGAGTACTACGGAAGTTTAGGGTGCTAATACCTTCCCTAAATTTAACCAACCCCCGAACCCTAGATCTTTCCCCGCATTGTGTTTACGATGCAAAATAGGTTTTCCCTCTTTTGACCTTTTCCTTCGGATAAATCAAAGAGCGGTTGTGAATTGAATTGCGATTCAAACTCATTAATAGTTTGTGATCCTATTTCCACCGCAACAGAAAATAGCGACTTCACTGGGGACTTCTCAAAACTTTTGAGGGTTATCCCTATTTTGTTCATATTTATTACTCTTTGTTTTACTATTCATTTACATGTATATATTGTACTCTGATTTTGGGGATGGTTCCTTGTGTTGTGAGATAAGTCCTACGCCCGGACTAGTGACATTATTATAGGATGGGAATTACAAGAATGATTGCCCCAAACTTCAAAAAAAAAACCCCAAGAAGAAGTTTAACAAAAAGAAGAAGGTTCTGATGGCAACATGGGATGACTCAGATGAATCTGAATCATCTTCTGAATCAGAAGAAGAATGTGCTAATGTTGCACTGATGGCCAGCACAGAAGATCAGGAGGAAGGATCTTCAGGATATGAATCAGATTCTGAATCTGACGATGACGCTGAAGAGGTAATGGCTAAACTTACTAAAGAAGAACTTATAAAAGTTTTATCAGAAGTTCTTAAAAGTTATAACAATATCAAACTCAAATACAAGAAGCTGAAAAGCAGTCTTGAATCTGAGATTGATCTTCTGAAGACAGAACTTGTTGAGCAAAAAGAAATTAATCTGAAAATCAAAAATGACTTTGAAATAACTCAACTAGAATCTGAATCTGAGACTAAGTCATGTGAAAACATTTTAGAAAAATATGAATCTAGCTTTCAGAGATTTCTTACTAAGAGCATAGACAGAAGCAAGATGGCTTCTATGATCTATGGTGTTAGTGGGAACAACAGAAGAGGTATTGGATACGAATCTTCCTCTGGAAGTAATCCAAAATCTGTTGATAAACTTTTCATCAAGAAAACACCTCTGTACTCTCAATTTAAGTTTGGTCACTTAAATGACATTAAACACACAAGCTCTGAGAAGAATACTTATGTGTTTAAACCCAAGGCAAGTCAGAATGAACATTATGTTGAAAAACAGAAGTTTAGACAAACCTACAAACCAACTAACCCTAAAGGACCCAAGAAGATCTGGGTACCTAAAAGTAAAATAATTCCTGTTGCAGATGTTCTTAGTAGCAAGGTCAGGACGCCAATCAGGGTACCTGGACTCTGGATGCTCACGACACATGACAGGAGAAAAGTCTATGTTTCAAAGCCTGGAACTTAGATCTGGAGGTGACGTGAAGTTTGGAGGGAACCAGAAGGGCAAGATCATTGGATCTGGCACCATTGGAAATGGTAAACTTCCCTCTATTACTAATGTTTTACTTGTTGAAGGGTTAAAGCATAACTTATTGTCCATAAGTCAATTAAGTGATAATGGTTATGATATTACCTTTAATCAAAAATGTTGTAAAGCTATTAGTCAAAAGGATGGCTCTATCCTATTTAGTGGTAAGAGGAAAAACAACATTTATAAAATAAATCTTTCAGAACTTAAAGTTCAAAATGTTAAATGTCTCTTGTCTGTTAATGAAGAGCAATGGGTCTGGCACAGAAGATTGGGCCATATTAATATGAGACGTATATCTCAGATTAATAAACTTAATCTTGTCAGAGGACTCCCTAATCTGAAGTTCACTTCAAATGCTCTTTGTGAAGCATGCCAAAAAGGGAAGTTTTCAAAATCATCTTTTAAATCAAAAAGTGTTGTTTCTACTTCCAAACCACTAGAGTTACTTCATATTGATCTGTTTGGACCAGTGAAAACTGCATCCATCAGAGGCAAGAAGTATGGATTAGTCATTGTTGATGACTATAGTAGATGGACATGGGTAAAGTTCTTAAAACACAAGGATGAGTCACATTCTGTGTTCTTTGACTTTTGCAAGCAAGTCCAGAATGAAAAAGATTTCAAAATTATAAAAGTCAGAAGTGATCATGGTGGTGAATTTGAAAATAAATATTTTGAAAAATATTTTTCTGAAAATGGCATTGCTCATGATTTTTCCTGTCCTAGAACTCCACAACAAAATGGGGTTGTAGAGAGGAAAAACAGAACTCTGCAAGAAATGGCCAAAACCATGATCAATGAGACAAATCTGGCAAAACACTTTTGGGCAGAAGCAATCAACACAGCCTGTTACATTCAGAACAGAGTGTCTGTAAGACCTCTTCTGGAGAAGACTCCATATGAACTGTGGAAGAACAAAAAGCCCAACATTTCATATTTTCATCCTTTTGGATGTATTTGCTATATGTTAAACACTAAGGAAAATCTGAACAAGTTTGATTCCAAAGCACAGAAGTGTTTCATGCTTGGATATTCTGAATGCTCTAAAGGCTACAGAGTATACAACACTGAGACACAAATTGTGGAAGAATCCATTCATGTCAGATTTGATGATAAGCTTGGCTCTGAAAAGCCAAAGCAGTCTGAAAACTCTGCAGATAGAGAAGTAGTCTTCATTGACTCTGAAGTCCCAGAAGCAGACAAAGCTCAAGTGAAGGAACCAGATGCAACACCAGATGCTATTCCTTTAACTTCTCAGATGAACAATCTAAACATTTCTGAAGAATCAACTGTTAGAGGATCATCATCCAGAATTGAAGCTTCTCATCCAGAGGATGTCATTATTGGAAAGAAAGATGATTCCATCAGAACAAGATCCTTTCTAAGATCATCTGAAGCATCACTATTTGGACTGGTGTCAGAAATTGAACCATCTTCTGTAGATGAAGCTCTGCAAGACAATGATTGGATTATTGCCATGCAAGAAGAGCTAAATCAATTCACCAGAAATGATGTATGGGATCTAGTTCAAAGACCACAATGATTCAATATAATTGGTACAAAATGGGTCTTCAGAAATAAGCTGAATGAGAAAGGAGAAGTTGAAAGAAATAAGGCAAGGATGGTTGCTCAAGGGTACAGTCAACAAGAAGGTATTGATTACACTGAAACTTATGCTCCAGTGGCAAGGGTAGAATCTATACGCCTTCTTATTTCATTTGCTACACAAAATAACATCACTCTGTATCAGATGGATGTTTAAAGTGCCTTTCTTAATGGTATCATAGAAGAAGAAGTTTATGTCCACCAACCTCCTGGTTTTGAAAATGAAAATTTTCCAGTTCATGTTTTCAAATTAAAGAAATCTCTATATGGCTTAAAACAAGCTTCCAGAGCTTGGTATGAGAGATTGAGCAATTTCCTTCTGGAGAAAAATTTCATCAGAGGCAAAGTGGATACAACACTCTTTTGTAAATCAATTAAGAAAGATCTTCTAATTTGTCAAATTTATGTGGATGATATAATATTTGGATCTACCAATACTATGCTGGGAAAGGAGTTTGCTACATGTATGCAAGCAGAATTTGAAATGAGCATGATGGGAGAACTCAGATTCTTTCTAGGAATCCAAGTCAATCAAACTCCAGAGTGCACTTACATACATCAGACCAAATATGTTAAAGAACTTCTGAAGAAATTTAACATGACTGATAGTAAGCTGGCAAAGACTCCCATGCATCCAACTAGCTCACTTGGCAAGAAAGAGGTAAGTAAGAAAGTAGACCAGAAGATCTACAGAGGTATGATTGGTTCTCTTCTTTATCTAACTGCTTCTAGACCTGACATATTGTTCAGTGTATGCTTGTGTGCTAGATTTCAATCAGATCCTAGAGAATCACACTTGACAGCTGTCAAGAGGATTCTAAGGTATCTGAAAGGTACTTCTAATGTGGGTTTGTGTTACAGAAAATCTGATGATTTCAAATTAGTTGGATTCTGTGATACTGACTACGCTGGAGACAGAGTGGAAAGAAAAAGTACCTCTGGAAGTTGTCAATTTCTAGGAAGAAATCTAATCTCCTGGTACAGCAAGAAGCAACCCACAATTGCACTTTCAACCACAGAGGCAGAATACATTGTTGCTGCTGGATGTAGCACGCAGATGCTCTAGATGAAAAGTCAACTAGAAGATTATCAAATTTTTGAAAGTAACATTTCTATCTTTTGTGATAATACTTCTGCTATATGTTTGTCTAAGAATCCCATTTTACACTCTAAGGCAAAACATATAGAAATTAAGCATCATTTCATCAGAGACTATGTTCAGAAGGGAATCATAAATTTAGCCTTTGTTGATACAGATCATCAATGGGCAGATATTTTTACAAAACCCTTTGTTGAAGATAGATTCAAATTTATTCTGAAAAATATTGGTATGGATTTTTGTCCAGAATGATATTTGTCAGAAGCAAATTTTTACAGATGCAAAAATGCCTAATGCTCTGAAGTATTTCTTCTGATTGCTTACTTATTCTGCTTAATTTTTTTTTGTGAAAATCTGAACTAACAATCCTTAGAGGATCTGAACGTTGGTTAACGTTTCATTTCTCAAGAGAATTCAGAACACATGCAAGCAAACACGTGTCACACCAAATCTACAAAGGTGGCGTGTACATTATTGAAGAGACGTTTGAGGTGAAGTTTGAATAGTGAAAATCTTGATTTTCCCCCCAATTTGTCAGAAGCAATAAATGCTTGAAATGATTTTTATTCTTTTCATTTAATGATTGTTCAAACGTGCAAAATCTGACTGATGGTATGCCTACTTGTTTTAGTGTAAATACATGACCTATCTTCACTTTCACACTTTTCACAATCTCAGAAAATTTTATGCATTTTCATCTTCTCTTCTCTCTGCATAAAAACCCTAAGCGTGTGACAAAACAATCTTCAATGGAAACCTCATCATCAACAGTTGCTCAATTCCAATCTTCAATGGCTGCAGTTACTTCTGCAAACATGGGTGTTACTCCTTATTCTCCTCCTAAAAGAACTCTATTAACCCCTGTTGAAAAGTTGGAGGTTTTGTGTGAATCAATGGTAGAATTTGATTCACTTGCAGAAAATGGCTTTGAGTTTCGTTCTATCATAGGTGCTCAAGGATGGGTAAAGTACTTTGATAGACTCTTTGGACCAGTTTACCCCCTCCTTGTGAAAGAGTTCTGGATCCATGCTTCAGTTTACCCTAAGTTCATCCTATCTTCTGTACTGGGAAAAGAAATCATTATAACAGAAGATCTGATCAGAAAGCTAATTGGATATGAAGAAACAGATGGTGTTTCACACTTACCAGCTGGGCGTGTGGACATGGATGAAGTGTATGAAGAAGTGATGACTGCTGGTCAAGCCTCTAACAAGTTCAAGGATCTGAAGCCTGACTACAAGATCTGGGATAAGATCTTCATGGGATGCATCCATCATAGGAAGTCAACAAACTCTCCAGACTATGTCAATAATGAACAGCTCTATTTCATGTATTGCCTCAGTCAGAGCACCAAGGTAGATCTTCCATATATTCTCTTTATGCATCTGTGGAACCATATAAATGCCTCTAGAGAGTATGTGAAAGAAAAAGGACAGAAGATCAGAACCTGGATCCCTTTTGGAAGGTTGATCTCAGATCTTCTAACTGAGAATGGATTGGTCACTGCTCTGTACGCTGCTGGAGTTACAGAGGAATTGGAATTCATAATGGGAAAGCCTCTGAATGCCAAAAGTCTTCAGAGACTTAAAATAGTGGATGAACTCACAACAACTCCCAAGAAGCTGAATGTTTCTGAACTAAGTAAGAAGAGGATTCCTATAGATGATTTTCCACTGTTATTTGCTGAAGAACCAAGGCACATTATTGTGATGTACAATGATGAGTGTAAGAAGGAAGGAAAGCCTGTTCCTGCAAACATTATTCAGCTAGCAAGATAACCATTGCCTGAAGCAGAAGAAGAAGAAGAAGAAGAAGAACTACAAAGAAAGAGGACTCAGACAGAAGCAGAAGCTGCACCTGCTCAGAAGAAGATCAAGATTGCTGAGAAGCCACAGAAGCTCTTGAAGAGGAAAGAATCTGGAGACACTTCTTATGTACCAGCCAAAAGGATCAAGATAAAAGGTACTAAATCTTCTGTATCTTCTGCAAATCCAATTGTTTTAAATGATTCTAATATTAAGTTTATTCCAAAACCACCCTCTACTCAAAATACTTCTGTTACTGCTCCTATTTCCAAATCACCACAAAAACAAGCATTTGTTCCAACACCTACAACAACAAAAACAATTCAAACACCAAAAGTCTCTGTACCACAATCATCTCAACCAAAAATCCAAATCAAACAGTTTGTTCCACAAAAACAATCTTCACAGAAACAACCTTCAGAATAACAACCTACAGAACAACAACCACAACCTTCTGTACAACAAAAATCCTCTGAACCATCTAAACAAAAGCCATCTGAACAACAAAAGCACCCACAAGAAAAACAACCTGAAAAACCACAAGAATCTCTACCAGAAAAAGCCTCTGAAAATCAACCACCATCAAATAATCCACCATCAAAATCATCTGAACCCACTGCATCTGAACCTACAAAAATAACATTTGTTCCAGCTTTATCTGAACCAATAACAATTCCATCTGACTCACCCATCTCAGAACAACCATCAAAACCCTCTGAAATTCCTTCAGAACCAATCAACACTTCTGAACCCCACATTCCTGAAACAAAAGTTCTTGATGTCACACCATTAAAAACTGTGTTTCAAGTATCTTCTACCTCCTGCACACCAACCACCTCCTCAAACTCCTCAGAATCTGACATCCATCCAGACTTTCTAATCTCTCCATCTCACAGAGACTCTGAGGTAAACCAACCTGAACCTATCATACCTTCTAAAGCTCCCATTCCGGATCCTATTCCCACACCTGCACCATGATCTGAAATACTGATTCCAAATTCTAACCCAAGATCATCTATTTCTTGTGCCCAAGTTTCATCTCTATTTCATAATCTAGCTTATGGTTTCAAACTCAAAGACTTTTATGAAAGAGTTGAACCATCTGACCCTATCACCCCTCTGAAACCCAAACTCACAATGACCCTTCCATATGTGATTCTTGACTATATAAAATCCATGTCAGATGTAGGTTCATTAGCAACTATATCTTGTTCTGCTAAGTCTGATAAAGTTGTTGCTTCAGCTATACCAATTTCATCTGATAACAATGTTGTTTCTGATGAACCCCCCAAATCTGCTTTCCAACCTTTCTAAAATAAACCCTTTGATGTGGTTACCTTTCACACCAGAGCAAAACCTCATCTGTTAAATGCCTTAAACAGATCCAAAGAAAAAGCTCCTGAAATTCCTTTCATTCCATATTATCCTCCTCCTCTAATCTCTATTCAGAAATCTCTTTTTCCACCAACTCCCCAACCAAAACTAATAACTCTGGAAACTCTGTTACATCCTAAGCCCAGACTTAATGTTAATCATTTATTTCAATCATTTTTGCAAGAAATACAATTGTATTTAGGTACTGTACAGAAGAAATGCTTAGCAACAATGGATGCCCAAGAATCTGATGTTATCTGGAATGGATTCATCAATAGATTCAACTTTGTGGCCTCAAATCTGGAGAACATATATTTTGATGATGCGAAGCTCAGATTTGCTGAGGCTGCAAGGACTCTGTTTTGGACTGTCAAGAAATCTGAACCTCTGCTTCTTACAGATGCTCCTCCATCATCAGAAGAATCTACTGAAATTGCATCTGAAGAAAATCATTTGGCCATGACTCTGGTAGACCCTCCTTCTAGCTCCAATGCTCCAGACTCTACAGATCACATAGACATTGACTCTGTTCAAGCTCCAGAACCTGATCATACTTCTTCATCTGAGATTAAGAAAGAACATCCAGATTTTGAAGATAAGATTGCTGCTCTGGAAGCTGGCCAATCAGAGATCAAGTCCTGGATGGCAAAACAGGATAAGAAGTCTGAGGACATGACATAATGGATGTCAAAGCAGGATCAAAAGAATGAAACAATGGCTAAGTGGATGTCCAAGCAAGAGCAGTCCTCCTCTGAGATTACAGATCTATTGAAGATGCTTTTGTCCAAACACTCTTAGTTTTTCATTTTTTTTTCATTCTGATGTTTTTGCATCTGATGTTTGCTATGTATTTTTTTTGCTATATCTTCTGATGCATGTACTCTTGATCTAATATTATTGAATGAATCAAATTTTTTCTCCACTGAATTTGCTTATTTACTGTTTCCTTTTATTTGTCTTTTTAAAACTTTACTTTTTGCTTATGACAAAAAAGGGGGAGAAAATATAGATCTGAACTGTTTAATATAACTTCACCAGAATGAAACTTCAGACATATTTACTCTATCTAACATTTAATCTGAGTATTTCAGAATATTTGATAAGTACACTCTGTAAAAGAAACTCTGAGTCTATCAGATCTTTTGATTATCATCAAACTCTGAATCTTAAATCTGCAAGACTTTCTGACTTTCAAATGTTAAAAGAACAAACAAGATCTAACTCTGAAGATTACTCAAGACAAAAGGGAAGTTTCTATTCCTTATTTGTATTTAACTCAGGGGGAGATTCATCATCTCAGGGGGAGTTATAATTTTAATATCTTCAATTAAACAAAATTTCTGATGTTTTTGTCATCATCAAAAAGGGGGAGATTGTTAGAACACAGATTGGTTCTTAATAATATCTCTATGTTTTGATGATAACTATTAGGAAATTTTGTATTTAAGAATTATAGACTCTAAAATTTGCTTGAGAGTTTTTACTGCAGATAGTAAAGAAATTAACACTCCAGAAGCAAATTAGAATTGGATACAAGAAATTAGCTAGACTCTGAAGCGCCAGATGCACTCATTAGAAGATTCTGATTGCTGCCAACAGAAGATTTTGAGCGTAGCCTCCAGAAGATTCTGAAGCAGAAGCTCCAGAAGCATCTGAAGCAAGTCAGAAGCATCTGAAGCAAGCCAGAAGCATCTGAAGCAAAGAAGAATTTTGTATGAAGAGTTTTTCAAAGCATAGTTTCTACAGAAGATTATGAAAGTACTAAAGCTGTCAGTACTGAAGTTCTGTCTCAAGTATGCTCTGATATTTAACACGCTGAAAGCACACCTGCTGCAGAAGACTCTGATCCAGCAAGCTCTGATCATCATCAGAAGACTCTGACCCAATTAGACTCTGATGAACTTGCTGAAAACTAAAGAAGAAATATTCAAAGATTATATCCGTTGGAGTAAATCAAACGTCTCTTTCCTTATTTATGCTAGACACAAGAACACAGACAAAAAGGATTTTTCTGTGCTTTCTTCTTCTAGGAAAGGTCACTTGATGTGAAGACAAAAAGGCTCAAACCTTTTGGACACTCTTCTCAACGTGCAGCTCACCTTGGATCAGCTGCCTATAAAAGCAAGACTCCACCAAATTCTTTAGTGAGACGTTTTGCTGAAAAAGAATTAAAACATTCAAGCTTTCATACTTTCATATTCATTCTTAGAATTAATTTCATTGTACTTAAACTTAAGAGAAATATCACAGTTGTGATAAAAGCTTTTTAGAAGCATTCTTACTCTTGTATTAGATTTACATTGATTGTAAAGGATTTTCTTAAGAGGATTCAGTTGGAATCAGTAGCTCTTGAGAAGACTAAGAACAGTTGTTCTTAGGTGTTACTATTGTAATCTGTTTGATTAAATAGTGCATTAAGTCCTTGATTGAGAAAGGCAAATCACTCTAGGAAGGGTGGACTGGAGTAGTTGAGTTCAACGAACCAGGATAAAAATACTTGTGTTTTAATTCTAAGTTTTAATCTTTCATACTTATTCAACCCCCCCCCCCTCCCCCTTCTAAGTATTATCTCACCTTCAAGGTCATCCAATTTAAGACCCTTAAAAGAATATTTCAAAGTATTTTTCTACTGTAATCCATGGTATCATTCAATGTTCATAAATAAAGTTTGAATTCCATGAAATCTAATGCAATGTGATGCTTTATGGGTGCAATGCACACATACACACAAATTCCTAGGCTAAAGGAACAATGAGTGGAGTCAAGGTCTACCCTTCCCAAAAAGGTATGTACCATAGGTTAGTTGTACCTGCAGAACAAGGGTTCTAAAGAAGTGCCCAAAGTCATCAGTCCATCTTTAAGATATTATCAATTTTCCGACTGACTCGGTGGTTAATAATATTCTCAAGAGAACCTCTTTTGAGTGTAGTATCGCGTAGAAACTATTTTGGGACTACTCCCTTATAGTCCTCGCACTACGTTCTATATAAGGCTAAAGTGGTGTTAAGGTACTACGGTCCCTAGTATCACAGACTCCTAGCCAAAAATAGTAAGGGTTTTCACGACTATACTCGTTCAACCAAACTAAATTTCAGAAGGGTCTCAAATGAGCAGTGATTCTCAAGTCAGCTTGGTCGGGACTCACTCCCTATAAGCCTCGTCAAATATATCGCCTTCCTATAATAATGTCACTCAAGTCCAGGTGTAGGACTTATCTCACAACAAGGATACCTCAAGCAAGGTACAAGATATATATACAAGCAAGAAAATAATGAAGCAAATAGTAAAAATAATAAACAAGGTGGGGGTAACCCTTAAAAGTTAGGACTATCCCCAGTGAAGTCGCCATTTTTTGTTGCGGTGGGAATAGGATATCAAATTATTAATTAATTTGAATCGCAAATCTTTAATTCACAACCAGTCTTTGTTTTATCCGAAGGAAAGGTCAAAGAAAGGAAAAACCTACTTTTTAAATTGTAAACAATGCGGGGAGAGATCTGGATAAGGGGTTGGTTAAGCCTAAGGAAGGTATTAGCACCCTAAACTTTTGTAGTACTCTACAAAAACCTCTTGTTTAAAGTTTATATTTTTCTATGATTATTTGCTTTAGGGTATATGTGCTAAGGATTAAAAGTGACATAGAGACCTAAGGGTTAGTCCTAAGTTTACTCGCCAAGACTCGCATCTTGTACCTACATATCCGAGGTAGGGGATGGAATCAGAGTAATCGTAGTTCCCCTTGAAAGGGAGGTTAGAAACTTCTTGATTGTGGTCAAGGTTTCAATGGGTAATAAGCGTTCTTAAGGAAGCGCTTACGTGGAGTGCGGCGACTCCAATCTCTACATTGTAAAGAGTTGAATTAAAAAGGGTAAAACTAAGTATTCCACGGTGGAAAACCTAAAACGGAGTGCGGCGACTCCTTAACCTAATGCTAGGGTAAAGGGAATTCGGTCCGCGGCGGGGACGCCTATGCAATTAGGGTTTTAGCGGTGAAAAAGTCAAAGGTAAAGGACTATTGACGCGGCGGTCAAACGGCTAGACCTATTCCTTCGGAGGGATTTAACGGTAAATAATGTAATGAAAAATGATTAAGCGGCCATATGAAAATACAGGAAATGTACGAAAATAGTAAAGGAATTGCACAGCGACGATATCCTCGCATAAATTACAACCCAAAGAAAATAAAATGCGGAAAGTAAGAAAATTGCAAAGTGACAATATCCTCGCGTAAATTACAACCATAAAATGAAATATGAAAAATGAAGTATTATTATAGTACAATTGAGAAAGTAATGAATGGACCGACATAAAAATTATACGAGAATAACCGGCAAGGTTCAATGTGAAATTGAAAGCGCAACGTTAGACGATTTTAGGGAAGGGATTTAAACTAAATGAGGAATTTACAAAAAAAGAGTTTGAATTTAAAATGTTAATTTTTAATTTTGCCTAATTTTAATGGATTAATAAAAATCTTATTTTTTCAAAAAAGGTTTTTTCAATTGAGGAATGTTGAATTCTAAAGAAATGTTCTAATCAACTTTTAAAAGAAGGTTTCTAGTTAACTTTAAGAAAAGGTTCTAAAAAAAGGGTTTTTATTTTAACAAAGGATTTTGATTTTTTTTAAAACAAAGGCTTTCATCTTCAAAAAAGGAGTTTTAGTTTAAGAAAGGTTTTAATTTTAAAAAAAAGGTTTTAACTTAAGAAGGATTTTAATTTAACCTAATTAAATTAAATTGTAAAATAAAAATAATAAAAAAGGTTTTAACTTTATGAAAGGTTTTATCAACCTAATTAAACCAAAATATAAAGTTAAAATAAAAATGAATGAATGGTTTTAATGAATTTAATTTCCTTAAACTATAAAAATATAAAATAATAATAATAATAAAATAATGAAATAAAGAAAAAGAAAAAGAATATAAAGCAATTGAAATAAAATTGGGGAGGGGCGGCGCAACTTCTCCATTGTTGTTCTTTTGAAACTTTTCGTTCATTCCTCCCACCATTCTTGCTCTTTCCGGTAGGGTTCTGAAAACACAAAGTAAACGGAAAAAAACTTGTTAGTATCAAAATTGTTCACCCTTTTTCGCGAGGTTTGAAGCGATTTGAGTTGGTTCTTTTTCGCTTTTTTTTCCTTATTTTTCTGCTGATTGAACTTCCCTTTTTCTTCCCCCTTCTGGATTTCCTTTTTTTTATCATGATGAACTGATGGTGAGGCTGCTGTTTATATAATACTTGTTTGCTTGGGCCTGGGCATGTTGGTTGTTGCAATTTTCATGGCTGGTTTGTTGATTTATTTGACCTTGTTTTGCTAAAATCTTGGGAAAGTTGCTTCTGCTGGTTTTAACCCCATTTGGTTGCAAGGATTTTGGGAAAGTTGTTTCTGAACTTGGATATCCATTTTTCCTTGATGGATCTGGATATCCACTTTGCTTCTATGGATTTTGGATGTCTTAAGTCTTGTTTGGCTAAAACCAAGAAAAATCATTTTTCCCACATAAACTTTTTTCCAAAAAGCATTTTTTTCAAAAAAAAACCACTTTTTCTCTCTCTTGGAAACAAACTGGACAGATTATTGTCGAGTCCGAAAAGTCGAAAGTTGAAGAATTGGACGCGGAGACAATTAGGCTTTTTAAGAAAATAATTAGAAATTAATTTGGAATTGTAATTGTCTTTGCACATTGTAATAAAAAAACATAGAATTTAAATAAATAAATTACTTTTTTCTTACTAAACTGAATTTAATTCCTGATCAAATTTCTCCGCGTAAATTCATCCGCTTACACTCAAGCAACTAAATTCGCTCGATTACGTTCCTCCGATTAAAATCATCTGATTAAATTCAAACGACTAAATTCCTCTGATGAAACTCATCTAAATAAATTCGTCTGATTAACTTCATCCAATTAAAATTATCTGATTAAGCTTTGACGCTCAAAACCCCGAATTCGATAATTAATCATCTTGCACGATTTAAATCTGACGTAACTGCTGAGTTAAAACAAGTCTCTTTTGCCCTTCATAGATTAAATCGCACACAACGTGATTTTCCTACAAATGAAACCAACAGACTGGACAAACTGGTAAGCGGTCAATTAAAATGCGATGCAGAATGAGATGAGATGTGAAAAGAACCTAATAATCTAAGGGTAAAATTTGGGGTGTGACAGTTGCCCTTATTTAAATAGCTTCACCGGATGATTTGAGCGACGTAGACTCGAAAAATCATGGTGAAAGGGATTTAAATACAGGTAACCTAAAATTTTGCCATTAGACGCGGTGCTATGCAATGCTATGGACAAAACGAAACGAACTATAATGCTAACAATGTTATGAATATAATATGATGCATATGCTGGAATGATAATTGCAAGAATTTAGACGACATGATGAACAACCCAGACTGGGGAATACGACGCACTGGGGAAACAGCACGACACTGGGGAATTCTAAAGTGACGGTCAACTGGTGCGAGCACGACCGATTGTTATTTTAGAAGGAACGGTAAGAATGGGATCTTCAATGGAGATGACACCGGCGAGACGGCCTCCACTGGGGAATATCCAAGAGTAATTGTGCAACGGATTCAGGCATGACAGGCTGGCACTCTAGGATGACAAGGTAACACAGGATCCACACGGCGGTAGGATCAGGTAAACGACAAGTGTTGGAGTTTTCAGGATATTCCTTTAAACGAAGAGATCGAGCGGGATCTTCAAGAATCGTCGGAAAATATACAGGGAGAAACAAACATCAGAAACATCCAGAAGAACATCGAATGAACTCTAAAATCCACCAGAGACGCTCAGAAAAACATCAAATGAACTCTGGGTTGTATCCAGAAACAAAATGAAAACATTTATAGGAGCATGCGATGAAGACAAGTCTCTGAAGGTACATCTGACACATTCAGAAAAGCATTAAATATACGGGAAGAGTTTGAAGACATATCTAGAAGAACATCAGATAAGCAACAAAGGAGTTCTGGAAGAACCATCAGAACCAAAACTCAATTTGGAAAAACATCAGAAAGAGAAACAAGTCCGGAGAAACATCGGGTAGATTCTGGAAAACCATTAAATAAGTTCTGGAAGAACATCAGAACAGAGACTCACTCTGGAAAAACATTAGAAAGAGAAACAAATCCGGGAAACCATCAGATAAATTCTAGAAAAACATCAGAATCAAAAGGAATATCTGGAAAACCATCAGATAAGTTCTAGAAGAACATCAGAACAGAAACTCACTCTAGAAAAACATCAGAAAGAGAAACAAATCTGGGAAAACATCGGATAAATTCTGGAAAAACATCATAATCAAAAGGAATATCTGGAAAACCATCAGATAAGTTCTGAAAGAACATCATAACAGAGACTCACTCTGGAAAAACATCAGAGAGAGAGAACTGTATCCGGAAAAACATCGGACAGATTCCGGAAAAACATCAGAATCAAAGGGGATATCTGGAAAACCATCAGATAAGTCAAGAAAAAACTGTTTGGTAGGTGCCAAGTGAGTTGGACTTTGACCACAAGGTGAGACATGAATAACACCACGACCTTGAGAGAAATACAAATGAAGATGAAACACTCATTATATGCATATGATATGAATTATGCAAATGCAGACGCCGACGGCAAGGCTCGACTCCTTTGGTGAGATGACAAGACTGGAAGACTGATTCCTCAACACGGAGATTACTAACATTCTGCTTGGGGACCAAAGATAGTACTGTTGAACACATCTCTGACACACTTCTAAACTGTATCAAGTTGATGATCCTCCAAGTAAACTGCCTCAGATTAAACCGTCTGTTATAGATGACTTGATAATTATTTCAGCTTGTCTGATTCTGTAGATGATTGCGCTACTATGCCCTTGGAAGGTATGCCCCAGTATGGGTCTTAAAGGATCTTATGGGTAAACTAAATCTGAGAAGGACTTGCCTTGAACAAATCTTGAATTGATTCTTCGACAGGATGTGAAAAGAGCTTGCCCCTGATAGGATCACTTGACCATGTTTTCTCGATTGTTTGAAAATCCCTTGAAGAAAGCCAGTTTGCAAACAAAAATATTCATACAAGCATGGCAATGCAAAGTTCATGTAACTTTTGAAATCAAAATTATTTTTGAAAGATGAAAAAATAAATGAGTCATTGGTCAAAACACAATGGTTCAAGACGCTCAAAGTTTAAAACAAAGGTATACTGACAAGACAAATGATTCGCAAAGATCTTTTGGAGTCAGCTTACGCAACCTTGCTGTAGTATGCTTTCAAAATAACCTTGTTTCAATTAGGTATTTTGAGGGTTGTAACGTGGTCTGGTTCACGGTTTATGAAACAAAGGATAAAGGCTCGAAATTTATTAGTACCCACCCAAACTCTGTGATGATCTTCAGTCCTACGCTCAGTTAACACATATTATGCATTCAGGTTCCTATAGGTTAGGAATTGCACTTATGGTAGCAATGATGGTTCAAAAGTCAAGGGACCTATGGAAAGGCAGCCACTACTTCCCTATAACATTTAGTTGTTTTGACATTGAGGATTTTCAGGGTAAGGATTTAAAGATCTCCTCTTTTTACTATCCCTAACTTTTTCCTGAACTGTTTCTTGTAAAGTGCACAGTCAGTGGGATGCCCCAGTTTTGCCTAAGTCTCCTTCATAGGTTTTGACTTAGCAGGCTTTTTCTTTTCGTTTTTTTTCTGGAAGAAAGTGAACCTAGCTCTAATGATTACGGTGAACCATCATCGACTTAAAAGCCATCTCCAACACTCGCTTGCGGGGTGCGAAGGAAAACTTGTGAATGAAATCTTCACATGAAAGGTGTATTGCAGGAACATACAACCAAGTTAACTGAGAACTACCCGTGCCTCCGGTTAAGATTGCGGGTCTTTTTGTAAAGAAAGAAACTCCAACTTCTGGGCTCGAAGGGGGTGACAAGGGAATAACTTCCTTATTTCTCCAGTGTTTGGGAATTGAAACAATGTCTTACATCGTCAACAAAGTTTGATTGAAAGCATACTGACAGTAGTTATGGGTATAATGTTTTCATCATCCTCCCTCCAATCTTTGCATATCAAAAATTTGAACAAGGAGTAAATATTTGAATGATAAAACGTAGAAGTGCAGATAATAGACAAAATGAATTGAAATCAAAAGTTGCAATGCTCATTTCATTGGTATGAAAGTACAAACACTAATTAAAAGCAAACAGCTTAAACAAAATAAGGAAAGTGCAAACAACGAGAAACAAAACGCCTAGTGACTAAATCGGTACAAAGATGAATTGTCCTGTCTGAAACATTGGCATTTAGGAAAATAATCCGCTGGGGTTAGGCCAAAGCTTCACTTTTGATGCACTGGCAAAGGATTTGTCTGGACGTTCGGATGACTATCCTCAAAATCAAGTATTCCAGCTCTAACCAACTCACGCACTCTAGCATTCAGTGCAAAACAATGCTCCAAGTCGTGGCTTAGGGTACCCTCATGAAAAGCGCACTGGAGATCAACCCTAAATCCAGCTGGAGGAGGATTATGAGGAGGTGGTAAAGCCCTTGTAGTGATCAGCCCTTGTCGAACTAGGTCAGGATATAGTTCTGTGTAAGTCATGGAAATAGGATCAAATTGATTCCTATTTCGATAATGGTTCTGTCTAACAACGGGACACTGAGGAGTCTGAGTTGGTTGTGGAGCAGCAACAACATGATGATCAACATATTGAGGTCCATGGCAAGGCCTTCTTGCTTCAGTCATGATAACATTGGTCTGATCCTCTTTCCTCTTCTGAAAATTTCCATAGGATTTCTTTGCCCCACTAGAAGATTCGACAGCTTTGGATACCTTACCATTTTTCAAACCCTCTTCTAACCTTTGGCCAATAGTCACCAGATCTGTAAAGCTTGAAGAGACACTCTCAATCATCTTTTCCCAATAGAAAAGAGACAAAGTATCCATGAACATTCATGTTAGCTCCTTCTCTGCTATAGGGGGTTCAACTTGGGAAGCTAACTCCCTCCAACGCTGAGCGTATTCCTTGAATGCCTCTCTTTCACCATGAGACATACTTTGAAGTTGACGGCGATCAGGAGTCATGTCCAAGTTGTATTTGTATTGCTTCATAAAAGCGTTGGCGAGATCCTGAAAGCAGTGGACGTTGTTCTTCTCTAAGTTCATATACCAATTGAGAGAAGCACCACTCAAACTGTCCTGAAAGCAATGGATGAGCAGCTTCTGATTGTGGGTGTAAGTTACCATCCTTCGGATGTACATGACTAGATGGGCTCTTGGACATGAGTGACCTTTATACTTCATAAACTCAGGAGTCTTGAATTTGGCAGGCAAAACAAGACCAGAAACTAGACACATATTGTCTACATCTACGTTGAAGAAATCAGTACCCTCGACAGCTTGGAGTCTCTTATTTATGATCTAAAACTGTTCACAGGTAATCTCAGGCTCAACAAAATCTTCATGGTCTTCCCCTTGAACACCGGCAGCATTGTACTCATAGGGAGGGTTCTCAAAGGGAGCTTGGACAGTCTGGTTAACAGTGTGGACCACAGGTCCGGGCTAGGCAAGGACGGGAGCTTGAAAAACCGGTCTGACAGTCTGACCAAGCATAGCAGCAGATGCAAGAGGTGGAGAGTAGTTAGGAGGTAAACCAAACTCTGGCCAAGTAGAGGGTGGCATTTGAATAGGAGGTGGATCAGCACTTGAATTTTCCTGAATGGCGGTCCTCTACGGTGGCTCTCCTCTGGTAATCAGTACTTGAAGCATCTCAGTGAGTTTGGTCATGCCTGATTTCAACTCATCGATCTCTGTTCAGATTTCCGCATTATATGTCTCTTGTTCTGACATCTAGAGTCTATAGTTAGCTCTAGTCTGATATCTGTGTCGAAGAATCAACTTGACGACTCAAAGAGACACTGAAAGATAAAGACAACTGGACATGAGTTACCGAACAAACATATGATATGCAAAACATGATGCTACAATGCAGAATGCGGATAAAAGATTTCATGGAATTCAAATAGTTACGAACATCGCAGAATACGAATGCTTTATTTATTATTTTTGAAAATAGATTACAAGTGAATATTCTTAAAAGAGAATCTTGACATAATAGCTAAATAAAAGCTAATAAGACCCTAAGGAAGCTTCATGTTCGGGTGAATATTCTTAAAAGAGAATCTTGACATAATAGCTAAATAAAAGCTAATAAGACCCTAAGAAAGCTTCATGTTCTGCTCCTTGCTCTGCTCTTCTAGTTGGACCTTTTCGAGAATGAGTCTATCTTCAAAAAATAGATTGAAGGTCAGAGGAAAATTAACCCTCCATTAAAACCAAACAAAGGTACGCTGGAAAAGTCTC
Organism: Lathyrus sativus; assembly: GCA_963859935.3. NCBI lineage: Eukaryota > Viridiplantae > Streptophyta > Magnoliopsida > Fabales > Fabaceae > Lathyrus > Lathyrus sativus. The sequence goes on from OZ012739.1 coordinate 570,101,909, forward strand.
CACAAGTGTTGGTGATTAATGTCCTGTCATGCGCACGGTAACCCAAAAGTTCTACCTTTGGTGATCATAATGCCCTTGATGTCAGATAGCCTCAAACATAAGGGTCTAGCAATGTCTTGCTCTTTTAGGGTCCTTCGTCCACTTGAAATATTTTTGGAGCAAGCTAAATACAACATAAATTCATTAGTGTTCTTTGAGTTTTAACGTATTTTCTGTCTTGAATTGAGACACCATCCTATCCAATCCCCACCCTAAATCCCTTTCTATGAACAGAAAAAGTAAAATCTAACAGCAAATAACTAGCCAAATCCAATAAAATCAAATAATCAGCTAGTAACAATACTAAGCAAACTAACTGTGAATATTAAGAAACAAGCTTCACAAGTTTCAAAATTCAATTAAAAGAACGAAGAAAAGAATCTCGGTTTAATAGTTTATTACCACAAATACTGTCTTCCTTCCAACGTAAAGATTCTTACTTCCTTTCTATGAGGCCCAAATATAATGTTGAAAACATGGTGTACAGAAATGGAAAAAGAACTTGTATAGAAAACTAAACAAAAATATACAGGGCAAAGAATCAATCAACAAATAAAGGGCTCGGACAATCACGATGAGCTATCTGAGTCAGAGGCAGGTTTATGATTGTCAAGTGTCGACAACCCTGATGGCTGATCAATTCCCTTCCGAGAAGCTTCCCAAAGTTGCTGTTCTATACCCAGCTTCCTCAACTCCAACAAATCTCGCTCAACTAGAAGGAAGCAGAGTGAACAAATGAGTTCATATACAAAACATCCATTTACATCAAAGCAATATATGCTAAACATTTGAGCTGATTACTACACAATTCTCTCTTTGAATTCCCCACATTTGCCTACCCAACAATAATATTACAGATTCATAACATATGTTACTTATATATTTTCTGAATTGAGGCTTATTGCAAATGTTGCAGATTCAGATGATAAAATGAGAAAACCTGACCGATTTGGGACTCGCAAACCAAACCAGGCACACAGAATACAACTGGATATGGACTTACAAATAGTCACCCATTTGACAGCCCAAACTGAGACATTTTTTTGTTTTTGTTTAGATGTACCATTAGTGTTACTAATTCCCGTGATTGTCAAAAAATCTAAAATCCAAAATAGAAACCAAAAATTAAATACTAATTCCTAATGTATGAAATGAACCTAATGAAATGGGGATACTATAAGTCATTTTGCCAAAAAATATAGTCCTAAATTATAAGTTATTTTACAATTCCAACGCACACTAATGACATTTTCCCCAATATACCCTCTATCATTATTTTTTTTTTACAATTCTTTAATTCCTCTTTCATCTATAATAAATAAATGAAAGACAATATTGTAAAGTCATGCACAATTTTTGTTTCTTTGATTATGTTTCTTAATTCGTGTGAAATTTCCAAAACATCCTATAATTTGGGACGGAGTGAGTACTTTGTTGTTTCAATTGATAGCTAAATATCTAGATATTCAGTATATTTTAGCTGCCTTGTATTAAATAATTAAATGCTAGTTGCATCGAACAGGAATTCATATTCGTGCATAGCCAGTGCGAATGAACAATACAGAAACTCTATCATGCTACATTAATCTTCTAAATACTTTTATAATGAAAAACAAAAACCATTTAAACTAAAAAAGATAATTAGAATAATTCAAAGTTCTTGATATCCACACATAGAAGAAGTCGTTGCAACATTTGCTGCTCATTGTCAAACTCGGAGATGGTCAATACAATTAGGAGTACTTCAAGTTTAGATCAAATCAAGCCTAAAAATGAGGTTGTTTGACTAATATTTTCATCTGACCTGTTTTTTTCTTGGTGAACTTCGCCTGACCTATTATCCAGAATAACTTTCTAAAATGACATCATAATCAAAAACTATACCAATCAGCACACAACTCAAAAACTATGTATATACTAATTTGTTTGCACCCAGGAGTTTCAAAGACTGTTCACTATTAAGCTTAAGAACATATTCATACTCTTCAAAACCAGAAAAGATGATAAAAATGATGAGCTTACCATCAACAGCATCATGTGAAGTTGGTGCCTGTCCGTTGCGGGCAATCCAAAACTGAAGCCTGTCTTCTGCAATATCTTCTTCCACACCATGAAATAAAGCTCTTCTCCAGAAATAAATTAACCAAGCCTGCAAATATTTGTATTTATGATTGGGTCATCCAAAAGCCATGGTTATATAGGAGTGTTCACTCAATATTTCATCTCAAGGATTGCAATTATTGACTCAGTTTCCTAAGACATAAATCTGACTTCATCAGAAGGATATTCAACAAAAAACATACATTTCTATAAAGATAACTGATTGCTGATTCTAAAGAAGACACTTACACATGCCACAAGACTAATGCTATTAGAAATGAAAATTCTGTAACATCATTTGAAGGACAGGTATTACAATTTCATAGAGCTAAAAGCCAAGAACGTAGAGTGCAAAATTTCAGAAGCAACCAACCTCTTTGAAAAGAACGTCTTCGGCTTCCTCTTCACTTAATTCTGGAGGAAAAAGATAACAGAATATTAACATAGTATCATCAGGTAATCTTCCATACACATTACCATTCACAAATGAAGAATGGCTAAATGCAGACGTGTCTAGTCTATATAATACAAAAGCAAAGATACACTAGTAGCTAGTAAATCCTAATTTCCTCACCAATCCAAAAGAAGAAGAATATAGATAAGTGATTGAAAAGTATATCAGCAATATTGTACTAGTTTAAGGCAAACAGAAAAGTTTTGAATAACAGACAGATAACCTAGACACTTGTAACATTTCCCATAGGTTTGTATATCTACAAATTTAACACCAGTGGCAGTACCACTAAAGCACGCCAAATCAAACACAAACAAAAGCAGAAAGCTTATTCCATACCGAAATTTAAAAAATAGCTAAATATCAAATCAAACTAAAAATAAAAGCTGACAACATAACACTTACCAAATGCTTCCAAATATTTGGCATCACCAGGTGATTTGGAATCTGAAAATAAAATTAAAACAAATAAAATATAATTCAAATCATCTTCTACAAAACCATTATGCTTTGGAACGGTAACATAACAAATGAAGTTAAGAAAATTAATCCAAAATAAGCACATGAATAAAAACAAACCAGAACATAACTCATTACTAAAATTCAAAAAGATCACACACATATGACAAACTGGTACGCTTTAACACAGCATCAATCCAACAAAAACTGAATTATAAGAGGAAAGGAAATGATTAAGTTAATATAGTAAGAAGTGTACCAACTGCAGGTGGAATATAGATAGACGTCGATCAAATGAAAGAGTCAAGAATTACCAAATTGATTAACCAGAAGAGAAGTCGAAAAATTAGATTTGAGGAAGACGTAATCAACGTACCTAAAACAGACTGCCGAATCAAATTTGGGCGTCTGTGTTGGGCTAATGCAAGTACAACGGCATCCTCAACCTAAATAATAAAAAAATTTCTTAATATTGATAGGAGCTGAAATTCTATAATAGATAAGCATGTGTTGTGGAGACCAGCTCCTTACAATCAGAGGTATCCCTCTGTACAGAACACAATCAGCAAAACAAACATAGCATTAACTTCAATAATATTCATTAAGAACCTTCAAAGAAGCAAGTTCCCTCAAACCCATCTCAACTGAAAGCATACTCTCTATGTTTCCTTCCCCAGCAAGATCATTCACGTCACGAACAATTTTGCTTCTATCTGAACCATCGGCACCTAGTCCATGCTGTTTAATTAGATATCTATATAACTAATTTAAGAGAGAAATTATTCAAACTAAAGTTTAGAGTATCAACTCATGCTTACTTTTGTTCCAAGATTCCTCCTTAGCCTTTTGTCCAGCTGAGGTGACAAGTTCAAAAGGAAGAGGAGCTAAAGCAGACCAATGTTCATGCTTGGACTGTGCTATATCTGCACATATGCCTTAAAAGCATGGAAATAACACACCACAGGAATTATAAGCACTCATTTGAAAACGGTAATGGATGAACAGACCAATGCAAAATATGCTTCTCATATCTTTGTAAGCCGTGTATTTTCAGATCAAAGGAAAATAATTTTAAGATTGAGATATTCTTTTTCTGCAGAAAGTAGGGAGCACAGGCAATTTTGTTACCATGTTTTACAGAAAGACCCCAGTAGCGGGCAAGCCAACATCTCTTTAGGACCACTTCCTCCTGAAATATAAAAAGATGAATTGAGACAGAAGGAAAAAGTAATAAATGTTAATTTTCATTTTAAAGAAAAATACAAACCATTTCTTCTTGGGTCAAAATCATTCTCTCTGTCATTGTTCGAAGAGCCTTTGCTTCAGCTTCAGCTTCTTGCCGTTGTTCCTCTGCTGCTGCAGCGTCATCTTTTAGGTTCTGAACAAAGAAATAGAAGCTATAACTTGTACAGAATAATGATCAGACCAGGTATGAGGTACAACAAAAAAAATGAAAAGAAATTCACGCTTCCTTCAAACTACCTGAAGTTCGACACGAAGGGCTGTGAGATCCTCATCCCTTTCACTCCGTGTTTGTTTTGCAGCCAACAGAGCAGCCTGTGACAAAAATATTGAGTACTCCAAGGATATTCTTTGAGTGAACACACAATTTAAAGAATAAAACTGCAACTGGAAACAGAGCTTTAGATACAAAAGCATCAAGAATATACAACGAGCTCCAAAACCGCCTACGGATCATATTCCTTTACACAAATATGCACACATGCATCCTTCTTAATAATACTGAATTAAAACTTGAAGAGCTGGTATAGTGCTTATCAAGCAAGAGTGATCAAACACTTAAACTTTTTATCATCAATAATTTAGTACTTTTTGCCACATCTTAAACCCATTATTTCTGCATACCTCTCTTTGACGCAAAGCAGCTTCTTTCCTGCAAATATACCAAATAAAAAGCATGACCTAAAAAATAAACAAAATAAATAGCTTCAGATCCTACTAGCATAAAAGTGAATTTAAAGCTAGGTTACCTGCTCAGCAGTTTGGCTTCCAGGGATACACCTTCTCCAAGAGAAGCAACCTGCCAAAACCAAAATGATCAAGGATACAGATATCAGCAAACATAGCATGCACAGTGAAAGCTATGAAAATGAAGCAACTTTAATATATTAAAGCAGACCTTACTTCATACGTTTACAAACAGAGGATAACAAAAGCATAGTGGTTATGCAAAATATGGCATTTAAGCTATGGTATTAAACCACTTATGTTAGATTTCTGTTAGGAACCAGAAAACAGAGCTTACAAGGGATTCAACTTACAACTGCGAGACGTAGTTAACTTTTGATTGTTCCAGCATATGACCACATCTCTACAGTACCCACTATGTGATTTCTAACTTCCTAACCGACAAACCACCTATAGTTTATTCTATCTTGTATACACCTTCCAGACCCTAAATTTCTGCTCAGTCTTATGCCTAACAGTTTCAATGTTACTAGGAAGCAAAAACATTCACCTGTTTCTCGAGTTCCCGGGATCTGATCTCCACTTCTTGGCGTTTTTCCTCAGCTTGTTTTAGCTGGAGCATAATTAGGTGTTGACAGTCAACATCATATAACACGGACAAAAACTGATTTTGTTTGGGTGTGAGTAAGCATACCTTTTCAAATAAAGCATCATTCTCTTCTTGTAGCATATCAAGCTGTGATATCAATAAGAATCAGCTTTAAAATCCATAATTTAAGAATAGCAATACAAAATCTACTAGAACTAACATAACCAACTATAAGGATTATCGGATTTAAGTTTTTGGAGACAAATTGATGCATGTTATACTTCATCACGGAGTGCAGAAGCTTCACGCTGATCTCCTGTGTCTTTAGAGTTAAGTTGCCTTATAGTGATGTCTTGTGGAAACCTGAAATCGTCAACTAATGATTAAAACTAAAGATTTAGAAAAGAAAAAATATTACCTAATGGCCAACAAACTACTGTAGTGCAGTCTACATACATACAAAAAATATATAGAAAGGTAGATAGACATATGACATTCATAAACAAAATAAAGATTTAGCTCATTCATACATAAAAAAGAATCAATTGCATGCATGTGCAAAAGTAATGTATGGCCTAATCAAGACTAGATCTCATGCATTCAACCTCCTAATGAAGCTTTTTAAAAATATTGAGCAAGATGGTAAGATATTATACCTCTAATATTTGTCCAAAACAAACAAAATAATAGGAGAAACACACTAACTTTAACTGAGGGCTTGGCATAGACGGCATGTCAATCCACTTTATTATTTATGTAAAATATTTAGAGAACATAGTATTTTCGAGACTTCAAATATCCATTACAACAGCCTCCATTCTTTTAGATTTTGTTTGGGAGTTAGGAGGGGGGAGGTAGGACTTTGAGGTAAAGGATAGAGGAAAGGGAAGCATCAGGGGTAATGGCCCTCCCACCACCCCCACACCTTGTATGAGGATTGAGGAGTTTACATTTATCCATATAACTAATAACTATAACCCTCCAATATGAGGGAACTCAAACAATGTATTTGGGGAGGGTTTAGAGGGCTTTGAAAGGTTTAGGAAAATTCTCCAGATCCTTTTCCTTTTTTTATAACATCTCAAACTAAAAAATTATTAATAAGCATTATTCTTCTCTCCCCTCCAAAAATATATTTTTCCAAACAAGGTGAGAAATGTTTCTCTCTTTCTCTCTTTCCCTCTTTCCCTCCCCTCCTACCTCCCAAACAAAGCCTAAGGGTGCTATTTGAACTATTCAAAGATTGTACAGCAAAACCTTACAAAAGCCATATATGTTTTGTTATTATTATTATAGAAGTTTCAGTTTCAGGTTGTTCACTTGTTAGAGGGGCCTGGGGTCTTTAGGGCAAGAAGCCAAGGATGTAGTTTAACAAGTGTTTTGCATGCTATGTCTAGGTCTTTAAACTAATCAAGAATCAGCTATACCGTATTATTGGCACAACCTCAAAGTGCTACAAAACACAAACTTGCTGAAAAGATACCATTTAAGGTGGTAAAAGAACTGCACAATACCTTTTTTCTCTATTCCTATTAGTAGGAGGATCAATTGGGGGTACAGGCATAGGTGTTCGGATAGTTGATTTGGGAGGTGGCACCACCTGTGCTGAACGAACTGAAACTGCTGGTCTTCCAGCAGATGATGAACGCACCGATTGAGTATGCTCTACAAAGTTCCGACCTAACTAATAAAAACATCAAAATCATATTAGCTCAACAAGAACTTTGCAACATCTAGAAAATCAATCCATGACTCAGATCAGATCTAACTCAATCACTATTGATAGCATGAAATTAACAACCGCGAATCAACAAAACACCACTAAGTTTAAAATCATATCCGAATACTGATCATTATTTGATTTTTTACGAGTCAATAAACTAATCCGTGCAAATAATAACGTAATTGAATCGGAACATACATGCATAAGGAGCAAGAGCAGTGAGAATTACCGCAGGAGAAGGAGATCTGTTCGGCCTCGCGATCGAAATTGGAGGGATGACGTTAGCATTAGCAGTAGAACTCCTGTTGCTGGAGAAGGAAGAGTGAGCAGACGCCGGTGGAACACTGAAACCGAACTCGAGATCGTCGTCCTCATCCTCATCGTCGTCAACAGTTCGAGTCGCCATGGCGCGAGCAAGGCGCTGCGCGGCGGCTTTGGCAGCCACGTTTTGGGTGCGTTTGATGGTGGAGATGCCGGTAGAAGTAGGACCAAGCCGTGACTGATGATGAGCCGGCGACATCACCGGCGATGATGAGCCGGTGCTGCTGGAATTCTCGCTCCACTGCCGCGTGTATACTGGACTATCGGTTCTCCTCCGGTCCATGATTGTAAGCAATCTATACAGAAGACTTTACGGTGACTATGCTAGATTTTCTTGAGAAAATCGGAGGAAAATTGCGTAGGTGGAATCGGAAAGTTTATTCCGTTCGAATCGTGCGCTGGAATGTAGGATAAAACGACGCCGCTTCTTTGTAATGTGCTCGCGGGAGAGAAGACTAAAGTCTACGCTTGAGATATACCAATATGTGTATTTTTAAGAGGTGAGTAATGGTATTTAGTACTAAACAATTTGATAAAGAAATATAAGAATGTAAATTTAGTCTTATTTAAAATTAAGAATCGATGAGTAATGTGTATTTTAAAGAGGTGAGTAATCTTGTTTAGTACTAAATTTATCCTTACTTATACTAAATATTTTTGGTCTTTTATTTTATCTGATTTATGAAATTAATTTCTTTAATTTTAAATTTAAATAATTTTATATTTTTATCATACTTTTATATTTAAAATTAATGGTGTTTTTTTTTAAATAATAATTTTTTTATAAAATATGACAAATCATAGTATTATAAAATTTTATAAATAAAAATATGAATTAAAAAAAGTAAAATATAATGTTGTGAATCAAATAAAATTAAATTAGTCAAATATTACTTTAATAAAACATAGTTTATCTTTTGTATAACAAAATTTAGATATAAAGACTTTTCAAAGATCAGTTAAAATGAGTTTTTCAAAGCATGTAAAATATCTTCGATAATATTAAACATTTTTTTATTACTCGAGTCATTTTCTATCAAAAATATATCTATTAAGCTAAAAGTAATAAAAAATACAAAAAATATATGTAACAGGAAAACAACATCAGTTTTATTATTTAAACTTTTGTATTTAGCTTTAATTTTAAGGTAGTTTCTTATACAATAATAAATTAGGTCAAATTAAAATTATTTTTACTATAAATATTATTTAATAATTTGTTATGAATTAAAAATAATACATAATATTTAATAAAAAGTGTTAATTTTATCATTTTTTATTAACTTTATTATTTAAAGTATGTTTTATATATATATATATATATATATATATATATATATATATATATATATATATATATATATATATATATATATATATATATATATATATATATATATATATATATATATATATATATATATATATATATATATATATATATATATATATATATATATATATATATATATTCGTCTGTGAGAATGTGCAAGTGGTCTTTAATCCAGAGTCTCATCATTTTTTTTCATTAAGCTATGGCAAAAAGGGCCACCAAATAGATATTTCACAAGTAATTTACAGGTAAGTATGAACTCTTAAAAAAAATTCATAATTTAACTAAAGATAATTTTAAATTTTTACACAAAACTTCTCAAAAGATTAAAATAATTATATATATATATATATATATATATATATATATATATATATATATATATATATATATATATATATATATATATATATATATATATATATATATATATATATATATATATATATATATATATATATATATATATATATATATTTATTCCTAACTTAAAATCTAAACCTCTATAATCTTTTAATTCTTAACTCAACTCTTTCAAATCAATTAAATATATTTCTAACCCTCTTATCAATATTAAATATTGATTTTCAGAACTTCTCTTTTTATATTTTTAAAAATTCTCATTTTTGTCTTTTTATTAAACATTTTGTTAAACAATGACATCAAAAGATAATAAAGTATTATTCGTCTTATAAAAAACTGATAATAAATTATTATAAAAAATATTAATGTTTATTATTTTTCTGTCTCTTCCAACTAGACTAATATTTATATTTCACTTTTGACCAGTTTGATTAAAATTATAACACACGAGAAGTAAATGGACATCTATCATTGTATTGTACCAAATGATTACTTTTAAGCGATGAAAACAAGACTCCCTCCACTTCCTCTTGACCAGTTAATAAGCACCAAACTCATGACAATTTTCAACTTGCCACAATTATGTTTGTGGCCTACTTAAAGTAACCAAAGTTGATCAAATAGAATTTAACAACCATAAACCACAAATCACACAATAATCTAATTTTGTGCTTCATTCTAGCTCAAATTGAAAATGCTTGCTAGAAATCAAATCAGTTACAAAAGATTTTTTAAAAATAATATTTTTTTTTGTCATACAAACTTATTGTTTAATAACTACGATTCTACATGTTAAAGAATGAGAGAAACGTGAAGTGATTGAGAAAAATGTTGATGTTGTACTATAAGAAAATTTACATAGTATCACTTTTTTTTTATTGAAAAGAGGGTCTAAACTCAAAGAAAAAAGATTATATTGGTATTGATCTGACCTGATCAGAAGGGGATCGTTGGCTGTCACGCATCTTCAACTTGCTGCTCGTTAGCCGGTGTTGAAGAAGAGGAGGGGGTGTACCTGCAAAACACTCCGATGCTAAAGTAAGTGTATGGGCAGAGTGATCACAAGTACAAAAAAGGGGTAAGAATTGAATTACCTGACCCTCTTGTGAAAGAGGGTATTTATAGAGAGACCCCAGCGCTGGGCCAACGGTCACTTGTGTTGGGCTGGATTGCCAGACCCAACCCAAGTGACTGCTAGGGCTTACGTGGCGTAGTGAAGACCAGGACGTGGTCTTCACCCTAATTCAACTGTCATGTGATCTCCGGAAAGTGGGTTTGACCTGCTCTTTCGTAGGTGGGCAGTTGATCGGTGACGTATCCCCACAGAGGGGAGCACGTGGAGAATGTGTGAAGGACACGTTGTCCTGCCCGACAAGGGAGCAGGCTCTACCCGCGGAGGGGTAGGTTCTGCTCGACGGGGGAGTCTTGTGCTCGACACAGATGAGGAAGGTTCTGCCCGCGGAGGGACATTATTTGCCCGCTGGGGACTCTGTGCTCGACAGCTGTGGCCCAAGCTGGATTGGGCTTGGCAGAATATTATTGGGTTGGGCCTATCCGGTCAAGCCGGGGCCCAGGCCAGAACAGGAGCCCCCTAAGTCGTAGCTCCGAGGGAGGGAGTGAGGACTTGCTGACGTTATGCCGGGGAGGAGAGATTAACATGAGGAGAAACCCTCCAGCTCGCGTTCCGCAGGGACGTGAGTGCGTGAGTCCTTTCTCGTCGCCGGGTGCTTAGGGTTGAGGACACATGTTGGCGGGGAGATGTGAGGGGACGCGGCTGTTAGCCTCCGCCATGTGTCATGCGCCGGGTGGCTGCTAGGGTGGCTACCCTAGGGTACTCGAGTGCCTAGCGATGCTTCGAGTCCCGTGCTGGGGTATAAGTAAGCGAGCCCCCGCTCATTCTCCACTTTTCGCCTTCTTGCTCTCAAACTCTCTGATCTTCCGTCTTCGCTACCGTCTGACATCTTCGTCGCAGTAGTCGTCTCGTACTCCGCCGCAGATCGAAAAATAGTAAGTTTTTCTTCTCCTTTCTTTTGTTTCTCCCGTTCGTTTTAGGACCGTGGTCGGGGCATGTTGAATGCCCCGAGGAGAGGTGTGGATCTTTGCCGCTGTAGGGGGGCTTTCTAGGATTTTACCGTGAGCGTTCCGAGGAGAAACACCTATTCCGATGAATGCCCCGGGGACAGATGCTTGCTCCGATGAACGCCCCGGGGAGAGACGATTATTCTGATGAATGCCCCAGGGAGAGACGCTTATTCTGATGAACGCCTCGGGGAGAGCGTGTAGATTAGATTAGGTAGGCATCCCAGGGGGATGGTAGGATTCGGGTAGAGTCACCGAGGACGATGCTCAGTTTGTCCTCGTCGCCCTTTCACTTGACTTGCGGTGGAAGGGTGAATTTGATCTTTGTCATCGAATTCACCGTTACCTTCTGCTTTTCAGGTGTTAATGACTACGTTGGTCCCGGGGACAATGGTTGAGGACAACGAACCGGACGTTCCATGTAACGCCCATTTTAATTATTTAAGTTTTTCCCGTGTTATTTTATTATCGGCATGCCTTGTGTGGGAATTGTGGAAGATATAAGGAACATAGTATTAATATTATATAATTGATAATGATAATAATGGATAATTAATATTAATGTTGATATTAGCATTATTATTATTATTATTAATATTAATATTAATATTATGAAGTTTTGTTAATTGGAATTGTTTTGGATTAAAAAGGAGAAATGAGGATTAATATTATTATTGGAATTAAAAAGAGAATTTTGGGGTATTAGGGGCAGAAGTGCCATTTTGGAAGAATAGAGGAAGAGAAGAACACGAGCGTGAAGGAGAAGAACTCGGTTAAGCTAGCAAGAGTGAGAACAAGGTCTGAAGCAAGAGCAAGCAAGAGGAAGCTAAGCTATCAGATTTTGGAAGCTCTTGGGCAATCGAAGTTGCATTTGAGGTAAGGGGGAAAAATCAGTTAAAATTGGTATAACGCATGAATATTAGGTAGAAGGGGATTTCCCTTAACCCCATGAGTTTGACTATTATGTTTTACTTGATATTCTGAATCTGAGTTCGATGCTGATATGTTGAATCCATTGCATGTGTTGTTTGGTGATTTAGGGTTTCCGGGTAGTTTGAAGTTTTATGCCGAAGTTGATTAAATGAGTGGAGTTGACATTTAATCGGGCTAAATCGAGGATAGATGTTGTGGTTGGATTGTGGAATATTGGTCTGGTATGATGAGAATTGGTTTGAGTAGAATCGGTTGAGTTCGAAGTGCTTTTGCCGACTATGAGCAGTTTTATTTTTCTGAAACCGCAGACGTTCGCCAGCTGCTTCGCTGAGCGAGCGAGTAGCGAATCTTCACTGGGGATTCGCTGGGCGAACTGGGTAGCGAGTGCTTCCAGTAGCCACTGTTTGGCTTCTCTAGGGAGTTCGCTGAGCGAGCAAGTAGCGAGCATTCGCTGATGCTTCGCCTAGCGAGTGAGCCAGCGAGCATGACAGTGTTTTGTATTTTTGTGTTGTGTTGTTCTGTACTCTTGTGCTGATTGGACCCTTGTTGGTCGTGATTGATTTTGAGATTGATGTTGAATTAGAGAGAGTGTATGTGTGGTGTTGGAATGTAATTTCCGTGTTAATCGGTTGATGTGGTATTCCGATTGGTATATGACATGATACATGTATGTGGTGTTGTGTGGAATATATGCATATAATTATATATATATATATATATATGATGTATGATGATGGATTAGTAGGATCGTGTGCACCGTGGGTGCTTGTATTTGCTGTGTGCATTGGTGTCTTGCATAGCATGTGGACGGGTTGAATCATGTCTCGGATGGAGCGTAAGTGATTCACTCGTGCTCCAAATGGGGAGCGTAGTAGGGATAGATCGTGTCTCGGATGGAGCGTAAGTGATCTATCCTGAAATTGATTATATTGGCTCAAGAGGAGCGTGGTAGGGATAGATAGTGTCTCGGATGGAGCGTAAGCGATCTATCCTGAAATTGATTATATGGGCTCAAGAGGAGCGTGGTAGGGATAGATCATGTCTCGGATGGAGCGTAAGTGATCTATCCTGAGTTTGAGTCGGTACCGCATATCATTGTGTCGAGTTGCATATGTTGCATTGTTGGTGTGTTGTGTTGGCATGTGACAGTAGGTCTGGATTGATGCATGATGAGTGATGTTTATGTGTTGTCTGCCTTTTATTCATGCACATTATTACCGTTATAATTTTGTCGTGATTTCTCACCCCTTGTTGTTGTTGTTGTGGTCTGTGCTTCTTTTGAAGTGCAGACAATCTGGGTGCGTAGCTAGCTTGGATTGTGACGAGTCGAGTCGTAGGGATGCTCTAATACGTAACACGGGGTTTTGGGGAGTTGTTTATTTGTTTGATGATTTTGTTTGTACTCCGTGTCGTATCACGTTTGATGGATTCATTGATGATGTTTGTATATTTTGACAGATGGCCGAACATGATGTATGAGATGATGTACATATATGTATATATGTTGTGACAATTTTCTTTTCTGCTGCTTATTTTGAAATCTTTTAATGAAATGCTTTGTGGAAATTTTTGTGAAAAGTAATATCCCACTTTTGGAAGAGAAACTCTGATATTTTAATTAATTTATTCGCATTTTATTTAAGTTGGGAAGTGGGGTGTTACATTCCATACTTCGACGAGCGCGCTCTTTCCCTCGAGGAGTGGGTGGTCGAGGAGCCTTTGTCCACGCCTTCTTGTTTCTCTTCTGACCCGACGGGAGTCTATGCCACCGTGGAGGACCGGAGAGAAGGTGACCCCCAGAATTGGCAAGTTTATCGTCCTCGGGAGGGTCACCTGTTGCAGTGGAAATGGGATATCAAACTATTAATTAGCTTGAATCACATTTCTTAATTCACAACCGCTCTTTTATTTATCCGAAGGAAAAGGTCAAAAGAGGGAAAACCTATTTTTGCATCGTAAACACAATGCGGGGAGAGACCTAGGTAAGGGGTTGGTTAAACTTATGGAAGGTACTAGCACCATAAACTTATGTAGTACTCTACAGGAACCTTTTGTTTAATGTATGATTTTTTTATTTTATTATCTGCTTGATGTATATATACTGAGCTAAGGGATAGAGTGACCTAAAATAGACTTAAGGGTTAGTCCTAAGTTTACTCGGCAAGACGTCGCATCTTATGCCTATATATCTTGATGGGAATGGAATCAGAGTAATTGTAGTTCCCCTCGAAAGGGAGGTTAGAAACTTCTTGAATGTGGTCAAGGTTTCAATGGGGTATAAACGTATCTTAAGGACGCGCTTACATGGAGTTCGGAAACTCCAATCTCTACGTTGAAATTGTTAATTAAATTGAGTTTAGGGATTCCACGGCAGGAAACCCTAAACAGAGTACGACGACTCTTTGTCCTAATGCTAGGGTAAAGTGTATTTTCGTCCACGGCGGGACACCTAGACTATTAGAGTTGAAATGGTCAAAGGTAAGGCCATTGACTCGGCGGTCAACTGTTAAACCTAATTCCTTCGGAAGGTCTTACGATAAAAAAATATGCAGACAATGAAAATTAATATACGGCAGAATTAAAGTACGAAAATAAGAAAGCAGTAAAGCAAAAGCATCGCGACGATCACTCGCGTAAATTACAAATCCCAAAAAAAATGCGAAAATAAAAAGTTGCGATCATCGCCTCGCATAAATTACATCCATGAAACCAAAACAGTACGACTAAATGAAACGATAATAAGCTGAAACAAACAAATTAATTGGGGGTTAGACGGAAATTGAACGGCTAGATCAAGAACTTTATTTTTTGAATTTTTATTAAAACAATTAATTTTAACTTTTGAATTATAAAAAAATTACTAACTATAAGTTATAAAAAAAATTTACTAACTATAAGTTATATATGAAAAAAAAATTTACAAACTAGAAGTTATTAAAATGTTTTTACCTAATAGTTATCAGAAAAATATAGTTACAAGTTATTAAAAAACTAATTACAAGTTATAAAAAAATGGATTTTTAATTATAAGTTTTATATTTTTATTTTTTAAAAAAAAGGTTTTGGTTAATTTTAAATAAAAATGGTTTTAATTTCTGAAGCGATTTTAAATTTTAAGTTTTCAAGATGAGTTTTAATTTTTAAAAAAAAATTAGTTTAGAAAAGTTTTAAGTTTTTTTTTAATTAAATTTTAATAAAAGGAGTTTTACATTAAGTTTAAATAATTTTTTTTGATTCAAGTTAAGCTTTACTAAAAAATTAAGTTTTAATAAAGAATTTGATTTACAATGGGTGGTGACGGTGATGAAAGAGGTAGCTTCCTTCTTGAACTTCTTCCTTTGATCTGAGGATTTTCTGATGATTCTCCCTTTTCTCCTCTTCTGATGAGGACGATGATGACGCTTCAATTGGGGTTTTGCGCCGTTTTGGGTTCTTCAAGCTTAGGGTTCTCTGATGAAACCTCTTTGATTTTATATCCCGTTTTCCTTTGTTGATTTGTGGGCTTTTTTTATTTGTTTACGATTGCGCTTTTGCTGTTGGCTTTACACGATTTTTCGGAGATACTCATGGATGGTTTGCGAACTTGTTTGATGACTAGTTTGTTAAATTGTTCGTTGCAAAAATGTTACCGTTAACCTGTTTGACCCGTTGAATTTTGGGAAGATTTCTGGGAAATGAGTTAAGGCCTCGTTTGGGCAAAACCATTTTTCAGAAGAAAAAAGTGCTTTTTCTAAAAGCACTTTTTCAAAATCACTTTTTTTGCCCATCACTTCAAAAAAAATCACTTCTCTCTCTCTCTCTCTCTCTCTCTCTCTCTCTCTCTCTCTCTCTCTCTCTCTCTCTCTCTCTCTCTCTCTCTCTCTCTCTCTCTCTCTCTCTCTCTCTTAAAAAAGAACAGATGTTGCCATGATTAGCCGAGGTCGAAAAAATAAGTCGGGAGTTGGCTTCGACTTCGTCGTTACCCTCCCAACGTACCCGATGATAACATTAAGCTGAGGGTATCGGGACAAAAATCTAACCGATAAAACTTGTTTATTTACCGTTGATTTTGCAGGTTCGGAGAAGTTGATCGGAAACTTGAAGAAATCGAAGAAATTGGAAGAAGTTCTTTTAGGAATTTATGATTTTTAGCAAAAAGAAATGTAATTTTATTTATTTATTATTATTTTTATATTGTAAACAAATTAATTTTGATGAAATAAAATAAAAATGTTATTATTATATGCATCTATTTTTTATATTAAAGTGAAAACAAAAATAATATTATTATTTATTTTTCTGATATTAAAATGAAATAAATAAAAAAAAAATATTATAAAACGAAATAAAATCTTTATTTTCTTTTGATATAAAAATGAAATGAAAAAACCTATTATAAAAAATGAAGTAAAATTATTTTCCCTTTTTCTTTTGATATTTAAAATGAAAAACATTGTTAAAATGTATTTTTTTATTTTTTATTTTTTTAAAAATGAAATGAAAGCACCAATAAAATTCTATTTCTTATTACTTCATCTGATTCCATCTCGTCTCCGATACAACTTCCAACTAACCTCTCCGGCAAATCAAGTGAGCACTTTTTCGGAATAACTCCAACCCGTCGATTAAACCCAACATGAATACATTCTCCGCAAATTGACAACCGGCTGCAAGCAAATGACCATTTTACCCTTCATAGACTAAAAAGCACACCACAAGATATTTTCCTGCAAAAATCAAACGACTACACAAACTTGTTAGGGATTAGTTGAATGCAATGCGAATGAGATAACGTGCGAAATGAACCTAATAATCTCAGGGCAAAATTTGGGGTATTACACCATTGAATATGCTCGAAGTACGGGAGAATGCGGTTCCCGATGTACGAATTCTATTTTAAAGAGGCCAGGCTCAGGTTGCCGTTCTCAGACTTTCACCCGGGCCTCTTCGACTGGTTGCGACTTGTCCCTTCGCAACTGCACCTGAATGCCTTGGATTTTATTTGGCCCTTCGAGGTCGTGTGCCGCTATCTCGAGATCGGCGTCACGCTGCCGCTATTCTTCCGCGTCTTCCACCTGCAGCATCAGACGATGGACGATAGGCATAGATGGGTGTCGTTCAAGCAACCGAGCAAGCTCTTCAAGACGTACATGGACTCTGTTCGGGATTTCAAAGGTCGTTTCTTCATTGCCAGCCCGATCACGCATGAGGGGGTCAATTCTTTATATTTAGCAGAAAGCGGATAATGAACGGCCAGCGGGAAGCTGTCATGTTTCCGCGGGTGCACGTGGAATGGTCCCCGGAACATTTCGCCCGAGGGATGGACCGGTATATAGTGCGTGCGAGGTCCCTCGACGAGGATGACATGGCCGGCTATTTGAAGATAGTCGCGTTCGTGCGCAGCCTGCCGCCGACAAAGCTGGTGACCCCCGACGGTCGGTATATCATCAACGGTCAGGGGAACTTCCGCGAGACAGTGAGGTTGATCAATACGAAAGTCCTGCTCGAGTGTTCCTAGGAGACGGAGGCCCTTCGCTATCTAGGTGGTGGACGTTGCTGTCCTTTCTTGGTTTGTTATTCTTTATCCGTTGCTGACCCATTCTCTTTGTTTTGCAGGGGACATGTCTTTTGTCGAGGAGCGGGTGAAGAAGTTGCGCGCGTCGAAGGTCGTTGCTCTTTTGAAGACGTGGGTTGGTCAGCTGGTCGGGCCGGCTTCCACTGATCAGGATGGCAGGGGATCCTCGTCTCCTTCCAGCAGTCAGTCGCCCACATCCCAGGGGGCCCCGAAGAGGCCTAGGGTTCAGGAGGTGGGGACTGTGGTCGACTTATCAGCGGGTTCTGCCGAGGAAGGCTACTCCATCGCGCCTTGCCGTCAGCACCCTGGTTATTTCCATGGGGCCAGGTCGCCTAGTATTCCGTCCAGAGAGGCGAAGGAGGTCCTAAGTGCGGACCGGGCTGCTCGTAAGCAGGTCCTGACGGAGGATTTGGCTGCCTTGATGCGGACCTTCACCACGGTGATGGTTCTAAGCGAGGAAAGCTGCTCGGTCGTTGAGCTATCTAAGATGCAGGGGGATCTCGCTTTCACGCAGTCTCGTTTGAACAAGGCCGTCGAGGATCTGGAGATGAGTCGGGGAAGGGTGGCCCAACTTACCGAGGAGCTGGAGAAGAGTCGGGGGAGACCGCCGGTGAGCGCAAGAGGGGGGATAGCGCTGAGGAGAGGTTGAAGGTCGCTGAGGAGGAAGTGCGTGCACTGAAGGCTCACGTGGAGAACCTGGAGGGTGGCCTTCGTCCTGCCGATGATGAGACCAACGAAGACAGGCAGATGGTTACCGGGGCTAACCAGCTCGCTAGGATATGGGTGCTAGAAGGTGATTGCCTGGAGGCTTTCACAATGGGTTTCAATGGTGCTGTCGCGCAGCTCAAGATGGTGAACTCTAGCGTTGTCCTGGTCGAGGACGGCATCGGGACTTTCCACGAGATAATCGATGGTCGGGTGGTTGACCCTAGCGCCGAGGAGGCTGGTTCCGATGTCCATCCCGTTGAGCCTGAAGCGGAGGAGGAAGAAGGAGCATAGATTAATTCTAGGCCTGCGTGCCCGCGTATTCTGGCCTGCGTGCCAAACAATTTGTATAATTTTCTAAGTGTTTTCTTTAGTGGGCCTGCGTGCCCTTCTCGGCGATGTAACATTAACTTCTGGGCTGGTGCCCGCTTTTATATGATATGCTTTTGGAAATTTGTTTAAGTGTGCGCTTTGTTTTGTTTTTGCATGGTGTTATGCTCGTTTTATTTCTGCATTTTTGTATGCTCAAAATATATGTTTGTATGTTTAAAATGCATGTTTGTTATGCCTTTGGGCCCATCCGGGGTGGTAGCTCGACGATAATTGTTTCCGATAGTGTGGAGAACTGGTCGGTTGACCGGTTTTGTTACCTGGCAGTTTCGGGGGTAGTTTATCCCCGCGGCGTGAACGTCCCATCGCGAGCTGGGTGTCCTGCCGGTTCTGGTATAGCGACGGGGAGTCTCGATCGAGGGGGTCTCCGTCGAGTAGAGCCTTCTGCCTGTGCACACAAAGGCAAGGCTTGCTGTTTTGTTGGTCTCTAGAAGACGCGAGGAGGTGTGGTGGTACCATGTCGCCCCCCTGTGGTCGCGACGCCTGGGCGTCGCAGGCAGTGTTTAACTGTAGTACCATTTCAGCTTCTCGGTGTTCCATGGTCGAGCTAGTTGTTCCCCATGTAGGTTTTTGAGGTAATAGGCCCCATGCTCCGTCTTGTCGCGAACACGATATGGGTCTTCCTAATTCGCGGCTAGTTTGCCTTCGTGGGAGCCCTTTTGATTTCTTCGCAAGACTAAGTCGCCGATCTAAAACTCGCGTTTCAGGACTCTACTGTCGTGGCGAAGTGCTACCTGTTGTTTCAGTCGGGCTTCTCAAAGAGCTGCCCCCGACTGAATTTCTTCGACTAGGTCGAGTTCCTCTCGGAGGGTGTCATCGTTGTCTTCGGCCTCGAGGGGAGCCTCAGTTCGTCTGGATGACTCTCGTATCTCGATCGGGATCACCGCCTCGGTTTCGTATGTGAGGCGGAATGGTGTTTCCCTGGCCATTTCTTTTTCCCCAAAGGTGAATTTTAACTCCACGTACCCCCACGGTCTCGTGTCGTCCCATTGAACCCTTGGAGGTCGGAGCCCACGTAGGGGGACATGTTGGATTCGTCGAGTTGGAGGGTCGTGAAAAGGTGGGTGTACATGATGTCCACCGAGCTTCCACCGTCGACCAGGATACGTCTAACATCGAAGTTTGCCATCTGTGCCCGTATCATTAGGGGGATGTTTGAGTTGGGGGAGCCCTCGGGAAGCTCCTCGAGGTAGAAGGTGATCGGGTTGGATGGGCCACAAAATTTGTCGAGGGTACTCATTTTGCCAGAGCTGCTGGTATTGAGTTCCTCGAACTTTTTCTTTTTTGATCCTACGGATAGGTTCCTCGGGGATCCGCCAGAGATGATCATGGCCTTCGAAAAATATTCCCATCGACTGGTGGGATGCACAGGCTCGTCGGGAAGATCAGGTCCGTCGGGGAGGCCGAATTCTCTGTGCGCGAACCAATCCTCAGGTCGGCTGACGCAGAGGGCAACCTGCAGACCGTTGTCACCGTTAAAAGAGGGGAGGTCTTCGACTCTCTTGGCCTCGGGGGCATCTTGTCGCGGGGCTTCTCCTCCCCGGGTGTATCTCTTTAGGTGGCCATCTTTGATCAAGATTTCGATCGCGTCCTTGAGGTGGATGCAGTCTTCTGTAACGTGCCCGTGGCTTTTATAGAAGCGGCAGAACTTCGATTTGTCACGTTGGGCTTGGGGGGTGTCGGCCTGGGGAAGCGGACACCTGCCTGGACAAACTCCGTTTTGGCGCACTCGGCCAGTATGCGCTCGCGGGAAGCGACTAGAGCCGTATACTCCGTGAATCGGCCGGCTGGACCACGCTGCTCGCGTTGTTCGCGGGGATGATCCTCCCGCCGGCGATCTCCTCCACGCCGGTGGCTCGAGGCTCCGTCCTCTTGGGGCCCGCGGGGGGTCTCTCGGTCTCGTGTGTCCCAAGCGAAGTTGGCCGCCTGAGTCTCCTCGAACCGGATGTAATGCGCGGCTCTATCGAGGAAGTCTTGTAGAGAGGTTGGTCGGTGTATGGCCATAGCTTCGTAGAACTTGGAGTCTCGGTGCAAGCCTTGCTCCATCAAGTAACGCTTCATCTCGTCTGACGTCGTCACCTGTACTGCCTCCCGTGTGAACCTTTCGACGTACTTCCGGAGGGGCTCGTCGGGAGCCTGGATTATAGCGCCCAGCGCGACTTCCGTCTTCGGATGGCGTCGGGATACCGTGAAGTATCTCGAAAAGAGGTCCTTCAAGACCCTCCATGACGTGACCGACTCTGGCTCCAGGATTTTGTACCATGTCATGACACCTTTCCTCAGTGTTGTCGGGAATAGTCTGGATTTGATAGCTCCCCGAACATTTCGGTAGTCGAGCATGGCCTTGATGTCTTCCAGGTGGTCGTCTGGGTCAGAGGTACCATCGTACGTCGAGAGCGTTGGGGAGTTTTTCCATCCCGTGGGGAATGGGAGTAGCCATGGTCTCCCGGGACAAGGGGGTCCTGTAGTCGTCCTCGTCACTGAGAGTTGATAATCGAGGGGGTGATGGCCCATTTGGCGGAGGTGCTTGATTTCGCGCCCTCGGCCTCCTGACCGGAGGTTTGACCATCGAAGGTCTGGTCGGGGGATCCCCCCTGGTTGGCCGTCGCTCCCGGATTTGTCTCGTGGGGGACCTAGTCCGTTCCCGCACTACTTCGGGTTGGAGCCTCTCTAGCCGGGGTCGTCGATTCTGGGGGCGAGGAGATGGGCTCCTCGAATTTCCGTTCTGGTCTTCCCGCGGAGGGGAACCTCAACGGGGCTTCGTGCTCTAGCGCGCCAATTCGTGCGTTCTGTTGGAACAACAGCTGATTTGTTTGGTTGATGGCCGAGCATGGCCTCGATGTCTTCCAAGTGGTCGTCCGGGTCGGAGGTACCATCGTACGTCGAGAGCGCTGGGGGTTTTTCCATCCCATGGGGGATGGGAGCAGCCATGGTCTCTCAGGACAAGGGGGTCCTGTAGTCATCCTCGTCACTGAGAGTTGGTGATCAAGGGGGTGATGGGCCATTTGGCGGAGGTGCTTGATTTCGCGCCCTCGACTTCCTGACCGAAGGTTCGACCCTCGGAGATCTGGTCGGGGGATCCCCCCTGGTTGGTCGTCGCTCCCGGATTTGTCTCGTGAGGGACCTAGTCCGTTCCCGCACTACTTCGGGTTGGAGCATCTCTAGCCGGGGTTGTCGATTCCGGGGGCGAGGAGATGGAATCCTCGAATCTATGTTCTGGTCTTCCTGTGGAGGGGACCTCAACGGGGCTTTGTGCTCTAGCGCGCCAATCTGTGCATTCTGTTAGAACAACAGCTGATTTGTTTGGTTGATGGCCGCGAAGAGGGCGGCCACTGTCGGGTCCGCTCCGGCCGAGACAGGGATGGGTTGGAACGCTGCTGGGCTCCTTGGTCGGAGAACAATCTGGTGAGCTGCTTCCGCGGATGAGGGAGAGGCAGTCTGGCCGTCCCTCTTGTCGGTCTCCGGAGGTTAGGACATCTTCGTTTTCTTGTCGCCGTTCGCGGCGGGAGTGAGTATGAAGTCATGAACGACATCGTTGTGGTGTGGGCTAGCCATGATCGCAGAATGTTGGTGAAACTTTGGTTCTTTGCTCGGAGGAACGAGGAAGTTTTAAGTTCCCACAGACGGCGCCACTGATTTGACCTGATCAGAAGGGGATCACTGGCTGCCACGCGTCTTCGACTTGTTGCCCGTTCACCAGTGTTGAAGAAGAGGAGGGGGTGTACCTACAAGACACTTCGATGCTAAAGTAAGCGTATGGGCAGAGTGATCACAAGTACAGAAAAGGGGTAAGAATTGAATTACCTGACCCTCTTGTGAAAGAGGGTATTTATATAGAGACCCCAGTGCTAGGCCAACGATCACTTGTGTTGGGTTGGATTTCCAGGCCCAACCCAGGTGACTGCTAGGGCTTACGTGGTGTAGTGAAGACCAGGACGTGGTCTTCGCCCTAGTTCAACTCTCGTGATCTCCGGAAAGTGGGTTTGACCTGCTCTTTCGGAGGTGGGCAGTTGGTCGGTGACGTGTCCCCGCAGAGGGGAGCACATGGAGAATGTATGAAGGACATGTTGTCCTACCCGACAAGGGAGCAGGCTCTGCCCGCGGAGGGGCAGGTTCTGCTCGACAGGGGAAGTGTCTGGTCGACGGAGGAGTCTTGTGCTCGACATAGATGAGGAAGGTTTTTCCCGCGGGGGGACATTACCTGCCCGCTGGGGACTCTGTGCTTGACGGTTGTGACCCAAGCTGGATTGGGCTTGGCAGAATATTATTGGGCTGGGCCTGTCCGGTCAAGCCGGGGCCCAGGCCAGAACACGTATTAACCATATAGTATCATTTTTATTATGATTAATCTTGATTTTTCTTGTGTTATAAAATTTTCTATATATCATATTATTTTGTTGTGATTGATTTTTTTTCTTTAAATCAAAATTTCCAACAATTTGTATCATAGCTTTTTTGTTTGATCTAGATATAAAAGTTCTTAGTTTGTCCTCTTGTTGTAAACTTGTCACATCTTCCTTATCAAAAAATAAGGATGATAATTTTGCAATTGGTGTCGACCTTGTGAGAAAATTTACAAAGATAAAATCTATAATATAGAAGTTTTTAGATTTTAAAAAATTGTTCTTTTGTTTCAAATTTTCCTCTTAGGGTTGTCTCCATTGAAAACAAATTAAGAACTAATTTTGCAAGATTATGCAAAATTGGGTTGATTCAATTTGGAAGGGAGTGCCATGTGTAGGCTTGATAGGTTTCTTATGTTAGAATGATTGATTGACAATTGAAAAGTGGTTGGTTAATTAGTTGGGGTGAGAGATGTATTCAATAACAATCTCATTTAGATTCAAGCTAACAATGTCAATTAGGTCCCAATGTCTTTTAAGATTTTCATTTGTTGGTTTGATCGTCTTGAATTTGAGTCTTTTATTGAAGATGTTTGAAAGTCTAGTAAGGTGCAAGAAAAGTGTGCCTTTGTGATGAAGGAAAAACTGAAATTCTTGAAAGAGAAGTTAAAGAGGTGGAATGTGGAAGTGTTGAGAAAGGCAGATTGAAGGTGGAATAGGTAGTAAAAGAGCTTAATGAACTGGATGTATTGGCTGCTTAACATCTTCAAGATGCTGGTAGAAATTTAGCTGAGAGGAAAGTGAAGACTTCTAGCAATATTTGCCTTAACTTGCAGTGCAAGGAAAGTATGTCAAGGCAAAAATCTAGGTTTATAAGGATTAGATAAAGAGATGCAAATTATATATTCTTCCATTCTTTTATGAAACAAAAATTCAAAAGGAATGGCATTGTGGTCCTCAATTCTACAGGGGGCATACTTCGCCAAGTTGATGATATCGAGAAGGAAATTAAAGTTCATTTTCATGACAAGTTTAGAGAGTCTTGTGCTAGCAAACTGATTCTTGTGGGAATGGTGTCCAATCTTTTAAGTGGAGACGAGTATGTTAGGCTGGAAGATCTATTTTTCTTAGAGGAAATGAAAGATGCAATATGGTTGAGTGGGGGTGACAAAACCCCATAGCCATATGGGTTCAACATGGGTTTCTTTAAAAATGTTAGAATACTATTAAAAAAGACCTTGTTTCCTTTGTGAGTGAATTTTATGTAAATGATAAGCTTCCTAAATCAATTATTGTTAGCTTTCTCACTTTGATCCCAAAGTTGGAGAATACTTAAGAGGTAAGATTTTTTTTTTGTGAGGGTAGAGTCTTCGTGTTATTTTTAACATGTGTGATTGCATTTTGTTGATAGCTTGGATAAAATAAGCAATTCGAATATGTTCTACATCCTTATAGATGCTTAAGGTATTTTAGGTTCAGGTGAATACTAGGATTTCTACCTATGCCAAACATTCCTCTAGTGACCACTACTCTTTCACTTCCTCCTTCTCATACCTCGATTATATAAGCTTCTGCTTTTGTATATGAGGTGGATCATCTTATGGATGTTGAGGCCACTTTGAAGTTGGAAGAACAAACCTCGTCTCCGGTTTTGACAAAGAGAGTTAGGGATAAGGAACAACAATCCCCTGAGATGAGGGTTCTTCGTAATGGGCTTGGGTCGTTGAGGACAATGCTTTCAGGGAGGTAACTCCCTTCATAAGGATAACATACATCTTTTCTTCCCAGAGTATCTCCATACTCTTGAGGAGGTTGCTACTATTGTTTCGGCATTGGATTTGTCCTTTGTCCAGAATCTCCCTAAGGAGGATAAGATTGGCTTATCAGCTTACTCATAATATGTTCAAAGCTAATACCATTTTCTCTCGCATCTCTACTGGACAGAGTGATGTCTTCACCCCGAGTAATCTCTTCCAATAAAAGGATACTTGGAAAAGGAAGGGAGAAGCTATGGAGTTGAGGTGCACTAATCTCCAAAAGGAGTTTGTTACTCTGCGGGAAGAAGTTAAAGATGTTGACTCTTTGCAAGAGGTGGCAAAAAAGCATGGCTTTCTTTCTACTCTGATTGCTCGTATAAATAAGTCGGATAATTTCGTTGAGGATAAAGAGAAGCGGTATAAGGTTGATTTTGAATTTGTTGAGGAGAAGCCTCTCCAAGTGGAAGAGCACTATAAAGCCTTTCTTCATGAGACTGAGGTTCATGCAAAGGCCTTGAAAGTTGTCCAAGATGAGGTGACCGATCAAAAATAGATGCTCAGCGACTGTTGTTGCATTAAGAATTGGATATCAAGCTATTGATTAACTTAAATAAAAAATCTTTAAATACTCACCACCGAGCTTTGATTTATCCAAGGGAAAAGGTAAAGATCGTATAAAACTCTAAGTTTGCAATGTAACAACAATGCTAAGAGATTGTGGGGTTTGGGGGTTGGTTATACCTAAGGAAGGTGTTGGCATCCTAAGAATCTATAGTACTCTATAGGAACCTCTTGCTAGTATTTGTGTTATTGTTTGTTATTTGCTTTGTCTTGTTTTGTGTTTGGGTTTTATTAGTGAGGCTATGAGCCTAAGGGTTTAGTCACTAAGTATGCTCGCTAAAACTTTGCAATCTTGTGCCTACATATCCTTAAAAGGATGGAATTAAAGCATTTGTAGTTAACCTTACTAAGGATGAATGAACTGTTGATTATAATCAAGGTTCAAAGGGGGAGGTAAGTGTTAAAGCTTTAACACTTACTTGACTTAACAAAGTCAAATAAGTTGTAAGTTCTACCCTAAGTCTAAGTTGAAAATCTAATGACTCTAACAAGGTCAAAGGGTAATTAGGTATGGCTAAGCTACCTATGACATTGAGTCAATAGAGAGTCTTTACCTTGGATTAAAGAACAAGAGGCAACTTAAGGATGGAAACTAACAAGATAACATCACTTGGGAGAATATCTTGACAAAGTTAAAGAAGGTATGAGCAATATGAATGGTATGAACAAGTAGGATATTCAAACATGATATCAATTCAAAGCATTCAAAGTAACATTCAAACATGATGTTAATGGAGAATTTATATGGGATATGACAAAGGTTAAGGCATATGGTTACAACCAAAGTAAG
Source organism: Lathyrus sativus (assembly GCA_963859935.3). Classification (NCBI taxonomy): domain Eukaryota; kingdom Viridiplantae; phylum Streptophyta; class Magnoliopsida; order Fabales; family Fabaceae; genus Lathyrus; species Lathyrus sativus. Next base: position 570,128,391 of record OZ012739.1, read on the forward strand.
AGAATAAATGTGACAACATTTAAGGTAAAGAATTGACAAAGTCATAAAAGAATAAGGTAACAACCAAGCACATTCAAAGTTTAAAGAAGTTCAAAACTACACGGTGACAACCAAGCTAAGACAAAGATGTTACAACATCTAAACGTATATGAAGTATAGTTCTAACCAGACTAAAACATCATAGATAATAAGTTTAAGTTTATAATAAAAGAAAGCATGCATTAGGATTTACTAATACTACTTAATCATGAGTACAAAACAAGTATGAATAAGTTATAATAACACTTAATCATGAATACAATTTAAACATTTCAACATGGATAAGTTATTACAACACTTAAGCATGGTAAGATTCAAGGTTCAAGCATAACATGTATAAGTTATAACAATACTTAACATGGATGCAAACAAAATTCAAAGCTAACATGTGAAAGTTATGACTACACTTAAACATGGAGAAAGTTCAAAGATGAAATAAGGCATGTCAAAGCATTACTTAACATGGTATCATTCAAAGTTCAAAGTAAACATGTATAAGTTAAAACATCACTTAATCATGAAGACAATTTAAAATAAGTAAAGGTAATAGCCAAGCATACTTAAGTAAAAGGAGCATGTTTATGACAATAACATGTGGATGAAGATGCAAACATACAATGGATGACATCTAAGCAAACTTAAAGATGACAAGTTAAAGTTCAAACATCATGTGAACAAGTTAAGACATTAATTGAACATCTAAGCATGGATACAAGTTGAACATATTAAGACAAGTAGGTAATAACTAAACATACATGTTATGAGTTCAATCATGGTCTTAAATAAGTAGGAAACATAAAGGTTCATACAAACAAACATGTATGCAAAGGCATTTTCAAGGCAAAATTCAAGTTTTTAAAAACACATAAACATGGTATGACCAACACAAAGACAAATTTACACATCAAGGTCATGTAAAAATGGAAGAAAAATCACATGCCAAGGCAAAGGATCAAGCAAAAAGCTCATGGTATAGACAAAGTTTCAACATACACTTTTAACATGTAAACATACATCAAAAAGGCATCAAGCTTAAGTAAAAACACAATGTACAAGTTCGCAATGTCATACAAAGTTTATACAAGATGTATATGGTTTATACAAGATAACATGTACAAGGGAAATAAAGGAATCATTCAAAAGAATCAAGACAAGCCTTAAGAAACCCTAAAAATATCACACACTTTAAGCACTCACAAATACATCAAAAATAATTATTTTTGGAAATTTAATTCCACAAAAAGAAAATAGACAACATCATGAATATTTTGCAAAAAGAATGGCCTAAAAATGATTAAAATTGAGAAAGTTATGACAACTTGAATTTGCAAAGAAAATTAAAAAAATAAAGTCATAAAAAGAATGTGAATGGTCCCCATGGGACTTGAACTCAGGTCATTTCGCTTGCAGCTCAAAACAATAGTCATTTCAACTACACACTCATAATGAAAGTATTGGGAAATCATGATAATATATCTGAAATTTAGTTGGAAGATCCAAAAAAATAAAAGAACTAGGGCGAAGGGGATTCGAACCCCAGTTCTTCAGGATATAAGCACATAAGGTGTGCAGGTTTAACCACTGGGATGGTGATACATATATTGTATTACCTCCCCAAATTAATATAATTACCTAAAGTAGACCTAAAACCTGACCAGAAAAAGGCGCCTTGGTCTTGTTCTTGCCCAAAGATTCAAGTTTCTTACCAAATGCAAAACATATCATAACTTTCTCTATACTTAATGAAAATGGATGAAGTAAAGATCAAACTTCTTTAAAATTTCACAAGGAATTCAGTGGTGGTATTGGTTTTGGCTAAAAGTAATTCTATTTTAAAACATGGTAGCAAGACCTAAAAAACTACATTTGTTCAAGTTCTACATCACAGTCTCATACAATCATTGATAACATTTAAAAATGGTTCAAACACAACACATATGACATATCAAACATGTTCATGGCCAAAGTACATCAAAGCAAGGCACATTTTACAAAGTTCGAAGTTTGAGGCAACTTACCGCTTGAAGCAAAAAGCCAACTTCCAAGATATTTGCTACACAAATGATGTGATGCTTTGGACACCTCCAATATACCTCCAAGAAGTTTTTTGAATGCTTGGAACCAAAAGAAAAACACTAGAATAGAAACTACCTCCTTCTTGCAAAAGTGTCAAAAGTGGCCAAAATGAAACTTCAACCAAATGGAGTTACATTTGAGAAACAATGTTTGAAACAACTTAGGGATGTTTTATATGGTGTGTTTGAAGTGTTGGAATGTTTGGAAATGGTCAGAATCAAGATATGGCTTGAAAAATGCAAAAAGTCAAAGATATGAGGTTATGAGGGTTGACTTTCTGGTTTGGCAGGTTTGGGGTGAAGATGAAGGTTCGCACACCTTCAAGTGGCGATTTGTGATGTTTTTGAATAATTGTTTGAGTGTTTTATGGTTTGGAGAGGACAAATTACAAGTTTGTGCAAGATTGGTGTTTCTTGGCACAAAAGGAAGATATGGTAAGTTTCTGGTTTGAGAGATTTTAAGGGAGTAATGCTAAGGTTTTGTTTTGTGTTAGAGGCTTGGAATGATCCTCTATTTATAGGGAAAGAGTGAAGCTTGAGACTCTGCAAAAAATACAACTTGGTTAGTTCATGGTTTAGTTGAAATTCAACGTGTAGTTTCATGATTTTGGAAGTTCCAATGCCAAGTACAAGCATGAGGGAGTTGTTGGAAAGTTTAGACACTTTTCTTTTGCATAAAGAAAGGATTTGGTGCAAAAGAAATAGGTTAGAAGCTAAAGAAGGGTTGACATTGTGATAAAAGTGGCTTTATGAGAATGGAAGTGGTAACTTTGTGCCAAAAATGGAATGGACTTTTGAACAAAGTCATAATCATTTGGATAATGCTCCATTCCTTTGTGTAGACTTCTGATTACGGCTATATTTACAAGTATCAAGACCTGTAACTAAGGATTATGCATAATTAATTTGAATTTGCAACTTCTATTTTGATGAAAATGGCCAAAACTTCAAGTATGGAAGGCCATCTTGCTCTCTTCGAACTCCTAACTCAAAAATTATATGGAGGAGTTCTTGTAATTTTTGAAAAGCCCCAAACATTGTACACAATTTTCATGTTTGATGAATTTCTTGAATCTTAATGGATCATAGTGAAAACTGGCTCCAAAGATTGGTACCTTTGATGAACAAAAACTGCCTTTGAAAATTTTCTAAGTGTTGAAAGATTTTTCACAACTTGATGGCTCCATAATTCAAAATCTAAGAACTTTTTGGAGATTGATCCTTATTTACAAAGTTTTAGTATGTTTCAAGGGATTCAAATTGATCTTTGGAACACAAAAAATGGGTGTCTAGATTGAAAGTTATGATTTTTCAAAGTTGGCACCAAATTAGAGTTTTTCTTCCATACTTAGAAAAATTTCAAGTTTCTTAACTTTGCCCCTTTTGCAAGAAACCTCACAATTATTTATTTTTCATGCTCAAACTCATTGATCAAACATGTTTTGATGGATTTTGGCTTGAGGACTTCAATTTTGACCAAAAGTCCCAAAAGTCAAAGAGTTGACTTGGTCAAATAAGGCTTATGTATCAGATGAATTCAACTGTGTGATCTTCAATCATATTGTATTATTGAATCTTTAATACATCATGGATGGACTCCAAGGATGTATTTGAGTGTCTTGAATCATGTCCCAAGGCTTGAGATCATTATTTGATCAAAAGTCAAAGACACAGTTGACTTTTTCTAACAAAAACCCTAATTTGGGGCCAGATGAAATTGAACTTCAAAGAACTTGTAACAAGACCAATTTGCACTTGATTCTTGATGGAGAGAGGCCTATTGAGGGTATGTAAACTTGGTAGTTTTATTATTAATCCAAAACATTGACTGATCAAATAAAGATCCTCTTAATTTTCTTGATCCAAAACCCTAATTCAGATGAAGCAAGGCAAAAAGCAATTTGAACAATATTAGGGTTAGCAATGCAATGTCTGATGCTCCAAGAATGATGATGGAATATAGGGTCAAAGTTTGGGGGTATGACAACTGTCTTGAGAGGACTATGCGGAATGTGCTTGAAGTGCGCCAACAAGTTATGGAATAGGCAAGGAATTTATGCCCTGGTGCTATAATTTCTGCTAAGATGTTGGACCCATTCAAGCCTGCATCAGGGATGACTCAGAGAGGTGATCCCGGTGCCTCGACTTTAAATTCTTAGGCTCTTTTTTTCTTTCCTTGTACTGCTTTTATTTCATGTAATACTTCTCATGCTTTTGTGCCTTAGGTGTAACGATTTTTGTTATTTAATGGAATGTTTTACCTTGATACCTTAAGTATTATTCACTTTAGATTTTTGTGCCTATATTTTATTTATCATTATCATTGTTTATGAATTGTTGTAACTCTGGGGCTTTCTCTTTTACCCTGTGAAGTCTTTATTCTCTTTAAAGTTTAGGTCGGACCATCGACATTCATCAGCTATGGTTGAATGCCTGCTTTTGGGCATGAGATCCTTAACGACTTGCTTTACAAAGGAAACAATGTTTATGACTGTAATGAAATAGGAAATGTGCCTTTGTAATTCTCCTACTTTTTGAAACTTGGTGCATTGAATAATGATAGCTATCAGTTTTAGTTTCTAAACTTGTTCGCTATATTTAGTGTTTGATGTTGTAGTATATTGATTTGTATGTCAGGTTTAGTGAATTGTCTGCCTTCCCCAGGGTGAGGTCTGGGATCAGCAACGTCGATGTCATGTAGTCGTGCTTTGTACCTTGCTCCACGTCACATAAACTTGGTCCCCAACCAAGGTAGAAACCTCGTCCCTGCCCCCGAGGCTTAGCTCGGATCGAGGTGGACATCTTTAAGCTCTACCATTTACGCCATTGGATTGGCTAAATCCGAGCGGGAGTACGTCAGCTACCTAGAAATGCGTTTAATATGCCTCGGATGAATAGACATACAAGGTATGCATTTGAGGCATATTAGAATTGCATAAGTGTGTAAAGTTTGTACCAGATACATAATAAAACATATAATATGCTTAAGTCGTATCAGAATCACATAGATGTGATAAGTTTGTATCAAATACACATTCATGTAGGCAGTGCATTTAAGCTGTATCAGAATTGCATATATGTGTTAAGTCTGTGTCGGATACACAATCATATTAGTGGTGCGTTTAAGTCGTATCAGAATCATATAAATGCATTAAGTCTGTATCAGATACACAATCATGCATGTTGCATGTTTAAGATGTATCAAAATCGTATAGATGCGTTAAGTCCCTATTGGATACACACTCAGGAATTTTGTCTTTGTTCCCATATCTCAAGCGCTCTAGGAGAAAGAAAGACAAAGAAGCATACAAAGAGGAAGAAACAAGTACACACACACACACACACACACACACACACACATATATAATGATAATGAATTGAATTTATTACAAATAAATAATGAAGCAGCGAGGTAAATAACCTTCAATGGTGACTCTAGAATGGATGGACAGTATCTGAGGTCTTTGGTCATTGTCCTTTCCCGGAGTTCTAGGTTGAATGCACATCGCACTTTAAAATGTCTTCTTTGATTGGAAGGGGCACTAAGATGTTCTGCCTTGCACTTGACTGCTGATATATGTTTGGATGATCAGGTGCTCCTGGGATGTAGCTTGATGACGGTCGTTGGAACTTTAAGCTCGTCAAATTACTCTGTCCAATGTTTCGGCGAAGTTCTGTTTGATCTTCGGGGTCGAGATTCTTTGGATCCCTTTCGATTTTAGAGTGGGTATCTATCTCAAGTAGATCTAAGTCGTCATGTGGAAGATCTGGTCGACTGATCAACTTCTCCTAGAGCTGAAATAATGGTCGATCTTTGGTAGAGTTATTCGCGGGTTGGATTGGGTTGAATTTGATAAAATCCAATACCCAACCCAATTAATAGTCTTTAGGTTGGGTTGAGTGTTCAACCTCTACTTCTAAGATTAAACGTGAATTGAACCAATCCGCTCATCAATGGGTTAGGTTGGATTGGGTTCGTTGGTAATCCATTAAATATTATTTTTAAATTATAAATAAAATGTCATTTAAATTAACATATTTATTTTACATAAACTTTAAAAAATAATAATTTTTAATATTTAATTTTAATAAAATGTATTATTTAATATCCAAAAGTTATTCCACAATGTGAATCAAGTCAAAAAGTAAATACAAATTGTATAAAAAAAATATAACTTAAATGGTAAGATATATGTCTATTTTAATAAACAAATCTGATTTCTCAAATTTGATTTAGACTTATGTAGTTATAGTTAATAAAAACTATATTTTTGTTAAAAACATATATATATATATATATATATATATATATATATATATATATATATATATATATATATATATATATATATATATATATATATATATATATATATATATATATATATATATATATATATATATATATATATATATGTGTGTGTGTGTGTGTGTGTGTGTGTGTGTATGTGTGATTTTGCTAGATCGTTTATAAAAAAATATTATGGCATGTCAATGGGTTGGGTTTGCAAATTCAAAATTTCAAACTGTTTACACGTACAAGATTAGGTTGGGTGAGTGGGTTCGCGGGTTGACTCGTACTGATGAACACTCTAGTCGTTGACGGTGTTCCTTAACAGGCTTATCCAGTATTTCCATTCGAACAAGGATGTAGAACGATGGTTGGAAGTGGCTACCAACCAGTCTCCTTGTAACTAGAATCAGGGGTATCCTTCTTCTGGCACGCTTAGTGGACCTCTACTTTATGATCTGCTCTGAGGAGACCCCTATGCATCTAGTGGAAATCCAGTGGTACCCACATGATGCACCCCGGTATTGGATTGACATCTGACGTTAACTAAGAACTTGTAGTATATGGGCACCATTAACTATGAACTTGTGGTATCTTGAAGGCGCAACCTTGGTAGGCGTCCCGACAAGAGGGAAACTTGAGGACGACGTCAAGTCGAAAGGTGAATTATGAATCCTCTGTCATACCTTCATGGAAATCACCTTCAGACCTTGGTGTACCCCTAGATCTGAATTTGAGACTTGTCCTTTTGCTACTCTACTAAGTTTTCAAAAGAATCGGGGATTTGGATTTCGAAGAATCTTAGGTGAGAAGATGATCTGTCGAATCAGCTGTAATGGATTTCAAGTTCGCTTTTGAACGCTTCTCAATTCTGAGATTTGAGAAGGTTGTGAATGATGAAACTGAAAGGTGATTCCAGATTCGTCGAAAATGTAGGAATCAGATGTTGATTTGTTCTTGATTCAGTAACACAAGGAGGTTACAAACTGGTAAATTTAAGATTATCTAAATCATAATAATCCAGATCTAGAACTTCTGAGTTTATCCTATGGGGTTGTTAAGCAAACGTGATTTTTCATGGAAATCATAGGAATCAGACGTCGATTCTCACTGATCGCGCCACTGTTCCATTCGGGAACCAGAAATGGATGCTTTGTTTTGTTCGAAAATCAGAAATGGATGCTCTAACTCCACTTAGGAACCAAAAATAGAGATAGTTTGATAACTAAGGATCTTGAATAGTGGCTCTGATCTCTTTATGGTGAATCAGGGTAGACTTACATGGTTATCACTCTAACGTCCAAGTGGATTCAAGATTCAAGAGGAGTATAATGAAAATGGAAATCAAAGATTGTACATTGCTCTTAGCATGTGAATTATTTATAATTTGGATCGAGTATAGTGGATTTGAGATGGATTAGGTCTTGGACAATTGGACCTTTGGTCGGTCCAAAACGCCTACTATAATCCAAATATTGTTATAAGAGATTACAAGATGAGTTATAATAAAATAATTTTCCAAGATTATAAGAACATTTCCTATTTTATATCCAAGTGTTTTCCAATCTCCCTTTCCCTCAAAATATGAACCATATAAATCCAATATATTTAAAAGTGTTTCTAAATCCCATTAGAAGTCCCACCAAAAGTTTACCAGTTCTTGAGACAATGAATTCTAAGAACCTTTGTTTCTCTCACCATGTTTCTCTCTATAGAAAATTCTCCAATAACACTCATATCTAAAAAAAGACTAAAAACTGCCTTTTATAAAAATCAAGCAAAACATAATGTGTTTTGTTGAGACGCATCGTGTCTCTTATGAAAGCATTATGTTCCTGTCAATCATAGTTCATTTTTCCAAACTTTTTTGAGAGATGTTAAAGTCAATACCAAAAAGTCAACTTTTGCTTGTAAAAAATTCAAGCTAAAGATATAAAGAGTCTAGTTTTTTAATACTTGAATTATGTATTAGCACACAAATATTTACTAACATTAATGTAAGGTGTGTTGTGAGAATATAGCTATCGCAACTGGAAAGTTACAGAGTCACAATCATCCTTTATTTGTTCCTAAGGAACAGAGAAATAATGATAAAACCTAACGCTAAGGGCGAGACACTAAGAGTTCGGGAGTCGGTTAAGTAAGAAGAAGGTGCTAGGAACCCCTCACCTCCATTGTATCCAATGAGATCCTTATCTAATTCTAGGGTTACTAGGTTTTCCTAAAGATATTTGCTTATATGTTTATTATTCTTGCTTAATTACTTTTATTTGAAGGGAATTAGGTTACTTCATTATTATTTACAAGAAAACATTTTATTATAGATAAAAGCATTTAATCAAAAAGAACAAAAAAAAACGTTTTTTGATTATTATACACATTCAAGTGTTATAATTTTATGCCTACGTATCCTCAAGTTTATTGAAGGATCAAAGCATTGTAGTTCGTCTGAAAAATGTTTGTGTGTTTTTTTGTTTTTATCCATTGAAAAGTTCTCAACGCATCAGGGGCAGAGAAATTTTTTTGAGTTGAAAATGCCTTAATGCACAAGAACAAAGAACTTATGACTTAAGGTGTGTTAGATTGATTTTAATTGTTGGTTGATTGTAAAAGTATAATAACTATTTTTATTTAAGAAAATAAACCCATAATAGTATTATATAATTATTTTAACAAGAAAAATATTAAAAGGTTCAACAAAATGTCATATCCCTTATTCCTGATTATTTATCCCTAAAACCCTAAAAAGTTATCTCCAAAATCATCCCAATGATTAACCCTAATTCCTTAACTAATTATATTCCCTAATTAATTATATTTTATATTCCTTTTTTATTTATGTTAATTATAAGGGGAAATATTATACTAAAGCTAATTAATTATGGCTAATTATGCTTAATTATCTTAATTATTCTAATACTGTCATAAAATTAACGTTAACCTTTATCTTAATCAAAATCCTAATTAAGTACTTAATTATATATATATATATATATATATATATATATATATATATATATATATATATATATATATATATATATATATATATATATATATATATATATATATATATATATATATATATATATATATATATATATATATATATATATATATATATATATATATATATATATATATATATATATATATTGTATTATTATTAAACTAATTATTACATTATTGAACTTAATTAATTCTAATTTATCTTCTAGTAATCATCTAACCCTAAATAATAGTTCTAATTACTAATTAAAATAGAAAATACTTACTTGCTTATTTGTTCTTTAATATTTAATTATTTTTATGTTCGTGTTAATCATTAAAACTAATCTAAACTAATTTAATAAAGTAAAGAAACCTAATTACACTAATTTAATTTATTAAAGCTAAATTTTTGTATTTTTAAATATTTTTTAATTAAATGACATGAACATATTTTTAGGATGTTAAATATTTTATATTTTATATTTTATTATATTTACTGATATTATTATTTCTGACATCACCATAACCTTAAAAATAAAAATAAAAAATCATAACCTATAGCAAAAGAATTTAATCATGTATCCCATAACCTTAAAATTATATAGAGAAAAAAAGGTTTAATTGTTTGGTAAAATTGAGATAGGTGCAATAACGAAGAAGATGAATATTGAGATGTGAAATTTAGGATGAAGTGATTTAGTGATAATTGTGATGAGGGAGAATGAATTGGATTTTGATTTAAGACTTTTTTTTTTGGTAATAGATTTGAAACATATTTGATTATACTTGTTAACACAAGCGACAATAAAACAAAAGTTAAAGTGTATTAAGGATTTTGGGAGAAGAGACCTATAGATAAAAATAAAAGGATTTTGTGGGAGAAGAGACCTATAGATAAAAACAAAATTAGTAGTGATGGACCAGACATAATTAATTTCATGGACACTAGAAATTAATACGACTTTTAATTAAATATATGATTTTGTTTATGTATATTAAAGAATGGGTGTGTATAAACTATAAAGTGTGTAGAAAGATTTTTCTTTTTAGGCAAATTTTTTAGATTGTTTATGTAATAAAAAATAAGGATAGTTAGAAAATTAACTTCTTCTTTTTTTTTTGTTAATTTAAAAACAACAAACGCAAATGTGCAAGACAAACAAATAATGAACTAAGGGAAACAAATTTTTAAAAAAATCCAAACAACAAATCAAGAGATTACACATCATAATAAAAAATAAACAGATTTACTAGATGAGTATCAGACATCAAATCAAAATTATCAAACAATAACTGAGGAGGTAAGAGGGAACCAACCTACGAGGAGGAGATTGTCCCTGGTGATAAGACTCGCCTCTTTTTTTATTCCTTGTTCCTTATGTTTTCGATCCCGGCCTTCTCATAACTCTTCTTGTTTATTCGCACCTTTATTTTGAAAAAAATTAGGATAAAGTGATTCAATAATAATTCCGATGAAGGAGAATGAATTGAGTTTTGACTTTAGACATATTTTTTCTTTGGTAATAGATTTGAAACATATTTGATTATGCTTGTTAACGCAAACAACAGTAAAACAGAAGTTAAAGTGTATTAAGAATTTTGTGGAGGTATAACCCTATAGATAAAATCAAAATTGATAGTGATGGATCAGACAAAATTAACTTCATGGACACTATAGAAAATAACATGACTCTTAATTAAATATATGATTCTTATATGTATATTAAAGAGTGAGTATGTATAAAGTGTGTACAAAGAATTTTCTTTTTAGACAAAACTTTTTGTATTGTTTATGTAATAAAAAATAACGATAGTTAGAAAATTAACTTTTTTTTTAATTTAAAAACAACAAACGCAAATGTGATAGATAAAAAAAATGAACTAAGGGAAACTAATTAAAAAAAAGATATCCAAACAACAAATTAAGAGATCACACATACTAATAAAAAAACAAACTGACTTACTAGATGAGTATCAAACATCAAATCAAAACACAAAATATCAAATAATAACTGAGGTGGTAAGAGGGAACCAACCTATGATGAAAGATTGTCCCCGGTGATAAGATTCACCTCTTTTTGTTTATTCCTTGTTCCTTCTATTTTTGATCCCGAGCTTCTCGTAACTCTTCTTGTTTATTCATACCTTTCTTTTGAAAAGATTTATGGTTGAGGTTTTAGGGTTTTGGTGTTGTTGTTCTTCAATGTGAAGAACAACTTTTTTTTATGTTGAGTTTTGTAAAATTGTGTATGACTGAAAAGTGTCAAAATAGTTACTATTTATAGATGAAAATTAGGGTTAATTAAAAATAAAAAAAAATCAATTTAATCAATCAAAATCATCAACCTTTTTCCAGAAGCTTATGAATATGAAGATAAGGATAAAAGGATACATGATCAAAATAGTACATAGTACAAACAAAAATATTTCTTCCCCTACTTGAAATTGTGGGCGAAAGGATTGTACTATTCTTCACACCTGTCACTATTTTGTTAGTGGGCAACTGCAATTCTCGTATTCCCAATTTTCCTTCCAACGGTTCCTTTTTCATGCTATATAAATAGGACTTGGAGACTTGAAGAAAGTTGCCAATTTTACAAGATTGTTTATATGTAAAAAGCTTTCAACATTGTGCACACTTTTCTTTAAGTGCTTGTATTTCATTTGTGTAAATCTACTTGTGTAGAAGCAACTTGTAACATACATTCTTTATTAAAACTTGTTGTTTGTATTTTCTTAAGGGGTCAGTTAGGTCAGAATCCTTGAGAAGACATTAATTGTCTGTCTTTGTGATCTGTTAGTCACCAACTATTGCTAGTGAATTTGTAATCAGTTAATTATAGTTGATTAATTCCTTGTGTATTAGGCGAAATCACCTCGGCGGGTGGACTAGATTAGCTTTGAGTTTCAAGCGAACCAGGATAAAAAAACCCTGTGTCTCTCTCATTATTCAATCTTTTGATTATTAAGTTTTTGAGTTGGTAAAAAGCTTTTGTTTTTAAAACCCAACTCAAACCCTCCATTTTTCTTGTGTTTTCGCACCTTCAATTGGTATTCGAGCCTGGTTCTAATTGTGATAAAAGTTTTATCAACACATCACCTCGTTCAGTACCGATCGGATTTGTGTGAGAAACAATGGTTGTTGTTGCTGTTGTTAATAATGAGAAAGATCACTACAGCGCTAAACCACCAGTCTTTGATGGTGAGAAATTTGATTATTGGAAAGATAGAATCTAAAATTTCTTTCTTGGTTATGATGTAGATCTTTGGGATAGTGTAGTTGATGGCTACATTCACCAAGTTGGTTCTATTGGTAACAAAGTAGCAAGAAATATTATGACAGATCAACAAAAGAAGGATAACAAGAATCATCATAAGACTAGGTGATGATGAAGGTAGAGTGGTTCAAGCATTAATAGAATTCTTGAGGTGGCAGTCACCTGCTTTTACTTACAAGCTTGTTTCCATTTTTTTTTTTGCTTTTAAATATTTATTTTTACATGGACCAATCTTTTGAATTTGTGGTCCATCGGGATGCCTTATCTTTTGCTTAAGTCTACTCCTTTTTAGTTTTTGTCTTAGGGAACTCTTTTTGAAAAATTATGCCCTAACTTCTTCATAAGTCAAAAAAATTCTGGTTGTTTTTTTTCTTCCTTTCTTATACTTAGCGGGCTCTTTTTGTAACAAATTTTGTGTGATTTTGCTTTAGATTTTAAAAGTTGTGACTGCCATGTTAGCTATTGTGGACTTTTATCTTTTTTATGCTTCCTTTTTGTTGGATGATGTGCGTGAGGAAGAGGTTGTGCTTAAACTTCTTGACTGTGTGATTAGATGGAATAATTCTCTTGAGATTAGAATGCATCATTGATTTAATTGAAAAATTATCCTGCCCCTGGTTAAGATTAAGAGTTTTTATGAATAGAAAAAGGAACACTGACTTCTGGCTCGAGGGGGTTAACTACGTATTATCTTCTTATTTCTCCAGTGTTTGAAAATTGAAACAATACCTTACATCGTCAACTAGGTCTTACTATTAAAAGCATAGTCAGTAAATTCAGTTATTTATTACATCATTCTCCTCCTAAGTTTGTTAATGGTGAAGAGTGAAATGGAAAATCTTTGATTGATTTTTATTTTTATTTTCATGATGGCATAAGAAAGAGAGTGTAAACAAATGGATTGATTCCAAAAATATGCATGCTCGTTTTATTAAAATTATTTCTCAAAGAGTACAACTGTTAACACAAACAACACTTAGCAAAAAAGAAATTACAACTGGAAATGATAAAGTCTATTGATCCCAGGGATGAGCTTCATTGTTGATCCACCGTCTTTAAGGAATACTTGTTGATGTTCTTCCACTTATAAGGATAAAGGGTGACTGTTTACTAATGGGACTCCTTTTTCAAAAGTCAAATGTTTGTTGTTGACCAGGTCTTGGACTTTGTATTCACATTGGGCATTCTCGTCATAACTAGGAGGATATTGACGAGGAGAAGGAATAAGGGATTGTAGCTTCACTATAGAATTTATGAGTAAGTCACGAGACATTGGTGTAGGACCCTAGATGAAACTTCATCATGATATGGTATAACCCTCCCATGACAAAATTTCAATAGGGTCTCCCTTAGGGAGCCTTCGTATAAACAAAATCTCGCATTCGGGTTCTAGAAGAGGTCCCTAGAGTCATGGACCAAACTCAAAGTTTCATCATGGAAAAGTGCTAGCCAACTCATGACAAACTCTTTGAACTGATCTACTCTAGGCAGAATCGTCATTAAAGACCCCATGGGATAAGAATCCACAGTGGTCAAAACAGAACGGCCCCTTACTTAACTTATGATTTTTTCTCAAGCTTGAGTTTTAGCTTCACACGTATGAAAATCTCAACTAGATGACATGTATATAATAAAACATGAATAATAAAAATAATAAAAATACAAAGCAAATAAATAAATAAATAAATAGCATAAATAAGGGAAAGCTAACAAACAAGGCAAACAAACAAAATCCTACAACTAAAGGTTAGGATGGACTCTCGTTAAGGGAGTATAGGGATCCCCAACAGAGTTGAAATAATGATAAAACCTAAAGGTAATGGTAAGACACTAAGGATTCGGGAGTCAATTAAGTGAGAGGAAGGTACTAGACACCCCTCATCTCCATTGTACTCAATAGGATCCTTCTCTAATTTTAGGGTCACTGGGTTTTCTTAAGGATGTTTGCCTATATGTTTATTATTCTTGCTTAATTACTTTTATTTAAAGAGAATTAGGTTACTTCATTAGTATTTACAAGAAAATTATTTTATTACTGAGAAAAACATTTAATCAAAAAGGAACCATTTTTTTTTTTGGTTATTGTACTCGCTAGAGTGTTACAACTCTATACCAACGTACCCTCAAGTTTATTGAAGGATCAGAGCATCGTAGTTTGTCAAAAAAATGTCTGTGTGTTTGTTGTTTTATCCCTTGAAAAATTCTCAACACATCGAGGGCAGAAAAAGTTTTTTGAGTTGAAAATGCTTCAATGCACAAGGGCAGAAGATTTAAGATTTTGAGTTGGGTTAGATTAATTTTAATTGTTGGTTGATTGCAAAAGTATAATAATTATTTTTATTTAAGAAATAAATTCATAATAGTATTATATAATTATTTTAACATGAAAAATATTAAAAGGTTCAATAAAATATCATATCCCTTATCCCTGATTATTTATCTCTACAACCCTAAATATTTATCCCAACGGTTAACTCTAATTTCTCAATTAATTATATTCCTTAATTAATTATATTTTTTCATTCTTTTTTATTTATGTTAATTATAAGGATAAATTATAATAAAGTTAATTATTTATAAATTAAATTAATTATGTCTAATCATGCTTAATTATCCTAATTATTCTAATATTGTCATAAAATTAACCTTAACCTTTATTTTAATCAAACCCCTAATTAAATACTTAATTATATATTTTTTGTATTTTTATTAAACTAACTATTAAATTGTTGAACTTAATTAATCCTAATTTATCTTCTATTAATTATCTAACCCTAAATAATAATTCTAATTACTAATTAAAATGAAAAAATACTTACTAATTTATTTGTTCTTTAAAATTTTTGAAAATTTATTTATTTTTATTTTCGTGTTAATCATTAAACTAATTTAAATTAATTTAATAAAGTAAGAAAATATAATTACACTAGTTTAATTAGTTAAAGTTAAATTTGATTTTTTTAAAAATATTTTTCATACTTAAATGACATAAACATATCTTTAGGATCTTAAATATTTACTATTTTATTTTATTTTATTATATTTACAGATATTATTATTTTTAGCATAAATTACAAATTGCTAAAAAAAATTACAAACTATAGCAACATAATTTAATCACGTACATATACATCACCATAACCTTAAAATTATATAGAGAAAAAGGATTCAATTGTTTGGTGGAATTGGAATAGGTGCAGTAACAAAGAAAATGAATATTAAGATGTGAAATTTAGGATGAAGTGATTCAGTGATAACTGTGATGAGGGAGAATGAATTGGATTTTGATTTAAGATATTTTTTTTTGATAATAAATTTGAAACATATTTGATTATGCTTGTTAACACAAGCAACAATTAAACAAAAGTTAAAGTGTATTAAGAATTTTGTGGGGTAGAGACCTATAAATAAAAATAAAATCGATAGTGATGGACCATACATAATTAACTTCATAAACACTATAGAAATTAACACGACTCTTAATTAAATATATGGTTTTTTTATGCATATTAAAAGTGAGTATGTATAAAGTGTGTAGAAAGATTTTTCTTTTTAGATTTTTTTTTATTGTTTATGTAATAAAAAATAAGGACAGTTGGAAAATTAACTTTTTTTTTTTTTAATTTAAAAACAACAAACGCAAATGTGCAAGACAATAAATAAACTAAGAGAAATTAATTTAAAAAAAAAGATATCCAGACAACAAATCAAGAGAGCACACATCTTAATTAAAAACAAACAGATTTGTTAGATGAGTATCAGACATCAAATCAAAACACAAAATATCAAACAATAACGGAGTGGTAAGAAGGAACCAACCTATGAGGAGGAGATTATCCCCGGTGATAGGATTCGCCTCCTTTTTTTAATTCCTTGTTCCTCTTGTTTTCAATCCCGACCTTATCGTAATTCTTCTTATTTATTCACACATTTCTTTTGAAAAGATTGATGGTTGAGGTTTTAAGATTTTGGTATTGTTGTTCTTCATTGTGAACAACAACAACTTTTTTTTAGGCTGAATTTTGTAAAATTGTGAATGACTGAAAAGTGTCAAAATATGTACTATTTATAGATGAAAATTATGGTTGATTGAAAAGAAAAAAAAATCAATTTAATCAAAAGTTTAGAAATCAATTTTAATTGATTTTGAATCTGTGATTTTTTTTTTCAATCAATCAAATTAATTCTTTCATAAAACCATATAATCACCACCCTTAAATGCAATATTTAAAAATGTGAACAAAATCTTTTCAAATCTTTTTTATTTTATGATTTTTTTTGATATTTTTATGAATAGAATGGAAAAAAAGTAAAAATTAATATTTTTTAAAAATTCTCTAATAATTAAATACAAAAATTAATAATAAAAAATGAAAAATGCAATTTTTGTGATTGTTTATAATTTTGAAGATAATGCAAAAATGTTAGAAATAGAGGAAAAACAACTAAAAGAGAAAACAATGAGTTCTGGCCTGGGCCCGACCTCGGTCCAGCCCAGTACCTCGCGCGACCCAATAAGCGAATTGGCCACGCCGGGCACGCACGCCCCGCTGGACGGGCGGAACGCACCACCGGGCGCGGGCGACGCAGCCCACAGCCTCTCGCCGTTCCCTCTTATCAGCCGAGCAGGACGCACCCCAGCGTATCAAAACGAGGCCTCGGCTCCGCCCCTCCGCGGGGAGAACATCGCGCCCCGGGGAATCTCCCGAGCTCCCCTCCGTGGGGAGAACAACGTGCCCGGCGCACGTTCTCCACGTGCTCCCCTCCGCGGGGACACGTCATCAACCAACTTCCCACCTCCGAAAGAGCAGGTCAAACCCACTTTCCGGAGATCAAGGAGTAGTTGGACTAGGGCGAAGACCACGTCCTGGTCTTCACTACGCCACGTAAGCCCTAGCAGTCATTAGGGTTGGGCCTGGTCATCCAGCCCACCTCAAATGACCGTTGGCCCAGCGCTGGGGTCTCTCTATAAATACCCTCTTCCACAAGAGGGTCAGGTAATTCACATCTTGCCCTTTCTATACTTTGCTCTCACTCTGCCCAATTTCTTACTTTGGCATCAGAGTGTCTTGCAGGTACACCCCCTTCTCCTCCTCATCACCGGTGAACAGGTAGCAGCCCAACAGCGTGTGGCCAGCCCGTGATCCCCTCCTGATCAGGTCAGATCAGTGGCGTCGTCTGTGGGAAGCGGAAACTTCCCCGTTACTCCGAGCAGAAAACCAAAAGTTTCACTAAACCTCAACGATCATGGCTAGTCCACACCGCGACGGCACTCCGCACGACCTCGTGCTCAACGTCGCCACCAACGGAAACAAGCAGACAGGGACGACGCGTCCGGCGGAAACCGACGAAAGGGACGGCCAAACTGCTTCACCGTCATCCGCGGAGCGGCCCCTTCAGGTCAACCACCGGCCCCCGAGCCCGCCAGCATTCCACCACGTTCCCATCCCGGCGGGAGCGGACCCAACGGTGGCCGCCCTCTTTACGGCCATCAACCAGACGAACCAGCTGCTGTTCCCACAAAATGCGAGAATTGGAGCATTAGAACGCATCGGTCCTCCGAGGTACCCCCCGCGGGAAGACCAGAACGGAGGTTCGAAGAGCCCCTCACCTCGACCCAGAAACCGCCGGCCGCGGCTAGAGAGGCACCGCACACAGGTGGCACGAGAACGCACCAGATCCCCAGCAAGGCACGTTCGCGAGAGGAACCAGAGCACTGCGGCGATCCCGACCGGGGATCCTCGAGGCGACAACCCAGGCAGGAGGACGAGAACCCGAAACCAGGGGCCTAATTTGAACGACTCATCTCCCCATCGATCCCCAGCACCCAGCGACGAGGACGACTACCGCACCCCGCTGTCCCGAGAAATCATGGCTGCCCCCATACCCCAAGGGATGGAGAAGCCCCCGACGCTGTCGACGTACGACGACACGACCGACCCTGACGATCACCTAGAGGATATCGAGGCCATGCTCGATTACCGAAACGTCCGGGGAGCCATCAAGTGCAGACTCTTCCCGACGACCTTGAGGAAGGGCGTTATGACCTGGTATAAAAGTCTGGAGCCCGAATCAGTTACGTCATGGAGGGTCTTGAAGGACCTGTTCTCCAAACACTTTACGGCGTCCCGACGCCACCCGAAGATGGAAGCAGTCCTTGGGGCGATCATCCAGGGTCCCGACGAACCTCTCCGGAAGTACATCGAGAGATTCACTCGAGAAGCAGTGCAGGTGACGACGTCAGACGAGATGAAACACTACTTAATGGAGCAAGGTCTGCGCCACGACTCCAAGTTCTACGAGGCCGTAGGCATACACCGACCAACATCACTCCAAGACTTCCTCGACAGGGCCGCGTACTATATCCGATTCGAAGAAATGCAAGCGGCCAACTCCGCTCGAGACACCCGGGAGGCCCCCCGCGGGCACCGAGACGATGGAGCCTCGAGCCATCGACGGGGGGGGAGACCGTCGTTGCGAAGACCGCCCCCGCGAGCCCCGCGAACAACGTGAACCGCGTGGCCCTGCCGGCCGATTCACGGAATACACGGCCTTAGTCGCTTCCCGCGAGCGCATATTGGCCGAATGCGCCAAAACAGAATTCGTACAGGGAGGTGTCCGTTTCCCGCGACCGACACCCCCCAAACCGAACGTGGACAAATCGAAATATTGCCGATTTCACAGGAGCCATGGGTACGTGACAGAAGACTGCATCCATCTCAAGGATGCGATCGAAATTCTGATCAAAGACGGTCACCTGAAGAGATACACCCGAGGAGGCGAACCACATAGGCAAGAGGCTCCAGAAGCCAAGAAAGTCGAGGAACTTCCATCTCCAGAGGACAACAGTAAACTCCAGGTCGCATTGTGTGTCAGCCGCCCCGAGGATTGGTTCGCGGGCAGAGAATTCGGTCTCCCCGAAGGGCCCGACCTAATCGACGAGCCAATCCGACCAACCAGCCGGTGGAAATACTTCCCCAGAGCCATGGTCATCTCTGATGGAGCCACGAGGAGTCTGTCCATCGGATCCGTGAAAAGAAAATTCGACGAACTCATCGCGAACAACTCCGGCAAAATGAGCACGCTCGACAAATTCCGAGGCCGCTCCAACCCGATCACATTTTACCTCGAGGAACTCCCCGGGGGATCCCCCAATTCCAACATACCCCTGCTCATACGTGCCGGGATGGCAAACTTCGACGGGAGCTCGGTTGACATCATGTACTCACACCTGTTCACAACTCTCCAGCTCGACGAATCCAACCTTTCCCCCTACGTAGGCTCTGACCTTCAGGGGTTCAACGGGACGACGACGAGACCTTGGGGATACGTGGAATTGAAAGTCACCTTCGGAGAAGAGGAAACAGCTAGGGACATCAGCATCCGTTTCTTAGTTATCGAATGCCCATCCCTCTATAACTGCATCCTGGGCAGGACGACGATAGCAGAACTCACCGCGGTACCCTCCACCGTCCACCTGAAGATGATATACTACACAAGAAGGGGAGCCGTAGTGACCCTCAACGGAGACATTGAGGCCGCCCGAAGATGTTTTGAAGCCGCGCTGAAAGGCCTAGACTCCATCGCTCCAGCGACCAAGAAGAAAACTTCAAACACAATGCCAAAGGGCGAACCAACGGAGCTGGTCAGATCCGTTGAACTCGACAGTCGCTTCCCCGGCGAGCTCGACCACGAAACAAAGACCAGCGAAGTCAACGGGCAGCCCTCACACCCAGCGCGCCCCATCCCGGACGGAGAATTCGAACTCGTCCCCCTCGGGGAAGACACGAGCAGAACCGTGAGGATAGGCGCCGGACTCCCAGACCTCGCGAAACGACAGCTCCAAGCCTGCCTCCACGAGAACGCCGACCTCTTCGCCTGGAGCGCCGCGGAAATGCCAGGACTCGACCCCGAGGTCGCCTGCCACCAGCTATCCATCAACCCGACCGCAAAGGCCGTTGTACAACGCCGACGTCGCCAATCCCCCGAAAAATCGGCAGCGGCCGAACAAGCTGTAAAAGACCTCTTAGAGGCAAATTTTATTTCGGAAGCCCGGTATTCAACCTGGCTGTCCAATGTTGTACTCGTTAAAAAGAATAATGGAAAATGGCGCATGTGTGTTGACTATACTGATCTCAATCGGGCATGTCCTAAGGACGCCTACCCCCTCCCCAACATCGACAAGCTCGTCGACAACTCTGCGGGCTTCAAGCTCTTGTCCTTCATGGACGCGTACTCGGGATACAATCAGATCCCGATGGCCGAACACGATAAACAAGCCACGACCTTCATGACGGCGTCAGGCAATTACTATTACAACGTGATGCCCTTCGGCCTCAAAAACGCCGGGGCCACATACCAGCGGATGATGAACCGTGTCTTCCACGACGAAATCGGAGACATGCTCGAAGTATACATGGACGACATGATCGTCAAATCTGGCATGGAGGACGACCACACGGCACACCTCCGGAAGGTCTTCGAGACCGCAAGGTCGTGCCGCATGCGTTTCAACCCGGAGAAGTGCACCTTTGGCGTCTGCGCCGGTAAATTCCTCGGCTACTACTTAACCGAACGGGGGATCGAAGCCAATCCGGACAAATGCCACGCCTTCTCCAATATCACCACGCCTACCACGAAGAAGGCCATCCAGTCCCTCAACGGCGTGCTTGCCTCCCTCTCACGATTCATTGCCAAGTCGGCCCAACACGCCCTCCTATTTTTCAAACTGCTCAGGAAGGAGACCAAATTCGAATGGACGGACGAATGTGAGAAAGCCCTTTGCCACCTCAAACACGTCTTATCCGAACCACCAGTGCTGACGCGCCCCGCGACGGGCGAAACCCTATACTTATATCTGGCCGTAGCCAACGAAGCCGTCAGTGCCGTCCTCGTCAGCGAATCCGGGGAGGGCCAAAAGCCCATCTACTTTACTAACAAAGCTCTCCACGACCCAGAAGTCCGATACCAGCTGATCGAGAAGGTCTCCCTGGCCCTCATAACAGCAGCCTGCCGACTCCGGCATTATTTTCTCGCACACACCATCGTGCTCCGCACCGATCAGCCCATCCGCCAGCTCCTCGGCCGCCCCGACATGGCCGGACGCATGCTGAAATGGTCACTAGAACTCTTCGAGTTCGACATCACCTACGAGGGCCGGCACGCCATCAAGGCTCAAGCCTTGGCCGATTTCATCGCCGAGATGACCACACCGCCCAACCCCACCGCCAAGAACCACCTCTGGACCATTTTTGTGGATGGCTCCTCCAACTCCACGGGAAGCGGCGCCGACATCGTCCTCGACAACGACGAGGGTACGGTCATCGAAGTCTCCCTCACACTGGCCTTCCCGAAGACCAACAACCAGGCCGAGTATGAAGCGTTTCTGGTCGGCCTTCGCCTGGCATCCGACCTGGGAGCCAAGGACATCCGAATCTACACGGACTCCCAGCTAGTTGCTTCACAAGTCCGAGGCGAATATCAAGCAAAGAACGACACCCTCTCCGAATACCTCGCGCTCATCACCGAAAAACTGCAAGGTTTCGACACAACAGAGATCCAGCACGTCCCCCGCAAGCAGAACACCCGCGCCGGCATCCTCTCCAAACTGGCAAGCACCAAAAAGCGAGGCGGCCACAAGTCGGTCATTCATGATATCTTGTCGCAACCAAGTACCAGCGCGACCACCACCCCCTCGACATCAATGTCGTCGGGGATACTGACTGCTGGATGACCCCGCTCCACACCTATCTCAGCACCGGCCACCTTCCGGCCAACCCTGGAGAAGCTAGCGCAACTAGACGACGCGCCTGCTCGTACGTTCTCCTCGAAGGACGACTGTACCGCCGATGCTTCGCAATCCCACTCCTCAAATGCATAGATAAGTCCCAGAGCGCAGCCGTTCTAGAGGAAATCCACGAAGGCATCAACGCCCAGCACCTCGGCGGAAGATCCCTAGCACGAAAGGCCCTGCGCGCAGGCTATTACTGGCCATCAATGCAATCCGACGCGAAGGAACACGTCAAACGATGTGATAAATGTCAACGACACAGGGACGTGCACCTCGCCCCCCCAACCGACCTCACGCCCCTCTCATCTCCATGGCCATTCACCTGGTGGGGGTTGGACATCCTCGGGCCCTTCCCCCTAGGTTCCTACCAGAACAAGTACCTCATCATGGGAGTTGACTACTTCACCAAATGGATCGAGCCCGAAGCACTGGCCAAAATCACCGCCCACAATATACTCCGATTCTACAAACGCAACATCCTCGCCAGATTCGGGGTCCCACTCGCCATCGTCACCGACAACGGCACACAATTCACGGACAAAAACTTCCGCGACTTCGTCACCAAACTCGGAACCAAACACCACTTCACCTCGGTCGAACACCCTCAGACAAACGGCCAGGCGGAATCGGCGAACAGAGTCATACTCAGGGGACTCAGACGACGACTCGGCGACGCCAAACGAGCATGGGTCGAAGAGCTCTACAGCGTCCTCTGGGCATACCGCACCACTCCCCACTCAACCACGGGAGAAACCCCATTTCGCCTCACGTACGGAACCGAGGTCGTGATACCGGTCGAAATTCGCGAACCATCCCAACGAACGAAAGCTCCCCTGGGCACCGACGACAACGACGACGCCCTCTGAGAAGAGCTCGACCTCGTCGAAGAAATCCGCTCAGGGGCAGCCCTCCGTGAAGCCCGGCTGAAGCAACAAGTCACACTTCGCCACAATAACAAAGTCCTAAAACGCGACTTTCAAACAGGCGACTTAGTTCTACGCAGAAACCAGAAAGACTCCCACGAGGGCAAACTGGCTGCGAACTGGGAAGGCCCTTACCGAGTCCGGGACAAAACGGAGCACGAGGCCTATTACCTCGAAAACCTGCACGGTGAACAACTAGCTCGACCATGGAACGCCGCGAAGCTTAAGCGGTACTACAGTTAGAACATTGCCCGTGACGACCCATCGTCCCGACCACTGGGGGGCGACATGGTACCACCGCACACCCCCGCGTCCACTAGCGACCAAAGAAAAGCAAGCCCTGCCTCTCGTGTGTGCGGGCAGACGGCCTTTCTCGGCAAGGAACACCTCGACCGAGATTCCCCGCCGCCGTACCAAAATCGGCAGGACACCCAGCTCGCGATGGGACGTCCACGCCCCGGGGAGAACTACCCCCGAAACGGCCCGGCTACGTCGCCGGCCAAACCGGCCGGTTCCCTTCACCACCGGTAACAAGTCGTCGAGCTAACACCCGAACAGACTCAGGGCATATCGAGACATGCATGTCAAAAGCATTCAAATAAACAAATAAATACAAAAAACGAGCATAAACATCATGCAAATACCGAGCGCACACTTAGAAAATTCACAAAAAATATATTAAGCAAAAAGCGGGCACCAGCCCAGTAGTTAATGTTACAAAAACAGAGCACGCAGGCCCAAAGAAAGATAAGTCACAAATGTCGGCACGCAGGCTATAAAAACAACGAGCACGCAGGCCCGACAACTCATGCTACCTCATCCGCCTGATCAGCAGCCGCGGGATCCTCCTCAGGAACAACGAGATAGGGATCAACCACCTTCCCGTCAACGATCTCGTGATACGGCCCGATCCCCTCCACGACCAGCGCAACGCCGGGGTTGGCGACCTGAATCTGCTCGACAACGTTCTTAAATCCGACCTCGACAGCCTCCAAACAGTCACCTTCCAGCACCCGGATACGGGCAACCAGGTCAGCACGAGTGATTAACCGTCGATCTCCATTTGTCTCGTCCTCGGCCGGACGAAGTGCGCTGTCCAAGACTTCTGTACGAACCTTTAGCGCCTGCACCTCGGTCGTCGCCTCCCCCAACTTCTCCTCCAGCGAGGTCACTTTCCCCTTAGCGCCCTCTGCCCGTTTTCGCTGCTCAGCAACATCCTTCTGACTCTTCTCCAATTCCTCAGTAAGCTTGGCCAACCGCGACTGCATAAAGGTAAGGTCCCCCTGCAGTTTAGACAGCTCGGCAGCGGAACAACCCTCCTCGTTCAGCACAAGAGCCGTCGTGAACGTCCGTATCATTGCAGCCAAGTCCTCCGCCAGGACACGTCGACGAGACTCTCGATCGGCCTGGCGGACAACCTTCACCTCCCCAGCGGAGACGGTAGGAGAACGAGCACCATGAAAATAGCCCGGATGCTGATGGCAGGGCGGGACGACATAACCTTCCTCGGCCGAACCGACCGTCAAATCTACCAAACCTCGGGGCTCCTCGGACCTCTGCCTTTTCGATGCTCCTTGAGACGTAGGAGACTGACTCCCTTGAGGCGAAGAAGACGAACTCTGCCCCCCCGGCGTCGCGACCTCCTGTCCGACCAGCTGACTCACCCGCGTCCTCGGGACCGCGACATTCCTGGTAGCGTGCAACTGCTTTACCCGCTCCTTGATAGAAGACATGTTCGCTGCAAAAACAAAGAAAGAGTTAGCGACAGCCAGAACCCCGACCACGGGGAGAAAATGAACATTCCTACCTAGATAATCCAGAGCAGCCGCCCCAGTCGCACAACCGAGTAGGGTCTTGGTATTAATCAGTCGCTTCTTAGTTCGCACATTCCCCTGCGCGTCAAGGATATACCGACCGTCGGGTGTCACCAGCTTCGACGGAGGAAGAGCCCGCACAAAGGCGACTATTTTCAAATAGGCGGCCATGTCTTTATCCTCGAGGGTCCATGCTCATACGATATACCTGTCCGTACCTCGGTTGAAGTGCTCCGCGGTCCACAACAGATGTATCTTGGGAAGCCACGCAAGGAACCGCTGATCGTCCACCATTCGCTCGCCCTCGTCGAAAAGAGTATCCAAGCCCTGCTGTGTGATCGGTTTAACGAGGAAGAACCGGCTTTTGAAATCCTTGACGGGATCACTATACGCCTTGAAGAGCTTGGTCGACTATTTAAATGAGACCCATCAGTGGCGGCCATTCACCGTCTGCCGCTGTAAGTGGAAGATACGGAAAAACAACGGTACCGTCGGCTCCACCTCGAGGTAGAAGCACACCACCTCAAAGGCGCGGATGAAAGCCAAGGCGTTTGGGTGCAGTTGGGACGGGGCCAAACGCAACCAATCAAAGAGCCCCAGATGAAAGGCGGAGAACGGTAACCGGAGCCGAGCCTATTTAAAGTAGAACTCGTGCATCGGGAACATCCGCCGCCCATATCGCGAGCAGATGCGATGATGCTCTTTCGGTCGGTACACCTGCCAATGCTGCGGCTCCCCTATAGTCGTATCCTCGACGGTGGCGTACACGTCGGACGCATCGGCCACTAAACAAGACGGGGTAGACAGCGGCTCCTCAGCCGCCCATTCTTCGGACGGGGCGATGCGCTCGTCATCAAAGTCCGGGACCTCGGGTTCGTTGTCTTCGACCATTATCCCCGGTACCAAAGCCGACATCTACACCTGAAAAGCAGAGGACAACGGTGAATTCGATAGCCAGGATCAAATCCACCCTTCCACCGCAGGTCAAGTGAAAGGGCGACAAAGGCCAGAGAACGGCGAGCAAACACGCGCTCCCCGTCGACCCTCCTCGGGGCGTCTAAAGCCGACCCGCCATCCCTCCGCGGGACGGTCACCGGAAAAAGCGCGCCTCCCCGGGGCATTCACCGGAAAAAGCACTCGTCCCCGGGGCATTCATCGGAGAAAGCCCCCGTCCTCGGGACATTCATCGGAACAACCAATTCTCCCCGGGACACTCACCAGAAAATTCGCCAGATACGGCGGATCTTGCGTCCCTCCCCGGGGCATTCATCATGCCCCGACCACGCGTTCTAATCAAACGACGGAAATAAAAGGGAAGAGAAATGAGAACTCACTTGTAACAGCGGCGAACGGAGGGAAGGATCAAACGGTGCGACGGCGATCGGCGGCAAACGGCGGACGAGCAAAGATGTCAGAGCTTCGCAGGTACAACAGCAGAGTGAAAAGTAATAAAATGAGCGGAGACCCCCGTATTTATAACCCGGTGCGGGATTCGAAGCGACGCTAGGCTCATTAATGACATAGGGTAGCCGCCCCTACGACCTCTTAACGCACGACACGTGGCGGCAACCTGACGGTCGCGCCCCTTCACCTGCTTTCACCCCGCTCCGCCGACGACCGGGGATCCCCGCACGAGCGCCCGTCCCACCGTGCACGAGTCCCGACGAACCTCCCGTTTCGTTACCTCTCTCCCCGACACAGCGACCTTAAGTCATCGCTCTTTCCCCAGAGCTTTGACTTGGGGGCTCCTGTTCTGGCCTGGGCCCGACCTCGGTCCAGCCCAGTACCTCGCGCGGCCCAATAAGCGAATTGGCCACGCCGGACACGCACGCCCCGCTGGACTGGCGGAACGCACCACCGGGCGCGGGCGACGCAGCCCACAGCCTCTCGCCGTTCCCTCTTATCAGCCGAGCAGGACGCACCCCAGCGTATCAAAAC
Source organism: Lathyrus sativus (assembly GCA_963859935.3). Lineage (NCBI taxonomy): Eukaryota > Viridiplantae > Streptophyta > Magnoliopsida > Fabales > Fabaceae > Lathyrus > Lathyrus sativus. The sequence continues at coordinate 570,155,530 of OZ012739.1, forward strand.
GAGGCCTCGGCTCCGCCCCTCCGCGGGGAGAACATCGCTCCCCGGGGAATCTCTCGAGCTCCCCTCCGCGGGGAGAACAACGTGCCCGACGCACGTTCTCCACGTGCTCCCCTCCGCGGGGACACGTCATCAACCAACTGCCCACCTCCGAAAGAGCAGGTCAAACCCATTTTCCGGAGATCAAGGAGCAGTTGGACTAGGGCGAAGACCACGTCCTGGTCTTCACTACGCCACGTAAGCCCTAACAGTCATTAGGGTTGGGCCTGGTCATCCAGCCCACCTCAAATGACCGTTGGCCCAGCGCTGGGGTCTCTCTATAAATACCCTCTTTCACAAGAGGGTCAGGTAATTCACATCTTGCCCTTTCTGTACTTTGCTCTCACTCTATCCAATTTCTTACTTTGGCATCAGAGTGTCTTGCAGGTACACCCCCTTCTCCTCCTCATCACCGGTGAACAGGTAGCAGCCCAACAGCGTGTGGCCAGCCCGTGATCCCCTCCTGATCAGGTCAGATCACAATGTAAAAAGTGGAAAGGGTGACTTGAACTGATGACCTCTCACACTCAAAACTCTTTGTAGTCAAATTCTTATCGAATAGGTCATTCTAATCATTTGAAAAACTAACAATAATAATACTAATAATTCTTTTAACTAAAAAAATATATAACTTAATAATAATTATAAAAAAACATAATTTCTAATACTAGTCATAAAATACAAGTTATACGTCTCTAATTAGTAATAATATGCCTATTAAGTTAGTCTTAATAAAAATCAGATGTTAAATAATTAGAAAGTTATAGATCCCAAAATAGCAACCAAAATTATTAATGTAAAATTAAACTTTTTAAAAGAAAATAAAATATCAAAAGGGTCTCTTTGAGTTTTTAGGTCAATGGAATTGACCAGATTACTTATATAAGATTTTGAATATGTTAGAAACTCTAAATAATTAGATGAAAGAAAAAGAAAATAATTAAAATTTAGAATACGACAATATCGATGATTCAAAAACTTTATGTCAATATAAAAGTGGATTAATTTCTAATACATGTAGATTTTTAAAGTGATTTAACTTAAGTGAGTTTGTTAAGCTAATCTTTTTAATGAGTATTTATGAATACCATAATAATATTGTTCAGATATGATGTTCCAAATTAAAAGTGTGATCAATTATGTCAAAACTTTTTGAATTGGACACTGCCGCAACAGTCCACATATGGGAAAGAAAACGTAAAGCAAAAATCTTCAATGAAGAGTAATTACACAGTGGTTTAAAGAAGTGATTATTAAAAAGAATGATTATCGAAACATTTTTCATTGAGAGAGGAAAATCAAAACAAAGATACAAATGATGTGTTTGTTGTGAGTTGTTTATTTTATAGAGAAGAATGATTAATTTTGGTGGTCCCAATAACTTTATCTTTCTTTGCTGCTATGGAAAGGTCCCAGAGATACCATTTTTTATTCTCATTCCATGGTTTAAGTCATCATTTGTGTTCACCGCTTCACCTCTTACACAAGAGATCCTACACCTCTTTTAGATGTTGTTTGCGCCTATATTCTCAATGGCTTTATCTTACCTGAATTTGTTTCAGATATAAAATTTTAAAAAAGTTGATAAAAAAATGTTAAATAAATAAATAATTTTTTCTCAAATAAATAGTTAAGAACACAAACCTTAAATTCAAATATTTTTGTTTTGCTCTTACATCTATCTTAGCGATCTTTTCATGGCAAATGATCTTGCAAATCTAAAGAGGTGGATGTAGATAGTTTCAAGCTTTTCACAATGCTTCACTTGCTTTTTCATATTTAGAAATGATAGGGTCTTAGCGTTTTTTATGCTTTTATAATGAATTTTTTTTATTTTCACGCGGATCATTAATGATAGTGTCTTGAGCATTGATATCTCATGAAATGAACGACATATATTTGATCAATAGAATAATTAATGATTTTTTATCTGTAATTTAGATAAAATACTTTAACTCTCGTTTTAATAGAAAACCGAGGTAAATAACCTTTGATTTTTTGTTTTACATTTCATTGATTATAAAGTATTTACAAATAAAAAATATAATAAAAAAAAGTTTCCTAAATTGTTAGTTCCTGATTTTTCCCCTCGGTTATATGAAAAAACCGAGTTAATATGTTATTTTTATATTTTAAAAAATAGTAATGATCATCGCACCTTGGAATCATATCACTAGAATAGTAATGATCATCCCTATTCAAAACGCAACGTATCTTTTGAATTTTTAAGGAGACGTTTGAGCTTCTCTGATTGTCTCACTTCCTCTTTTCCAATTTATTTATACACTATTCAGGTTTCATTTCATTTCCATCTCTTTATGTCTTCAAATCTAGTTTAAAAGTCTTTTCTTTTTATTCGAAAAATATCTACAAAAACTTTCAACGAAGATGAAAATCTTTTGCTCGTTATCAATGAAAAACTTGTTGATTTAAAAGAGTTGTAAGACCAAGGTTTTGATCTAATGAAAACTATTTCCAAACATATATTGAAAGGTTACTTTGACATGCTTCATGGACTCATCTACAATAATCTCATAACAGATCGTTCTGATTAAATGCCTTTGTTAGACAATCTGATGAGGATGTTAAGCAATACAATCCAATATATATGAATTTCCTATCACCATTACTCCATCACTTATTGCTCAAAAAATAAAGGTTGAAGAGAAAGGTAGTTGTGTTGAACAATATAGATTCAACAATGTCTTCTTAAACCACCTTCTCCTAATTTATGTCAACTACAATAACCTCATCAGTCCTGCTACTCTCATCCCAATTGCAAAAGTTTGAAATCAACTTCTAGTGTTAAATCTTTGTCCAAGAGAGAAACAATTAGAAACGTTAACTTCAGATGACAAACATCTTTTGTACTTCCTTATCCACAACGTCAAAATTAATCTTCTTCTTCTTATTTTTAACTTCTTAATGAAAATGGTTGTGACCTTTCGCAAGGAAATAAATTTCCTCATACCATATGGAAGAAAAGTTGAAGTTGAGTGGAGTCACACATTTGAGTATGTTAAATAGTTATTTGTTGTCCTATTTTTTTTTGTTATCTGTTGTCCTGTTTTTCTGATTATCAATGAAAATTTTATTTTTCTTTTCAGTTGTATTATTGCTTAATCTTTTTTATTGATAACAAAGAATTTGTGTTTTACTAACTAACTTAGAGAAAAACTTAACAAAGAAAAAAAATTTAATAAAGAAAAAATGGAATTTAGAAATGCGGCAAGTGAGAAATATACTAATTAAAACATTGAAAAAAACATAAAAACGTAGTAACCGAAATTCGAAGCGTCCCTAATATTTATATCCTCTCAGTTTTTTTCAAAAGACCACGATAATAGGTTATACTAAAAATAAAATTGCGCTTCTTATAGATATATTCTCCTGGTTTTATGGATAACCGAAGTAAGAGATTGTTAGCATGACGAAACCAGGAACTATACTCTCGGTTTTTAGCATTTCGAAGTGAAAATTTCGTCATAAAAAATGTTATTTGTAGTAGTGTTGGGTGAGATTATGAAACACATCACAAATGATTTAATTGATGATCCTAGACTATTAGAATTCAACAAGAAATAAGTTGAACGCCTTGTGGGAATAACACTTTTGTGTACTCAAACATCACCAACTTTAAGGCCATCGATGTCACATGTGATGGCAATGCTTTCAGGATATATTGAAGAACAATGTAACATCAAGAGATACTTAACTGACTGGAAAGATCTTAAATTAACGCTAAAGATGATTTATTAAAGACGTAATGTGAGTTGGCCGATCTGAGATTGTTGGTTAAGATTGGACTAATGCATGTAATTGTTTGCTTTGCTTAATTCTTTTGTGTTCTATGAATATGTTCATGTATTATACATGTTAAATTTCAATTTAAACATTATTTAAATTTAGATATTACTATTCTAATGTCAATTTCTGTATGTATAAAAGAGATTATTTATTAACTTATTTTGTATGGAAATTGTGGATGATAATGAGTTATATTTGTGCAACTCAGAAATTTCAATGTGAAAGAAAATTAAACTTTAAAAATAGAATTCAGTCCATTCACATATAATGAAGACTAATGTAAAGATTGACCAATCAAAAGATATAAGTTTTTCACTAAATTATCATCTTTCTTTAAATTATTCACTAAACTACCATCTTTCCTTAAATTATTCACTAAAACACCATACTTTCCGTATTTATTAATAAACTATTATATTTTCAAAAAAAAAAAAAATACTTTTGTTACTGAAGAATAGCCCTTTACTTTGTTGGTTCTGTATTATTTTTTCAAATTATTTTTATTACCTGCGAATTTTTCTGTAGTTTTTTCTATGGATTTTTCTCGTGAAACATTACTCTTATGGAATTACCTGTAGATTTTCAAATATATGATTTCTTTTAAAGGGTTAAATATACAACATTTTCTGCAATGTAGGCGAATTTTGCTTTATCCCTCTGTAATATATGTTTTTTGGATTTTCCCCCTGTAATACATATATTTTTGTTTTACCCTCCTAAACGGGCAAATTGAACACTGAATCTGGGTGGGGGGTACAAAAAATATTACAGGGGGTAACTTTGACGCTTAGGGGAAAAATACATAGAATTTTAACATTTCAGGGGGGGGGGGGGATTCAATTTTTTTTACAGAAGGGTAAACTGAAACTTGCCTACATTGTAGGGGGTGTTGTATATTTAACCTTTTTTTAAAATATCATTTTATTAAAATCCACAGGTAAATTCGCTGGAAATTCTATAAAAAGGAATGTTTGTAGAAAAACATTTCCAACTTTACGACCATCGATGTCACGTGTGGTGGCAATGCTTTCAGGAGATATTGAAGTGAGCCATGTAACATCAAGGCTCAAATACCTTGTTAGATAAAACTTTTAGATTGAATGAATCCATGCTGAAATCGTGAACGAATCACTTTTTTATAATATTTCAAGCACTTTCGAATGTCTTAGAGTTTCTATGTTGGAATGCCCAGGATAGTTCAGCCTATACTCGAGTTTGCACAAGACGGATGAAAATTTGAATGTAGGAAAAATATGGAATTTTTCTGAAGAGGATGTGTTTCTGTGTTTGTTTTTTTTTTTTAATTCCAAATGACTTATTTATAGGCTATGTTTGTGTTGTTTCACAAGGTTGCGACCATTGATGAAACAACATCCTTCCAGCAACACTTTCACCAAAAATTATGTTGTTTCACCTACAACGACGTTTTCCAATAGTTGCATATTTTCATTCTGCAACACTTCACGAAGTGTTGCATATTTTTGAATTCAAAATTCAAATTCAAGCAACGATAAAAAACAAGAGCAAAAACCATTTACCACATGTTAGAGGTGTATGGAGGAGACAAGTGGAATAATGTTTGGAGACCACCACACATGTCCATGTGGCATTTTATCCTCTTTTATAAAATTTTTGAGTTAATGAACATGACTCTTTATGTTAGTTTTGTGTTTTTGGGATTGACAAAAAATTTATTAAAACATATATCACAACAAGATGTTGAGAAAGATGTCTTGACATGTTGGTCAGACGTCATTATAGAGATGTTAAGCACGATGTTGCGACATGTTGGTTAGATATCAATGCAGGTTTTATGGTTTTACTTCTTCGAAGATTTGTTTTTTAAATATGAGATTCTTTCTGGTTTTAGCTCAAATTTTGTTGCAATCCAAGAAAGGCATTTTAGGATATACTGTTCTGCTCTAGATGTGCATTTATTTCATAAAAAGGGACTTTTAGACATTTTAGGAAATATGTGATTTGTTCCTAGTTTTATTCAGAAGATTTACGTATGCTGTTTTGGATCTGTTGCATATTTTATGCCAAAGCCCATGCTAACCAAAGGCTATTTAAAGAGGATGCTGCTAAACATAATATACATAAGTACGAAGTCGTGCGTGTGTAAGTTGAATTAGGGTTTTAGTTGTTCTTTATTATTTATGATCCGCTCTTATGTCATCCTTGATATCTGAGTTGAACTGTGTTTATTTGTGAGCCATTCATGCATCACTTAGATGCTTGAACTGGAATGAGTTTGTTAAGTTGTAATTTTAAACCACTCATGAGCTCTTAAGCAATAGTGGATTTTGTGTCATTGGAAGTGTGTCTTCTATTCTTCTCTGTTATAAGTTTTATCAATATTGTATGATTGAAGGAAGTGATAAGGGTCTCATATCTAGGAGTGTCTTAGATAGAAATAGCACGGGTAGTGATTAGGTGAGAAGATTGTAAACTGGAGGTTGTTTACTTGGGCTTCAAACTAATACTATTGTAGTGTATTTCCTTCATAGCTTGGATGCCCCTAGATGTAAATGATGTTGCATCGAACTAGGTTAACAACTAATTGTGTTAATTACTTCCAGCCATTTAAATTAACTGCATAATTGTGTGCGTTATGTTATTATCCTGATCCCAGTGTCATGACATTATACTCGACATCTGGTGTCTGATTAACAGAATTTAAATTGGCATTAGAGCAGACACCCTGTTCTATGTAGGGTGAGCTCCATGGTAGATATTTTTTGGTACTATGGAAAAGGAAGGAGAAGAAAATATTAACAGACCCCACCTCCCCCCCCCCCTCGTCTAAGATGGCACTGACTATGACTATTGGAAGACACGTATGGCTTTCCTAAAATCTATTGTTAATTCCATGGTTTTAGGATTGGCATTAATTTTTCTAAAACATGGTTCATAGAAAGATGTTGGGAGAAAATGTCCTAACTTGTTGGTATGTCAACATTGAAGACAGATGTTCTGACAAATGTTGTGACATGTTGTACTTGAACATCAATACAGTTTGTAGTCTTATTCTTGACAGATTTGATTTGATTTTATGAGATTTCTTTTGAATATATCTCACTTATTTTCGCAGCTCAAAAAGATTTAATATGGAACATTTGATTTGATCTCCAATTGTTTATAAGTTTCTAAAATTGAATGTTGAGACAATTTAGGAAACTTGGTGATTTTTCCAAGATTTAAGGATATTTTTCTGCATAATTGATGCAACCCTCAGTGTGTGGATCAAGCAATATCTGGGTGAAGTTTTTGAAGCCCGTGGACTGCTGAGGAGTATTTAAAAAGCAACCTAAACCTAATGTGTCGACGACTTTCACTTTTGTAAAAATAAGGGGAGGTTTTAGAGTCTTAGGTTTTGAGAGTCTCTTCAGTGTGACTTTGTAAGTCACCCATGTATCTTTTGATACATTGAGGTAGACTGATTGTATGTTGTTTATTATTCACTCTAAATCTTTTAAGCAAGAGTGTATTTTCCTTAGTTTAAAGCTTGTAAGAAAAACTAAGTATTGTTCTTGGAAGAGTGTTCTTCTATTTTGGGTTAGTGTTGAGTTGTCACTGGTTTGTAACTGTTAGGAAGTGAGAGGGGATCTCATATCTAGAGGGTTTATAGATATGAGTTGCACAAGGTAGTGATTAGGCGAGAAGTTGTAAACGGGAGGGGGGGGGGGGGGTTTAGCTTTGAACTAATGCTATCATAGTGAATTTCCTTCCTGGCTTGGATGCCCCCAAATGTAGGTGATGTTGCACCGAACTGGGTTAACAATTGACTGTGCTATTTATCTTTATGCAATTTATTTTTCAGTTTGATTTATTTGTTCTGTCAAACAGAAGATGGTGTAACATCTGTCTTGACATTATGTTCTGATGTGAGGGCATCAGTATTAACATGTGTTAGAGTGGCATAATTTCATCCATGGATAGAAAAACCTGAAAAGCTATCATCCTATGGTTAAGGATAGAGATGGGAAGGAGACTTTGAATCCAGAAGAGTACTGGTCTAAGGAAGAAGATGAGACTGCTCTTGGAAACTCCAAAGCAATAAAGTTGACAAAAACATGTTTAGATTAATAAACACCTGTATTGTGGCCAAATATGTTTGGGAAATTCTCAAGACCACCCATGAAGGCACCTCTAAGGTGAAGATGTCTAGACTGTAATTTCTCACTACCAAAATTTGAAAATTTAAAGATGAAAGATGATGAAAGCATTCATAACTTTCAGATGAATGTTCTTGAAATAACAAACTCTTTTAGTGCCTTGGGAGAAAAGTTGACTAAAGAGAAGTTGGTTAGAAAAATCCTCAGATCTCTACCTAAGAGATTTGACATGAAGATAACAACCATTGAAGAAGACCAGGACATCAGCATCATAAGAGTAGATGAACTTGTTAGGTCACATCAAACTTTTGAATTGGCTATTAGTGACATATATGAAAAGAAGAACAAGCGCATAACTTTTTTCTCCAACACTGAAGATGAAGAGTGTAACACGGTGGGAGAACTGACTTTAAACAATGTTGCGGATAGCAAGAGTCGCCACCGACTTTTATTTTATCCATAAGGAAAGGTTATAAAAGAACAGGAAAGACCTTAGAGAATATTTTGGGTCCGGGGGGTAGGTTATGAAAAGGGAAGGTGTTAGCACCCTTTTCATCCATGGTTATCCATGGGCTCTTAGGTACTTAAGCTCACTTTTGAATTGTTTTGAAAGTGTAGTGTGTGAATAGCAAAAAATTTCAGAATAGTTTAATAATAATCCGTGTATGGATGTGAAAAAAACTTGTTTGAAAATTTTGTTGGAAATTTGTTTAAGTGTGAAAAAGTTTTGAAGCGAGCAAGTACCTAGGAGTAGCCTACCCTAATGTTTTAAGGTCTTTCTTATTCTTCATTCTTTCCTTTAGTAAGATTATCCCTACTATAATGGAGTAGGTAGTCCTTACTTTGGATGTTAAGGGGTATGTGAGGGACAATTTGACTTTGAAGGCCATTGTGGGATGTAATAAGCACATATAAGGGACCATCATCATTTTTCGAAAGGGACTTGATTCATAAAGGCAACCATAAGGGACTTTGATGATTTTTTTATTTGAGGGACTTGCTTTATACACCCCACTTAACCATTATTCGTAGGCAACTTGAGGGATATCCTTAGGAAGTGAGACGGCGATTAAAATCGACTTACGTGTGTGACGTGTTTATTTTAATTATCTTTATTTAAAAGTGATCTAAATTTATTTTAATATTACATACATGTTGTTACACTCCCTAATTACTAACCATAATAATAATTAAATAATTAAACAACTTTACATCCAAGAAACAATTACAAAATAATAAGCAAAATAATTAAATAGCAAAGATAAATAAAATATAAATAAGCAATAATAAATAATAAAGGGGGTTAATTCTAAGTTTACTCGGCAAGACATCGCATCTTGTGCCTACGTATCCTTACGGGAGTGGAATCAGAGTAATCGTAGTTCCCCTCAATAGGGAGGTTAGAAGCTTCTTGACTGTGGTCAAGGTCTCAAGGGGAATAAACGCATCTTAAGGACACGCTTACGTGGAGTGTAGAAACTCCAAATCTCTACGTTGAAATGTTAAGTTGTAATTAGGGTTAAATTAGGGATTCCACGGCGGGAAACCCTAAAATGAGCGCGGCGGCTCTTTGACCTAATGCTAAGGGTAAAATTGTAATTTTGCCTGCGGCGAGGCATTTGTGAAAATTAGGGTTTGTAGTTTGTAGTTTTGAGGATTTGAAGTTGAATGTGTGAAGTTTTACGGACTATTGGCGCGGCGGCCAAACAGTTAGACCTAACCTTCGGATGTGTGCAATGTGATAGAAATAATAGTAAACGCGTGAGATAATTGAATCATGCAAACAGAGAGATAATGTCATAACTTAAACCATGCAAGCAGAAATTTAAAGGCAGAATTTAAAGAGCGATTGTTAAGTTCGCGAGGTTACATGAGAGGAGCAGATACAATATGATAATGAAATTTGAATTGAACAATAATAAAATAAAATAAATAACGGTTCTAGTTATTATTTTAAAAAAAAGATTTTAGTTATTATTTTAAATTTATCTAAAAAAAAGTTTTTCTTAAAAATAATAGGTTTTCATATTAATTTGGAAAAGATGTTAATGTTATTTATTTTAAAAAACAGATTTTTATATTATAACAAATTTTAATAAATTAATGATAACAATAATAATAATAATGGTAATAATAATGATAATAATGATAATAATAATAAATAATGATAATAATAATAATAATAATAATAATAATAATAATAATAATAATAATAATAATAATAATAATAATAATAATAATAATAATAAAGCAATAATGAATTTTAAATGTGCCAAATAACCCAACAATGTTGCTAACGCAGAAATGCGCTCATCGCAACCAGATCTAAATCGGACGAAACAAAATTTATCGCAAAGAAAAAGAAATTAAGCAAAAAATAGTATTATTGCTCACACAAAAATGCGATCATCGCAACCAGATCGAACTAACACAAATGTCACGCGTCATGCACACAAATGTGCAAACATCGTATCGACATAATTCGATCAAAAATCTTATATATATAAACTCTAACAATTTAAAAATTATATATATATAAACGTAACAGTAATAGATAAAGAAAAAGAAATAACGGTAATAGATGAAGAAAAAGAAATAACGGTAAAAGATGAAGAAAAAGAAACAACAGTAATAGATGAAGGAAAAGAAATAACGGTAAACGATGAAGAAAAAGAAACAATAGTAATGGATGAAGAAGAAAACTAAATAACGGCAAACGGCACTGACTCCTCTTAGGTTTTTTTCATTCTCTCCCTTTTTTCCAACAAGGCAACACATGTATATATAGGGAACAAATTAGGGTTAACACCAAATTGTCAATAATGTCCCTAAAGCCCATTTTAAAGCCCAAACTAAATAATTAGTTAAGAAAAAATAAAATTTAAATAATTTAAAATAATTAAAATAAACTTAAAATAAAAACTAATAATCCTATTGATTCCTAAAATAAAAAATATTATAAAAAGAACAAAATTTTTTCAATATTTTTTATTTTATGATTTTTTGGATATTTTTATGAATAATTTAGAAAAAAGTGAAAAAAATAATATTTTAAAAAATGATTTAATTAAAATACGAAAATAATAATTAAATAATAATAAAAAACTATTTTTGTTATTTTTTTAATGAAAGATAGAAAAATTTAGAGTAAAAATAATAAAAAACAAAAAAAGTGACAAAGGTGAGATTCGAACTCTCAACCTCTCACACTCATAACTCCTTACACATGTCCTCCTGCCAATTGTGCCATTTTTACTTTTTAGAAAAAAAATGCATGCCATATGATATTTACCTGCAAAAAGTCAAACGACTACACAAATTTGTTAGTAATTGATTAAATGCAATGAAATGCGACGACAAATCTTAGGGCAAAATTTGGGGTATTACAGTTATTATGATAATATTTCTCACCCAACCTCTCTTTGATGTTGGCAAAAAAAATCATGAAGTTTGACTTTGGTTTGACCACAGTTGACCTCAGTTTGACCTTTTAACTGCATTGACTGCTTTTGACTTATCTGATCATCTGACTGAGCAAACTTTTGAGAAAAGTCTTGAAACTTGACATGGGGGTTCTTATACACATATAAGATGTTATGAAGCTCACTTGAAGTCTTGGAAGTCCATTTAGCCTGATTAAAGTCAAAACCCTAGTTTTGGATGCACTGCTTAGGAGGTGCATTGTCTGAGGAAATTGTCAACTCTTCTGACCAATTGTGAATTTTGTGAACCTTGTGAACCTTCTTGGAACACAAAGTCTTGTATTGTGAGGGCAAATTTTGGGGTGCAACAGCTGCCCCTGTTCAATTTTCTGAAACCTGAGGGGTTAGATTGGTATATTTGCCAGTCGTAACCTGGAAGGTTGAAGGGGATTGAACACAAAAGCCCAAAAATTTGCACTCACCAGTGCATGGAGTGATATTGATGGTTAGTTGAACATGATTGAGTGGGCTTAAAGATGCCACTAGGGGAAAGTTCTTCAGTAGTATAATGAGAACTGTCAGGAGTCTGGAGTAATACTGATGTAACAGCATGTCTTCATGAGGATAGAGCAATCAATAATGATAACCCTAAAGCAGTCTTGAAGTGATAAATCTGACCTCAGGAGGATAGAGCAATCAATAGCTCTAAAGCAGTCTTGAAGTAATAATGGCTTCAGGAGGATAGAGCAATCAATAGCTCTAAAGCAGTCTTGAAGTAATAGAATGGCTTCAGTAGGATAGAGCAATCAACAGCTCTAAAGCAGTCTTGAAATAATAATGTGATATGTCTTCAGGAGGATAGAGCCATCAATAGCTCTAAAGCAGTCTTGAAGTAATGATTTCAGGAGGATAGAGCAATGGATAGCTCTAAAGCAGTCTTGAAATAATAATGTAATTTCAGGAGGATAGAGCAATGGATAACTCTAAAGCAGTCTTGAAATAATTAGATGGCTTCAGGAGGATAGAGCAATGAATAGCTCTAAAGCAGTCTTGAAGTAGTAATATGACCTCATGAGGATAGAGCAATGAATAGCTCTAAAGCAGTCTTGAAGTAATAGGATGATTTCAGGAGGATAGAGCAATCAGTAGCTCTAAAGCAGTCTTGAAGTCATGAGAGGCTATCAGGAGGATAAAATAACCCTGAGGTTACAATAAAGCAGTCCCAAAGTAATAAGAAGCTCATCAGGAGGATAAAGTAACCCTGAGGTTACAATAAAGCAGTCCCAAAGATCATAAGATTGTTTGTTGGATAATTAACCTGAAAACAAGGTAGCATTCTGTATAACAACATTAGTTTATGCTTTATGTATGCATGTATGACATGATGCACTTAGGTAATGTACTATAGACATATATGTTATGGTATGATGTAAATGATGTATGTATGCTATGACACTGCTGGAAGTGTCTGGATATCCTTGTATAACAACTGTTGGCCAAGGAAAATAAATCCCGATTCGTTGTTGAAGAATATATAACCCTCCGTCTGCTGGGGATAACAAGGTATAGATAACCTCCCGTTGTTGGGGATAACAAGGTATAGATAACCTCCCGTTGTTGGGGATAGTAGGGTATAGATAACCTTCGTTTTCGTTTGATAGTAGGATAAGTATAACATCCCGTCTTCGTTCATCGTGCCCTTATTGGAAAGTAATTTCCCGTATATCCGTATGAGGATAAAAGAGATGGATATAAATTCCAGGGGAGATTAGACTTTGTGAAAATGGATTAGTCCTACTGATGGTTTGTAACTGTCTTGTAAAGATGAACCGGCGAAGCTTCGTTGAAATCCTTCCCTCGTTCGTCCTTAGTAAATACTATTACTGCATTTTCATGCATTTCTGGTAAACATCAATCATATTAAAAGCATACATGCGTTTCTGGTAAACATCAATCATATTCAAAGGCATACATACATTCAAACACAACCAATGGACGTTTCGCTTATGTAAATAGGGTAAAAGTGAATCTGGATTCAAAAGATGGAATTTATTTATATCAAAAGTGACCCATACACGGGTAAGTTTGTACAAGGAGACATAAACCCTAGTAAGAGAATTTTGTCATGAAGTTTTACAAAAAGAATCAGCTATGTGGGAAATAATCCTATTGAGTTTCAATTCTACTATTGCCACTCAAGTATCTCATCTTCTTGCTGTTGAGACGGAAACGATTGGATTGAGCTTTATCTGTTTGAGCTTGAGTAAGTAGTACAACTGGTTGCAGTTTCGTGAGTGATCCAAACGAGACATAGTCATACGCTTTAATCCCTAACTTTTGCCTGGATTGCCCTTTCAGGTTTTCAATCCACCGGGATACCCTTTTTTGCCCAAGCCGCCTTTTCAGGTTTTCGACTTGCCGGGTGTACATCTCTTTATATATATATCCCTAATTTTTGCCCAAACCCTTTTGGTTTGCCGGGATGCCCTTATTTTTGCCTAGGCCTGTCAACCTAGCGGGTCTCTTTTTATGCGTAGTATTTTTTTTAACTATGTCTGCGTTTACAGGTTGTGGGAAGTCTTCACCATCCATTGTAGTCAGTATCATGGCACCTCCTGAGAACACTGTCTTGACTACAAATGGTCCCTCATATGTTGGAGTCCACTTGCCCCTAGGATCACCCTGTTGAGTTGTCTAATACTGTTAAATACATAATCAAGGGTCTTCCATCAACTGGGGGCATTAAAATTGGAGGTTCTAGCAAATATCTCTTGATTTCATCAAAGGCAGTCTGGCACTCATCATTCCATTCCATCACCTGATCTTTCTTCAACAACTTGAAGATTGGCTCACAGATGGTAGTTAATTGGGAAATAAATCTTGCAATGTAGTTCAATCGTCCCAAGAAACCTCTAACCTCCTTCTCAGTACGGGGAGCTGGCATCTCTCGTATAGCTTTCACTTTTGCAGGATCCACTTCAATACCTTTTCCACTGACAATGAAACCCAGGAGCTTTCCAGATCTAACTCCAAAAGTACACTTGTTTGGATTTAATCTCAACCTGTATTTCTTCAACCTCTCAAACAACTTGTGCAGATGATCAAGATGTTGTTCTTCATTCTGAGACCTGGCTATCATATCATCCACATATACCTCTATCTCATGATGAATCATATCATGAAACAAAGCCACCATGGCACGCTGATATGTTGCCCCTGCATTCTTCAAACCAAATGGCATTACCTTATAGCAAAAGGTGCCCCACTGTGTCACAAATGTAGTCTTCTCCATATCTTCAGGTGCCATCTTGATTTGATTGTAACCAGAGAAACCATCCACAGAAGAGAATATCTTATGCTGAGCAGTGTTGTCTACCAGGATATCAATATGAGGAAGTGGAAAGTCATCTTTAGGGCTAGCCTTGTTCAGATCTCTGTAGTCTACACACATACGTACCTTACCATCTTTCTTAGGAACTGGTACCACATTTGCAACCCACTGAGGATAAGAAGTTACGGCCAAGAACCCTGCATTGAACTGTTTCATTACCTCTGCTTTGATCTTTTCTGACATTTCAGGACGCATACGACGAACCTTCTGCTTCTTTGGACGACAATCTTCTTTCACTGGCAAACGGTGAACCACAATGTCTGTATCCAACCCTGGCATATCTTCATAAGACCAAGCAAAGATCTCCACATAGTCACGTAGCATCTGAATCAACCTGCTCTTGACACTGTCCTCTAAATCAGCCCCTATCTTGACCTCTTTTCTGTTTTCTTCGGCTCCCAGATTCACAACTTCGACTGGCTCTTCATGTGGTTGTATAACTTTCTCTTCTTGTTGTAACAACCTAGCAAGCTCTACAGGTATTTCACAATCGTCCTCGTTTCCGTCTTCAGTTTGATAGATCGGATTCTCGAAATTGTAATTGGCAATAGTAGAACTGTTATCAACTGGATCCAGAGTGGATGAGGATCTGCATTTTAGTGACGTGGGTGTGTGTAAGAACACCTAGCTGATAAAGCAAAAATAAAAGAAAAAGAAAGACAAGGAACACAATATTTACGAAAACGAAACGTCCACTGATTTTATTGAATGAAGTATGCAAATGAAATGACAACCCGTAACAAGCACACCATTGTGCCCCGGGTAAGGCACATGGCTTGAAAGTTTTAATTGTTCCAGAAATTATAAATTTAAAAACATAACACAGTAATAGTATTTACTCCTGACTAAAGGAGATAGGGATAACATCTTCAGCTTTCCAATTATTGAGTCCAGCACCCACAGTAGGAAAAATCCATGCCTCCAAGTTGTAGTCTTCATCTTGATCTCCCACAGCATTGATAACCCCTTGATTGGTGATACGAACAGCACGAGCACGACGAACAGCCTTCTGGGATTCTGCAGTGAAACCCAAACCAAACTTGTCAGACTTGTATGGAATATTAGGAAGCTGACCCCAAATAGTACAACCACCTTCTTCCACCACAGCTTTTGCATCATTGAGGGAGGCCATTGCCATTGTTGGAGGGTTTCTGATGACCACAGGAACCTTCTTCACAGCAGGAGGAGTCACACAATCCTTAACAGCCCAGGGAACCACTTCAAATGACTGACATGGAGTTTCAATGTATTCACCTTCTACTTCCAGATACTTGAAAGTGTTTACATGGCTGACAAAGTATTCTTCCTCTCCAAAGACAGTAACAACTTTTCCATTCACCGGATATCTCAACTTTTGATGTAATGTGGAGGTCACAGCACCTGCCCCATGGATCCAGGGACGACCAAGCAGACATGAGTACGAAGGACGAATATCCATCACATAGAATGTAGCAGTGAACACCTGAGAACCAACCTTGATTGGAAGATCAATTTCCCCATGCACTACTCTTCTAGAACCATCAAAAGCCTTTACCACAATATTACTGGGCTTCAATACCGTATCTTCAGGACTCAGCTTGTTCAGGACTTCCTTAGGCAACACATTCAGAGAGGAACCATTGTCTATCAGCACATGAGACAGGGTAGTGCCCCTGCATTCAATTGAAATATGCAAGGCCCTGTTATGATCCCTCTTGGCAGGGGTCAAGTCAGCATCAGAAAATCCTAACCCGTTGTCATAGGTCAGGTGAGCAACACAATTCTCAAACTGGTCCACAGAAATTGCACTGGGTACATGAGCCATCTTTAGAAACTTGATCAATGACTTGGCATGAGCCTCAGAACATAATAACAGGGAGAGCATAGAAATCTTTGAGGGAGTATGCCCCAGCTGATCAACAATATCATAATCACTCTTGCGAATGATTTTCAATACTTCTTCCATCTGCTTAGAGAGGTTACCAGCAGCTGGCACATCAGTAGATACAGGCTCAATAACAGGACCCTTGCCCCGAGCATCAGTGGTGGAAGTAACAGCAGGAGTAACTGCACTCTTAGAAGCAACTGGAGGAGAGAAGACTCTTCCACTACGAGTGATCTTGCTAGATCCAGCAATATTATCAATGTCAACAGGCATATCAGGTAAAGGCTCCTGCTTGACACCATGGATGTAAACATCAGACCCATAGTGCCAAGGCACAGCTTTGTCAGATGTATAAGGAATAGGACCAGGAGTGGTAATGATCAGAGGAGCTACTCTGGCTTCAGCAACAACTTTCACAGGACCTTCAGCAATAATCTTGATTGGGCCCTGATGAGTGATTTTAATGGGACCCTTTGAAGTGATTCTTAGTGGTACTTTGTCAACCATGTCAACCTCTTCAATCTTCTTACCCTGAGTCAGATGATCCACCATACTTTCTACAGATGCTGGTCTTCTTTCAAACACTATAGTATATTTATCCATGAGACGTTGAATCCCATCTCTCAAAATGAAGCAACTATCCGGCTTATAGGTACAATATAGACAATCTTCATGACAACCTGGAAAGATCCCAGCTTGTACTAACCTCTTTTTGATAACAGACAATGGTGTGCTCAACTCCATAACTGAATAGACATGCAGATCTTCATCAATATCTTCATCAATGGCGTTGACAGTCTTCTCGTGATTTGGCATTGGAGCTGTAATCACATTTGGAGTACCTGGTGGATCAAACTCAATTTTTCCAGCATCAATCATATCCTGAATTTTGTTCTTCAAGACCCAGCAGTTATTAGTATCATGTCCTGGACAGTTTGAATGATATGCACATCGTGCATTGGGATTGTACTTGGGAGAGGTAACATTGGGATTCTGAGGAGCCTCCCTCAGGGTAATAAGTTCAGCCTTCAACAAGTGTTGCAATGCCTGAGCCATTGACATGTTGATCTTCGTGAACTGTCTTCTAGCCCTCTGTTGGTTGCCTTGAGGCTGCTCTGTTGTTGCAGGAGTTGGATTTGAAATATGAACTGCACTAACAGACTGATGCCTTCTGTTACGATCAGGCTGACCATACACAGCATTAGATTCTTTCTTCCCAGTGGGAGGCTTCTTTGCAGCACCTGATGAAGAAGTGCCCACTTGGATCTTACCACTCTTGATACCATTCTCTACTCGCTCTCCTGTCATGATCAACTCAGTGAAGCCAGATGATGAGCTTCCAATGAGATGACTGTAAAACGGACCATTCAGCGTACACATGAACATATCAACCAACTCCCTATCAGTCAAAGGGGGTTGAACTCTTCCAGCTAAGTCTCTCCACTTCTGAGCATACTCCTTAAAGCTTTCTTTGGCACCCATAGACATGCTTTGAAGCTGTATGCGAGTGGGGGCTAAGTCAGCATTGTATTGATACTGCTTGTAGAAAGCTTCAGCAAGGTCATTCCAATCTCTGATGTTGACACTCTCCAACTGATAATACCACTCTAGTTGAGCTCCAGATAAACTTTCTTGAAAGAAATGGATCCACAACTTTTTATCAGCAGTGTGGGGTTGAATTCTTCTGACATAAGACCTCAGATGCAATTTGGGACAAGAGACCCCATCATAGACAAAAAATGTAGGAACTTTGAATCCAATGGGTATGACCACCCCAGATATCAAGCTCAAATCCTCAAAATCCAGCCCAGATGATTTCTGTAATTCCATAGCATCCATTCTATCCACCAGCATCTTGAATTTGTCTTCGTTAGGCTCATGGTAGTAGTTAGCCTCAGAATCAGAGTCCCCCATAGTGTTGTGGAGACTGCCTCTCTCCTGCTTAGATTCTTCAGATTCATAGTCTTCAACCTGTTCCTTGGTCCTGACAGGACCTTTGAACCTTCTTCCCATGTTGAGCAACCCAGCAGACCTTCTAGCCTTCTTAGTCTTCTTGGCCAGCAGTGTCTTCAATTCATCCTGCCCCTTGGATAGGTTCAGGATCAGCTCTTGGAACTGTGCATTCTGTGCCTGGAGATCCTTAACTGATTGTTCAAGAGCCATTGCTGAAATAAACAGCGAGAAGATGAGAAACCTGTGCACAATTATAAACCTGTGATGCAATGATATGGGAATGCATATGCAATGTTTTCAAGGACCGCAGGATTTAAATTTGCTTAAACAAACAAGAAAGTAACTTTTTATTAGTAATAACTTGTTTTGCCTTTTAGGCTTACAAAAAATGAAAACGAAATAAGTACAAAAGATGGGGTTTTAAGTCTCCCATGGACGTTTCCTCTTGGTGTTGAGGTATGAGTTGAGGTTTCGTTCCTCATGAAGTAGCTTTGTTAGCTCTAGGATCCTTGCTTGGCTTGCTTTGTAATGAGCCTCGAAAGTATCCCTTTTCTCTTTCAGTTGGATCCATGATCTCTGCAAGTCTTCCATATCAGTAGGCATGTCTGGGTGAAGGATGGTATAAGCTGTGTCTCCTTCAGCAACAGGTTCCATGGTAACTGGTAGGATGGCAGGATATGGCATCATGAGTGTCTGAGCACGAAATCGTACCCATCTGAGATAAGCCTCCATAGGAATGGTGTACTTAGGCTCCAGTGTTTTGCTGTCAATCCTGTTTACCTTTCCCCAAGCTCGTATGAATCTCTGACGGTAACCCTGAAGATCGTTGTCGTAGTCAAACACAATGCCCTGAATCAACATGTCATGTGGACCATCGCTCCGGGCGTAACCAAACTGTCGTAAAGCTAGAGATGGGTTGTAGGTGATGCCTCCTCTTATGCCTAGAAGTGGTACATTAGGAAACTCCCCACAACGGTCAATGATGGTGACATTCTCCATAGATCTGGAGCACCAATGGATGTCTGAGTGAGAAAGTGACATGATCCTCTTGGACCATCTGAACTCTTGCTCATTCTTCATTACTGAGCGAGGAAGGTGAGAAATAAACCACCTAGAAAGTAAAGGTATGCAGCACATCAAAGTTCCTCTTGCCCTTGTAGTACGGGTGTGAAGAGAATGTAGGATGTCTCCAAGTAAGGTAGGCACTGGATTGTGACTCAGGAATATGTTGATGGCATGAACGTCTATGAACTGATCAGGATTGGGGAACAACACTAAGCCATAAATCAATAAGGCTAAGATCTCCTCAAAAGCATCGTAGCTCATAGCCTTCAAGAACATTCGAGCTTTATCCACTAATACCTTGGCAAGAATACCTTTAACTCCACTTCTCGTCTCTAGAACAATATCAGACTTCTTCAGATGTAGAGCTGCAGCAATAACTTCTGGTTTAAGCTCCTTCTCTAAGCCTGTGAATGGCTTCTGATCAAGAACAGGTATACTCAGAAGTTTAGAGAACTCCTCCATGGTTGGAACCAGCTGATAATCAGGAAATGTAAAGCAATGGTGCTTAGGGTCAAAGAACTGAAACAGCACACTCATCATGTCTTCACTGAACCCTGAAGTAACTAGATCCAATAAGCGACCATGTTTCTTGTTGAACTGGGAATGATCAGGCACTAGGGAAACCAACTCCTTGAGCTTAGCAGGTATCCTTACAAAGTTGATCCTGATGGTGTTTCTACGAGCAGAAGCCATGACCTGCAACAAAGAACAAAGATAAATCCTTTGGTCCTTGAAATGGTTAGGGAAAATGATATGCTTATGATGCATGATGATGTCATGCTCAATCACAAACATGTGGCACACACAAACAAGTCACACCATAGCCTTAGGTTTAAAGGCTTGCATGAGGTTCAAAGGCAAGTACCCTCCCCTGAAGTTAGATGGTTCATCCTGTCCTACAAAAGTAACCAGGTTCTAAGGGATCTCAATATCATTGATCCTTCACAAGGGTGGTTGTTCAGAAGGCAATTTACTTGCCAACCAAAACCCTCCAAGTTTAAGATCTCAATGAGCGTAGTATCGAGTGTCAACCAACTTCAGTCTGCACCAAAGCCGGTTACCTCACTACTTTCTAAAGGCCAAGATGAGTTAACTAGGGTTCTAAAAGTCAGTTAGTGCATTGACAACATATGGCAGCCTCAATATTATCCTCAACTTGACTTAAGGAATATAAGCACCAACCAAGAAGTCGCACTAACTATGGCCACCAGATCAACCGTATCGATATACGTCGTACAGTTTCCTTGGTCTATTGCCATTTACCTAAGGTACACTAGATCCGGGTTAGGACCTTTCACACATAAGAGCACCCCAACAATATAATAATAAAGCAAACAAGGCAAACAATTTAAAGTGATCTTAATTCCTAAGGGTACCCCTCTTAAATAAATCCCCAGCAGAGTCGCCAGTTCTGTAACACGGTGGGAGAACTGACTTTAAACAATGTTGCGGATAGCAAGAGTCGCCACCGACTTTTATTTTATCCATAAGGAAAGGTTATAAAAGAACAGGAAAGACCTTAGAGAATATTTTGGGTCCGGGGGGTAGGTTATGAAAAGGGAAGGTGTTAGCACCCTTTTCATCCATGGTTATCCATGGGCTCTTAGGTACTTAAGCTCACTTTTGAATTGTTTTGAAAGTGTAGTGTGTGAATAGCAAAAAATTTCAGAATAGTTTAATAATAATCCGTGTATGGATGTGAAAAAAACTTGTTTGAAAATTTTGTTGGAAATTTGTTTAAGTGTGAAAAAGTTTTGAAGCGAGCAAGTACCTAGGAGTAGCCTACCCTAATGTTTTAAGGTCTTTCTTATTCTTCATTCTTTCCTTTAGTAAGACTATCCCTACTATAATGGAGTAGGTAGTCCTTACTTTGGATGTTAAGGGGTATGTGAGGGACAATTTGACTTTGAAGGCCATTGTGGGATGTAATAAGCACATATAAGGGACCATCATCATTTTTCGAAAGGGACTTGATTCGTAAAGGCAACCATAAGGGACTTTGATGATTTTTTTATTTGAGGGACTTGCTTTATACACCCCACTTAACCATTATTCGTAGGCAACTTGAGGGATATCCTTAGGAAGTGAGACGGCGATTAAAATCGACTTACGTGTGTGACGTGTTTATTTTAATTATCTTTATTTAAAAGTGATCTAAATTTATTTTAATATTACATACATGTTGTTACACTCCCTAATTACTAACCATAATAATAATTAAATAATTAAACAACTTTACATCCAAGAAACAATTACAAAATAATAAGCAAAATAATTAAATAGCAAAGATAAATAAAATATAAATAAGCAATAATAAATAATAAAGGGGGTTAATTCTAAGTTTACTCGGCAAGACATCGCATCTTGTGCCTACGTATCCTTACGGGAGTGGAATCAGAGTAATCGTAGTTCCCCTCAATAGGGAGGTTAGAAGCTTCTTGACTGTGGTCAAGGTCTCAAGGGGAATAAACGCATCTTAAGGACACGCTTACGTGGAGTGTAGAAACTCCAAATCTCTACGTTGAAATGTTAAGTTGTAATTAGGGTTAAATTAGGGATTCCACGGCGGGAAACCCTAAAATGAGCGCGGCGGCTCTTTGACCTAATGCTAAGGGTAAAATTGTAATTTTGCCTGCGGCGAGGCATTTGTGAAAATTAGGGTTTGTAGTTTGTAGTTTTGAGGATTTGAAGTTGAATGTGTGAAGTTTTACGGACTATTGGCGCGGCGGCCAAACAGTTAGACCTAACCTTCGGATGTGTGCAATGTGACAGAAATAATAGTAAACGCGTGAGATAATTGAATCATGCAAACAGAGAGATAATGTCATAACTTAAACCATGCAAGCAGAAATTTAAAGGCAGAATTTAAAGAGCGATTGTTAAGTTCGCGAGGTTACATGAGAGGAGCAGATACAATATGATAATGAAATTTGAATTGAACAATAATAAAATAAAATAAATAACGGTTCTAGTTATTATTTTAAAAAAAAGATTTTAGTTATTATTTTAAATTTATCTAAAAAAAAGTTTTTCTTAAAAATAATAGGTTTTCATATTAATTTGGAAAAGATGTTAATGTTATTTATTTTAAAAAACAGATTTTTATATTATAACAAATTTTAATAAATTAATGATAACAATAATAATAATAATGGTAATAATAATGATAATAATGATAATAATAATAAATAATGATAATAATAATAATAATAATAATAATAATAATAATAATAATAATAATAATAATAATAATAATAATAATAATAATAATAAAGCAATAATGAATTTTAAATGTGCCAAATAACCCAACAATGTTGCTAACGCAGAAATGCGCTCATCGCAACCAGATCTAAATCGGACGAAACAAAATTTATCGCAAAGAAAAAGAAATTAAGCAAAAAATAGTATTATTGCTCACACAAAAATGCGATCATCGCAACCAGATCGAACTAACACAAATGTCACGCGTCATGCACACAAATGTGCAAACATCGTATCGACATAATTCGATCAAAAATCTTATATATATAAACTCTAACAATTTAAAAATTATATATATATAAACGTAACAGTAATAGATAAAGAAAAAGAAATAACGGTAATAGATGAAGAAAAAGAAATAACGGTAAAAGATGAAGAAAAAGAAACAACAGTAATAGATGAAGGAAAAGAAATAACGGTAAACGATGAAGAAAAAGAAACAATAGTAATGGATGAAGAAGAAAACTAAATAACGGCAAACGGCACTGACTCCTCTTAGGTTTTTTTCATTCTCTCCCTTTTTTCCAACAAGGCAACACATGTATATATAGGGAACAAATTAGGGTTAACACCAAATTGTCAATAATGTCCCTAAAGCCCATTTTAAAGCCCAAACTAAATAATTAGTTAAGAAAAAATAAAATTTAAATAATTTAAAATAATTAAAATAAACTTAAAATAAAAACTAATAATCCTATTGATTCCTAAAATAAAAAATATTATAAAAAGAACAAAATTTTTTCAATATTTTTTATTTTATGATTTTTTGGATATTTTTATGAATAATTTAGAAAAAAGTGAAAAAAATAATATTTTAAAAAATGATTTAATTAAAATACGAAAATAATAATTAAATAATAATAAAAAACTATTTTTGTTATTTTTTTAATGAAAGATAGAAAAATTTAGAGTAAAAATAATAAAAAACAAAAAAAGTGACAAAGGTGAGATTCGAACTCTCAACCTCTCACACTCATAACTCCTTACACATGTCCTCCTGCCAATTGTGCCATTTTTACTTTTTAGAAAAAAAATGCATGCCATATGATATTTACCTGCAAAAAGTCAAACGACTACACAAATTTGTTAGTAATTGATTAAATGCAATGAAATGCGACGACAAATCTTAGGGCAAAATTTGGGGTATTACAGTTATTATGATAATATTTCTCACCCAACCTCTCTTTGATGTTGGCAAAAAAAATCATGAAGTTTGACTTTGGTTTGACCACAGTTGACCTCAGTTTGACCTTTTAACTGCATTGACTGCTTTTGACTTATCTGATCATCTGACTGAGCAAACTTTTGAGAAAAGTCTTGAAACTTGACATGGGGGTTCTTATACACATATAAGATGTTATGAAGCTCACTTGAAGTCTTGGAAGTCCATTTAGCCTGATTAAAGTCAAAACCCTAGTTTTGGATGCACTGCTTAGGAGGTGCATTGTCTGAGGGAATTGTCAACTCTTCTGACCAATTGTGAATTTTGTGAACCTTGTGAACCTTCTTGGAACACAAAGTCTTGTATTGTGAGGGCAAATTTTGGGGTGCAACAAAGAGCACCAACATGACCTGGATACTGATGAAGGAATTTATAATGCTATTGTACTGCTTGGAAGGCAATTCAATAAGGTGCTAAAAAGAATGGACATGAAATCAAGACCTAATGTCAAGAACATCGTATCTGACATCAACAAGAACTATGATTCTCCAAGAAAAGCAAGGATAGAAGAGAGGCCCAATGAAAGCAAAGGTATTCAATATCATGAACGTGAAGGCTTTAGACATATTAGAGCAGAATGTCCTTCCTACCTTAAGAAACAACATAAGGGGTTGTCTATTTCTTGGTCTGATGATGAAAGTGAACCTGAGGATGAATCTGCTAAACTTGTAATTGCTTTAACTGGAAGGTGGGCTTCTGATGAAGAAATTTCATATAAAGAATTGGCTACCTCGTACAAAGAATTATGCATAAAAAATGAAGAGGTCTGTCAACTTTGAGAAAAGCATAAGGAAATTATATCTCAACTGCAGGCTGAAAAGAAAGAATGCTTATCTAAAATCTCTGGTCTACTGAATGAAGTTACGAGTGTATGTGGGTTGGGCTGGACTAGGTTTTCCTTAACCCGTTACCCAACCTGTTCAGATTTCAATGGGTTGAGTTCATCATCAAACCCATAATTTTATCATAAAAACCGACTCGGACCAACCCGGTCATTCACAGGTTGGATTGGGTTGATTTCACGGGTTGTGTATAAAATAAATATTTTTTTCAATTTAAAAAAACTATAACACAATTCAATATAATTTGCATATTTCTAACAATTAAATTATGAAAACCATCAAATAATATCTAGTACAAATTGATTCATATATATTAACAATTAATAATATAGAAAAATTCATACAATACCATTTCCATAAAATTCATAAGTTCTAAATCATTCAAAAGTAAATAAACATCACTTAGTCTTAAAATGACATAAATATATTGGTCCAATAGCAGTGAAAGATTTAGCAGCAACAAAAAATCTAGCAACATCAGTCCAATAACAACAATTGTAAAAGGTTCTAATAATAATAATAATAATAATAATAATAATAATAATAATAATAATAATAATAACAATAATAATAATAATAAATTAATTATGCCAGCAATAACAACTGTAAAAGGTTCCAATAATAATAATAATAAATTATGCCACGTCAACAGGTAGGGTCAACGGGTTTAAGGGTTTAGAAACTAAAACCCAATACCCAAACCAAATCTATACATACCCGAACTCATTACCTGAACCTTATCGTTATCATTTTACATAGCATCAACCACCTTTTGTGTGTGTTTTTATTTTTTACTAACCCCAATGAAAATACAAAAATATGTCTTGCTTTGCTTTGCTTACAAGTTAGGATTTTACATCAAGAAGTTCAAGCAGATGATCAAACAAGGATTTGTGTGATTCTCAACTTTTCGACCTCCCAATTCATTCAACATGATCAAGAGTTTCCCTTCATCCACAATCAATTTCAAATATTACATCAATTCCATTTCATCAAGCTCCAATTCATTTGGTACACCAAATTAGGGTTTTGGTCAAAATCAGCTCAGGGTTGACTTTTTGACCATGACATGATCTCATACCTCAAGACATGATTCAAAAGCCTCAAGCACATCATTTTAGTCCATTCATGTGTTTGGATTAGCTAAAGAAGTTTGATTTGTTGATGGTTGAAGAATTTGAGTTCATTTGATAAAAGTCAACTGTTGATCAAAGTCAAAGTTTGACTTTTGGAATTTTTGGTCTTCACAAGTCAAGGATCATAAAATATGGAAGATGATTGAATTTGATCATGATTAATCAAATAAATCATTCAAAGATGCAAAATTACCAAATTTAGGGTTTCTTGAACTTTTCAAAGTACAAACTTCCATGGTCAATTGGCCTACTTCCCAAAGTTGTAACTTCTTCAAGCATCCAATGGAAACAATTAAGAGCTACTTTAAAAGAGGTAATTTTATACTACAAGTTGATGGAAATTAAAAGGCAAAATCTTTATTGGAGTAGAAGATATTGGTGTCCAAAGTTAGAGTTTCAAGTTGGGTGAAAATCCAAAACACTTAGAAATTTTACTAAGTTTTCAGCATTGTCAAGTGCATGACTTTGAGGATTCTTTGTGATAAATTCAAGCAACCATTTTTCATTCCCAAGGGATGTACTTAAACATGACATTACATAATTCAATATTGTGGAAATATTGAATCAAAAGCTCATGAGAATTGGAAGTTATGGAGTGCTAAAGCTGAGATCTTAAAGTTGTTAAAATTGCCAAAATACTTAGAATTTTTCTAAGTGTCAAACGACTTCAAGATTCAATTTTGATGGTCAATTTTCTCCATTATGCAAGTTGAATTTCTTCAAGTGATCAACATGAAAGTTGTAGTATGTTATGTCCTCTTTCCAATGGTACCAAGAGCATGAATTTATTTTGCTTGAGCATGAAGTTTCAAAGAGAGGAAGTAGCCATGGTGGAGCTGATTGTCTAAACCAAAATTTGACTAAGTTATGGATCAGTTTCAATTGCACGAATTCAAGGAAACTTTTGGTCACTTTATAAGTATTTTCAGAGCATGTGATCAACTTGGAACTTGTCCATTGTCATGAAATCTTCAAGTTGATATCAAATTCTACAGCATTTGATCTTGTGGCTTCTAGTTCTAAGTCCTCAAATAAAGGGCAAGATGATAGTCGAGCTAGTGATGATAAAGGTTCGAATGATGAAGAAATGTGGTTGTTTTTTAAACGGTACCATAAGTACATTAAGAGAAATGGAGTCAAATACTCTGACAATAATCTCATCAACTATAGAAGACAACCAAAGACCTTCAAGCAAGATGAGAAAAGGAAGGAAAATTCCAAAGGTTCATGTTTCAATTGTGAAAAAGTCAATCATTATAAGCCAGATTATCCATTACTTAAGAAGGAAAAAGGAAATGGTCAATATAAGAAGTCTAGCAAGCTTTGAAAAGCATACATAGCTTGGGAAAGAGATAATGAATCCTCAAGTAAAGTTAGCTCAAGTGAAAGTGATGAAGAAGCAAACTTTTGCCTCATGTCTCATCATCATTAGAAGAAAAATGTAAGCATTCTAAATATGATCTATTGATGAAATGTATTATTTTGAATTACAAATTTCTTTTAGAAATCTATATGGTAAAGCGGTAGATGCTTTTAAGAGGTTGGCTTTCAAATAAAAAAATATTTTCATACTTAGAAGTCAAAGTTTTAGAAACTAAAAAACAAATGGAAGCTCTTAAGCAATCCATATTAGATGCTTCAAAATTAATGACAAGGAAGAGAATTATGCTTGGTATGGTTGTGAAACTTGTCACATTTAGCAAAAAGAGGTTAATAATCTAAAAGCCAAATTAGACAAGGAAATAAAACCAAAGGTCACCTTCGCTATTAATCCTACAAAATTCAAAATATATTTAAATGTGCGGTACAAGAAGTACAATTATGTTGTAAGTGAAGGTTGAGAAACATAAGAAAGGGAGGTTTGAATTGAGTTTCACATTTTGTTTCCTTTTGCGAAGTTAGAAGAATAAATATAACAATGACAATAAAATAAATGACACAATTATTTTTATCCTGTTTCACTGTTAACGAAGTTACTCCAGTCCACCCCTCAAGGCGATTTTTCCTTATCACAAGGACTTAATCCAATAATCATCAACGATTACAACCACAATGGATACTTTCCATTGTCTTCTTGAGAATCCTGACACTCACTCGCCTCTCAAGGAATCAAACTCCAAGCCGTTAGAAACGACCTAGCCCTCTCAAGCATTCTGGTCTTCACTCGACCGCTCAAGGAACAACATTCATTAAGCTGTTAGAAACATACTTAGTCATCTCAAGCATTCTGGTCTTCACTCGACCGCTCAAGGAACAACACCTTTTGCAAGGATTTTCTTGTGCACTAATATGCTTCTTACAAGCTGATTACAAAGATGAAGTACATGAACACCTAAGTGTTTCTAAGCAAGATATGATTAATAATTACTTGCTTTCTAATACATAAAAACATCTAAAGAATGAATCTCTGAGAGATTATAAAACATTAGTTCTATATTTCTTAGAAGCTTTCTTGATGATCGCTATGGCTTCTTTTCATGAGCTTTTAGCTTCTTTTGATTAACTTCTTCTTGAGCATATAATACTTCTTCTAGTTTAACCATCAAGATCAACTAAATTATTATGCTTCACTTATTGATGCTTCACTTTAATAGTAAGAGTTAGAAATACAGTACTCAATACATTTGTAGATTCCCATCTGTAGACACTTTTTCAGAATCACCGTTCGTTCAGCTTTTGCAGTCGTTGATGGGTTCTTCTAGCTGAACCACTAGAATCATTTCTTCTTTTTGCTGCTATCTTCATAATATTTTTTTTTAGCGTTGTGTAGAAACACGAATATCTTCATGACTTCTTGAGCTTTCATTCTAATGGATGAAAGACATCTCTCCTGATGTTTGTTTTATCTTGATTATTATAGAAGAGTCAATTTTGTCTCTAGTCTTCATCTAGGAATAATCCATCTCTTATATTCAAGAAGATTTGTCTCCAGAAAGACACTAGCTTCTCAGTTCTTAGCATAAACTTTTGAAAAGTTATGTGCTGAGAGAGCTTGTTGAATTTTCTCTTGCATCATCAGAGTACATTCTTTGAACAAATTCTAATCTTCACCAAATGCAGATATCATCATGATCATCAAACCAAGACATATTCTTTAGTGGTTTGAATGATAATCTTGTTCTTATTGGCTGAGTCTTTTCATCTAGAATCAGTTCATCAGATAGTGACAACTTCTTTCTTTTCTTTCAATGGGGGTGAATGAAATGTGATGATTTCTGATTGAGCATCCTCTAATATCTTCATCTTGTACTTCTTAAGCAACTTCATTACCTTCATCATTTTGAATAGGTAATTTCTGGATTTTCAATCTTCCAATAAGCTATGATTTCTGGTTTCCAAGCTTATCATCAAATCCTCCATTGATTTGATTCATCAGAAGAAGTACTTTCATGCCAAGATGATGTATCCTTCAGAGCAACCTTATCCAATATGCATCAAAAATATTTGAATCATATTCTATTATGAATAGACATTCTAGTTGCTTTCTAGATGCATAGTCATGATGATCTCATGATTCTAGCCATTTCTTTCATTTTGATTACTTCAAAATCTTGCGAAGTTTCTAGAGCAGGCATTTAGAATCTTGATAGCCATAACTAATGCTTATCTGTAGTAGAATTATATTATGTTGAATGAGAAACTACTTTATCTTCTGAAGAGATCTTCTGCAACAAAATTTCTAACCATAACTATCTGTGTTATGTTAGTTAGCTCTTCTATTCAGCCTTTTTCTCATGATAATTTTATGCATCCTTCTTAGGCTTTGTCTTTTTGAAGTCAAGAAAGACTCATCTGACATGACATAACTTAATTCACTTATAGCAAGTGACTTCCTTTGCCATCAGACTTCTCTCTATATCTTCTAATCTTGATTTCTTCAAGAGAGTCTTTACTCCAGATCTTCTGCATGATTGATCAGTTTCCTTAAGCTTCTATTCAAATAGCAAGCTTCTGATCACCTTCTTCAAGAATCCTGATGAAGAAATCATCATTCAAAATCTTATGTTCTGCAGTCATGATTTAAAATCTTGATGATAAGATTGTTAACATCTTCAGCTTACTTCATTTTGAAGTTTCCATGCTTCAGAATCATGACACAAGCATTTTCTATTCTTCACATGAAAGAGTTCCTAATGAGCAATACTGAGAAATTCAATGGTAGAACGAGTATGTTTTTTGAAAACATCCCATACTCAGAAAGAATTGACTTTTAGCAAACAAGATTTCTTACTTGATGATTCTTGTTGATCTCTTCTAGATCATTCTTCTTAAGCCTTGTCTAGGCATAACCTGAGAAGGTATGTAGCTCTCAACTAACGTATTCCAAGAAAAGCATTCATAAGATTCTTATAATTATCTAACGAGTCTATTATCCTTTTACTAGATGATTCTTCAACTTGCTTTCAATTTTCTTGCATGCGCTATAAGAAAATTATGTAGTCAATAATGACTAGCTCTAAGAATCAGTGACATAATCCTGAGTGAACCTTTTTGATTTGTCATTTCAGTACTCAATCTTTTCATCATTATATGAGACTGAAACTGTAGATGGTGGAGGAAATTAACTAGAACATTTCTCAAAGCTCATCTGGATCTTTATCTGACACGATTAAGTGTTTGATAAACATCAATAATAGAACCGGAGCTTTGATACCAATTGAAGGTTGAGAAACACAAGAAAAGGGGGAGGGGTTGAATTGAGTTTCACATTTTGTTCCCTTTAGTGGAATTAGAAGAATAAATATAATAATGACAATAAAATAAATGACACAATTGTTTTTATCATGGTTCACTGTTAACGAAGTTTCTCCCGTCCATCCTCAAGGTGATTTCGCCTTATCATAAGGACTTAATCCAATAATCATCAACGACTACAACCACAATGGATACCTTCCATTGTCTTCTTAAGAATCCTGGCATTCACTCGCCTATAAAGGAATCAACCTTCAAGCCGTTAGAAACGACCTGACCCTCTCAAGCATTCTGGTCTTCACTCGACTGCTCAAGGAACAACATTCACTAAGTTGTTAGAAATATACTTAGTCATCTCAAGCATTCTGGTCTTCACTCGACCGCTCAAGGAACAACACCTTTTGCAAGGATTTTCTTGTACACTAATATGATTCTTACAAGTTGATTACACAGATGAAGTACATGAACACCTAAGTGTTTCTAAGCAAGATATGAACAAGAACTCCTTGCTTTCTAATATAGAGAACTATCTAAAGAATGAATCTCTGAGAGATTATAAAACATTAGTTTTGTATTGCTTAGAAGCTTTCTTGATGAGCACAATGGCTTCTTTTCACGAGCTTTTAGCTTCTTTTGTTTAACTTCTTCTTAAGCATATAATACTTCTTCTAGTTTAACCATAAAGATCAACTAAATTACTGTACTTCACTTATTGATGTTTCACTTGACTAGTTTCACATGACTTCAGCATGTTGCATCATTGTACGCACTTCAGTTGTTTGCTTCAGCTTCTTCATTAAGCATTCTTCATTTAAGCTTCAGCTTGTAGCATTTTCTTCAACACTTTGGCTTTGCATAGTAGCGTGCTATCATCAGCAACTCGCTATCCATTAGCAGCAAATCAACAATTCTTCAAGCTTATTGATCTTTAATTTGTAGAGCTTGAGAGAATAGATCCACTAAGGGGTACTCTTGGAAACATATTCCAATACCAATATCCTAACATTCACATGAAGGATGGTCAACATCACTGTACAAAAAGTTGCTCCTGTAACACTCCAAATTTATTAGAATATTTATTTAATTTATTTAAATATGAATATTCGTATTTTTGGTGATTTTCGGTGGTTGGTGTGAATATTGAGAATTATGGATTTTGAGTTATTTATTTAAGTAATAGTATATAATATGAATATATTGGTATTATTATTAATTTAAATAAATATAAGTGAATTGAGAGCAAAATGGATATTTGAGGAGGAGTTAGTGAGGGTAAAATTGAAAAGCTCATTTTAAGACCCAAAGTTAGGTTTAACAAAAAGGAATTTTGAGGGAATTAAGACTCATTCTTGTTAGACCGTGAAAAGGGAAGAAATAGAGGCGAGAGCTCTAAGGAAGAGGATTAAGGCAAAGCTTCACGAGGTTTCCAAGAATCAAGGAGAAAGGCTTAGAGTCGGCAATTAAGGTATGTGGAGTATTAACCTTCATTGTTTTCAATATATGATTCAATGTATTTAAAGCTGATTTAAGGATTTAGGAGGTTTTTGAGTTTGAGAAAATTAGGCCTTCGTGGCCAAATATGTTTTTGAGGTTGTTTAAGTATGGGAAGTATTACCTTCATTATTTTCAATATATGATTCAATGTATTTAAAGCCGATTTAAGGATTTAGGAGGTTTTTGAGTTTGAGGAAATTAGGTGTTCGTGGCCAAATTTGTTTTTGAGGTTGTTTAAGTATGAGGAGTATTACCTTCATTATTTTCAATATGTGATTCAATATATTTAAAGTCGATTTAAGGATTTAAGAGGTTTTTGAGTTTGAGGAAATTAGGCCTTCGGGGCCAAATCGGTTTTTGAGGTTGTTTAAGTATGGGGAGTATTACCTTCATTGTTTTCAATATATGATTCAATGTATTTAAAGTCAATTTAAGGATTTAGGAGGTTTTTGAGTTTGAGAAAATTAGGCCTTCGTGGCCAAACCTATTTTTGAGGTTGTTTAAGTATGGGGATATTACCTTTATTGGTTTCAATATGTGATTCAATGTATTTAAAGCTGATTTAAGGGTTTAGGGATTTTGATTATTGAATTGTTGTTGCCTTTCTGGTGAGTTTAATGAGTTTGAGGGATTTGAACTGATGGAATGATAGGTTTGAGGCTGATTTCGGAGTAAGGGAAATTAGGCCTTCGTCTGTTGTTAAGACTTTAACCGTATGGAGTAATTGATTATGAGAACTCTAATGAACGTGGGAAAATTGTAAGGATTTTATGGGAATTGGAGGCGTAAATATGATACGGGATTGGCCTAATAAGTCATAGATTTTGTGCCTTTATCGCCGTAATACCTTAGGAATGATTAAGGGGTGTTTTTGGGGGTATTGGGGAAGGAAATCGTAGGGACTTTTGAGCTGGTTTTACTACTGGTGCGTAACATCGTTTTGCTGTAATCGTGAGTACGCACAGCGAACAATCCTTCGCACGACAAACACTCGCCCCAGACTCGCACGACGAACTGTCCAACAGATGTAGTAGAGTTTCATGAATTGTGTTCTTGTGCAGTGCTGTCTTGATGCTTTGATGTTGTGATTTTCTGGATGAATTACCTTGAGTATGACTGTGCTTCATATGTGATTAATACATGATTGTATGATGATTCCTATAAGTAATGATGATGAGTTATGATGTTGATTCCATGAGTTTTTGATGATTATATGATGACATGATTATTAAGATGATTTTGATGAATGATGATGCACTTAATGATTTTATTATGAGGATGATATTGACATGTGCGTCATGCATTCATATGCATTCCAGACTTTGGTCTAGTGTTTGATTCTTGTGGCTTCAGTCCCATTGTGCGAATGTGAAGTATTTTGTTGTGCTCTAGTTCTTGTGTAGAATCGATCCTATTGATCGAGATCTATAGAGGGTTTATGGCCCAGTGTCCATCAAACTTTGATGAATTGGCACCACATGCATGAGTCTTGTTGCATTTACATTTATGTGACAATTTGATGTAATTTATGATATTATGGCTTTTTTATGTTACCTTGATGATTATGATGATGTTGAATACGAAAATGACGCTATTTTATATATTGATTCCTATATTGATTATTATGAATTGTTTTACTCACCCTGCCTGTTTGAATGTTGCCTCCACGTGGGTAACATGCAGATGACCAGGCTTAGCCATGGATGTCGTCGAGGACTTTTTGGAGTTTTTGACTTTTGGTTGACTTAGAGGGTCTTGCTCTGATAGTGTAACATAGAGTTGGGGTCTTTGAGTTAAACCATGTTTTATTGATTATTGTTATTTTGATTATGTTGATGTGCAAGGAAAACTTTGGATTTTACCTTTTTGAGTTTCACTGTCTTTTGAGCAATTTTTGAGTAATTTTGGGAAAACTCGTTGTTTATGGAGCATTGACTTTTATTTGAGTTATTGAGAAATCTACACCCTTTGAGGTGATTTTTATTGTGTTTAATATTTTAGTCTGATAAATGTGATTGATTTGCCATTATATTTATGGGGTAGAAAAGGGTGTTGCAGCTCCTGCGCCACCTTTTCGAGGTAGAGGTAACAGAGTTTTAGTACTATTATATTCAGCTTAAAACCATTCTTATCTTCAGTTCTCTAACATCTACAGAGGCTTTAGATATTAACTTGATGAAGTGTGTTGTAGAAGAGTCTTTCTTTGTGTAATCTTAAGAACCACAATCTTTAGAATATCAGATCTTTGTTCAGCAGAACCTAGTCATAGGAATCTTCAGCACATGGTTTCTTAGAAGCATTATCTTCACAGTCTTCAGAAGTTGTTCTATCAGAACCTCATCTTCAGAGTCTTCAGATTTTATTAAGCACACTTTTGTCTTCAGAGTCTTCAGCACTTCGTTCAATCAGAACCTTGTCTTCAGAAACTCTTCAGAACTTGATCTTTAGAAATGATGTCTTCAGAATCTTCAGAGCTTTATTCACCAGAACCATGTCTTCAGAATCTTCAGAGCTATAATAATAATAGAAAACACATTTCTTGTAAATCCTTCTAGGCTTACTTATAAAGTATCAACCAGAAACTTTGTTACTAACGTTCCTTAGAACCGTTGCATTAGAAGTATTTCTGAATCTTGACTTTATCTTGTACATATATATATATATATATATGTGTGTGTGTGTGTGTGTGTGTGTGTGTGTGTGTGTGTGTGTTGTTCTTCTAAAGTGTTGATAACAAAGTTTGTTAACGTCACACGTCTTCTTATCAGAGTCAGAACCATATTGACAATAACCACCCACTAGACATAAACCATATTATACAAAATTATTCTTTTAGATAACATGTGCAGTTATCATCAAAACTCAAAGGCCAGATGTAGAACCAAATCTTGTCATAATAGTAAGGGAGTCTAATAGCGAAAGTCACTCTCATCATCACTTGACTTGTCACTATTGTTGTAAGAAAGGCCATCCATTTCTAAATGCAAATTTAGAAAATATTTGGTTTCTAAAGGTGTATTTCAATGGTGGCCCAAATTCAACAATATTTCCACTCACTCTTAAGGACCCAATGAAAATTGGGTACATGTCACTCTTATTTGATCTTGTAGGTTGAATGTCTTGACTCCATATAGAGAATGTGGTTTATTGATAGTGGATTCTCAAGGGATATGATGAGTTACATTTCCCTATTCATTGAATTCACGCCAAAGAAGAAAGTATTTATGACCTAGAGAGACAACAACAAGGGTGCAATACTTGGTAAAGGTAGTGTAGGTAATCCCTCATCTTCTACTACCTTTGACTTAATAATTTTTGAAGGTCTTAAACATAATCAACTTAGCATTAGTCAACTATGAAATAAAGGCTATAAAATAAATTTTACAAATAGTTGTTGCATAATTGAACATAATGAAGATAAAGATTATTTGTTTAAGGGCTTGAGGGTTAACAACATTTATATGTTTAACTTGAATGATGTATTATTAACAAGTATTAAGTGTTTAGTAACCATGAGTGAAGACTCTTGATTATAGCATAGACGCTTAGCACATGTTAACTTTGATCTACTCAACAATGTGGTTTCAAAGGATCTAGTTATCGGTCTACCAAAAATTAAAATTTCAAAATACAACTTATGCGATGCATGCCAAATGAGAAAGCAAACAAGGGTCTCTTTTAAATCCAAAAATATTATTTCAAATTCCTATACCTCTGGAGCTTCTCCATATGGATCTTTTTGGTCCTTTTAGGACAAAAAGCTTAGGTGAAAATTGTTATGGTTTTATTATTGTAGACGATTACTCTAGATTTTGTTGGACTATCTTTTTGCATAGTAAAGATGAGACTTTTTCAGCTTTCATATATTTTGCAAGTTGTCCCAAAAGAAATTAAGTTCAAACATAGTTGTTATTCAAATCGACCATAGAGGTGAATTTGAAAACCACCTTTTCGAAGATTATTGTGATAAACATGACATTGAACATAATTTTTCCGCTCTAAGAACTCCACAACAAAATGGTGTTGTGGAATGAAAAAACAAAATTTTAGAGGAGTTGGCAAGAACTATGTTCAATGAGAGTAGTTTACCAAAATATTTTTGGGTTGATGCTATTAGCACGACGTGTTATGTTTTAAATAGGATACTTATTCATCCTATGTTGAACGAAACACCTTATGAAATTTAAAAGGAAGAAAGCCAAATTTATCACATTTGCATGTGTTCAAATGCAAATGTTTTGCCTTAAATAATGGTAAGGATAACCTCAGAAAGTTTGATGCAAAAGCTGATGAAGGTATCTTTCTTGGATACTCCCAGTCAAGCAAAGCTTATAGAGTGTACAATAAGAGATTACATATTGTTGAAGAGTCAGTACATATCACGTTTGATGAATCTTATCCGAGAAATGTTGGAAAAGGTATTTTTTTTCATCATGGAGGTGTATCTACATAAGACATACTCAATGACACCAAAAAAGAAATTGACCAAACTAAAGCGGTGAAACCTGAGGAGGAGGAAGATAACAATGTAAGATAAGCCAAACTAAATAATTTAAAATAAATGATGTGTGGGACCTTGTTCTACCTCCGCAAGATCATCAAATCATTGGCACTAAGTGGGTTTTTAGCAATAAACTAGACAAAAATGAAGTGAAAACTCACAATAAGGCCCGGCTAGTGGCTCAAGGATATAACCAAGAAGAGGGCAAAGACTATGAGGAAACTTATGTTGCGGTTATCCGTCTCGAGGCTATATGCCTTTTACTACCTTTCGCATGCTTCAAAGACTTAAAATTATTTCAAATGGACATGGAAAGTGCTTTCCTTAATGGTTACATAAATGAGGAAGTGTATGTTTCCTAACCTCCCGGTTTTGAAAATCACGAGTATCCTAATCAAGTTTATAAACTAAAACAAGCTTTGTATGGTCTCAAACAAGCCCCTAGGGCTTGGTATGAGCGACTTAGTAATTCTTACTTGATCAAGGACACTCTAGAGGGAAGATAGATACAATACACTTCATTAAACATCAAGGAAAATATCTTCTTCTAGTACAAGTTTTATGTTGACGATATAATATTTAGTTATACTAACATGCAACTAGTCAAAGAGTTTTCAAAGCTTATGTAGGGAAAATTTTAGATGAGTCTTTTGGGGGAGTTAAATTACTTTCTCAGACTTCAAATCAAGCAGCTCAAAGAAGGGACATTTGTGTGTCAAATAAAGTACTGCCACGAGTTGCTTTAATGGTTTGGAATCACAGATGCAAAATAAATTGACACGCCAATTCCTACTAACGGGAACTTGGATAGAGATGAAAATGGTAAGGATTTTGACGTCAAAATGTATAGAGGTGTAATCGGATCTCTTATATACATTATTGCATCTAGGCCTGACATAATGTTTAATGTGTGCATGTGCGCTCGGTATCAATTTGCTCCTAAGGAATCACATTTAAAATATTTAAAGCGGACCCTTAGATACCTTCATGGTACATCTAAGTATGGCCTTTGGTTTTCCAAAGGGAGCGATTGTAGTTTTGTTGGTTATTCTAATTCTGATGTTTTCGATTGCAAATCAGATAGGAAAAGTACTAGTGGAACTTGCCACTTATTTTAAAACTCCTTAGTTAGTTGGCATAGTTCACAAAACCTCTTGCGACTGAGCCACTTTTCAATATTCTCAAGAATTGGGCGCTCTTGATATCTCAAATCTTGCCTAAAATATGTTGTTGCATGCACTTTTTATATTGCGTTTAACTTTTGTTCGAAAGTTTATTTTCTTGTGAAGAGCTTTCTCCGTCTCATCCTATGAGATAATATCGTTCTCAATCTATCTATTTGTTTTTTAAGTTTCCGTGTAATATGTTGCTTATCAATGACTAAATTGATTGCATGTTTATGATCCAAGAGTGTATGATATACTTGATGTATGATGTATCTCACATTTATTCACTTCAAAAAAAATTATTGATTACAGATGAGTTTATCAATTTATATGCTTATAATAACACCTTTTTTGATATCTTCGTCATATATATGTCACATCATTAAATTCCTTGTATCTGAAGTAATTATAATGATATTTGTGGTTGAGCATGCTATTTATCTTATTCTTACATGAAAAATTCCATTTATGCATAAATTTTATTAAGTCCACAATCAATGCCTTGACTAATCTCATCTTAGTATTAGAAAATATATTCATTTTTCAAGATAATGTTTTGCTCACTATGAGTTGATACATAGAAATTATGAGTTGATACATAGAGGTCATGAGCTGATGCATAGAAATTATGAGTTGATACATAGAAGCTATGACCTGATACATAGAAATTATGAGTTGATACATAGAGGTTATGAGCTGATACACAAAAGTTATGAGCTTATACATAGTTTAAGACTGGATTTTTCAAAACATCTTTGTTCAGATTGTATCAACTCCAAGAAGGGATGAGTCAATACATTGCTCTTATTTGATTTTTTGGCACTTTCGCTTCAGTATGTAGCAGCTCATTTGTTGAATGAGTCAATACATCCAAAAAAATTGTTTTAAATCCTTTGTGTCAACTCATGTGCCATTCTACAGTCAATATTTTTTTTCTTTTTCTCTTCCCACGTGGTTTTGACAAATACTTTACCACCCATTTACTATTCTCCTTTCACATTTCTCATCAATTTCCAAACAAACCTAGGATTAACTCTTTTCTCTTTTTCAAGAACTATCCATTCATCTCTCATCATTTTAAAATCTCCTCAAAATCTAATCTCCTCCCCTCTTCCACAATTCCTTTTTTTCATCTTATTTCTTCAAGTTTATGTGTTTGACATTCTATTTCCATAATTTGGGTTAGTGTATTTCTCTCATTTCACTCAAAAATTTCGTAGGCGCATCATCCTCAACACATGTCACTGCCTTATAACTTCTACATTCCTCTTGTGTTGAAGAATCCTTCCAAAATAGAATTGTGGTGAAGCAACATGTGTATGTTCCTGCAGTTGCTGCTAAGTTACAAATTCTATATATTGTTGATATGATGGAATACCAAGAGATTAACAATTTTCTGAATATATCCACTGATTATAATGAAGACTTAAAACGAGTCTTCTATGTTGGGCTACAATCAAGGAATGATGGCTCTTTTCATTTTCTGATGGTCAACACTTCGTATCACTTTATGTCAAATGAATGGAAGGAATTGTTTGGAGTTATTGTGTTGTTTCATGGATCAAAATTCTTTGATAAGTTTTTTCATCCGTCTTTCGATTTGAAAAGATATCTGAACGTGTGTCTCAAAGAACCAAGGCAATAAGACAACATGGATATCTTATCAAAGGGAAATTTGAAGAAAATCCCCCTCCTTCTACATTGGATTGTCACACATATTTTACATCCAAGGAAGGGATGTCATTCTCGACTTGACACAGCTGAAGTACATCTCATGCATCTTATTCACAATAAAATTTGGATTAATTAGCCAAATTATTTTGTGTCATGAATGTTTGCGGTTAGAGAGTGTAACAGAGGATCCTCCTTATGTTATGCTTATATGATTGCAAAGATTTTTAGGTATTTTTGAATTAGTGTGCCAAATCTTCCAAAAATTTCACCTGGTTCGGTGCAAGAGTTCAACATGACAACAATGAAACATATGAGGTACCATTGGGATGCAAATCTCCAGGTTTACTACTATAAAATGATGGGAACCGATAAAGTCATCTATAATTTTGACAATCCTGTTGAGTTTGGTATAACCTCATTTGACGAACATTAGATGGAAGAACCAACTCACAATATGGATGCAAATATAGTGGATCCTCAACATGATAATGAAGACCCACCTGAATGGCAAGATTTTGTAAATGTACATGAAGAACCCCAAGGGTGGGGCCAGTGGCAACAAAACTCATGGACTCAACATGGTACTACTTACGATAACCCATCTAGTGTTGGCTCATCAGGTGAAGAATCATTTATTCTTATCATGATCGAGAACATGCTTGTTGAGCAAAGGGAATGTCGTGAAGAGGATTCTCGTAGGCGTGATAAGTTTGAAGTCGCTTAAGACGAGCGTTTCAGAGTGGTTCATGATCATTTGACTGCCCAGGACAATAATTTTAAAAGTTTTGCATCTTATGCTACATAGCAGTTTAATGATATTCATCAAAACATGGCTTCAAACCAGGTTGACACTCAAGCTTTCATCAGTAACATGAGTCATTCTCAACATGACAATCACAATCACTATTATCAATTCTACAGAGAGATATGTGATTTTCTGGACTATCATGTTAGAACAATATATGTTCTTGACATATTCTCTTTTGGTTTTGATGATAACAACATATTGAAAGAACAATGGTTCATTTGATTTGTGTTTTATTTATGCAGGTTCTACATCACTGTATATAAATAATCAGAATCTGTGTTATATAAACACACTTGGGAGTTGCTTCATTTCTAGCTTCTGGTGGCAGAGTTTGAAGAACAATTACTAGTGTGGCTTGACGCAGACTCTAAGCTGAAGGCCTCAACATTCAGACGAGTTACTACATTTGGTAATTGTATATCAGCATCTCGTACCATTTAAAGTTGGTAATAAAGTTGTGGTTATCCGTACTGCAGAAAGCAAGTTGTATTGTCTTATCAGCTTGCCAGCTAGAGCCTACCAGATTGCAAGGCTCAAGAAATGTTGGCATGCTCTACGGATATCTATTGTCAACGTCTGTATCAGTATATAACCTCTTGAAGACTCAAAGGTTAAACATGTTACACACTGGATTTAAAATCTGATGTGCATCCATCTTCAATGTCTCTTGTACTATGGGGTAAAGACAAAGACACTTGATCAAGTTACATCTTCAACGACTAGTTTCTGCAAAGGCTATAAATATGGCTGAAGATTCAAGTTTGAATTTCAACAAGGATTCTCCAGACAAAGGAGTAACAAGATCAAGCAATTATCAATTCTAATGTAATATGTAGATTTTTTGTTATAGGTTATAATTGTAAAAGCCTTAAGATTTCTTACCATTGAATATCTTAGAAATCTTAAGAGCTTTAGGTCTTTGTTATGGTGATTTCATGTACCTCTGATGCTTGTATCATGTACACCTTGTTCTCTATTCTGTCGAGCCTTCAGTAGTTTAAATCAACTCTCTTGCTACGTGTTTAAGCAGAAGTCTTGTCTCATTGGAATTCAAGCAAAAAAATTTGAGCCAAGATTCTTGAGCTACGTAAGTCTCTTGTTATATGCTTGAGGTATAAGAGTCTTAATCAGCAAGGATGATTAAGCAGAAGCCTTGAGCCCAGATGCTTAAGCCAGATAAGTTTCATTGCATAAGTCCTTGAGCTGTGAAAGTTTTATTCAGCTAGGTTGATTAAGCAAAGGGAAAGTCTCCATTTGAGGGGCATGAGCAGGAAGTCTCAAGTGCTGCTTGAGCAAGGAAGTCTCGGTCTGGATGGCCAGAAGAGCGGGTGGCTCAGTCAGAGGATGCGAGCAAGGAAGTCACAGTCTGTATGGCCAGAAGAGCAGGTGGCTATGTCAGAGGATGTGAGTAGAAATCTTAGACATGTGCTCTAAGCAAGAAAGTCTTAGACAGTTTTCCTAAGCATGTGTAAAAGACTTATGCAGAAGCATAAGCGATTGTAATCATGAAGTGGTTATAAAGAAAATCTCTTGTGAGGCAATGGGACTGAGGTACTCTTAGTTAAGGGAGGAACCAGGATAAATATTTTGTCTCTTCTATTATTATTTATTTACTTCTGTTATATCCGTTGTCAATGAATTAAAACAGAATTTGAACACCAGTTTTGATTCTGAAACTCTGATCAGAAGTCAAATTAAAGAAAACGCGAAACATAATTCACCCCCCCTTCTTGTGTACTTTTCACACCTCCATATCAGTATGGTGACCAAGAGGGGCATCGTTTCGAGCATATCGACCTGAACCTAGAGGTGGTCATTAGCATCACAGGGGGCGTCGAGGTCATGGTTATTAGTTGTAATATTCATTATGGACAATATTTCTAATGCACGTAACTATGTTTTCCTATTTTATGTTTACTATTATTCTATTGTAACCTTGTTATGACATTATGTAAAGAACTTCATATCTTTTATCTGGTTTGGTTATATATTTATGCTTATATTTTTGTTTCAATTTTATGTAATTCTATATGAGTGCACATTCATCTTTATTGTTTTAATCTTTGCAGTGCCTCTGAGTGCACTATATGTTATTGTGTAACTTTCAAGACAATTTTCATGTTTTCTACCTTTGTCTCTTTTTTATGTTGTCAAAGGGGGAGAAGTACATGGTGAAATTTTGGTATCAGATATGAGATGTCAAAGACGATGTCACGGCACTAATATCTGAACAGTTACCAACTTAAGAACAAGGCAATAAACATAGTAAGAAAATAGTAAACAACGCAAGCAATTATTAATCCAATTTGGTGCAACTCACCTACATCTGGGGGCTACCAAGCCAAGAAGGAAATTTACTAAAACATAATTAGTTTGAAGATTATCAGCAAACAACCTTAGGTTTACAATCTTCTCAGATAATCTCTATCCGTGAAATTTCTATCTAAGACACTCCTAGATGTGAGACCCTTATCACTTCCCTTTAATCGCACAACATCAGTACACACACACTTCCAAAACAATCCTTGATCTTGCTTAAAAGCTTCAATCAAGAACAATACACTCTTGCTTAAAAGCTTAGAGTGAACAATTACAACTCAATAAACTCGGTCCAGTTCAAGCATCTAAGTGATGAATGAATGATTCACAATTAAAAAAACACTAACCAAACCACAATCCTAATTATCAAGTAATACACACTTTAAACCCTAACTTTTGTAGTCTTTAATTAGGATTGACATGTCTTTATATAGAGACAACCCTTCTTCATGGGCTTAGGAATGGGTAAAATCAAATCAGATTTAATCAAATCAAATCAATTAATTCTTCAAGTCTTCTCATGATTATAGCCATGGAATTAGCACAAGAGGTTCCACAATTAGTTCCTTTAAATTTGCAACAGAATATCTTTATTTCAAATAAAAACTCCACCATGATTTTTTCCTGCAGTCTCTTATTAGTAAAACACAAGAGATTGCAAATAAAGCATAACAAACACACTACACATTCTAAACTGAACTTTGTTCAGTTCTATTACCACATGTCAGGACATCAGTCTTGATATCGTGAACTGAAGCTCTGCAACCTCTGAAAAACCAAACTGCTTAGATGTTTGACCCACATGTCAAGACATCTTGCACCACACATAGTTGCACTATCCTGTTTTAGCAAAAATCCAGCCAACACATAACTTACAATCTCCCCCTTTGGCAAATTTTGGCTAAAACCTCCTTAGATTAGATTTCCAGGGAAACACACTATATCAAAAACATACGCAACATAAAAACTTAAACATATTTCCAAATA
The DNA here is from genome assembly GCA_963859935.3 of Lathyrus sativus. Classification (NCBI taxonomy): domain Eukaryota; kingdom Viridiplantae; phylum Streptophyta; class Magnoliopsida; order Fabales; family Fabaceae; genus Lathyrus; species Lathyrus sativus. The sequence goes on from OZ012739.1 coordinate 570,199,288, forward strand.
TTAGTCAGTATGTTAGCAGAAACAAACTCCCTATAAACAGCTACTCCCCCTCAAGGAACACAACATCAGCAACCAACACAAATCAACACTAAACTATGAACTACAGCAAGCAAGTTATCAAATCAAAAACAACTAGCTATATACTCCCCCTTTTTAGCCATAATCTGACAAACATTGCTAGTAATATCAGAAACAAAACTATTCAATACAAACCAAGCACAGAGAGTGCCAAGATATCCAGGGAAAAGCCCAATAAAAAAAAACATCATCAAAATTCTTCAAAAGAAGCAAAACCACAAAATTAGTTGTCTTCAGAACCACCATCAGAGTTATCAGAATCATGACCTCCAGCTTTAACATCACCACCTTTCTCCTCAAAGTCATTACCACCAGTATCACCATCACCTTCCTCTAGAGATCTGATCAGCTTTTCCAATTTTCTTTTTCTTTCAGTACTGGCACGAATTACTGAATCAAGATCTTTGCAAGCTTCCTTCAACTCAGAAATTATATCAGTCTTGGTACTAGGCTTGCTCTTGTAATTTTCCACTAAAAATATGTTTTGTTTGTTATTTATTTTAAACACACACATACATATAAATATGAATTCATGCATCATTTCTCAACATTGAAACCAAGAACACGGTTAGAATTTTCTAATCATCTTCAACCTTTCTTTACATACATTCAATAACTACACAAAATCATTTTTTAGTGTCATCAAGATTGGTAAGGTCCAATTTAAGTGGTTGTAATCAAATTAGGTTGAGTTTTTCTTTGGGGGTTTAATTGATAAAATCTTTAGGGTTTTTCCTCTAAGATCAAGGGTTCATTTGGAGTTTTTGGCACAAGCCTTTGTAACGTGTATTCAGCCGAGTGAAAGCTTTGAAGAATTGGGGTTCTGTCAAAGGAATAGTGGTAACTGGAGGATCAATTGAAATACTTGGGTCAATATTTCTCAATATGAATTCAGTCGAGTTAAAGCTTTGAATAACGAAATTTCTTTCAAAGGAGTAGCGGTAACCGGAGGATCAATTGAAAGTCTTGTGTGACTTGATCTAGCTAAGATCAAGGGAAGAGAAAAAGCCAGGATCAACATCAGACATAGGATTTGGGGGTTTGAATTGATACTACTTCTATTATAAATTACTATTGCAAATATTAATTACAATATCTCAATTCTATTTGAAATTGGATGCAGACGTTCCCATGGTGAGGACAATTGGAGAATGGCCTAAACAAATTTTGATGTTCTCTCTCTCTCTCTCTCTCTCTCTCTCTCTCTCTCTCTCTCTCTCTCTCTCTCTCTCTCTCTCTCTCTCTCTCTCTCTCTCTCTCTCTCTCTCTCTCTCTCTCTCTCTCTCTCTCTCTCTCTCTCTACATTTTGATAATCCACTTAGTGAGAATTTTGTTTAGCTCAAAATTTTGGCTGTGTTGAAGTATCTTAAACTATTTTTATACCATAATTGCAATCTATAAATTTTGCAATTGGATTGGAATATTTTCAACACAAAGAGAATTAAGCTTGGTGTATTTCACACCAAGTGTTTGATAAATTTACTACACATTAAGTGTTTGATAAACTTCCTTAGCTAGGTTTATTTTTCTATTTTCATTAGAGATCGTTTATTAATATGTGGTTTAAATTCAAACACATCGTATAGAACTTATTAGTTTATTTTCTCATCTTTAGCATATGTTTTCTACGGTTTATACGCGTATATCTGATTCATTCAATAACAGTTCGAACAGACGAGTGTGTATCCGACTTTGCTTCCACTTGCCATAGAAAATATTTTTCAAACTAGAATTTTTAATTGAAGAAAATTTTTATTTGGCGATCTATTCAACCCCCCTTATAGATCATTTCCCTCGTCTAACATAATCCATATTTATGTCAAGTGCGAAAGAAAAGGAAAAATAGATATCGATCATGTATTGAAAGATAATAATTCGACATCCGAAATCGGGTTACTAAACAGCTGAGTTCGAGGCGCCACTAATAAGGCGACTTCATCTCAGTTGAGAAACAATCAAGATGTGGCGTCACGTGACAAGGCGTAACACTCTTGATTGAACTACTTAGTTGTGCCTGAAACATGTTTAGATGTCCATGCCATAAAAGTTGGTGTCACACACATTTATCTAAATTTCTATAAAAATAACTTAGAAATTCTCGTAATTTAAACATGAATGATCATATAGGTGAGTCTAGATGGATGATCATAGCTCCTAGTTCTGCTTTTTATTATTTGTTAAAATATATCTTCAATCTACATCGAACAAACCTTTTGCGATCACTTTAGATAAACATAGTTGAAGTAAGACTTGGTAATCATACGTATCTGAGTGGATTCAATTCTTTTTACTATTTGACACAACTGTGCGGTTCACACACAATTATGTTTTTGGTGTCGTTGCTGGGGAGATATTTTGATATCGAAGATTTATTTCAAAGTCGTCTAAACTAAGTTTCTTTTATCTTTTATGTTATTTCAATTGTGTGTGTGTGTACGTTTGTGTGTCGTGTTCGCGCGCGCGCGCGTGTGTGTGTGTGTGTGTGTGTGTGTGTGTGTGTTGTGTGTGTGTGTGTGTGTTTGAGAGAGAGAGAGATAGAGAAGAACAAAAAATCAATACTCGAAAAATTTTACAAGACGTTGAAAAAATGAACAGCATGTGCGACCTCTAGGAAGTATGTGTCGACCTAGAGAAGCATTTTTGCTTCTATGTGTCAACCTAAAAACTCTATGCCTCGACCTGAAATGGACAAAAAATTTGATTTTTCCAACAACTCAAGTATGTTTCAACCTCTAGCTATTATGTGTCGACCTATACAAGCATTTTTGTTTTTATGTGTCGACATGAAGGACCTATTCGTCGACCTGAAATTGACAGAGTTTGGGTTTTCCAAAAACTCAGTATGTGTTGACCTGAATGACTTATACGTCGACCTAAAATGCTTATGTGTTGACACATACTGGATAGAAACTTTGATTTGCAAAATCTTCAGTATGTACCGACCTATACATCTATGTATCGACTTGTACACTAGTTTTTCACATAAAAACTTAATTATAACTTGTAAAAACATTTCTAAACTGATTTTAAGTATGCTAAGGTTAAATTGCACATTTAAACACAAAGAATAAGTTCTAATATACACAAATATTAAGTGTCCTAATTTTAACATCATTCAAAATATTTTTAAGAAAAAAGCACACTCACAAATACTGCCTCCCTCTAACCAAGAATCCTTTCAAAAAGCCATCTAATTTTCATTACCCAGTGAATGATATAAACAATCATACATGAACTCATATTTGCCCCTTCTCTAACTCTATATGGATTCCTTCACCACAGAGACACTCTATTAACTCCATCTTTAAATACAAATTTCTTTTGCATCCATATTTCATAGACACTCTATTACCTCCATCTTTAAATACAAGTTACTTCTACATCCATATTTCACTAGTAAACCTTATACCACAACTCATCTTAGTCAACATACAATGTCCATCATCGTTAGTCCTTCAAGCCTAGATTATGCTCTCTCACTCTCCAATTCACCACTTCCCTATTTGGACACAATTTATCCCAATTTATCCAATAAATCTTTCATACATCCTCACTCCTCTCACATTAAAAAAATAAACACTTAAATAAAAATTCACTAAATAAGTGTACGTTTGATTTCAATTTTAAATATGGCAAGATGACCATAGATCTGTAAAATTAATTTTGAGATATTTAGATTTTTTTTTTAAATAAAATTGACTCTAACTTAAGTCAAGACAACTTTTGACTCCTTAAGAAATTTAAGGCAAAATATCCTTCTTGGTCCCTTAACTGTACCTCGAAGTTCATTTTGGTCCCTTAACTTTAAAAAGTTTCATATTGGTCCCTTAACTCTTCAAACGTTCCATATTAGTCTTTTTTGACCTATTAGCAACGGAAAAAAAAATCAAAAAACCGTCGCTAAATCCGTCGCTAATAGGTCAAAAAGGACTAATATGGAACATTTGAAGAGTTAAGGGACCAATATGGAACTTTTTAAAGTTAAGGGACCAAAATGAACCCCGAGGTATAGTTAAGGGACCAAGAAGGATATTTTGCCGAAATTTAAATATATTTACTTTTCATCTCATTTTTTCAAACATGTAACAAATAAAAAATCACTCTACTTTAAATTCATTGTTAATTAGAATTAATTTCCCAACACAACAAAATTCACACTACTAAATAAATTTGTGGAGAAAACTATATTAAATAATTAAATTATCAAACTAATAATATTTTAAATCATAGTGTTGCACTATAAAAAAGTCAGCTAACACTTGCCACAAAAACTTCTATTAGAGCATCTTTAATGAGAGTAAACTAAATGGATAAATTAAGATACTTTTTGTGGGCCCAAAGTGATTTGTAGGATTTAAAATATTTATAGTTGATTTGAATTGTTTTTACTATAATGATGGTTGCTTGTAAAAAACCAAAACATGACCCCACATTTTATAGTTGTTGGAGTTTTATTGATATTTTAATAATATAAAACAATAATAAAATAATAATAAGAGTTATTGAGAATGGATAGTGTGTGTTGATTATATAGTTTACTCCCACTAATTGTTAGTTCACTTGCTGCCATGTCATTCTTATTCCAATGCAAATTGCTTATAACTACCGTTACTATTAAAGAATTTAATACTACAGAACATGCACTAAAGATACTCTTAAACACTATGGTTTATCACGAGGACTTAAAATAGAATTTTTTTTAGTGTAACTATGTTGTTTGAATTAAATACCATTTAAATTAAAATTAAAAAAAAAATCAAACTAGCTAAGTTTCAACAGACAATCATCAAATCATATGGCGAAATAAATTTAGGTCTCAACGGTGTCGCTAAATAGTTTGGCGACTCAGTGTAAAATGCAATGTGGGCTTCAATGCTGTCGCCAAACCGGTTGGCGATTTGGCCCATGCAATTTTTTTTATTTATTTTTCCTTTAGGGTTTACGCAATAATTAATGTTTTAATAATTAATTTTAATTATGTTTTTATAAAAAATATTAAATTATGTATTAATAAATATTTGTTATAAAAAAAATAAATGGAATAAATATTAAATTATGTTTTTTGTTTTTCATAATTAATTAAAATGTAAATAATGAAAAAAAAAATAAATGGAATAAATATTAAATTATAGTTTATGTTTTTCATAATTAATTAAAATTTAAATAACATTAAAAAACATATACATGTAATAAATATTAAAATATATTAATTTACAATATAATGAAAATTACAATTGAACAACAAAAAACTAATGGCTGACTCTATCCAAGCGACCACCGGTGCCATATTGTGGAGGATGCGCGTTGCGACAAGGTTGTTGTGGCATGTCCGATCTTTGTGTGTTGAGTTGTGGAGGAGGATTTTGTTGGGACGGCCCCGACGTATCAGATAAATTTTGAATTATTTGACCCCAATAGCCGGGAGGTCCACTATCAACGGCGCTTCCGTAGTTAAGCTCAATGCCCATGTTTTCGTAGGATTATCGGGGAGGTTGGGTGGAGTATGGACGGTATGGTTGTCTGAATTCGTACATCTAATTGGGTTGGAAATGATGTGTTGGTTGTTGCGGGGTTTGGTAGTCAAATAGTGGATAGTTGGAGGGGGTAGGGTCAAATGAGTTATCTAGGCTATAGGTGGAGGGGGTAGGCTCAAAAGATGTATCAGGGCTATATTAGTATGGTGGTTGATGTTGTGACTGGGTGGGTGGCATGTACGAGTCACGGTGAGGATGTTGTTGTTGATGTTGGGCATTTGGTGGCATGTATGGGTTATGGTAAGGCTGATGTTAGGCATTGGACTGTTGTTGTGTGTTTGATGAAGAAGCGTGTTGCCTTGGGTCAATCAAATAGCTTGGCTGGGACAGAATTGGCTGAGATGTTGTAACCGACCTAAACCAAGTCATATATTGATAACTTGGCCTAGCCCCTTCCACAATTTAGTCGGTTAAGATGTGTTGCCTTCTGTTCTTCCAATGTTGACACATCTCCTTCGCAAACTCCTTCCAATTACTGACACTCCACTGTGAGTCCACCCGTTTCTGATGCCACTCCCCCAATGATGTCGGAGCATCTGGAATATCTTGATGCATCCAAAGTTGTAGCTTCACCCGATCACTTTGGTGCATCTCCACCGTAGTGAACCTAATGATGGGTGTTTTTGATGTCCACACAGCAACATCATTGGCGTCAGGTTAGTGGTCGAGACCCTTGTACGGCATCCAGAAAAACTACAATAAAGGTAGATACATTTAGTCAGACAAAGATAAACAAGTTTATGCATATAAGTTAGACAAAGTAAAGGTAGATAACTTACATCATCTGGCCCAACGTGGTCGATGAGGTTCCGGTACACAATTATGGAGTTCCTGGGACATCTCTGATAATTCATCCCTGGAACAGACCACCTAAAAAAGTAGAAACACAAATAAGTTAGCATCTAAAACGCATCTCACAAATTATTAACTTACAAAGAAACTTTGGTTGCTAAATAGTCTTGAAAAGAAACTTACTTATTGGCATACGAGAATGTAAACGGATTCCGGTTTACTAGAGCAAGTGTTGGCATCCTAGACCAACCCCACGCTTGAAGGAGATAAGTGCATGCATAAAAAGTACAGGAATTTTTTTTGGAATTTTTACACAGTGCACTATAAAGATGGGCGAGGATAGCTGATCCCCAACTATATTCGCACACTTTGTTTATGTTTTGTAGCAATGGTAAATACATAATATTTACGGTATTTCCAGTGTCCTCTGGAAATAAAAAATGACCAAACAAAATCATAATATAGCACCGAGTTTTGACTATTTTCTCATAGTCAGTGCTATCCTCACTTAAGACAATACTGCTGTAATGTTCTCTGAGGTATTTAAGATTTATTCCCTGACCCCTCGGGCGACCCTCGCGTTCTCCCTCAATTGCGTCCACACAAAGAGGGGCGCCCAATAAATCTTCGCAAAGATGGTCGTTAACACCAACTTTTCCGTTGACGGTCTTACCATTGATGTGTAGGCCAAGAAACATGTAGACATCTTGAAGAGTCACAGTGCACTCACCGAAAGGTAGGTGAAATGCAAAAAAATTCCGTTAAAGGTTCGAGACGATGAAGATGTGTGTAGCATGTTCCGCAGTCACGAGTATTCTGGTTTCTCAGATATCGTGTTACATGTTATGTTACAACAACAACAATTGTCTCAACAACTTGATTCTTCTCAAGCTTTTTGCGAATCTGATGAGGAACACGCTGAAGTCAATGTCATTGACGAAGAAGAAGAAGCAGCTGAATTCACTGTTGACGAGATGGTGAGCAACGAGGAAGAGGGGGTTCCACCTGGCCATGTTTATTGCCCACCTCAGCACATGACAACTCTCGACTTAGGTGGCGATGAACCCTCAACGGATATTTTCTACAACCCCAACTATGCAACAGAAGGGCAACTAAAAGAGGGTGACGAGTTTCATACCAAAGAAGATTGTGTCTGGGCAATCAAACAATTTCACACGGAGTTATCAGTCGATTATAGAGTCGATCGGACAAATCCAACGCGGTATACGATCTATTTTCATAACGAGGAGTGCCCATTCCGATTAACAGCGTCTTTCAGGAAGATAAGCGATTCCTGGAAGATAGGGTCAATGGGTCCGACCACACTTGTATAATCTCGAATCCGATGCAGGACCATCTCAAACTCAACTCTCGATTGATTTGCGATGAGATTCTGTCAGTCGTTAGCGGCAACCCGTCTTTGAAGGTCAGTACCATAATTGCACACATGGTGCAAAGGTACAATTACACTCCTTCATATCGAAAAGCCTGGATTACTAGGACTAAAGCGGTTGAAAGGGTGTTTGGAAATTGGGAGGAGTCGTAGAAGGAACTTCCAAAATTCCCGGTGGCTCTTAAACACTATTCTCCAGGGACTGTTGCCATATTGGAGACAATGCCTGCGTGTACACCAGACGGGATTTGCGTGGGTGGAAATGGAATCTTTCACAGACTCTTTAGGGCGTTTGAACTATGCATCAAAGGGTTTGCATATTATAAACCTATAATTCAAATTGACGGCACTTGGTTATACGGGAAATATAAGGGCACCCTACTCATGGCTGTGGCACAGGACGAGAACAACAACATCTTTCCAATAGCCTTCGCTATAGTTGAAGGGGAGACTGCTGGGGGTTGGAGTTTTTTCTTAAAAAATCTCCGCTTTTACGTGTCTCCCCAACCTAACTTATGTTTGATCTCTGGTCGGCACCCATCAATCGAGAGTGCATACAACAACCTTGATAACGGTTGGCAGGATCCTCTCTCGACCCACATCTATTGCATAAGACATATCGCCCAAAATTTCATGCGGAAAATCAAAGATAAGACCCTATGGAAGAAGGTTGTGAACGCAGGATATGCACTAACAGAACCCACATTCAAATACTACTGTGACGAGATCAGACTAACAAATATGGATGCATTAAGATGAATTGATAACATTCACAAAGAGAAATGGACACGGGCATACGACAACGGGGTGCGATGAGGCCACATGATAACTAACCTCGTTGAATCAATGAATTCTGTTTTCAAGGGAATCTGAAACCTACCGATAACTACCTTGGTAAAGGCAACATATTTTAGGCTAGACACACTCTTTGATAGCAGACGTACGAAGTGGGGTTCGGTATTACAATCGGGTCAGCTGTACAGTGATACTTCAATGAAATTCATGAAAGACGAAGCTGCCAAAGCCAACACACATGTGGTCACAATCTTTGACCGTAATAAAGGTTGGCTCAGTGTTGCCGAGTCGATTGATCACAACGAAGGAAGGCCTAGGGGATGTTACCGTGTTGAACTGGATAAGAGCTGGTGTAATTGTGGAAAGTTTCAGGCATTTCGTATGCCTTGCTCACATGTTATAGCAGCATGTTCGAAGGCACGACAGGACCCAGCCAACCTTCTTTCCCCTTTGCACCAAGTGATAAGTCTATGCAATGTCTACACATGTAGCTTTCAGGTGGTGGCAAAGGAGGACTATTGGCCTCAATACGAAGGCGAAATTGTCTGGCATAATGACTTGATGCGCAGAAAGAAAAAGGGTCGCCCTAACAGCACGCGCATTCGAACGGAGATGGATACCGCAGACAAGATGGTAAGATTATGTAGTTCGTGTCGGCAACCATGACACAATCGTACAAAATGTCCTAACGTAGAATCAAGCAGCAGACCATAGTTTCATATGTAACCGTGTCCCTTTAAATCAATAGCAAATTTCATTCCATTTTAAGCATACCTAACCGATTACAATTAGCAAGCGACAGAAATTAAACAAACATAACTTAATATCACAACAACATTCCGAAAATAACAACATAAAGACATAAAACAGAACAATGCACTAAGGCGTCTACGATATCACGACCATCAACGTTATCTTCTTTGGTGTTAACATCATCACAAGGACACCAACACCATTTTCCACTTTTCTCCATTCACGAGTAACTCCGTTTCTCCCAGCCTCCTCGACCAACCTCTCGATTTTCCTAATCTTTTCTCCTTGAGCAATATCTCCTTCTAGCCAGCAGTTTAGTTCCCTATGCAAATGCTTCAATGTCTGCGTATTCCACAGGAGCACCTTCATCAGAGGCTTTGTTGCTGAAAAAAACTAGGGCATTTCTTTTCATTAAATCGAATGTTGGAAAGGGTTCCTCCGATGCTGATGACGAAGAACGTTGATTTAGAAATGCAGACATTCTAAACTCCACTCCACTCAAAATTGTTAACACTTCAGTCTTTTGGTATACAATGTTGTGAAAACATATATGTGTTTGCAGTCGTATTTATAGAAAAATAAAATAGTACGTGCCCCATATGATATGTCTTAAATACCCTTACAAAATTTATATCCTTTAAAATTCAATGATTAATCATATGTTTATTATGTTTTAAAATTTATAATTTAAATCAATTTATATACTTTAAAATTCAATGGTTAATCAATTTTAATTTTTTATTTAATTTGATTTATAATTTAAAATTTTAAAAATATTTATAACTTAAAAACAATAATTATTATTTAAAAACTATATTTTAAAATAATATCACAATTATATTTATATTAAACTTAAATGTATAAAAAAATATATAAAATGTAAACCTAAAAAATATTTAGGTCAATTTATTAAACCTAAAAAATATTTATATCATTTTATTAAACCTAAAAAATATTTATTAAACCTAAAAAATATTGATATCAATTTAAGTTTATTTTTAATTAAACCTAAGATTATTTATATGTAAAATGCGTAAACCCTAAAATCATTTGCCTTGAGTCGCCAAATGAATGAGCAACTTTAATAAAGCCCAAGCTGTGTCGCCATTTGAATTAGCGACTTTACTAAAGCTCATTTTCAATTTTGTCTGTATCGCCATATGATTTGGCGACTGCATGCTAAAATGGTATTTTTTTTTTAAATACACGGTTATACTAAAAAAAAATTCCTTAAAATAAATGTTACTATATCTTTGAGGAAGAAGAAGATATTTTTAGCTATTTAATAATTTTATGTTTCATGCTTTCTACTTTCTCTTCAGAATGGCAACAATACTTCCCAACAGTGTCACTTTTGGACTGTGGGTGGGTCTCTTTTTATGATGGAGCACTAAATCATTTCTCAAAGATTGGTGTCAGAATATCAGCCATTTATAAAATTCTTTACCAAAAACAAAATATCCCCAAAAAAATAAATATAAAAATTGTTCCAGACATTAATAGATTCAGGAAAGAACTGTCTTGGGGGAAAACAGCTCTGCAGCAAAACCTATTCTTCCTCTAAAATGATAATGAGATAACATTACAAAGCAAAACTGAAGAACGAAGGTTTTAGGATGGAGAGCAGTTCTTTTTTCAATAATATGATCTTCCCCCGTTATCTATTTAGCTAATGTAGCTTTTGGGTTGAAGCATTGGATACCAGTGCAGGGAAAATACGATTCCGAGTGTTGGACGATATTTCCCGCAAGTACCTCTCAGAGCTGGAATTAGACCTTCCATCGATATACTTGGATTATGATCAGACTTCCCTTTGACAGAATGCTTATTTCATTAAGTGTTTCTCTCATGATTTTTTTTAAAACCTTCAAACTAGCCTCCCTGTGAAACCCGGCTACTCATTAATGCCTGATCCTGATCTTGGTGAAGCGGGAACACAGTATCAAATACAATTCTTGCAAAAACGTGTCTTATTTCTTGTACATTACCAGTAGCTAAGGCTTCATAATCAATTTTCATGCCTTGCTTTGACAGGGATTTCTTACCAGCACTCCTTTTTACACATTCGAAAATGCTGAATGCTTTTATATACAATCCTAATGGAATAACCACCTGCCAAATTTACATAAAGATTAAAAACATAAATCAAGAAATACTCATGCATTATCAAGGTTACTACACTTTGTTAAAAGAAGACATAGCAAATAGTGTAAGTGTGAGTACTCTCTCTGTGAATCATACCAACGGCGATTTTCACACTCTCCTTACATGTTTTACACATCAATGTGAGGGCTGACTATAGATGAGGAAAACGGAAGTTTCAATTTCATCAGACAATAAATAATAATTCGGGTATATAACATCATCGTGCAATCCATGTACAGGATACCATCTTAAAGTATATACATGCAAAACAAGGAAAAAGATGCTCACTAGGTATGAACGAGGGGCTTGAGGATAATCAGCCATAGCTTGAGACACAAAATGTTCATCAGTCATTTGCAACAGTGTCCCTCTAACAGACTCTGCAAGATCATTAACCCCAGTTACTAATGCCTCTGCATCCATACCAGAAGGATCTACTAATTCAGGAAATCTCATATCATGTGGCTTGTTGATCATTCCTGCTATCTTTACTGCTTCCAACAAATTTCCACCATTGTAGACTGCAAGGCAAAATGTAGCAACCACCAAGGGGTCCCTTGGTCGATCACTCAATGCTTTATGTAGTGCTAGGATCCCAAACCTGTAAGCATAGATTTAGTAATGAACTTTCCTTTGTTGACCCACTTGTAATTAACTTGTTAAGATTATAGTGAGTTATAAGTAACAATGTATATATTTGATGGTAAAAGTTATATCATGTTCCAGTAAGACCCGGAACAATTTGGATAGGAGATAAACAATGTTTAAAATAAATTTTTACCATTGACTGAGAGTTGGGAAAGGAGAACTTCAATCATACTCAAAATTACAATCACTTTTAAGCATTTTCAAATTTTGTTTGTTTAATATTTTAAAATAATAAAAATCTTTAAAAAATATTATTATATACAATGATTATAATGAGTACTATAGATGACAGAATATTAAAAAATGATTTTCCTTATAGTAATTTATAACACAGATTAGCTTCTAGTGTACATAAACCTCTCAAAATAAATCACTAGATTACTTTTTTATTGTAGAAGTCATTTTTCTAAAACCAAAACATACGGGTCTCAATTCATGTCTTCAAATCCAAGAACACATCGACATGATCTTCAAAGAAATCTTGACTGCAGTTTTAGTGCAGGTTATGAAATTAATCTCATTCTCCCGCATTTTCTCTTCAAAGGGAAGCACGGAAGATAAAGGCAATTTTGTTGCAAAGATCTTACCATAAGCTACCATGACATGGACGGTTTGGAGCGAAAAGCTTATCTAAATTGGAGAAGAGAGACTGCAATGAAATTCCAAAAGATCCATTAAACAATATGTCAATGTGGCTCTAATATGATACATGTTTTGAAATAATACCGAAGCAGCAAAAATTATTTTTCCTCGTGGACATCTAAGACAAGAGAGCTTTAATGAATAGGTACTGTGTAGGAATGCAATTGTGCAATCTATTATATACAGAATGGATTTAGCAGGCTTGTGGCATAGACCGTTAAAAATAAAAAAAGAATTACTGTTTTAATAGCAGTGTTGTGAAAACCAGGAACTGCTAGTCTAGCATTTGGTTCAACCAGTTCATTTAAAAAAAAAGAAAACTCATTCTTGTTTCTTTTATTAGTCATCAAATTCAACAATAATTGAAACAATTGAGCCATGACCCAGAAGTCTTACAAGTTCAATCTCTAATACTTAATCAAGGCATTGCTAAGAGAAACGCTATTTGGACAACATTTTTGTTGTCCGACACTGTATGTTTATGTGTGCCTAACTGTATGTAAATGTAATGTGGTACAGAATCATATTCATTTCCAATCAAGGACATCTTTTTGAAGCACAACTTCATAGACAGGACTATAAACAAACGAATTACTGGGTTAGTTTATGAAGCATGATCTCTTGAATGCTTATTCAGAAACCTTTGCATGGAAAACCCCAAGAAGTATTGAAGTTACCACTTACCAAAAGCATATTGGTTCTTTTGCCCCCCCGTCGAAATCCATGATGAGCAAAATAGGCAGCCTGTAATGTTCAGTCTAAGTAAACTTTCATTACATGATTGACTCAAACTAAATACAAAATGAACATTTACCTGGAAGGGAAGAAGTATATCTAGCAGTCCGTACTTCCATAATAGCCTCAAAGAAGCTTCACCAGAACCATAAGCTAGCATATAGTTCATTTCCATCAGAAGTCTAGACTGAAAAAATTATAGAAGAAAATAATTCAGCCAGGAAATTGGTATTATAGTGTCACATGACAAAACAAAGAACAAGACTAAATACCTTATCAAGTTTTAATATTGAACAAGACAGATTCTTAATAAAATGAGCTGTTTCCTTAGAAATACTAAATCCTAAGCGAGCAGCAATTCTAATTGCACGTAGAATGCGAGCTGCAGAAAGGAAAACGAAGTCAAACATTGTAAGCTAATTAAAAGCGTGGGTGATTCCAAAACGGTTTACAGTTACAGTCTATAAAATATAGGAAATCAGGATGAGGCAGTTGATCAATAGAAACTCACCACAATCTTCCTGAAATGAAATATCTGCAGGATTTATAGTTCGAACCTATTCATACAGAGAAATCAGTAAAAATTCTGCTTGGCAAAAGAAATATAAGAAAAATGGTTATTAAGAAATACATGCACACTTTAGCTTTTCTAATATCTTCTATTCCTCCCAAGTAATCATATACAATTCTTGCATATGGGTCAAGCATCAACCTGCAGGAGCATGAAGTTAGTTAACAACATAAAGTGCGAATTTAAAATCAGTCAGAAAAGTTGTGGAGTAGACAAATGGTGAACACATGCAAACCCCCCCAAATAAAAAAGGTTCAAACTTCCAAGTTGCACGAACAGGTACACTACCCATTAATTGTGAAGTCCCGGTTTAAGCAGTTCATCCACCGAAGAAAGTCCTTCTCATCACAACCATTTGGTGTTTCTGTATGATGAGAGAATTCCACACCCTTCTTGCGTCTAGCAGTGTTAAAACTTGACACCTAATTGGATGGGAGATAAAATAATCAGCGGAAACAGCAATACAAGAAAATGGGACTTAAATAGAAAAATTCAAACAAGCATTATACTATATAAATATAAAGTTCAAACCAAAGCTAAAATTCTCTAAAGATAAACCAAAATATATCAACCTCAATAATGGTACCATCCATGTGAACATGACATATAGGGAAGCGTTTGCCAATTATCTCACACCAGGTAAATACTTTTGTCACCTGCAAATTGAGTCAATGTTTGTCATGAAATCTTACGTGGTATCACTCTCTTACGCAAAGCCAAATGCTAATGTAAGGACAACTATAGCCCCTTGTAAGTTGCAACAGTTATTTAATATTTCAGCTCAATCTATAGATATGTCCAGCAAAGTGAAAATTAAAACTGCGAGTTCATGAATAATTTTTAAAATAAAAATAAGTTACCTCTTTTAGCCCAGCTGAAGTTATAATATCGAAGTCCTTAGGTGTTTTCTTTAGAACAAGATCACGTACACAACCTCCTACTAGGTATACATCATATCCTACGACGAGAAGAAAATAATTTATTAACATTTCGAAAGGATGCACAACAAAAGAATCTACCAAAAGCAGCAAAACATTATTATTCAATAAACAGTACCATATACATATACCATATGGAAGATGAAAGGAAGAGCATTTACATTATGATGAACACAGTATCAATGTAAAAAATCCATGGTTAAGAAAGACACGTGAAATATACCTCTTTTCTTGAGTCCATTAAGAACCTTCCTGGTAGTGACACTAATCGATGAATTATGAATGCCAAGCTCTTTGGAACCAATCCTTTTCCATTCTGGGGATTTCTTAATTCCTTCACCAATTAAACAATTCTATAATACACAATTCAAAACTTCAAAAAAATTAAAAATTGAAAACCATTAGTTCACTATTAACAACTGAGTTGAGTGCTTGACTTGCCTTCTTCATGAACTGAGCCACCGCCATTTTCGTTTGTGAATTTCTCTGCTGCTTTAACCGCAACGACGGATTTTGGCACAACCTTGAATGAAATGAACGATAGAATATGGAAAGAGGTAAAGAAGATTGGAGATAGTAATGTACATGAAGTGAACCGAACATGAAAATTGTGAGATGATAGGCACCTTACGAACGTATTGGAAAGGAGTAGAACGAAGATGAAGAGTGGGTTGGCGAACGAATTTGAAGCCAAGAACCGCCATGGTAATCAACGGTCTTTGAATTTAGATAAAGCTTTGCAAGTTACATAGTTAGCATTGCGCATAGGGTTTGGGGTTTAAGGAGCAGCCTATTTTCGTTACATAGTTAGCATTGCAAAAAATTTATCCCATATTTATACATTTATCCTCGTATCTCTACGATTTTGTAAATATTTAAATTTTACCCTTTCAATCTTTTTTTTTTATTTTTTTACTGCACAAATCAAAAATAATTGTTTAAAAAGTACACAACACGTGTCAGAAATTATAGGTAAAAAAATCCGGAGTGTATTGTTATCAAATTAGAAAACTTGATGATCGTACATTTAGAGTGCAGTTTTACTAAATCGGATAACTTGTATGATAGTTATCTGGTTTGTTTTTAATCACAGAAACTTTTTAGATAACATTGCCACAAGTGGTCCGGTTTGTATTTTTTATACTTTCGAAAAACTTGTGTTCGAAGTATTCCAGTTGAGTTATGTTAAGAACCGGATAACATACCCATAAGAGTTTCGGAACATGTTTTTGTATTTTTTTAATTAATTTTTGTTACTTATGTTAGGAGATATGGACATTCCTTTGATGATATACGACAAAAACCAGATATCTGTAGATATGACGGAGATATTCTCGACTACAAAAAAAATTTGCTACACGAGAAGAGGCGACTAGGTGGATTAGGAAGATTGAAATCAGAAATAGAGTCACTATTATAATAACCCGTTCGTACATCAAAACTGGCAAGAGGGGAAGAAGTGACAGTTATATTTGGTTGTGATAGAGGTGGAAAATACAAAGAAGAAGATAGTGAAACACAAAGTGCTACCAAGAAATGTGGTTGTCCATTCGAAGTTAGGTCAACACCTTCTAAAGATGGTTCTGATTGGAATATTGACGTAAAATATGGACTTCACAACCATGGTTTACCTGATAGATTTGAAGATCATGCGTTTGTAAGTCGATTTAATGCTGATGACCAACAACATATTGCTGATTTGTCAAAATGTCATGTTCCACCAAGACACATATTGTTGACAATACAAGAACGAGATCCGAAGAATGTGACTCGAATAACTCAAATATATAAACATAAGAGTAAGATTCAGAAAGACATCAGGGGACCTAGAACGAAAATGCAACAGTTGTTTAAGTTGATAGAAGATTCTGATTATGTTTATTGGAGTAGGAACAAAGATGAGTCTGAAGTTGTGAGAGATATTTTCTGAACGCATCGAGAATCAGTGAAGTTGTTGAATATGTTCCATATTTTGTTGATTATGGACAATACTTACAAAATAAATAAGTACAGACAACTTTTGTTTGAAGTAGTTTGTATGACATCAACTGAGTTAACATTTGTTGTTGCATTTGTCTATATGGAATTTGAACAAACAGAGACTTTGTGTTGGGTATTAGATAAGTTGAAATAGTTGTTCACTAAGTAAGGGTTATGGCCACAAGTGATTTTAATGGATAAAGATCCTACTTTGATGAAAGCAATTGAAAAATTATTTCCAATGACAGTTAATTTGCTTTGTCGATTTCACATAAACAAGAATGTGAAAGTGAAATGCAAGGAGTATGTTGTGAATGATATGTGAGAGCTGATAGAGAAACTATAGTATGAACTTGTAATGGCTAATGATGAGGTGGAGTACAATCAAAAGTTGCAATAGCTTGAGCATGCCTGTGTTGATTTTGGACCTTTTCTTGATTATGTGAAAGACACATGGTTGATGCCTCACATAGATAGATTTGTTGAAGCTTGGATCAATAAAGTGTTGCATTTGGGTAACACTACGACTAACAGGTAATGTGTTTTCTTTTTAGCCATAGTTTGTTTATGTTAATATTAATAATACTGAACTTCTTTTTTTGTTAGGGTTGAGCCTGCGTATTAGAAATTGAAGCAGATGTTGGAGAACAGTTTAGATGATATATGAAAATGTTGAGAGGCTATGAATGGCAACATCAAGGGGCAATTAAGCAATATTAGAGCTTCATTTCATAAGAGTTTTTATGAGGTTAAGCATGTACACAATAGTGCATATTATGGGAATTTAAGTGGATCGATATTTAGAGCTACTTTGAGACACGTTGTTGAAGAGTGGCATAAGGTTGACATGATGGGTAAAAACACCAAAGTGTGCGGGTGTACTCATAGATAAGTATACAAGTTACCTTGTGCTTGTGAGTTAGGGAGATACACATTAAGTGGTGAATCAATACCAATTAATGTTATTCATATCCATTGGAGGAAACTCAGTATGCAAGGTGAACAAGAGGTAGACACAAAGGATGGAGCAGAGGTGGACATGAAAAATGCAATTGATGCACTGTGGAAAAGGTTCAAGTCATTAGATGTTGCAGGAAAGAGAGCACTAAAAGCAAGGTGTGTGAAATTGCTTACCCCACTACAACAAAGACGGTTCCACCACCTGAAAAAATAAAGACCAGAGAAGGAGTGAAGAGTAAAGGAAAGAAACCTGTGGGATATGATGTTTATCGTGATCCTTCATATCATGAGTATATTGATCAAGCACACAACAATTCTCAAAAATCTTCAAAGAGACCATGTTCACAGTTATCCCAAACCTCAAAGAAGAAACCATCTAATAGGTACATTGTACAATTTCTAAAACATATCAGAACATTTATTGATGACATTCTTGATGTTAAGGATTATGGAAATTGTGGGTTTAGAGCCATTGCATGGATATGGTGAGGATGGTTGGTCAATGGTTCATCGTGATTTGGATAATAAAACCAGAGGTTCCAGAAACAGTCTTTATGAGAAGTTATTTGGAAGTCGCTTAACAAAAGTGAGATAATCCTTGTTGATATCATCTTTAGGTTCCCATCCAGTAGATAAATGGATGACACTACCAGATATGGGTTATGTGATAGAAAATCGGTATAACGTCATTCTTGTCTCATTAAGTGCTCTTAGTTTGAGTTACTTCCCTATGACGACTTCACATAATCCTAATGTGTCCATTTACTGCATTGGTTTTGTAAACTCAAATCGTTGGGTTCAGGTAAATATTCTAGTTTTTATGTTAAATACTTATCTATGATTTACGTCTTATTAATTTTCTTAACAGGTAAACATGAATGAAGGATTTCCCTTGCCACCGGTCACAGTAGATTGGAAGAAGCATCGCACAGCAGATGCAACATCTTGGATAATAGGATTTGCTGGACGGTTACAACATTGGCAACAACTTACACATGTGGTCCCAAAACATGTTATTTTATGATTGTAATTTGAGTTTTTATATTTTGGATTGACGATTGACTTCATGTTATATTTTGGTTTGTGTTGACGATTGAATTCATTTTATATTTTGGTTTGTATTGACTATGCTTTGTATACAACATCAATCATAATATAAGTATGAATAATACTGCATAAATGTAAATCATAATAGAGCAGTACATAAGTCTGACGAATACTATAAAAGTATGAATAATACTACATAAGCCTGAATATAAAATAATACATCAAGCATCATCATCTTGACTAACATAAGTTATCAGTCCGCCCTGAGGTACCGGTCCACCCTCAGCTATACGTGGTCTCGAAAGACCTCAGCAAAATCATCGTTATCCTTTTTCGCCTCGTGACGATACAGATAACAATGAAGCTCATGTAAAATATGTAACAACCTCGAATTTGACGGTCCAACATCAAATGCAGGAACAAGGACCTCTCTGACCTCCCCCCCCCCCCCCCCCCCCGAGGTAGTGGTACCAAACGAGGATGTGACACTCTGTAGTACCAATCCAAGTAATCGACGACCGCATCATATGGAGTATCACCAAACTCGGTTGGACGAATCACATCCATGACGCTCACATGGTATGTAACCCACTTAAAATCGACATCAAATGTGTCAAGATCAGGAGGTGGAGATGGTATGTACTGCCTGTATCCAAACTGACGCAAACATCTGCTAGGTAAATAAAGAACAAATGTACCATACCATTTCAGGTCACGCCTGTATAAGCAAACATTATCAAATGGGCGGTGTTTTCTATGATCCTAAAAATGGCGCCAAATGACATCAGCGGGTGTCAATCCATCAAACACAACCCTTACCTCTTCAACCTTATGCGTGCCTGTTAGAACACAGATTGGTTCTTAATATATCTCAATGTTTTGATGATAACAATAATGAAATTTTTTATGGAGAAAATATATACTCTAATTTTGTTCAATTGTTTTTGTTTCAGATAACATAATAAATATTCCTCTGAACGTTAAGCTACAACACGCAAAAGACTCTGAGCGTTTGGTAAAAAGCGAAGCTATAGAAGGCTCTGAGCGTAGAGTATAAAGCGAAGATTCAGAAAACTCTGAGCGTACTAAACTCAACGCTGCAACTGCAGAGGCTCTGAGAATCAAAACATGTAAGGCTCTGAAACATTAGTAACAAAGTGATACATTTGGATAACACGGATAACACGTAAGAGCGAAGATCTGCTCTGATCTAAAGCGCTAATCTGAATGAACAGTTTGTTAAAATAATCACGCTAGCACTAAGCTGCAGAACTCTGGAAGAGAGTTACTCTGATAAGAAGAAAATGGAACATCATCAGAGAATCTGATGCAGAAAATATTTCCATATTCGTTCATTTAAAAAGATGTTGATCAAGAAAGATTTGTTGCCAAATTCATTGTCTACATCCAACGACACTATTCCTCTTTTGTGTATGGGATAAGATTGCAGAACAAAAAGGATATCTCTAAACATTCCTCTCCTGGAAAGAAATAGTCAAAGAAGACAAAAAGCATGTGCGCGCTATTTGAGAAATGGGTGTGAAGTATTTAAACAAGTTTTCAACAGCAATTCAATATATAACATTATTCTACAACGAACATACTACTTTGCTGAAAAGAAAATCCTACTTTGCTATCACTTCCAAGTCAACTTCATATTAGCAAATATAAAGTTTCATTGATCTTCATTTGTGTTAAGTCACTGTTGTGAAAAAGATTTTCTAAGAAGCACTTAAACACACTTTATTGTATTACTTTGTAAAAGATCCTTGAGAGACCAAGTTGTGGTCAGTATTCTCGAGAAGACTAAGACAAGTTTGTCTTAGTGAAAAGATTGCAATAAGTTTTTGATTATTGGATTAAGTCCTCTTTTGAAAGAGGCGAAATCACCTTGGCCGGGTGGACTGGAGTAGTTTGAGTTCAAACGAACCAGTATAAAAATACCTGTTATTTTTATTGCCTTATTTGTTTTTGAAAACCCTTATTCAACCCCCCTTCTCAGTGTTTTCCTTCCTTCAGTTGGCATTAAAGCATGGTTCTGAGTGCTATCACTTAACAGTGACAGAGAAAAGATCCGGTTGGAAAAATCTTTGATTTACTATGGTTGAATCTTCAAACAACGCTAACGCTGGGTTGAATAACAAATATGAAGAGAAAGACAGAATCAGCACAAAGCCTCCTATGTTTGATGGAGAAAAATTTGATTACTGGATGGACAGAATCGAAAGCTTCTTTCTTGGCTATGATGCTGATCTCTGGGATATAGTCATC
The DNA here is from genome assembly GCA_963859935.3 of Lathyrus sativus. Lineage (NCBI taxonomy): Eukaryota > Viridiplantae > Streptophyta > Magnoliopsida > Fabales > Fabaceae > Lathyrus > Lathyrus sativus. The sequence goes on from OZ012739.1 coordinate 570,220,570, forward strand.
GATGGATACACTCACCCCACTAATGGTGAAGGTAAAAAGATTGATAGAAAATCAATGACTGATCAACAAAAGAAAGACTTCAGGAATTACCACAAGGCAAGGACAATTATGTTAAATGCTATATCTCATACTGAATATGAGAAAATCACCAATAGAGATACAGCGCATGACATGTTTAAGTCCTTGAAGATGACACATGTGGGAAACACGCAGGTGAAAGAAATGAAGGCTCTAGCGTTGATTCAAAAGTATGAAGCCTTCAAGATGGAGGAAGATGAATCTGTGGAAACCATGTTTTCTAGATTCTAGATTCTGACTGCTGGATTGAAGGTTCTTGACAAAGGCTACTCCACTTTTGATCATGTAAAAAAGATAGTCAGAAATTTACCAAAGAGGTGGTGACCTATGGTCACAGTGTTAAAGCTCTCAAAAGATCTGAACAAAATCACTCTGGAGGAACTCATTAGTTCTTTAAGAAGCCATGAGATAGAGCTTGAAGAAGATGAGCCTCAGAAGAAAGGTAAGTCCATAGCTTTAAAATCTAACAAAAAATCTGAAACTAAAGCTTTTTAGGTACTAGAAGAAAGCTCTGGAGATTCTGCATCAGATGAAGACGAACTATCTTTACTATCCAGAAGAATAAATCAACTCTGGAAGCACAAGCAAAAGAAGTTCAGAAAATTTAAAAGACCAGAACACCGTGGAGAGTCCTCTGGTCACAGAAGATCTAGGAAAAAGGAAGTAGTGTGCTATGAATGCAAAGAGCCAGGACACTACAAGAATGATTCTCCCAAACTTCAAAAGGATAAACCCAAGAAGAAGTTTGAGAAGAAAAAGAAAGTCCTGATGGCTACTTGGGATGACTCAGATTCTTCTGAAGCCTCGTCAGAGTCTGAAGACAAATGTGCAAACGTTGCACTAATGGCTGACATAGAGGAGCATGAAGAATCATCAGAATCTAGACCAGAATCAGATTTAGAAGAGGTATTTGCTGATCTCACCAGAGCTGAGTTAATTGAAAGCTTATCTGAAATATGTGAAAACTATAGTAAGATCAGACTCAAATACAAGAAGATGCAAAGCAGTCTTGCATCTGAGGCTGGTCAGCTGAAATTAGAAATTGCCGAGCTGAAAGAAAATAATTTTCAAATTAAATTTGAATTGGAAAAAGCTCAACAAAAATCTGAAACAGATACTATGTCTAGCTCTAAAAATATTTTAGAAGAGTATGGCCATAGTTTTCAAAGGTTCCTATCCAAAAGCATAGGCAGAAGCAAAATGGCTTCCATGATCTATGGTGTGAGCAGGAACAATAGAAAAGGGATTCGATATGAATCATCTTCTAGGAAGGAATCAAATCCAATACCTGTTGATGAGTTAATTATCAATTATACTCCTCTGTATTCTCATTTTAAATTTGGTCACTCACATGACATAAAGTACACACGTTCAGATCAGAACACCATAATTTTTAATGAACCTAAGCTGCGTTAGAACACAACTGCTTTTAATAGACAGAAGTTCATGCAGAACTTCAGAACAACTAACTCCAGAGGACCCAAAAAGATATGGGTACCTAAGGATAAAATAATTTATGTTGAAGATTGAAGGTGAGATAATACTTAGAAGGGGGGTTGAATAAGTATGAACGATTAAGACTTAAAAAATAATAACACAATTATTTTTATCCTGGTTCGTTGAAATCAACTACTCCAGTCCACCCTTCCTAGAGTGATTTGCCTTTCTCAACAAGGACTTAACCCACTATTTAATCAAACAGATTACAATAGTAACACCTAAGAACAACTGTTCTTAGTCTTCTCAAGAGCTACTGACTCCAACTGAATCCTCTTAAGGAAAACCTTTACAATCAATGTAAATCAAATACAAGAGTATTAATGCTTCTATAAAGCTTTTATCACAACAGTGATTTTTCTCTTAAGTTTAAGTACAAGAAATTCTAAGCAGAATATGAAAGAATGAGAGCTTAGAATAATATGATTTCTTTTCAGCAAAATGGTGTAACTGAAGAATTTGGTGGTGTCTTCCTTTTATAGGCAGCTGATCCAAGGATGCTGAGCATTGAAAAGAGTGTCCCAAAAAGGTCTGAGCCTTTTTGTCTTCACATCAAGTGACCTTTCCTAGAAGTAGAAAGCACAGAACAATCCTTTTTGTCTGTGTTCTTGTGTCTAGCACAAATGAGGAAAGAGACGTTTGATTTACTCCAACGGATATAATCTTTGAATATTTCTTCTTCAGTTTTCAGCAAGTTCTTCAGAATCTGATTGAGTTAGAGTCTTCTAATGATGTTCAGAACTTTGCTGTATCAGAGTCTTCTGCAGCATGTGTGCTTTTAGCGTGTTGATCATCAGAGCATATTTGACACATAACTTCAGTACTTGGCAGCGTTAGTATTTTCAGAAACTTCTGTAGGAACTATGCTTTGAGAAACTCTTCATACAATATTCTTCTTTGCTTCAGATGCTTCTGACTAGCTTCAGAATCTTCTGGAGCTTCTTGCTTCAGATGCTTATGACTAGCTTCAGAATCTTCTGGAGCTTTTTGCTTCAGATCCTTCTGGAGACTACGCTCAGGATCTTCTGTAAACAGCAATCAGAATCTTCTAATGAGTGCATCTGGCGCTTCAGAGTCTAGATAACTTCTTGTATACAATTCAGATTTTCTTCTAGAGAGTTAATTTCATTTCAATCTGCAGTAAAACTTACAAGCATATTTTAGAGTATATAATTCTTAAATATAAAATTTCCTAACAGTTATCATCAAAACAAAGAGTTATTATTAAGAACCAATCTGTGTTCTAACAATCTCCCCCTTTTTGATGATGACAAAAAGTATCAGAAATTTTATTTAACTGAACATATAAAATTATAACTCCCCCTGAGATGATGAATCTCCCCCTGAGTTAAATACAAAAAGGAATATAAACTTCCCTTTTGTCTTGAATAATCTTCAGAGTTAGAACTTGTTTGTTCTTATAACATTTGAAGGTCAGAATGTCTTGCAGATAAGATTCAGAGTTTGATAAATAGACAAATGATCTAAGAGACTCAGAGTTTCTTTTATAGAATGTACTTATCAAATGTTCTGAAATAGTCAAATTAAATGTTAGATAGAATAGATATGTCTGAAAATTCATTCTGATGAAGTTATATTAAACAGTTCAGATCTATATTTTCTCCCCCTTTTTTGTCATAAGCAAAAAGTAAAAACTTTTAAAAAGACAAATAAAAGGAAACAGTAAATAAGATAATTCAATGGAGAAAACTTTGATTCATTCAAAAGATCAGATCAAGAGTACATAGGCAAACATCAGAAGATATAGCAATAAGGTACAAATGCAAACAACAGATGCAAAAACATTAGAATGAAAAAAAATCTAAGAGTGTTTGGACAAAAGCATCTTCAATAAATTTGTAATCTCAGAGGAGGATTGCTCTTGCTTGGACATCCACTTAGTCATAGTTTCATTCTTTTCATCTTGCTTTGACATCCATTATGTCATATCCTCAGACTTCTTATCCTGCTTAGCCATCCAGGATTTGATCTCTGACTGTCCAGCTTCCAGAGCAGCAATCTTATCTTCAAAATCTGGATATTCTTTCTTTATCTCAGATGAAGAATTATGATGAGGTTCTGTAGCCTGAACAGAGTCAATTTCCATTGGTTCTGTATATCCTGGAGAAGGGTCTACCAGAGTCATAGCCAATGCATTATCAGTAGATTCTGTTGATGGTGGAGGAGCATCTAAACGAAGCAGAGGTTCAGTTTTGTTGAGAGTCCAGAATAGAGTCCTTTCAGCTCTGAGCTTTGCATCATCAGAACAGACGTTCTTCAGATTTGAAGCTACAGTGTTGAATCTGTTGATGAATCCGTTCCAGATGATGTCAGATTCTTTGGCATCCATTGTTTCTGAGCATTTCTTCTGAACAGTACCTAAATACATATGTATTTCTTGCAAAAATGTTTGAAATAAATGATCAATATTAAGTCTGGGTTGTGGTCGTAACAAGGTTTCCAGATTTATAGGTTTAGGTTGGGGAGTTGGTGGAAAAAGTGATTTTTGGATGGAAATCAGAGGAGGAGGATAATATGAAATGAAGGGTATCTCAGGAGCTTTTTCTTTAGATCTGACTAAAGCATTAAGCAAATGAGGTTTTGCTCTTCTGTGAGGGGTAACTACATCAAAAGGTGCATTTGAGTAGGGTTTGAAAGCAGATTTTGGTGGTGCAACAGATGCAACAGTGTTATCAGATGCAATTTACAGAGCTGAAACAACAGCTTTATCAGATTTTGCAGAGTGTGATATGGTTGCTAAAGGTTCTACATATGTCATAGATTTTAAGTAATCAAGAATCACAGATGGAAGGATCATTGTGGATTTTGGTTTCAAAGGGTTGAGGGGTTCAGAAGGTTCAACTCTGTCATAAAAATCCTTCAGTTTGAAACCATAAGACAAATTATGAAATAGAGAAGAAACTTGGGCACAAGATATAGAAGATGTTGGATTGGAATTGGGGATTAATATCTCAGATGATGGTGCAGGTGGAGGAATAGGATCTGGAATGGGAGTTTTAGAAGGTATGGTAGGTTCAGGTTGGTTTATCTCAGAGTATTTGTTAGATAGAGAGATTAGAAAATCTGGGTGGATTTCTGATTCTGAGGAGTTAGAGGATGTGGTTGGTGTACAAGAGGTAGAAGATACTTGAAACACCGTTTTTAAAGGTGTGACATCAAGAACTTCTGTCTCAGGGATGTGAGGTTCAGAAGTATTGGTAGGTTCTGAAGGAATTTCAGATGGTTTGGATGGTGGTTCTGATGAAACAGGAGCAGAAGTTACTTTTGTAGGTTCAGAAGTAACAGGTGCAAAGGGTTCAGAAGGTGGATTATTTGATGGTGGATTGTCAGAGGCTTTTTCTGGTTGAGCTTCTTTTGGTTGGTTCTCTGGATATTCAGATGATTGTTGTTGATCTGATGGTTGTTGTTCTGATGGTTGTTGATCTGATGGTTGTGGTCGTGGAACAAAGTGTTTGATATGAATTTTGGGTTGAGATGGTTTTGGTACAAAAATTGTTGGTGTTGTTGTTTGTGTTGGAACAGGTGTTTGTTTTTGTGGAGAAACAGAACTGGGAGCAGTAACAGAAGTGGTTTGTGTAGAAGGTGGTTTTGGAACAAATTTAACATTAGAATCATTAATAACAAGTTTTGCAGAAGATACAGAAGATTTAGTACCTTTTACTTTGATCCTCTTGGCAGGTACAGAAGCAGCTTCTTCAGAATCTTTTCTCTTCAAGAGCTTCTTGGGCTTCTCAGCAATCTTGACCTTCTTCTGAACAGGTGCAGATTCTTCTACAGGCTGAGTCCTTTTCCTCTGGAGTTGTGCTTCTTCTTCTCCTGCATCTGGTAGTGGTTGTCTAGCTAGCTGAATCACATTAGCAGGAACATGTTTTCCTTCCTTCTTGCATTCATCAATATACATAACCACTATATGTCTGGGCTCTTCAACAAAGAATAAAGGAAAGTCATCTACAGGAACCCTCTTATTCAATTCTGACATATTTAGCTTCTTGGGAGCTGTTGTGAGTTCATCAACAATTTTGAGTCTCAGAAGACTTTTAGCATTCAGAGGCTTTCCCATTATAAATTCTAATTCCTCTGTAACTCCAGCAGCATACAAAGCAGTTACTAAACCATTCTCAGTAAGAAGATCTGAGATCAACCTTCCAAAGGGGATCCAAGTTCTGATCTTCTGTCCTTTCTCTTTCACATATTCTCTAGATGCATTGATATGGTTCCACAGATGCATAAACAGAATGTATGGAAGATCTACCTTGGTGCTCTGACTAAGGCAATACATGAAATAGAGTTGTTCATTATTGACATAGTCTGGAGAATTGGTTGACTTCCTGTGGTGGATGCATCCCATGAAGATCTTGGCCCAGATCTTGTAATCAGGATTCAGATCTTTGAATTTGTTAGAAGCTTGACCAACAGTCATTACTTCTTCATAAACCTCATCCATGTCCACACGCCCAGCTGGCAAGTGGGAAACACCATCTGTTTCTTCATAACCTATCAATTTTCTTATCAGATCTTCTGTGATAATAATTTCTTTTCCCAGCACAGAAGATAAGATGAACTTGGGATAAACTGATGCATGGATCCAGAATTCTTTCACAAGGATAGGGTAAACTGGTCCAAAGAGCCTATCAAAGTACTTAACCCATCCTTGAGCTCCAATGATGGAACGAAACTCAAACCCATTTTCTGCCAGAGAATCAAACTCAACCATAGATTCACATAGAACTTCCAATTTATCAACAGGCGTTAGAAGTGTTCTTTTGGGAGGAGAAAAGGGAGCAACACCCAAGTTTTCTGAAGTTACAACAGCCATAGAAGATTGGAATTGAGCAACTGTTGATGATGAAGTTGCCATTGAAGGATGCTTTGTCAAACGCTTAGGTATAGGGTTTTTATGCAGAGAAAAGAGGAGATGAAAACGCATGTAATTTCTGAGAGTGTGAAAAGTGTGAAAGTGAATACAAGTCAAGTATATATACTAAGACACTTAGGCAAATCAACAGTCAGAAATATGCACGTTTGAGCAAGCATTAAATGAAGAAAATAATAATCATTTCAAAGCATTAATTGCTTATGACAATTTGGGGGGAAAACCAAGATTCTCACTATTCAAACTTCACCTCAAACGTCTCTTCAGTTATGTACACGCCACCTCTTCAGATTTGGTGTGACACGTGTTTACTTGCATGTTGTTCTGAATTCTCTTAAGAAATGAAACGTTAGCCAACGTTCAGATCTTCTAAAGATTGTTAGTTCAGAGTTTCACAAAAGAAATATAGATCAGAATAAAATAAACAATCAGAAGAAATACTTCAGAGCATTAAGCATTTTTGCATCTGTAAAAATTTGCTTCTGATAAATATCATTCTGGACAAAAATCCATACCAATATTTTTCAGAATAAAATTGAATCTATCTTCAACAAGGGGTTTTGTAAAAATATCTGCCCATTGATGATCTGTATCAACAAAGGCTAAATTTATGATTCCCTTCTGAACATAGTCTCTGATGAAATGATGCTTAATTTCTATATGTTTTGCCTTAGAATGTAAAATGGGATTCTTGGACAAACATATAGCAGAAGTATTATCACAAAAGATAGAAATGTTACTTTCAAAAATTTGATAATCTTCTAGTTGACTCTTCATCCAGAGCATCTGCGTGCTACATCCAGCAGCAGCAATGTATTCAGCCTCTGTGGTTGAAAGTGCAATTGTGGGTTGCTTCTTGCTGTACCAGGAGATTAGATTTCTTCCTAGAAATTGACAACTTCCAGAAGTACTTTTTCTTTCCACTTTGTCTCCAGCGTAGTCAGCATCACAGAATCCAACTAATTTGAAATCATCAGATTTTCTGTAACACAAACCCACATTAGAAGTACCTTTCAGATACCTTAGAATCCTCTTGACAGCTGTCAAGTGTGATTCTATAGGATCTGATTGGAATCTAGCACACAGACAAACACTGAACAATATGTCAGGTCTAGAAGCAATAAGATAAAGAAGAGAGCCAATCATACCTCTGTAGAGCTTCTGGTCTATTTTCTTACTTACCTCTTCCTTGCCAAGTGTGCTAATAGGATGCATTGGAGTCTTTGCCAGCTTACTGTCAGACATGTTGAATTTCTTCAGAAGTTCTTTAACATACTTTGTCTGATGTATGTAGGTGCATTCTGGAGTTTGATTAACTTGGATTTCTAGAAAGAATCTGAGTTCTCCCATCATGCTCATTTCAAATTCTGCCTGCATACATGTAGCAAACTCCTTTCCAAGCATAATATTTGTTGATCCAAAAATAATATCATCTACATAAATTTGGCAAATTAGAAGATCTTTCTTAATTGTTTTACAAAAGAGTGTTGTATCCACTTTGCCTCTGATGAAATTCTTCTCCAGAAGAAAATTGCTCAATCTCTCATACCAAGCTCTGGGAGCTTGTTTTAAACCATATAGAGATTTCTTTAATTTGAAAACATGATCTGGAAATTTTTCATTTTCAAAACCAGGAGGTTGGTGGACATAAACTTCTTCTTCTATAATACCATTAAGAAAGGCACTTTTAACATCCATCTGATACAGAGTGATGTTATTTTGTGCAGCAAAGGAAATAAGAAGGCGTATAGATTCTAACCTTGCCACTGGAGCATATGTCTCAGTGTAATCAATACCTTCTTGCTGACTGTACCCTTGAGCAACCAGCCTTGCCTTATTCCTCTCAACTTCTCCTTTCTCATTTAGCTTATTTCTGAAGACCCATTTTGTACCAATAATATTGAATCCTTGAGGTCTTTGAACTAGATCCCATACATCATTTCTGCTGAATTGATTTAGCTCTTCTTGCATGGCAATAATCCAATCATTGTCTTGCAGAGCTTCATCTACAGAAGATGGTTCAATTTCTGACACTAGTCCAAATAGTGATGCTTCAGATGATCTTAGAAAGGATCTTGTTCTGATGGGATCATCCTTCTTTCCAATAATGACATCCTCTGGATGAGAAGCTTTAATTCTGGATGATGATCATCTAATAGTTGACTCTTCAGAAATGTTTAGATTATTCATCTGAGAAGTTAAAGGAGTAGCATCTGGAGTTGCTTCTGGTTTCTTCACTTGAATTTTGTATGCTTCTAGAACTTCAGAGTCAATAAAGACTACTTCCCTATCTGCAGAGTTATCAACCTGCTTTGGCTTTTCAGAGCCAAGCTTATCATCAAATCTGACATGAATGGATTCTTCCACAATCTGTGTCTCAGTGTTGTATACTCTGTAGCCTTTAGAGCGTTCAGAATATCCAAGCATGAAACACTTCTGTGCTTTGGAATCAAACTTGCTCATATTTTCCTTAGTGTTTAACATATAGCAAATACATCCAAAAGGATGAAAATATGAAATGTTGGGCTTTTTGTTCTTCCACAGTTCATAAGGAGTCTTCTTCAGAAGAGGTCTAACAGACACCTGTTCTGAATGTAACAAGCTGTGTTGATTGCTTCTGCCAAAAAATGTTTTGCCAGATTTGTCTCATTGATCATGGTTCTGGCCATTTCTTGCAAAGTTCTGTTTTTCCTCTCTACAACCCCATTCTGTTGTGGAGTTCTAGGACAGGAAAAATCATGAGCAATGCCATTTTCAGAAAAATATTTTTCAAAATATTTATTTTCAAATTCACCACCATGATCACTTCTGACTTTTATAATTTTGAAATTCTTTTCATTCTGGACTTGCTTGCAGAAGTCAAAGAACACAGAATGTGACTCATCCTTGTGTTTTAAGAAGTTTACCCATGTCCATCTACTAAAGTCATCAACAATGACTAATCCATACTTCTTGCCTCTGATGGATGCAGTTTTCACTGGTCCAAACAGATCAATATGAAGTAACTCTAGTGGTTTAGAAGTAGAAACAACATTTTTTGATTTGAAAGATGTTTTTGAAAACTTCCCTTTCTGGCATGCTTCACAAAGAGCATCTGAAGTGAACTTCAGATTAGGGAGTCCTCTGACAAGATTAAGTTTATTAATCTGAGATATACGTCTCATATTAATATGGCCCAATCTTCTGTGCCAGACCCATTGCTCTTCATTAACAGACAAGAGGCATTTAACATTTTGAACTTTAAGTTCAGAAAGATTTATTTTATAAATGTTGTTTTTCCTCTTACCACTAAATAGGATAGAGCCATCCTTTTGACTAATAGCTTTACAACATTTTTGATTAAAGGTAATATTATAACCATTGTCACTTAATTGACTTATGGACAATAAGTTATGCTTTAACCCTTCAACAAGTAAAACATTAGTAATAGAGGGAAGTTTACCATTTCCAATAGTGCCAGATCCAATGATCTTGCCCTTCTGGTTCCCTCCAAACTTCACGTCACCTCTAGATCTAAGTTTCAGGCTTTGGAACATAGACTTTTCTCCTGTCATGTGTCGTGAGCATCCAAAGTCCAGGTACCATGATTGGTGTCCTGACCTTGCTGCTAAGAACATCTGCAACAGGAATTATTTTGTTTTTAGGTACCCAGATCTTCTTGGGTCCTTTGGGGTTAGTTGGTTTGTAGGTTTGTCTAAACTTCTGTTTTTCAACATAATGTTTATTCTGACTTGCCTTGGGTTTAAACACATAAGTATTCTTCTCAGAGCTTGTGTGTTTAATGTCATTTAAGTGACCAAACTTAAATTGAGAATACAGAGGTGTCTTTTTGATGAAAAGTTTGTCAACAGGTTTTGGATTGCTTCCAGATGAAGATTCATATCCAATACCTCTTCTGTTGTTTCCACTAACACCATAGATCATGGAAGCCATCTTGCTTCTGTCTATGCTCTTAGTAAGAAATCTCTGAAAGCTAGAGTCATATTTTTCTAAAATGTTTTCACATGACTTAGTCTCATATTCAGATTCTTGTTGAGTTATTTCAAAGTCATTTTTGATTTTCAGATTAATTTCTTTTTTCTCAACAAGTTATGTCTTCAGAAGATCAATCTCAGATTCAAGATTGCTTTTCAGCTTCTTGTATTTGAGTTTGATATTGTTATAACTTTTAAGAACTTCTGTTAAAACTTTTATAAGTTCTTCTTTGGTAAGTTTAGCCATTACCTCTTCTGCATCATCATCAGATTCAGAATCTGATTCATATCCTGAGGTACCTTCTTCTTGATCCTCTGTGCTGGCCATCAGTGCAACATTAACACATTCTTCTTCTGATTCAGAAGATGATTCAGATTCATCTGAGTCATCCCATGTTGCCATCAGAACCTTCTTCTTTTTGTTAAACTTCTTCTTGGGTTTTTCTTTCTGAAGTTTAGGGCAATCATTCTTGTAGTGCCCAGGTTCTTTGCACTCATAGCATACAACTTCTTTCTTGCCAGATCTTCTGTGCCAAGAAGATTCCTTTCTATTATCAGATCTTCTGAAGTTGTTGAACTTCTTTCCCTTGTGCTTCCAGAGTCTGTTGATCCTTCTGGACAACATGGATAACTCATCTTCTTCTTCAGAAGAAGATTCTTCAGAGCTTTCTTGAATGACCTGCAAAGCTTTAGCAGTTTTGTTAGATTTTAATGCAACAGATTTACCTTTTTCTTTCTTCTGAGGTTCATCTTCCTCAAGCTCAATCTCATGGCTCCTCCATGAGCTGATGAGTTCTTCTAGAGAGATCTTGTTCAGATCTTTAGCCATCTTCAAGGCAGTCACCATTGGTCTCCATCTGGTAGGCAGACTTCTGATGATTTTCTTTACATGATCTAATGTAGAGTATCCCTTGCACAGAACTTTCAGCCCACCTGTGAGTATCTGAAATCTGGAGAACATGGCTTTAACAGATTCAGAGTCTTCCATTTTGAAGGCCTCATACTTCTGGATCAGAGCCAGAGCTTTTGTCTCCTTAACTTGAGAATTTCCCTCATGAGTCATTTTTAGGGATTCAAACATATCAAAAGCAGTTTCCCTGTTTGTAATTTTTTCATACCCAGTATGTGAAATTGCATTCAATAATATAGTCCTGGCTTTATGATGATTTCTAAAATATTTCTTCTGAGCATCTGTCATAGATTTTCTGTCAATCTTCTTGCCATTCCCATCTGTAGGATGGACATATCCATCTATGACTAGATCCCATAGATCAGCATCATATCCTAGGAAAAAACTCTCAATTCTGTCTTTCCAGTAGTCAAATTTCTCCCCATCAAACATAGGGGGTTTGGTGTTGATCCTATCCTTTTCTTCATATTTATTGTTAATATTGGATATTGAATTATCAGCCATTGTAACAAATAAATATATATCAAAGTATTTCTCTCTGGATCTTTACTGACACTGTTAAGTGGTAGCACACACAGAACCGGAGCTCTGATGCCAACTGAAGGTGAGATAATACTTAGAAGGGGGGTTGAATAAGTATGAAAGATTAAGATTTAAAAAATAATAACACAATTATTTTTATCCTGGTTCGTTGAAATCAACTACTCCAGTCCACCCTTCCTAGAGTGATTTGCCTTTCTCAACAAGGACTTAATCCACTATTTAATCAAACAGATTACAATAGTAACACCTAAGAACAACTGTTCTTAGTCTTCTCAAGAGCTACTGATTCCAACTGAATCCTCTTAAGGAAAACCTTTACAATCAATATAAATCAAATACAAGAGTATTAATGCTTCTATAAAGCTTTTATCACAACAGTGTTTTTTCTCTTAAGTTTAAGTACAAGAAATTCTAAGAAGAATATGAAAGAATGAGAGCTTAGAATAATATGATTTCTTTTCAGCAAAATGGTGTAACTGAAGAATTTGGTGGAGTCTTCCTTTTATAGGCAGCTGATCCAAGGATGCTGAGCGTTGAGAAGAGTGTCCCAAAAAGGTCTGAGCCTTTTTGTCTTCACATCAAGTGACCTTTCCTAGAAGTAGAAAGTACAGAACAATCCTTTTTGTCTGTGTTCTTGTGTCTAGCACAAATGAGGAAAGAGACGTTTGATTTACTCCAACGGATATAATCTTTGAATATTTCTTCTTCAGTTTTCAGCAAGTTCTTCAGAATCTGATTGAGTCAGAGTCTTCTAATGATGTTCAGAACTTTGCTGTATCAGAGTCTTCTGCAGCATGTGTGCTTTTAGCGTGTTGATCATTAGAGCATATTTGACACAGAACTTCTGTACTTGGCAGCGTTAGTATTTTCAGAAACTTCTGTAGGAACTATGCTTTGAGAAACTCTTCATACAATATTCTTCTTTGCTTCAGATGCTTCTGACTAGCTTCAGAATCTTCTAGAGCTTCGTGCTTCAGATGCTTCTGACTAGCTTTAGAATCTTCTGGAGCTTTTTGCTTCAGATCCTTCTGGAGACTACGCTCAGGATCTTCTATAAACAGCAATCAGAATCTTCTAATGAGTGCATCTGGCGCTTCAGAGTCTAGATAACTTCTTGTATACAATTCAGATTTGCTTCTAGAGAGTTAATTTCATTTCAATCTGCAGTAAAACTTACAAGCAAATTTTAGAGTATATAATTCTTAAATATAAAATTTCCTAACAGTTATCATCAAAACAAAGAGTTATTATTAAGAACCAATCTGTGTTCTAACAAAGATGTCCTTAGCAGCAAGGTTGAGACACCAGTCCTGGTACCTGGACTCTGGATGCTCACGACACATGACGGGAAGAAGGTCTATGTTCCAAAGTCTGGAACTTAGATCTGGTGGAGACGTGAAGTTTGGAGGAAACCAAAAGGGCAAGATCATTGGCTCTGGAACAGTTGGTAATGGTAACCTCCCTTCTATCTCAAATGTTCTGCTTGTAGAAGGATTAACTCATAACTTGTTGTCCATAAGTCAATTAAGTGACAATGGTTATGATATCATCTTTAATCAAAAGTGTTGCAAAGCTGTTAGTTAGAAAGATGGATCAATCCTCTTTAATGGTAAAAGAAAGAACAAAATTTATAAAATAAAACTTTCAGAATTGAAAAGTCAAAATGTTAAATGTCTTATGTTTGTTAATGATGAGAAATGGGTCTGGCATAGAAGACTGGGACATGGTAGCATGAGACGTATATCTCAGATTAACAAGCTCAATCTGGTCAGAGGACTTCCTAAGTTGAAGTTCAACTCAGATGCTCTTTGTGAAGCATGTCAGAAAGGCAAATTTTCAAAATCCAATTTCAAACCAAAGAATGTTGTTTCTACTTCTAGACCATTAGAGCTTCTGCACATTGATCTGTCTGGACCAGTGAAAACTGCATCCATCAAAGGTAAGAAGTATGGGCTTGTCATTGTTGATGACTACAGCAGATGGACATGGGTAAAATTCCTAAAGCACAAGGTTGAGTCTCACTCTGTATTTTTTGATTTCTGCAATCAAGTCCAAAATGAAAAGAAATTTAATATTGTCAAAGTCAGAAGTGATCATGGTGGTGAATTTGAAAATAAATCTTTTGAAAAATATTTTAAAGAAAATGGCATTGCACATGATTTCTCGTGTCCTAGAACTCCTCAACAGAATGGAGTTGTAGAACGAAAGAATAGAACATTGCAAGAAATGGCCAGAACCATGATCAATAAGACAAATATGGCTAAACATTTTTGGGCAGAAGCAATAAATACAGCGTGCTATATTCAGAACAGAGTCTCTGTAAGACCTCTTTTGGAGAATACTCCTTATGAATTGTGGAGGAATAGAAAACCCAACATTTCATATTTACATCCTTTTGGATGTATTTGTTTTATTCTGAACACTAAAGATAATCTGAACAAATTTGACTCTAAAGCACAAAAGTGTTTTATGCTTGGATATTTTGAACGCTCAAAAGGCTATAGAGTATACAATACTGAAACACAGATTATGGAAGAATCAATTCATGTCAAATTTGATGATAAGCTTGGCAATCAAAAGCCAAAGCAGTATGAAATTTCTGCAGATCGAGAAGTTCTTCTCACAGACTCTGAAGAATCAGAGGCAAACAAAGTTCCAGCTAAAGAACCAGAAGCAACTCTAGATGTCACTCCATTAGCTGCTCATATGGACAACTTAACTATTTCTGAAGAACCAACTCTGAAAGGATCCTCCAGAATCAAATCTTCTCATCCAGAGGAGATGATTATTGGAAAGAAGGATGATCCCATAAGAACAAGATCCTTCCTCAAATCCTCTGAGACATCATTATTTATTCTGGTGTCAATTATTGAACCTACCTCTGTGGATGAAGCTCTGCAAGACAACGATTGGATACTTGCTATGCAAGAGGAGCTGAATCAATTCACAAGAAATGATGTCTGGGATCTGGTTCCAAGACCAAGAGGATTCAACATTATTGGAACAAAATGGGTCTACAGAAATAAGTTAAATGAGCAAGGAGAAGTCATCAGAAATAAAGATAGACTTGTTGCTCAAGGCTACAGTCAGTAAGAAGGTATTGACTACACTTAGACATATGCTCCTGTGACAAGGTTAGAATCAATACGCTTGCTAATTTCTTTTGCTGCACAGAATAACACCACTCTGTATCAGATGGATGTTAAAAGTGCTTTCTTAAATGGTTTAATAGAAGAAGAAATATATGTTCATCAACCTCCTGGATTTGAAAATGAAAGATTTCCAGAGCACGTTTTTAAATTAAAGAAATCACTCTATGGCCTAAAACAAGCTCCCAGAGCTTGGTATGAAAGGCTGAGAAATTTTCTTCTGGAAAATAATTTTATCAGAGGAAAGGTTGATACCATTATTTTTCATAAATTAATTAAGAAAGATATCTTAATCTGTCAGATTTATGTTGATGATATTATTTTTGGAACCACAAATATTTCACTTGGAAAGGAGTTTGCTAAGTCTATGCACGCAAAGTTTGAAATGAGCATGATGGGAGAGCTAAGATTCTTTCTGGGCATTCAAGTTAATCAGACTCCAGAAGGCACGCACATACATCAAACGAAGTATGTGAAGAAGCTTCTAAAGAAGTTTAAGCTGACAGAGAGTAAGTCAGCTAAGACTCCCATGCATCCAACTTGCACTCTGGGAAAAGAAGAGGTAAGTAAAAAGGTAGATCAGAAGCTGTACAGAGGTATGATTGGCTCTCTTCTGTATTTGACTGCCTCTAGGCCTGACATTCTCTTCAGTGTATGTTTATGTGCTAGGTTCCAATCAGATCCTAGAGAATCTCACTTAACTGCTTTTAAGAGAATTCTGAGGTATCTAAAAGGTACAACTAACATGGGTCTGTGTTACAGAAGATCTGATTAATTTAAATTAGTAGGCTTCTGTGACGCTGATTTTGCTGGAGATAGAGTTGAACACAAAAGCACCTCTGGAAGCTTTCAGTTTCTGGGAGGCAATATGATCTTGTGGTACAACAAGAAGCAACCCACTATAGCACTCTCAACTACAGAGGTAGAATATATTGTTGCTGCTAGTTGCAGTACCCAGATGCTCTAGATGAAGAGTCAGCTGGAGGACTACCAAATACATGAGATTAATATTCCTATCTTCTGTGACAATACTTCTACAATTTGTCTTTCTAAAAATCCAATTTCACATTCAAAGGCAAAACATATAGAGATTAAACACCACTTCATTAGAGACTATATTCAGAAAGGGATATTAAGTTTAAATTTTGTTGATACAGACCATCAATGGGCTGATATTTTTACAAAACCTCTATCTGAAGGTAGATTTAAGTTTATTCTGAAAAATATTAGTATAGACTTTTGTCCAGAATAAAATCTTTATTCAGAATTAAATTTATTCAGATGAAAAGGGTTTAAAGTCTATACTATGAAGTATTGCATCATAAAAAAAAATTTAAGTTACTTTATTTTTGTGAAAATCTGTGTTAACAAGCTTCAAAGGATCTGAGCGTTAGTTAACGATTCATTTCCTAAAAGAGCTTCAGAGGCACACCACATCAAACACGTGTCACTTCTAATCTGAATTTTGAAAACGATAGAGTGTACACAAAGCTGAGGCGCCGTTTCAAGTACTGTTTGAATCATTAAAATTCTCTTTTTCCCCCCACTTTGTCAAATCACATTTAATGCGTTAAATCATTATTCCTTTTTTGATTTGATTTATGTTTCTCTTTGTGCCCTAACATATATTCCACGCCGTAACACATTTCACACTTTCTTTATCTCATACACCTTATGCATTTTGCTCTTCTTCATTGCTTTCTTTTCAAATCAAAATTTAAAAGAATCTCCAGTCATCTCAAAAGTTCTTCTTCAATGGCTACCTCATCTTCATCACATCAACACTTGGTTTCTACAATGGTTGGGTCGTCTTCATCGCAAATGGGTAATGAAGCGTACAAAGAACCAGAACGCACACTTCTCACACCAGTGAACAAACTAGAGGTACTCTGTGAGTTTATGGTTGATTTTGAATGTATGGCGAAAAATGGGTTTGATCTTTGTTCAACGGTTAACTTTCAAGGATGGGTAAAATACTTTGATTGGTTGTTTGGTCCAGTTTTTCCCCAACTGGTAAAGGAATTTTGGATTCATGCCCAAGTTTACCCTAAATTTATTTCTTCATCCGTTTTGGGTAAAACTATCGTCATCACTGAGGAAATGATTCGCCAACTTATTGGCTATGAAGAAGAGAGTATTGTGAATACCTCAGTGGGACGCGTGAATATGAATGAAGTGTACAACGAGGTGTTTATCTCTGGGCTTCAATCCAACAAAATAAAGGATCTGAAGACCCATTACAAGATTTGGGCCAAGATATTTTTGGGCTGTATCCATCATCGCAAGGCTTCAAATTCTCCATATTACATTAATACAAATCAACTGTATATTTTGTATTGTCTAGGGAATAATATCAAGGTGGATCTTCCACACCTGTTGTTTGTTCATCTTTGGAGTCATGTCAAGATGTCCAGAGAAATCATTCACACCAAACACCAAAAAAATCAGAGATTGGATTCCCATGGGAAGGTTAATTTCTAATATCCTTACTGAAAATGGTTTGGTATCTTATCTGAAAGATGTTGGTCAGACAGATGAATGAGTTCCTATTCTTGGGAAGCCTCTGGATGGCAAGAGTCTTCAGAGAATGAAGCTGGTAGAAAAACTTCAATCTGATCCAGTTCAGATTGATTCTGATGTTGTGCACAAAAGGAGGGTACCAGTGGAAGATTTTCCACTCTTCACTGTAGAGGAGCCAAAGGAAGCTCTCCTCGCTTATATTGCTTCCTGTATGGAATATGGCACTCCTATGCCAGCTGATCTGCTGCTACGTGCTTCTCAACTTGCTCCAGAGCTAATTATGAGGAAGAAACGTAAGAAGAGCAAGGTCTCTGAAGAAGGTCCCTCAGAGAAAAATTTTAAGCGTTCTAAGAGGAAGGCTTCTGAAGAAGGCTCTTCCAAGAAGTCCTCAAAGTGTTCCAAGCAATCAGGTAATCCCTCTGCTGTTTTATCTCCTGTTTTAGAAACTGTAACAGAAGAACCAACATCTCAACCCCCTCTCTCTTCTGAACCTATTATCACATCTGACTCCTCCTCTGACCAATCAGATGCTACATCCCCTCCACATAACTCCCCAAACCACCCTCTTGAGTTTTATTCTCCCACTCTTATTCCCTCTCATTCTCCAGATAAACCTTCATCCTCTTTTAAACCTTCACTCTTTGATACCCTTAGGACATCCTTCTTCGAGGCCTACCTTAAGCCCAAACCCAGACCCAATGTTGGTAATCTGTTATCTAGTTTTGAAACAGAGATGCAGATGTGGTTTTCTGTTGTAAGGGAGAAGTGCCTCACTAGCATGAATCCTCGTGACTCTGAAGAGATCTAGACTGCCTTCAGAAAGAGATTCACTTCTGTGACTATGAATCTTCAGGATGCTTGCTCTGCAGATACGCAAGAGAGAGTTTCTAAAGCTATGAGACTTGCTCAACTCAGTGTCAACAGAACTCTTATTCTTTGTCTGGAAAACACACCTGCAGAGGTAATGTGTTCCTCATCTGAGAAATCTGTTGGACTTCAGATGGGTGAAGGTCCTCATGCTAAAGAAGGTACCTCAGTGGCTCCTGTTGATGAAGAGATTCTTGACTCTGGTCAGCCCTCTGCTCTGGAATTAGGGAATGCATCTTCTTCATTGGTTGTTCAGAATTCAACAGATTTAAGGAAAGAAAATGAAGATGTGGAAAACAAATTTGCTCAGCAAGAGGCTACTAACAGCAAGATAAAATCTTGGATGATCAAGCAAGAGAAAACTACGACAGAGATTCAGAAGTGGATGGTCAAATAGGAAGAATCCACTACTGAAATCAAGACATGGATGGCCAAAAAAGAAGCTTCAACTTCTGGGATGACAGAGCTTCTTAAGCTTTTAACTTCTCGTTTATCTTAATTGTTTGTTAGTTTGTGCTCATCTGTGAATTTTCCTGTTTTATTTCTTTTCTGAGTTTCTAAATACATCTGCGACTATTTTTCTATTTTTCTTGCTCTGAATTTTTTTTTGTCTTAAATGATTTTCTAAAATCACTTTTTGATATGATAAAAGGGGGGAGAAAATGGAAATTTTGAATCGTTCACATAAACAGATACTGAATGGAAACTCACACATGTTAAAAATTAACTAATCTTGAATTCTGTGTTTCAGAGTTAAAGTTACTCATCTGACAATATTTATATAATTAACTCTGAACAAGGTCTAAGATAGTCCACAAGCTTGCTCTGACTCTGGAAAGAATACAAGTGCTGAAAGGGAAGTTTTAAATTTTCTAGCAGTATTCATTTCAGGAGGAGAATCATATTCTCAGGGGGAGATATATATTTTAATTTTGAATAAAATTTCGTATAGTTTTTGTCATCATCAAAAAGGGGGAGATTGTTAGAACACAGATTGGTTCTTAATATATCTCAATGTTTTGATGATAACAATAATGAAATTTTTTATGGAGAAAATATATACTCTAATTTTGTTCAATTGTTTTTGTTTCAGATAACATAATAAATATTCCTCTGAACGTTAAGCTATAACACGCAAAAGACTCTGAGCGTTTGGTAAAAAGCGAAGCTACAGAAGGCTCTGAGCGTAGAGTATAAAGCGAAGATTCAGAAAACTCTGAGCGTACTAAACTCAACGCTGCAACTGCAGAGGCTCTGAGAATCAAAACATGTAAGGCTCTGAAACATTAGTAACAAAGTGATACATTTGGATAACACGGATAACACGTAAGAGCGAAGATCTGCTCTGATCTAAAGCGCTCCTCTGAATAAACAGTTTGTTAAAACAATCACGCTAGCACTAAGTTGCAGAACTCTGGAAGAGAGTTACTCTGATAAGAAAATGGAACATCATCAAAGAATCTGATGCAGGAAATATTTCCATATTTGTTCATTTAAAAAGATGTTGATCAAGAAAGATCTGTTGCCAAATTCATTGTCTACATCCAACGACACTATTCCTTTTTTGTGTATGGAACAGGATTACAGAACAAAAAGGATATCTCTGAACATTCCTCTCCTGGAAAGAAATAGTCAAAGAAGACAAAAATCATGTGCACACTATTTGAGAAATGGGTGTGAAGTATTTAAACAAGTCTTCAACAACAATTCAATATATAACATTATTCTACAACGAACATACTACTTTGCTAAAAAGAAAAACCTACTTTTCTATCACTTCCAAGTCAACTTCATATTAGCAAATAGAAAGTTTCATTGATCTTCATTTGTGTTAAATCACTATTGTGAAAAAGCTTTTCTAAAAAGCACTTAAACACACTTTATTGTATTACTTTGTAAAAGATCCTTGAGAGACCAAGTTGTGGTCAGTATTCTCGAGAAGACTAAGACAAATTTATCTTAGTGAAAAGATTGTAATAAGTTTTTGATTATTGGATTAAGTACTCTTTTGAAAGAGGCGAAATCACCTTGGCCGGGTGGACTGGAGTAGTTTGAGTTCAAATGAACCAATATAAAAATACCTGTTATTTTTATTGCCTTATTTGTTTTTGAAAACCCTTATTCAACCCCCTTCTCAGTGTTTTCCTTCCTTCAGTGCCTTGCTTGTACATCCACTTCATCACCCTAGGAAGTGGACTACCAATACCAACAATCTTCAAAAATCCTCTCTTTCCAACAGTTGGAAAATACTCATGAATCCAACACTATTACACAACATGAATATTATCAATTAAAAGTATTATGAATAAGCTAATACAGGTCTAAGTGAAATTAAAATAAAACATTTGTACCTGTAGTATAGAGGCATATCCCCCAAGTTGCATGTAATTGTAAAAGGAAGCATCTCCGAGATATTTGTAAAGTATGACCAGTGCAGCTACCCTCCAATAATATCTACCACATCTAGACAATTCCTCAAATAGTGGTAAATAATTTCCCTCTACGATAGTAAAGGTGTTATCAGTAAGAATAATGTAGACTAGTAACAACAACATATATGTTCTAGCTGCACAATCAAATATGCTCTCAATTTGCTGACGGACAAATATCTTCTTCAACCATTCCAGCCTATAATAGAGACCTCTACAAGCAAGAATCTATTCAGTTGCCTCGTCCAATGGAACACCCATCAGACCAGTAGCCTGATTAATAGCATTCGAGTCAGTGAACCCTTCTGCAGGGTTGCAGAACTCCCCTTACATGGTATATGAAGCAGGCAAGAAACATCGTCCAGCGTAATAGTCCTCTCGATTCTACTGCTGTCGAATTGTCCTTCCATCAGTGTATTATCGATAAATGTGTCTTTCGCGTCCTCTAAAGCAAGCCACTGAAAAAATCCAATTATCAAGAACAAACCAAAAAACTACATATGAAGATTTCTAGTGAAGACATTAAAAGAACCGGATAACATGAAACCAAGTTATCTGGTGAAGACATTAATAGAACTGAATAACATGACACCAAGTTATCCGGTGTGGAAAACATATAAACCGGATAACATGATACCAAGTTATCTGGTGCGAAATAACTAAAAAAAACAAACCAAAAAACTCACTTACTAGTTTTTCGGTGTGAAAAGTTGCGAACCAAAAGTCTTGTGCATGGGTTTTTCGGGAGTACAACGTGATTTCATATTTTTTTTACCGCTCTTGCTGGGATGAAATGAGGAAAAAAGTGAAAAATTTAAAATTATTGATATTTATACAGGGGTATTTTTGTCGAAAAATTTAATTTATAGGGGTATGAGGATAAATGCAGGGGTATGGGGTAAAATTTTCTAGCATTGCGCATTGATTGCGACTTTCTATGTCTAATACAACTTAACTGTAAGTGCACAGTCTATCGTGTAGTAATAAAAGATATCGATCCCACAAGGACTCGTAATCAAACTAGTGTTCACGGGAGTTACTATGTTTAGCTAGGTAGATAATGTTTAAGAGAATAATTGCTATTACTAAAGGGAACTAAAAAACGTTACTTAAAGTATAATTACGCGAATCGATATGCAATAATTATGTTGTTCGGGGATTTGACAAGTTACCGGTATATAAAATATTTTCAGAATTTATTTAAGAAGAAAATAGTGATCTAAAGACCTTTGTCTCACGATGGTTGTTGACGCTAGTCGCAACTTTAAGGCGGAACGTATGCTGTCGCTATCCCGTTCGGGGTTAAAATCGCTTTTTGGAAATCTCTAAATTCTAATCTATTTTAAAGTGCTTTCGCTGTTATTAAAACAAATGCCTAGTGTTTACTATCTGGTCCTAGCTGCAGCTGTCGCTTGTTGGTTCGTACCTTAATTAATTTCCCACTGTCGTGGCAAAACTACTTTTAAATAAGTTCTCGCTGTCGCGACGAACGTTTATTCAGGAAATAAGTTTAAACACTCAGGCCATAAACAACTTTTGAAAAAGAAAGGTTTTAACCGGTTTTTATCAAATCCCGTCTGAGTTATTATTACATACCGATTACTCTGGTTTAGCTAGACATGGATTTGGAACAGGTAAAGCGTAAATAAAAGCGGAGATTTAGAACATACATACTGCTGGGAAGTAAAGTTACAATTAACGAAATAATAAAAACCTGTAAAGTATCCAATTGGCTTTTGGCCAAATCCCAACGATGTCGACAGGATTGTGTCTTCAAGCCAATAGAGCGTACAAAGGAAATTTCAGTAACAGAATACAGGAAAAAGAAAGGAGAACAAAAACAAGACTTAAACTAAATTTGCTCTGGAAAATATTTGGGTAGCACTTCGTTATCTGAATGCGGCCCCCCTTCTTAGCTCCCCTCCTTCTCCTTTTATAGAGGTGAAATACTAACGGTTATATCTTGCAGAAGGTGGACTTGGAGTCAGAGAAAATAGGAAGTAGTGGTCCATTATTTTGGGACTTGGAACTGGTTTTTGCACGTTTACTGAAGTTCTGCGTTTTTGCCTGCATGACGGTCGTCATGGTGTGTGACGGTCGTCACCCGTGTGACGGTCGTCATGGATGTGTGACGGTCGTCACATAAGCAAAATCCGCATCTGCTGTTTTTCATGTTGTTTTCATCTGGTCTTCGTCCATATTTCATCTGTAATTGCTTCTTTTCTTCATATTGCTTTGTTTGGACATGGTCTTCAAATACCTGCAAAATATCAGACAAATAACATGGAAAAACCCGAAATCGGATTGAAACCAGTCAAATATTAGTTGAATTATACGTCAATATATATACGATTTCGCGTTATCAAACTCCCCTTAGCTTGAATCTTTGCTTGTCCTCAAGTAAAAAGTAGGAAGAATAAAAGTCGGCAAGCACGCAGCAGGTTCCTCATTCAGAAAGTTGGGAAAAACCGGGATTCTAAATAGGAACAAAACGAGTACGGTGACAACACTGGACTATAAGTCGGTCCCAATCATGCTACTGCAGCTTGGTATCAAGGTTCTCGCGTCAAGTTTACCCTGTTTGTTCTAGCGCAATCACATTAAGCCCGTTGTCCATACACTTTCATGGCAAGTCAACCTGCTAGTGATTATGATCTCACGACTATTTTGATCTTTTCATTGCTCATGAGCTTATACCATTGATTTTCAGTGAGTTTTTGTACCGTTGGGCTAAATGCTCGGGTGAGGAGCACCTAACTTAGAGGGAACATGTCTCTATACTTGGGCTATATAGCTTTCTTTTCATGATTTTTCATTCTTTTAGAGATCATACACTTATTTGCATTGGTTGCTCGCTTAGAAGTGTTTAGGATGGTGCTGACTGCTTGTATAAACTACTTGGGGCTGAGTTTGCGTAGAAACTTGAAACTTTGGTACAAGTAGGTAGTGAAACCGACTCGCATAAACCGGAGGTCTAAGGTTTCAGGACGATACTGGTTTTATTAGAATTTTCGTCTCGGAGTTTCAAAACTTGGTTTGAACTTTGGCGCATTCTCGTGATGCTTTTGAGGAACAATTGAAAAATTTTTGTTTATGTCGAATAAAGTGGGGAAATTTGCGTAACGGAAAAGGACATATAAATGAGCTTTTATTTGCTAAAATGGGAAAATGCTTGAATTGAAATTACTGAATTTAAAGTACAAGGAAACGGGAAATAAACGCTCCGCTCCCACACTATCTCAATCAGTGTCCTCACTGATTTGAAAGAATGCGAGATGTAAATACAGAGAAAATGAAAATACAGGAAAGGGAAAAATACAAGAAACAAATAAAGAAAGAAAGAACTAGTCACGGCCTCTGTCACGACCTCTACCTCTGGCTTGTTCGACTCGGGCCTCAAAGTTCAGAGCGCCAGTGTGATAGACATAATCTCGGAGTCCTTCGAATTGCAAGGTAAGATTTTCCAAGTTCTCAGTGATGGCTTCCTGGCCAGTTTGGAGTTGTTGCATCGAAGTTCTCGTGTAGTCGTACTGCTCCCTCTGCCAAGCTTCGAATTGGTCTGCTCACTGATTTTGTTGCTGCATCATGGCGAGTATCTGTGTTTGTTGGTCGAGGGATCGGCAGAGGTCTTCTTCGGAGAAGTCGGGCTCGGGACGGTAGCGGCAACGACGGTAGGATGTGCCTTCAGCAGGAGGTGGTTGTGATGCCTCAGGTTGCTCAGTTCTGTCCAACTCAGCTTGCATTTCGTCAACAGAACCTTGGGTGTTGGTTTGAGTTGGGGCAGCAGTAGCAGCAGGGGCATTCGGGTCAAAAAGCCAGTTGGCACGATCCTGCGGGTGCATCCGGGTACGTGACGGCATGATGATGCTTCTGATGGTTTTGCCACGCACGACCGGATGGTACTTTCCATCGGACCTGGAGCGGATGAGGTGGGAAGCTCTGCAATGGTCGGTGTCCAGAAATACCGAAGGAATTGTATGGAGATCCTGGAGTTGGTTACCGAGGTTTAGGCCTAATGCAATGGAGGTAACAATCCCGCCAAAGTAGAAAGGCTTAGAGCCGCGGTTGCAGTTGGCCTGAATGTGGGCCAAGAGGAATGGTGCTGCGTTGACGGGTTCGGAATTGAACACGCAGCGGAGAAAGAAAAGTTCTTTGGAGTTCACCTTGTGGTTGCTATCTCTTGCGAAGATGGTATTGCTCAGCACTCTGTGGAAATACCGGATGGTTGGGTTGTGGATGTGTGTTGCATGCAGAGAATCCCAGCTGTCGGCATCGATTCCGGTCAATTGGGACCAAAGCGCAAAAGCTTCATGTTGAAATTGTTCAGTAATACGGCGGTGAGCATCTTCGCCGCGAGGGAAATGTAGGATGTCGGCAATTTGATTTTGATTCAATTGGTAGTTCGTGCCGAACATACGGAAGCAAGCGGCGCCGGTATGTTGGCTAAGGTCGCCGCTAGAGGTGAAGTAACTGAACGAACTGAGGAACTCAAGTGTGAGTTGTTCGTAAGTGGGCTGCGGATTTGTGCACAGATGCCAAATGCCGGCTCTCTGTAGCATCCAGGTGACACCGTCAAGGAGGCCGAGTTCCGTGAGAGATGGTATGTGCGGATAGTGGGTTGGCTGTAGCGACCGTTGATGGAAGGCTACGTAGTTTGCTCTCTGTTTCTCGCCGGAGTCGCCTTCGCTGAAAATGATATTGCTAAGGTCAGGGGTTTCATTGTTTCTTTCCATTTGCTGGATGATGCGGTTGAAATGGGGGAAGAATGCAGTTTCTGCGGAATGAGATATTGCACAAAATTGGTTAATGAAGATGAAATGGGAGTTGGGATTATGTGTAGTAAGGAGGGAAAACGAAATTTTTGAAATGGGGTTTGGATGTATGGTGATGGGAAGTTAATAAAATGGGAGTGGGGGAAGAAACGTAACCTCTGTTATAGAAGATATCAGATTCTGGACTCGTGACAGTCGTCACACCAGCAAATTCTGCAGCACGCAGAATTTTGCTACAGGGGTGCTTTTGACATGTTTTTAAGGCTTGTAATTGATACCGCAATGTAATAAATCAGCCAAGAGGCATATGATAATCATAAAAACAGAATAAGAGAATAATGAATGAAATTGAAATAACATTTAATTAAAAGGATTGTTTTTAATGTAATACATAAGTGAAATGAAACAATGCGAAAATAAAAATAATTGAAAGCGTACAGAAAAACAGGAAAAATAAACTAAACTAAAGCTAAAATCTCAGTCCTTTTGTGTCTTCAATTCGTCAAACTTCCGGGCGTAGTAATCGAGCTGGTCACAAACTAAGTCCATGAAAACTGATAATTCGGCGTGGATGCTTGTTATTTCATTTCTTGCGGTGGTCAGAGTTGCGTCGAAGGTGTCTAATCGGTGCAGATAAGTATCCATTTTGTCAGTGTTTTCTTCAGGAATGGGCTCAGGATAGGTGTTGTAATGTGGAGGGGTCTCAGGGTCTACCTCAGCTTCGGATACAGCATCCTCATAATACATATAATCATGTGCTTCAGAGATGTGATCACTGTCGTACATGTAATCCTGTGGTGTGGATTGAGGTGAAGGAGGTCCCATAGGCTCATCCAATTCATAAACCCAATTGTCCTTGTTATGGATACTCGTCATCTGATGATTTGTCAATGTGAATAGCTGGACAGGTTTGTCATTGATAAGGTACTCGTAAGGTCTAGGTCCCATGGTTCTTAAAATGCGCTTGTTAAAGCAAAACTGGATATTTATGGGTCGGACGGTGCCAAAACTAGTGCTTGCATTTAGGTGGAATCTAAGGCCAAGCTCGTGGGCAATCATTGTCACGAGGCCTCCTATTAGAATGGGTGATTGTGATTCCTGAGTGAGGCGTAGGAAGGATCTCATCATAAAAGGAACGACATTCACTGGACGACCCTGAGAAGCACAGAACAAGATAAACAACTCTTCTTTAGATACTGTAGTAATGTTTTCTTCCTTTCCGAAAAGGGTGTGAGCTAGGATCTTATGAAAGTATCTGAAAGCGGGGTTATGAATCTTATCGTTATACATGCCATTTGGGTCAGGGTGATAGTCGCCTGTGATTTTACCCCAGAACTGGTTTAGTTCAAAATCAAGATCTTCATCTTCGGCACTGATGAACACATGTGGTCCGCTAGGAAATCCTAGGAGGTTAGCTAATGACATACGGCTATGGGTTTGGTCCATTCCAAACATTCTAAAGGTTATCAGCTCTGTGTTTGATCCAAAACCATAGTTGGGTAAGTACCTCAAGGAGCTAAGGAATTCGTAGGTGAGGTTCTTATAGGTAGCAAAACGGGTTTTCAAGGAGGTGTTCTCCCAGCCTAATTGATTAAACAGGAATTGAATGCTATCAGTAATTCCTAGCTTCTCCATGGTAGACTTATCATAATACAGTGTTAAGGCTATGTCTCTCTTAGTTAATGCTGTAAATCTTGCCTTTTGAGCTAATCCTCGAAAATGAACTTTTGTGAAGTCGTACTCGGCCATACTCGCAGGTTAGTCGGAGAAAAACAGGAGGAAGGTATGAAGGCTTTTAAAATCCTGAAAAGTTTAAAACATAAATTTTAAGTCAGAATTTTTAGAAACAAAAGGTGGTAGAAATAAAAACAAAGTTTAAATAAAAGAGAAAATAATGAAACAAAAAAAATAAAAAATAGTAGCAATTTAAGTTTAAAAATTTGTTAAAATTTCAAAGTAAGATTTCAAATAAAAATGAGAATGAAACACAGTAAAGAGGGAAATACGGGAAAATTGGGTTGCCTCCCATTAAGCACTGTTTTTAACGTCAAAAGCCTGACGATAGCTTGGTGACAAGCTATTAGGGGGTTTGAGCAGGAAGCTCGAGCAATGTTATACTGCTGACTTGAGGGCTGTTTTCGTTCTTATTATAATGTTTTAAACGTTGCCCGTTTACGATAAACGGTGCATTCGTCTTATCGGTAATTTCAACAGCTCCACTTTGAAGTACTTTAGTCACTTCAAAAGGTCCAGACCACCTAGATTTTAGTTTACCTGGGAAAAGTTTCAATCTTGAATTAAATAGAAGTACGATGTCTCCCACACTGAATTGTTTCCGGACTGAACGTTTATCCCATTTCTTAGTTCGTTCTTTGTAGATACGGGCATTTTCGTAAGCGTCCAATCTAAGTTCTTCTAATTCGTGTAAGTTCAAGATTCGTTTCTCTCCTGCCTCAGTGTAGTTGAAATTAAGTGTCTTAATGGCCCAGAAGGCTTTATGCTCTAATTCTACAGGGAGATGACATGATTTACCGTAAACTAATTTGAAGGGTGTAATACCTATTGGTGTCTTAAAAGCGGTCCTATAAGCCCATAAAGCTTCATTCAGCTTTGATGACCAATCTTTCCTTGAGGTAGCGACAGTCTTTTCCAATATTTGTTTTATTTCCCTATTCGAGACCTCTACTTGTCAGCTAGTTTGCAGATGATATGGTGTAGCTACTCGGTGTCGGACTCCATATTTAGAAAGAAGTTTGTCAAAAATTCTCGATATGAAATGTGATCCGCCGTCACTAATGACGAGTCTGGGTACACCGAATCTAGGAAAGATTGTGTTTTTGAAGAGTTTGATTACTGCTCGTGCGTCATTTGTTGGAGTGGCAATGGCTTCTATCCATTTAGACACATAGTCTACAGCGACGAGTATGTAGTTATTCCCAAAAGAAGACGGGAAGGGTCCCATGAAATCTATTCTCCATACGTCAAAGATTTCTACCTCTAAGATTCCTTTCTGAGGCATTTCATCGCGTCGTGAGATGTTGCCAGTTCGTTGGCATCGATCACATTTTAGCACATCGATGTGAACGTCTTTCCAGAGGTTAGGCTAGAATAGGCCGGCTTGGAGAATCTTAGCGCACGTCTTGGATGTACTGGCATGACCACCATATGGTGCTGAATGGCATTGGGAAATGACGTTTTCTATTTCTTCCTCTGGGACATAACGACAGTATATGTTGTCGGCCCCTCTCTTGAAGAGTAGAGGTTCGTCCCAATAATAGTGTTTCAGATCGTGGAAGAATTTATTCTTTTGCTGATAAGTGAGATCCGGTGGAAGCACGCCTGCAGCTAGGTAATTAACGATGTCGGCATACCAAGGTAATGTGACTTGGGCATAGATGGCTTCTACGGCTTTTTCGAGTTCTGGATCTTCCGAGATTAAGTTAGGCATGTCACTTTCTAATTTGGCTATCAGATGTTCGTATGGAAAATCGTCATTTATCGGTACTGGTTCATGTTTAATGCCTTCTATTCGGGATAAGTGATCTGCAACTACGTTCTCGGTTCCTTTCTTATCTTTAATTTCTAAGTCAAACTCTTGTAATAACAGGATCCATCTCAATAATCTTGGTTTGGCATCCTTTTTGCTTATTAGGTACCTAATGGCACCGTGGTCTGTGTATATGATAATTTTTGCTCCTAATAAGTAAGAACGGAATTTGTCAAGCGCAAATATAACTGCTAGAAGTTCCTTTTCTGTTGTGGCGTAGTTCATTTGGGAAGGATCTAAGGTTCTACTGGCGTAGTAGATGGCATGAAGCTTCTTGTCCTTCCTTTGTCCTAGAACTGCGCCTACAGCATAATCACTCACATCGCACATGATTTCGAACGGTAGTCGGCAATCGGGTGGTTGCATAATTGGTGCGGTGATAAGGGCCAATTTTAATGTTTCGAATACTTTTAGACAGTCGTCGTCAAAGACGAACTCAACATCTTTCATCAACAGGCCGGTCAGAGGTTTTGTGATTTTTGAAAAATCTTTTATAAATCTGCGGTAGAAACCGACATGTCCTAGAAAACTCCGTATTTCGCGTACGGATTTTGGAGGTTGGAGGTCTTTTATAATTTCTATTTTAGCTTTGTCGACCTCAATCCCTTTATTAGATATGACATGTCCTAGAACTATTCCTTGTCGGACCATAAAATGGCATTTTTCTCAATTTAGGACGAGGTTCACTTTTACACAACGTTCTAATACCATTTCTATGTTTTGTAGGCATCCTTCGAAGCTTTGTCCACATACTGAGAAATCATCCATAAATACTTCCATGATGTCATCTATGAAATCTGCGAAGATTGCCATCATGCATCTTTGGAAGGTTGCTGGAGCATTACAAAGTCCGAACGGCATTCGGCGGTAAGCAAAAGTACCATAAGGGCATGTGAATGTAGTCTTTTCTTGGTCATCAGGATGAATGGGAATTTGGAAAAATCCCGAATAACCATCTAGATAGCAGAAATATGAATGTTTGGCTAATCTTTCCAACATTTGGTCTATGAAGGGCAAGGGGAAGTGATCTTTTCGTGTGGCTTTGTTGAGCTTTCTATAATCAATGCACATTCTGCTTCCAGTCACAACTCTTTTTGTTATTGATTCACCTTTTTCATTCTTAACTACTGTGACTCCTCCTTTCTTAGGTACGACATGAACTGGGCTGACCCATTCACTATCGGAGATTGGATAGATGATTCCTACATCTAGCAATTTCTTTACTTCGTCTTTGACTACAGTGCTTAGGATGGGGTTCAGTCTCCTCTGATGCTCTCTAGAGGTTTTACAGTCTTCCTCTATTGTAATTCGATGCATACAGATCGAAGGGCTTATACCTTTTAGATCGCTTATGTTATAGCCTAACGCGGTGGGGTACTTCTTTAGGACTTCTAATAGCTTTGCGGTTTCTAGTTGTCCTAAGTCGGCGTTGACTATCACTGGTTTTTTTAGTTCATCGTCTAGGAATTCATATCTAAGGTTTTTGGGTAGTGTTTTAAGTTCTAAAGATGGGTTCTTTGGACCTGGCATATGGTTTGGGGTTAGTGCTAAGCTTTCGCTTAGACTGTTGTCTTTATACGGTTTACGCCAATCATCGTCTTCAGAAATATCGGGTATTTGAATCTTTATTATTTCTGAATACGTGGTCTCTTTATTTTCAAGTTCTCTTATGCATTCGTCAATTACATCTACTAAATAGCAGGTATCGTCTATGGCTGGTGCTTGTAAGAACTTGGTGAGAATGAACTCTATCTTTTCTTCTCCTACTTCGAATGTTAGCCTTCCTTTCTTTACGTTTATAATAGCTCCGGCTGTGGCTAGGAATGATATTCCTAAAATGATCGGAGTAACTGAATCTTCCTTAATATCCATAATTATGAAATCGGTTGGGATATAGAATTGTCCTATGCGTACTGAAACATTTTCCAGTATACCGATAGGATATTTGACAGATCGGTCAGCTAATTGAACGGACATTTTGGTTGGTCTTAGTTCACCCATATTTAGCTTTTTGCATATGGATAAGGGCATAACACTGATACTGGCTCCTAAATCGCACAGGGCTTTGTCTATTACGAATTTTCCAATGACACAGGGTATGGAGAAACTACCTGGGTCTTTTAATTTAGGAGGCATGTGGTTTTGAATAATAGCACTACACTCTGCAGTAAGTGTAACTGTTTCGTTATCCTCGATCCTTCTCTTATTTGACAGGATTTCTTTGAGAAATTTAGCATACGAGGGCATTTGAGTGATAGCTTCTGTAAAAGGAATAGTGATATTCAACTGTTTAAGGAGCTCTACAAATTTCTTAAACTGCCCTGTAGTTTTGGAGTTTATTAGACTTTGAGGATAAGGAATCGGTGGTTTATATGGCTGAAGGTGCTTGAGTTTTTTCACTTGCGATGTCCTCCTTCTCATTGTCTTTCTTCTTCTCTAACTCGGATTCCTTTTCTGCTTGTTCAGTTGGTTTTTGTTGCATGACTGAGTTTTCGGTTCTCGGATCGATCGGTTCGTCCAATTCTTTTCCGCTTCTTAATATGACGACATTTGCTTGCCCTTTTGGATTTTGTTCGGGTTGTTCAGGAAATGTGCCAGCGGGTGCAGCAGCAGAGGCTTGTTGTTGAGCCACTTGTGATATATGTGTTTCTAGCATTTTATTGTGGGTGGCTAAAGCATCTGCTTTACTGGTTAGCTGCTTAATCTGTTCACTAGTGTGTACGTTTTGATTCAGGAATTCTTTGTTGGTTTGAGCTTGGGTTGCTACGAATTTTTCCATCATCGATTCCAAATTTGACTTTCTAGGAACATTTGGAGGATTTCCGACTGGTTTTTGATATCTTGGCGGAGCAGCAGGCATCTGCAATGCATTATCGCTTTTGTAAGAAAAGTTTGGATGGTTTCGCCAACCTGGGTTGTAGGTATTCGCATAGGGGTTTCCTTGGACGTAGTTCACTTGGTCTGGTGAAATTCCTGCTAGTAATGGGCATTCAGGCGCATTATGAGTGGCAATTCCACATAACTCGCAATATGAAGCTACATCGGCTACAGTGGCTGGTGGCGTTACGGTTAAATTATCGATCTTTTGTGTTAAGGCATCTACCTTAGCGTTAAATTTTTCAAGGCTACTTATTTCGTACATTCCAGCTTTAGTTGCGGGTTTCTCTGATTGAGTTCTTTCACCTTCCCATTGGTAATGGTTTTGAGACATGTTTTCGATAAGTTGATAGGCTTCCTCGTATGGCTTATCCATAAGTGCACCGCCCGCGGCAGCGTCTACCGTTAATCTAGTGTTGTACAGGAGCCCATTGTAGAATGTATGGATTGTCACCCAGTTTTCCAAACCGTGGTGAGGACATGCTCTCATCATATCTTTGAATCGTTCCCATGCTTCGTAGAGAGATTCATTATCTTTCTGTCGAAATCCGTTAATCTGAGCTCTTAGCATGGCGGTTTTGCTCGGCGGAAAATATCTCGCTAAAAATACGCTCTTCAGTTGCTCCCACGTTGTAACAGAGTTGGAAGGCAAGGATTGTAACCAAGCCCAGGCTCTATCTCTGAGAGAGAAAGGAAAAAGACGAAGTCTTATTGCGTCTGGAGTTACACCATTTGCTTTCACTGTGTCTGCGTATTGCACAAACTTCGTTAAATGTTCGTTCGGATCATCAGTTGCATTTCCTGAGAATTGGTGTTGTTGTACATCTGACAGCAATAAGGGTTTTAGCTCAAAATCGTTTTGAGTAATAGCTGGGGAAGCAATGCTATTATGAGGCTCCATCTGAGAGGGTGTAGCGTATGCCTTCAGTGGTTTGTTTTGAGGTCCTTCAGCCATCTTTTCTTCTTTAACTAGAGGATGAGCTAGAAGATCAGGAATGTTGTGTCTTCGTTGATATTCGACGATGCGCCTTCTTAGATGTAAGAAGCGCTCTAGTTCAGCGATTGTAGGTTGTAAGATTTTGCCTTGTGAGCGAGTACTTGGCATACAATCGAAGAACGAGTAGAGGGAGAGAGAATTGTTAACCTAGTCTATACTGTGTAACAAAGGATTACACTATTGACTAAACGGGTCCCCGGCAACGGCGCCAAAAACTTGATCGCGACTTTCTATGTCTAATACAACTTAACTGCAAGTGCACAATCTATCGTGTAGTAATAAAAGATATCGATCCCACAAGGACTCGTAATCAAACTAGTGTTCACGGGAGTTACTATGTTTAGCTAGGTAGATAATGTTTAAGGGAATAATTGTTATTACTAAAAGGAACTAAAAAACGTTACTTAAAGTATAATTACGCGAATCGATATGCAATAATTATGTTCTTCGGGGATGTGACAAGTTACCGGTATATAAAATATTTTCAGAATTTATTTAAGAAGAAAATAGTGATCTAAAGACCTTTGTCTCACGATGGTTGTTGACGCTAGTCGCAACTTTAAGGCGGAACGTATGTTGTCGCTATCCCGTTCGGGGTTAAAATCGCTTTTTGGAAATCTCTAAATTCTAATCTATTTTAAAGTGCTTTCGCTGTTATTAAAACAAATGCCTAGTGTTTACTATCTGGTCCTAGCCGCAGCTGTCGCTTGTTGGTTCGTACCTTAATTAATTTCCCACTGTCGTGGCAAAACTACTTTTAAATAAGTTCTCGTTGTCGCGACAAACGTTTATTCAGGAAATAAGTTTAAACACTCAGGCCATAAACAACTTTTGAAAAAGAAAGGTTTTAACCGGTTATTATCAAATCCCGTCTGAATTATTATTACATACCGATTACTCTGGTTTAGCTAGACATGGATTTGGAACAGGTAAAGCGTAAATAAAAGCGGAGATTTAGAACATACATACTGCTGGGAAGTAAAGTTACAATTAACGAAATAATAAAAACCTGTAAAGTATCCAATTGGCTTTTGGCCAAATCCTAACGATGTCGGCAGGATTGTGCCTTCAAGCCAATAGAGCATACAAAGGAAATTTCAGTAACAGAATACATGAAAAAGAAAGGAGAACAAAAACAAGACTTAAACTAAATTTGCTCTGGAAAATATTTGGGCAGCACTTCGTTATCTGAATGCGGCCCCCCTTCTCAGCTCCCCTCTTTCTCCTTTTATAGAGGTGAAATACTAACGGTTATATCTTGCAGAAGGTGGACTTGGAGTAAGAGAAAATAGGAAGTAGTGGTCCATTATTTTGGGACTTGGAACTGGGTTTTGCACGTTTACTGAAGTTCTGCGTTTTTGCCTGCATGATGGTCGTCATGGTGTGTGACGGTCGTCATGGAAGTGTGACGGTCGTCACATCAGCAAAATTCGCATCTGCTGTTTTTCATGTTGTTTTCATCTGGTCTTCGTCCATATTTCATCTGTAATTGCTTCTTTTCTTCATATTGCTTTGTTTGGACATGTTCTTCAAATACCTGCAAAATATCAGACAAATAACATGGAAAAACCCGAAATCGGATTGAAACCAGTCAAATATTAGTTGAATTATACGTTAATATATATATACGATTTCGCGTTATCACGCATAGGGTTTGGGGTTTAAGGAGAAATCCAGTTTCGAAATATGTTTAGTTTTTGAGAATTTACTAATGCAACATGGGAATTTCCATAAGTGTTTTCTGTTTTTGGAGATACATCTCAGGACATACTCCATCATGTATTCAATAAAGGTTATTTTGATTTACGCTCTTTTTTTGGTTTAATTTATTTTGAAGATACATATTCAAAAGAATTTTGTTGTTACATTTTCGGAGACACATCAATTACAAAATGAAAAAAAAGTAATTTTCCAAAATTAAATTGACATTCAAAACATAAAATAAGCATTACAATGATGATTTCAACATAAAATTCAATATTACATTTCAATATCCCGATGGACACCTGTATATATTCAGAATATCTTCGATCGATCTTTATAGTGTCGCTTCCAACTTGAGCGGAACTTTTTCTTCAAAACTGAAATACGTATCCCACATAGCTCTAACATCCGCCTGCATGTTGAGGTCAAATTTGTTGAACTCAATGTTCCCTTCATTGTCAATCGAAGGAGAACAGTACTTGAGCTTTACAATCTTTTGATTGTCTCTATAAGGTAGGAGATGGTGGATTTCGTCTTTGATACCTTTGAGGGAGGTGAAGTCGGTGAGCTTGAATGTTCACTCGAGTGTAGAGCTGAAGAAGGAGACATTTGCGACATACCAATAGATGTTTATTTGTGACATCTTGAGTTTGTGTGAAATATAACATTATAGCACCTAAATTTATAGAAGGCATAAATCAATTTGAACCAGCCATTAATTAGCATATTGATTCCGAAGATATATCTCCGAAAACACACGCTATTAACTTTTTCTAGAGATGCATCTCCAAAACTTCTCCTGAACCAGTATCACACCATAACATTATGATATAACCGTTTTTTTCATTGACACACATGTTGTTATAGGGTAGATAAAAATGCATAAAGACAAAATATGAACAAAAGGTGAATATATAACACTTCATTTATATTGAGACACATTTACATCCAATTATTTGTCCGGTTAACCAAGAAATTAAAATGAATCAAAACATGTATCGCCAGCTAAATCTACAGGTGGTACCGCCTTAGACTTTTGTGCATTTGATTCTTTTTCAATGTTGTTAAATCTCTCGAATTCTTGCATCCTTTCCATAAAATAATTCGGCTAAGTCTCAGATTTTATGGTTGAATGAGTCGTCCACTCCGGTTATGTATGTGGTATAGGGAATCCTGGATTCAAGTAAACTTGAACAAAACGACTTGATTTTGAAAATCACCCAATACACATGATTCTATCATTTGGATTTTTGGGTGGTATGGTGCACAGTGGGAAAAAGGTTTCCGAAAAACCGTAGTGCGTTAGGTCAATACACACTTTATCATACGCACATACTATTAGGTGATCCATATCAGGGAAGCGCATCCATTTTGACTTCGGTATCAGACTGATCAAGCAAGGAACAAGAGACTCGTAAATTGCATCAAGATTTTCTTTCTGTACAACCGCATGTATGATTCTTTATGCATCTTCAACTCTTGGATAAGTTAATTTTGAACAAGTGTATGACTATCTTCTCCTTTACCGAGTTAAGTCGAAACGGCTCGGTAACCGCAATTACAGTTCCCCACAACATTGATGATCTACTCGATATATTTGTGCAAAACCATCATGAAATTCTGGAAAGCGGATTGCAGATGTCCTTATAACATGTCACAACATTCTTCTCTGCATAACTTTACAACAAGGGCAGAATAAACAAACTGATAACCTGAATCTCAGCAACAAAATCACAACAGATATTTCAACATCTATTACAACATGTTAATCAAAAGCAAATACTAAGATGTAAATTTGCAGAATGATAAATAACATAAGATATGTTAACCCAGTTCAATACAAATCACCTACATCTAGGGGCTACCAAGCCAGGAAGAAGAATCCACTATCAGTAGTATAGTTTTATGTAAATAACCTTTAGTTTATAGTAAACAACCTCTAGTTTACCTATCATTGCCCAATGAAACCCTTATTTCCCTTTATAAAAGTGTTACAAGAGGTTCCGTTCTTCAGCCCTGGGTCTAGGTCTTTCTTTATAATCTTCATTAGTCCATGGGCTTCAAAGTATCTGTTTTATTATTCCTTGATCCATGTCTTAAATCTTGGAACAATATGCAAATATTCTGCTGAAATAAAATCATGTACAGTAGTAATAGACACGATGTCCTAACGTCGTGTTGGGACATCTTGTCCAACATGTCTTCTTTCAGCATAATTCTTCTTGTTGGAACATGTAACACCCCAATTTTAATCGGATTATTTTAATTAATTTATTTAATTGAGAATATTCGTATTTTGGGTGTTTCCGATGATTTTTGGTGTGTTGTGTGGATTGTTGAGAATTATGCAATTTGTGGGTTATTTATTTAATTGGTAGTATATAATATCAATTTATTAATATTATTGTGAATTAAAATAAATAATAGTGAAAGAAGGGTAATTGGGACAATTGAGAGGAGGAAGTGAGGGCATTATGGGAAAAGCCCAATTATTTGGCCCAAGTCTAGGTTTAACAAAAAGGGAGTTCTGAAGGATTTTAGGATTCATTTTGTGTTAACCGTGAAGAATTGAGGCCAGAGAGCTCTGAAGAGGAAATTGGAGGCGGAAGCGTTGAAAGATTCCCTGACAGATTCATGAAGGCTTTGAATCATCGTTTAAAGTATGGGGAGTATAGCTTTTCATAATTTTCTATGTGTAGATTTCGATGTGATTATGGTTGATTTAAGGGTTTTATGGAGAATTATGGGAAAAAGGGATTTTGGCCTTCGTGGCCTAAATCTATTATTAAGATTTTGACCGTGGAGATTTATTTGGATTAAGGAAGATTAGAAGGATATGAGAACAAGTGATCTATGGCCTTCGTGGCCTAAATTTATCATGGAGATTGTAACCGTAGGGATGTTAAAGGTAGAGATGAGAGATAGTGATTTTTGGCCTTCGTGGCCTAAACCTGTAATTGCAAATCTAACCATGAATTGATTGGGGAAACGGAAACCTAGGCCTTCGTGGCCAAAAAGCTTATTGAACTTTGCTTAACCCAATATGAATATTTGATAGTGAGTAACTCAGATGCCTGCAGGGTAATTGTAGGAAAATTGTGATTTAGGGCTGAATATGTTACAGGATTGGCCTAATAAACCGTAGGTTTTGTGCCTTTATCGCTGTAGGACCTTAGGGATGATTTAGGGATGTTTTGGGGGCATTGGGGAAGTGAATCGTGTGGATTTTTGGGTTGATTTAGGTTCCGGAGCGTAACAGCGTTTTGATGTCCGTGACGCGTGTTCATGTTTTCGGTCGAAATTGTTTTGGACGTAACTTTTGATCCGTAAGTCCGTTTTGGCCCCCGTTCGAAGCGTTGGAAAGATAATGAATAGAGCTATCACATAGTATAGATAAAGAAATTGGTTTCCCAATATGTTTTATGTCTAATTATGTTTGATAAGTCAATTGTGTATATGTTCTATTAATGAATCATGTTCTGGTTCAATGATGTCTTGATATTTTGATGCTGCGATTTTCCTGATGAATTACCATGAGGGTAACTGTGATAATATGTGATAATATGATGAATTAACATGAGTAGGACTGTGAAGTTTATGTGATTAATAGGCGATGGTATGAGGATTACCGCGAGTATAATTATGAATTAATAGGTGATAATATGTGATAATATGATGAATTAATATGAGTATGACTGTGAGCGCTACATGATTTGTAAATAATTATATGATGATTTTATATGATGTATGATGATGATTATTATGATGAATTGTGATGACATGATGAATGATGATGGTTATTATGATGAGTTATGATGACATGACGTATGATGATGATTATGATGATGAACTATGACGTTTGATGATGATGAATATGATGAATGATGATGCACCTATGATGTTATTATGAGAATGATTTGTGACACGTGCATCATGCATTCATGTGCATCCGGACTTCGATTCAGAACCTCGATTACTTTGACTTCAATCCCACTGTGCAGATGTGAAGTATTTTGATGTGCTCCGATTCTCTAGTAGAATCGATCCTATTGATGGGGATCTATGGATGATTGATGGCCCAATGTCCATCGCACTATGATGATTGGTACCACATGCATTGAGTCTTATTGCATTGCATTTATGAGTCTTTTTGTATAAATTATGATGTTGTGGCTTTCGAGGCCTATTGATGAATATGAAGGTTGAATATGATTATGATGCCATTTATATGTTGATTTTTTTTACATTGATCATTATGAATCATTTTACTCACCCTGCCTGTTTGAACGTTACCTCCACATGGGTAACATGCAGATACCAGATTTAGCTCTGGATGCCGTTGAAGACTTTTAAAGTTTTGAGTTGTTGGCCTTTGGTCAACTTAGAGGATCTTGCTCTGATAGTGTAACATCGGGTTGGGGGTCTTGAGTTGAGTTATGTTTATTAAGTTTATTTTGATTATCTTCCCGTATGAAGAAAACCTTGATTAGGCCTTTGAGTTCCGCTGTTTTGTGTAGTTTGAGGTATTTTGAGAAAACCCGTTGTACACGGAGCATTGACTTAATTTGAGTAACATGAGAAATGTACGCCCTTTTTGGTGGATTTTTATGAAATTTAATATTTTACTCTGAAATCTGTGTTATTTTTGCCGTAATATTTGTGGGGTAGAAAAGGGTGTTACAGAACATCTTGTGCAACATCCAGTTTTACCAAAATTTGCTCAAATCTGCAGAACCTTCAATCTCCCCCTTTTGACAAATTTTGGATAAAACTCCTTAGGTAGAAAAAGAAAGTCCAAAAGTCATTCAATTTCATCCAGGGAGTGGTGGTTATGATTGGCACATTTCTGAGGCTCCTCATTTCTCCTGAAATTCCTAGCTCTATGTTGTTGTACATAAGAAAGAGGATGTAACACACTTCCTCTCAAACTTATACTTGCCACATAGAGATAAATCTTCCTATTAAGGGGCATAAGAGAATCATTAAGTAGATCCAAAAAGAGCTTAAGAAAAAGCAAATGTAGTATACGTAACACAGAGTACATAAGGAATGTAACTCAGGTCACAAGACACAACCTACTTCATAACCTAGATCATAAGGCACAAGGGAAGAACCTGAGACTCTGATAGGATGTTAGAACATCCCATCCAACATCTTTGCAAAACAACTGCAAGATGTTAACCGAGATGAATACACACCCATTCTCCCCCTTTTGAGCCAAGAATTTGCAAAAGAAGCCAACACAATTTAATACCCACATGGTACTTACCAAAACCCGGACAAAAGCCATGAAGACATAACCCAGCACAAGAAACACAACCTGAGAATCCAGAAACAACGACCCCCTTTAAATAACCAGGCTGTTTCTCTAGGAATTAACGGTTCATAGAAGTTACCGATGAACAATTCAATGGAGAAATAAATTTAGGTAGGTAACTTCGCCATTAATGATTGTGCACCGTCCAACTAGGATTTGACTGTTTCAACATTTGGGTAAAACTGTCTAAAGAAATCACATGCATCAAGACACATGTTTAACACGCCTTCTCTTAGGCACATGCTCCACTGTCCAAGAAACACGTCCAACAAAAATAATTTGAAACAACCACAAGTCCTAAACAAAGTCCTGACACTTTGTCAGACTTTGTCCATTCCATCTGGTAAACTCTGAAGCATAGTCATAATGCCTTTCACTGAGCCTAAAGAATACTCCCTTCATCAAGAAGAAAAAGCAACTGATCAAGATGTTAAGACATTTCTTCATACATATCCCAGTTAACAACAAAGACTCCTATGAACCTTATCTCATTCTGCAGAGAAAAATAAATTCTCCCAGATAGGAACAAAAATTCTTAGAACGCTCCCAAGAAGCTTGTACAATGCTGATTCAAAGCATTGACACCCCAAATATAGGAGCAAGTCTAGACTGTCAAGTCCATCGTGAACTTTACCGTAACACAATGTCAAGACATCTTGTCTGATATTACACTCTCATTAGAGTAACATAATTACAAACTGCATGAAACCACAAACAATCTTGATAAATAACTGCACTAGTGCAACCACAGATCCTAAATAGAAGTATAACTCCCCCTATCAAGGATAACCAGTGCTCATTTTCCAGAAGAACACCTTAAAGTGAATGGAAAACATAAGACTCATCTTCATGTCTTCAAGAGCTCACTCCTTGTTTAACACACCTGATGAATACATTCACTCACTACTTTCTCCACAAGCAATCTGTGCACCACAATAGTACACCCATAAGACATAAGCTATCCCCCTATCTTTTATAAAACATGCTCCTTTTAGCAAGAAACACCCAAATCACCACACGATATCTCATGACCAACTTCATGCTCATACAGTGAGAAAATACCAGGATTACCGTCCTTGTACTATAACTAATGAACTCTTGGATTGAGACAAAAATCACCATTGATCCCTCTCGTCCTGAACCCATCCATTCCATGTAAAAATCCATATTGAATCTTACAGCCATAAATATCCATGTTCCTTGAGAAAGAATCCAATTGGACCTGGAATGCTTCACATTCCTCAAAGAGACATACATAACCTCTTAGTTTGTTATTCATACCAAATGTCATTAACACTTGAAGGACATCAGATACATTCTTCAGAAATCCTCAGCTTACTTGCTTCACCAGCACCAAACTGATCCACTTCTTTCAAGAGTTACTTGCAACAAAAGACACCACCTCTCCATAAGCATTCTAACCTCGACATGAGTCGGAGAACTAGATAGACACCCCATAATCCAAGATAGTCTTCACCTCATCATTCTTCTGTATGATAAGTTAGAACACTTCTAATTCAACTGGTGAATATCTGCTTCCACAATCTGAACCCCAAGTTCAGAAAACATGATGTTGTTCTAACATCAGTTAGGACATCCTGATCATATCACAGACACCATACATTATGGTTCTTGATACAATAACAACTAGATTAACTATTTTCATAGTAATCCAACTGAAGATCTCCAGAGAACACAGCTCTTTCCAGCTTGATCATCAAGAACTTCAAACACCAATAGAGAGAAACAAGCTCCCATGCTCTCACCACAGCAAGCTCCCAAAGCGAAGATTCCTTCAACAATCAGCAAGCCGAGATTAGAACCAGCTCCTCGTTTGGTCTTCAAGAGACAAAAAGAAACTCTTGGTCCAACCAAGAATCTGGGTCTTCAACAACCATCTAAGACTATGAAATGTAGCTTCAACTAACTTCTGTAATTCCCATACATTGCATAGGCTTTTTGGAGCAACCATTCCAAACACATTTGAGATGATCAGATTTTCTCACGATGATGTACATCCACTATAACCAGATCCCTCAGAGAGGGAATAGTCTGATGATAACCTTGATGTCAGAACATCTGATTTTGACATCAATGTCATGACTTCCAGCTGATGAGCTCAAGTCTGTCTGATATAGTCTTGATCATATCCCCTTCAGACATACTATCTTGACAAACTTGATTAAGATATCAAGTTTGAGTAGGCAACCTCTATTCTATTTATGAGCCATAATCAATTTGTTCAAGGGCACACACCTTGATGATAATCTGCTTCAAGAACTCATCTTCAGAAGAATCAAACATGCCAAGGTTTGATTCTTTAAAATAGAGGAGTCATAAAGGTAGACTGCACAGTAGCTATATCAAAGGAAATCTAGCTTTCATTAAGTAGGGAGTTCTTCAAGATGAATGAGGTGTCATGCTCCCAACAGCTGCACTCCTATGCACTTAGATCAGAAATAAACTGACCCAAGGAATATTCATCAAGATTATGATAACTTCATCTTCACTTCAGTCATAACCATATTCTAGATAAGTTTCCTGTCACGAAACTTCCTAGTCAGATTATGTGCCTCTGCAGATCTCACCGAAAGAAGGTTCCCAACACTTTATGTCAACACACAAAATTTTGGTTCCCAGAGCATAAGCTACTCCTCTTCCTTGTCCTAGAGATTCATTCCTTAAATCAACAAGATTCTGCACCACTCATTAATGGGATTTTTCAACGTCTGGTTGAGCATCAGATCTTTGAAGTAGTCCTAACAAATCCAAGGATCAGATACTTGGGCGTTGATGATGCAACAACCGATGAGGCACCTTGATCATCAACTAAGGAGAATCCATTAGGTACTTGTGATAATCACAAATAACAATACATCTTAAATCCTTATAAGAAATCATTCTTCCTGAAGACTAACTTGAGTTATCCACTTGATGTTAGTCCTTGAGCTATTGCAACAAGGAATGTTGCACCTCCTGATGAACCATCTGAACTCCAGCACACTTGAGCTTCATAAATAATCAATTAAATACTTGTGCATCCCACAAATAGAAATTGATCTTAAATTATCATCTGACAACTATTTACACTTCAGCAATAC
Organism: Lathyrus sativus; assembly: GCA_963859935.3. Lineage (NCBI taxonomy): Eukaryota > Viridiplantae > Streptophyta > Magnoliopsida > Fabales > Fabaceae > Lathyrus > Lathyrus sativus. The sequence continues at coordinate 570,263,746 of OZ012739.1, forward strand.
CAAAAGTATTTTTTAGTGCAAGTATGTTTGATGTTGAAACATCAAGGCTGACAGTCACCAGAGAAAAAAAAATTTGTCTGATGCGAAGTACTTTGTACGGGATGAACCACATATGTTCAAACTTGGTGTCGACAATGTTTTAAGGAGATGTGTATCTGAGGAGGAAGCCAAAGACATCCTGTGGCATTGTCACAACTCTCTGTATGAGGGTCATTTTAACAACACAAAAACGGCCGTTAAAGTCCTCCAATCGGGATTTTATTGGTCGTCCTTGTTCAAAGATACACATGCACACACAAAAAGTTGTGACAAATGTCAGAGGATTGGTGGAATATCGCAACAAAATGAAATGCCACTGCAAAGCATGATAGAAGTCGAGGTCTTCGATTATTGGGGCATTGATTTTGTTGGTCCATTCCCACTGTCGTTTGGAAACGAGTACATTCTTTTTGCGGTTGACTATGTCTCCAAATGGGGGGAAGCCATAGCAAGCGCTAGGGCAGACGGGAATACCGTAATAAATTTTTTGCTTTGGTACTCCGAGAGTGTTAATAAGTGATGGAGGTTCGCACTTTTGTAACGCTCAGTTAGCAAAAGCTTTGGAACAGTATGGTGTGCGGCACAAATTTGCTACACTGTATCATCCTCAAGATAACGGACAAGCAGAGGTATTAAACCAAGAAATTAAAAAGATTTTGGAAAAAACTGTATCTACCTCAAGGAAGGATTGGTCAAGCAAGCTTGACGATGCCTTGTGGGCCTATCGGACAACTTTCAAAGCTCGGATTGGTTTCACACCGTTTAACATGGTCTATGGTAAAAACTGTCACCTTCCGGTTGAATTGGAGCACAAAGCCTTTTGGGCATTGAAGTTGCTAAATTTTGATCATAACTTGAGTGGCGACAAAAGAAAAAGCCAACTTCATTAGTTGGAAGAAATACACTTTCAAGCTTATGAGTCGAACAAAATCTACAAAGACCGAGTAAAGAGGTATCATGACAAAACGATTGTGACCAAGAAATTTGAGGTAGGGAAAATGGTGTTGCTATTCAATTCTAGGTTGAGATTGTTTCCCGATAAGTTAAAGTCCAAGTGGTCGGGTCCATTTTGGATTTGTAACATTTTGAGTTACGGGGCAATTATTATTGAAGACATCAAAACTAACGAGAATTGGACTGTCAATGGCCAAAGGTTAAAGATTTACCTAGGTGGTGATTTTGAGCGGGACACCACCTCTGTGCCTTTCTGTGATCCGTGATCGCAATGGACCGTTGAGCTCTAACGACGTTAAACAAAGCGCTTCTTGGGAGGCACCCCAACATTGTAAGTATTTACTGCTTTTTGTTGTATAAATATTGTGCTTGTTGTGTGGACTTTGTTGAAAATGATTTGGAGTGACTTATGAAAAAACCAAAACGTGTCATGTCCGCTAGCACTTTCCCTAGGCGAAGCTCTCAGCGAACATGTTCGCTAGGACGTTCGTAGTGCGAACAGAGCGAAACAGGTTGGGTAGTTTAATTTCAGTGGGTCACTCAATTTTGGCCAAAACCTTTTTTTTTTTGTGTTTCTGCAGTCTTTAGGGTCTCCACACTTCACTCTCACTTTTACCACACTTCACTCTCACTCACCTCAATTGTGCCTCTCTTTGCAAACCCTAATTTCTTCTCACAGCCTCAAACAACTCAATCAATCTCCTCAATCAGGTATGTTTCTCTATCTCAATTCTTCTCTGATTAGTTTGCTTTAGTTTGCATGAAAATAGACCATTTGAGTTGTATAGGGTGAGTAACAGAACTGTTGAGTTTAGGGTTGCATGCGTGTTTAAAACTATCCCAAGCATGACAAATGTTGTAGTTCTTAAATTGTTGTTGTTAAAATTGAATTGTTTGGATTTTGGGTTGAAAACAGTGGGAAATTTCAAAAACCCGTAGGCTTCGCTGGCACCTTCGTAGTGCGAACCTGGAGCGAGTATTCGCTAGGTCTTCACACAACGAAGCTTGCAGCGAACATGACAATATTTTATTTTTCTATTCTGATTGCTGGACTGATCTGTCATGTGGATGCTTTTGTTTCTCTTCTGTGTTTTGTTTGCAGATGGTGTCCAAGTCAATTGCTTCTAAAAAGAGAAAGATTGGTAGCACCTCTCGGCCTCAAGCTATCTAGTACGACACTGAGAGATTCATGGGCCCTAAGCAAGCCGTTCGCTACGTGGCTTTGGAGAAGCAAAAGATTCTTCCAGAAAAGAGGTTTCTAATTCATCCTTAGGGATCGTACAGAACTTTTGTAGGACTCATCAATAGCAAAAAGTGGGACGTGTTGGTGATGCCAACTGACAGCTACAACATCGAGGTAGTGCAGGAGTTCTATGCCAACACACTTCCTAACGATGATGAGCCTTTCACTTGGACCACAAGGGTAGCAGGCAGGCCGATGAGCTTTGATAGAGATTCCATTAATAGGGTACTCGGAAGACCTCTTAATTTGGGTGAGGAAGAAATTGATGAGTACCACTGAGACCTAAGACTTCATAGAAATACAGATGCCATTTCTGATGCGCTATTGATGGAGGGTAAAACTGTAGAGCTGAACCCATCCAGGGTTCCAAGGCGGTACCATAGAGAAGACATGAAGCCTCTGCCCTAGTTAGTATTGCTGCTGATTCTAACAAACATTAAGCCAAAATCCCATACGTCGACAGTGCTGATCCCAGTGGCACACTTGGTCCATTCTATTCTTACTAATGTGCAGATTGATGTGGCTCGGATAATTGCCGATGAGTTGCGGTCCATAGTGGAGAGTGGATTGAAAGAAGGGGCGCGAGTTAATTGCCCTCTTGCTTTCCCCTGTCTCATTATGGCATTGTGTGTTCAGGCGAGGGTGAGATTACCTTCGAGGCGACAGATGACTATTCCAGCTGTTATTGATGACAGATACGTGGACAAGTATTGCCGACCCAAGGGCTTCAAAGCAAGTTCAACTGCTGCAGATACCGGGCCTACTGATGGCCCTGGTGTTGCTTTTTCACAGGGTTTTGATCCATTCCAGCAGGTTGTATGTAATTATAACTGGGATTGGATGTCGGCGACTCAACGCGCCATGGTGGATATACATGATTCTATGTAGGCACTTCAGCTGCAATGCCGTGACCCCTCCGTGGAGCGTACTATGATGACTCGTGAGCAGTTCTTGGAGCACGCGAGCTGGCCCGAGGCCAGACCTATTTTTGGAGAGGGGGAGGGTGCCTCTGGTCCTGATGGTGGTAGCGCTGAGGTGGAGAATGATGATGATGATGATGATGATGATGCTGATTTAGGTTCTGAGAGCATGGAGGAGATCATGTCCGAGGAGGACTGATTTTGTGATATTTTGATTTTGTGAGCGTGAATTCGAACAACTTCCTTTGGTCGTCAAAGTGAAGTACTTTTGTGCTTGAATAATTGCTTTTGTTGTTTTATTGTATTGTTATTTCAGATATTGGTTCTTGTACCATTTTGGGGTGTTTTTCACCCATGCCCATTTTTATTTAAGTTTAAGTAATGTTAAGTTTATGTTTTAAAATATTTTGTTCTCGTTTCAAGTGGTTGTTAATATTTTCTGGGTGTTGAGCTTTCTAAACTTCTAGATTGGTTGCTCTCTGGAAAGAAGTATCCAATGAAGATGCATTCGAGTTTGGATAGCGATGATAATAATTAACAAGCGAATAATGTCAAGGTACATGGTTACCTTTGGTTATAATTTTAGAATGCATTAATAAGTTTAATCTTGTTGTGAATGAATATTATTCTTTTGGCAACATTGTTGAATGAAGGTTTCACTTAGGACTTAGAACCACAAATTGCGAGGAAACCTCCATTGTACACAAAATGCTGGATTCTAATAAACTTTATTGATTCATTTGATTCATGCTTTATCTTTTATTATTGTGAATGTGTGGAAGCAATTAGAAATGATCAAGGCACTTGTTTTTTTTTATCGAGCACAACCAGTTCCAAATGCAACTTACCCGTGGGCAGAGAGTATTCGTAAACCTCTTGAGCCTAAACAGTATGAATCTTAGCCTGAAATTGTGAGAGATTCCAACAAAAAATTTCTTGAACCCTTGAATTTTGTGTTAATTGTTCTCTTTGCCTTAAAAAGTTAAGAGCATTCACTTGGGGGTTGAGTAAAAGCTAAGTTGGGGAGAGTGAAAAAGAAGTATGGTAGGTTGCTACAACTCTTGAAAAATCAAGCAAGCATTGTAAAATTTTTTTTGTTATGTGAATATGAATGTAAAAAAAGAGAGAAAAAAGAATGCTTGCTTGGAAAAGAAAAAAATAAAAAGTTGTGAAATAAGAGTTGGGAAGGTTTTCAAATGAGAAACAAGTGGAATGAAGTTGGGATATGTGAATAACTTGTACAGTGAATGTTTCTTTTGCATCGGCAATTTCGTTTCAATGGCCTTAGAAATGTTCCTTGTTTGTAAACCTGACCAAGCTATAATTGTAAAAGACCTTAGTGATCTTCTTGCTTTCGTATATTCATTTATGATTGTTAGATATTGTATGAGTTAGATTGATTTTGGCATTGTTTGTTAGGTGAGTGAAACTATCCCCGCGGTTGCAAATGCGTAATTTCTTCAATCCTTATTCGAAGAGGAGAGATAGGGTGATTCATTCAAGATAACATTGTTGTTGATTGATATATGTTTTTTATTGCTTTAAGACTTTAGTTCTTGTGTGTTGTTTGATTCTAACCATTGGGAACCTGTGTCTAGTTGCATTCCTTGTGTTTGAGCCATTTAATCCAATTTCGGAGAAATCTTTTTCTTGAGCAAATCCTCTTGATTTGCTTGAGGGCAATCAAAAATCTAGTTGGGGAGAGTTGTTAGATTCCCAACTTTGCTTATTTGATCTATAAAATGTGGGATCTTTCACTCCTTTTTGAAAAGAAAGTGTTAGAATCATTCTTGCTTTGGTTGGTTTGTAACATTATGTGAAAATATCTTAGTTCCTTTGATTTGTGTGTTATTATGCAGGAATTTGGCATGAAAAAGTGAAGATTAAGACACAAGAAAGAGGACAAAGAAACCAAGTCAGCATGCAAACAACAGCAAGTTCGCTGGGCGAACTTGATAGCGAAGCTTCCACCAAAACTTCATAAAGTTCGTTAGGCGAACTATGTAGCGAAGGCCAGGAATCCAAAACAGTAAGAAAAAGGCCATAAACTCGCTAGGCGAAGGAGGCAGCGAAGAACTTGCTAGGCGAAGAGGTAGCGAACACTCCCAGACTTGAGGCAGTAGGTATTTGAATAAGAACTTGCTGTGTGAAGTTTGCAGCGAAGGCTTCGCACTGCGAACATTTCTTCGCACAACGAACATTTGGATTTCTATCTGGGGAGCTTTCACAGGACATAGGCACTTCAGGTGCCATTTTGGGTGTTTGTTAGGCGAACATGACAGCTCAGCAGCCCATTCTATAAGTAGTATGAGCTACTTTTTGAGAAAATATCTAATTTTTTTTACTTACATTTGAGAGGATTTTTCAGACGTAAAAACTCATTCCTCCATTTCTCATCATCTCTTAGAAATATTTCACGAAAAGAAGGTGGATTCCTATCCAATCTCGATTATTCGACTCAGATGTTGATCAACCTTCTTCCGAAACTTGTTGCTCAAGATATCATGGAAATGGTTGGCTAAATCCCTCTCTTGTCAAGGTTAGAAGTAGTTAGTTCAGATTTTATGTATTCACCTTGATCTTTTGTATGTGAACAAATGTTGTGATCAAGATAGATGAAGTTATTTTCTACTCTCTGTACATTTATGATTTGGATTGCTTTAGACATGAACTTTCCAAGTCTTGACCTAATTTCTTTATCTATCAACTATACAAATTCTAGACATAGGTTTGAAAGTTGATATTTGCTTTGTATTGATCTTAATGATTATTGTTTCGAGTGTTATTTAGAGAGATCATTTAACGGTCAAAATAATAACATTCACGAAATCGCTTTAGAAATGAATGTTTTTGCGAGGATATGCAGTTATATTGGTTAAAACTTTGTTCATATATTTGATCGGTTGGATACGTTTAGGACGGACTAGCGAACCCTAATCTTGACATGCTTTTATCAAACTTAGACCAAGTTTTATTCCGCTTTATTTCTTGCAAACTTTTGTTACGAAAATTGAAACCATTCTAAAAACCCCCTTTCTTAAATCATTAAACCGTTGAACGGAAAGCATCTATATTCTCATCAATCCCTGTGGAGATGATAAAACACTACCCCAAAATACTTTCTAACAAATTGGCGCTGTTGCCGGGGATTGTTAGTAGAATATTGCAAGCATTGCAATAGTTTAGTGATTTTAATATTTTTGTATTGTGAATATCTTATCTTTGTAATTATTTGTGATTTTTAATCTGTTTAGTTTGTGTGTAAAATTCATTTATGTGATGACAGGTTCAGCCTGGAAACCTCCTTTTCGATCTAGAGATTGAGAGAATTGCTCGCCGCACCAATAGTCGCACAAGACGAAGACAACAACAAGCTATTGAGAGATAAGAGCGCGGTGAATCTTCTTCATCCACTCCACCTAATTCACCAATTATGGCAGCACCACCACCACCTCTACCTCCAGTTTCGGTTCCATGTACAAACAGTCCAAGACACACCGCTCAGTTTGCACGTAATCTCCAAAATGGAAGACAAGCCGAGATGAAAACTGGAATCCTTGCACTCATATATCAAAATCCTTTCATGGGGTTAGATCATGAAGATCCGTTTACACATCTTACCAAATTCTATGAGATTGCGGGTGCAATGGGAGTAACAGAAGCTGATGAAGAGTCATTGTTCAGGAGGTTATTTCCTTATTCTTTGATTGGGAAAGCGAAGGAATGGTATCTTGATCAATCTACGATAGTTATGACAAATTGGAATTTATTGGAAGGTAAGTTTCTTGATTGGTTCTTTCCACATAATCGTTTCATGGAAGCAAAAATTGCGATAGCTGTGTTTTCACAAGGAGAAAATGAATCCCTCAATGAAGCTTGAGAGAGATTCAAGTCTATGTTGAGGAAATGAAAAGGACACAGTTTTGACGAACTTACTCAAGTTCATATTTTCCGCAATGGTCTCCTTTTGGTTCACAAGACCTTATTTGATGCTACGGCGGGGGGGTTCTTTGATGTCTAAAAGCGCTGTGCAATAGTAATTATTGACAAGGTGGCACTTAATGATCACCAAGGGAATCATAACCGTGGAGTAGCTCAACTAAAACCAGGCGTGCTAGGGTTAGGTACTAATGATGTTGTTCTTGCTCAAAACAAACTTCTTTCACAACAAGTGGAGCTTTTAACTCAATAAATGTCGAAGCTTTCACAACAAATCAAAGAAATGCAAGAAGTTCCTACCAAAGTTCAAGTGGCAAGTTGTGAATTGTGTAAAGGTGACCATCCTACCGGGTATTGTCCTTCGGTATTGGAAGAAGTCAATTATGCGGGAAATCAAAATCAGAGATACAAACAAAGACCACCTTATCAATAAGCAAATCAAGTTTATCAAAGACCTAATCAAGGGTACCAACAACCTTGGAGGCCGCAAGAAGCCGAAACTTCAAACCGTCAACAATTTGTTCACACTGCGAACGTGACAGGTCAGAAGCCTATTTTATAAGTAGTATGAGCTACTTTTTGAGAAAATATCTAATTTTTTGAACTTGCATTTGAGAGGATTTTCCAGACCTAAAAACGCATTCCTCAATTTCTCATCATCTCTTAACAATATTTCACAAAAAGAAGGTGGATTCCCATCCAATCTCGATTATTCTAATCAGATGTTGATCGACCTTTTCCCGAAACTTATTGTTCAAGTTATCATGGAAATGGTTGGCTAAATCCCTCTCTTGTCAAGGTTAGAAGTAGTTAGATCAGATTTTATGTATTCATCTTGATCTTGTGTATGTGAACAAATGTTGTGATCAATATAGATGAAGTTATTTGCTACTCTTTGTACATTTATGATTTGGATTGCTTTAGACATGAACTTTTCAAGTCTTGACCTAATTTCTTCATCTATCAACTATACAAATTCTAGACATAGGTTTGAAAGTTGATATCCGCTTTGTATTGATCTTAATGATTATTGTTTCGAGTGTTATTTAGAGAGATCATTTAACGGTCGAAACAATAACATTCACGAAATCGCTTTAGAAATGAACGTTTTTGCGAGGATACACATTTATGTTGGTTAAAACTTTGTTCACATATTTGATATGTTGGATACGTTTAGGACGAACTAGCGAAACCTAATGTTGACATGCTTTCATCTAACTTAGACCGATTTTTATTCCGCTTTATTTCTTGCCAACTTTTTTTACAAAAACTGAAACCATTATAAAAACCCCCTTTCTTAAATCATTAAACCGGTTAACAACAAGCATCTATATTCTCATCAATTCCTATGGAGACGATAAAACACTACCCCAAAATACTTTCTAACATTAATTCATTTTGTCTTTCAACGTTTTTTTCCCTTGATTTTGATTTGATTCCAAGTGTTTTTACTGAGGATATGCTTTGTGTGTAGACCTAAACCGTGTGCTTGGTTTAGAAAAGAAGATTATGTTTTTTTCCTCTCCTTTAATGCGTTTCAAAACAGTATATTGGGTTGTGGAGCCCATTTCACTCGGTTGATTTCCACACCCCATTTCTTCTTTGCATTGGCTTTGTGGGTGGATCATGGGCTAAGCCCAAGGATATTTACACACACTCACTAGATTTGTAACTCTGGTTTTGGTTATTTTGTTTTAAATTTTGTTTTGATTAATTCTAACTACATTTTAACTTTGATTTTGATTTTAATTAGATCTTTAGGTTAATTTTAATTTTTATCTTAATTTGATCTTGGGTTGTTAGACGTTGGATTATTGTTGGTTTTGGATTCAATTTTTGATATTAATTCTTGATTGAATTCTTAATGACAATCTTAATCTTATCTCTTTGTTTAGTTTTTGATAAATTTTGTTTAAGACTTTTACTAATTGTCCATTAAAATTCCTTGTTGATTCTTTTTGTTGTTAAAATTTGTTTTAAAATTTTGGTTATGTTAGTTTAGATAATTTGGTTTTTGAATCATTTCGAGATTAGGAAGAAACTAGTTTCAACTTTATCCTTGTTAACACTTAGATTAGATTTCTTTGATTATGTTTTTTTTTAATTAGGCCTTGTGATTAATCTCCTTGTCAATTTTAATTGAACCTCTATTTGGATATTGGTTGAACTTGAGCTTGCTTTCCATTTGAATTTCGATAAGTTTTTATTGGCATATTTGGTTAAGTTCTTTTAAAAACCTTTCTAATTAATAATACTCTTAAGCTATCTTCTTGTTTAAATATTGGAGGTAGTGAGTTTTTGGAGTCTATCACTCCTTGGATCCTTGAACGAAGGCTCTTGAGGCGCACGCTTTAAGTTGTGTTCATTTCATCCTCCAATTCTAAGGTACTTAACTTTTTTTCAAACCATAATTCAAGTAAAACACTTAACCTAACTTTCTCAAAAGATATTTTCTTAGTTAACAATAGAGATATCGAATTCTTGAGGTCTAGCACTTCTTTGATTCTCGAAAGATCGTTCTTAGGACGCGCGACTTGGGTTGTGATCATTTTGATCTTTCATTTCTAAAAGCATTTAATCTCCACTTAATCATTTTAAAATACCTAACGCTTCTAATCAAAATATGCTAATCATATTCAATCTTTTCTTAATTAAATTTTGAAAGAACTGAGTTCTTGGAGTCTTGCACTCTTTGGATTCTTGAGAAACCACTCTTGAGGCGCATGCCTTGGGTTGTGGGTTGCTCGATCTTTCGTTCCTAAAATATTTCCCCTAATTATTTGGACAAAGACGTTCATTGTCCACCAAACACAAATTTCGTAAATTAATTGAATGAAAAAGGTGTCGTTGGGATCTAACATTCTAATAATGCCCCGATTAATTGGTTACGAGGCCTACTTCTCGTTTGTCAAATATTCGTCATTCTCCCTTAAAATACTCAACCAATCTAATCTCGTTTTCTCGCTCTCATGCGATTGAAACCCTAAAACACGTTCGAATTAAACTCTTTTCTCAATTAAAACCCTAATACACTTTAACATATTCAAACAACTTTTTGCAAGGAACATTGTTTAGTCCCTTCTTTCACGCCTATAAACTCGTGCTTCAGCCTCGCCTAGCGAGCAGACAAGCCAATGTTTAGCAGTTAGAATGTGACCTAAACACTCATTTATAAAATATGCAAACCAACCAATCGTAGTTAGCCAAACTACGATGCTCTGACTTTCCCATTGCACGAGGGAGTACGTAGGCACAGGGGCTCCAATCCTTGGCGAGCACCCTAGTATAAAACCATCCATTTTCCCCTCATAAGCGAATCCTTAGAAGAAGAAAAAACAACCTAGCTAACATTTCTCTCGAATCGAATCAAGAGGTTCCCGTTGAGTATAACGGACGTAGTGGGTGTTATACCATTTTGCAACTAAAATAATAAAATAAAAACAAAAAGGGAAGCTATTTGAGTGAAAAGAAATTTTATTGATTGAAATTGGCCTATAAATAGGCATTTACATCTGGAAGCAATTCCTAAAAGAGGTAATTTCATAAAAACAAAATACAAATATGGCAATATAGAAATCAATTTCCACTGAGTTTCAATCCTGCTATGGTGCCTATGTCTTAGAAGCCCCCAATACTCTGCCTTTTGAAGAAAACGACTGGACTGATTCCTATCCTTTGGAGTTCCCAGTTGTTGTAAGATATAATATCACAGATCATATGCAGTTCGCAGCCTCTCGCTTTCAAATCCCTAACTTTTGCCTGAATCTCCCTTTCGAGTTTTCAATCCACTATGATACCCTTTTTTTTTGTGCCTAAGTTGCCTTTTCAAGTTTTCAACTTAGCGGGTTTATTTAATTCTTTTCATTCTTTTTATCCCTAATTTTTGCCTGAACCTTATCTTTTTGTGATTTGTCGGGATACCCCTTTTTGCCTGAACCTATTCTTTTTGTGGTCCAGCGGGTCTATTTTTATGTGAAGTATTTTTTGGCTACGTCTGCGTTCATAGGGGACATGACATCTTCACCATCCATAGTTTAGCACCCCAAAATTTGCCCTTTCGTTTTAACCGTAACTGGCTTATGTTTCGTTCATCTGCATTATCATTGTGCATATCATGGGATCGACTCTTGAGACATGGTATCAAGGTATTTCTATGGCTCAAGGTTTTCTTTTATTTCAAGTTTGCAAGCAGCAAGCATATGAGGCTTCATCATTTATTTTGCTCGGCGACCGGGTATCGGATTATATTTTTCAGTAGGGTATTTTGAGCGCACGAGATAATTCACGGTGTATCTCATTCATTATATAGGTGCGATATTAAAAGACACGTTTCATGGGCCAAACTATGCTCAGAGCAGATGGCAACAGTTAATTCCCCAGGTTTCCCTCCATATGGCGCCAAGAAATTCAAAATTACTTTGTGTTAATCGATTAACACTTTTTTCCTAGCAAAGTATTAATGGATTAACTAGTGTAAAATTTGCCCAGAATTTTCATTTTTCAGAACTGTAGAATTTTAACTCAGTTTCAATCATTCAATTTCAATTCTCACACCAATAGAAGGATCTAGAAGTGATTTTAAATTTAATTTATTTTCCAATTAATTCAAATTTCCTCCAAATTTCAAACATTCCATTCCTAATTACACTCCTAATTTCTATTCCTCACACTAACCCACACCCAAGCCACATTTTAATTCCTAACCTAAGGATTATTTAAACAAATTCACTCCAAACCTCTCAGAACTCTGACTCATTTTCTAATTTTTCTACACATCTCATTTCAATTCTCTCAACTTTTCTCTCATTCTCAAACCCTCACCAAAGTTCCATAGACAAAAGCTTCACAAATTGTTCATTTCAATTTTTGAATTCTTAAGCTAAACCTTCATTGCATCTTTATCCTTGATTCAATTTTGGTGTGGAAGTTCATTTGGATCTTGAATTAAGTTGTTAGAATCACTTTTGAAGGAGCTTTTTCTTATTTATGGATTATTGCTTGGATCTTCAAGTTTTCTTTCTAGAGCTTCATACATCTTTGGATTTCTTGCTTGGATCTGTTAATTGCAGCTTAACATCATTCACCAAAGCAAATCTCAGCTTTGTAGGTTGGTGAATCCTAGATCTAGCTTTGATTTTTCTTAATCTTGCATTTTGCAATGTAGATCATTGGCTTTTTGGTGATATTTGATCAATTGATTGTTTTGATCATTGATTTTGGTATTTGTTGGATCCAATTGATGTTTGCTTGCTCTTATTTGGTATAATTTTTGTGCATATTTGATTGCTTAAGCATGTGGATGGATACATAAGTGATTAATTGCTGAAAAGTGCTTTTAAATTGGTGATATTTTGCTACTACATCAGTGTTAATCGATTAACCAGTTGCAATGCAAAACTGGTTAATCGATTAACCAGTGTTAATTTCAAGATTTTTGGGTTTTCAAAGAAGGTTAATTGATTAACCACATTTTCACTACAAATGGTTAATCAATTAACATTGATGCAAAATGTGATTTTTGTGCATTTTCAAGCTTATTTTGATTTCTTTCCACTTCTAATCTTCATGGATTGATATGATGTTTATATGTGGATTGTTTTTGATCTATTTCATCATTCTTGATAGCATACTTGTGATTCTTCGACGCGTGACTTTTGGTTTTCGTTGTTGAATAACTTTAATTGTCGTGTTGCATTCTTGACGTGATGATCATATTGCATGATTGTGTATAGCATGTCAATTGCTGATTATTGATGTTCATCTTGCTGGATTTGTGTTGCATGCTCATTGTTTATTTCCGATTCTGCAAATGCACGTGTGTTCGAAACGATTAATTGGTTTTGGATATGCACGATGTTCTTATCAAATGTTTAATTATGCAATATTGTTGAGTTGATTCGTGCTTAACTGTTAATGCATGTTTATCAATTAACCTTTCTTGATATGCGTTCATGTTTAGTCTGCATGATGTCATATGCCTTTGTTGAATTGTGGATACATAATCATGTGTTGTTCTTAGATGACTTGATCATATGATAATTGTTGCTTAATCTTGGTTGATTTCAATCTTGATGCTTGGTTTAGCTTGTATGCATGCTCGTTTATGGTCATTGTTTGCTTGATGTATTGCTTCATGGCTGATGTATGCTTGCTGCCTGGCCTTTTACACCTGCTGTTCTGGATTTTCACATGCTGTCAATTGTGCATCCATTCTGCCTGCTGCTTTTTACACCTGTTATGTCCTGAAACAGGAGCTGTTAAATGTTGTTATGCTTATTTGTTTGGTTTTTATTGCTATTCCGAAGCTGAAGCATTATCGTAGTTGCTGTTTTAGCTTTTCTTTCCTTGTTTTGGCTTGTTCTTCCATGCTCCTTTAGGGCCTCCTGTTGCACCCCAAAATTTGCCCAACCTTTCTTTACCTAGCTTATGTTTCATTGCATTCATATTAGCATTATCATCTGCATTGCATTGACATGTATGTAGGAGATCAAGAGGTATGACTACCAATCAAGGGCTACACAAGACTATGAAGCTAGCTAAGAACCTTATCCAAGTGTTCAAGGGTTGATATCCTCATCAGAGAAGCCAAAAATCCTCAAAAAGAGTGGCTTAAGCCAAGTGTGTATGTCTCCTAATTTGAAGGTTATAGGAAAGTAATATGATGATGTTGAAGCCATAGAGTTGGACCTAGAGCCTTGAGAGAGCTCATGGGAAGTGTTGAAGATCATTTTGAAGCCTAGACAGGTCATTATGCAAAGGATATGAAGATATACCCAAGATTGGTGCAACTAGGGTTTCATTTGGATAACCCTATGTCAACTGATGATTTGAAGAAGGTTGAGACCTAATTCCAAGGCCATGTGATCATGGATTGATGAATTAAGATGTCCAAGGGATGATTCCAAGGTCAACCTATCATGAGTCAAGAGTGTGAGGAGTTCCTAGGCTAGGGTTGCTATTATGGAAAAAATATGTGGGTGATCCTTGATTAATTTCTGATTTTTCCATGCCTTTAGATTTTACTTTGGTGCTGTTTTCAATTTAATGTCCATTTTTCTATTTTTAATAATTGATTAAAAATGCATAATATGACTAGTTTGCTTGCTGGTTTTATTACTAGTTCATGATTTGGAATTTGATGTTGAAATTTTGCATGCTTGTTATAGACTCCTTGATAGGTTTGGGTGATTTTTGTTGTGATTTTTAGATGATTCTAAGTAGGAGTTTGAGATAGATCTTTAGGAGCCTTCCATGATGGATCCCCTTTAGTACACCCTTTGAATTTGGATTTTATTAGAACCTTTAGGATTAGGGTTTTCCCCTGGTTTTTCTACCATAGATTCTTAACCCATGTAAGATAATGTAGGATTTTCCTTGAGATTTTTAGAATTGAGTTTCTATTAGTTCCCCATTTTACAAGTTGGCTTTGATTTAGGTGACCCTAACTAAGATAACTTCATAGATTAGTCTTTTAAGTGACCATTAGATGATTCTAAGTTTCATATCCTTTCTTGATAGAATAGTAATTAGGTAGATACCTTATTAGAGCTTTGTTGAAGCCTTGATAGAGCTTTTGATTCCCCTAGTCTAGGTGATCCTTGTGGCTAGTTTGTAGGGTTCCTTAGAAGTTGTTGTGTTGCCTTCTTTCCCTATGTGATTTCTTCCCTGGGCTTTGCCCTACCTTCTTTCTCCAAGTCTTGAAGAGGAGCCCTCCTAGGAGAGCCTAATCCTTCCTTTGGTTGGATTATGTGCATTCCTCAGGAGGTTGAGCCTTGAATTGACATTCATCAGTATAGTACATTCCTTTGGTTTATACTATCTTTCCCTTCAAAGTCTTGATGAGGAGCCCTCCTGGGAGAGCCTAATCCTTCCTTTGGTTGGATTCTGTGCATTCCTTAGGAGGTTGAGCCTTGGATTGACATTCTTGGCATGGTATATTCCCTTGGTTTATATACTGTCATCCATCTCAAAGTCCTTTTCTTAGGATCCCTCTTGGGAGAGCCTAATCCTTCCCTTGGTTGGATTCTGTGCATTCCTCAACAGGTTGAGCCTTAGATGGACACTCTATGTTGATACACTTTAAACCAGTTACCTTAGATTGATATCTAGGACTAATACCCAGTCTTTTCTATCCTATTGACATAGGATCCCTCTTGGGAGAGCCTAATCCTTCCTTTGGTTAGATTTTGTGCATTCCTCAAGAGGTTGAGCCCATGATGGACTCTGGTGTTGATACACCTCCAACCTGATGTAGCCTGGGATGACTTCCCTGTTTCTCATTTTGGGTTCCTTCCCTTGTTTGAAATTGCTTGATGCATTAGAATAAGTTCATATATAGAATATTTTAGGTTAGGAGCATGACTGCTTAGAGGTTGAATGGGTCTCCCTCTGCTTGTTTGCATTAAGGGTTGAGGTGATCCTCCCCTTGCTTGTGTTTGTTTTTCTTTTTACCTATGTGTCTGCATTGAAAGGTTGAGCTAAGCTCCCTTTGCTTGTCTGTTTTGGCTGTTTTCTTTGCTTGATTGCTTAGAGGTTGAGTGAGTCTCCCTCTGCTTGTATTGCTGCATTACATGTGCATCTTTACTGTTTTCTTTTCTGTTTATCTGTTTAGCTGATGCTTTGTCTGTTTTCTGTTTCCCATTGACATGATCCCCTAGGAGTCTCACTTCCTTTGATAAGAAAATGATGATAGAACTTTAGGTTGAAACCTATGCATGATAACATCTAGGAGTTCCCTATTTCAAACCTCAACCATAGGATGAATCCTTGGCATGACAACATTAGGGCTTGACAGTTTCCCTGTAGAGTTCGTTCTTTTCTCTCTCTAAAACAATAGTAAAAAACATAATAAAGGCAAGTTGGTACCAGCGTGTTACGAGCCTTAAGCTACTTGGGTAATGATAATTGAGCGGTCTCCTCTCAATCGTCTAGAGTGTTTAGTATACGTCCTTTGGACGATATGCGACACATTCGTTCCCAAGTCATAGTCTCTAGAGCTGTACGAACTACAGACATCCATAAAAAACACTTCTCCGTAAAAGACAGAAAATAAACTTCAAACCTTTTTGCCCCGTGGGCCCATAACTCAAGAGAAACTTTTCTGAAGAAATGAGTGTCGTTAACTCTCAGTTCTACCGCAAACGGTAACGCACGAGTCTCTGACGAGCAAGCTGCATACACCAAACTACTGGAACCGTTTGTTAACCCTACTCGGAAAAACAGATGAATCTGAACCCCCGTAATCCGTATTATCCTGAACTACGTAAGCTCTGATCTCTCATATCTGTTGAGAGTACGTAGGCACAATACTAACGTATTGGCGAGCCACCTTCCCCGTTATTCGTAGTTAGCCGAACTACGAAGACTCTGATTTCTCGTTCTCTGACGAGAATACCTAGGCACGAAGCGCGACGCTTTGTCGAGTCATTTTTATTTTCTTTTCAGACCAACCTTGATAGGTAGATAGATAAAACCAACCCTTCAGATAAACACAACAAGCGTGGATCACATCGAGTACGATGGACGTGAGGGGTGCTAATACCTTCCCCTTGCGTAACCGACTCCCGAATCCAGACATGGTTGTGATGACCTTGTCTTTCCCTTTTTCGTTAGGTTTTTCTGATCATTTCCTTTCCCTCTCTTTGGGATAAATAACGAAAGATGGCGACTCTTCTGTTTTGCCGACACCTTATTTTCGCGGTAGAGACACCTCCTAGTCCAACTTAATTTTTGATTAAGCTTGGAGTAGGATAGACATTAGGTGTTAATCCATGGATGGTAACATTAGGTTATTCCCCTTTTAATCTCAACCTTAGGTCCATCTTTTGCATGCTAACATTTTGATAGAATTTTCTTTCGCATCCCGACCTTTGGGTTATTTGGCATGACAATATTAGGACCGAGTTTTCCCCT
This sequence comes from Lathyrus sativus, assembly GCA_963859935.3. Lineage (NCBI taxonomy): Eukaryota > Viridiplantae > Streptophyta > Magnoliopsida > Fabales > Fabaceae > Lathyrus > Lathyrus sativus. Next base: position 570,280,753 of record OZ012739.1, read on the forward strand.
TAGACCTTCTGTGTGTCTTTCTCTTCTTCTCTCTCAAAACAAAATTAAAACACTTAATAAATGCGATGAATATTGTGCTCCAAGAGCCTTAAATATATGGGAAATGATGAGTGAGGGGTATCTCCTTGCTTCGTTTAGAGTGTGTAGCGTACGTTCCGTCTGGGGGTGATCATGCGACGCATTCATTCATATATCATAGAATTTATTGCAATGTGAATCTCAAACCAATTTAATTCACTTCTCTAAAACTCATAAACAAATTAAAATCATTTTCATCCTTCGGGATCATGTGTCAAATCATTTTCAGAAAAAGTACGTTATTTTTCCGTTCTACCGCAAACAGGCATCGACCCTAACTACTGGAATGAGAACTTAACGTTGCTAAAAAAAAACTTAACAATTTGTGAGTCAAACTACAACTGCTCTGATTTCTCATATCAGTCGAGGATACTTAGGCACAAGACGTTGATGTCTTGGTGAACAACCTTCCCCCTTTTCACCTGTAGTTTTCCGAACTACGTTGACTCTGACTTTTCCATTGCACGGGGGAATACGTAGGCCTAGGATGGTGAAGTCCTATCGAGTCTCCTTTTTTTCTTCCTTTTTTTGTTCTCGTTCTTGCTTAGCAGTAGGCTTTAGATAACACACCTTTTGATTAAACAACAAGCATGGATCCCGTTGAGTACAATGGACGCGAGGGGGTGCTAGTACCTTCCTTTCGCGTAATCGACTCCCGAACCCCGGATTTGACTGCGATGACCATGTCTTCTCCCTTTTTTAGGTTTTCTTTAATTGTTTCCTTTCCCCGGTCTGGATAAATTATGTTCAGTGGTGACTCTTCTGTCTTTTCCATCGGTTGTTTTTCGAAGTTGCAACAGTTGACGACTCTGCTGGGAACTCCGGTTCCCTATGCGAGTCAATCCTAACGCTTATCTGTTTCTGTTCTTTGGGTGTTTATTTTATGCTTTTGTGTACATTATCTATTGTATATTATTGCATTTTCATTATATCATTGCATTTTTATTTACTGTCATCATATTGCTCTATTGTTGCTATGTTGTTGGGTTAGATTGTTCCATGAGAGATAAGCCCACTACCCAGGCTTGAGTATACACTTAGGATTAGAGTGGAGAGTCGTATGGTTTAAATAGCGTCTAGCCACATGTAGTTAACACGAAACCCACATTCAGACGAGGTTTTTTTTGGAGATATTCTATCATGCACGTCTGGTGCAGATGATAGGGTGTTGACTTAGAGAGCTTATGACTCCGGAGACTGTTCATAGGAAACTAGTTATGGCCTCCTTGATTAATGATGATGCCAAACCAGAAATGGTGAATGTATCATAATTTCTCGACCTGAGAGTCCTTGATACTGAGGACCTGCATAGGATGCCTGTGTCCAAGACTAGAACCCACATGTGAGAGGGGATGGGTTTTGCAGGAAGCTTTGACTTTCAACCTACCCGATTTTCTGGTTTTCTTGTTAGTGTGGACCTTTGATCCTGGTATTATGGGTATTATAGTTATTCTGGTATTCTGGTTTTCCGATTTTCTCGTTGGAGCAGAATTATGGCCTTTTCTCAATAGATAGTGCAACATCTATTCTGAGCATATGAAACCTTGATCCCATGTTTGCATTTGCATAATAATTTTGCATCCTAACATTCATGTTTGTGTATTTCCAAGTTCTCATCTTATCCTTGATTTTAGTTATCAGAGGTTTATAGAGATGGACACTGGTAGACAGAAGATCATCATGTACAAGTTTACAGCTCTTGACTTGGTTTCCCTTCATGGTTTGATTGCTCTGGAAAATTGTAACGTTCTCAAAGATTTCAAGAAGGATTGTGGGAGAGTTCTGAATTTTGTGCATAATATTACTAATTATGAGTATAAGGCTATCCACACTCTTGTACAGTTTTACGATCCTACGTTGTGATGTTTCACTTTTCCAAATTATCTATTGGTCCTGACATTGGAGGAGTATGCATTCATCTTGGGAGTTCCTATCGAGGATAGGACACCTTTCTATTATTCCTAGGAGAATCCTGACCTCGACGATGTTGCTGCTGCTCTTTATTTGAGCAAATCTGTATTGGTGCACAACATCGCTAGCAAGGGAGGATTTTCTGGGTTTCATCTGGATTTCTTGGTAAGTGAAGCTCAAAAGTATGCTGAAGCCGGTAGTTGGGTGGTTTTCAACTCTATTTTAGCCCTGTGCGTCTACATCATTGTCTTATTCCCCGACGTGGCTGATTTTGTAGATATGAGTGTTGTTCGCCTCTTTATTATGAAGAATCATGTGCCTACTCTTTTGGGGGACCTATACCATTCATTGCACTATAAGAATGAGAAGAGAATAGTAAAAATGGTTTCTTGTTGTGCACAACTCCTTTATAAGTGGTTTATGAACCATCTTCCTCGCTCTGGAGCTTTTGTTGATTCTAGGAATTCTTTTGAGTGGTCTAAAAGATTGATGGGGCTGGCTGCGAAGGATATTGTCTGGTTCAATCATGATTTTCTTGGCAAGGAGATTATTTCTAGTTATGGATATTTCCCGAATGTGCCCTTATTAGGGAGAAAAAGAGATATTAATTACAACCCTTCTCTCGCTGTTAGATAATTTGGGTACGCCTTGAAGGAGCCACCAAAAGATGAGGATGTTCAAGAGTATTTATTCTTCACAGAGACATCTGACCTGGAGCTACTGAAGAGGGTTGTGGATGCATGGAGTAGGATCCATAGGAGGGGAAAGTCTTATTTGGGAAAGAGTGATTGCAGAGCCTACAATCCCTATGTAGAGTGAATTCAGAATAGGGTCGAAGAAGTGTTGCTGGTGATAGACCTAAAATATACTGTTTATTTGACTCGATTTTATGCACGTTATCTAGTATTTTATTTCCATTTTCTTGTATTATGCCTCTACTTTGTTTCTTTTTCAGATTTTTGTATTTTCAAAGCTACTCGAGAAGAAATGAAGAAAAACGAGCTAAAACCCTACCTTTTGAGGAAATGTACACATGACTTCCACCATGGCGGGCGCCATAGGAGCTACCATGAGAGGGATGCAAGCCAACTGCTGTCAACTGCCACGTCTCCCACTCCCTTCCACCCTAGTACATGTGGCGGGTGCCACAAGGAGGTGGCAGGCGCCACCTTCACACAAAAGTTTCCCTCCCGAAAGGAGTTGGGGGGCATTCTAGTCTTTCCCTTACTTTCCTACCTCTATAAGTAGCAGAGTTCTGATTCATTTCAAATCATACAAGCTTAGAGAACATAACTCAATCCATAAATTTCACCTGTCCGTAAAGTAATAAACTTCTTACATTGAGGGGTTATTACACCGTGTAATCGAGTCTGTAATCGAGTTTGGAGCACTTGGGTAGAAGTTAAACCTGCCGCCATTTTATTTCTGCATTTACTTCCAGTTGTACAAGATTTTAAAGCTCTTGTTTGAGCAGGTTTTTGTTTATTGCCTTTATTTATCTTCCTTTTATTTGTCGCACCTTTATTTACCTGCCTTTTATTTAGCGCACCCCTTTTATCGCACTTTATTTATTTACCCGCATTTTATTTTCTCGCATTTATTTACCATGTCCGGCTAAACTATAAAGGGCTAGGATGCGAGGATTATAGTTACAATTAGTATTCCAAATGATTGTCGATAGAATTACTAAAGCGCTATTTTAACTTTTAACACTTGTTTTCTGCACTTAAAATCTGTTGGGTAAGATCGAAAGCCGTCCAAACTTTAGATGAATTTGGTTAGTGTTGACTGTTCCAAGGAAGTGAAAGCACTTGGCTCAGTCAATTTGGAATCTTTAATGTTTAAGAAAACCGATTTTAAAACTGTTTTCGGACGCGTTTATGGATTTGAAGTCCAGTTCGTAAGAACCTCTTTTTGTAGAAATTCCAAGTTAAAATACTTTTCAACTAAGTCTAGAAACTATATTTCTTAAAAATAGGTTTATTAGTCCTAACGCAATGCGCACCTTCTTATATGTGACAATAAGAGGGATCTATTAGGGATAAACTCAGTTCTGAATACACGAAAGCGACAGTTCCTGTTAAATTAGTTCTTTTCACGAGTCGAAAACATTGCCTATAATGAATTCTATCTGTACACATCTGGAATACTACGTAACTATATGAATTGCATATATGCCTATTGCTTTATTATTAATTTTAATTCCGCACTTTACTTTTATTCTGCACAACCAACCCATTAATTGACTTGCCTTAGATAAACACAGTAACAATAGTACTTGATAGATTGACGTTTGGTCTCTGTGGGATCGATAATCTTTTATATTACTTTGACGATATTCGTGCACTTGCGAATTGCCCATCAAGTTTTTGGCGCCGTTTCCGGGGACCAATTACGTCAAAATTTCGTACCCTGTTGTTGCACCGTCTAGACTAAGGCTATTCTCGTCGGTCAATGCGAAGAACTCGCAGTACCGGTACCCCTATAGATCCTTTAGAAGAGCCTGAACATTACGCTCACGCACGTATCTTATTCGTAGATTTAAGAGAGCAATGGACGAAGACCATAACCAAAGACCCTTTAAGGATTTCACTCAACCATCTAATGACAAACCTAGTTCTAGTATTATGAACCCCAATGTTCCTGCTCACAATTTCGAGCTAAAACCCTCCCTATTACAATTAGTACAACAAAACCAGTTCGCGGGACTCGCTACCGAGAATCCAAACCAACATTTAAAAACTTTTATTCAACTAGCTAATACTTTTAAAACCAATGGTGCTACCACTAAGGCAATTAGGTTAAGATTATTCCCTTTTTCCCTTAGAGACAAAGCCCTCACTTAGTTAGATTCCCTTCCTGCCAATTCTATAACAACTTGGGAAGACTTAGGAGAGTTTTTCTCGCTAGATATTTTCCCCCGAGAAAAACCGCTGTTCTTAGGAACCAAAAAACCAGATTTACCCAAAACCAAGGTGAATCTCTCTTCGAAGCTTGGGAAAGATATAAAGACCTGTTGAGAATATGTCCTCACCATGGCCTGGAACCATGGCTAATCATTCATACCTTCTATAATGGACTTCATTATAACACAAAGATGACCATCGACTCTGCCGCAGGTGGTGCCCTAATGAATAAACCTTACCCTGAAGCTTGCACTCTCATCGAGGATATGCCCCAAAACCATTGTCAATGGGGGATTGAGCGAGCAACAATGGAAAAGAAAGAAGCCCAAGGAGGAATACATGAGATAAGTTCTATAGACATGATGCAAGCCAAGATGCACGCTTTAGCCCTCAAAGTCTAACATATGTACGCAAACCCAGTAGTTGTAGCAGCAGTTTCAACTGAGTGTGAACTATGTGGTACTCAAGGACACCAATCGGCAGAATGCAATATGCTGAACGAAACTCACTTAGGAGAAGTCAACTACGCCCAAGGAAACCCATTTTCAAATACCTATAACCCTAGATGGAAGAATCACCCAAACTTTTTCTACAAAAACAATAACCCTATCCAAAACCCCGCACCCCCAAGACCATCTGGTTATCAAGCCCAAAGACAAAACCAGCCTATGCAAGTTGTGCAACCTAAGCCGAATCTTGAGAAAATCATGGAAGATTTCGTTTCGGCTCAGACCCAACAAAGCAAGGAATTCCTGAACCAGAACATTCATGTAAATGAATTGATCACCCGTTTAGGAACCAAAGTAGACCATATAGTAACCCATAATAAGATGCTTGAAACCCAGATATCTCAAATAGCTTTAAAACAAGCTCCTGAGACTACACCCGGAGGACAGTTCCCTGGTCAACCCCAACAGAACCCCCGAGGGCAAGCTAATGCGATTACCTTACAAAGTGGGACCGCTTACAATGAACCGGTTAACCCGACATTAAGCGAACCCAAGACTCCTAAGGAAAGCATAATGCCCACGAGCGAAGTAAAGGAACCAGTAGGATCTGAAAAGTAGGAGGATAAGGACAAAACCAACGAACCACCACCGCCATATAAACCTCCCATACCCTATCCGCAAAGACTAAAACAAACCAAGATCAATAACCAATACCAAAAATTTATTAAAGTCATAGAGAAACTTCATGTGGAAATTCCTTTCACAGAAGCCATCACCCAAATACCGTCATATGCAAAATTCCTCAAAGACATCCTTACCAATAAGCGTAGACTTGACGACCCGAAACCTTTAGAATGCAATTCCGTTTTCGGGAATAAACTTGCCAAGAAAGAGAAAGATCCTGGAAATTTCTCCATACCTTGTATTTTGGGAAGTCATGTCATCAATAAAGCTTTTCTAGGCTTAGGAGCCAGTGTAAGCCTTATGCCCTTAGCAGTTTTTTAAAGGTTAAAACTAGGAGAATTACAACCTACTAAGATGTCACTTCAGTTAGCCGACAGATCCGTTAAATATCTGATTGGCATATTGGAAGACGTCCCAGTTAGGATCGGTCAGTTTTTCATCCCAATAGATTTTTTCGTCATTGACATTAAAGAAGATGATGACATTCCTATCCTCCTAGGCAGACCATTCTTATCAACCGCTGGAGCCATAATAGATGTTAAGAGAGGGAAGTTGACTTTTGAGGTAGGTGACGGGAAGATAGAATTCATTCTGTCAAAGTTTCTTATGGCACCATTATTAGGAGACGCATGTTATGCCATAGACATCATCGATGAATGCGTTAGAGAGCTAGAATTAGAAGAAACCATTAGACTTCCTTCAACCCTCATAATGGAAGATGATGGATTTATAGAACCCTACATCGATGATAGCCTGTACGAATGTTTATCCCTTACCCCAGATCCTATACCATGTCTAAAAAAAACTGCTTTAGAACTTAAAGAACTACCCAAGAACCTAAGATATGAATTCTTGGACGAAGAAATGAACCGTCTAGTGATAGTCAGCGCTACCCTAAACCAAGGAGAGACATACCAACTCTTATTCGTCTTACGAAAATATCCCTCTACCTTAGGATATAACATCTCTGATCTTAAAGGTATAAGTCCATCCGTGTACATGCACCGGATCTCGCTCGAGGAAGACTCAAAACCCTCTAGAGAACACCAGAGAAGAATAAACCCTACAATGAGTGATGTTGTTAAGAGGGAAGTTCTCAAGTTACTAGAAGCAGGTGTAATTTATCAGATCTCGGACAGTAAGTGGGTGAGCCCCGTGCATGTAGTACCTAAAAAGGGAGGCATCACGGTTGTGCAGAACGAAAAGGGTGAACATGTAGCAAAACAGATAAAAGGAGGATGGCGTATGTGTATAGATTATAGAAAATTAAACAAAGCCACTAGGAAAGACCATTTTCCCTTACCTTTTATAGACCAAATGCTAGAACTTTTGGCCCGACACTCCTATTTTTGCTACCTGGATGGATATTCTGGATTTTTCCAAATTCCTATACATCCAAAGGATCAAGAGAAAACTACCTTCACATTCCCTTATGGCACTTTCGCCTATAGACGAATGTCTTTCGATCTCTGTAACACACCTGCTACTTTCCAACGTTGCATGATGGCGATCTTCGCAGATTACCTTGACGGAATCATGGAAGTATTCCTAGATGATTTCTCGGTTTGTGGATTTGATTTCAACAATTGTCTCGCAAACCTTGAGAAGATCCTGAAAAGATGTGTTGACGTCAACCTAGTATTGAACTGGGAGAAATCTCACTTTATGGTCACCGAAGGTATAATTTTAGGCCATATAGTCTCCGAGAGAGGTATTGAAGTAGATAAAGCCAAAATAGAAGTGATTGAGAACCTTAAACCCCCTAGCACTGTTAGAGAAGTCCGAAGCTTTCTTGAACACGCTGGTTTCTATCGGCATTTTATTAAAGATTTCTCTAAAATTACCAAACCTTTAACTGGACTCCTATGAAAGATGTCGAGTTCAGCTTTGACGCAAAATGCCTTGAAGCATTTAACTTTCTAAAATAAGCCTTGATCTCGACACCCATCATTCAACCTCCAGATTGGGACCAACCATTCAAAATCATGTGTGACGCTAGTGACTATGCTGTAGGAGCTGTTCTAGGACAAAGAAAAGATAAGAAATTACATGTTATATACTATGCTAGTAGCACCCTAGATGCTGCTAAGCTTTGTTGCACCCTAAAATTTGCTCAACCTTATTCACTTGGTTTATGTTTCAATATCATTAGCATTTGCATATAGAGTCATGTACATAGGTTACTCATCTGCATAGCATAAGCATACCAAGTCATTCAACAGGGGTCCAATCATTATTATCATCTCTAGAGGCCTATCAAGAGGTTATTATCCTAATTCAATCCCATTCAAGTCATCAGAAAAGAATTTGAAAGCAGAGAGTTCAGTGGATCAAGCTTTGAGTCTATCTCCTATCTGAGGGCATCTGAGGATCAACAAAGGGGTTGTGAGTTGTGAATTGAAGGCGTGGAGAGTATATAGACCTCTGGGAGGACTTAGAGAGTCATTTGGAGAAGGAGACAAGCCATTGGTGAAGTCACAAGAATTGCAGTTGAAGGCAGTCAATTAGGGTTTCATCTGGGTCAACCCTGGGTCAACTCTAGGTCAATTGACTGATTGAAAGGCATTAAGGGCTATTGGAGAGATGTGGGGTTCATCATTTGACATGGAGAATAAGGATCTGTTGTTATGCTAAGAAGAAATCAAGAGAAATCAAGGAGAAGAGGAGGTTCTAAATTAGGGTTTCTATGTAAAATCCCCTAGTTTAGGTCAAATTTCCAAGCAAGATAAGTCAAAATTCAAGCTTCAAATGGATTCTTGGCCAACATGGAACATGTAGAGGATATCAAGACCTTTAATTTTAGTGGTGGAAGACATTAAGGAGATTTATAGAACTCAAGTTATGGTCCTTGCAAGTTACAAGTCATCTGAGGTATCTGAAATTTTGTCTGTGAAAGTGACTTGACTTCCAAGCTATTTTTACCCCTCAAGGAGATTTCAAATGAATTTCTGGTCAACATAAGAGTTGTTCCTCATTATCTTAGCTTTCTATAATGGTATAGTATGCCTTCATATGATTTATGGAACTCTACTTATGGTCTTGGCAAGCAAAGGGTATTTTGGTCATTTGTCAATTATAGGTCATTTTTAAGCAAAGGCCATATCTCCTATTTCCAAGCCTCAAATGAAAAAACTCAAAACATGAAAGTTGTTCAAAAGGTGATTTTAAGTCAAGAGAGGAGGTCAGGAATGATTGGAAAAGCTCATAGCATGTATTTGCATGATTGGTCAAAAATGAACTAAAAATGGCTTATAAGTTGAAAAAGTTGAATTTGGAAATTGGTTTGGAGGATCTAGAAATCCAAAATAGGTCATCCAATATATCATTTTGATTGGAAACCTCATTTTAAAGACATTGGTTCATCCACATTTTTGAGTGTAGGCTTAAAAATGGGACTTCTTTTGTAAATTTGCTCTTTGCCTCATAAGGTAATATGGCAAGACCCCACATAAACAAGGAATCAATGGGCAAGCTTGCAAGGTTTTTCAGCACATCAAAAATATCTTCTAAGGAGAATTTCAAATGAGAAATGATGAGTGTGCAAGCTTGAACAAAGAATGGCCTATGCTTAGCATGGAATCAAAAATCTCATGAAATGAGATATCCAATTTCTCATTGGATTGTTCCAGTCCCTTCTAGATCATTCTTACACCATCTATAAGTAATTTGGGGTGTGCTCAGATGCAGGGGTTAGAGAGAATTGCTGCAGAAAGAGAGATTGAGATCAAATTTCTTCCATAGCAAGTCATTTTCCAATTCTTCATTTCTTCCACATTTTGTTCAGTTTCTTGATCTGATTCAACTCTATCATCATCATTGAGTGTGTAACAATCAAAATCATAAGAAATTCAGGTCCAAATCGTGTTCTGGATATTGAGTTTGGCAGCTTGCAACTTCAGATCCATTTCCAAGATTCAAGCACAATTAATCAAAACTAGTGCAAACAGAAGCAAGCTCTTGTGTCACTGAGTGTTTCTGCACAAGTACAAGCATTGATTTGAAGGATTTCCCCATCTGATTCATACATTTTACCAGGTCTGCATCTTGATCTCTACACTCTAATTTATGCATAGTTCAGCAAGATTAATAGGTTAGAATGATAGGGAATAAGTAGCAGATCATTTCTGGAAAGTATGGATCGATTTGGTGATGTTTTTTAGGTTGGCATAATTTCTGTTAGGGGCAAGAACTCTTCGAATTGGGAGTGTTAGGCTTAGTTCTTTAGGGGGAAATGATCTAGGTGAAGAGAGGAACATGCCTGTGCCATCAATTTTGAAGATCGTGAGAATCGGTTCTTGATCATTTCTTGGAGGTAGCTGTCGGGTTTAGGGTTAGAAGAGATTTCAGTTAGTTTTGATATCATGGTTAAATTCCTGGTAAGATTTGGAGTGGATTTGGTTTTTACATGTTGGCATTCCATGAAGAATCGAGGGAGTTAGGGTATGGATCAGTTGGTGTGTTCATCCATGGCGTTCCCTCCAAACCCTGAACCAAGGAGGAAGATGACCTCATCACCCTCGGATTGCCCCTTGACCTGTTGACTGCCCCTTGATCCAACGGACGAGATTCAAACGTCGTTTGTGAGGGAAAGGCTGGATAAGGACGAAACGCTGTGTTTTATTAAGTTAGCGACCTTGGGCCTGGACTCAGCATTACTAATGGCACCCTCTCCAAGCTAAGCCCAAACGAATACACATGAATTGGATGCTATTTACACCGAATCTTTCTTTATTTTTCTGGCATTTTCTCAAGTGTTTTCTGAGTGCACCTGGGCCTTATCCACTTGATATTAGCACCCCCTGTCCTGTGGCCCATCATGAATTTCAACTGCGCGCCTTTACTTTTCTCACCCCCTCAAATATTTCTTTATATTTTCTTTTATTTTCTTTTCATTTTTTATGCATCTTATAAAAATCACAATAAATAGAAAAATCATCATTTTTAATTCATTCTTTTTGCATATTTTTCTTTAGGATGTCTAGAAAATTATAAAAAATAAAAATTGCATTTTATTTTTTATTTGATATTTTTCCCATATTTTCTAAATAAATGACATTTTAATAGTTTCATTTCATACATGATTTTGTTATTTTTTGTTCTATTAGTTGCTTCAATATTTTTTGCCCATTCTTTTTAGGTTGTTTATTTTAGACATTGAACTTATAGATGCAATTTAGTTCCCATTTTTTAGAAATTAATTCTAGGTGTTTAGCTTAGGTGTGAACAACATGAACAAACTAGGGTTTTAGGTGATGACTTAGGAGATTTGATTCTTTTCCCTTAGGACTTAAGGTTTGAATAGTTTAGCTATGGGACTATAGGGGCTATGGGTAGTCATTAGATCCCCTAGAAAAAGTCAGGATTCCCCTACTGCTATTAATGTACTGTCCTTATTTGATTGACTGGTGTGGTGTGCCCTCTAGGGATTATTGCTTGCTTGCTTGGGTATTGGGATTGTTTGGGGACTTGGGAGAGCTGAAGACTTGAAGAGATGAAGACCATTGGAGATCCAGAGATTGAAGATCAACTGCCAGAGTTGGAGAGGAGGTTCTTGCTAGCAGCTGCTGAGAAGACTAGGGTTTAGGAGCTAGGCAGAGCTCTAGATTAGAAAGCTTGCTTCTCAAACATGGAATGCCTTGTCTGCATCCATCCTTTCTCTATGATTCAAAGTCTCTTTCAAATATCCACCTCCTCCCTTTGGAAGGACCAGTGAAAGTATTTGGAAGATAGAACTTTTGAGAGAAACCTGTCTGCATAATGTTAACAGTTAATGAGCCACCTTTGGTAGGCAATTTACTGTTTAACATTCCTCTCCTCTTGTTGACTAATGTTCATCCCTGAAGATTGGAGACTTGAAGAAAGGCCATTGCTTATAGGAGACTGATGATTAAAGCCCTTGCCTGAAGGCCATGAAGATGGAGATTGATGCTTGTTGAGGCCTGTAGCTGATTGGAGATTGCTTGTAGCCAGATATTGATGTAGAGCTGCTGTGGCTGTTTATTTTGCTGTATTTCATTTCTGATGTATTGATTGGTTTCCATGACTGTATTGTTTGCTGTTTAACCTGTTGGGTTGAAAGTGAATCCTGTTCGCTTTCGCCTATTGTTTTCTAGGTTCGAGGTTGAGTGGGACTCCCTTGCCTCGCTTGTACTGTTGCATCCATGCATTTTACTGTTTTACTGTATATATCTGATATTGTTTCTGTTTCTGCCTATCCCTTAGGATCTCTGTTTCTCTCTGCACATGAGAGGAGCATGATAGACACTAGGTCTTAACCCATGCATGATAACATTAGGTTAGTTTGTTTCCCTTCGCAACCGTAGGTTAGAGTTCTGTCTCTTTCTTTCTCAAAACAAACAGAAAACACAATAAAAATTTCAAACACAATGAAAGACACTTCTTCTATAAAAGAATGTGAACTCATCAAAGCGTCATTTTTGTCCGCTGGGACTGTTGATCAGAAAACCTTTTTCAGAAGGAATAAAATCAATAAAGACAAGCTTGTGTCGTACGTAGCCCGAACTACGTTTGCTCTGATCTTCCATGCAGTGTGGAAGTACGTAGGCATAGGATGCGATATCCTAGCGAGCAACCTTCCCCTCCTTTCCCGTAGGTAGGCGAACTACGTTGACTCTGATTTCTCGTTCCAGTCGAGAATACGTAGGCATAAAGTGCGATACTTTGCCGAGTCACCTTTTTCTTTCTTCTTAGCCCTTAACCCATTAGTGTAGATAGAATAACAATCCATACCCGAAAACAAGCGTGGATCCCGTCGAGTACGACGGACGTGAGGGGTGCTAATACCTTCCCCTTGCGTAACCGACTCCCGAATCCAGGTTTTGGTTGCGACGACCATACCTTTCCCGTGTTGTGCGAGGTTTACTCTGAGCGTTTCCTTTCCCTCCCGTGGGATAAATAACGCACGGTGGCGACTCTTCTGTCAGCCGGCGCCGATTTTCGCAGTAGCGACAGCTGGCGACTCTGCTGGGGATCCAACGTCCCCTGGCTGCTAAGAACTGCGATGGTTCTTATGCATTTGGGATCCAACGTCCCTTTGAGCGAGTCAGTCCTAGCGCTTGTTTTCCCGTCGAGGATTTTGTATGGAGTTATTGTATATTTCTAACCTTGTATTTTTAGCTTTGTATATTGATTATTATTGCTGTATTTGGGGTGTGACGGGTGTTCTGATATTGAGAGATAAGCCGGACCTGGGCTTGAGTGCACCTAGAATTAGAGTAGAAAGTAGTGGGCGCGTGCCGGCTTTGCTTGCATTAGTGTCTCATGAAATCTACACTCGGACGAGGTTCTTCTGGTTGGCTTCTTTTTCTACCCTTTGGGTCGAAGGGGTTGTTGGTCAGCTGAATTGTCGACTCCGGGAACCGATCATTTGGAAGTTGGCTAAGTGAGGCCTCTTCAGGATTTGATGATGCCACTCCTTCTGGGAATCGTATCATCAACCCTGAAAGTCTGTGACGCCGACAACCGCATAGGATGTCATACCTTTGTCAGTTACTAGGACATCCACCTGTGAGAGGGTTTGGTGTTATGCAGGTAACTAGACCTTCAGACTACCGGTTATTTCTTGATCAGAGATCCTGGGTATTTATGGAGAGTTAGGAGGTCTGTCAGAGACCAGTTGGAGAGTTCTGAGGTCTGTCAGAGACCAATTGGAGATGTGATTTGAGGTCTACCAGAGACCAGTTGGAGTTATGGTTTGAGGTCTGTCAGAGACCAGTGTTGGAGCTTCGTTTTAGGTCTATCTGAGACCAGGGTTTGATGACTTCTGGATGGTCTATCTGAGACCTTTCTTGATTGGGTTCAGGCTATTTAGCTACAGCTTTGGTCCCTGTTGCATGTTACTTGCATTGCATTGCCTGCATATCCATTACCACTTGCATTTCACTAACGTGTGTCTGTGCTGCAGGTGCATTTGCATATTCCCCGGTTCTAGTACCCAGACTTCTGAGTTTTGATCATGGCTGGTTTGAGGAAGACAGTTGCGTATAAGCTACCGACACCTGATATTACTCCTTTGCTGGGGCTGATATCTCTTGCTGATGAGGAGGTCAGGAGAAGCTTCAGAATGAGTCATGGAAGATTACTGAGATTAGTCTGCAAGCCCACTGCTGATGAGATGAACGGGCTGTACACCTTGATGCAGTTCTATGACCCCGCATTGAGATGCTTTACTTTTGCTGACTTCATTCTAGGGCCTACCATTGAGGAGTATGTGGAGTTTACTGAGCTTCCCGTGCAGAACAAGGTTCCCTTTATTCACTCTGCTGCTGAGCCCAAGTTGGAGGACTTAGCCAAAGCCTTGCATATGAACGCTGCTGAGTTGTTAGTGACTTCTTGGCTCGGGGTTCCCGGCTTCTCTCTGGATTTTCTGGTTGGCAAGGCTCAAGAGTACGCCAGGAACGGTTGTTGGGTGGTTTTCAATGCTATTTTGGCTTTATGCATTTATGGAATCGTGCTGTTTCCTAACTTGCCCAACTTTGTGGATCTGGATGCTTTCTATCTGTTTGCTGCAGGCAACCCAGTGCCAACGTTGATCGGAGACTTCTACCACTCATTGCACTACAAGAACGAAAACCGAAGGGGAAAAGTTGTTTACTGCTGTGCTCCTCTAGTAAATATGTAGTTCAAAAGTCATCTCCCCATGAAGGGACCATTTGTGGACAGTGCAACCTCAGCCAGTTGCTCAGAGCGCCTGATGAGGCTATGTTCCGAAGACGTTGTGTGGTTTGATCGAGACCTGTTAGGATCTGAGCTCATCTTCAGCTGTTCTGGGTACCCTAATGTGCCGCTGATAGGAAGAAAAGGGTGTATCAATTACAACCCTTCTCTATTCATTCGTCAGTTCGGATATGCACTGAAGAATCCACCTCAGGAGGAAGAAGTACGGGAATCTCTGTACTTCACAGGTGACGTGAAGGGGGAGTTATTAGCCAAGTTGCAACATGCCTGGACACGTATTAACCGCAAAGGGAAGCCACTGTTAGGTAAGAATGATTGTCAGGCTTATGAACCTTACAGGGTTTGGATCCAGGAAAGAGCAAGTCAGTTATTAATGCCATTTCCAGCTGCACCCGTCACTGCTCCCGTCCCGGCAGAAGAGCCAACTACTGTTTCTAGGGAGGCCTACGAGCAAGTTGTGAAGGAAAAGGAAGCCTTGTTGAAGATCAACGAAGGGTTAGAGCAGGAGCTAGCTCAGGTACGCAGTGAGAAAAACAAGGCCGTATATGCTTTCCAACAACAAATCGAGTTGTTAAACAGGTTAGGGGCTGAGTTGACTGAGGAAAAGAAAAAGCGTGAACGTCTGGGGCAAGAGTTCAGAAGCTCCCATGACATGCTGGAAGCCAAAAAGAAGGCGCTTGACGCAGCACACCGAGAAATCTCCTCTTGCAATAAGACTTGGAATGCTACTCTCACCAACAATAAGATGAGAGCTGAAGCAGCAAATCTCCGACCTCGAAGAGAAGTTGAAGTCTAGCATCAAGAAGTGTGAGGAAGAAGTGATGACCCGGTATAGTGTCCAGCATGCACTGAACAAGGCAATCAAATGCAGAGATGAAGCGGTGTCTCAGAAGCGAAAGCTAGAAGATTGCTTCGGAGAAGCGTCATGGGAAGAAACTACTGAAGACGTGCGCCGTGTTCTTAAGAAGAGAAACCAACTTGTTGAAGGACTGCTTGATCGACCAAGCCATCCAGAGACCAAGAAGTTGATAGAAGAGTACCAGACTTTTGGGAGGATTTGATCATTTCATATAGTAACTTGTATGCTTTATTTGCATGGTGCTGACCATCACCAGGATTGTTGGTTGAGGTCATGCCTTCTTTGTACTCTCAGTGATATTGTACTCTGGGCTTATTGATTTTCCCTGCAATATATGAGGTTTTCTATGATTCAGCTCCGATATTCCTATTGTCAGCACTGTCACCGCACTGGCACCTTCACACTAGAACTGGGGGAATGAATTTCCCTAATGCACAGACACATTGCATTGCATTCATATTCATATTGCATTACAGGTAATCTTTGAATAAGTGTCTTATGTCCTGCTCTGTAACAGGTACTTTTCAGGATTGCAGATCAGCACCCGCACCGCTATTCTACCCGCACCAACTGTCGAAGAATAATGGATCAAATGCAGAACGAGATGCAGGATGTGCGCGAGAAGCTCGCTCTCTTTATGCAGACCATGGAAGCTATTGCAAAAGGGCAGGAGAATTTGCAGGCCATGGTCCAGCCTCTGTTGGCTCGAAATGCTGGTCACGGTAATGAAGATCATCAGTCTGTGCGGGTCGATACTGTTCATGGAGACGGCACTCCCACGCCAGTGGCTCCACCTGTAGTCAATATACCTGCTGCTAACATCAACAACGCTACCGCTGCTGTGAATGGTAACGTCGGAGTTGGGAACGAGACTGTTGTCCATAACGTTGGGCTTGGTGACGTCAACTTGGGTGATAATATGGGAGGCAATGGCTTTGTCAATGCTGGGTTCGGATTCAATGATCAGGGATTCGATAATGCTGGGAAATATGGTTTCAATGCTCAAGGCTTTGGGCAAGACGGTTATGGTGTGGCCAACCAGGGTTACGGAGGTTTTGGAAATGGAAACGGTGCTGGATTTATGGCTTTTGGTCCTGCTGGAGGAGTTCAAGGGTACGGCAACAGAGGCCGAGGTCCGGGGATGAATCAGATCAGAGCTGGACGTAATAATGGATATGATGGGTATGGAGCTGGAAATGGTATGTGGCAAGAGGATCAGCAGGAGGACGCTTTCTCCGACGGAGGTTTCGAAGGGCCGATGGATGACTCCCAGAAGATCAGAATGCTAGAAGAGCAGATGAGGGGAGTCCTGAACCAAAGCGCTGTGGGTTTGGACATGGCAACAATGGGCTTGGTACCTGGCTTGAGGGTGCCGATCAAATTCAAAGCTCCTGCGTTCGATAAGTATAAAGGGGACACATGTCCGAAAGTGCATGTACGAGCTTATTACAGAGAGATGTCTGCATACTCAACTGATGAAAGAATGCTAATGCATTTCTTTCAAGATAGTCTGTCGGGTCCTTCCCTAGAATGGTACATGGGGTTGGAGCCAACTGATATCAAGACATGGAAGTAATTAGCCGAGGCATTTGTAGCTCACTACAAGTATAACATCGACTTGGCACCCAATCGGGTCCAGTTGGCGGGACTGTCGCAGAAGAAGGGGGAGAGCTTTAAAGAGTACGCGCAAAGGTGGCGCGATATGGCT
Source organism: Lathyrus sativus (assembly GCA_963859935.3). NCBI lineage: Eukaryota > Viridiplantae > Streptophyta > Magnoliopsida > Fabales > Fabaceae > Lathyrus > Lathyrus sativus. Next base: position 570,298,045 of record OZ012739.1, read on the forward strand.
GCCCGGGTCCGTCCTCCTGTAGAAGATAAGGAAATGAATGACATGTTTGTCGGCACATTCACCGGTCTGTTTCATGATATGCTGTTTCACACGTCTCTGGCCAGTTTTTCAGACCTAATTCTGATGGGAGAAAAGATTGAACGTAACATTAAGCAAGGAAAATTCCAGGTTGAGGAATCGACTGCAGCTGGCAGTAATAGGAAGGCTTTTGGTGGAAGCCGTCAGGGCGAGGCAAGCGCAGTATTTGGAGGCCGAGGCCGAGGCAGGGGACGAGGTCAATATCGTCAGCCGCAGCAGGTGGCGAGTGTTACTATCCCGTATCAACAGCAACCACTTCAGCAACAACAACCGTCTCAGCAGCAGCCAATGCAGCAGCAGCAGCCTCAGCAGGGGGCACAGCAGGCTCAGCGAAGATTCCAGGGTGGTAAACCAAGAAGAGTGTTTGAGAAGCCTCCCACGACATATGCTGATTTATTGCAGACATTGTTGGGATTGAACCTGGTAGAGAAGAGAACTCTGGCACCGATAACGGGAGCTCCCCCGTTTGGTTACGATGCAAGCAGGCACTGTGAGTTTCATTCTGGGGCTCCGGGCCACGATATAGAGGGTTGCCATGCTTTTAAGCATGTTGTGCAGGATCTTTTGGACAATAAGACTATCAATTTCGGAACGGCAGGTCCGAATATAGTGCAGAAACCCATGCCTAATCACGGGGCTAACGCCATTCTGACTGAGGAAGGGTTAAATCTGATTATGAATGTCGATGATTTGAAGACGCCGCTGAGCGAGATAAAGAGCCGACTGTTGCAAGGGGGTGTTTACCCGGGATGTGACGAGTATTGCTTAGAATGTTGGACCCTAGCTGGGGGGTGTGATGATTTGAAGAAAGGCATTCAGGCTTTAATTGATGAAGGTTTATTGCAATTTGGCCGAGCAGTAACCGAAGAGCCTGCAGGGGCAGTAACAGATAATCAGAGTAATGTGGCCACTGTAACGATTCCTCGGAAGACGATCACTATATCAGCACCGGTCCAGCGACCACCGATCACCATAACTAAGGCCGGGCCGATCCCGTACGAGAATACGAAAGCAGTCCCATGGTCATATGGGTTGGAGGTGTATTGTGACGGGATAAAGATTGATGTTAATAAGCAGCCAGCCGAGACTGTGGATAATGTTGTTGGGTCGGGAGGTATGACAAGGAGTGGTAGGATCTTTATATCCCCTGAAGTGGAGGCTGAAAGATTAGCAAAGGGAAAAGGGAAAGTGGTTGAGAACGTTCCGGTGCAAGCAAGTGACAAAGAATCGGCATCGAAAGACGTAGAAGAGTTCATGCGTTTGATTCGAAAAAGTGATTATAAAATCGTGGAGCATCTACAACAGACGCCGTCCAAAATATCTATCCTATCATTGCTGTTGTGTTCGGAAGCTCACAGAAATGCTTTGCTGAAAGTCCTGGATACTTCTTTTGTACCTCAAGACGTCTCCGTGAATCAGCTGGAAGGAGTGTTGGCACATGTGAATGCAGGCCACAGCTTGGGCTTTACTGATTTTGACCTGACCCCGAAAGGGAGAGATCATAATATGGCACTGCACGTATCTGTTGAGTGTAGAGGATCAGTAATGTCGCACGTATTGGTCGACACCGGATCGTCTTTGAATGTGCTGCCCAAGAAGGCGATGATGAAGCTGGATGTTAGAGGAATCTTGTGTATGCCCAGTGATTTGGTAGTCAGAGCGTTTGACGGCACGCGGAGAACAGTCTTTGGATCGATAACATTGCCTCTACAGGTAGGGCCGGAGGTATTCGCAACGGAATTTTATATCATGGATATACAGCCTGCGTACAGCTGCTTGCTTGGAAGACCTTGGATTCATGGGGCGGGGGCAGTCACGTCTACCCTACATCAGAAGTTAAAATATATGGTCGGAGACAGCGTAGTCACCGTATGCGGAGAAGAGGACATCCTGGTTAGCCATTTGTCGTCATTTAAATATGTGGAAGTCGACGGAGAAATCCACGAAACGCCCTGCCAGGCATTTGAAGGTTTGCACATCAAGGACAAAGGTCCCGGGCCGAGCAAAGTGCCAGAAATAGCCGTCTCATCGTATAAAGAAGCTCAAGCTCTAGTGGAAGCAGGAGAAGCAAAGGGCTGGGGTAAAGTGCTAGACGTTCCTGTGAAGATGGACCGGTTCGGGCTGGGATACCAACCGTCGTCATCAACTCCTGCCGTGGGGGCACCCCGTTTCAGAGGGCCAATCACCATCTCTGCCAGTGGAGTATGTCATGAGACCGTCAATGCTGCTTCGGAGTCTGATGAAGGAGACAGCGACTGTGATATGGATGCCTGGATTCAGCCAAGCACGCCAGGACAAGGACTGTGCAACTGGTCTATTCAGGAGCTTGTTCCTGTGACTTTTAAACAGTAATGCTTTGCTTTATTAATTGTTGAATAATCTGATGTCTTGCCCGGGGCATCAGGATTTGCTTAGGGCTGTGTTGTTATGAACATTGCGTGTCAATCATTAAATAAATGGCGTTTTTTCATGTGCAAATACTGTAATCCCTGTCTTTCTTGTTTTATATTTTTCAATAAAATGGCAACGTGGTTGTTCGCTTTATACGCATTTTGAAGCACTTAACCGTTCCTTTTGCAGGATAACATTATCAGATGACATCTTTGAACCACCTATGACTCGTCCCGACTTTGAGCACCCGGTATTCCAGGCCGAAGAAGAGGTTGTCGAAGATAGCGACGTTCCTGAAGAACTGTCTTGGTTGGTGAAGCAAGAGGAAAGAGCCATTCTGCCTCACGATGAGGTCATCGAAATTATCAACTTGGGGTCGGAAGGGGTTGAGAAGAATATTCGTATCGGAGCCGCACTGCAGAGTGATATCAAGCGAAGACTGGTTGAAATGCTCCGAGAGTATAATGATGTATTCGCTTGGTCATATGAAGATATGCCAGGGCTCGATACAGATATGGTTGTGCATCGCCTGCCACTGAAAGAAGATTGCCCGCCAGTCAAGCAAAAGCTTCGCAGAACTCGACCAGATATGGCAGTGAAGATCAAAGAGGAAGTCCAAAAACAGTGGGACACTGGTTTCCTGGCTGTGACAAAGTATCCCTCATGGGTTGCCAACATTGTACCAGTGCCTAAGAAAGATGGCAAGGTTCGAATGTGCGTGGATTATAGAGATTTGAATAAAGCAAGCCCAAAGGACGACTTTCCCCTTCCTCACATTGACGTATTAGTTGATAATACTGCTCAACATTCCGTATTCTCCTTCATGGATGGCTTTTCAGGCTATAATCAGATTAAAATGGCGCCAGAGGATATGGAGAAGACCACTTTCATAACGCCCTGGGGAACATTTTGCTATAAAGTGATGCCCTTCGGTTTGAAAAATGCTGGGGCAACATATCAGCGTGCGATGACGACTCTTTTCCATGACATGATGCATAAAGAGATCGAAGTTTATGTTGACGATATGATTGCCAAATCCCAGACGGAGGAAGAGCATCTGGTAAATCTGCTGAAGTTGTTTAAAAGGCTTAGGAAGTTCAGGCTGAGGCTGAACCCTAACAAATGCACCTTCGGGGTGAGATCGGGTAAACTGTTGGGGTTTATCGTAAGCGAAAAAGGAATAGAGGTCGATCCTGTTAAAATAAAAGCAATTCAAGAAATGCCGACGCCTAAAACAGAGAAAGAGGTGCGCGGGTTTTTAGGGAGGTTGAACTACATCGCCCGGTTCATATCTCACCTAACGGCCACGTGTGAACCATTATTCAAGCTGTTGAAAAAAGACCAAGCTGTAACGTGGAACGAAAATTGTCAAAAGGCGTTCGATAAAATAAAGCAGTATTTGCAGGAGCCTCCCATTCTGATACCCCCAGTGGCAGGTAGACCCTTGATAATGTATTTGACGGTTCTTGAGGGAAGCATGGGTTGTGTTCTCGGTCAGCATGACGAGACGGGGAGAAAAGAGCATGCAATCTATTACTTGAGTAAGAAATTTACAGATTGTGAATCTCGATATTCAATGCTGGAAAAAACTTGTTGCGCGCTAGCCTGAGCCGCCAAGCGTTTGAGGCAGTACATGCTGAATCATACAACCATGCTCATCTCGAAGATGGATCCTATCAAATATGTATTCGAAAAGCAGGCGTTGTCAGGAAGAATTTCCCGTTGGCAGATGGTCTTGACTGAATATGATATTCAATACGTCTCGCAAAAGGCTATAAAAGGGAGTGTGTTGTCTGAGTATCTGGCAGAGCAGCCTATTGAAGAGTATCAACCGATGAGGTTTGATTTTCCTGACGAGGATATCATGTACCTAAAGATGAAAGACTGTGAAGAGCCGTTGCCAGACGAGGGACCAGAGTTGGGTTCCAAATGGAAGATGATATTTGACGGAGCTGTGAACGCTTACGGTAGCGGAATAGGGGCAATCATCACTACGCCACACGGGTCGCACATCCCGTTTACTGCCCGATTGACCTTTTCCGTTACCAACAATGAGGCCGAATACGAAGCTTGTATAATGGGGCTTGAAGAAGCCATTGATTTGCGAATCAAGAACTTAGACGTATATGGAGACTCAGCTCTGGTGGTGAATCAGATCAAAGGGGAATGGGAGACACGGCAGCCCAATTTGATACATTACATGAATTATGCAAGGAGATTGTTGCCTTTTTTCGACAAGGTTGAATTGCATCATGTACCGCGGGCAGAGAATCAAATGGCTGACGCCCTGGCCACTTTGTCTTCCATGTACAAGGTCAACTTCTGGAACGAAACTCCCCGAATCATTATCTCTCGGCTTGACAGGCCAGCTTATGTATTTGCTATTGATGAAGCATCTGATGACAAACCATGGTATTTCGATATCCTTAACTTCCTGAAGAATAAAGAGTACCCGGCTGGGGCATCCAGTCAGGATCAGAAGACTCTCAGGAGATTAGCGGGTAATTTCTATTTGAATCCGGACGGTGTCTTGTACAGAAGAAACCACGATTTGGTGCTGTTGCGTTGTGTAGACGAGAAAGAGGCAAAGCTGCTCATGGAGGAAATTCACGAAGGTACCTTTGGTACGCATGCTGGTGGGCATGCTATGACGAGAAAGCTGCTGAGGGCAGGTTACTTTTGGCTGACGATGGAAACTGATTGTTTCAAGTTTGTGAGGAAGTGCCACAAGTGCCAAATCTATGCTGACAAGATACATGTGCCTCCGAGTCCTCTAAATGTGATGTCATCTCCATGGCCATTCTCGATGTGGGGAATCGATATGATTGGAAAGATCGAGCCGACAGCTTCTAACGGGCATCGGTTCATCCTAGTAGCAATCGATTATTTCACCAAGTGGGTGGAAGCGGCGTCTTACGCAAATGTAACGAAGCAAGTGGTGGCCATATTCATCAAAAGAGATATCATTTGCCGATATGGGATTCCCGAGCGGATAATCACGGATAATGGTTCAAACCTGAACAACAAAATGATGAAGGAGCTCTGTCAGAATTTCAAGATCGAACATCACAACTCCTCACCTTACCGACCCAAGATGAATGGCGCTGTAGAGGCGGCCAATAAGAATATCAAGAAGATTGTTCAGAAAATGGTCGTGACCTATAAGGATTGGCATGAGATGCTACCTTTTGCTCTGCACGGTTATCGTACGACGGTACGCACATCAACCGGGGCAACTCCGTTCTCGTTGGTATACGGAATGGAAGCGGTGCTACCATTAGAAGTCGAGATCCCTTCTCTGAGGGTATTGCGAGACGTTCAGCTGGACGAGGCAGAATGGGTGAAAGACAGGTTGAATCAACTGAGTTTGATGGATGAGAAGAGGCTAGCTTCTCTAGCATACGGTCGTTTGTACCAGAGCCGAATGAAGAAAGCGTACGACAATAAGATACATCCGCGAAGCTTTCAGACGGGCGACCTTGTGCTGAAAAGGATTCTCCCGCCGCAAGCAGATCACAGGGGCAAGTGGACCCCCAACTACGAAGGGCCATACGTTGTCAGGAAAGTATTTTCAGGAGGAGCATTGTTGTTGTCCACTATGGACGGTGAAGACTTCACGTCACCTGTGAATTCGGACGCAGTTAAAAAATACTTTGCTTAAAATAGACCCGCTGGACAGAAAAAAGAGAGTCCAGGCAAAAATGGGGCATCCTGGCGAACCAAAAACAGAATGAAAGGTTCGGGCAAAAATTAGGGATAAAATTGAAAAAATGTACACTCGCGAAGTTGAAAACCTACACTGGGCGGCTTCGGCAAAAAGGGGTATCCCGGTGAACTGAAAACCCGTAAAGGGCGGTTCACGCAAAAGTTAGGGATTTGAAAAGCAAATGACTGCGGTCCGAATTTGACATTGCACCGAGCATCAATGCGGGAGAATATACCTGAGGGGTCGACTATCGGATACAGTCTCTTCGGAAGTATGGATACCGGGAAAGCATTAGAGTCGGACGAGTCATAGGAGGATCAGTTCGTGGTGTTCGTCTGCATCCAGTTGCCGACATGTGTACAAATTTAATTTGTCAATATATTTATGCTTCTTGTGCATACTTGTATATCTGCTTTGCGTAGCTTCCTCTTTTCAGGAGTTACATCCCGTGTACAAAACTCCGCCTATTCAGGGGCCCAATCAATAAAATATGTTATTCAGTACTTGATGTTGGTTCTTTACTGTTTTGTGCATGATAAAACGCCTAAGTTTATTGAAACTAGCGTGTGTATAACCTCATTGGCCCTTGCCAACAATTGCTAAAGCTTTGAATTAACTGAAAATAACGTCACTAACCTGAATCGATTCGGTTGTATAGGCTTGTCTTGTCTTGATTGTGTTGTTGTAGGTTTCATAACCGTACGAGGAAGATGACCAAGAGACCGCAGTAATAAAAGACTTGACCCTCACGCAGGTCATGCATATCCTCCCCGAAGAAGGATAGAATTCCCCAGCTAGTCATAGCTTGTCCAGAAGGCATGCTCCAATAAAGCCATTTATCCTCAGCAGAATTGACGACTCCAAAATCGTAAGGCTGTACTCAGATAGTGTGGTGTCCCCCCAGAAGGATTCCCTTGTCTCGAGCGGAGTTGGTTAGCTGCAGAAGATCAATGTTTGCGAGCTGTAGTCAGGCAGTTTACCTTTCCTTGCAGGGTCATTTACTCTCCCCCAGCGGATTCAGTTGATTTTTCCCCAAGAGAATCATCCCATCCCCGGCGGAGTTCTCTCCTTTCAGCAAGTGTTCTTTCCTCCCAGTAGAACTCGAAGATTAAGACTTTCCCTAGCAAAGTTAGTTGTGGGTCCCGACATTAAGTTTGTCAGGGATACTGTGTAATATCCGTTCACATTCCAGCAGAAGTCCGATTATACCAGGCGCGTCTGGTATTCCCCAGCAGAGGTATATTCCCCAGCAGGATGTTACTGCAGTGAGGTGTTTGGTTCGAGCTCCCAATTCCTCAGCTGAGTCGACTTCACTCTTCCGGCATTTATTTTGCTGGAATAATCCTGTAGCACCTGGCTATCCCCAGCGGAGTTGGCATTATCTTCAGCATTTATTTTGCTCCTGTACCCGGCAGTTCGAGTCTGCAGTGGCATCGGCATATAGTGGCATACTTGCATCCACCAAATAAAAGCATAGCGTTTCCATGTCGAATGGAGCATTGCATCGTTGTCAAACATACACATTTTTGAAACATAAACTAGATTGGCTAGCCGTTGGTTTCAAGTATTGTTTCTCTTGCAGGTGGGATGAGTTCTTGCTCCAATAAATCAATAAACATCTGAGGTCTCGACGTGAGACATTCAGCGAGGTGTCAGCCTTGACACTACTCCCCACAGAGTTGACAAGAGGAAGTTTCTCTGTGTCTCCGAACAAAGTTATTTATGAATTTCTTGTGTTGTCCCCGCCAGAGTCAGCAGAATAAGTTTCTCCTTACCCCCAAGTGGGGTTGTTCGTCATCAAAGGATTCATGAATCAGAACTTCAGAGGCTACCGCCGGTTATCAGAGCAGGCGTCCAGAAGTTTGGTTTCCAAATGTCCCCAGTAGAGCCAGCCTCAAAGTTGCTGTAACGTCAGTGATAAGAAATTGGTGGAAGGAGGAGTCCTAACGTGGGCAATTTTATTGACAGGTTTTCTTTGTGCTAAAGAAGATTGTGGGAACGTGGACATTTTCTCAAATTGACGATGTGTGTTAGTCCTAACGTGGACCGGTTCGGGTTATCGGTATTAATTGAGTGTGGGGTCCTGACGTGGACAAGTCTTATTTCACAAGCAAGTTGAAGACGCACAAGTCCGGACACGGACAAGATGTATTTTCTCAGCAGAAAAGATGTAGTCCTTACGTGGGCAAATCAAGACGAAACATGGGTCCTGACGTGGACGAATCTATTCCTTACGTGGGAAAAGAGGTTTCAGTTCCTTACGTGGAAGAGCAAGTTCATTCCTTACGTGGAAAGATGAGATTCCTTACGTGGAAAAGAATGGGTTTCCTTACGTGGAAAGATTGAGTCCTTACGCGGACAGATACAAGAAGTTATTCCTAACGCGGAAGAAGAAGATAGATTCCTTACGTGGAAAAATTTAGTCCTGACGTGGACGGATTCAGAAGAAGAAGTATGCCTAACGTGGAAAGAAGGCGTGTTCCTTACGTGGAAGAGAAAGAGAAACTTCAGGTCCTTACGTGGAAAGAGGGGAGTCCTTACGTGGACAAGTCAGAAAAATGGTTCCTTACGGGGAAAGGAGATCGTGTTCCTTACGTGGAAAAGATTGAGTCCTTACGCGGACACATAGGAGGAGGATTCCTTATGGGGAAAGAGCGGAGCCCTTACGTGGACAGATTAAGATGGCATTCCTTACGTGGAAAAATGTAGTCATGACGCGGACAAATCGGAAAGAGTTGGTTTCCTTACGTGGAGAGATTGGGGTCCTTATGTGGACGGATTCAAGAAAAGTTGATTCCTGACATGGAAGAATGATGTACTCCTTACGTGGAAAGGTGAGTCCTAACGTGGACAGGTTCAGAACCAAAGTTGTATTCCTTACGCGGAAAGATTGGATTCCTGACGCAGACATATCGAGTTGTACTGGAGTCCTTACGTGGACAGATTGATACGGTTCTCCTTACGTGGAAAAAGAAGATTGCATCCTGACGTGGAAAGATGGAAAGTTTAGTCCTGACGTGGACAGATGCAGAAGAGATGATTCCTTACGTGGATGGTGTTATTCCTAACGTGGAAGAGTCTATTCCTAACGTGGACGATTTATTGGAATATCCCCCAGCGGAGTTGCCGAGATTTTCCTGGGTTAACAGCAAGTGGAGTCCTAGCGTGGACAGGTTCTAGTTGAGATTTCTTCGTATTGATGACAGACAGAGTCCTAATGTGGACAAGCAAGCAATCTGTTATCCCCAGCGTGGTCGTTACGAGATCAGTGAGCGGCTGCAAACAGTCAGATACAGGCAGTGGGTGTCGTTACCCAAACAGGGGTGCAGTTTATTTTTGCGGTTGGCAAATTTCCGGGTTTCTTAGTATTCAACCGTCTCGTACCTCGAATGTTTGAAGGCCGTTCGCTCTTCACCCAATCGGGTCCAAGTCGCTTGAATAGGGGCAGCTGTTGCACCCTAAAATTTGCTCAACCTTATTCACTTGGTTTATGTTTCAATATCATTAGCATTTGCATATAGAGTCATGTACATAGGTTACTCATCTGCATAGCATAAGCATACCAAGTCATTCAACAGGGGTCCAATCATTATTATCATCTCTAGAGGCCTATCAAGAGGTTATTATCCTAATTCAATCCCATTCAAGTCATCAGAAAAGAATTTGAAAGCAGAGAGTTCAGTGGATCAAGCTTTGAGTCTATCTCCTATCTGAGGGCATCTGAGGATCAACAAAGGGGTTGTGAGTTATGAATTGAAGGCATGGAGAGTATATAGACCTCTGGGAGGACTTAGAGAGTCATTTGGAGAAGGAGACAAGCCATTGGTGAAGTCAAAAGAATTGCAGTTGAAGGCAGTCAATTAGGGTTTCATCTGGGTCAACCCTGGGTCAACTCTAGGTCAATTGACTGATTGAAAGGCATTAAGGGCTATTGGAGAGATGTGGGGTTCATCATTTGACATGGAGAATAAGGATCTATTGTTATTCTAAGAAGAAATCAAGAGAAATCAAGGAGAAGAGGAGGTTCTAAATTAGGGTTTCTATGTAAAATCCCCTAGTTTAGGTCAAATTTCCAAGCAAGATAAGTCAAAATTCAAGCTTAAAATGGATTCTTGGCCAACATGGAACTTGTAGAGGATATCAAGACCTTTAATTTGAGTGGTGGAAGACATTAAGGAGATTTATAGAACTCAAGTTATGGTCCTTGCAAGTTACAAGTCATCTGAGGTATCTGAAATTTTGTCTGTGAAAGTGACTTGACTTCCAAGCTATTTTTACCCCTCAAGGAGATTTCAAATGAATTTCTGGTCAACATAAGAGTTGTTCCTCATTATCTTAGCTTTCTATAATGGTATAGTATGCCTTCATATGATTTGTGGAACTCTACTTATGGTCTTGGCAAGCAAAGGGTATTTTGGTCATTTGTCAGTTATAGGTCATTTTTAAGCAAAGGCCATATCTCCTATTTCCAAGCCTCAAATGAAAAAACTCAAAACATGAAAGTTGTTCAAAAGGTGATTTTAAGTCAAGAGAGGAGGTCAGGAATGATTGGAAAAGCTCATAGCATGGATTTGCATGATTGGTCAAAAATGAACTAAAAATGGCTTATAAGTTGAAAAAGTTGAATTTGGAAATTGATTTGGAGGATCTAGAAATCCAAAATAGGTCATCCAATATATCATTTTGATTGGAAACCTCATTTTAAAGACATTGGTTCATCCACATTTTTGAGTGTAGGCTTAAAAATGGGACTTCTTTTGTAAATTTGCTCTTTGCCTCATAAGGTAATATGGCAAGACCCCACATAAACAAGGAATCAATGGGCAAGCTTGCAAGGTTTTTCAGCACATCAAAAATATCTTCTAAGGAGAATTTCAAATGAGAAATGATGAGCGTGCAAGCTTGAACAAAGAATGGCCTATGCTTAGCATGGAATCAAAAATCTCATGAAATGAGATATCCAATTTCTCATTGGATTGTTCCAGTCCCTTCTAGATCATTCTTACACCATCTATAAGTAATTTGGGGTGTGCTCAGATGCAGGGGTTAGAGAGAATTGCTGCAGAAAGAGAGATTGAGATCAAATTTCTTCCATAGCAAGTCATTTTCCAATTCTTCATTTCTTCCACATTTTGTTCAGTTTCTTGATCTGATTCAACTCTATCATCATCATTGAGTGTGTAACAATCAAAATCAGAAGAAATTCAGGTCCAAATCGTGTTCTGGATATTGAGTTTGGCAGCTTGCAACTTCAGATCCATTTCCAAGATTCAAGCACAATTAATCAAAACTAGTGCAAACAGAAGCAAGCTCTTGTGTCACTGAGTGTTTCTGCACAAGTACAAGCATTGATTTGAAGGATTTCCCCATCTGATTCATACATTTTACCAGGTCTGCATCTTGATCTCTACACTCTAATTTATGCATAGTTCAGCAAGATTAATAGGTTAGAATGATAGGGAATAAGTAGCAGATCATTTCTGGAAAGTATGGATCGATTTGGTGATGTTTTTTAGGTTGGCATAATTTCTGTTAGGGGCAAGAACTCTTCGAATTGGGAGTGTTAGGCTTAGTTCTTTAGGGGGAAATGATCTAGGTGAAGAGAGGAACATGCCTGTGCCATCAATTTTGAAGATCGTGAGAATCGGTTCTTGATCATTTCTTGGAGGTAGCTGTCGGGTTTAGGGTTAGAAGAGATTTCAGTTAGTTTTGATATCATGGTTAAATTCCTGGTAAGATTTGGAGTGGATTTGGTTTTTACATGTTGGCATTCCATGAAGAATCGAGGGAGTTAGGGTATGAATCAGTTGGTGTGTTCATCCATGGCGTTCCCTCCAAACCCTGAACCAAGGAGGAAGATGACCTCATAACCCTCGGATTGCCCCTTGACCTGTTGACTGCCCCTTGATCCAACGGACGAGATTCAAACGTCGTTTGTGAGGGAAAGGCTGGATAAGGACGAAACGCTGTGTTTTATTAAGTTAGCGACCTTGGGCCTGGACTCAGCATTACTAATGGCACCCTCTCCAAGCTAAGCCCAAACGAATACACATGAATTGGATGCTATTTACACCGAATCTTTCTTTATTTTTCTGGCATTTTCTCAAGTGTTTTCTGAGCGCACCTGGGCCTTATCCACTTGATATTAGCACCCCCTGTCCTGTGGCCCATCATGAATTTCAACTGCGCGCCTTTACTTTTCTCACCCCCTCAAATATTTCTTTATATTTTCTTTTATTTTCTTTTCATTTTTTATGCATCTTATAAAAATCACAATAAATAGAAAAATCATCATTTTTAATTCATTCTTTTTGCATATTTTTCTTTAGGATGTCTAGAAAATTATAAAAAATAAAAATTGCATTTTATTTTTTATTTGATATTTTTCCCATATTTTCTAAATAAATGACATTTTAATAGTTTCATTTCATACATGATTTTGTTATTTTTTGTTCTATTAGTTGCTTCAATATTTTTTGCCCATTCTTTTTAGGTTGTTTAGTTTAGACATTGAACTTATAGATGCAATTTAGTTCCCATTTTTTAGAAATTAATTCTAGGTGTTTAGCTTAGGTGTGAACAACATGAACAAACTAGGGTTTTAGGTGATGACTTAGGAGATTTGATTCTTTTCCCTTAGGACTTAAGGTTTGAATAGTTTAGCTATGGGACTATAGGGGCTATGGGTAGTCATTAGATCCCCTAGAAAAAGTCAGGATTCCCCTACTGCTATTAATGTACTGTCCTTATTTGATTGACTGGTGTGGTGTGCCCTCTGGGGATTATTGCTTGCTTGCTTGGGTATTGGGATTGTTTGGGGACTTGGGAGAGCTGAAGACTTGAAGAGATGAAGACCATTGGAGATCCAGAGATTGAAGATCAACTGCCAGAGTTGGAGAGGAGGTTCTTGCTAGCAGCTGCTGAGAAGACTAGGGTTTAGGAGCTAGGCAGAGCTCTAGATTAGAAAGCTTGCTTCTCAAACATGGAATGCCTTGTCTGCATCCATCCTTTCTCTATGATTCAAAGTCTCTTTCAAATATCCACCTCCTCCCTTTGGAAGGACCAGTGAAAGTATTTGGAAGATAGAACTTTTGAGAGAAACCTGTCTGCATAATGTTAACAGTTAATGAGCCACCTTTGGTAGGCAATTTACTGTTTAACATTCCTCTCCTCTTGTTGACTAATGTTCATCCCTGAAGATTGGAGACTTGAAGAAAGGCCATTGCTTATAGGAGACTGATGATTAAAGCCCTTGCCTGAAGGCCATGAAGATGGAGATTGATGCTTGTTGAGGCCTGTAGCTGATTGGAGATTGCTTGTAGCCAGATATTGATGTAGAGCTGCTGTGGCTGTTTATTTTGCTGTATTTCATTTCTGATGTATTGATTGGTTTCCATGACTGTATTGTTTGTTGTTTAACCTGTTGGGTTGAAAGTGAATCCTGTTCGCTTTCGCCTATTGTTTTCTAGGTTCGAGGTTGAGTGGGACTCCCTTGCCTCGCTTGTACTGTTGCATCCATGCATTTTACTGTTTTACTGTATATATCTGATACTGTTTCTGTTTCTGCCTATCCCTTAGGATCTCTGTTTCTCTCTGCGCATGAGAGGAGCATGATAGACACTAGGTCTTAACCCATGCATGATAACATTAGGTTAGTTTGTTTCCCTTCGCAACCGTAGGTTAGAGTTCTGTCTCTTTCTTTCTCAAAACAAACAGAAAACACAATAAAAATTTCAAACACAATGAAAAACACTTCTTCCATAAAAGAATGTGAACTCATCAAAGCGTCATTTTTGTCCGCTGGGACTGTTGATCAGAAAACCTTTTTCAGAAGGAATAAAATCAATAAAGACAAGTTTGTGTCGTACGTAGCCCGAACTACGTTTGCTCTGATCTTCCATGCAGTGTGGAAGTACGTAGGCATAGGATGCGATATCCTAGCGAGCAACCTTCCCCTCCTTTCCCGTAGGTAGGCGAACTACGTTGACTCTGATTTCTCGTTCCAGTCGAGAATACGTAGGCATAAAGTGCGATACTTTGCCGAGTCACCTTTTTCTTTCTTCTTAGCCCTTAACCCATTAGTGTAGATAGAATAACAATCCATACCCGAAAACAAGCGTGGATCCCGTCGAGTACGACGGACGTGAGGGGTGCTAATACCTTCCCCTTGCGTAACCGACTCCCGAATCCAGGTTTTGGTTGCGACGACCATACCTTTCCCGTGTTGTGCGAGGTTTACTCTGAACGTTTCCTTTCCCTCCCGTGGGATAAATAACGCATGGTGGCGACTCTTTTGTCAGCCGACGCCGATTTTCGCAGTAGCGACAAGCTTAATTACGATACCACAGAGAAAGAGCTCCTTGCCGTAGTTTTTGCTATGGATAAGTTTTGATCCTATCTGGTAGGATCCAAAATCATAGTTTATACAGATCATGCTGCCATCTGTTACTTATTGAGCAAGAAGAATTCCAAACCTAGGTTACTTCGATGGATCCTCCTGTTACAGGAGTTTGATCTGGATATTAGAGACAAGAAAGGCATGGAAAATGTAGTTGCCGACCACCTTTCTAGGCTCGAGTATCTAAAACCAGACCCACTCCCAATTAACGACGATTTTACCTATGACAGGTTAATCGCTAGGATAGAAGTTGTAGAAAGCAACCTAGAACCTTCTAAGAACCCCGAGAGATCTCTAGCAGTAAGCAACGTACCTTGGTACGCAGATTTTGTAAATTACCTAACTGCCGATATTATACCCCCTAATTTTAATTACTAGTAGAGAAAGAAGTTCTTTAGAGACGTAAGACACTTCTATTGGGACAAACCACTCCTTTTTAAAAGAAGCACATACGGTATTTTCCATCGTTGCGTCCCGGAAGAAGAAGTAAGAAAGATAATAGAACACTCCCACTTTGCACCTTATGGAGGACACTCTAGTACATCCAAAACTCACGCCAAGATTCTTAGAGCAGGCCTTTTTTGGCCAACAATGTGGCGTGATATACACACCTATATAACCAAATGTGACCGGTGCCAGTGCACTGGAAACATATCGAGACGTGACGAAAACATTCAAGAGGTGGAACTCTTTGATGTTTGGGGCATAGACTTTATGGGACCCTTTCCGTCTTCCTTAGGAAACAAGTACATCTTAGTTGCAGTCGATTACGTGTCTTAATGGATCGAGCCCATAGCCTCCCCCACCAATGACACACGAGTAATCATTAAGCTATTTAAGAATTATATTTTCCCTAGATTCGGAACCCCCCGTCTTATTATCAGCGACGGAGGATCACATTTCATATCAAGAACCTTTGAAATTTTTTAAAGAAAATATGGAGTTAAGCATAGGATAGCGACACCTTATCACCCACAGACTAGTGGCCAAGTAGAAGTATCCAATAGGGAAATAAAACAAATTTTAGAAAAGACGGTCTCTATATAAAGAAAAGATTGGTCTCAAAAGCTACAAGATGCACTATGGGCCTATAGAACCGCCTTCAAAACCCCGATTGGAACAACCCCTTACCAACTAGTCTATGGAAAATCTTGTCATCTCCCTTTTGAATTAGAACAGAGGGCCCATTGGGCTATAAAAACCCTAAACTTTGATTATTTGACCGCTGGACAAAACTGCATCCTTGATTTACATAAACTAGAAGAACTCCGCCAATCTGCCTATGAAAATGCCATTATCTATAAAGAAAGAACCAAAGCCTGGCACGACAAGAAGATCATAAAGAAATATTTTCATATAGGAGACCATGTTCTCCTGTTTAACTCTAGATTAAGAATCTTTCCTGGCAAGCTCCGTTCGAGGTGGACAGGTCCCTTTATAGTTACTAAAGTTTTACAATCAGGAGCAGTCGAGATCCAGAATCAGTCATGTAGTCAATTCATTATGAACAGGCAAAGATTAAAACTTTACGAAGGAGGAGACATTCCCGATGAGTACTCCAGCCATACCTTGATCGATCCACCATTGCCTACTTCAGACATATAGGTTTTGTTCGTCAAGCTAATGACGTTAAACAAGCGTTGTGTGGGAGGCAACACATGGACTTCTTTACCCTTTATCTTTTTTATTTTATTTTTACTTCATTTTATTTTTCTTTCATGTGTCAACTGACGATTTATGATGATTATGCTTTCAGGTTTTCTGAGTTTTATTTTTCAGGATGCAGCAGCAGGATGACATGCACGTTACCTTCCGAGACGACATGCAAAGAGAGAAGTACTCAATTCTCCGACAACGCCCCATGGCACCAACCCAATATCCAGATCAAGCTTGCATGGAGGCTCTAAAGATCGACCCCAACATATGATTCCTCTGTCATCAGCTCCAATGGGGCCAATATGCTGACGAACTGCATCATACTTACAAGAACCTCACATTAGAGTTTCTCAGCTCATTCCACTACGAGCATACGTCAGTGAGGAAAGGCTGGCTACGTTCAGACTTTTTGGAAGAGAATACGCCTTCACCAACAAAGGATTCAGAGACCTACTTGGATTTTCGACCACTCTTGACCTTCCTATGGGCTACTTTATGAGCAGAGACATTGATCAGTTCTGGCAAGACATCACAGGAGGAGGGAGCCTAGATCCATCGACTCAGCTGTCTCCGGTGATTCATAACCCGACCATGAGATATTTTCAGATGACTGTGGCTCACACCTTCCTTGGAAAGGAAGATTCTGACATGCATGTTAGCGAGGAAGACATATTCTTCCTATTTTGTGCTATCAGGTTACGTCCAGTAGCATGTGGGAATTTCTTGCTATACAATTTCGAAGGCCAAGCTAGATCATTCGAAGGAGTTATTCATGTCGGAGGCACCGTTACACACATAGCCATTGCATTGGGACTGACCAATCAGTTGTTACATCTGACCCCTTATTGTGGACCTACCTCGCTTGACATTGATTTCTGTTTGGATCGTGGGCTGATGAGGAGAGCTTCCTTTCAGCCTGATGCTTTCAAACTTCTCATCAATTACCAGACGGTCCATTACTTCACTCTGTCAGACCCAGTTGTGACTAGTGTGCATGATCCATCCAACTGGAATTATGCGTTGGAATGGTATGGCGAGACGATCGACGACCCACATACACCGCCTTCAGCGGAATACCATCCCTCTCCATCTTCTCTGAGGACGACTGTGCTTTCTAATAATCATGCATTACGAAGACCTGACTTATATACCCAGATAGCTGAGCTACGTTCAGAGATAGCTCACCTTCAGCAGACAGTAGCAGATCTTACTCTACAGGTTCAAATTTTCGATATGACCCATGCCATTGAGACAGACGTTCTGTATCAGGAGATTTCAAATTTACACAGAGAGCTGCATTCACTCCGTCATCCCAATCCGTCGGACGAGCAACCACCTCCATGATGATACTTTTTCGCTGCTTTCAGTATCTATTTCATTCCCTTTTTGCATTTACTGACTTATTGCATTTCCGATTTTGGTTTTATTTTTCATAACATTATACTCTATATATTTATAATGTTTGCTATGTCATTTAACTTTACTTTAATCATATTTTTTGTTTTTGTTCTTTTATGTCGATAAAAATATATATATATATATATATATATATATATATATATATATATATATATATATATATATATATATATATATATATATATATATATATATATATATATATATAAAAGAAAAAAATTATTAGTATGCAAGGCCATATGTTTTTTTCTACAATACACCCCCAAATATCAAAGGAGGAGAACCAAGGCCCAAAGCAAAGCACAAATCCGGCCCAACTCCCTTTTCAAAGGGTCGCTCCCGCCATATAGTCCATGGCACCCACCACGGGGTCTGGACTATATGCAGGGCAGAAGTTGGGAAACCACCATTTTTGTCCCTAAAAACCTCAAAAACCCATTTTTGGCTACACGAAATTCCTCCCCAACCCACCAAAAGTTCATAAATTTATATTCTACTCACCAAATCCTTAACCATTCCAACATCCATTTTTCATTTCTCTCACAAAAGTCCATCCAAAAACTCATCTTTACAAAAACCCAAAAAAAAACTCATTCTTCATCTTCCACAACCTCCAACGTTCATCCATGGAGCACGAGGGCTACATTTTGCGTCAAGAAAAACCCGGGGAAAGACAACGGAAAATCCTCGACAAATTGCAAAATCGAGACATTGCTTCAACAAGGCACGTGGAAGATAACTGCCTTTACTCTTTAGGTATCTATCATAGCGTATATCATTTGTTAGGCACTCTGGGCCTGCATGAAATATATGCTAGGCATGATCCCACTTTTGACCGGCTGACTAGGGAATTCTCGAGTTCCCTGATTTATATTGTCAGACCCGACACTACTAGCACAGTCGGCACAATCCAGTTCCAGATGTTTAATGTTGAGTATTCGTTTAATACTGATGAACTTGCGGAAAGGCTTGGTTTGCCTTTTGGTGCGGGTGCTATTTATGAGGCACCTCTGGATTCTGAATGGTCTGTGGAAGCATTTTCCTTCTGACACAGGTTGTCAAATTTTACTATTTCGTCATTTGAAGGAATACTTGCTTTCCGGATTCATAACCCAGCCATCCGTGTGTTCCGCTACATGTTAGCCTGCACTATATTTGGCCGGGAGAATCCTAACAAGGTGAATGAATTACTAATGTTGCAAGGCTGCCTCACAAATAGGCGATTTAATGTAGTTCCATTTATGATAGCCCACGTGAATGCCTCTATTAAGAGAACTGGGACCATAGCCTTCGAATGAGTGATCACGTCCATTGCTAAGGCTCTGAACCTAGATGCTGAGATAGCCACTTTAGAGCCTCTCCCTCCTCACACAATTAATTTGAAAATTTTGAAAGATATGAAATTATGCAAAGTTAGGAGAGAAGGCGGTTTCGAGCTTATGATTCATGGGAAGGCTATCCCATCTGTCGCTTTACCCTGCACTAGATGCACCAATGTCACTAACCCGGGAAACTGGACCTATGATTTAGATGCTCCACCCGTTGTCGTACCTCGAAAAATACGATCCTCACGATGGACGCGGAAAATACTGTTGGAAACAGAGTCGCCACTGAACTTTATTCATTCCAAGGATGGAATAGGAAAATATCGATAAAACCTTAAAAGGGACAATAACATGGTCATCGCAACCAATATTCTAGGTTCGGGAGTCGGTTACATGAGGGGAAGGTATTAGCACCCCTCATGTCCGTTGTACTCAACGGGAACCTCTTGATTCGATTCGTGAGAGAGAGTGGATACGTTTGTTTATCTTCTAAAGGAATTGCTTGCTAAAGGAAAAATGATGGTTTTAAGATAGGGTGCTCGCCAAGGATTGGGGCCCTTGTGCCTACGTATCTTCACTTGTAAGAAGTGGAAAATCAGAGCATTCGTAGTTCGTGGGACTACGGGAAAAAGAGGGGATTGTGCTCGCCAAGATCATCGCAATCTTGTGCCTACGTATCTTACATTCGGAAGAGAATGAAGAATCAGAGCAGCCGTAGTTCGGCTAACTACGGGTAAAGGGTTTGAAAATGAACGAGTGTTTAGGTCGCATTCTAACTGCTAAACATTGGCTTGTCTGCTCGCTAGGGGAGGCTGAAGCACAAGTCCATATGCGCGGAAGAATGGAATAAACAATGTTCTTTGGAGAAAGTTGTTTGAATGGGAAATCGTACGAGGGCGAGGAATTAGTGTTTGAGAAAGATTCAATCGCACGGGGCGAGAAAAGAGTTGGAATGGTTGGATATTTTAAGGGAGAATGACGACCACTCGATAAACGAGACGTCAGTCTCGCAACCAATTAGTCGGGATATCGTTGGAATGCTAGATCCCAACAACACCTTTTTCATTCAATTAATTATGAAATTGTATTTGAATGGACAATTATGGTATTTGTCCAAATAGTTAGGGCAAGTGTTTTATAGGCGAAAGGTCGGGTAATCCACAACTTAAAACGTACGCCTCAAGAGTGGTTACTCAAGAATTCAAGGAATGCGAGACTCCGAGAACTCAATTCTTTCGCAATTTAGATAAGAAAATGATTTGAATTGAACAGCTTAGACGCGCATTAGGGTTTGAATTGAAGAAGAGGAACGAGGTTAGACGGGTTGAAAATTTGGGAGGAAAGACGACTATTCGATAAGCGAGACGTCGGCCTCGTAACCAATTAGTCGGGATATCGTTGGAATGCTAGATCCCAATGACATCTTTTTTCATTCCAATAATTACGAAACATATTTGTTGGACAGTGAATACTCGTCCAAGTAATTAGAGGAGGTGTTTTAAGAACGAAAGTTCGAATGACACACTATACAAGGCGTACGCCTTAATAGTAATCATTCTCGAATTCAAGGAATGCGCGACTCCAATAACTCGGTCCTTTCGTGAATTAATTAAGAAAATAATCTGAACATATTAGCATAGGGGTTAAACTAGGGTAGGCATATCGCTTGGACTAGGGTTTGCAAATTTCGAACGTTCTAAACAAAGTTGGGGAGTTTTAGCCATGAAAGACGAAGCGACCACAACTCAAGGCGTGCACCTCGAGAGCGGTTGCTTAAGGATCCAAAGAGTGCTAGACTCCAAGGATCCACCACTTTCATATAAATTAAAAAAAAAGAATTTTTACTTATTCTAATCTAAAAATAAAATATTTTGAACTTAATGAAAGAAAAGAAAAAAATAAATTTGATAAAATTCTAAATAGAATCTAATAAAATCAAATTGCAAAACAAATATCAATTGTCATAATTTATAAATAAAATCTAAAAAAAATATTATTAATAATATATTTTAATAATATCACCTATAATATAATATTTTAATAAAAATGATTAACGCGAATAGAATTGATAACTTAAATTAGAGTGGAACAAAAAAATAATAGTAATCTTATTCTACTAATATTATTATTAGTTAATCAATTAATATTAACAGTATTAAACAAATTAGAAGGATCACGTGTATGCAAGGGGAAAAGTGGGGTAAGGCCCCCAAAACGGGCCACCTACAGGCCCAGAATCCTGTCCCCTTTAAGCTAGAGTCGGGCTAAAAAAAAGCCCACAACTTTTGGGGTCACACCATCAATGCCAATGAGATGAGGAGGAAAGGGAAAAGTCAGCTTTCATCCTTCCCAAGAAAGACGTGGCCGACAAAGGGAATCACGTGTGTACATCATGATACAGCCAACGCAGTGATTTAAGAATGCCATTAATAATGGAAATTTCAAACAAATACATGAAGATGCCACATAGTATTCATATGCCTGACCCTTCTACTCTCATCTCAGCCTCTCACAAGTCCTTACCTCCAATCTCTCTCTCTCTCTTATTCACTATACGACCCACACCTATCTTCTTTCTCTCTGAAACTCGTCCTTCTTATCCAATTCTAAACTTCCCTCAAAAGCAAACCCCTTAACGATTCGCAAGCCCCGTCATTCTCAACATTTCAAAACAACATTAAGACCAAACTACGACATCACAGCAAACATGAATCAAGACATATATCAGCGAACAAAGATTCGAAATAAAAAACCTTAATCCCAATCTAAATCCCATACCCCCACATTCATCATATTTTCACTGATCTTAAAAGTTAATGGGACGGGTACCTAGAAGTGAAGACGTTGAATCTGAGCTGATACAAGGTAATAGCTTCTTCTTCTCGTTTCTGCTTCAGCTCCACTTCTTCTTCTTTCTTCTTCCGCGAATAGTACTATTGCGAAATTTGTGAAATTCGGTTTAGCTTAAAGTGAACTCAGGTTCTGATATTGAACCTGAGTAACCTTAAGTTTTTGTGCTTTTGATTAATGGGTGGGGATTGGTTTCAACAGAGTTTCGCTAGGGTTTTCTCCTCTCCTCTTGAGCTAATAATTGGTTCTATTTATAGGAGGATTCTGGGCATTCTCATACGTGTGAGTTTTTGGAGAAAATTTTGAGGAATATTCCTCCAAGTGTGTGAGGTTGTGAGTTGCAGACCTGCAATGCCGTTAGAGAGGTTTTTGCGCAAGGATTTTGTGGGGGGACCAAGGTGATAATGACTTCTTCTTTGTCTATAGTGTTTTTAAAAAATATCTGATTTTACCCTAGGGTAATTTTTGATTTCTGTGTTTTTACTGTGGTGAAGTTATTTCTAACATAATAGTTGAATTAAGTTGTCCTCTACTGACTCTTTCTAACTTTGTTCATAACAGAAAGTCATTCCATAATGTTTTCTTGCTAAGAGCTTGGTGTAACTCCCTTCATTTGTTGCTTCAGTTTGAACCATCTAAGGCAATGTCGAAGACTTAAGATGTTGTTCCCATAGTCAGACCATAAGAGGTATTTGAAGTTAACAGGATCTCTTAATCTCATACTTATCATTAATGGCTAGTTGTGTATGTTATCATTAGCTACTCAATCTGACCAGTTTCCATTTCTTTTTTGTGTCGCGTGATCTTGACAGGAGATTAGAGCATCCATTTTATCTCAGAGTTTGAAGCTTGTATCGAGATACAGTTTGGAAGCTGCATACTCAGGATGGCAAAAAGGACTTAGCATGACGAGGGAATTCATCGCTTGTTCTTGGTTAGCACAATGGTGTATGTTTTCGCATTCTCCGTCCAACTTGGGCTCAAGGATAGAAAATTCTTCTTTATTCTCGATACTTTACTTCTTATACACTATAAGATTCACTCCTTTCAATATTGTGGTATCTTAGCATGTGATTTGTTTTGTTTTTCTACTCTTCTTTAGCAATACACAAGAATGAGAACGGTTCATGAGGATGATGGTGAGACAGATGATGCAGCTTGGCCAAAACGTAAGGTGTCGTGACCTATACTTTTAATATCTCCTTGCCTTGTGATTTGATCGCAGCTCCTTGATGATAATGAATCCTGCTGCGACTTCGATTGAATGGTATGGTCCTTTTTTGACGAGACATTGCATTAGGATTCTTATGGACAGCTGGTTTATACAACTTTCTGTGATGGCTTGATATTGAATGTTGAATAAATTCTTGTTTTACAGCAGCAATGTCTAATGAACCTACAGGACCTGTATTAACTTCTTTCAAAATCTGTCAGACTTGGCAAACTAACAATGGGAGTAGCACTGCCTGAATTTAGTTTAACAGATATTCTAGAGGACTCCTCAACATGCTTCTGAACATAAGATGAAAGACGAAGATCAGGTGAATGTACACATTTAGACTGCAGACCCGGTGAAGTAATAAAAGCTTTGTTCTGACTCTGTATACGTACTTGCATTACAGATATAACACTTGTCGGTGGTGTCGTCCCAGTGGGGGTCTAAATCGTTTCTCATCAAGTGCATTGTGAGTAATATTCAACCCATCAATAGAAGTTTTAACAGAACTGGCATCACTCCCTTCATCCCATGCATCCATTGTAGTATTTAGATCCCAGTTAGCCCTGCTATTAACATGAGTAGTGTCACTATCACTTTTAGCATCAGTATTTGAACTATGAGTATTTTATTCTTCCTTGCTCACACGAATTACAATCAATAGCCAGAGTTTTGAGATGCAACTAGTCTTTCAATAATTCGATGGGCTGTTGCTGTAGGATATGTATAATTATGACGAGTATAGTGCCGGCTTGCAAGACATGTGGTGTTTGGTGATTTGATGTTGTTATCATACGTACAAACTTGGCATGACTTTGGTTGATTATTGCTTGTCGCTCATCAGATATCTTGTGTGATTTTTTATGCAGGATCATTGTTGCAAGTTATGGTAGAGTGTGAAAATCTCGACGGTAGATTATGATGACATTCCTGTCAAAACTACAGCCTTCAGAAGATTGAGCAGGAACACCCTGCAAGATGGTTGCACATCGACTGATTGATTTTGATCGTGAATCGGAAAATGCTGCTGTTGTTTGATAATGCTGATGCTTCTGTAACAACTGAAGTCGAATTTGATTATCAGACATATGCAACTGTTGATTATTGTGATCTGGAATAGTGAAACGAATCATATTTGGCTGCTGGTTCTGACACATCTGTTGAAGCTGTTGCAGTTGGTTCTGAGAGAAACTTCTATGGAGTTCATGGTTTTGAATGGATGGTCATTGTGATTGAAGAACATTATTCATTTGGACCATGCTCTGTGAATTAAGAAGTTGAGTCGGAACTTGACTTTGTTGTAGAGTTTGATTTGCCAAGTTCTGTCTAGAATGTTTGAGTAATATTACTCAACTGATGCTCAAGCTGTGCGACTGTTCCCAATCCATTAGATACGGATGGTGGCGTGTGAACCGGAGCAGTGAGAGCTACATTGTTTGACTGAGAGATTTGTTGAGCATTAAGTCCCAATTGATGAGCAACATCCTTAAATGGGCGTGGTGCTGTAGCATGGACTTAGGATGAATTGCTATTATAGAATGTAACCTTGAGATCAGATTGAATCTTTATGAAACTAGTAGCCTCAGGTAGTTTTGTGACTTGTAACATGAAGTTGAGCTTAATGAAGAACCTTTCTTACCTTAAATTGAATAGCTTGATCGAATATATTTGAAGCAAATTGATCCTTGAATGTTCATGACTTTAATTACATCTCCAAAAGTTATTATTACTTGTGAACTCAAAGAGAATATTCTTGACATGCCGTGACCAAGATAACATTACCATGTAACATACTTTGGACAAAATTTTATCTTGAACACAAACTTGGGTTTTGAAGTTATGACTTAAAAAGCAACTTAATCAACCAACATTATTTTAGAAACACTTGCAAGTTTAATTGTGTTCTTTAGCGCATTCGGATCAAAAGACGAACATGCCTTGAGAATGAATGATCCTTTCCTTGAATAAATTTACAACTAGTCTAACCAAATTTTAACTTAATCAATCCCAAAACCTTGGGATCAATTTCAGAGTATGTCTCAAAAGAAATTAAAGATAAACTTATAGTTGGATTCAAACCACTTGAGAACCAATAATTATGTCTTGAAATGGGTCCAAAAATCATATATGTCTGATCGTGATAACGAGGCCACATATGAGTTTGGGTATAGGGGGCTGGAGGCGCGCTCTTCCCACAAGAATTCAACAAAAAAGCTAGGGACTACAACCACAATATGTACACACATGGTCTTTATGAACGAAGTCTCAGCTAGTCATAGCCAGAAGTCGTGAAGCAGTAAGACATTAATTAAATATCGAAGTAGGACAAATTTGGGGTATGACACCCGTTACAGGTCCAGCACCCCCAAATATTCCTGTTAGCGAAGGCGCTGATACTGATGACGAGTATGATTAGCGAGAGCGATCTCCCGATCACCCTATGCTGCCTCACCACACATCACAGACACACACTGCACCGTCTTCCTCTTACCATTCTGTAGGTACCGCACCTGGCTTTTATATATCTCAGCAGATGTGGCAAGCACAACTAGCTAGAGAGGAAAGACACGACAATTTGCTCAACACCATTTTGCAGTAACTGTCTAAGAATATGAGATTCATGCAAGAGTCTCAGCAACAGATGAGCCAGTCCGTACAGAGCATTATGCAATCTCAAGCTGTGCTGTCCATGCGATTCGACGCGTTCGAAGCTTCTCATATCAATCACCGTCGTAGTAGATCCTGCCGCCCCAGGTACTCCGAGCACGTTGCTGACAGCACCGGTAGTATGCCCTAGGTGTAAGTACAGAGTATGCCTAAGAGGGGGGAGGGGGTGAATTAGGACTTTAGAACTTTTTCCAGTTTTTATGGTTTCTTGAAATTTTACTGGTTTGTGTTCTTGGTTATGAAAGCAGTAGAAAGTAAAAGAACAGTGGACACCATGATTTATAGTGGTTCCCCTCACAATTCGAGAGTACTCCACTCCCCTTTCAACATGAAAGAGAGTTTTCACTATTGTTTAATAAAGTACAACCTATCACACCATCAACCGGTGAGGCCTACTATCAAACAATAAAACTAACAAGTGTACAAGAACAATCCTCTTGTAAACACTCACCCTTGTGTCCAACAATCCTGGATCACAAGTCAGAATACAAATACTTGTAATGATTTTGTTTTGTGAATAATAATATCAATGTCAAAATTGATCTTCTCCAAATGATCAAAATCCACTCTTATAATTTTCAACACAAGTGTTCAACAGATGAATATGAAATTTTTATGCAATTATGAACACTTAGAAAGGATTTTGAAAATGGTGAATTTGATTCTAAGAATATTTGAAAATGAATGTTGGAGGTGTTTTTCAAAATTGAAAAACTCAGAATTTATATGTGTAAACACACCTTTTCCAACAGGTATATTTGAGTATAATTCAAAATATGAACTGGTATAATTTTCAAACCATTTTTGAACTTGAAACAAAGCCATTTTTCAAAATACGTCCAGTGTTAATCGGTTAACCTATATGGTTAATCGGTTAACACTGGAACGTTATACCAGAATATTCAAAATTTGAAATGGTTAACCGGTTAACCTATATGGTTAATCGGTTAACACTGCTATTTTTCAGAAAAATACTTATAAAAATAATGTTATACCAATTCTAATAGTTTAAAAAGTAAGCTAATGCAATGTGATCAAATGATAAAGATGTTGAACACTTGTATATCAATTAAATTAATGAATTTTGATATACCATTGCTTGTGTCCAAAACTTGAAAGTTGATCAGTCAAATGTTCATGAAGCTTTGAATGTTGATCACTTCCATTCCACTTGATCTTGGTCTTTTGAAAGCGTTTGCCTTTTTGCACAGATGAGTTATTCTTGATCTTGATGTTGGCGTCATCAAAACTTTGAGATGAAGCTTGCTTCTACACTAGGCACCTCAGGTACCTCTTCCCTTGCTTATTTTGAAACATTAGGGACAATGTTCAATTTAAGTGTGAGAGGAGAATTTATTTATTTTCCCGCTTTATCTCGCTTTTATTTCTTTTATCACTTTCAGTTATTTTCCTTTCATTTTCCTTTCTGTTTTTTTCAGAACATACTTGCCCTTAACAAATCATTTTACAGTATACCTTTACTCTCTCATCTTACTCCCGCATTAATTTCCCCACCAAAAACTTTTTGACAAAGTGTATTATCCTGAAAATTTTCTTGGGCTTTGAGGCAAGTTCGTATTAGGATGCGGATGATTTGGGAAATTCTCTTTGAAACATCGGTATCATTATGACACCTTAGGTTTTGCAAATGCAGAAATACACCCCGATACTATAAATACCATGGCCTTAATAGAATATCCATAGTAAGTCCCAAGTAGTTTATCCTAGCAGTCAGCTCCGGCCTAAGTGTTATCTAAGAGAAGGATCGATGAAAATAAGTGAATGATCGGTATGATAAGAATATAAAATTAAATAATTACAAACTCGGGTATAGGTAACCCTCACAAGGTCATTTAAACCCGCAAAGTTGTAATTTCAAAAAGAAAAAGAAAAAGAAGAAAAAGAAGAAAAAGAAAAATGATACGAATAAGGCAAAATACCTTCCCACTGTCAGTTGGTTTAGAGTTTTCTGGTACTGAACTCGGTAGGGCGGATCACGATCTGATCCCCCACAGCTGCAGGTGGGCCAATAAAAGGGGTTACACCACTTTGTGCACCAGAACCCCATGCTTTAGATCAGAATCACTAACCGGTCACTTCACCATGATTTCGTACGGATAACGGGCTTAATGTGATTGCTCCGGAATGAAAAGGACTCAAAAGGAAATTCGAAAATAGGCCTAGGTACAATAGGGTAGTACAAATTGATTTTTTGTAAAGAACGAAGCTTAGGTCCGTGTTATCGGAGAAGTGTCATTCCGATACCTGTGGTTCACTGAGTCATCACCTATCGCTTCATCGCACTTTGAAATTATAAGTCCTTCTTGCCCAAGTCATTTATGGATATCACCCTGTTCTGTCATGATGTTTTGCTTGAGGAAAAGCAAAGGTTTTAATGTGGGAGAATTTGATAGACCTAAAATATACTGTTTATTTGACTCGATTTTGCGCACGTTATCTAGTATTTTATTTCCATTTTCTTGTATTATGCCTCTACTTTGTTTTTTCTTCAGGTTTTTGTATTTTCAAGTTTACTCGAGAAGAAATGAAGAAAAACAAGCTAAAACCCTACCTTTTGAGGAAATGTACACATGGCTTCCACCATGGCGGGCGCCATAGGAGATGCCATGAGAGGGATGCAAGCCAACTGCTATCAACTGCCACGTCTCCCACTCCCTTCCACTCTAGTACATGTGGCGGGCGCCACAAGGAGGTGGCGGGCGCCACCTTCACACGAAAGTTTCCCTCCCAAAAGGAGTTGGGGGAAATTCTAGTCTTTCCCTATACTTTCCTACCTCTATAGAAGAATTCTGATTCATTTCAAATCATCCAAGCTTAGAGAACAGAACTCAAGCCATAAATTTCACTTGTCTGTAAAGTAATTGTAAGTGCTCTTGATTGGCTGCATTTTGGGGCAAAACATTAGAGTTTTCATGTATGTCATACTGAATGTTAAGACATACATAATGATGTGTGTGCAGGGTAAGTTAACTATAAGTTAAGCTGAATTTCATACAGAATGTCATGACACTGACCGTATGACATCCAGCGGGCAAGTTAGTTTTTCTGGTATCTAGAAATCAGGAAACAAATCAGGAGGTCAAGTTGAAAGACATGAGACATTTGAGAAGCCCTAAAGCGAAACAAATGCTCCTGAATTAAATGGCAAGTGCGCAGATCATTGAAGAATATGGTTTGTTATGGATAAACCTAATTTATGCGCAAAGGCCCAAATGACTGAATGCTGCTATAAATATCAGAAGGAGCAATCCTAGAATACAAGCTCTTAACAGAAGATCAGAGAGTGCATCTAGAGAGTCCTTTTGTGTGAAGAAGGTTGTTCTTCACGTGAGTATTGTGAGTGAAGAAAGTATGTTCTTCATGTGTGAATTGAGTCTTAGAAATACTTGTTTTCCAAGCAATTGTCAGCTGCTTTGGTTAGGTAGGTTCTAAGTTGTGTCTCACTCAAAGCTGTTAAGCAAGAGTGTGTGTGTTCCTTGATCAAAGCTTTGAAGCAAGATCAAGGTGTGTATGAAGTGTTTCTTCATCTTAATTCTGTAACTGTAATTGGATATCACTATGGTGTGATTGAGGGGGAGTGAGTCGGAATACTCAGGTCTAGAGTGTCTCTAGGTTGAAGTGTCATTGGGTAGGTCTTAAGTGAGGAGTGAAAACTGGTGTGTTTGACTCTGAATTAATACTGCTGATAGTGAATTTCCTCCCTGACTTGGTAGCCCCCAGATGTAGGTGTTGTTGACACTGAACTGGGTGAACAATTGCTGTGTTATTTACTGCTTTTAGTTACAGTTTAATTAGTTAGTACAATAGTCAATGTCACAGTGGATGTTATAACTTTGGTAATAACATCCATCGTATGTTGGCCAGAATTTCAATTGGCATCAGAGAAGGCACGTTACCTGTTTATTCTGGGTGAGATCTAGGGAAATATATTCTGGTACTATGGATAAAGATATAGGATTCACTAATAGACCTCCAATTCTGGATGGCTCTAATTATGATTATTGGAAGCCTAGGATGATTGCATTTCTAAAATCTTTAGACAGCAAGGCTTGGAGAGCTGCAAACTCTGGCTGGGAACATCCTATGAAGACTGACAAGGACGGAGTATCTGTGTTAATTTTTGAAGAGGAATGGAACAAAGAGCAAGAGGCCTTAGCGCTTGGGAACTCTAAAGCATTGAATGCACTCTTCAACGGTATAGACAAAAACATCTTTAGACTGGTACACCACTGTGAACTAGCAAAGGATGTTTGGGACACTCTTAAAACTACTCATGAGGGAACTTCCAAGGTCAAAATGTCAAGACTTCAAATGCTGACCACCAAATTTGAAGGTCTGAGAATGAAGGAAGATGAGACCATTCATGAGTTTTACATGAATGTTCTTAAACTTGCAAACACCTCAGGAGCCCTGAGAGAAAAATGGCTGAAGAGAAGCTTGTGAGGAAGATCTTAAGATCATTGCCTAAGAGGTTTGCCATGAAGGTCACAACCATTGAAGAAGCTCAATACATATGCAACATGAAGGTAGATGAACTCATTGGTTCTCTCCAAACATTTGAGATGGGCATGGGTGATCAGGCTGTAGAGAAAAAGAACAAAAGCATAGCTCTTGTTTCAAACACTGCAAGTGATTTAGATAGTGAAGATGGTGAAAACAAGGAGAGTATGTCAAAAGCAATAGCCTTGCTTGGAAGATAATTCAACAGACTAATCAAAAGAATTGATCATAAGTCCAAACCATACACCAAGAACAACCCATCTGAAAGCAGCAGAAGGGATAAGTCTGACGAAAATTCCAATCAAAGCAAAGGAGTACAATGCCATGAGTGTGAGGGATATGGACACATAAGAAAGGAATGTCCCACCTATCTCAAAAATAAGGGAAAAGGCCTAATTGTCACATGGTCTGATAAAGATTCAAAAAGTGGATCAGAAGGAGAATCTTCCAAACATGTCACTGTTCTAAACAGTGTATGTATATCTGATGATGATTCAAATGAAGATGAACTAACTTATGATGAACTAGCTGAATCATATAAGAAGTTGTGCATCAGAAGCACTGAATTGTATTAGCAAGGAGAGCACCAGAAGAAGTGCATAATGGAATTAGAGGCTGAGAACATAGAGAAGCTAACAACAATAGACTCACTCAAAAGTGAGGTCAACTTGTTGGAATCCAAAATGGAGCAGATGGCAAAATCCATAAGGATGCTAAACCCTGGGACTGACACCCTAGAAGAAATCCTGCAGAGTGGTCAGAATTCAGGAAATAGGTCTAGACTGAGATTTGTTGATAGACAAAATCCTGCTTTAAAACTCAAGAGACTGAAACCTGAGATTCAGAAGGTAAAGAGGATGTCACAACATCCACCACACAGAAACTGGAACCAACTCAAAAGTAGATTCCAAGGGTATAGATCTTACCACTGTGGAAAACTTGGTCATATCAAATCTGTGTGTTTCTGGCTGCATGGATTTCCTAGTCATTCTAATGAAGGGAAATCTAAACAGAGAGCTCATATCAAAAGACAACATCAAGCAAAACCTAAGAAGAATGCCCCTAACAAGCAAAGACATTGGGTTGCCAAGAATATGGCTTTAGTAGCTCACACTTCCCTAAGAATGCCAACCAAAGAGGATTGGTACTTTGACAGTGGCTGCTCCAGGCATATGACTGGAATTGAGGATCACTTGATAAAACTCAAACCCCATTCATCTAGTCATGTAACATTTGGTGATGGAGCTAGAGGAGAAATTAAAGGTGCTAGAAAACTAGATGGCCCTGGTGTTCCAAGACTGGATGATGTCTTGTTGGTGAAAGGACTGATTGTTAATCTCATCAGTATCATTCAGCTTTGTGACCAAGGCTTCAGTGTAAAATTTACTAAAAATGAGTGTGCTATCATCAATGAAGAATGTAAGGAAGTTATGAGGAGATATAGAGCCAAGAACAACTATTATCTATGGGAGCCTAGAAGTAACCTCAATGTCTTGGTCAATAAGGAAAATAAGGACCAACTATGGCTGGAGAAAGGAAGACAACCACTAAAGATGGAAAGGACCAAGTCCAACACATCAGCAAGTGGATCTTCAAAGTGTGGTTCAGAGAGAAGGACGGGATGTAAGAAAAGTCATGAGGGGAAGCAAGCCAAGAAGGGATACCCAAAGATTGGTCATCAGGGAAAGCTAGATAGGCTATATTGGAACCTGATGGAGTCCATGGAAGCTGCCCTACATAAAGAAAGCAATGTCACTCCAGATGTCATGACCTTGTTCTGTGACATTAAGAGTACCATCCAAACAAGCTCTGATGAGTTCAATGGAGACATGCTCAGGGGTAACTTGTGTAAATGGCAAGAGGGTTGTGCTAAACCTGGAGATTATGTCCTAAATAGTGCTGACATGGTTTCAAGAAGTGTCAAGGAGTCTCAATTTAAAAATTCTCTACTAAAATTGAGGTCCTCCAGTAATGATGAGTGGAGCAATTAAAAGTGATAGGGAATTACAATTTGAAATTAAATTATTTAAATCAAAAAGGTAAGTTCCCTCCTATTGGGAAATCGTACCTCACTACTACATATACGATACACCCCTTCTATCTTTGGTACCCTCACAAACTGTTTGTATTCCATTCATCCTTCAACAAGCACAGAGAATCCTCTCTCTCATAATCAAAGTCACTAAAAATGTCTCAACATCCAACAGATATTCCTTCCAAGAAGATGCCAACCAGCTCTGACACAGATTCCGCTGCTAACCCTAAAGAGGTTCTTGAAATAACTCCTCTAAGAATGCTAACCCCAGAAGGATTGATGGTGAAGAACCCGCGAACCTTACATGCAAGAAGACCTACAAAACTTGTAACAGGTCAGGCTCCTCACTCTTCAACTCATGATGAGGCAATCAATGAGGAAGAGGCTAGGAAAATCCACTCCATCATTGCCAACCTGGTAACAAGGGTTCTGATTGAGCCAAATGAGGTGTCAAGGATAGCCATTCCACCTAACTCTGAGAGTCATGTGCCTAATTTGGATAA
This sequence comes from Lathyrus sativus, assembly GCA_963859935.3. NCBI lineage: Eukaryota > Viridiplantae > Streptophyta > Magnoliopsida > Fabales > Fabaceae > Lathyrus > Lathyrus sativus. Next base: position 570,330,810 of record OZ012739.1, read on the forward strand.
TAAAGACAATGTCACGCACGATGTTGAAACATTGGAAGCCACCTCACAAGAGGGAAATAACAAGCGTCAAGGTTCTGAGAATATGGATGTTAACATGAAAGGTGATCAGAATGTTGATGTGACTGACACGGTAGATCCTAAGGAGTACTCTGAGGATTATTTGATAATCAAGAGCAATCCTGGTATAACCAAAAGGCTCATGACGAGGAAAGGGAAGAAACAAGTTATGCAAAGCAACCCTAAAAAGAAGACTGTAGCCAAGAATACCCCTATTGGGCCTGCTAAAGCATGGAGCAAAGTGGTTCCAAAGAAGAGGAAGGCCTAATCCAGTACTAAAACTGATTCTACTTTAGATGATGATGATGATGATGTATATGAAATTCCATCAAAGAAGAAACCAACCACTAGCAAGCTTGCTAGTGTACCTGAGGTTCCAATTGACAGCATTTCATTTCATTACCCCTCATGTGTAAATAGATGGAAGTATGTTGTTCAGAAGAGGCTGGCATTGGAAAGGGAGCTGGGACAAAATGTTCTTGAGAGTAAAGAAATCATGAACCTCATTCATGATGCAGGATTGATGAAAACAGTTAGTCAATTCTCTCAATGCTATGAGTTACTTGTCAAAGAATTCATCGTTAATATTTCAGAGGAATGTGCTGATAGGAAATCTAAAGAGTTTGGCAAGGTGCATGTAAGAGGGAAGTGTGTTACTTTTTCTTCAACAACAATCAACAAGTATCTGGGTAGATCAGATAGAGCTCATCCTGATGTAATTGTCTCTGAAAACAAAATGTGTCAAGTGATAACAGGCAACCAGGTACAAAGCTGGCCATCAAAAGGAAAGCTAGTTGCCAGCAAATTGAGTGTCAAGTATGCTATGTTGCACAAGATCGGTGCTGCAAATTGGGTGCCCACAAACCATAAGTCTACTGTGGCAACTGTTCTTGGAAAGATCATCTATGTTATTGGGACCAAGGCCAAATTTGACTTTGGGACATATATATTTGATCAAACTATGAAGCATGCAAGCAGCTATAGTATCAAAGGCCCCATTGCATTCCCTTCACTCATTTGTGGCATCATTTTGAAACAGTATCCAAACATTCTTAAGAAAAGTGATGCTGCAATCAAAAGAGAAAGCCCCTTATCATTCCATCCCAAGCTGTTTCTAGGAACTCATGTTCCTAACATTATTGTAACATCAGCTGAGACATCCAAGTCTAAATCAAGAAACGCTGAAGTGATTTCCATGCTAAAGGAAACCTGTCAGGAGCTGGATGCTAGGAAGAAAACTCTTGAAGCATTAATCAGGACCCTTGAGCAAAATGAAGATGTTGAGTTCACTGATGAGGATAGGCAAAATGATGGGTCAGAAGAGAATGATAGCCAGGAAGCTGATCCGGAGAAAGATGTTGCCAGCTCAGAGGAACACTCTAAAGGAGAGGACAGTGATGAAGATGGCTCCCCTGATGCTGAGGAGACTAGTGACGGAGAATCTGAGAAGGTTAGGTCTAGTTCTGCCTATGAGGAGGAAGAATGACATGTGCTGATGAAGTGTTGTGGAGCTCAAGCTGCTCGTTGCTAAGCTGTTTTTATGAGATGCTGTTTTGAAGTTTTTTTTTGGTCTGAGTTCTTTTGGTTAGACTTATTTGACAGCAAGAATTGTATTGTTTTTGTGATGCTCTTCATAAGCAATGTTTGTTTTTAATGACCCCAAACATATCTAAAGTTACACATTATGATCTATAATAATTAGTTGGATCTTAATTTGTGGCTAAAAAGGGGGAGAGGGTAATAGAAAGCAGTAGGTGATAAAGTACAGGTGTGGATAGCTTGAAGACTTGCTAGAGCATATGTACCATTGTGCATATGATATAATCATACATGCAGGTGTAACCACAGGTGCAACTGATGAAATGATGAGATGTGTGATAACAGCTGTCTAGTGCTGTTAGTAATATGCTGATGCTATATGTATGGTGTATAGGAATGTATGTTAGAACTGAATGGTTGATTTGTTTGTTGCTAACCCTGTGTGATCCTAGAAGGTGTTTAGGAGTTGTAGCAGAGTGTGTTATGCATCTCTTCAGGGGAGTAACACAGGTGTGTGTAACTTCAGGATGTCAACCTGAATGTCATAACATCCAGAGCAAACTGGATGATTATGTGTGACTGCAGGGCTGTTTGCAGGTTGTGTGCTCAACTGAGAGGATATGCATCAGTTGAGAGGGAGTAACCCAATGTGTTACTCAGTAAAGTGTGACATATGTAGTGGTAGCTAACATATGGTTAACAAGGTGAGTTATAACAGTGAGAGCTAACTGTGAGGACTCAGAGAGGTTTGAGCTAGTAACTTTCCTGCATGACAGGACACATCATAAGTCTTCTGCTGTGTGTAAACTCTGATATGTTAACAGGGTGTTTTAGCCAAAAATTTGCCAAAGGGGGAGTTTGTAAGTGCTCTTGATTGGCTGCATTTTGGGGCAAAACATTAGAGTTTGCATGTATGTCATACTGAATGTTAAGACATACATAGTGATGCGTGTGTAGGGTAAGTTAACTATAAGTTAAGCTGAATGTCATACAGAATGTCATGACACTGACCGTATGACATCCAGTGGGCAGGTTAGTTTTTCTAGTATCTAGAAATCAGGAAACAAATCAGGAGCTCAAGCTGAAAGACAAGAGACATTTGAGAAGCCCTAAAGCGAAATAAATGCTTCTGAATTAAATGGCAAGTGCGCAGATGATTGAAGAAAAGGGTTTGTTATGGATAAACCTAATTTATGCGCAAAGGCCCAAAGGAATGAATGCTGCTATAAATATCAGAAGGAGCAATCCTAGAATACAAGCTCTTGAACAGAAGATCAGAGAGTGTAGACCAAGAGTCCTTGTGAGTGAAGAAGGTTGTTCTTCACGTGAGTATTGTGAGTGAAGAAAGTGAGTTCTTCACGTGTGTATTGTGTCTTAGGAATACTTGTTCACCAAGCAACTGTATGTTGCATTGGTTAGGTAGTTTCTAAGTTGTTGTGCCAGTCAAAGCTTTTAAGCAAGAGTGTATGTCACTTGATCAAAGCTGTGAAGCAAGATCAAGGTGTGTATGAAGTGTTTCTTCATATTTATTTTGTAATTGTGTACTGATATCACTGTGGTGTGATTGAGGGGGAGTGAGTGGGTATACTTAGGTCTAGAGTGTCTCTAGGAAGAAGTGTCATTGGGTAGGTCTTAAGTGAGGAGTGCAAACTGGTGTGTTTGACTCTGAATTAATACTGCTGATAGTGAATTTCCTCCCTGGCTTGGTAGCCCCCAAATGTAGGTGTTGTTGACACTGAACTGGGTGAACAATTGCTGTGTTATTTACTGCTTTTACTTATATTTTAGTTAGTTAGTACAGTAGTCAATGTCACAGTGGATGTTATAACTTTTGTAGTAACATCCATCGTGTGATTTCCAGAATTTCAATATTAAACTTCTCACATTGAGGGGTTATTACATAGTGTATTCGAGTCTATAATCGAGTTTGGAGCACTTGGGTAGAAGTTAAACCTGCCGCCATGTTATTTCCGCATTTACTTCCAGTTGTACAAGATTTTAAAGCCTCTTGTTTGAGCAGGTTTCTGTTTATTTCCTTTATTTATCTGCCTTTTATTTGTCGCGCCTTTATTTACTTGCCTTTTATTTAGTGCACCCCCTTTATCGCACTTTATTTATTTACCCGCATTTTATTTTCTCGCATTTATTTACCATGTCCGACTAAACTTTAAAGGGCTAGGATGCGAGGATTATAGTTACAATTAGTATTCCAAACGATTTTCGGTAGAATTACTTAAGGGCTATTTTAACTTTTAACACTTATTTTCTACACTTAAAATCTGTTGGGTAAGATCAAAAGCCGTCCAACCTTTAGATAAATTTGGTTAGTGTTGGCTGTTCCAAGGAAGCGAAAGCGCTTGGATCAGTCAATTAGGAATCTTTAATGTTTAAGAAAACCGATTTTAAAACTGTTTTTGGACGCGTTTATAGATTTGAAGTCCAGTTCGTAAGAACCTCTTTTTGTTAGAAATTCCAAGTTAAAATACTTTTCAACTAAGTCTAGAAACTATATTTCTTAAAAATAGGTTTATTAGTCCTAACGCAATGCGCACCTTCTTATATGTGACAATAAAAGGGATCGATTAGGGATAAACTCGGTTCTGAATATGCGAAAGCGATAGTTCCTGTTAAATTAGTTCTTTTCACGAGTCGAAAACATTGTCTATAATGAATCCTATTTGTACACATCTAAAATACTACGTAGCTATATGAATTGCATCTATGCCTATTGATTTATTATTAATTTTATTTCCGCACTTTACTTTTATTCTGCACCACCAACCCATTAATTGACTTGCCTTAGTGTCGCGGTCAAAATCGGATACCAAACTATTGATTAGTTTGAATCTTTAATTCATTTTTGCAACCGAACTTTGATTTGTCCAAAGGAAGGGATAAAGATCGAAATACCCACGATGCAATGCAAATGCAAGGTCTAGAAAGTTTAGGTTCGGGGGTTGGTTAAACTTAGGGAAGGTACTAGCATCCTAAGTTTCTGTAGTACTCTACAGGAACCTCTTGTTTTATGTTTGTTTATTGCTGAGTTATTTACTTAAGGTGAAAGACCTAGTCGTTTATTTCTAAGTATACTCGATAAGATATTGCATCTTATGCCTATATATCTTTACGGGAGTGGAATCAGAGTATTTGTAGTTCCCCTAAAGGGTTAGAGGAATTCTTTGACTGTGGTCAAAGTTCCTACGGGTTTAGGGTAGTTGTTTGATTGGGTTTAAGAGACAAGGTGAGTCATCATTTTAAGAGAGATTACTTGACTTTAGCCACCACGTGTTTGTAGGAAAATTGTATTTGCGTCGTCTTAAGAGAAGGGCTCAAGTACTTGGAAGGGTCGACAAGTATGCCTCTATCTCTCTTAAGCGAAAAAGAAGATATTGATTGTATTTGGTGTTGTGGGGCATGAGAAGTTATATCTCGCTTAAGATGATTAACATCTATTCTCTATCATGTTTGAACATTGTTTGAATTGTATTGCGTTTAATTGTTGATTGTTTTGTGTTTTGTTTCTATGTGGTAAAGATAAAGACAAAGGTCCTTCTTATGGGTAGGATCTATCTTAGGGAGATCGACTTGAATGGGATCAAGGATCATGGGAGAGTATGATGCAAATGATGTGCAACTACACACAACGTTGAATTACGTGTAGGTTTTCCCTTTGGACGAAATACAATGCAGTAATATAAATGCGGTAATTTAAAAGTTACGGAAAGTAAATTGTAGAAGTATATACCATACACACGCATGGAAGCGCTAAGGTGTAGGTGAGTGTGTCGTGAAGTGAGTGTACACGATCGATTTTGTATTCTGCGATGTTGGTTGATTTTAACTGTTTGACTGGATTTTAGACGAGGATGAATTTTTTTAGTCGATTGATTTTATAAAAAAAGTTATCAGTTTTAATATAAGTTGATCTTATTGATATAAATTAAGTTTTGAGTTTAAAATAAAATGTTACAATAGTTTAATTATAAAAACCTAAGTGAACTGATTACTTAAATGATATTAGTTTGTTAAAAATAATATAAAAGGATTATTTGTATTTCTAAAATATTTTAATATCTAATTAAATAAAAAGGCAATTGGGGTAGATTATTTATAAATGTTTATTAAGTCTATTTTAAATAAAAAGATCTAAAGTTAATTTGATTAAGAAAAAACTTGATTTATTAATAGTTTGATTTGAAAGAGTTTACTAGTTTGATTTGGATTAAGAATTGATTATAAATTAAATTTATAAAATTGATTAAAATTGGTTAATTAATCTATTAATTATTTAAATAAAATGAATTAATGACTATGTTGTAGTTAATTAAGGTTGATGGGAGATTAAACGACGATTAGTTAGTATTGATAAAAATAATTAACCGGTGGATTAGTGTGTGGTTAGTGGTGATTAGTGAGTATTAGCACATACTAATTACATCAAAAGAGAAAAAATGAAATAAACAAAATGAAGCAAGATGAAGAACCCTAACTCCCCAAATCAATCCCGCCCCTCTCGTTCACTCTCCTCCTTCACGATCGCGGCCAAGTTCTCTTCTCTGTTCCTCACTAGTTTGGACCTGAAGCCACGAACATAACATCAATTATGCAATAGCATGGATAAAGGGTGAGGGATTACCTAAAGTTTGGATAATAGCAACGGCGGGTGATGAAGCTTTAACGCGAATAGATCCTTCGCGGCGGTTTCCGGTGGTTTTGGCGGCGCTCGATGCGACGAGAGGGAGGCCTCGTCGATCAGAAAGATGAGTACTTCTTTCCGATTTCTTGAATTTCTGAGATTCTTAGCGGTGACTCCTCCTCTCTATGTCAGAAAGATGAGGCCTCCTCGCTAGTTCTAGGGTTTGTGAATGTGAGATTCTTAGCGGTGACTCCTCCTCTCTTTTTCGTTTCCAATCTGCCCTCTATATATGCGAAAATATTTTGGGTGAACAATGAATACCACCTTGAATGCTGATTTTGATTGTTGATTCAGAGTTTCCTTATTGGGTTTATTGATTTGAAAAAAAATATCCCTTTTTGTCGATATTATGTGAAAACTTTCCTTCTTTGTGTGATTGCAATAATACGTGTTAAATGAGAAATCCCAATCTTGTATCAATTTGGTTAATGCCTTGATTTGCTAGCTGTTGCATCGAATCTTTTCAAGTGGATATCCTCTGAGGGTTTACTAACTCTAATTCGGTGTGGACAGGTGTGGATTTAGCAAAGTGATTTGGGCCAGAAGAAATAACAGCCCAAGGCAACATCAACTCGCTTATTCGACCATACGATGTATTGTACGAGCTTCAACTGCTCCTGAGGTTGTTTGATGGCATTTACCCGTGTTTCAACTTCTCTTTCTTTAGCTGTGACCTTCTATTCATTTTAACGGTAATCCTGTCTATCGAATGTCTTGCAGGCGAGTTCGCGGCTGTGATGGCGTACGGGATTTTTGTCTGTGCTGCGCGAGCAACTGGTGCGAGTAAAACGCTTATCCCTTTTGGTAGGTGTACAGGTGTCTTGAGTTCCAAATCATCGTCGATGCGGACCTTGGTTTGTGCGCAGCGCCAAGTCATGGTTGGTTTCTAGAGAAGCATGTGTCTGGGTTCATCTGGTGGTGGAGGTAAAACACTCCCAGAATGGCGATGCAAATTATTTGTAGCACCAATGATTTGTAGGACTCTACTCCTTGCAAATGCCAGTACTAACTCATCCTTGGTAAAGCTATCTTCGTGAGCACCGTGATCATGTAGATATAAGCATTCTCTATTGTTGCATGGCACATTTCTAAACCATGCATGGCAATACTTTGTGGTTCCAAACCAAGCCCTCAATGATCTACCTTCTAATAAAAAAAAAGAACTGATTGAATGCATCGAACTGCTTCAGATTCTTTTGAGTAAGTTATATACACACAACAGCTATTATTTGCAGAATGTTGAATAATGCCTGTTGCTATACGAGATATAGATACCTTCAAAACCTTGCCATACCTTCCAAATTACTCCCTACGCTGAAGTAAATCTTCATCTGCAAGGTTAAGAGGCAGTCCAATTATGTACACAAGGTTGCGCTGAATGACTCTAACATCAGTAAGATGTTTCCTTCCATCTCATGATTTAGGCTTTGCCTTCTGCAGTTTCTTTTTATGCTGTGGATTCATTTCAGAAACCAATCTTCGACAGTCTCAAGTAAATTTGTTCGATAGTTAATCGCAACTCAGTTATTTCGAGTAGCATTTGTGTCGCTTAATTTCCAAGAAAAACATGGTGAAAATCTTGAAAGAAGGCATGCCAAGATGTGTTATTATTTTTAAGTCTGCTGTAGGAACTAAGATATGTTTGCTATTGATAGTTGTTTTCCACAGATTTGCAGGGAAACCAACAACTCAGGAATATGGCCAAACACTTGGTGGCTTTGCGGTTCCAGGACATAATTTATCTTTGGCAGAGTTCGAATCTTTATCTTCAATTGACTTTAGCAGACAATTATTGAATTAGAGAAAGGATCAGATCAGCTCTCATTTGAGGAAGGTAGTGAAATCCTTTGCAATTAACTCAAATCTTACGGTTATTCAGTATCAGCTATTGAGCAGGTCTCATGCACTTGTTACTTGTTTACGTTATTCACTTCGTTTAGTTTCTATTTGCAGTTTAATTCCACATCTCTGCTCAACTTATATTTGTTGCTTAAGATTTGGGCAAAGTAATTGTCAGAACTCTGATGTTTCGACTCTTAACAGATTCGACATTTGTTTACTAACAGCACTGCTTCCATCGCCTTCGGAGCCAAAAGCTTGTATCTGAGTACTCCACGTGAATAAAATTCTCTCACGGTAGCATTGACAATTTCAGGGCCAGATTTAAACGAAGCAACTGTTCCATCGTTCTCAGCGGGAGAAATCATAGGTGAAGAGAGAGTATTCGTCGAATTTGCTACCGTGTTGTTGCTAGTGCCATATTATTGTTCGTCCGTGTTTGTTTCCTGCTAATATGTTTTGATTTCGCTTACGCTGTATCCAGGAGATTCTAACCTTCGCAGTATAACTCGTTCAAGGACTAGATGCGACGGGACCCTTGACGGCACCGTTGATCCTACCAAATGGCTTTGAATGGCTTCTACACTCGAAAGGTGAGGGTGGTATTGAAGCAAGGAAACTCCAACTGTGTAGTGATGGCATGGGCGGATAGATATGCAGTAGAAAGTGGATTATTGAAAAGACTTGAGTTTACCGTAATCGCAGTTGCCGCTAAAATGCATTAGTGCTCTTTTTATGGGAGTGTCTTGTACTGTTACTTGTAGCTGTAACATTTGAAATTGTCTTGTAAACCAGATCAAACAACTTTGAACTTTATGTTATTAGATCACTGATTTGGATATTGTATCTGCATTTAATTCTTTGTAAACATGCGGTCGGCATTTACAGTGAGCTGTGTTACAGTCTCAAGAATGGATACTTGCTTGTCTCCCAGCCTTGACTTGTAAATTTCCGAAACACACGTTCTAAACTAAAGTTGTGTGCATGCTTGTTGTACTAAATGAATCCTCTTTTCAAATGAGTTCAAAATTTGTTTTTTGATGCAAACCAAGTGAGCTCAAAAACATTTACGGATCGAACTTTAATGCCATAGGGATTCCATGACCCATAAATCTCGTATTAAAACTTGAAATAGAAAACTTCTTAAAGGTTCAAGGCACAACCCCTCTTGGATGTAGATATGAAACCTTCATGCAAATTAAATCGCCTAGTCTCGATTCCCAATCTTCATCCTAAATCGTCGTTTCGAACCATGTAATCCAAATTTCTTCCACTTGACAAATAACTGACCCCAAATTTCAAGATTAAACTAAACCTTTTGAACTCCTACGAAAAATAATGATACAACTTGATGCAAATTTCCACGAAAACCGCAATCAAACCGTGAGCGACCATTCTCCAAACTAAAAGAGAGCCCTAAACCTCCTCAAAATACAAAGGCTTTTGACACGCTCATGATTACCGGAGAGCTTTAGGATCTTTGAATCAAAACACATTTTAAAGTAAGTTATACCTGCACCAGTTGGATAGTCATAATAATATGCACATAAGAAGTAGAGATAACACGTAAGAGAGAGAGAGAGAGAGAGAGAGAGAGAGAGAGAGAGAGAGAGAGAGAGAGAGAGAGAGAGAGAGAGAGAGAGAGAGAAACGCAAAAAGAGGTGGCATCTTACGGTCAAAAATTAGGGTGCGACAGATGCCCCTATTTAAGTTACTTCTATCCGGAGATATGGAGATTGAAATCTTCGTCTCGACGAGATAGGAGGGACTTAAATACAAACATTGCACGAATTTTTTTTTGGCCATAAGAAGCCACCGAATGCATATGATATGCAATGATATGAAATGCAAGACAAAACGGTCCCTTGGAGACATGAGGCCACAGGGGAGAAACTAAACACGACACACGGGAGGAACAATGCTCGACCAAGGGAGACTCCACGGGAACAGGAAACAACTGCCAAAGAGAAATCTCTGAAAGTACAACAGCAACTTGTACACCAAGGATATGGTGACTTAGACGATAGGTGAGAAGCTTATTACCATAGTGTAGTGGTTGGTAATAATCCAAATGAATTGAGTTAATGGTTCAGTTTTGTTTGTATTCTTTCTTTCTCTTTTTCCTTGTTTTTGTATATATTATTTTTTGGAACTCAACTTGAGATAGTAAAATGTATAACTTCCCCGAGCGTCATGATAAGGGTACCATGAGCTGGTCTCAATCTCTACCTGAAATGTCAAAATTTTGTAGACGATGGAATCGCTGTAGTTTGTAGATGTAGATGTAAATGTCATTGTAGATGTTGTAGTTGTAGAGCTTCCCTGAGCATCATGGTATGGGAACCATGAGCTGGTCTCAGCTTCTGACGTAGAACTTCCCCGAGCATCATAGTCTGGATGCTATGAGCTGGTCTCAGTTTCTGATGTAGAACTTCCCCGAGCGTCATAGTCTGGATGCTATGAGCTAGTCTCAGTTTCTGATGTAGAACTTCCCCGAGCGTCATAGTCTGGATGCTATGAGCTGGTCTCAGTTTCTGATGTAGAACTTCCCCGAGCGTCATAGTCTGGATGCTATGAGCTGGTCTCGGTCTCTACTTGTAGAACTTCCCCGAGCGTCATAGTCTGGATGCTATGAGCTGGTCTCAGTCTCTTCCCGAAATGATGAAAACTCGTGAGAGCATCTTCACAGGGGGTTGTAAATTTTGTAGATTGTAGATGTCGTTGTAGACTGTAAATGTAGTTCGTTGTTGATGTAATCTGTAATGTACTCTGTTGTTGTAGATGTGATTTGTAATTGTAAATTGTATATGTAGTTGTAAAGCTTCACCGGGGATCTTCGGGAAAGATGTGAGCCGGTTGAATTGTAATGTATGCCTTCTCGAATAAAGAGAGACTAATATGGTAAACTTCCTCGACTTCTCCGGGGGGATGTCACTTTGTAATTGTAGAATATTCTGTAAGCTCTCAAATAAAGAGAGATGTCTTGTAATGTCTTTGGTAAGCTCCCTTGATGAATTTATGAGGCGATGCCTTTTGATGATTTGATGATGTCGAAGGGCCCACTGAGGGTGGATGGTCTGTCTTGTGAAAACTGTCGTTTGTCGTTTTGAATAGGATCCCGATCAAAACGAGTTGCTCAAATAAAGAGATTACTTAGTCCGAATATGGATGCTTGGGAGAATCCTGTGATGCTTTTGTTGAAGAAATGTCTGTCTTTCTGAACATTCTTTCTGAGGAGAGGGTGCAAAATAAATGCATCCACGCTTAAAAGTTGGAGATGTCCATGATTCGATTGCCAAAGACCGAAGTTCAATTCAGGGAATAACTGAAGAGAAACTGTCAAGCAAGACTCGACCATTGAGGTATGAACTCAAATGGGATTGTACTAAAATAACCATTTCCTATGAGGGTTGAGCTTCATGGAGAAAATGAAACATTGTGCTCTTTCTGCCTAGGGTAGACGAATCTACGTGGAGGGATGAGACGGACCCAAACACATAGGGATAACTATGGCCAAAGCGATAGAATAAAACAAGTACAAAGAATGCAGAAAATGCACATGCCATGCTGTCTACTTATATGTTATGCATATGCCGACGGATTGGGAGAAACGAAATAAACGCCTCAAACAAAAGGGTACTCAAGCAACATCTCCACAGATCCCTTATCGCTTGCGAAGAAAGTCTTCGAACAGAGGCAACCTTCGTGTCTGGATAAGATAAATCCTCTTGTCTTGGAGAAGCACATAACATTGTTGTTTTTCTTCGGACGAAATAAACGTCCCCGGTCGTCCTTTTGTTATTCATATATCGAGTAGAACAAAGTTTTGAAAAAGTTTAAATCAATTCGGATTTGCTATCAAGAATACAGATTTATGGTAAGTGAAAAAACTTTTTATTGAACGGTGGTCAGCAGAAAAGCGTGACCCGATGTTACAGTGTTGGAAAATAATAGCGATTACATAAAGGGAATAATGTCCCGTTTCTCCTAAACAAAGTACTTCCTGACAGCGTCTGTATTCACGGGGCGAGTGATCTCTTCTCCATCCATTGTTGCTAACATCAAAGCGCCTCCTGTCAAAACCCTTTTTACTACATATGGTCCATCATAATTCGGGGCCCATTTTCCTCTGATGTCAGTGAGGAAAGACTGGATTTTCTTGAGCACAAGGTCACCTTCCTTGAATACCCGGGGTCGAACCTTCTTGTCAAATGCCTTCTTCATCTTCTGCTGATACAACTGCCCATGGCATAGCGCAGCCATCCTCTTTTCTTCGATTAAGTTCAACTGATCATATCTGTTCTGACACCATTCAGCTTCTGATAACTTTGCCTCAACCAAAATCCTCATAGAAGGAATCTCAACTTCTATCGGGAGCACCGCTTCCATACCGTAAACAAGTGAAAATGGAGTTGCCCCAGTCGATGTGCGTACCATCGTACGATATCCATGTAGGGCGAATGGGAGCATTTCTCGCCAATCTTTGTAAGTAACAACCATTTTCTGAATGATCTTCTTAATGTTTTTGTTGGCGGCTTCAACAGCCCCATTCATCTTTGGTCTGTAAGGGGAAGAATTGTAATGCTCGATCTTGAATTCTTCACACAGCTCTTTCATCATCTTGTTATTCAGATTGGAACCATTGTCTGTAATAATTCTGCTTGGCACACCATATCAGCAAATAAGCTGATTCTTGATAAATTTGACAACCACATGTCGAGTTACATTAGCATAGGAAGTTGCCTCGACCCACTTGGTAAAATAATCAATGGCTACCAAGATGAATTGGTGTCCATTAGATGCTTTCGGCTCTATCATTCCAATCATATCAATTCCCCACATAGAGAATGGCCACGGGGATGAGATAACATTCAACAAAGTTGGAGGCACGTGAATTTTATCTGCGTAAATCTGACACTTGTGACACTTTCTAGCAAACTTGTAACAATCTGATTCCATTATGATCCAATAATAGCCGACCCTTAAAAGCTTCTTAGCCATAGCATGTCCGTTGGCATGAGTTCCAAAAGATCCTTCGTGAATTTCCGACATTAACATATCCGCTTCTTGTTTGTCAACACATCTCAGCAAGACCATGTCAAAATTCCGTTTATACAACACGTTGTTACTCAAAAGGAAATTTCCAGCCAACCTTCTCAAAGTTTTCTTATCTTTGTTGGAAGCTCCTAAAGGGTATTCCTGAGTTCTGAGAAAAATTTCGATGTCGTAGTACCAAGGTTTGCCATCTTCAGCTTCTTCGACAGCAAAGATGTAGGCAGGTCTATCGAGACGTTTTACTTCAATCCGAGGGCACTCGCTCCAAAAGTTTACCACAATCATCGAGGCTAAAGTTGCCAACGCATCTGCCATTCTGTTCTCATCACGAGGGATATGATGAAACTCAACCCTATCAAAGAACGGTAATAGCCTCCTAGCAGAATCCCTGTATGGGACCAAATTATCATGTCGAGTTATCCATTCACTGGTGATTTGGTTGATCACCACTGCAAAATCACAAAACACATCTAAATTCTTAATTCTCAGATCGATTGCTTCTTCAAGACCCATAATACATGCCTCGTATTCAGCCTCATTATTAGTACACTGGAATGTTAATCTGGAGGTGAATGGGAAATGGGTCCCTTGAGGAGTCACAATAACAGCACCTATCCCTTTTCCATGAGCGTTGACATTTCCATCAAAGATTAAACCCCATTGAGAACCTGGCTCTGGTCCTTCACCATGTACGGGTTCTTCACAATCTTTCATCTTCAAGAACATAACACCTTCATCAGGAAAGTCATCGTTTGAGGGTTGATAATCCAAAATGGGTTGGTGAGCCAAATGATCAGCCAAAACACTTCCTCTAACAGCTTCTGAGTATGGTACTCGATATCATACTCAGACAACAACATCTGCCATCTAGCAATTCTCCCAGTCAAAGCAGGCTTCTCAAAAATATACTTGATGGGATCCATCTTTGAGACTAACCAAGTAGTGTGGTTCAACATATACTGGCGCAAACGCTTGGCGGCCCACGCCAAAGCGTAACAAGTCTTCTCTAACATAGTGTACCTTGTTTCACAATCAGTAAACTTCTTGCTCAAGTAATAAATAACATGATCTTGCTTTCCCGTTTCATCTCGCTGACCGAGTACACAGCCCATCGAATCTTCTAAAACGGTCAAATATATAATCAAAGGTCGTTCTTCAACTGGCGGTATCAGGATAGGTGGTTCAAGCAAATACTCTTTGATACTATCAAAAGCCTTTTGACAATCTTCAGTCCAAACGTATCCTTGTTCTTTCCTTAGAAGCTTGAAAATAGGCTTACATGTAGCGGTCATGTTGGATATAAACCTGGAGATATAGTTCAGACGTCCCAAGAATCCTCTAACTTGTTTCTCGGTGGCGGGAGCTGGCATTTCCCGGATAGCTTTCACTTTGTCAGGGTCTACCTCGATCCCTCTTTGACTAGCAATGAAACCCAATAGTTTCCCGGATCGTACTCCAAATGTGCACTTGTTGGGGTTCAAACGGAGCTTGTATTCCCTCAAACGACCAAACAACTTAGCCAGGTGTTTAACATGGTCATCCTCGGTCTTCGACTTAGCTATCATATCATCTACGTACACCTCAATCTCCTTGTGCATCATGTCATGGAACAAGGTAGTCATAGCTCTCTGATATGTAGCCCCTGCATTCTTCAACCCAAACGGCATAACTTTGTAACAAAAGGTGCCCCAGGGCGTTATGAATGATGTCTTTTCTCTGTCCTCGGGAGCCATTCTAATCTGGTTGTAACCTGAAAAACCATCCATGAAGGAGAAAACTTCATATCTCGCAGTACTGTCTACCAAGATGTCAATGTGAGGTAATGGGAAATCATCTTTCGGACTGGCTTTATTCAAGTCTCTGTAGTCTACACACATGCGAACTTTACCATCCTTCTTCGGAACGGGTACAATGTTAGCCAACCATAGTGGATACTCGGCAGTAACAAGGAAACCTGCATCGATCTGTTTCTGTACCTCTTCCTTAATCTTTAAAGCCATGTCAGGTCGAGTCCTTCTGAGCTTCTGTTTTATCGGCGGGCACTCTGGCTTTAACGACAAATGATGTTCGACTATAGCTGTGTCGAATCCGGGCATGTTTTGATACGACCAAGCAAACACATCAACAAACTCTCCAAGCAAATCAATCAGCTGTTTCTTCACATCGGGTTTGAGCAGGGCTCCAATTTTCACTTCTCTACGGATTTCTTCTGATCCCAAGTTGACTACTTCCACCGGCTCTTGATGAGATTGGATAGCTTTTTCCTCTTTCTCAATCAGTCTGGAAATTTCTTCTGGGATATCATCCTCTTCGTCCTCAGCTTCGTACACAGGAAACTCAAAATTCGGAGAAGGTAGTGGATCATTATTCCCAGTTTGTAATTTATGTGGCAATCTGCGCAAGTGATGTGACTTGAATAAGTTTTTGTTTTGTAAAGTGGAAAGTGTGTGTACGCGGGATACTACTTATTATTTTCCAACATCGTGAATAAAATTTAAAAAAACAGATGTAAATGAAAGTAGTTTATTGATGATAGCAAAACCGAAAAGACACGCCCAACAAAGTCACCTTTGCCTTGGGCATAACAAAGGGAATTATTAAAAAGTACGCCCTAATAAATGCAGTTTCGCCTTGGGCAGAGCGAAAATTTTAAACAAATGCTTTACTTAGATATATGAATGGCGGTAGGAGCTTCAACCATGCTCCAATTCTTGACCACGACACCTGGGGTCACAAAGTATGGGATGTCTTCATCTGGCTCTTCCTCGGTGATGGCATAAACTCCAAAGGTATAGTCAAATTCGTCCTAAACATAGCCTGGGTCTTCCATATAGGGCTCATAGTCTTCATAAGGAATGGAGGACCTGGCGGAACCATTTGATATGTAGCCTTCAAGTTCGTCCTCTCACACAACATTAATTTGAGGATGATGGACGACTCCTCCACTACGGAACACTTCATTGATCAGCGGGAACCCTTGACCTTTGGTGGTTTGTTGAGCAGAACTGCTGGTGAAACCAAGACCTTCTTTGTTTTTGTTCTCTGGCAAAGACAACACCTTTCCCCACATTGTTTGGTGACCACTGCTCACTACTCGCTGTGCGTCTTTGAATGATGACATGGATGCTTGAGACTTCTGGGCACCCTCACCCACAATAGACAGAGCTTGAAATTGCGTGCCAACCTCTTCCTCAGCTTTGACATATGAGAATGATGACAAGTGACTTACCACCAAAGCTCTCTCCCCACAAACTGTAACTATTTTCCCTTCAAAAACATATTTCAACTTCTGATGCAGGGTAGAAGTGACTGCTCCAGCTTCATGTATCCATGGCCTCCCTAGCAAATAGCTATAGGCGGCACGAATGTCCATGACTTGAAACGGGATCATAAAAGTCTGTAATCCAATAGTCATGGGCAAATCAACCTCACCAATTACCGTTTTCCTTGACCCATCGAAAGCTTTGACAATAACGCGACTTGGCCTCATCGGTGGTCCCTGATATGATAGCTTAGATAGAGTAGTTCTAGGCATTACATTTAGGGACGATCCAGTATCAACCAGCACACTGGACAGAGAGTCATTTCCACAGTTCACGGAAATATGCAGAGCCATGTTATGTTTCCTTCCTTCTTCTGGGAGATCGTCTTCATTGAAACCCAGATTATCACTTGAAGTAATACTGCCAATGATGTTGTCAAATTGTTCCATAGTCACATCCTGCTCGACATAGGCTTGTTCCAAAATCTTCTGAAGCGCTTCTCTATGAGCCTCAGAACTCATCAGCAATTATAGCACAAAAATCTTCGATGGGGTTTGCAGAAGCTGATCTGCAACCTTATATTCACTTCTTTTGATTACTTTCAAACATTCATCAGAGTTGGATAAATTAGACCCACCAGATTGCCCCACAGTTGGGTCTTTTGAGCCTGATGGTTCGGACAAAGCTTCTTTTTCTTTCGGTGGCACAGTCGGGTAGACTCGACCGCTTCTTGTCACTCTACTGACATCTGCAATACTAACGACCGAGAGTACAGTGGGCAAAGGTACTTCTTTCCCATCCTCCAACATAGTAGCATTGTATCTATAAGGGATGGCCTTACTAGAAGTATAAGGGACAGGTCCAGGCACATTGATCACTAAAGGAGTAACGGTTGGCTTCTTGCTATTGTAAACAATCTCTATACGTTCCACTTCCTTAAAGTGGGGTACTATGACACAAACTTCTTCAGCCTCTTCATTTGACACTTCTTGGCCATCACTTTCCAAACAATCTTCAATCATATTGACAGAGGGCGAACCATGTGGTGGTAATGGATTCTTCTGTACATTAGGGTCGGAATCTCTGAAAGACAAGATTCCATTTTTAATGAGCCTTTGGACATCCATCTTCAAACCAAAACAACTCTCAATATCATGTCCTGGAGCACCCTTATGGTAAGGATAAAACTTATCAGCTCTATAAGAAGGGGGGGGATTCGTGGGAGCCGGAGGTGGAGCTCTCGTCTGAATATGACCTTTTTTAACCAAAGCGGGAAATAGATCAGCATATGTCATTGGGATCGAATCAAAGTTTATCTTTCTATACACACGACCCTGATTGCTAGGTGGTCGATTCTGCTGAGGGTACTGTGAACTCTGCTGAAGTTGGGGTTGTTGAGCAACGGGAGACTGAGCTTGCTGATAGGGTTGCGGAGACTGTAGCTGATAAGCCGGAGCATTAAACACTGGCGATACCGCTGCAACTTGATGTGGTGGCATGTATCTCTTTCTGAATTGTCCCTTTTGAATGGCATTCACACCTTGTTCCTTTTTCTTCACAAAACTGCTCCCATACCTCTTAGGAGCGCTCTCTTCCTTGGTCAATCTTCCTTCGCGAACACCATCTTCTAAACGCATTCCCATATTGACCATTTCAGTAAAGTCACTGGGCGCGCTAGCTACCATCTTCTTATAAAAGAAAGGACCCAGAGTCTTCAGGAAAATCTTGGTCATCTCTTTTTCTTCTAAAGGTGGTGTGACTTGCGCGGCCAACTCGCGCCAACGCTGAGCATATTCTTTGAAATTCTCCTTATCTTTTTGTGCCATTGCTCTCAATTGATCTCGGTCGGGCGCCATGTCCACATTGTACTTATACTGTTTGACAAAGGCTCCTCCTAGATCATTGAAAGTTCGAATCTTCGTATTATCCAACCCCATATACCACTTGAGTGCGGCGCCTGTCAAACTGTCCTGAAAGTAGTGAATGAGCAGTTGATCGTTATCAGTTTGGGCAGACATCTTCCTGGCATACATAATGAGATGACTCTGAGGGCAGGTATTCCCCTTGTACTTTTCAAAATCAGGGACTTTGAACTTCGGTGGGACCTTAACGTTTGGCACTAAACACAACTCAGAAGCACTCTTACCAAATAAGTCCTTTCCACGAAGGGCTCTCAACTCCTTTTGTATTTCAGAAAACTGATCTTGAAATCCATCTATCCTCTCTTCTAAGCCCACAGTCTCGGTTGGCGACCCATGTAGAATTGGTTCATCCAGAATATACGGAACAGCGTTCACATGCGGAGATGCGGTAGTCATCACAGCAGAAACAATAGGAGCAGCTTGAACAGTGGTCACAACAGGGATTTCAGACACAGGCGGGCGGTAGCCGGCCGGAGTAAAATAAGGAGGCATCCCCCATGGGAAACCTTGAGGCATACTGTAGGATACTTCAGCAACAGACGACACCACTAGGATCGGTGTTGGTGTCACTTCGGATACGACAGTCCTTGGAACTTCTTGGTTGTTGATCGAGATTTGACTAGACAAGGCTTCCACTAGACCATTCAACTTCTCTAAACTTTCTTTCATACTTGCAACTTCATCACGGAGCACTCTGTTCTCTTGCTCTAGTTGATCCATCTTCTGACGTTGACTAGCTCGAGTGTTGTATCGGTGATTCAGCTTGTTCTGCGGAGATGAAGCAAGAGTGAGACCCTGGAATGCAAACGATGCTATGCTTATGTAAAATGCAAATGAGTGTGAAACTTTCAAGAAACTCAAATTATTCCGGTATTATAACCTTGGAGAAAAAACTTATTTTATTTTGATGATCGAAGCATTATAAAACGGAGTACTCTTTTAAGAGTTTATTACATTGAATCAAAAGCAAAAGAGAAACTCGGAGATCTACTCCTTATGCTCCTTCTGTGTGCGAAGTTCTCTTTCTAACTGATTGATGCGTTCTTGCAACTCGGCCTTCTCTCTGATGAGTCGGTCGACACACTCCTTCCAAGCCATAGTATCTGGGGGAAGATCATCATTGGTGACAGCACTTGAAGAGGTGTGAGAAGAAAATAAATCCTCTCGCGCCTTTCTTTTCCTTGCGAGTTCATCTTCTGGCAGCCTCTGGGACTTTTCTTTCTCTACCTTGAGTATAAAAAACTTGTTCTTCCAAGCGGCTTTCAATTTTCGAGCTTCATCCAAAGCAGCCTTCAATTGATCTACTTCACTCACATCAAACCAATCTGGATCGTGAAAGGCCAATACCATAGTGTCGCTACTGCGAAAATCGGCGCCGGCTTGACAGGAGAGTCGCCACCGTGCGTTATTTATCCCTCAGAGCGGGAAAGGAAACGCTCGAAGTAAACCTCGCAAAGACGGGAAAAGGTATGGTCATCGCAACCAAAACCTGGATTCGGGAGTCGGTTACGCAAGGGGAAGGTATTAGCACCCCTCACATCCATCGTACTCGATGGGATCCACGCTTGGTGTTTATAGGTAAAAGGGTGTGTTATCTATCTACTCTACTGGCTGGTCTGAAAAGAAAAGAAAAGGACAGGACTCGACAGAACATACGGTGTTCTGGGCCTACGTATTCCCTCGTGCAATGGGAAAGTCAGAGTCAACGTAGTTCGACTAACTACGTCTAAACAGGGGAAAGGTTGCTCGCCAGGACATCGCGTCCTGTGCCTACGTACTTTCATTTGGTATGAAAGATCAGAGCAAACGTAGTTCGACTAACTACGGGTAAACAGGGGCTCTCACACAGCAGTGAGAAAACAAACTGGTCCTAAAGGTTCGGGGACCTACAACTACGATCTGGTCTCAAATGCGCTCAGGCAAGAGAAAGGGGTAACAATTAGTCGTTAGCGGGAAAGTCTCGATCGCACAGCCGCGAGAGAACAAAGGTTAGTTGTTAGTGTGCTCGCTAGGATATCGCATCCTATGCCTACATATCTTCGTCTGGTACGAAGAATCAGAGCAGCTGTAGTTCAGCTAACTACGGGTCAAGCTACTCAAAAGCTCCTACTGGAAGGAAAGGGAAACCCTAGAACTATAGCTGAGAAACAGGGGAATCTACCTACTGCTACCACACCTGGTTGACCATCCTAATGTCTATCATAACGACTCCGCAGCGGAGAAGTCAGAGCTCCTAAGGGATCATGGCAACAGGACTAAACTACAAACAAGACACTGCAACGTAAAGGAATACTGAACATATGCATGAATGCAACAGCTAAACAAACAAGGCACAGAGGCCGCAAACCACAGAGGCAAGGGAGCTCAGCTCTACCGAATACCAACAAGCAAAGCCACGCAATAACAAACAAGCAGAAGGAGGACCACCTCAACTTCTCATGCACACAAAGTCTACTTCTAAGATGCATCTATTCAGAACTATATGAATACCTAAGTCTAATGCAACATAACATCATACAAATCAAACAACACAAAGAGACTAACCCTGAGCAGGGCCTCCATCTACAAAACAAGAAACTACTCCTGGGCAAGGCCCCTAACAAACCTGAAACAATCTCCTAACAGATCTCTAAACAGAACTCTATACAATATCCTAAGCAGGGATCTAAGCAAAAATCTAATCAAAACCCTAAGCAAGAGGAATCAATCCCAGTCTCCAAGCTTCAGAACAAGCTTACCAGAGAAAGGGAGCTAAGCAGACAAACTCATAGCATCTTCCTCAGGAAAGTACCAGGAGGTTACTACTCAGGAGTCATATCCTATGCGGCTCGACAACTGTGATCAGTTTACATTCCTCCTCAGGAGAAATTAAACTCACATGAAGGCTCCGGCATCACTGGATATTTGAGAAAGCCTATCTGAACTAGGGGAACTAAGTGAACAGACCCATAGGACCTTCCTCAGGAAAGCACTAGGAGGCTTCCACTTAGGAATCGTATCCTACGTGGCTCAACAACTGTGATCAGTTTACATTCCTCCTCAGGAGAAATTAAACTCACAAGTCGGCTCCGACATCATTGGATACTTACGAAAGAGGTGAGAAGAAAGAATGAAAGTCATTCATAGTGCCTTCCTCAGGAAAGTACCATAAACTCCCTTCAAACTTCAGGATCTCGAACCTCACAAACAAACAACAAGCTCCTAGACTAAGCCTCAATCCACTGCCTCTTTGCAAGCTCCAACAGGACCTCAATCAGCTCCCACCTTCAAGAAGAACCCACAGGCCAAAAAACCACAAGAGACTATCTCTGAAGTTCAACCACAGTTGAACTTCAAAGTCAGAAGTCACCAAGACTTCTCCTATTTTCAGGCTCAGACACATCACCTCAGAACATCCTACAAAAATCTAATAAAAAATCTATGGGAAACCTACATGGCTCTAGGGTAACATACTGAAAAATCAGAACAAAATTCAATACCAGATGAAAGAACTAAAATCAGCAACACAGACATGTCCACAAACCAGTTTATTTAACATCAATAACAATGAAAAAATGCAATTAAAATGAAAATGCATGATTAAGCTAATGTTTTTATACTATAAAATTCTACACTGAATTACGAGTCTACAGAAAAAAGAACGGAATTATTTGACTAAATCTACTATTTTTTATTAATTTTCTAATGATATGCATGCATTAAAAAATTAAAAAAACATCAATTAAAATGGAAAATATACAAAAAATAACAAACAAAAATAAAATGACATTTTTATTTTTATTTAACTTTCTAGGAATTATGATTAAATGGTAGAAAAAGAAGAATTGAAAAAAAACAATTATTTACATTTTATTATGAATTTTATAACATGAAAATATAAAAGAAAAATAAAAGAAACAAAATGGGGGTTCAAGCAGCAAGGATTATGAGTTATAATGCATTGGGCCCTACAGGTGGGGGGTGCTAAAAACAATAGGGCGCAGGGCCCAGGTTTGAGAAATCAAACAGCCAGAAAAGAAGCGTATGGGGGTGCAGCACTAGCAAGTTCTAGTCAATTTCATTGGGCCTACGCCCAGGGGGGTGCTGAAAGCAGTTTGGGCATAAGGCCCATATCAATTCATCCTGATCTCACACGCCAGGGGGGGGGGGTGAATTGAGTAAACTGGGGGCAGCGTTCAGAAAACGCGTTTGGGCTTAGCCCAATACCCCAACCCTAACCCAACTATCTGCTGAACAAAACCTAATTCCTCCCCAAACCCTAACACTGTTCATCAATCTAACCCCCAAACCCTAGCCGTTTTCGTCATCTTCCTCCTCTGCAACTCACCCTCTCAAACGCTTCCTGAAACCTTCCCACATACCCTCACACACAACCTCACACAGATCAAACGAATCAGCACACACTAGTCTCACCGTTCTCTCACAAATCAAACCCAAACCCTAATTGAATTAAGATAACATCCATCAATCACAGCAAACGGAAAGGGGAAGACGAACGGAATCAAGTGAACGTACCTGGATACTCAATGGAGACCCTGACGAATTCAAGATCCTGCGCGTAGATTCTGATGAGGATTCTGGAAATTTGAAGGTGTGGAGATCTTACAGCGGCGGCGTTCGTATGATGAAGATCAACAAAGATCTTAAAATGGAAGGCCAGTTGTTGACGTTCTTGAGCGTTTTGGAGATGTTCACGATCTGGAAAAGTGAATAACGATGAAGATCGTTGAATGTGTTCTGGAAAGTTTCTGACCAAACGATGAATGTATGAGCGGTTTCTGGAGAAGTGGATGTTCTGGGTTTTTCTTCGATGGTGGATGAAGATTTGAGTGGATTCTGGAAAAATATCTTGAATGCTGATGAAGATATGAAGATTCCGGCGACGATGATGTTTCCGGCGAGGGGATTATGAAGCTGACGGAAGAGATCGGAGGAAGAAGATGAGTTTCTGGGGATTTTTGGATGTTTGCAGATTCCGGTGAGTGAGACGGTGGCCGGAGGTAGTTGACGGTGACCGGCGGTGTGCGGTTAGGGCTGATGCATGGCCGCCGGTGGTTTTCTGGTGAAGCTCCGGTGGATGACGGCGAGGTGACAAGTGGCGCGCATGCGCAGAGAGAGAGGGAGTGGGGGATAGCTGGGGGACACGTGTGTGAGTCTGGGAGCAATTCTGAGTTGTGGTGGCGCGCAGAGTATGGAACGCGTGGGGCCTCTCTCTTTCCTACACGTGGCGTGAAGCATTTATACTGATGAGCTCGCTGGAAGCTTCTGGACCCTTCTGGAGGGCGCTGGATAATCCTTGGACTGATCTGGATTATTGGGCTGCGAGTTGCTGGAGAGAATTTGGACAAAAATGATAACTGGGCCTCTGCACTGCTTTGGGCCCAATACGAAAATGAATAAAAAAAACCCCAAAAAAATGAAAAACTGATTAATCTCTTGATTAAAACATTAAAACCCTAATTAACTCTATAAAAATGATTAAAGCTCTAATTAATTCTATAAAAATGATTAAAAGTCTAATTAATTCTATATTATCCTAATTACACCTAAAAATCAATTAACCTAATTAAACTCTAAAAAAATGATTAAAAGTCTAATTAATTCTATATTATCCTAATTAAATCTAAAAATCAATTAAGATCTAATTAACTCTAAACTTCTACTAATTCTCTATTAAAATTCTAATATATTCTACAAATGGTAAAAAAAAACTATTAAACCTATTTAAAAATCTATAGAAAATTCTAAACTATTAACATCTATTAGTAATAAAAGAAAAAACTATATTCCCCTTTTTCTTTATTATTCTAAAAACTATTTAAAATCCTGTTTATTTTAAAAAATCTATTTAAAAATTCTATAAAATCCTAAAAAGAGAATTAAACTATTAAAAAAATACAAAAACCCTATTTAAATTCCAGAAAAATCTATAAAGCCTATTAAAAATTCACAAAAGTCTATTAAACCCTAAAAATGCAGATGAATGCGCATGACCCCCCCATAAAAGAACGCACGAGACCAGATCGAATCGAACAGAGATCCCCGGGCATCAGAATATCCCCAAAATTACTGTGCAAGCTAAAAATCACTGAGGAGCGCACAATTTCCCGAAAATAAAACCCCGATAATCTGGACTGAATCTGCCATATCTGATAGACGAAAGTCAAGCTGTAAACTCTGATATCCCCTGCTTGTGCACAAATATCACATGTCTGAGCTGTGAATATGAATTTAAACCATGAGTCAAATGGGAGAACCGGTTGGTCAAATTTTAGGGTGCAACAGCTGCCCCTATTCAAGCGACTTGGACCTGAAGGGTTTGGAGAGCGCTCAGCCTTCAAACATTCAAAGGTACGAGACGGTTGAATACAAATAAAACCCGAAAATTTGCCAACTGCGAGCATATACTGTAAACTGCTTGGGGAATAAAGTCCAGAAAACCAAGTCCAGTCATTGCGGCACCAAACTGATTAATCATCTGATAAAGAACTCCTGATTGAATACCCGTTGCTTGTGATACCCCATATAACAAACCCTGAGGGTTGCAACAAAACCCGTGATCCTTTCACATTGCCTCCTGATGGGCAGGAAGAGAAATATACTCACATCGCCCAAAGATGGACGGGAAGACACCCTGATTGAATACCCACCTCGTCTAATGATAGACGGAAAAACAACATTAATCTCCCAATTCACATCGTCTAAGGGTAGACGGCATCATCCTGATTGATGAACTAATCAATATTCACATCGTCTAAAGATAGACGGGAAGAAGTAATCTCCGTACTTGCATCGTCTAAGAGTAGACGACATCATCCTGATTGATGAAACAAATCAATTCACATCGTCTAAGGGTAGACGGGATCGTCCTGATTAATGACAAATCAATTCACATCGTCTAAGGATAGACGGGAAGAAATTCATAATCTCCCTACTCACATCGTCTAAAGATAGACGGAAAGAAATAATCTCCGAATTCACATCGTCTACTGATAGACGGGATCATCCTGATTGATGAACAAATCAATTCACATCGTCTAAGGATAGACGGGAAGAAATAATCTCCAAATTCACATCGTCTACTGATAGACGGGATCATCCTGATTGATGAACAAATCAATTCACATCGTCTAAGGATAGACGGGAAGACACCATAACGCGATTCAACACCAACCCTTGAATTTCAGAATCCTTCTGTCTACGGGAATTGATGGAAAGATCAACATCTTTGAAGGGGCCACATCATCAGTATGGACCGACGGTAAGAAAAACCACCTTTTAAAGAACCATGTCGTCAACGATCGCGCAAACTGAACATTCTTCGAAGAACCTCGACATCAATAAGGATTGATGGTCAGAAAAGTCCCTCCTAAACGTCATCATATCCAATAACCAGAGAGAGAACCAATATCCAAAATCATTTTGAAACCCCTTAACAACCAAGGATAGCCGGAGAAGACTCGCTGGGGAAACACCTCATCATATGTATGATCTGGCAATAAGAAACCCGTTGGACGGTAACCCGAAACTTCACATCGTCTACTGATAGACGGAAAGAAAAGCTACTTACTAGAGAAGCTCTGTTTTGAACCTTATTGAAAATCAACCAAAACTTCACATCGTCTACTGATAGACGGGAAGGAAAGCATATCCTGGGGGAAACCCCTTCTTGAAACCTTACTGCGACCACCCGCAACTTCACATCGTCTATGGATAGACGGAAAGAAAACCACACTCGTACTCAAGACGTCTAATGCTAGACGGAGAAATCCACTTATTGGAGGAACACATCGTCAATATGAATTGACGGGAAGAAAATTTTGTCGATATCGGATGACTGCTTGATCAAAGCATACTCGTTGTCTGATTTGAGATACAAATAATCCGCTGAATCGTCTGAATACTTGTTGCTGGATAAATGTCCCTGAACTGATCACAGAGTAATTCACGCGCCATATGAGGCTGATAGAAAACCTGACTTATGCTTCGTATGCATATGCAAATGCTTTAATCTTTCTACAGCGTAATGCTCCATTCTGGATAGAAATGCTACGCATTTTGAAAATGTCATGCAGGTATGATGCAAATATGACGATGCATGCAATATGCTAGCAGGCTCGAGCTGCCGGAGAAGGCCGGGTACAGAAAACTACTTCAGCAACATAAATGCTGAAGGCGAGGCCAACTCTGCTGGGGATAAACTGGATATCACTGAATTATCCCAGCAAAATAAATGCTGGGAGAGTGAAATCAACTCTGCTGGGAATATTAGGAACTTAACCGAACACCCCGACGAAGTAATACCTTGCTGGGGTATATAACTCCGTTGTGAAATAGCAGACGTGCTGAATAGGATTGGACTTCTCTGGGAATAGCTTATCCGTGCCAATGACAAGTTGGTCTTTGCTGGAGACAATGGAGGGATTCTTCCCGCGCGCTGATGAAGCTCGGATCTGGAAATTGATGCGCCAACACGGATGGGCTTCACAGTAATCGCAAACATGGATTTGAACTCTTAAGCTTATCTTACTGGGTCAGATACAACTGCCGCTGGAAAACATTCTACCTGAATACACAGCCTTTTAGTGAAGAGTCAAGGAATAGTGACACGACTTCCCGCATTCATCTCGCTCCCGAAAAAATCGACTGCATCTGCTCAAATAACTCCGAATGGCCCTGCTGGTACGGAGAAGACCAATCCTTTCTCTTCTGATATGCCCCAGCCTACGGGACATCTGTGGGGATAGTCCTTGAAAGGAGATTTGTAAATCTGAGCCTCGATGGTCTGATATAACATGCCTCAGCGTTCTGAACTTCTGAGAGATACTTCACCTCACCTGCTTCTCGCACAACCTTTGCGCGCTTAAGATGGTCTGCCCCTGACTGCAATGACCTTGCCCCGATTATCTGATTCGGAGTAGTACCTCCTGACTACGACGTATTCACCTGAATCTCAACCTGATTGCCCCAGGATAACTGATTTCGAAGGGCTGACCTGACTGGGGATTACGGTAAAAGCTTGCCCGTGCTCCCGGAACATTCGGGCGTTCTGCATTCTATCTTGACCATACTTTCCATTGTAGGAAGCTTTTCTGCTGTCAAGCGCTTACTCGCAAGTAAAATAAGTTGTTATGCATAAAAGATGTATTAATGCAACACATATGACAGCTTTGACATCCAATCTGTTCACTGGGAAAAGGAAAAACAGTTTATAGCATATAATGCATAAAACATTTATCAACATTAGTACCAACATGGTAAGAGGAACCTTTTTAGGAGTCAGAATCGACGCGACCTTTACCGGAGTATGCTTTCGAAACAACCTGCTTCAGTTAGGACTTTTGGAGGTTGTAACGTGGTCAGGTTCATGGTTTTGAAGGAAAGGATAAAGGCTCAAAGTTTACTTTAACCCACCCATTCTCCTTGATGTTCTCCGATCCTACGTTCAGCTAATTTGACCTTAGCGCTCACCTCTCAGAGGCTGACAGATAGGAACGATAGTTCGAGAAATCATGATCGTTGGGAGTGACAGCCACTCACTCTTTCGTCTTTGACACTTGAGGTCACACGACTCGTATTTCCATCAAAGCTTTTTCTTTTGATCCTTTTCATCTTTTTCTTTTCATATCCCTAACTTTTGCCTGGACTGACTCCTTTTGAGTTTCTTTTGATTTTTTTTTTTTTTTAAGTCCAGCGGGATGCCCTCATTTTTGCCTAAGTCATTTGTTTTGAAGTTTTCTTGACTTAGCGGGCTTTTGATTCTTTTCTCTTTTTTCTTTCGAACAAGTCGTGTGACACTGGTTGCCTGACTCATTGGAGAATCATGTGACTGTCTCACTCTTGATTTAACCATTGTGGTTCTTTAGGCACGACCTCTAAAGGTGTGATTGATCCTCGAACGGACACTCCCTTTTGCAATTTGAACGCTCGGTCAAATTAGCTAACACCTACCCTGCCCCAGGTTAAAATTGAGGGTTTTTCATTCACAGAAAGAAACTCCTACTACAAGGCTCAAAGGGGTTGACAAGGGATTATCCTCCTTATACCTCCGGTGTTTAGGGATTTGAAACAATGCCTGTACATCATCAACAGGTTTTATTTCAAAAGCATACAATATCGGCAGTTGCATGTCGGTCATTTTCGTCATCCTCCCAAATTCTTCTTAACCAAACGTTGGACATTTGCAAAAACATGTTAGTGAACACGACTGGATTCAATCAAAACATGCATATTTATTTCCTTATCATCAATTTGAATGAAAACAACAAGTTTTACAAACAAGCTTACGAATTCAAACAGGAAAGCAACTACAAATGTAAAGAAATGACAAGCTAAAACAAAGAAAATATGCTAGCTTCTGAGAACCGGGCTTTTGCATCTGCCCTGCTGCTGAACCAGCTATCTTTATTAGAGGCAATTCGATGCTGTCCTGATCTGCTTTCAACGACCCAACCAAATTATAGAGCCCTTCCTCCTTCATTCAGATGATTTGGGGATCTCTTGGCCCGAAGCTGATTGCTGCACTATCAAGCAGATCCTGCACTTGGTGCTTAAAAGCATGGCAACCTTCTATATCGTGACCCGGGGCTCCAGAATGAAACTCACAGTGCTTGCTTGCATCATAGCCAAACGGGGGAGCTCCCGTTATTGGTGCCAGAGTTCTTTTCTCTACCAGATTCAATCCCAACAATGTCTGCAACAACTCGACATATGTTGAGGGAGGCTTCTCAAACACTCTTCTCGGTTTGCCACCCTGGAATCTTCGTTGAGCTTGCTGTGCCCCCTGTTGAGGCTGCTGCTGCTGGTATCGGGTTGACCCTTGAACACCCTTTATATCAAATGCAACATTGGTTTCTTGACCTTCAATGTACTGATTAACGCCCTCCTTATGCTCAACCATTTTCTTTCTCAGATCTGCCCCAGGAATAGGCAACAGTTGTGGGCCTGGAGATTCTGACACCATGGAGTCCAGGATACGCTTCTGACCCACTGCAGCTTTAGAAACATCTGTCATTTTAGCATCGATCGAGACAGGAGCAATATGCACCGATACGCCGCCCGGCGTGAATTCAATATCGTGTGAGTCAATTAAGTCTTGAACCTTGTGCTTAAAAGCATGACAACCCTCGATGTCGTGCCCGAATGCCCCGGAATGAAACTCACATTGCTTGCTGGCATCGTATCCCTGAGGAAACACTCTCGTTGGTGGTGCCAACGTTCTCTTCTCAACCAGATTAAACCTCAGTAAGGTCTGCAAGAGCTCAGCATAGGTCATAGGTGGCGCCTCAAATATTCTCCTTGGCTTCCCTTCCTGGATCCTCCGCTGAACCGGATGTATCTTCTGTTGCTGCTGCTCAAGTTCCACATGCACGGGTGGCGCGAGCTTCTTCATTGCGGCTTCAAATAGCTGATCGTCCTCTTTCCTGAGCACATTCTTGACTACCTCCATGATCAAGCTCATTTGGGTCTTCAGCTGACTGTTCTCCTCTTTGAGAATCTTCTGCTCTAGACGCATCTCTTGCATGTCTCTCATCATCTGCCCCAGCTGGCTTCGGACTTCGATCAATTCAAACTGATTCTGTTCCATATCTCTGAAGGAATTCCTGCAATAAACTGAGACGATGAGGAAATAAGGCCCACGGTTCTGATATACCTGCTAAATGATAATGCAGCGTAGCAAACAAACACATATTCATAACGAGACAAAGAGAAACTCAAGCTATAAGCACACAGACGAACATCTCCCACATATGTACAACCAACAAGATCAGCAGGTAAGCACAAATGAGTATGAATATAATGACCCCAGCCAACAATCCTGGTGGTGGTCGGCAGACACTAATGCACAAAAGCTAAACGGGTTAGGCAGAGAAAACAGATGCGACACCCGGCACCGAAACTTCTAGAAACTTCTCCCATATTCAACTGAACTCTCCGATTGACAATCTTCATAGCACACACTTCCTGTGGAGTCTTCCATGACATTAACTGATGAACCCCCACAACTGGAAGATGGAAAATCATTAATCTGAATGAAACCCTGAGGAGTGATGCAAATACGGCTAGAGTCTAACAGATCCTGAATCTGACTCCTAAGCACCTTACAATCATTTGTTGAATGCCCCTGTGCCCCAACATGGTACTCACAGCGGGCGCTGGCATCAAAACCTGGAGGATATGGTGGAATCACCGGCTTAGTCTCTTTCGGCACTATCAATCTACTTCTGACCAGATCTGGCAACAATTGACTGTACGACACTGGTAGCTGAGTAAACTGCCTTTCAGGTTTCCTTGGTCTTCGTGGAGCATGCTGACACGATCGGCGATAGGATGATCGTTGACTTGAGGTGTCTGAAAACTGATCCTGAGATGCTAGAGATTCTGAGGTGGCGTCATCTCCTTCCCACTCTTCTTGAGAACTGACAACTGACTCAATCTTATTAACTGGGACGTAAGGAGCACCTCGAAACTTTCCACTCCTGAGTCCTCGCTCAACAATCTCTCCCAGCCTCATCAGGCCCACAAAGTTTTTGCAACTGAAAAATTTGTCAAAATAATGGCCTTTCAGAGTACCCAAGAAGATGTCAACCAGTTCTCTTTCCGGAAGCGGTGGTCGAACACTAGCAGCCAATTCCTTCCATCTTCGCAAATACGCTCTGAATGATTCATTCTCCGCTTGAGACAATTCTTGCAGATCTACGAGACTAGGAGTCAAATCCAAGTTGTAATCGTACTGCTTCATGAAAGCTCTGGCTAAATCCACCCACGATCGAATCTGATTACTTTCCAATTGCACATACCATCTCAACGATGCCCTAGTCAGGCTATACTGGAAGCAATGGATCATCAATTTGTCATTTCGCACAAACGAAGTCATCCTTCGACAGAACATCATCAAATGCAGCTTTGGACAGCTATCTCCCGTGTATTTTTCAAATTCCGGCACTTTGAACTTGTATGGCAACACCAGGTCAGGAACCAAACACATGGCTACAGCATCCAGGTTAACGGCATCCTTCGCTTCCAAGGCTTTCATTTGCTCTTCCAACACTCGGACTCTTCTACCATCGTCAAGAGCTCTTGGATCTACTAACCCGGTCACTGGAATATCTCTCCGGTAATTCATCACAGGGAAAGCAACACATTGATCGTTAACCGGAGGATAGCGTTCATTTCGGGCAAGAAACTGCTCATGCCGATCTCTGTTCTCAACAGCAGGCTGCACAACTTGGGCTGCAGTAAGATTGTTTGCTTGCGGGAAGCCTTCCATAGAATCATACTGATGGTTGGACGCCATAGTAAACCTTGTCAAAGTGTTAGGAACCTGGAAATTGCCTTCAGACATAGTTGCCAATTACCTGTAACGGACTACACTGCTTGATTCTGCTCAAATCTGCTTCAGCCCCTTGGTGTCTCCAATACTCCACTCTTGCCTCAAACAATTCCCCGAGAATCACTTTCTGGTGAAAACAAAGGCTGGATAAGTGCTCTGACCTGCTAGAGGAATGCTATGCAGTATGATTTATGCAAACAGAAATAAAAATGCTAACGTGCATGTGTGCATTGGAGATATTTTCCCTCCAATTCCAGTGTCAGTGGTAGCAGGACGAGATAAACCATAAAGACAACATTTGGAAAAACCCTCATATATTGATTAGAATAACTGTCTTGTCAAGAAGTTACATAACTATGCTCCATACAACTGATATGATAAGGAGGATCCCAGCCAACATGCCTGGTGGTGATCTCAACATACAGAATACAAGAGAGATCAAATACGGGTACGGTTGCGGAAGTCCTCGACCATCTTCTTTGTCTCTGCATGATCCGGTTGATAAATCAAACCTTCTATCAGCCGATCCCTCTTCCTGACCGTCCCCTGGACGTCTCTGACAAAGTCTTCCCAAGCCTTATCATCGGCACCGCCCCCTGGTTTGGGTCTCTTGGCATCTGCTCTATGCTGGAAATCTTCCAAATTCTTCATGGCATCTGTCAACTTGCGCTCGGCCTCGTATCGGCGGCAGGCTTCTTCTTCAAGCTCTTCGTTCTTCACTTTGACCTGTTCCTCTAACTGAGCAATCTGTGTCTTCAGCTCTCCTTCTCGCTCCTTGCGCTTGGTCATAGTGAGATCCCAGTGTTCTCTGAACTTGGCTAGCTTTGTGTAGGCCTTTTCCAGCTCTTGCTTCTTGGTGGCCAACACGCTACTAACGGAGTCTACATCTAACTCTAGACGCTTCTTGGTTTCAGCCAATTCTAATAGCGTAGTCTTCAGATGTTTCAGAGTTTCAGCCTGTTGCTTAGAAACATATCCTGTATCAATCTTTTCATGCCGAAGCTGGGCATTCTCCTGCTCTAAAGCCTCTTTAGCCCTTGCTAGCTCTTCTTTCTCCGCCATCAGCTGTTTGTAGACCTGCATGTCCACAGTGGTAGGCTCCTCTACCGGAGGAGGATGCAATGGCTGAACTGCTGGATACGGCATAAGGAACTTCACAGCTCGCTCACGAATCCATTCTACATATGGGCTAGGACCTCGAGTATCCCCTCTGCTACCTGAAAGCTTCCCTCTCTTGTGCAAGTTTTTCCAGGCTTTCTCAAGTTTGGTCAGCATCTCTTTCCCTATTGCCCCAGTGAGATACAGAGATTCCTGTATCTCCTCGGGCTTTGGCGCTCCTTGAGGTACGTACCCAAATTGCTTGATCAATAAGGAAGGGTTATAGTTGACACAACCTTTCCTTCCTATTAACGGAACATTCGGGAATCCTTCGCCTTTGAGTATGACTTCAGCTCCAAATACCTCTTTATTGACCCATACCACGTTCTCAGCAGTTAATCCCATTAAGCGCTCGGGCCATCCTAGAGAATTGATAGATGTGACAAAAGGGCCTGACTTAGGCATATGACTGGTGAACCACC
Organism: Lathyrus sativus; assembly: GCA_963859935.3. NCBI lineage: Eukaryota > Viridiplantae > Streptophyta > Magnoliopsida > Fabales > Fabaceae > Lathyrus > Lathyrus sativus. The sequence goes on from OZ012739.1 coordinate 570,364,094, forward strand.
TGCATAGGAGAGGTACACAGCAAGACACATTCCTTCCTCGCCGCTTTTCATTCTGGTAGTGAGTTGAATGGTGGATATCTCCCAGCAAAGTAGGAACTGGGTTCTTCGCAGCCAAAATATAGAAGGCATCAGAATCAACAAAATCAGGAATGTTCGGGAACAACACGATGCCATACACACATACAGCAAGGATGACGTCAAAAACATCCCAGCTACCCTTCTGGGCATACTCTCGAGCCTTCTCCACTAAGACATCCAACGGAAATCCCCATACGTCTCCTCTTCTGATCATCTTCCCAGACAGCTCAGACTCTTTCAAGCATAGGATGGCAGAAAGCTCAGCCAGCTTAGGCTCAGCGTCCGTACGATAAAAAGGCATCTGCTCACGGATCGGTATATCCAGAAGTGCAGAGTACTCCTCCAGGGTAGGAGCCAAAACGAAGTCGGGAAATACAAAACACCTGAGCTCCGCGTCGTAAAACTGTAACAGAGTATAGATGCCGCTGGTCTCGTAGGCAGATGGCTGATAAACGTAAGTCAGAATCCTCCCATATCTCTTTCTGAAGTCACCCATTCCCCTCTTCTTAGCAATAGCAATCAATTCTAACAATGGACTGATATTCGGTGATGGAAACTTATAGGGCAATACTCTCTTCAGGTTTTCCATGTCTTGCTAAGAACCACCACCAGAACTTGGAAGGGAAAATATGTACCTGCAATACACACACGTTAGTTGAATGCAGATGGTGATGCAATGATGCAATATGATAAATAATGCAATCTGCGAACATAGGGGCTATGCTGTAGCCTGAAGAGGAATATCTCTGTGATCAAGAACAGAAAACCAACACGGTCACCAGAATCTCATGCCACTAACTATCATCTGATACTCAAGATATCAATCCCCTGGTAAGAAAACCATCTGAACCTCTGTATCTGACGAGAATACCATCTGATAATAGCCTCAACCTCAGATAAGAAACCCATCTGACCCAGACAACACACCTGGAGATGAATCAAGAACACCATCTGATAAAGGTATTGAATCATGGTTTCTGAAGGCCAGTTTTCCTGCAATAACCCAGTCCCTCTCACAGGTAGGATAGACCTAATCCACGGACAAAGGTACGGCATCCTATGCGGTCATCAGCGTCACAGACTTTCATGAATGACGATATGATTCCCAGAAGGAGTGGCATCATCAAGTCATGAAGAGGCCTCACTTAGCTGACTTCCAAATGATCGGTCCCCAGAGTCGACAATCCTCACGTCTGGACTCCCCTCAGATCCTCAGGACCGGAAAGGAGCACCTCTGCAAGAATCTCGTCTGAGCGCAGATTTTCGTAGGGAACTGTGCCTGCTCAGCAGACAGGTTCGTCTACTACTTCTCCGCAACTATATCTAGGTGTGCACTCAAGCCCAGGTCCGGCTTTCTACTCACAGTAACCTCCCTTGCCCACAGCAATAATCATAATAATATAATGCTGGAAAATAAATGCGGAAAGGTAAAGGTACAAAAAAGTAAAGTGCAGAAAAGTAAAACACAATATGCACAACACCCAACAAATAAACACCTAAGCGCTAGGATTGACTCGCGTAGGGGATGGGAAACGGTCCCAGCATAAGGGATGGGAAAAGTCCCTAGATGCAATGTCCCCAGCAGAGTCGCCAGCTGTCGCTACTGCGAAAATCGGCACCGGCTTGACAGGAGAGTCGCCACCGTGCGTTATTTATCCCTCAGAGCGGGAAAGGAAACGCTCGAAGTAAACCTCGCAAAGACGGGAAAAGGTATGGTCATCGCAACCAAAACCTGGATTCGGGAGTCGGTTACGCAAGGGGAAGGTATTAGCACCCCTCACGTCCATCGTACTCGATGGGATCCACGCTTGGTGTTTATAGGTAAAAGGGTGTGTTATCTATCTACTCTACTGGCTGGTCTGAAAAGAAAAGAAAAGGACAGGACTCGACAGAACATACGGTGTTCTGGGCCTACGTATTCCCTCGTGCAATGGGAAAGTCAGAGTCAACGTAGTTCGACTAACTACGTCTAAACAGGGGAAAGGTTGCTCGCCAGGACATCGCGTCCTGTGCCTACGTACTTTCATTTGGTATGAAAGATCAGAGCAAACGTAGTTCGACTAACTACGGGTAAACAGGGGCTCTCACACAGCAGTGAGAAAACAAACTGGTCCTAAAGGTTCGGGGACCTACAACTACGATCTGGTCTCAAATGCGCTCAGGCAAGAGAAAGGGGTAACAATTAGTCGTTAGCGGGAAAGTCTCGATCGCACAGCCGCGAGAGAACAAAGGTTAGTTGTTAGTGTGCTCGCTAGGATATCGCATCCTATGCCTACATATCTTCGTCTGGTACGAAGAATCAGAGCAGCTGTAGTTCAGCTAACTACGGGTCAAGCTACTCAAAAGCTCCTACTGGAAGGAAAGGGAAACCCTAGAACTATAGCTGAGAAACAGGGGAATCTACCTACTGCTACCACACCTGGTTGACCATCCTAATGTCTATCATAACGACTCCGCAGCGGAGAAGTCAGAGCTCCTAAGGGATCATGGCAACAGGACTAAACTACAAACAAGACACTGCAACGTAAAGGAATACTGAACATATGCATGAATGCAACAGCTAAACAAACAAGGCACAGAGGCCGCAAACCACAGAGGCAAGGGAGCTCAGCTCTACCGAATACCAACAAGCAAAGCCACGCAATAACAAACAAGCAGAAGGAGGACCACCTCAACTTCTCATGCACACAAAGTCTACTTCTAAGATGCATCTATTCAGAACTATATGAATACCTAAGTCTAATGCAACATAACATCATACAAATCAAACAACACAAAGAGACTAACCCTGAGCAGGGCCTCCATCTACAAAACAAGAAACTACTCCTGGGCAAGGCCCCTAACAAACCTGAAACAATCTCCTAACAGATCTCTAAACAGAACTCTATACAATATCCTAAGCAGGGATCTAAGCAAAAATCTAATCAAAACCCTAAGCAAGAGGAATCAATCCCAGTCTCCAAGCTTCAGAACAAGCTTACCAGAGAAAGGGAGCTAAGCAGACAAACTCATAGCATCTTCCTCAGGAAAGTACCAGGAGGTTACTACTCAGGAGTCATATCCTATGCGGCTCGACAACTGTGATCAGTTTACATTCCTCCTCAGGAGAAATTAAACTCACATGAAGGCTCCGGCATCACTGGATATTTGAGAAAGCCTATCTGAACTAGGGGAACTAAGTGAACAGACCCATAGGACCTTCCTCAGGAAAGCACTAGGAGGCTTCCACTTAGGAATCGTATCCTACGTGGCTCAACAACTGTGATCAGTTTACATTCCTCCTCAGGAGAAATTAAACTCACAAGTCGGCTCCGACATCATTGGATACTTACGAAAGAGGTGAGAAGAAAGAATGAAAGTCATTCATAGTGCCTTCCTCAGGAAAGTACCATAAACTCCCTTCAAACTTCAGGATCTCGAACCTCACAAACAAACAACAAGCTCCTAGACTAAGCCTCAATCCACTGCCTCTTTGCAAGCTCCAACAGGACCTCAATCAGCTCCCACCTTCAAGAAGAACCCACAGGCCAAAAAACCACAAGAGACTATCTCTGAAGTTCAACCACAGTTGAACTTCAAAGTCAGAAGTCACCAAGACTTCTCCTATTTTCAGGCTCAGACACATCACCTCAGAACATCCTACAAAAATCTAATAAAAAATCTATGGGAAACCTACATGGCTCTAGGGTAACATACTGAAAAATCAGAACAAAATTCAATACCAGATGAAAGAACTAAAATCAGCAACACAGACATGTCCACAAACCAGTTTATTTAACATCAATAACAATGAAAAAATGCAATTAAAATGAAAATGCATGATTAAGCTAATGTTTTTATACTATAAAATTCTACACTAAATTACGAGTCTACAGAAAAAAGAACGGAATTATTTGACTAAATCTACTATTTTTTATTAATTTTCTAATGATATGCATGCATTAAAAAATTAAAAAAACATCAATTAAAATGGAAAATATACAAAAAATAACAAACAAAAATAAAATGACATTTTTATTTTTATTTAACTTTCTAGGAATTATGATTAAATGGTAGAAAAAGAAGAATTGAAAAAAAACAATTATTTACATTTTATTATGAATTTTATAACATGAAAATATAAAAGAAAAATAAAAGAAACAAAATGGGGGTTCAAGCAGCAAGGATTATGAGTTATAATGCATTGGGCCCTACAGGTGGGGGGTGCTAAAAACAATAGGGCGCAGGGCCCAGGTTTGAGAAATCAAACAGCCAGAAAAGAAGCGTATGGGGGTGCAGCACTAGCAAGTTCTAGTCAATTTCATTGGGCCTACGCCCAGGGGGGTGCTGAAAGCAGTTTGGGCATAAGGCCCATATCAATTCATCCTGATCTCACACGCCAGGGGGGGGGGTGAATTGAGTAAACTGGGGGCAGCGTTCAGAAAACGCGTTTGGGCTTAGCCCAATACCCCAACCCTAACCCAACTATCTGCTGAACAAAACCTAATTCCTCCCCAAACCCTAACACTGTTCATCAATCTAACCCCCAAACCCTAGCCGTTTTCGTCATCTTCCTCCTCTGCAACTCACCCTCTCAAACGCTTCCTGAAACCTTCCCACATACCCTCACACACAACCTCACACAGATCAAACGAATCAGCACACACTAGTCTCACCGTTCTCTCACAAATCAAACCCAAACCCTAATTGAATTAAGATAACATCCATCAATCACAGCAAACGGAAAGGGGAAGACGAACGGAATCAAGTGAACGTACCTGGATACTCAATGGAGACCCTGACGAATTCAAGATCCTGCGCGTAGATTCTGATGAGGATTCTGGAAATTTGAAGGTGTGGAGATCTTACAGCGGCGGCGTTCGTATGATGAAGATCAACAAAGATCTTAAAATGGAAGGCCAGTTGTTGACGTTCTTGAGCGTTTTGGAGATGTTCACGATCTGGAAAAGTGAATAACGATGAAGATCGTTGAATGTGTTCTGGAAAGTTTCTGACCAAACGATGAATGTATGAGCGGTTTCTGGAGAAGTGGATGAAGATTGAGGATGTTCTGGGTTTTTCTTCGATGGTGGATGAAGATTTGAGTGGATTCTGGAAAAATATCTTGAATGCTGATGAAGATATGAAGATTCCGGCGACGATGATGTTTCCGGCGAGGGGATTATGAAGCTGACGGAAGAGATCGGAGGAAGAAGATGAGTTTCTGGGGATTTTTGGATGTTTGCAGATTCCGGTGAGTGAGACGGTGGCCGGAGGTAGTTGACGGTGACCGGCGGTGTGCGGTTAGGGCTGATGCATGGCCGCCGGTGGTTTTCTGGTGAAGCTCCGGTGGATGACGGCGAGGTGACAAGTGGCGCGCATGCGCAGAGAGAGAGGGAGTGGGGGATAGCTGGGGGACACGTGTGTGAGTCTGGGAGCAATTCTGAGTTGTGGTGGCGCGCAGAGTGTGGAACGCGTGGGGCCTCTCTCTTTCCTACACGTGGCGTGAAGCATTTATACTGATGAGCTCGCTGGAAGCTTCTGGACCCTTCTGGAGGGCGCTGGATAATCCTTGGACTGATCTGGATTATTGGGCTGCGAGTTGCTGGAGAGAATTTGGACAAAAATGATAACTGGGCCTCTGCACTGCTTTGGGCCCAATACGAAAATGAATAAAAAAAACCCCAAAAAAATGAAAAACTGATTAATCTCTTGATTAAAACATTAAAACCCTAATTAACTCTATAAAAATGATTAAAGCTCTAATTAATTCTATAAAAATGATTAAAAGTCTAATTAATTCTATATTATCCTAATTACACCTAAAAATCAATTAACCTAATTAAACTCTAAAAAAATGATTAAAAGTCTAATTAATTCTATATTATCCTAATTAAATCTAAAAATCAATTAAGATCTAATTAACTCTAAACTTCTACTAATTCTCTATTAAAATTCTAATATATTCTACAAATGGTAAAAAAAACTATTAAACCTATTTAAAAATCTATAGAAAATTCTAAACTATTAACATCTATTAGTAATAAAAGAAAAAACTATATTCCCCTTTTTCTTTATTATTCTAAAAACTATTTAAAATCCTGTTTATTTTAAAAAATCTATTTAAAAATTCTATAAAATCCTAAAAAGAGAATTAAACTATTAAAAAAATACAAAAACCCTATTTAAATTCCAGAAAAATCTATAAAGCCTATTAAAAATTCACAAAAGTCTATTAAACCCTAAAAATGCAGATGAATGCGCATGACCCCCCCATAAAAGAACGCACGAGACCAGATCGAATCGAACAGAGATCCCCGGGCATCAGAATATCCCCAAAATTACTGTGCAAGCTAAAAATCACTGAGGAGCGCACAATTTCCCGAAAATAAAACCCCGATAATCTGGACTGAATCTGCCATATCTAATAGACGAAAGTCAAGCTGTAAACTCTGATATCCCCTGCTTGTGCACAAATATCACATGTCTGAGCTGTGAATATGAATTTAAACCATGAGTCAAATGGGAGAACCGGTTGGTCAAATTTTAGGGTGCAACACATAGGTTCATGGAAAGGGAACAGCATTTTGAGGTCGAGAGCTCTTGCTCGCACCCAATGTAGGTATTCTTCAGAGATAGCACAATTGGGGTATCCTAAAGCAGCTTTTCCTTCCTTATTGATGTATTTCCATGAGTAAATTATGACGGTCTTCAGGTCTGGGGCTTCTCCTTCCTTGAGAAAGATTCCTTCTAACAGAGTCTGGTCAGGTACTTCAATCATGGGATGCCCAAATTGGAGACGGGCCAGCGCAGGATTGTAACTTATGCATCCTTCTCTCGCAATGAGCGGTATGTTAGTAAAACCTCTGATGCTATGGATCATACATATACCCCCATACGTAGGATCGTACCACACAATGTCAGAGTGAGTAAGGGCCATAACTATCTCGGACCAATGAGGCGACTCCTCCTCTTCCCAAATAGACGGGTGCCGAGCTAGGCGAGCAATGAACCATGAATACAACAGAGCGGTACAACAAACGACTTGTCCTCCTCCCTCAACATTCTTCGAGTGGATTGAAAAGTATGTGTCTGCAAGCAAGGTAGGAACGGGATTCTTGAGTATGAACAGTTTAATTGCGTCTATGTCGACAAAATCATCAATCTTTGGGAACCAGAAAATCCCATAAACCAACAGAGCAAAGGAGGCTTCCATGATAAGGACTTCCTTTCTTTCAGCATGGTAGCAAACTTTTTCAATCAAAAAGTCAGCAGGGAATCCAAGGACTCCTTCCTTGGTGGTTAGGTGCGCTTGCACATCTGCCAAACTGAGATGAGTGGCATTGGCAATTTCCTGATGACTGGGTGTGTCTTCCTGGCCGGTGAATACGGGACGGGCCGTTACGGGCATCCTCAGGAAATTAGAATACTCTTCCAATGTTGGCATCAACTGGTAATCTGGAAAAGTGAAACAGTGGTACAACGGATCGTAAAATTGAACGAGGGTCTCCAACAACCCTTCCTTCATCTTGAGTTCGAGAAAACGGAAGACTTCTCCATATTCTGCTGCGAAGGCGTATCGGTTCTCGATTAGATCAGCTAGATCTCTCAAGCTTTCAATGTTAGGGCTCTGAAAAGTGTACTCCAAGGCTTCTCTTTTGAAATCCATGGTTACAATACCTGAGGAATAAAATTGAGTTTCTTGAAATGAATAAAGAAAGAGTGTAATGCAATATGAGTAGGACTTCATGGGATCCCCAACTATTTATAAGCATTGTAATAAAAGAAAACATTTTTTATTAATTTCGAAACGGAATACAAATAATTGCTTAGTCCCAAATAAAAGCTAAATAAAAGCTAGTAAAGACGCTAAAGAAGTTTCGAATTTTGTTGCTTGAGCTGCTCTTCTAGTTGTGTCTTCTCACGGATGAGGTTGTCCACAATTAGTTTCCAAATAGTGCATTGTGGGTCGGAGAAAAATAAATCCTCCATGACTTTCCTCTTCTTGCAGGGTAGTAACTCTTCATCCTTCAATTGTAGCTATTTCTGAAGTTCATCCCTTTCCTTTTGAAGTTCAGCATTCTGCTTCTGACAGTCATCATTTTCTGCCACTGCTACATGGTACTTGTTCTTCCAGGATTCCAGCTCATGTTGAGACTTCCTTAAGGAAACCTCTAACTTCTCGGCTTCAGACATAAAGACATAAGTGGGCTCTCTCCTTGGAGCTATGGGATCTTGACGGGAATAGGGCATCTTTAGCTTGATTGCCCTTTCTCTGACCCACCGAAGGTAGGGTTCTAAAGACACACAATTAAGCTTCCCAAGGCTTTCTTTCCCTTTCTTGTGTAAGTGATTCCATGCAACTAAAACCTTGTCTAGGAGTTCCTGGTCTTCCCTAAAGAAAATATTCTCTACTTGGACACTCTTAGGCGGCTCCTTCAATGGAAATCCTAATTGTCGACGGGCTAAGACCAGATTGTAACTGATCCCTCCATTAAAACTGAGTAATGGTACATTAGCAAAGTCGCCACAACCATCAATGATTAAGGTTCCATCATATACTCGGTTGTACCAAATGATGTCTGAGTGGGTCAATGCCATAACTCTTGGAGACCAAAGCCCTCTATCGAGACTTAAAAAGGAAGTAGACCTCGGCAAGTGCGAAATAAACCACTTGTAGAGTAGGGGCACACAGCAGGTGATCATTCCTCCACCATAGAAGTTTCGGAGGTGTATAGAATGGTAAGCATTATCCAATAAAGTTGGTACTGGATTGTTCTTCAAAAAGATCTTAATTACGTTGAGGTCGACGAACCCTTCGAAACTTGGGAACAAAAACACTCCATAAACAAGTAAGGCAAAGATTGCCTCGAATGGAGTCTTGTTCATATAATCGACATAAAACATTGCTTTACTAATTAAGAACTTCGTAGTTAAACAAAAAATACCGCCTTTACTAATCATATTTCCCTTGACGTCTGATACTTTTAGACAAAGGGCCTTAGCAATTTCTCTTTCATCGGGGTCTTTTTCCAGGAAAGGGAAAGGAGACTCTTCTAAGATAGGTAAACCAACCAAAAAGGAGTATTCTTCCAATGTAGGTAATAGTTGGAAGTCTGAAAACGTAAAACAGTGGTACAGTGGATCATAGAATTGCAATAAAGTGGACAGAAGTCCTTCGTCTACTTGTCGACTCAATAAGGATATCAGCTTCCCATACTTGCTCTTGAATTTCTCTTGGTCTACAATCAAGGTCACCAACTTCTTTAGGTCATCCAACTTGGGACTTTTAAAAGTGTATTTCAGAGTGTGTCTTCTATTGGGATCCATAATACCCTACAACGTTTACAAACAAAGGTAAATCCCATGAAGTCCAATGCGGTATGATGCTTTATGAATGCGACAAACACAAGTAGGCACATAGAAACATAAGGATAAACAGACAAAGAGGGCCCTAGGTTAGCAACGAGCATGGGGCAAATGTATAGCCATTCCCAAAGGATTTGAACTAAAGGTTGATTGTACCTGCCGAACAAGGTTCTAATGAAGTTCCCAAAGTCATTAGCCCATCTTTCGGATATTATCGACTTCCCAAGTACTCGGGGGTTAATAATATTCTCAAGAGAACTTCTTTCGAGTGTAGCATCGCGTAGCACTATTTCGGGGGTACCCCCTCATAGCCTCGCACCACGTCCTAATAAAGGTCAAAGTGGGGTTAAGGTAACTACGGTCCTCAATATCATAGGCTCCAACATCGAATATAGTGCATGTTTTCACGATTAAAGACTCGTTCAACAATACATCTTTCGAGAGGGCCTCAATTGAGCGTGATTTTCAAGTTAGCTTGGTTGGAATTCTACCCCCTATAAGCCTCTTTGAACATATCACTATCCTATCTTAAGTTCACTCAAGTCCGGGTGTAGGACTTTGTCTCACCACTCGAGAGTATCAACCCCAGAATACAAACAAATAAGCAAGTAAACAAGTAAGCAAATGTAAGCAAATATAAAAAGCAGTAAAGAAATAAAACAAGATAGGGAGACCCACTGAGAGTCCCCAGTGAAGTCGCCATTTCTGTCGCGGTGAAAATCGGATACCAAACTATTGATTAGTTTGAATCTTTAATTCATTTTTGCAACCACACTTTGATTTGTCCAAAGGAAGGGATAAAGATTGAAATACCCACGATGCAATGCAAATGCAAGGTCTAGAGAGTTTAGGTTCGAGGGTTGGTTAAACTTAGGGAAGGTACTAGCATCCTAAGTTTCTGTAGTACTCTACAGGAACCTCTTGTTTTATGTTTGTTTATTGCTGAGTTATTTACTTAAGGTGAAAGACCTAGTGGTTTATTTCTAAGTATACTCGATAAGATATCGCATCTTATGCCTACATATCCTTACGGGAGTGGAATCAGAGTATTTGTAGTTCCCCTAAAGGGTTAGAGGAATTCTTTGACTGTGGTCAAAGTTCCTACGGGTTTAGGGTAGTTGTTTGATTGGGTTTAGGAGAAAAGGTGAGTCATCATTTTAAGAGAGATTACTTGACTTTAGCCACCACGTGTTTGTAGGAAAATTGTATTTGCGTCGTCTTAAGAGAAGGGCTCAAGTACTTGGAAGGGTCGACAAGTACGCCTCTATCTCTCTTAAGCGAAAAAGAAGATATTGATTGTATTTGGTGTTGTGGGGCATGAGAAGTTATATCTCGCTTAAGATGATTAACATCTATTCTCTATCGTGTTTGAACATTGTTTGAATTGTATTGCGTTTAATTGTTGATTGTTTCGTGTTTTGTTTCTATGTGGTAAAGATAAAGACAAAGGTCCTTCTTATGGGTAGGATCTATCTTAGGGAGATCGACTTGAATGGGATCAAGGATCATGGGGGAGTATAATGCAAATGATGTGCAACTACACACAACGTTGAATTACGTGTAGGTTTTCCCTTTGGACGGAATACAATGCAGTAATATAAATGCGGTAATTTAAAAGTTACGGAAAGTAAATTGCAGAAGTATAAACCATACACACGCATGGAAGCGCTAAGGTGTAGGTGAGTGTGTCGTGAAGTGAGTGTACACGATCGATTTTGTATTCTGCGATGTTGGTTGATTTTAACTGTTTGACTGGATTTTAGACAAGGATGAATTTTTTTAGTCGATTGATTGAGGTTGATTTTATAAAAAAAGTTATCAGTTTTAATATAAGTTGATCTTATTGATATAAATTAAGTTTTGAGTTTAAAATAAAATGTTACAATAGTTTAATTATAAAAACCTAAGTGAACTGATTACTTAAATGATATTAGTTTGTTAAAAATAATATAAAAGGATTATTTGTATTTCTAAAATATTTTAATATCTAATTAAGTAAAAAGGCAATTGGGGTAGATTATTTATAAATGTTTATTAAGTCTATTTTAAATAAAAAGATCTAAAGTTAATTTGATTAAAAAAAAACTTGATTTATTATTAGTTTGATTTGAAAGAGTTTACTAGTTTGATTTGGATTAAGAATTGATTATAAATTAAATTTATAAAATTGATTAAAATTGGTTAATTAATCTATTAATTATTTAAGTAAAATGAATTAATGATTATGTTGTAGTTAATTAAGGTTGATGGGAGATTAAACGACGATTAGTTAGTATTGATAAAAATAATTAACCGGTGGATTAGTGTGTGGTTAGTGGTGATTAGTGAGTATTAGCACATACTAATTACATCAAAAGAGAAAAAACGAAATAAACAAAACGAAGCAAGATGAAGAACCCTAACTCCCCAAATCAATCCCGCCCCTCTCGTTTACTCTCCTCCTTCACGATCGCGGCCCAGTTCTCTTCTCTGTTCCTTGCTAGTTTGGACCTGAAACCACGAACAGAACATCAATTGTGCAATAGCATGGATAAAGGGTGAGGGATTACCGAAAGTTTGGATAATAGCGGCGGCGGGTGATGAAGCTTTAACGCGAATAGATCCTTCGTGGCGGTTTCCGGTGGTTTTGGCGGCGCTCGATGCGACGAGAGGGAGGCCTCGTCGGTCAGAAAGATGAGTACTTCTTTCCGATTTCTTGAATTTCTGAGTTTTTTGCCTTTCGGTAGTTCTAGGGTTTGTGAATGTGAGATTCTTAGCGGTGACTCCTCCTCTCTTTTTCGTTTCCAATCTGCCCTCTATATATGCGAAAATATTTTGGGTGAACAATGAATACCACCTTGAATGCTGATTTTGATTGTTGATTCAGAGTTTCCTTATTGGGTTTATTGATTTGAAAAAAAATCCCTTTTTGTCGATATTATGTGAAAACTTTCCTTCTTCGTGTGATTGCAATAATACGTGTTAAATGAGAAATCCCAATCTTGTATCAATTTGGTTAATGCCTTGATTTGCTAGCTGTTGCATCGAATCTTTTCAAGTGGATATCCTCTGAGGGTTTACTAACTCTAATTCGGTGTGGACAGGTGTGGATTTAGCAAAGTGATTTGGGCCAGAAGAAATAACAGCCCAAGGCAACATCAACTCGCTTATTCGACCATACGATGTATTGTACGAGCTTCAACTGCTCCTGAGGTTGTTTGATGGCATTTACCCGTGTTTCAACTTCTCTTTCTTTAGCTGTGACCTTCTATTCATTTTAACGGTAATCATGTCTATCGAATGTTTTGCAGGCGAGTTCGCGGCTGTGATGGCGTACGGGATTTTTGTCTGTGCTGCGCGAGCAACTGGTGCGAGTAAAACACTTATCCCTTTTGGTAGGTGTGCAGGTGTCTTGAGTTCCAAATCATCGTCGATGCGGACCTTGGTTTGTGCGCAGCGCCAAGTCATGGTTGGTTTCTAGAGAAGCATGTGTCTGGGTTCATCTGGTGGTGGAGGTAAAACACTCCCAGAACGGCGATGCAAATTATTTGTAGCACCAATGATTTGTAGGACTCTACTCCTTGCAAATGCCAGTACTAACTCATCCTTGGTAAAGCTATCTTCGTGAGCACCGTGATCATGTAGATATAAGCATTCTCTATTGTTGCATGGCACATTTCTGAGCCATGCATGGCAATACTTTGTGGTTCCAAACCAAGCCCTCAACGATCTACCTTTTAATAAAAAAAAGAACTGATTGAATGCATCGAACTGCTTCAGATTCTTTTGAGTAAGTTATATACACACAACAACTGTTATTTGCAGAATGTTGAATAATGCATGTTGCTGTACGAGATATAGATACCTTCAAAACCTTGCCATACCTTCCAAATTACTCCCTACGCTGAAGTAAATCTTCATCTGCAAGGTTAAGAGGCAGTCCAATTATGTACACAAGGTTGCGCTGAATGACTCTAACATCAGTAAGATGTTTCCTTCCATCTCATGATTTAGGCTTTGCCTTCTGCAGTTTCTTTTTATGTTGTGGATTCATTTCAGCAACCAATCTTCGACAGTCTCAGGTAAATTTGTTCGATAGTTAATCGCAACTCAGTTATTTCGAGTAGCATTTGTGTCGCTTAATTTCCAAGAAAAACATGGTGAAAATCTTGAAAGAAGGCATGCCAAGATGTGTTATTATTTTTAAGTCTGCTGTAGGAACTAAGATATGTTTGCTATTGATAGTTGTTTTCCACAGATTTGCAGGGAAACCAATAACTTAGGAATATGGCCAAACACTTGGTGGCTTTGTGGTTCCAGGACAGAATTTATCTTTGGCAGAGTTCGAATCTTTATCTTCAATTGACTTTAGCAGACGGTTATTGAATTAGAGAAAGGATCAAATCAACTCTCATTTGAGGAAGGTAGTGAAATCCTTTGCAATTAACTCAAATCTTATGGTTATTCACTATCAGCTATTGAGCAGGTCTCATGCACTTGTTACTTGTTTACGTTATTCACTTCGTTTAGTTTCTATTTGCAGTTTTATTCCACATCTCTGCTCGACTTATATTTGTTGCTTAAGCTTTGGGCAAAGTAATTGTCAGAACTCTGATGTTTCGACTCTTAACAGATTCGACATTTGTTTACTAACAACACTGCTTCCATCGCCTTCGGAGCCAAAAGCTTGTATCTGAGTACTCCACGTGAATAAAATTCTCTCACGGTAGCATTGACAATTTCAAGGCCAAATTTAACCAAAGCGACTGTTCCATCGTTCTCAGCGGGAGAAATCGTAGGTGAAGAAAGAGTATTCGTCGAATTTGCTACCGTGTTGTTGCTAGTGCCATATTATTGTTCGTACGTGCTTGTTTCCTGCTAATATGTTTTGATTTTGCTTACGCTGTATCCAGGAGATTCTAACCTTCGCAGTATAACTCGTTCAAGGACTAGATGCGACGGGACCCTTGACGGCACCGTTGATCCTACCAAATGGCTTTGAATGGCTTCTACACTCGAAAGGTGAGGGTGGTATTGAAGCAAGGAAACTCCAACTGTGTAGTGATGGCATGGGCGGATAGATATGCAGTAGAAAGTGGATTATTGAAAAGACTTGAGTTTACCGTAATCGCAGTTGCCGCTAAAATGCATTAGTGCTCTTTTTATGGGAGTGTCTTGTACTGTTACTTGTAGCTGTAACATTTGAAATTGTCTTGTAAACCAGATCAAACAACTTTGAACTTTATGTTATTAGATCACTGATTTGGATATTGTATCTGCATTTAATTCTTTGTAAACATGCGGTCGGCATTTACAGTGAGTTGTGTTACAGTCTCAAGAATGGATACTTGCTTGTCTCCCAGCCTTGACTTGTAAATTTCCGAAACACACGTTCTAAACTAAAGTTGTGTGCATGCTTGTTGTACTAAATGAATCCTCTTTTCAAATGAGTTCAAAATTTGTTTTTTGATGCAAACCAAGTGAGCTCAAAAACATTTACGGATCGAACTTTAATGCCATAGGGATTCCATGACCCATAAATCTCGTATTAAAACTTGAAATAGAAAACTTCTTAAAGGTTCAAGGCACAACCCCTCTTGGATGTAGATATGAAACCTTCATGCAAATTAAATCGCCTAGTCTCGATTCCCAATCTTCATCCTAAATCGTCGTTTCGAACCATGTAATCCAAATTTCTTCCACTTGACAAATAACTGACCCCAAATTTCAAGATTAAACTAAACCTTTTGAACTCCTACGAAAAATAATGATACAACTTGATGCAAATTGCCACGAAAACCGCAATCAAACCGCGAGCGACCATTCTCCAAACCAAAAGAGAGCCCTAAACCTCCTCAAAATACAAAGGCTTTTGACACGCTCATGATTACCGGAGAGCTTTAGGATCTTTGAATCAAAACACATTTTAAAGTAAGTTATACCTGCACCAGTTGGTTAGTCATAATAACATGCACATAAGAAGTAGAGATAACACGTAAGAGAGAGAGAGAGAGAGAGAGAGAGAGAGAGAGAGAGAGAGAGAGAGAGAGAGAGAGAGAGAGAGAGAGAGAGAGAGAGAGAGAGAGAGAGAGAGAGAGAGAGAGAGAGAGAGAGAAAAACGCAAAAAGAGGTGGCATCTTACGGTCAAAAATTAGGGTGCGACACTTAGATAAACACCGTAACAATAGTACTCGATAGACTGACGTTTGGCCTCTGCGGGATCAATAATCTTTTGTATTACGTTGACGCTATTCGTGCACTTGCGAATCGCCCATCAGCTGCCATTCTCCGTTGAACAACCTACTACAGTGGAGATTGAGAAATATAATAAGCTTTGGGCTGAAAAGAAAAGCTCTGCAAGGAGAATGAAGCGTTCAAGATAGAGATATCTCGTTTGGGGCATGCTCAGAATGAAGCAGTCTATGTATCTAAGGTGAAGATGAAAATTCTAGCCAAGAAAGAGAAAGAACTAGAAGATGAAATCAATAGTAGAGAGAGGATAGGTCAAGATCTAAAAAGTGCCAACAGTATCTTGCAGCAGAGAAAGAGAGATATGGACAGAGCTCGCCTTGAGATCTCAAAGTTCAACAGTCAATGGAACTCCACAGTGACGGTCCACAAGATGAAAGAAGATAAACTTCGCAACCAGATTAAAAATCTTAAGCTGCAACTCGAAGTTAAAGAGAGATAGGTCAGAAGAGAGTCATCACACAAGTACAGAAGTGAAAAGCAGCTTAAGGAGACTTTGTCAGCCCTAAAGAAGCTCAAAGTTCAAGCAGAGGTGAAAAAGCCTAAACTCGAAGACACCTTTGGAGAAGATGCTTGGAAGGATCATTGTCGTTATCTAGAAGGGGTCATGCACAGGAGAGACATTATCATTCAGAAGCTGGTCCAAAGACCGAAGCGTCCTGACACCAAGAGGTTATTCAAGGAGGTTCGAGCCTAGTGCAAGGAGCATAGTGGTTGGGGAGGTCTGTCCTTTGTGGATATTAATGATATGTTGTAGTCGTCTTTATTCTGTTTATCTGGATCATCATCAGGCTTATTGACCGGGGTCATTGATTGTGTATTTGATTCCATATCTGTTGTATTGACTTTGTATTCTTATTCAATCTATGAGCAGTTTTACAAGTGTTTTATCCACCCCTCTTATTTATTAATGTTAAACCGGAATCAAGGTCTAGATTACCCTGAAAATATTCAAACATGACATTTGCATTTGAATTATCATACTCATATGCATGGCAGGTGTTCTAGGCTGGCTTTTATTATCTATATCTGGTTTTCTTCAGCAGGATAGTAGATCCTCGTATTCACAGGTATCATACAAGACAAAATCAGAAGCGAATTATGGATCAGATGCCAGCAGAGCTGTTGGAAGTATGAACTCGCATGACTCAGTTCATGGAGTTGATGCAGAATATGGCCCAAGGGCAAGAACAGTTAAGGAATTTAGTTCAGTCTCTTATTGACGCTCCTAGAGTCGATGACAGTGGGGTGGTTCATCCAGGTGGTAATTTTAACACCCTTCTAAACCCCGCGGAATATATATAAATAATCAGAGTAATTATCATGCATCTCACAAAAGGGTGTCACATATAAATTCAAAACATCACATAAACCTGTCATGCTTAATAACACTTAAAATAAATTCATGTTTTTCATAAACTTTCACCTTAGCATGTAGCAATAGATTTAATCATAATTGACATAATGAAAGTCTCATACTCATCTCATTCATAATCAATACTTAGGCATAGAAGCCAATATTCTACATAATTCAAATAAACATAATGACATATAGAAGAGTACATAATGTATCTCTTAAACATAAATCGAAACGATCCCAGTGTTACATGATCAGAGCACGAATCGACCCAACTATAATAAAGACATAAATCAAGTTACTCCAATAGCTACCTCGCGCTAGAAGCAACTATACTCCTCGATACCTGAGCGATGTCGTGTAAAATATCATTCCAACAAAAGGGTGAGAATTCACATAATTATTGAAATTATAATATAATATATAATTTTAAGGCATACCAGCATAATTACAATTATTCTCACACTTCAAAGTTTTATCAACAAAGTATCACTCAAGTAACCATACCATTCACAAGTATATACACACCATCCATAATTTCACCAATTTCAACAATTCACATAGATACACATAATCTCATAGCACAAACATATACAAAATGAGACTCAATGCAAGACCCAATGCAACTCATGTCATGTGGTACCAACACTTGTTACTATTTTTCGATTTTTACATTAAGCCGGGTCCATTCCCTAGACCAATAACACACAAAAATCCCATTCCCTAAGATTTCAAACCCCGCTCTAGGTTTGGGACAAGTCACTAGCTCCCACAGAACTAACAAGCATTGCCTCTT
This sequence comes from Lathyrus sativus, assembly GCA_963859935.3. Taxonomy (NCBI): domain Eukaryota; kingdom Viridiplantae; phylum Streptophyta; class Magnoliopsida; order Fabales; family Fabaceae; genus Lathyrus; species Lathyrus sativus. Next base: position 570,381,901 of record OZ012739.1, read on the forward strand.
AACACAAATGATGCACGTGCAAGTTCACAACCATATGCAATTAAGATCATTCCCTAATATTAACATTCATGCATATCTTCAATAATTCATCGCACTTGAATTATCACACAATCACACATACTTGCACATTTTTATCAATCATTCACACACAATTCATTTTCAATGGTATACAACACATTTTACAATACAATGACAATTGTATTATCATTACAACAAGTAATAACTATCATGAATTTCATGTTGTCACACAAAACAATATTATACAAGCATCCACATAAGTATTCGATAAATTATCCACAATAATTTCACAACCGGCAGGAATAGTACAACAATTCAATAAAAGAACATATACACAATTGACTTCCCAAACATATTAGATATAAAAATATTTGGCAACCAATTATATTATCTACACTATGTTATAGATCTATTCGTTAGCTTTCCAACGCTTCGAACGGGGACCAAAACCGACTTACGGATCAAAAGTTATGGCCAAAATCGTCGGAACAATTTTTTTTACCAATACACGGCCTTGCATCGACTGCTAGCAACGGGTCAGTCGACGCATGGAAGGCCGAAACAAAATCCAGAAAAACTCATTCAGTATGTGTCGACCGCTGCGACGTATGCATTGACGCAAACAACGCAGAATGCAGAATTTTCTGCGTTTTCCACCGTTGGAGGCCTTTCGGACCTTCGATTTCAATTCCGTAAAAAGCCCCAGTTTCAGAATTCGAAATCCTACCATTATATGACAATTATAACAGCCTACAACACATATTTAAGGATCCTATTATTATATATTATGTAATCATTAATTTCAAAACCATGGAAATTAAGGATTTCTATCCTAAATATGATACTACCCATCATACACTATCATATGATCCTAGTAATCATATAAAAATCCACCCTTACTTTAGTTTCTGATGATTTCTTGAGCTCCCTCTCTTGATTCTTTTTCTCCACCCTTCTTTCCCTCTAGCCTTCTTTCTTTCTCCTTACTAACTTTTTCTTTCTTTCTATTCTATTCTTACTCTATGTTAAACCCTAACATTTTTCTTAATTCAATTGGGCTTTACTAACTCAATCTCACACTTACTATTCACACTCCAAAATAAGCCCAACTAATTAATCTAGAAAATTCTACATTTTATTAAACCAATAAAATAAATCACATAAATTAATTTAATTCAATAAATCACATATATCAATTAAATCAATTATTTCAAATATGTCCAATAAATCAATTAATTCATATAAGTCAAAATTTTCATATAAATTCAATAAATCAACTAATTCAAATATATCAAGTAAATCAATTAATTCAATTAATTCAAATAAATTAGTTAATTCAATTCAGCACAAAATCACATAAATAATTAATTAATTTAATTAAATAAATAATTACTAAAATTGGGGTGTTACAGTAATGTTATCAATCCTTCTGTCAGAGGTGGTGTTGGTGTTGTCATTCCTCCCGGCGGAGGCGGCGCATGCGTTGCTATTACTCCAGGCAGAGGTGTTACTGGTGGAATTCCTGGTGGTATGGGGCTGGAAGTGTTTGTGCAGTCCATGGAGTTGGTGGAGCTCATAACCATCAGTGGAAGGAAGATAGACAAGAAGACGCATTTTCTGTGTGTAACCTAGATGTTAGTCTCCCATCAAAAGCAGATAAGAAATTCAAGATGATTGAAGAAAGAATGTGTGCTTATGAGAACCATAATTCTTTTGATCTCGACATGACTGATCTTGGGCTGGTCCCAAGTGTGAGGATCCCACCCAAGTTCAAAGTCCCAGACTTTGACAAGTATAGGGGAACAACTTGCCCTAAAATTCACATCCGGGCATACTATCTGAAGATGTCTACCTACTCCGAGGATGAAAAGTTACTCATGCATTGCTTCCAAGATAGCCTGGCTGGGGCATCTTTGGAGTGGTATATAGGGTTAGAGATGACTTACATCAGAACTTGGAAATATCTTGCTGAAGCTTTTGTCAAGCATTATCAATACAATAGTGATATGGCGCCCAATAGAACTCACTTGCAGAATATGGTTCAGAAGGGAAATGAAAGTTTCAAGGAATATGCCAAGAGATGGCGCGAGTTAGCAGCCAGAGTTCAACCTCCAATGATAGAGAGAGAGCTCATCGATATGTATATGGGTACCCTTCAAGGACCTTATTTTGAGAAGTTGGTTGGGTGTGCATCAATAGCATTTTCAGACCCGGTAATGGCTGGAGAAAGATTCGAAAGTGGAATCAGGGCTGTGAAGATTCAGAATAGTAATGGTTCCTCGTCTAGAAGAAATAAGAAGTCGTATGCTGGAGGTTCCAAGAAGAGAGAAGGGAAGACTAATTCTATTTCTTCTTATCGGGGTAAAGGAAGAGCCAATTAGTGTTATACACAGAAGGTTGCTATTGTGGCCATTCCAGCTGCATCTTAGCAATAACATAATGCTCCTCGCCGATATCCAGATCGACTAAGGATGGAAAATAGGCAGTTTGAGACTCTTCCTATGCCATATTCTCAATTGCTACAACATTTACTTCAGCTGTAGTTGGTTCAGAAAATAACATTGGCACCACTCACTGGCAATCCTCTACCAGGATATGACGCTAATGCTCAACGTGAGTTTCATTCTAGGGCGCCAAGGCACAATATTGATAACTGCAAGGCGTTCAAGCATAAAGTAAAGAATTTGCTTAACTCTAAGGCCATTAATTTCAGTAATGATGGACCCAATGTGATTCAAAACCCTATGCCAAATCATGGTGTGGCAAGGGCCAATGTTATTGGAGATGGGAAACGATTAAATTTGGTGGCCAATGTGAATGAGTTGAAGAGTCCTTTGTTGGTTGTTAAAGAGAATTTGTTGAAGGGGGTATTTTACCATGTTATGCTTTTGATTGTAAGAAATGTGTTTTGCAGCCTGAGGGTTGTGACCTATTGAGAGATGGTATACAAAAACTGATGGATGATGGATAGTTACAGTTTGACTGAACTAGTGTTATAGATGCTAACAATGATGTTAATGATGATGGTAGAGATATTGCAACGATATCAATTCCGTACAAGACCGTCTATATTTCGTCTCCCGTGTGACAAGCACCTGTCATTATTAATACACAGGGGTTGATACCATATGAGAGTAACAAAGCAATTCTGTGGAACTACGGAGCTGAGGTATTTTGTAATGGACAAAAATAAGAGTTATTGGGTTCTTCGATGTTGGGTCCATTGTGCATAATATTGTTGGTGTTGGGGGTATCACGCACAGTAGTAGGGTCTTCTCTTCTCCAAATGTTAATATCGACAGATCTGATAAGGGTAAAGGAAAGGTGGTTGTGGATGATTCCATGCAACAATTGTCAGGTGATACTTCTTTCTCAAAAGATGTAGAGGAATTTATGAGGTTGATTCGTAAGAGTGATTACAAGATTGTCGACCAGTTGAATCAGACACCGCCAAAGATCTTCATTCTATCATTGTTGATGTGTTCTGAGGCACACAAAAATGCATTACTAAAGATGTTGAACGTTGCTTATGTTCCTCAGGAGATTTCAGTAAATCAACTTGAAGGGGTAGTTTCCCATGTCAACGTAGGGAACGGTCTGGGGGTTTACCAATCTGGATTTGACGCCGGCGAAAAGGAATCATAATAAGGCCTTACATATCTCTATCGAGTGCAGGGCCTCTATGTTGTCCCATGTGTTGGTAGATACTGGGTCGTCATTGAACGTGTTTCCAAAGAAGGCTCTTATGAAATTGGATACGCAAGGTGTGATTTGCAGGCTTAATGATTTGGTAGTGCGGGCCTTTGATGGTTCTAAAAGGTCTATATTCGGTAAGATAGTTTTTCCTATTCAAGTCGGGCCGAAAGTTTTTGAAACAACCTTCTACATCATGGATATTTAGCCGACCTATAGTTGTTTGTTGGGCCGTTCCTGGATGCATTCTGTTGGGGAAGTTACTTCAACTTTGCACCAGAAGCTCAAGTACATGTTTGAAGGAAGGGTTGTTATTGTCTGTAGAGATGAGGACATTATGGTTAGCCATTTGTCATCATTTAAGTATGTTGAGGTTGACGGGGAAATACATGAGCCCTCTGTCAGGCTTTCGAAATGGTGCAAATTCAGAAAGAGCCTCCTGTGGAGGGTAAAAGGCCTGAGGCTTCAATGTCTTCTTTGAAAGAAACGCGTGCTATGGTTGAGGCTGGAAGTTCCCAAGGATGGGGCTATGTTCTTGAAATGAAAATGAAGAATGATAAATTTGGACTGGGTTACAAGTCGTCGCAACTCCATCGAGATTCAAGGGTCCTGTCAAGTTCACAAGTGCCGAGGTTATTTTTGATCAGTTTCATGCAATAGGGGAAGACGAGGTTGATAGTGATTGTGACATGGATAGTTGGATTTGCCCCTGCATCCCAGGCCAAGATTTGTGCAACTAGTCTTCCAAGGAAGTCATCCTGGTCACTCGCGAAGAGTAATTTTTTTCTTGTTTTTACATCTATCAAGTCCTGCGCTCTGCCCAAGGCGTAGTGACTCATTTGTAGGGCCACACATGTTTTACTTTCAATGTTATCATGAATAGATGACGTTTTGCATTCAAATGTTTCGCTCCCTGTTTTTCATTTTACTTTTGCATCTTAAAAAATGGCAATGTGTTTTTATTTTGTTTTGTTCACCTTTTCATCCTTAATAAAACAAAAAACATAACTCATGCAGATCCATTCCCTCAGATTCCATCAATAATGATTCAACTATGACTCGGTATGACTTTGACAATCCTATTTACCATGTTGAAGAGGAGACCGACAAAGATAGTGAACTTCCTGAGGAATTAGCCAGACTGTTGAAACATGAGGAAAGGATTATTCAGCCTCATCAGGAGGATATTGAGATTATTAATTTGGGTACCGAGGATGGTAAGAAGGAAGTAAGAATTGGGGCCACATTGGAAGACATTGTCAAGAGAAGATTGGTTGAAATGCTTCGAGAGTATGTGGATATCTTCACTTGGTCTTACCAAGACATGCCTAGGCTTGAAACAAACATCATTGTGCACCATTCGCCTCTCAGAGAAGGGTGTCCTCCAGTCAAGCAGAAGTTGAGAAGAACAAGACCAGATATGACTTTCAAAATCAAAGAAGAGGTTCAGAAACAGTTGGACGCCAAGTTTTTTGCTGTGACTAATTATCCTCCGTGGGTTGCTAACATTGTGCATGCACCTAAGAAAGGTGGAAAGGTCAGGATGTGCGTTGATTACAGGGATGGATAGAACACTGGTAAAACTACTCATAGATTGGAAAACCTCAAACAACTTCTATGCCATTTGAAAACCAGAAAAATCACCAATAGTGGTAGCCTTTCTAATCATACAAGCAAGACCATCGATAACCAAGGCAAACAAAAATGGTGACAACGGGTCGCCTTGCCTAAGACCTCTCTCAACGGCAAAATCAGCAATAGGGCTTCCATTAACTAAAATAGACATATAACAAGTAAATACGCACGATTCCATCCAAGTCATCCATCGGTATCCAAACCCCATCTTCTTCAAGATAAATTTCAAGTAGATCCAACAAACTCTATTGTAAGCATTTTTGAAATCTAACTTATACATCATACAACTCTGATTGTTACGAGTTGCAAAATCCAGAATCTCGTTTTCCGTAAGAACCCCCGTCTAAAAGAAACCTACCTAGCATGAAAGCAGTTTGGCACGGAGATATAAGGGAGCCTAAAACCTTTTTTAGCCTTGCTGATAAAACTTTAGAGATGATTTTCTATAGACAACCCACCAAACATATAGGCCTAAACTCCGTGAGTCCTTGAGGATTCGAAGTCTTCGGAATTAAAGTAAAGGAAAGCAGAAATAACAAATTTGTTTAGTCTAGGAGAACCATGAAAATCTTTGACGAAAGCTATAATATCCGCTTGCATAAAGTCCCAACAGTTTCTCAAGAAGAAGGAATTATAAGCGTCCGGCCCCGGGCTTTTAGACACCTCACAGTCCCATGTGGCTGCCTTAATCTCACTATTAGAAAAGGGTGATTCTAGAACCCTACTTTGATCTACAGAAAGAGTCGTAACTTGAGCATCCTCTAAAATCGGTATTTTCTGATGGGGTTTCAAAAATGCCATCTTAAAATGGTTTCTAATACCCTCCTTGAAATCCTTAACACCTTCGAACACTCTTCCGTATTCCTTAAATAATTTATCAATGAACTCCCTCTTCTTCCTAGACTTGATAACGATATGGAAATATTTACTATTACGATCTCCGTCTTTCATCCACTTCAATCTAAATTTCTGCAAAAGCAAGTTCTCATTCAAATAAAGATTTCTCCAAAAACTCACAGTAACTATATTTCTTCTACCAGCAAGCTCATATAGCTCTTCTATGCCACTCTCTGCTAAGGTTGTATCCACCATATTCACCTCCTCAACACAATCCTCTATCTCCAAGTCCAATCTTCATAACTTTGTAGTATTCTCATAAAACATGCCATTACAAGTTCTAGCATTGAATCAAGTTGGTGGAAGGACATTATGGTTCTAGGAGATTCATTACAGAAGGAAAGTTTCTACAACTAACTTTCATGGAAGTTGGGGGACGGGGGATTCAACTTCTTTTGGCATTCTAAGTGACTAGGTGTGTCATCTTTGAAGAGCTTATTTTCAAATATGTTTGAGGCTTCTGAATCCAAGCTTGCATTGGTTAAAGATTGTGGTAGGTGGGAGGGAGATCAATGCTATTGGGAGTTGGATGATCAAAATATGCAGTTAGCAGGTGGCATGGATGAGGGTACTTGCAAACTAAAGATGCTACTAGAAGAAGTAAAGCCTTCTCGTGGCTATGAGGACTCCGTTGGCTGGCCAATGGGATCATTCAATATGTTTTGCATAAAATCTTGCTATGATTAACTTTCTTGGGATGTAGACTGCATTGTTTTGGACCAAAAATCAAAGCTGGCTATGACCATTTTTTTGGAAATCTAGGATTCCATTAAAGGTTAAAATCTTCGATCAGAGACTACTGCTAAATTGCTTACCTACACATTCAAACCCAATAGATAGAGGCGTGGTTTCAAATCCACACGACAAGGTTTGTGTTTTTTGCTTTCATGCTGTTGAAGATCTTGATCACATGTTTTTATCGTGCCCTAAATCTAGACTAGTGCGGCAAGAGGTTGAGAATTGGTTGGGTATTATTCCTCCTACTAATTCTAATTGTGTTGACCATATGTTGGTCTGGTCTAATGGCTTATTGTCAAAACCTCCTTCTTGTTTAATCTAGTAACTAACTTGCTGGTGCCTTTGGTGGACTAGGAACCAGGTGATTTTTAATGATTTGGTTGCTGTCCCAAAAGAAGTTTTTCAAAGAGTTATTCATTTCTCTTGGAGGTGGTAGGATTTATCTTTTAGGAGAAAGGTTAGGTGTAACTATTATGAATGGTGTAAAAGACTTATTGATTTCTTGTAAGGATTAGGTGATCTAGGCTGTATATTGTCTTGATTGGTATCATAATTGATGCTTCATTGTTGCTTGTAATCTTGTTTGGTTAGGGACCCCTTAGTCCTATCTAAAATATACTATTGATTATAAAAATAAAAAACTTCGGAGTTATAATGAAATCACGATATTACATACAAATACAAGGCTATTTATTGGGTTTAGACAAAGAAATGTTGGATTATTTTATAATTTAAATATTATGTAATTATTATATTTCAATAATTATCATGTGGGCATACATATTTTAATTATATTAGCTATTCATCAAAATTAAGAGCTTAGATTTCTATTTAGTAATTAATTAATTAATAAGATATATGCTCAAATATGAGTGGATGTGAGGATGACCAATTTGAGAATAATGGGAACCCTAATTGGCCATGTATATATATATATATATATATATATATATATATATATATATATATATATATATATATATATATATATATATATATATATATATATATATATATATATATATATATATATATATATATATATATATATATATATATATATATATATATATATATATATATATATATATATATATATATATATATATATATATATATATATATATATATATATATATATATATATATATATATATATATATATATATATATATATATATATATATAGGCTATGGTCACCAATATATCGTACACAAACAATTTATCTTTTTTCTCCATCTGAAGAGTATTCAAGGCATTAGGAGTACCGGTTGAGGAAGAATCATACAAGCCAACGGGTGCTCGTCATTTGTCTCTATTTACTCTGTGTTTCAAGAAAGTATAAAGTTTTCGTGTCAATGATTCGATTATCCAGTATTCATAATCTCAATTCTAATAAATTAATATGTTGTAGATACTAGTTTATATATATATATATATATATATATATATATATATATATATATATATATATATATATATATATATATATATATATATATATATATATATATATATATATATATATATATATATATATATATATATATATATATATATATATATATATATATATATATATATATATATATATATATATATATATATATATATATATATATAGAGAGAGAGAGAGAGAGAGAGAGAGAGAGAGAGAGTGAGAGAGAGAGAGTTACTGAGCATGTTTATATAATTATTATTAAATTAATTCAATAAGAAATATAGAGCAGGTCTTCATATTTAGTTTGTTGAGATTTGTCCTCTAAACATCAATATTTTTTTTATTATCATGAAATATATATTTGAAAATCATGATATTTTTAATATATATATATATATATATATATATATATATATATATATATATATATATATATATATATATATATATATATATATATATATATATATATATATATATATATATATATATATATATATATATATATATATATATATATATATATATATATATATATATATATATATATATATATATATATATATATATATATATATATATATATATATATATATATATATATATATATATATATATATATATATAAAAGTTTTAATGATAAGTTTTTTTTACACTTACTATGAAGTTTATGATTTGTGTCTTATATTTATTTTCAAAAGATTTATATGGATTTAAGATCTTTATATTTTCTATGAATTATTAAAAATAAATTTGATTACAGTATATATTTAAATGATATTTGTTTTGGGATCACATTTGAAATTATAATTGTGATTTGAAAACTATAATATCATGGTAAGGATCTATTTTAAGTTATAATTTCTAGAATTATATTTGTGATAATAGAATGTTTTGAATTTGACATAGAAACTATGTGATAAAGATTTGTTTGAAAATCAAAATTTAAATATTTTTGGAAGAAAAATATTTGTGAAAATTTTGGTTTTCTTTGTAGTTATGTTATTTAATATATATTATGATAAACTAGCGTTCAGACGGGCACTCCCGTGCCCGTCTGTCCGCTTTTTTTATGCGCACAACATAGAAAAATAAACGTGTGTATATTATGTGTGAAGTTACTTGCATATTTTCTTAATGCGCACAACATAGAAAAATAAGCGAACAGACGGGCACAAGAGAGATATCATCACAAATATGAGGATTAAGAACTGAGATCTTTATCTTAAGAATTAAGAACTATCCGAGTCTAGGAGAGTTTATATATATTCCATCATAAAATAAATTGATTGGACATCTCACCATATGTAAGTTATCACCAAAAGGTTAATCGGAAGACTATTGTATTGTCTATCCATCTTGTTCGATCATTCATATTACTCACTGTGAGCTACAAAGCTCGTTACACACCCACGTTAAAAAAAAGCACAGGTACAATAAAAAAAAAGGCGGTGAAATCAAGCCAAGATAAAGGGCTTATAGAAGCCTATGCGGTCTAGTCAAAACATAATAATCAGCTTATAAACAAAAAAAAAACCTACAATTTACACTTTCAAAACACAATCCAGTCACATGTTGAGCGTTGTGACTTTAACCGCCTTCTAAGCGTGTCTCTGTATAAGTGAGCTCACTCAGGCCAGATCAAAGAAATGCTTTCACATGTCACTTATGAAATGCTTTTCAGAATTGATCCGGGCACAGAAAACTTCCAATTGCGGATATCAACAAAGAAATACATTCAAACAAGTCACATGTTTTGAATGAATCTCCTTGTGTTGTGCTTACTCAATGGGAACCATCTTAACCCGCAGATTTCAATTTTTGGTCTGGCCTGGGTGGATTAGAAATACATCTTTAAAATTAATATTTGAATGTATTTCTTTCTTTGATCGTGTGTGGAGCATTTGTTGTCTTTGATCTCTCAGGTTTTGTTGCATCTTTTTATTAGCTAACTATGTTAATTTATGTGCGTTAATACGAAAGGTAATACCTGAGGAGGAACATCTCTCAGGTATTACCTTGGGGCACATAGTCTTGATAGCGTCCAAACGGGCAAGACACACGCGTCAAAATACGAACGAATATTTTTTATTTAATTTTGATTTTAATTTAAATTATTTGTATTGTAAACTTTGTAATATGAATTCCTCTCTCCCCCCTTCCATCTCTCTCTTATAAATTTGATGAAAATGTTTAGAGAGGAGTTTGTAGAGTAAACTGAACAACACGTACATCCCCTGCGAACATGTATGTTCCACACACGACTCTTCTCGTGCTTGTCTTTTTTTTAATGAGCATACGCGTCAAAATATAAACGAATATTTTTTTTTATTTAAGTATGATTTAAATTTAATTTATTTGAATACTAAATTTTCTGATATGCATCCTTATGTTTGTAAGAAATTTTAAAATGTCATTTATTTAATTAATTAAAAATTAAATTATTTTTCAAATTAAATTTGTAAGTAATATGACATTTATTGTGCATCTCTTTTTAACATCAAAAATAAAAATCGTAAATAAAAATTAACAACAAAATTCAACTAATTTAAGAAAGTGAGTAGTCAGTGTTACACATTTTCAATAATTCACAGTAAATTTTTTTGTTAATATTTGTATTTTATTTTTTCATACTTAAAGTTTTGTTCAATAGCAAGGTCACACATATAGACATAAAAGATAAAATAATGAAAGTTATATATTTTTGCAACTGTCATTGTATATTTGAACAATATATTAAGTATTAATAAATGTGACAATAGTTTTAAAACTGTTTTATCAAGATACATAATTTTTTGAGGAAATGGTTTTTATTTCTAAAGTACATATGGAAGTTAACAATGTACGAAATATTAAAATTGTGTGTACCAATTAAGTTTGTGAAAGATTTTATTTTATACCATTATATTACAATCTTCCGTTAAAGTCATCCATAATATTTCAAAAATAAAAAGAGAAGAGAAATGAGATGATGGATCTAAAAAATAAAATGTAGATCTAAAAATGAGATGATAATAATTTGTTAAATTTTTTATTCATTTATATTTTTATGTGTGTGCTCATTAAAAAATTCAACGAAAAAATGTTAATATGAGAAATTGATATGTAACACTCTTATATCCTCTTCTCATCTCTCGTTTTATTCTATATGTTAAATAATCTTAACCAAATTAATGATTTTTTAATATGAAAAAAATACAAACCATCTCCAAATTATAATTAAATTATCACACAAATAGATAGTTACAATAGCAAATAGCAAATCAAAAGTAAGGTAGAAATGCAAATTTAAAACAAAAGAACTAACACCATTAAAAAACACGTCATTTCAAAAAATAATACTGATGAAATAATTGTTTGTATTATGAAAATCTAAATTACATATTTTATTATGCGTTTATACTTACATAATACAAATAAGTATCATTAAGAAAAAAATATAATAACAACAAAAACAAAAAGTTAAAACTATAGTATTAATGAATAATGTTTTGCAACAAAAGTAAGATATAAGTTTTTGTAAGAAAATAATAGTGCAGTAGAAAACCACTCATACCCATTGTGGTTGCATTAAATACTTGAATTTTATTGTATTTTAGAGTATGAAATTTTTGCAAGTATCACATGATCTTTTTTTACTCCATAGTTAATAACTCTACTTTGAAAAAAAGGAAAGTTTCGTAAATGGTAAAATTCTAAAAGAGACTCAATTACAAAAGTCATAAAAAAAAACTATTACTATAAAAGCAATTATAAAAAAAATCTACATACAACAATCAATTTTCAGTCATAGTGAGAACGACTTCTTCTACCGAGGGTGATGGCGCGATCTCGACTGGAAATAAGTTTCATCTATTTTTTAAAAATAAAATGATCACTAATTAAAATTGAATAAATGAAAATATTATAGAATGGAAAAATTTTAAAAAAAAAAGTATTTTCATTGAGAAAGAGATGAAATTTACATAAAAATATAAAAGAGAATTTTTAACTTCTGTAACCACTTAGAGTAGTTAATCGAAGTTATAAGTGTGAGATATTTTTTGTGAGAGATGGAAGTTACTTTTTCAATTGGTAACCAACAAAAGTTATTAACCACTTAAATTTTAAATTAAAATATTTTCTTGTTGATAAAAAAGATGAAGGGTAATTTTGGAACAAAAATAAGCCACACCAAAAACTTGTATCCCCTTTATATATAGTTATAGATATATTTGAAATCACATATATGATTATGATTGATGATTGAGAATCCTAAAATTTATTTTTTGTTTAAAGAATTTTGATTCTCAACAGTTTATTTATGACTCTAGATAATATATTTAGAAATATATGTTCATGTCAATTATTTGAGAAAGATAAATATTGAATTTAAATCTTGATTTGATTCTTTGTTTTGAATTAAAAAAAATGTTTTATTATCAAATCATTTTATTTGATTTTTAATTATTGTTTTATCTTTCAATTTGATTTACATAAAATCTTCACATGAATTTAGAGTTTGAGAGATAAGACAAATACTAATTTGTTAATATATACATGAGATGATTATAAGGATGTATTGTTTATCAATATTAATTGTCAATATTTGATCATTGTAACAAAATATCACTAGCAATTGATGTTGTTGTTCAAAGAATAGACATATTTTTGGTGAGTACGTTTTTTTGTTATCTATAAATTAATATAGTTTATGTATCTACAAATAAGTTATATTTTGATTCTCTAAAATTTTAACTTTTAGGAATAAAATAGGAACGTTTTTTGATTTTGATCTGTCCTGATCAGAAGGGGATCACGGGCTGGCCACACGCTGTTGGACTGCTACCTTTTCACCGGTGATGAGGAGGAAAAGGGGGGGTGTACCTGCAAGACACTCAGATGCCAAAGTAAGAAATTGGACAGAGTGAGAGCAAAGTACAGAAATGGCAAGATGTGAATTACCTGACCCTCTTGAGGAAGAGGGTATTTATAGCGAGACCCCAGCGCTGGGCCAACGGTCACTTGCGTTGGGCTGGATTGCCAGGCCCAACCCAGGTGACTGCTAGGGCTTACATGGCGTAGTGAAGACCAGGACGTGGTCTTCGCCCTAGTCCAACTGTCCCGAGATCTCCGGAAAGTGGGTTTGACCTGCTCTTTCGGAGGTGGGCAGTTGTTTGGTGACGTGTCCCCGCGGAGGGGGGCACGTGGAGAACGTGCGTATTGCATGTTGTGCTCCCTGCGGAGGGGAGCTCGCGAGGTTCCCCGGAGGTGTGTCGTTCTTCCCGCGGAGGGGAGCACACGAGAGCGGGGGGAGACATATCGTCCTGCCCGTTGGCAGGGGGGATTCTGCCCGTGGAGGCTGTTCTGTCTGGCTAAGTGGAGCGCTGAGGATGCTTAGAAGCGCGCTGTCCTGCTTGGCAGGGAGCATGTCCTGCCCGTCCGGTGGGGGGCGTGTGTCCGGCCAGGCTACTCAACTCTTTGGGCCTTGTGCGTTATTGGGCTGGGCCACGAGGCTGGGCCCAGGCTAGAACAGGAGCCCCCCAAGTCGAAGCTCTGTGAAGAGAGAGCGAGGACTTAAGGTCGTTACTTCGGGGAAAGAGGCAGCGAGGCGGGGGGCTCGTCGGTTTGTGCTCGGCGGGACGCGTGTGCGTGGGGCAAAAGCATCTGAAGGGACGCGACTGTCAGGTTACCGCCACGTGTCACGCGCCGAGTGGGCGCGAGGGCGGCTACCCTAGGGCACTCAAAGGCCTAGTGTCGCTTCGAGTTCTGCGCCGGGTTATAAATATGGGGGTCCCCAAGAATTTTTTACCTTTCACCTTGCTTTCTCACCTGCGAAGTTCTGTGATTCCTCCCCGTCCGCCGTTGTTGTGAATCGTCGCCACGCCGTTAGTTTTGCACTCCGTTCCTCGCCGTTATAAAGTGAGTTTTCTTCTTCTCTTCTTTTATTTCCGCCGTTTAATTTGGGTCCGTGGTCGGGGCACGATGAATGCCCCGAGGAGAGATGCGAGTTTCCGCCGTATCTGGTGGTTTTTAGGTTTGTTTAGATGAATGCCCCGGGGAGGATCGATTGTTCCGATGAATGTCCTGGGGACGGGCGTATTCTCCGATGAGTATCCTGGGGAGGGGTGATAGGTTAGCTTTGAATTCCTCATGGAGAAGTGGCAGGGAGTGTCCCTCGGGGGCCGCCCGGGTGCTCGTCTTTTGTTCGCTCACCCGCCGTCGTCGCCCTTTCACTTGACCTGCGGTGGAAGGGTAGATTTGATCCTGGCTATCGAATTCACCGTTATCCTCTGCTTTTCAGGTGTACATGTCGGCCTTGATACCGGGGACGATGGTCGAAGACAGTGATCCCGAGATCCCAGAATTTGACGAGCGGGCTCTCCCCGTCGAGGAGTGGGTGGCCGAAGAGCCCCTGTCCACCCCTTCTTGCTTCGCGCTCGATGCGTCCGGTGCCTATGCTACCGTGGAGGATTGGGTGGAGGGGGAGCCGCAACACTGGCAGGTGTATCGTCCCAAGGAGCACCATCGCATCTGCTCAAGCTATGGGCGACAGATGTTTCCTATGCACGAATTCTATTTTAAAGAGGCCCGGCTTAGATTGTTGTTCTCCACCTTCCACTTGGGTCTTTTCGACTGGTTACGTTTGGCCCCGTCTCAGCTACATCCCAACGCCATGGCCTTTATCCGTGCATTCGAGGTGGTGTGCCACTTTCTCGAGGTTGAGGCCACGGTGCCCTTATTTTTCCGCATCTTCTACCTGCAACGCCAATCAGTGAATGGTCTTCAAGGCTGGGTCTCGTTTAAGAAGCCGACCACGCTTTTTAAGACGTACAACGAATTTGTCCGAGACTTCAAGGGTCGGTTCTTCCTCGTGCGGCCGATCACCCGGGAAGGGTCGGATTCTCTTTTATCGAGGGGGAGCGAGTGGTCGACGGCCAGCGGTTCGTCGCGTGGCTTCCAAAGGTGCATTTGTTGTGGACCTCGGAGCACTTCAACCGCGGTACCGACCGGTATATAGTGCGAGCAGGGACTCTCGACGAGAGGGATATGGCCGCTTATATGAAAATAGTAGCGTTTGTGCGGGGCCTTCCCCGTCAAAACTGGTGACGCCTGATGGTCGGTATATCTTCGACGCGCAAGGGAACGTGCGAACAAAGAAAAGGCTGATTAACACGAAAACCTTGCTCGGTTGCGCCACGGGGGCGGACGCTCTTGAATATTTAGGTAGGGACGTTTCACCTTTCTCGTGACTGTTCGTTTTGTATGTTGCTGATTCTTTTTTGTTTTTTGCAGCGAACATGTCTTCCGTCGAAGAGCGGGTGAAGAAGCTGCGCGCCTTGAGGGTCGGCAAGGTCCCGAAGACGCGGGTGAGTCAATTGGTCGGGCAGGAAGCTGTCGTCCAGGGTAGTCAGAGTTCGTATTCCTCTCCCCAGGAGAGTCAGTCTCCTTCGTCTCAGGGAGCTGCGAAGAGGCCAAGGTCCAAGGAGCCCAGTGGCCTGATTGATCTGACGACTGGTTCATCTGAGGAGGGTTACGTCGTCCCGCCGTGCCACCAACACCCGGGTTATTTTTACGGGGCTCGGTCCCCTACTATCTCTGCCGGCGAAGTGAAGGTTGTCCGAGATGCCGATCGAGAGTCTCGCCGTCACATCTTGGCGGAGGATTTGGCCGTGATGATGCGAACCTTTACTATGGCCATGGTCCTGAACGAGGAGGGTTGCTCTGCTGCTGAGCTGACCAAGTTGCGGGGGGATCTCACCTTCATGCAGTCGCGCTTGGACAAACTTACTGAGGAGCTGGAGAAGAGTCAGAAGGATGCTGCCGATCAGCGCAAGCGGGCGGAAGGTGCCGAGGAGAAGGTGACGTCGGTCAAGGAGAAACTGGGGGCGGCGGAGGCCGATGTGCAAGTGCTGATAGTTCGCCTGGAATTTCTGGACTGCGCTCTTCGTCCGACAGAGGATGAGGCTGAGGAAGATCGGCGGATGATTACGCGTGCTGATTTGGTCGCCCGAATTCGGGTGCTGGAGAGCGATTGCCTGGACGCTGTTGAGGTCGGGTTCAAGAATGCTATTGCGCAGGTCCAAATCGTCAACCCTGGCGCTGCTCTGGTCGTGGACGGGATTGGGCCGTATCATGAGATCGTTGACGGGAAGGTGGTCGACCCAGAGCTCGTCGTCCCCGATGCTGTCCCCGTGGATGCTGAGCAGGAGGGCGAGGATGTGTAGGTTTCCCGGACCTGCGTGCTCGTAGTTTCCTGGCCTGCGTGCCGACGTTTTGTGATTTTCTTGTTTTCTTTGTCGGGCCTGCGTACCCTTGTTCCTGTAATATTGACTACTGGGCTGGTGCTCGCTTTTGATTAATATATTTCTGAGAATTTTCTAAGTGTGCGCCCGGTTTTGTTTTTTGCATGTTTGTTTATGCTCGTTTTATTTCTGCATGTTTGTATGCTCGAAATGTATGTATGTTTGAAATGCATGTGTAGTATTCCTTTGGGTCTATCCAGGGTGGTAGCTCGACGACGATTGTTTCTGATGGTGTGAGGAACTGGCCGGCTGGTCGGCTTTGTTTCCTGACTGGTTCGGGGGTCGTTCTCCCCGTGGCGTGGACGTCCCATCGCGAGCTGAGTGTCTTGCCGGTGTTGGTACGTCAGTGGGGAATCTCGATCGAGGTGTTTCCCGCCGAGCAAGGCCTTCTGCCTGCGCACACAAAAGGGCAGGGCTTGCTTTTGGTTTGGTCGTTTAGGAGACGCGAGGAGGTGCGGTGGTACCATGTCGCCCCCCCAGTGGTCGCGACGATGGGTCGTCGCGGGCAGTGTTTAACTGTAGTACCGCTTAAGTTTCTCGGCGTTCCATGGTCGAGCTAGTTGTTCCCCGTGCAGGCTTTTGAGGTAGTAGGCCCCGTGCTCCGTCTTGTTGCGGACACAGTAGAGACCTTCCCAATTCGCAGCTAGTTTGCCCTCGTGTGAGTCTTTCTGGTTTTTGCGCAAAACTAAGTCGCTGATTTAGAAATTGCGTTTCAGGACTTTGTTGTCGTGGCGAAGTGCCACCTGCTGTTTCAGCCGGGATTCCCAGAGGGCTGCTCCTGATCGAATCTCCTCGACGAGGTCGAGCTCCTCTCGTAAGGCGCCGTCGTTGTCGTCGGTGTCGAGGGGTGCTTCAGTTCGTCTGGATGGCTCGCGTATCTCTACCGGGATTACTGCTTCGGTTCCATACGTGAGGCGGAATGGGGTGTCCCCCGTGGTTGAGTGGGGCATAGCTCGGTACGCCCAGAGGACGCTGTGGAGCTCCTCGACCCATGCCCTCTTTGCGTCGCCGAGTCGTCGTTTTAGTCCCCTGAGTATGACCCTGTTCGCGGATTCCGCCTGGCTGTTTGTCTAGGGATGCTCGACCGAGGTGAAATGGTGTTTGGTTCCGAGCTTGGTGACAAAGTCTCGGAAGTTTTTGTCCGTGAACTGCGTGTCTTTGTCGGTGACGATGGCGAGCGGGACCCCGAATCTTGCGAGAATGTTTCGTTTGTAAAATCAGAGTATGTTATGGGCCGTGATTTTAGCCAGGGCTTCGGCCTCAATCCATTTGGTGAAGTAGTCCACGCGCACGATGAGATACTTGTTCTGATAGGAGCCTAGGGTGAAGGGGCCGAGGATGTCCAACCCCCACCAGGCGAATGGCCATGAGGAGGAGAGGGATTTGAGTTCGGTCGGGGGAGCGAGGTGCATGTCCCCGTGTCTTTGACATTTGTCACATCGTTTGATGTGTTCCTTCGCGTCCGTTTGCACCGAGGCCCAATAGTAGCCTGCTCGTAGGGATTGTCCTCCGAGGTGTTGCGCGTTGATGCCCTCGTGGATTTCCTCTAGGACGGCTGCGGTCTGGGAGTTGTCTATGCATTTGAGGAGTGGGATCGCGAAGCCTCTGCGATATAGTTTGCCTTCGAGGAGGACGTACGAGCAGGCTCGTCGCTTGGTTGCGCTTGCCTCTTTAGGGTCGATTAGTAGGCGGCCCGTGCTAAGGTAGGTGTGTAGTGGTGTCATCCAACAGTCGGTATCTCCTATGGCGTTGATGTCGAGTAGGGCGGTGGCCGCTTTGGTGCTCGGTTGTGATAAGACTTCTTGGATGACCGACTTGTGGCCTCCTCGCTTATTGGTGCTCGCCAATTTTGAGAGGATGTCGACGCGGGTGTTCTGCTCACGCGAGACGTGCTGAATCTCCGCGGAGTCGAAACTTTGTAGTTTTTCGGTGATAAGTGCTAAGTATTCGGCGAGGTTGTCGTTTTTCGCTTGATATTCTCCTCGTACTTGCGAGGCGACCAGCTGGGAATTTGTGTAGATTCTGATGTCTCTGGCCCCAAGGTCTGATGCCAGGCGAAGTCTGGCCAGGAACGCTTCGTACTCGGCTTGGTTGTTAGTAGTGGGGAAAGCCAGCGTGAGGGAGACCTCTATGAGGGTGCCCTCTTTGTTGTCGAGGATGATGCCTGCTCCGCTGCCCGTGGAGTTGGAGGAGCCGTCCACAAAAATGGTCCATATGTGGCTCCCCGTGGTAGGGTCGGGTGAAGAGGTCATCTCGGCAACAAAGTCGGCCAGGGCTTGAGCTTTGATGGCCTTCTGGCCTTCGTAGATGATGTCGAACTCAGATAGTTCTAATGATCATTTCAGCATGCGTCCGGCCATGTCGGGTCGGCCGAGGAGCTGGCGAATGGGCTGATCGGTGCGGAGCACAATGGTGTGTGCTAGAAAGTAATGTCAGAGCCGTCGTGTTGCGGTGATGAGGGCTAGGGCGACTTTTTTGATTAGCTGGTATCGGACTTTGGGACCAAGGAGGGCTTTGCTCGTGAAGTAGATTGGTTTTTGCCCCTCTTCGGTTTCTCTGATGAGAACGGCGCTGACGGCCTCGTTAGCTACGGCTAGATATAGATATAGGGTTTCGCCCATCACGGGACGTGTCAGCACCGGTGGTTCGGACAGGACGCGTTTGAGGTGGTGGAGGGCTTGCTCGCATTCCTCTGTCCATTCGAACGTGGTCTCCTTCCTGAGTAGTTTGAAGAAAGGGAGGGCGTGATGTGCGGACTTGGCGATGAACCGGGAAAGTGAGGCGAGCACGCCATTGAGGGATTGGATGGACTTCTTCATGGTGGGTGTGGTGATTTCCGAAAAGGCGTGGCATTTGTCCGAATTTGCCTCGATCCCACGCTCGATCAGGTAGTAGCCGAAGAATTTTCCTGCACGGACACCGAAGGTGCATTTCTCCGGGTTGAAGCGCATTCGGCATGTCCTCGCGGTGTCGAAGACCTTCCTGAGATGGGTTGTGTGGTCGGCTTCCGTGCAGGATTTGACAATCATGTCGTCCATGTAAACCTCGAGCATGTCACCTATTTCACCCCGGAAGACTTTGTTCATCATCCGTTGGTACGTGGCGCTGGCGTTCTTTAGGCCGAAGGGCATTATGTTGTAGTAATAGTTACCCGACGCCGTCATGAAGGCTGTGCTCTGTTTGTCTTGCTCAGCCATCGGGATCTGATTGTACCCCGAGTATGCATCCATGAAGGACAGGAGCATGAAGCCCACGGAGTTGTCGACGAGTTTGTCGATGTTGGGGAGAGGGTAGGCGTCCTTAGGACATGCTCGGTTGAGATCGGTATAGTCAACACACATGCGCCATTTTCCATTATTCTTTTTAACTAGTACAACATTGGACAGCCAGGTTGAATACCGGGCTTCCGAAATAAAATTAGCCTCTAGGAGGTCTTTTACAGCTTTTTCAGCCGTCGTCAATTTTTCGGGGGACTGCCTACGCCTACGTTGAACTACGACCTTCGCGGCTGGGCTGATGGACAGCTGATGGCAGGCGACCTCGGGGTCGAGTCCGGGAATTTCTGCGGCGCTCCAGGCGAAGAGGTCGGCGTTCTCGCAGAGGCAGGCCTGTAGCTGTCTCTTCGCTAAGTCTGGGAGTCCGGCGTCAATCTTCACGATTCTGCTCTTGTCCTTCCCGAGTGTGACACTCTCGAATTCACCGTCTGGGATGGGGCGTTTCGGGTGGGTGGGCTGACCGTTGGACTGGTTGGCTTCGCTGGTCTTTATTTCGTGATCGTGCTCCTCGGTGAAGCGATTGTCGAGGTCCACGGATCCGACCAGCTCCTTTGGTTCGCTCTTCGGCGCCACGGTTGGGGCCGCCTTGGTTGCTAGAGCGATGGTGTCCAAACCTTTCAGCGCAGCCTCGAAGCACCTTCGGGCGGCCTCGATGTCACCGTTCAGGGTCACCACGGCCCCCCGCTTCGTGTAGTACTTCATCTTTAGGTGGACAGTGGAAGGTACCGCGGTGAGTTCGGCTATCGTCGTTCTGCCCAGGATACACTTGTAGAGGGATGGGCACTCGATGACTAAGAAACGGATGCTGATCTCCCTGGCCGTTTCCTCTTTCCTGAATGTGACTTTCAGCTCCACGTACCCCCAAGGTCTCGTCGTCGTCCCGTTGAACCCCAGAATCTCGGAGTCTACGTAAGGGGATAGGTTGGATTCGTCGAGTTGGAGGGTCGTGAAGAGGTGGGTGTACATGATGTCCACCGAGCTGCCTCCGTCGATGAGGATGTGCCTGACGTCGAAGTTCGCCATCCTCGCCCGTATGAGCATGGGAATGTTGGAGTTGGGGGATCCCCCGGGGAGTTCCTCGAGGTAGAATGTGATCGGATTGGATCGACCACGAAATCTTTCGAGCGTGCTCATCTTCCCGGAGTTGCTCGTGATAAGCTCGTCGAACTTTATTTTCACCGATCCTATGGACAGGCTCCTTGTGGCGCCGCCCGCGATGACCATGGCTCTAGCAAAGTATTCCCACCGGCTGGTTGGCCGTACCGGCTCGCTAGGTAGGTCGGGGCCTTCGGGGAGGCCGAACTCTCTGTCTGCGAACCAGTCCTCGGGGCGGCTGACACACAGCGCGACCTGGAGTCTGTTGTCGTCGTCAGAAGAGGGGAGCTCTTCGACTTTCTTGGCCTCGGGGGCTTCTTGCCTCGGGGCCTCGCCCCCCCGGGTGTATCTTTTTAGGTGGTCGTCTTTAATCAGGATTTCGATCGCATCCTTGAGATGGATGCAGTCTTCGGTCACGTGCCCGTGGCTCCTGTGGAATCGACAGTATTTCGATTTGTCCATATTGGGTTTGGGGGGCGTCGGGCGGGGGAAGCGGACACCTCCCTGGGCAAATTCGGTTTTGGCTCACTCGGCCAGTATGCGCTCGCGGGAAGCGACTAAGGCCGTGTATTCCGTGAATTGGCCGGCGGGGCCGCGTTGTTCGCGTTGTTCGCGGGGGCGATCTTCCCGACGACGGTCACCTCCCCGCCGCTGGCTCGAGGCTCCGTCATCTCGGTGCCCACGGGGGGCCTCCCTGTCTCGGGTGTTTCGTGCGGAGTTGGCTGCTTGAGTTTCCTCGAACCGGATATAATGTGCGGCTCTGTCGAGGAAATCTTGCAGGGAGGTTGGTCGGTGTATGCCCACGGCCTCATAGAACTTGGAGTCGTGGCGTAGACCCTGCTCCATTAGGTAACGCTTCATCTCGTCTGACGTCGTTACCTACACCGCTTCCCGGGTGAATCTTTCGATGTACTTTCGGAGAGGCTCGTCGGGGGCTTGGATTATCGCGCCGAGGACGGCTTCCGTCTTCGGGTGGCGTCGGGACGCTGTGAAGTGTTTTGAAAACAGGTCCTTCAGGACCCTCCACGACTTAATCGATTCGGGCTCTAGATTTTTGTACCATGTCATGGCGCATTTCCTTAGGGTCGTCGGGAATAGCCTGCACTTGATGGCTCCTCGGACGTTTCGATAATCGAGCATGGCCTCGATGTCTTCCAGGTGATCATCCGGGTCGGATGTGCCGTCGTACGTCGAGAGCGTCGAGGGCTTCTCCATCCCGTGGGGAATGGGGGCGGCCATGGTTTCCCGGGACAAGGGAGTCCGGTAGTCATCTTCGTCGCTGAGAGCGGGTGACCGAGGAGGAGATGGGCCGTTTAGGATAGGCACCTGGTTTCGGGTCCTCGGCCTCCTGACCGGGGGTTCGACGCGCGAATTCCTGGTCGGGATCGTTGAAGGTTCTGCCGCCTCCTGTGAACTTGTCTCGTTGGGGATCTGGTGCGCTTCCGCACTACTTTTGTTCGGGGCCTCTCTAGCCGAGGTCGTCGATTCCTGGGTTGAGGCGAGGGGCTCCTCGAGCCCCTATTTTGATCTCCCCGCGGAGGGGACCTTGGGGGGACCTCCCGCTCCAGTGCTCCAATTCGTGCGTTCTGCTGAAACAATAGCTGGTTCGTCTGGTTGATGGCCGTAAAGAGGGCAGCCACCGTTGGGTCCGCTCCTGTCGGGACGGGAACGGGCTGGAACGCCACTGGGCTCGGGGGCCGGTGGTCGGCCTGGCGGATCGGTTCTGCGGATGACGGAGAAGCAGTCTGGCCGTCTCTCTCGTCGGTCTCCACTGGGCATGACGTCTCCATTTGCTTGCTGTCGTTGGCGGCAACGTTGAGCATGAAGTCATGCATGGTATCGTCGTGGTGCGGGCTAGCCATGATTGTGGAGTGTTGGTGAAACTTTGGTTTTCTGCTCGGAGTAACGGGGAAGTTTCTGTTCCCACAAATGGCGCCACTGATCTGTCCTGATCAGAAGGGGATCACGGGCTGGCCACACGCTGTTGGACTGCTACCTGTTCACCGGTGATGAGAAGGAAAAGGGGGGCGTACCTGCAAGACACTCTGATGCCAAAGTAAGGAATTGGGCAGAGTGAGAGCAAAGTACAGAAAGGGCAAGATGTGAATTACCTGACCCTCTTGAGGAAGAGGGTATTTATAGCAAGACCCCAACGCTGGGCCAACGGTCACTTGCGTTGGGCTGGATTGTCAGGCCCAACCTAGGTGACTGCTAGGGCTTACATGGCGTAGTGAAGACCAGGACGTGGTCTTCGCCCTAGTCCAACTGTCCTGAGATCTCCGGAAAGTGGGTTTGACCCGCTCTTTCAGAGGTGGGCAGTTGTTTGGTGACGTGTCCCTGCTGAGGGGGGCACGTGGAGAACGTGCGTATTGCACGTTGTCCTCCCCGCGGAGGGGAGCTCGCGAGGTTCCCCGGAGGTGTGTCGTTCTCCCTGCGGAGGGGAGCACACTAGAGCGGGGGGAGACATATCGTCCTGCCCGTTGGCAGGGGGGATTCTGCCCGTGGAGGCTGTTCTGTCCGGCTAGGGGGAGCGCCGAGGACGCTTAGAAGCGCGCCGTCCTGCTTGGCAGGGAGCATGTCCTTCCCGTCCGGTGGGGGTGCGTGTGTCCGGCCAGGCTACTCAACTCTTTGGGCCTTGTGCGTTATTGGGCTGGGCCGCGAGGCTGGGCCCAGGCCAGAACAGATTTAAAGTCAAATTCTCTCAAGATTTAGTATATTTAAAGTGAGATTTAAGTTGAAAAAGTGAGTACACTCCAAATTACAAAGATGTATGATCTTAAAGTTTTGCAATCTAGAGACATTAAAGGTGCTATTTAAGATCACATAAATTGTCATATTATCTTTACTTAAATTCTAGTGTTTCTAAAGCAATAAAGCGAAAGACAAACTCTCATTGGAGAGATGAACTTTCATTAAGATTATTAAGTAAATAAAATATTATAAGCGCATTGTGAAACTATTTAATCTTACAAAAGTGCTATAGTTTCGTCAATTAGGTGACTTTGTTGAAAATTTAGCATATGATATTCTCTTTGCATAATTAAGTTTATAATTATTAAAGTTAAAAATTATTCTTTAATAGAATAATTTCATAAAGTTTCCTATAAAGAAAAGATTGACGCAAGAAAAAATAAAATAGTACTCATTTGGTAAATACCTCAAAAGATAAGGGCAAACAAAGAATAATAAGAAAATATGATCTGAACTGACAAATGTTCAATGGTGTTGAAAGATATATCAATTTAAAAGGGAAAATTTTGGTGAAGATTGATATTTTTTTAAATCTTTTTTTAACTATTGTAGATTGTCATTAAAAGCTTAAATTTGTATTTAAAATACAATTTGATGAACGAATAAAGTTTTGTTTTAATATGATAAATTTTTTTAATGATGAATTCAATTTGTCTTTTAAATTCAAATATTATTATAGTTAATCCAGTCATGACTTGTGACAATCTAGAATTGTTGAAAAGTTTGAGAAATATAAACTTTAATCCTAAGTTAAAGAATATTTTGAGTCAAATTTTATAATGTATCCTGAGAATATTGAGTTTGTGAGAGAGATATGGTTCTAACTCAATTTATATAGTTGCTATTTATATAGCTGATTTGGACCCTCATACAGATATTATTGTTCTTTCTCTCAATTAAATTAAAAAATTAATTCTTGAAGATGAAACTCAACATGCTCAAGAACTAGAGCATCAAGTGTCATAAAAAATTGACTGAAAAGAGAAATTTTGTCTGATATAATTGAAAGACTTTATTATGATAGTTGTGACACTTGTTACTTGTCATAATTTTGGAGTTTCATAAGATGGATATCAAGTTAGTTAGTGTTTCTTAATGGCGATATTAAGAAATACAATATGGTGCAATGGGAGGAAATTTTGTGTCAATAAAGTTTATGGTTTACGAACTGATAAAATTCATTTATGAGTTAATGAAATTGTCTTATTAGTGATACCACAGTATTTCATAAGGTAATTGTCTCGTTTGATTTTGAGATGTCTATTATGAAAAATTATTTACAAGTTTAGTAAGAGTAAGTTTATGTTCCTAGCTTAATGAGTCTATTTTCTTTATTTAGTCAGCAATAATATATAATTGTCGTGTGAAACCAAGAAATCTCTAACAAAAATTTAACATGAAAGATCTTGGGCACATCTCTTCAGTATTAGGTATTTAGATATTTAGAGATTATTCCCAAGGTATCATCCGATTATCACAAAAGATTTACGTATATATCAATAAAGTTAAAAATATAACTGATATGAAAGATAATAAATTAGAGTATGTCTCAATTTTTATGAGAAAATATTAAATATCAATCATTGTCCAAAATAAAAAGAATATGCAAATTTAGAAAATTAATTTTTTTAAAATATTTTTTTGGTTTTAGGGAATCTTATGTATTATCTTATGTATACGCATCCGAAATAAGCGTATATATAATGAGATCATTTAACAGATACAAAAATTCAAATTTTGAATCTTTGAAATGAGGCAACCATAAGGATTATCATAGAGAACAAAAAGACTTATGCTTAAGATCGAATGATTTGGAGATCATCAGGATGTTCAACTCTGATTCTTTTTTATGTCTATATATAATGGACATCCTAACTCAAGAAATGACTAAAAGTATTTATGTCACTTGGTTGCATAAAGTAAAAGATTTTGAAAGGCAACTCGAGCTTTATTGTGACATAAGTCAGTCGGATAATGTTTCAAAAAGTGTTTTATAAAGTTCATTGACTTATAAGTTGTTGTTGAAGGATAGAACAAATAGATAGAAATTTTATGTTAGCTGACTTAATAATCAAAGACTTGACATATAGGGTATTTCATAGGATTGTTATGAGTAAAGATGTCCTAGATTAATGGGAGTCACTCATTGAAATATAGTTTATGATGTTATTATTGTTATAACCATTTTTGAATCGTTTGTGCAAATATTGAATTTGCAAACATCAGTTTGATCTCAATAAAGAATTCAGTTGGACCAATTGAAAATAGGCATGATTCAGAGATCACATTACATGAAATTTTCATGCCACTCATCCATATTGATCTATGTCATCAAGTACATTTATGTGGTGGTTGTCGAAGTTCTGTCACATTATACGTCAATGACAACAACCGCGGTGGTCCCATTATTGATGTATGAGATGGATTAGATTGTAAAGTTGAAATCTAAAGATAAATAACATTTAAAGTTGTGATATAATTATTAAAAATATATTGCTCAAGTGGGAGATTGTTAGAATAGTTTATAATTTAAATATTATGCAATTATTATATTCCAATAAATATTATGTGTGCATATATATTTTAATTATATTAGCGATTTATCAAAATTAAGAGCCTTAATTAATTACGCTGTCAAATAAATTTAAAATACTAATTAGATTTCTATTTAGTAATTAATTAATTAATTAATTAGATATGGACTCAAATATGAATGAATGTCAGGATGATCCATTTAAAAATAATGGGAACCCTAGTTGGCCATCACACTATATATATATATATATATATATATATATATATATATATATATATATATATATATATATATATATATATATATATATATATATATATATATATATATATATATATATATATATATATATATATATATATATATATATATATATATATATATATATATATATATATATATATATATATATATATATATATATATATATATATATATATATATATATATATATATATATATAGGCTATGGTCCCTACTATACCCGTACACAATCAATTTATATCTTCTCCCTGTCTGAAGAGTATTCAAGACATTAGGAGTACCGGTTGATGAAGAACCATACAAGTCAACAGGTGTTCGCCATTCGTCTCTCCTTACTTTGTGTTTCAAAAAACTATAAAGTTGTCGTGTCAATGATTTGATTATCTAAATATTATTAATCTCAATCCTAATAAATTAACATGTTGTACATTCTAGTTTATATATATATATATATATATATATATATATATATATATATATATATATATATATATATATATATATATATATATATATATATATATATATATATATATATATATATATATATATATATATATATATATATATATATATATATATATATATATATATATATATATATATATATATATGGTTTGTAAAATTAAAATTTAGATATTATTGAATATGTTTGTATAATAATTATTAAATTAATTTTAAAATAAATCATTTTTTAATTGAATAATAGAAATTAGTGATAGAAACAATGGAACAAGAAACTAATGACAATATAACTGATTTGCTCATTAAAGTTCAGGTGATTAATTTCATCTGGTATTCCTAACACTTATCCATTCTTTTTGATAACACAAATGGTTCTATATTCTTTTGAAGAGAGTTATCCTAGCTCAAAAGAATGATATTGTCAATGAAATGAATGAGTATATGTTGTATTTTATTACCAATAAATTAGAAATGTATGAGTTTTGACACTAATCTAGATATATATGGACCTAATAATGTCCAGACATCAGAAAATTTGAAGACAATTACAGCCTATGGTTTTTTAAATCACGAATTAAATTTTAAAGTTAGAGTAACAATAATATTATTGAGAATTATAAATTAGTCTTTTAGATTGGGTATCAGAACTCAACTCATCATAACAAAAAATAAAAATCACCGATTAATATCAACATGTGAACTCTCATTGCATTGGAGCATTGTCACCCATCCATCTCAATCATTGATTTACATTCAACGAACACCCACACTCCACATGGGACATACCATATACGATTACAATGGTATCCACTTATAAGTATGATTCCGAACCAGACCTAATTTTTTTCATTCACACTTAAAATAGTTCTATCTTTTTCAAATATTTGAATATTATAGTATTAATCTTTTACAAATACTTTCTATCTAACCACCAGAAAACCATATTCATAATCACAGTTAGAAATATCAATAAAGTCGAATGAATTCAGGATTGGATCATGAATAATATCACTTTTTTAAAAAGTATTTCAAGCATTCTTTTTGTATGTCTTAGAGTTGTAACGCAGGACCAACGAAAACTTAATTTTGTAGTGATGAGTGTTTAAAATCTGTTCAAGAGAATATTTGAATTGTAATGTGATTTTTGAATTACAGACTCAATTTTGTAGCGAAGAAGGTTTGGAATCTATTCAAGAGGATATTCAGTTTGTAATGTAATTTTTGAATTCCAGAATGAGGTATTTATAAGCCGTGTATGTGTTGTTTCACAAGGTTGCGACCCTTAATGAAACAACACATTTTAACCAAAAGTATTGTTTCGCATCAACACTTTACGAAGTGTTGCTTCTCTTCAAACTCAAGTGCTCAAATACCGCTCCAGAGCCAGAGCCGTCGACAATGAGTTGTATGAAGGAGACAAGTGGCATAATATTTGGTACCACACTTGTCCATGTGGTACGTTATCCTCTTTTGTTTTTTGTTGAGTGAATGACCATAACTCTTTTTAAAGGTTTTTAAAGCGAGTAAAACTTTATATGTGAGACTATTTCTCAATTATTTATTGACATTTACTCACTTCCACTTTTTTTATCATTTTAAAACAAACACATAAATATTTATTATTCATAAATTACAACATACCGAATTTTATTATTGTTGATAATAGAAGTTGAACCCGTGCCGAATTAATCAATTCCTTAGAAGTTGAACCCATTCTTTACATATATATCAAAGTATAGAATATGGAGAATTTCCTTACGTTGTTGTTTAATGACGGTGTTGAGTTTTGTTTTCCATAAAGAATTTCTTTCATGTTATTGATTGAAATGACCAGTATCATTTTCACTGCTGACGCACATTAACTCTATGACAAAATTCGTATAGAAGAACCGTACCGCTTTTGTTCTCTTATAGAAAACGCGTTTTATGAAAATAAATCCTCATTAATTTTGTTTGATCTTTGTACTAATATCACTTTCTCACAATCGTACAATATCTTCATATATATGCTAAAAGGCTCTGCATGCAAGTTATTATCATATAGTGGTCCAAAAAAGGCATGGAAGTTTGCCTAATAAGATCAATCAAAAGATACCGTAAGCTCTAACGTATGAGTTTTGGTTTGTCTTTTGTTTCTGTGCTCCTGCTTTTCAAGCAGACATGGCATTTGTTGCTCAATTTGCTATGTCATTTTCATGTATTACAGCCAAATTGATGTGATTCTAACATGCATATTATGCATATATTCGAGTAACATATAGTGAGATATTGTAATGAATGTGAGGTTGACGTTTGCTATTAATTATTTACTAGCTACTTGATAGTACAACTAGTAATTCAAATAACATATGAGACAATTCTGTATGTTCAATCTTACAAGTTTAAAATACACTACGGGGCATACACAGTCACTCAGATAATATTGTTTTATTTGTGGTACTGTGTGCATGTCAATATTATCCTCTTATCACACTTGTAGTGGATACAATATTAAACAAATATTACTACAATTTATCAACAAAACAGCCACGGAGAAGGCCACAAAAATAGCCACTCGGCAGGATATGTGGAAGAAGAAGTCAATTTTAATGGAAGTTTTGAAAAAATAGTCCATTCTCAAGCACCTACATACCTGCTTGCAGAAATCATCTAAACATCAGATGGAATGATGGAATGATAACCTTGGTTATAGGACTAATCAAGAGCAGCAGTCCCAAAACATATATCATCTTCAAAGTCAAAGACCATTACAACAACAATATTCCAATCAACATCAGTACTAAAATCAACAACTATAACATTGTTGGAAATAATAATTTATTTCCATTAATGTTGTTCCAAAATGACAAAGTGGGTGTTATAATAAATGCTTAGTCCCACATTGGAAGAGGAGTAAAATTAAATAGCATTTATAAGGCACTTGGAACAATGTAATTTCCAAAAGAGCCAAAAAGGATAAAGTGCCACATAGTCACATGTGGTGGTGCCAAAACTTATGTCACTTGTCTCATACAAAACACCCCTCGCCGGTGGCGACACCGGCTCCGGCTCCGGCTCCGGAACCGGATCCGGGGGCGTGGGCGTAGAGGCGCTAGTGGCGTCTTGTAGACGGCACTTGAGCACTTAGGCACGACGCATCGGAGCAATCGGGCTATTCGCGGCTAAAGACAATGTTTCAAAGGTAATGATACACTGCGATAGTCAGGCCACTTTGGCAAGAGCATTTATCGAAGTGTATAATGGAAACTGATTAAGGATGGAATCATTTCACTTACGTATATACGAACAAGCTATAATTTGGCTGATCCGTTTACTAAGCCACTGGCCAGAGACTTAGTAAGAACAACCTCGAGAGGTATGGGATACAACATGTGATAATCAGAGAATGAGAAATCAGAGTCAACGTAGTGTATCTCTCTTCTCCAATGGCTATGCACTTCTCTCTCTCCTCTGACTTGGCTTCACTTTCACCAACCTCTAACACTCCTTGATGCATTCCTTTTATAACAATCAATGGAAGTTTCTAGAATCATCTAGAATGTGATGGAAGTTTCCTTAAAATCTCATGTTATGCCATATTGGTTATCTCATGATATATCACCTCTAACCAACTTACACACCTTTTAAAATCTCA
This sequence comes from Lathyrus sativus, assembly GCA_963859935.3. NCBI lineage: Eukaryota > Viridiplantae > Streptophyta > Magnoliopsida > Fabales > Fabaceae > Lathyrus > Lathyrus sativus. The sequence goes on from OZ012739.1 coordinate 570,412,627, forward strand.
CCACATGATAATATGAAATGGTAAGGAAGCTCACATGCCTTGTAATTGCCTTATGTTAAGTTTTCCAACATTGCCTTCTTTCTTAAGTGACAAATTTCCAAAGGAACCTCATCTTTTAAGCCTCAAATGAAAATTCTACTTAAACCAATCTTCTCAAAATGTTTTTTCCAATCAAAATGATATATTGGATGACCTATTTTGGATTTGTAGATCTCCCAAAACACTTTTCAATTTCAACTTTTCAAAGTTATAAGTCATTTTTAGTTCATTTTTGACCAATCATGGAATCTTGTGCTATGAGCCTTTTCAACAATTTGTGACCTTCTTTCTAGACTTAAAATCACATTTTGAGCAACTTTCATGTTTTGAATTTTTCCATTTGAGGCTTGGAAATAGGAGTTTTAGGCAGTATGAATTGGTTTAGAATCACCAGGATAACATCAAGAACATCTGTGGATCATTATGCTGAAGTTTAATCTAGGTTGATATCAGTTGAAATTCATAACCGTGTTTGTACCATGATCTTCAAGGCTTCTGTTTGGATTATCCACGAGGAGTTAAGAGAAAGTGAACGTAGGGTTGTGTAGGGCTTGAGACGTAGATGATTTTCCATGTTGGAGTCGTGTGGAGCCGTGGCCTGTAGAGGGAGCTAGAGGAGCTCGATTTTGTGTGCATGGCGTGAGGGTTCTGCAAAACCCTAGTTCGTTTGAAGACGATGAAGCCAAGCCGTTGGATCAATCCCATATGTTGACAAAATCATCTAATCTAGTGGCCAGGATTTAATCTGAAAAGAGAGGGAAAGTTTGAATTTAATGAAAACGCAGCGTTTCATTTTAAGACCGGTTCTGGGCTTGGATTTCTCTTCGCACCCCCCACCTTTGTTGGCCCAGTCAGTTTGAACTAGCGCTTTGTGCTATTCTGACCCCCCCCTTTCCTTAATTCATTTATTTCTTTTATTTTCCTTTTAATATTTTCTGTTTTTGAATAATTCATATAAAATAGATAAAAAATGTTTTTTAATTTCTTCTTTTTTTCCTGAGTAGATTAAAATGAGTAGAAAATTATAAAAATAAAATTGAGATTTTATTTTTATGTTTGATATTTTTAGTAGATTTTTCAATTAAATAGCTTTTTAATTGGTTCATTTTGATATTTGATTTTGTAGGAATTGTTTTAGTACTTTCCATTAATCTTTTTTTACCCATTCTTTTTTGTGCAATTAGATGGTTAGTCATGCTTCCCCATAGGATTTTTTCTAGATTTTTTAGAATTAATCTTGGTTAGTTTAATTAGGGTTGACTTTGGTTAGTCTAATTAGGGTTTAGAATTGTGCATAGGTGATGATTCCTTTCTTTGATTGAGTTTTATCTTGATTTTTAGGTAGAAACCTTTGTAGATGTTGGGGGTAAGTGTTGAGGACCCTTATGAATATTTGTTAAATTTTTCCCCATTAGTTTAGTATTTTTAGGTATTATCTGAAGATTGCCTGATGATTTGGTTTGTTCAGTGGTTTATCTGTTCATCTGTGGGGTTCTTTCTGAGGAATTTGATGAAGGGCTTGTGTTGCCTTGAGGATATTGATGGAGAGCATCATGAGGAGAAGCCTGTAGATCAAGATGCAGAGACCCAGAGCTTGTCTCATCTCCTGTCTGTGAGGTTTGAGAGCCTGAAGTTTGAGGGAAGTTCATGGTACTTTCCTGAGGAAGGCACTATGAATGACTTTCATTCTTCCTTCTCACCTCTTTCTTAAGTATCCAATGATGTTGGAGCCAACTTGTGAGTTTAATTTCTCCTGAGGAGGAATGTAAACTGATCACATGTTGTTGAGCCACATGGGATACAACTCCTAAGTGGAAGCCTCCTAGTACTTTCCTGAGGAAGGTCCTATGGGTCTATTCACTTAGTTCCACTAGTTGATCTAGGATTTCTCAAGTATCCAATGATGTAGGAGCCAACTTGTGAGTTTAATTTCTCCTGAGGAGGAATGTAAACTGATCACATGTTGTTGAGCCACATGGGATACAACTCCTAAGTGGAAGCCTCCTAGTACTTTCCTGAGGAAGGTCCTATGAGTCTATTCACTTAGTTCCACTAGTTCAGATAGGATTTCCTAAATATCCAGTGATGTTGGAGCCTGCTTGTGAGTTTAATCTCTCCTGAGGAGGGATGTAAACTGATCACAGTGGTTGAGCCACCTAGGGTATGATTCCTGAGTATACACCTCCTAGTGTTTTCCTGAGGAAGACACTATGAGCTTGCTTGCTTAGCTCCCTTTCTTTGGTAAGCTTATTCTGAAGCTTGAAGACTGGGAATGATTTCTCCTGCCTAGGGTCCTGCTTGAGAGTTTTGCTTAGATTTGTTTAGATCCTGTGATTAGGGTTAGGTTAGAGAATAGATGATTCTTTCTCATGTGTGTTTTGTTTGCCTGATAGCACTTCACTTCCTTTATCTGTTTATTGCTTGATAGCATGTTGATTATCTTCAGTATGATTGCTGTTATTTCATGACTGGCTTGAGGTTGAGACGAGCTTGTGGAGGCTGAAACCCCACACACATTTCCTCCCTCACTTGCATTGCATGCATTTTACTGTTTAAACTGATGTTTTTGTCTGTATTCTATGTATCATTGACATGATCCCTTAGGACTCTCATTTCCTCTGATGAGGATTTGATGATAGACTTTTAGGTTGAAACCTATGCATGACAACATCTAGGAGTTCCCTGTTCAAACCTCAACCATAGGATGAATCCATGGCATGATAACAGTAGGACTTGATAGTCTCCCTCCTAGTTGAGCCATATTTTCAGTAGTTTCCCGAACTACGTTTGCTCTGATCTTTCATACCAGATGAAAGTACGTAGGCATAGGATGCGATATCCTAGCGAGCAACCTTTCCCCCCATAACCCGTAGTTAGCCGAACTACGTTGACTCTGATTTCTCATTCTCTGATGAGAATACGTAGGCATAAAGTGCGACGCTTTGCCGAGTCTTTTTCTTTTCTTTTTCAGCCAGCCTTGATAGGTAGATAGATTATAACCAACCCGTCCAAGTAAACAAACAAGCGAGGATCCCGTCGAGTACGACGGACGTGAGGGGTGCTAATACCTTCCCCTTGCGCAACCGACTCCCGAACCCAGACAATGGTTGCGATGACCTTGTCTTACCCTTATTCGTCAGGTTTCTCCGATCGTTTCCTTTCCCGCTCTGAGGGATAAATAACGAAAGGTGGCGACTCTTCTGTCATGCCGGCACCTTATTTTCGCGCAAGCGACAGCTGGCGACTCTGCTGGGGAAAATTGATCATGATCTGATCAACTTCCAAGGATTCTGCTTTTCTGCGGACTCAGCCGGGGATAGAAATCATTCTACTTCGCTGGAGAGTGCAACTCTGATGGGGAATTTCAATTCCGCCGGGGAAGAAAGGATCATCTGACTTCAGGGGAGGGTACAATTCTGCCGGGGAATACAACATCAGCTGCTCCAACACCCTACTGGGGGAGAAGGAATCGTCCGTCTTCAGGAGAGATCCTGATTCTGGTGAGGAATCTCAATTCCACTGGAGACTTCAGTCTGGCACTATCAGTTACTGCATACTTCGGCATACGACTAGCTTCCTGCGAAACCTGCACTTGTGACCCGGTGCGGGGGAAAATCCTGCTTCAGCGACTTTACTGGGGGAAACACGAGTTTCGGCACCCGAACACTTCTATGAACTCTGCACTTGTGACCCGGTGCTGGGGAAATGCGACATCAGTCCTCGGTGCTTGACTCAGCCGATGAGGTGACGTTCCTTCAGGATGCGTCTGCTTGGGGAAGAGAATCACCTCTACCTGGGGAAGACGTATCAATGCCCACTATCTGATTCTGATTCCACGGAGGAGAGATTACTGAACTCTGCTGAAGAAGGAGGACTTATCCTGCTTCGGGGATACGCACGACACATCTTCTGACGGGTGCTATACCTGCAACGACACAAACAAACAGACAAGATACCCTCCTCAAAGGGGCCTATCCAGGTTATTATCTCGTGACAATATTCAATTAATTAATTGTTTCAACAATCAATGGGCCTAGGCCCGTAAGTTTATGTATGCGCATTTTATCAAAAAAACACATCGGCGTTATCATTCGCAAACAAAACAGATAAATGCAAAACAGACAAGTAGAATTGCTGAATAATGTGCATTTTATTGATGGTGACCCCTGAATGGGCAAAAATGTTTTACAACAGAGGCAAGCTCCTGAAACGAGGAAGCCGCGCAAAAAAGAAAACATAAATATACATCAGTATATACAAATGTCGGCAATCGAGGCGTAGACGAACACCATGAGTTGATCCCTCTAAGACCCACTCGACTTCGATACTTCTCCGATGCTTCAGCTTTGGAAGAGATTGATTCAGATAAACGGCCCTCAGGTCTTCCGAACCACTAAACAATGAAAGTCCATACGTGGAACGCAGTCATTTGCTTATTAAATCCCTAACTTTTGCGTGAACCGCCCTTCCGGGTTTTCAGTTCACCGGGATACCCTTTTTTGCCGAAGCCGCCCAGTGTAGGTTTTCGACTTCGCGGGTGTACATTTTTTCGATATATCCCTAATTTTTGCCCGAACCTTTTATTCTGTTTTTGGTTCGCCGGGATGCCCCTTTTTTGCCTGGACTCTCTTTTTTTTTTGTCCAGCGGGTCGCTTTCAAGCAAAGTATTTTTTAACTGCGTCCGCGTTCACCGGGGATGCAAAATCTTCACCATCCATCGTGGATAACAGCAAAGCTCCTCCCGAGAAGACCTTGCTGACGACATATGGCCCTTCGTAATTCGGAGTCCACTTGCCCCGGTGATCGGAGTGTGGCGGAAGAATCTTCTTCAGGACGAGATCACCCGTCTGAAAGCTTCGAGGACGCACCTTCTTATCATAAGCTTTCTTCATTCGGCTTTGGTACAGGCGACCAAATGCAATCGATGCTAGCCTCTTCTCGTCCATCAGGCTGAGCTGGTTCAGGCGATTCGTCACCCATTCTGCCTCATCAAGTTTCACATCAACCAAAACCCGCAAAGAGGGAATCTCCACTTCTAGCGGTAGGACAGCTTCCATACCGTACACCAAGGAGAAAGGAGTTGCCCCGGTCGACGTACGCACCGTCGTACGATAACCGTGTAAGGCAAACGGCAGCATCTCGTGCCAATCTTTATACGTCACAACCATCTTCTGAACAATCTTCTTGATGTTCTTGTTGGCCGCTTCAACAGCGCCATTCATCTTCGGCCGATAAGGAGATGAGTTGTGGTGTTCAATCTTGAAGCTCTGGCACAGCTCCTTCATCATCTTGTTATTCAAATTCGAACCATTATCAGTAATGATCCGCTCGGGAATTCCATAGCGACAGATGATGTCCCTCTTAATGAATTTAGCAACCACCTGCTTGGTCACATTAGCGTACGAGGCTGCCTCCACCCACTTGGTGAAGTAGTCGATAGCTACCAGAATAAAACGATGACCATTGGATGCGGTGGGCTCGATCTTGCCTATCATGTCAATGCCCCACATGGAGAACGGCCAAGGGGAGGACATGACATTCAATGGGCACGGCGGCACATGAACTCTATCAGCATAAATCTGGCATTTATGACATTTCTTCGCGAATCGGAAGCAATCCGACTCCATAGTCAACCAGTAATATCCTGCTCTCAGGATCTTCCTCGTCATGGCATGCCCGCCGGCGTGCGTACCAAATGTGCCCTCATGGACTTCCTCCATGAGCATACTTGCTTCTTTCTCATCTACACATCTGAGTAGCACGAGATCGTGGTTTCTCTTATACAGCACTCCATCAGGGTTGAGATAAAAGTTTCCAGATAGCCTCCTCAGAGTCTTCTTATCCTGGGTTGACGCACCCGCCGGATACTCCTTAGTCATAAGGAAGGTCTGGATGTCGTGGAACCATGGCTTGCCGTCAGTGGCATCCTCGATTGCGAACACATATGCTGGTCTGTCAAGACGCGAAAGAACAATGCTTGGAGCCTCATTCCAAAGATTGACCTTATACATAGAAGCCAACGTGGCTAAAGCATCAGCCATTTGATTTTCAGCCCGGGGTACATGATGAAGTTCTACTCGGTCGAAGAACGGAAGCAGCCTTCTGGCGTAATTCATGTACGGCACTAGATTCGGTTGACGAGTTTCCCACTCCCCTTTAATCTGATTGATCACAAGCGCTGAGTCACCATATATGTCTAGATTCTTGATTCTCAAATCAATTGCCTCTTCTAGACCCATAATACATGCTTCGTACTCGGCTTCGTTGTTGGTAACTGGAAACGTCAGTCTTGCAGTAAACGGGATGTGGGATCCGTGAGGAGTCGTGATGATAGCCCCGATACCACTTCCATAGGAATTAACCGCTCCGTCGAATATCAACTTCCACTGAGACTTCCTATCTGGCCCCTCATCGGGCAATGGCTCATCGCAATCCTTCGCTTTGAGAAACATAATGTCCTCGTCAGGGAATTCGAACTTCATCGGCTGATAGTCTTCGATTGGCTGTTCGGCAAGGTAATCAGACAATACGCTTCCCTTGATGGCTTTCTGAGAGACGTACTGAATATCATATTCTGTTAACACCATTTGCCATCTGGCAATCCTACCCGAAAGAGCCTGCTTCTCGAAGACGTACTTGATCGGATCCATCTTCGAAATCAGCATAGTGGTGTGATTGAGCATATACTGTCGTAGACGTTTGGCAGCCCAAGCTAGTGCACAACACGTCTTCTCCAGCATCGAGTATCGAGATTCACACTCAGTGAACTTTTTACTCAAATAATAAATGGCATGCTCCTTTCTGCCCGTCTCGTCGTGCTGACCGAGAACACACCCCATACTATTCTCCAGAACTGTCAAGTACATGATTAATGGCCGTCCAGCCACTGGGGGTATCAAGATTGGAGGTTCTTGAAGATACTGCTTTATCTTATCGAATGCCTTCTGGCAATCCTCATTCCAAGTAATCGCTTGATTTTTCTTTAACAACTTGAACATCGGTTCACAAGTGGCCGTGAGCTGAGAGATAAACCTTGCAATGTAGTTTATTCGGCCCAAGAAACCACGAACTTCTTTTTCTGTTTTCGGCGCTGGCATTTCTTGGATAGCTTTTATTTTTGCAGGATCAACTTCGATACCTCGTTCACTAACGATAAACCCCAATAACTTTCCGGATCGCACTCCGAAAGTGCACTTGTCAGGATTCAGCCTCAGCTTGAACTTCCTAAGCCTTTCAAACAGCTTCAGCAAATTGACCAGATGCTCCTCCTCCGTTTGGGACTTCGCAATCATGTCATCAACATAGACCTCGATCTCATGATGAATCATATCATGAAACAAAGTTACCATTGCTCGCTGGTAAGTGGCCCCTGCGTTCTTCAGACCGAAGGGCATTACCTTGTAGCAAAACGTGCCCCAGGGGGTAATAAACGTTGTTTTCTCCATGTCCTCCGGTGCCATCTTAATCTGATTGTAACCGGAGAAGCCATCCATGAACGAAAACACGGAAAACTGGGCTGTATTGTCGACCAACACATCGATATGAGGCAACGGGAAATCATCCTTAGGGCTCGCCCTATTCAAGTCCCGATAATCGACGCACATACGTACCTTGCCGTCCTTCTTCGGTACAGGCACTATGTTGGCGACCCACGGAGGGTAGGTGGTGACGGCTAAAAATCCTGCGTCCAACTGCTTCTGGACCTCTTCTTTGATTTTTACAGCCATGTCTGGTCTCGTCCTCCTGAGCTTCTGCTTGACTGGAGGGCAATCTTCTCGCAACGGCAAGCGATGAACCACGATATCGGTGTCAAGTCCAGGCATATCCTCATATGACCAAGCAAAGACGTCACTATACTCTCGAAGCATCTCGACCAGTCTATGCTTGACATCGCTCTGCAGCGCAGCCCCGACTCTGACATTCCTGATAAGCTCCTCAGAACCCAGATTTATGATCTCAATCTCCTCTTCATGAGGCAGAATAACCTTCTCCTCTTGTTTCAACAAGCGGGCCAATTCTTCCGGAAGGTCTTCGTCTTCATCAATCTCATCCTCGGCTTGATATATCGGGCAATCAAAGTCGTAGTGAGCCGTAGAGGGTCCAGAGTCGATGTCGTCTGTTACGTGGATCCTGCAATAACAAGGGTTAAGTTTAAAGCAGGAATATGCAGGTTTGCACGAACCTTGTTGCCATTTTGCTGTTTTTCAAAACAAACATAAAATATGAATAACAGAGAACACAACATTTGATTACGAAGAAAACGCCTTTTTATTTATTGATAAAATGTATACACATAATCCAACAAGGCCCTGACAGTAAAACCACTATGCCCCGGGCAGGACATAGGGTTGTACAAAAGATTGTAAAAAGCAAATCATTACTCTTCACTTGTCAGCTCGATAATCTCCTTGGTGGTCCAGTTGTGAAGGCGCTCGCCTGGCTTGCTCGGTTGAATCCAGGCATCGAGATCACAGTCACTGTCCCCGCTGTCCTCCGACGCTGCGTTGACACTTTCGAATATTACTCCTCCTTTGGTGAATAGGATCGGCCCCTTTCCACGAGATGAGCTACCAGAAGAAGTTGAAGCTTCAGCTTCAGGAGAATATCCCAATCCAAACTTATCCTGTTTGAATGGTATATCCAAGACGTGCCCCCAGCCTGGGGTAGAACCAGCTTCGACAACGGCTCTAGCTTCCTTAAACGAAGAGAGGTTCACCTCTTGCTTCTCTGCAACAATGGGAGCTACTTCCTTCACCTTGACGGTCTCAAACGCCTGGCAAAGAGTCTCATGGATCTCGCCATCCATTTCGACATACTTGAAGGACGACAGGTGGCTTACCATGATGTCCTCCTCTCCGCGAACTGTCACTATGCTGCCCCCAACAGCATATTTAAGCTTCTGATGCAACGTAGACGTTACGGCACCAGCAGAATGAATCCACGGCCGACCTAAGAGGCAACTGTAGGCGGGCATGATATCCATAATATAGAACACTGCATTAAACGTCTCTGGTCCAACCTGAATTGGCAGGGTCAATTCTCCAAAGACGTGGCGTTTGGTTCCGTCAAAAGCCTTTACGACCAGATCACTGGGCGTGCACAGCAGTCCCCGGGTATCCAACTTCATTAGTGCTTTCTTCGGAAGCACATTCAGCGAGGAGCCCGTATCTACTAGGACATGTGACATAATGGTGCCCCTGCACTCTATCGAGATGTGCAAGGCATGGTTGTGGTCTCTTCCCTTGGGCGTCAGCTCCAAATCTGTAAAACCCAGCCCATTACCAGCGTTGACATGGGCTACTACTTCCTCAAGTTGGTTAACTGATATCTCCTGCGGCACGTATGCAGCATTCAATACTTTCAGCAATGCGTTGCGGTGTGCTTCAGAACACAGCAACAGGTTGAGAATTGAGATCTTTGACGGAGTTTGGTGAAGATGATCTACAATCTTGTAGTCACTTTTCCTGATCAGCCGCATGAACTCTTCGGCGTCTTTAACCAACAAGTCTTTTTCTGCCCCCGCAGGAACCTCTTCAACGGCTTTACCTTTGCCCTTATCAGCAGCATCAGCCCTGACTACCTTCTCTGCCGCACCCTCCGCCGGCGCGAACACTCTGCCACTTCTGGTGATACCACTGGCCTCAGCAAGATTCTGCGCAATCGATCTGGGCGGCTCAATCTCTACCTTCTGGCCATTACAATACACTTCAGCACCATAATGCCATGGAACGGCATTGGTACTCTCAAATGGGATTGGTCCAGCCCTGGTGATGGTAATAGTAGGAGGACGAGGTGCAGAAATGGTGATAGGGTGGCGAGGAATGGTGATAGTAGCAACTTCGTCCGCCTGCTTCAGCACGACTTCTCCCGACGCATTCTCAACGCTTCGACTAAACTGCAAAATACCCTCGGTCATCAGACTCTGGATACCTTCACTCAACTGCTCACACCCGTCAGGAAGTGCAGCACATTCCATGCAAAATTCCCCACATCCGGGAAAGAAACCTTTCTTCAGCAGCTTAGCTTTAACAAAAACCAACGGCGTCTTCAACTCTCTGACATCAGTCAGCAGGTCTGAATTCTCTTCAGAGATAATAGCATTTACTCCGCCCCCCCTATGATGAGGCATCGGATTCTTGGTGACGTTGGGCACGTTGTCAGAAAAATTTATTATCTTGGCGTCAATCATGTCCTGGACCTTATGCTTAAAAGCTTTGCAGTTCTCAACTGTATGGCCAGGTGCCCCAGAATGAAATTCACATGTAGCATTAGCATCGTACCCGGGTGGTGGTGCCCCTGTCAAGGGAGCTAGCGTCCTTTTCTGAACCAGTTGGAGCTGAAGCAATGTCTGCAGAAGCTGGGCATACGACATAGGAGGAGTTTCCAAATGACGGTTTGCGAGGGGACCCCGATGCTGATATTTCTTATATCCCGGATTATTCTGTTGCTGAGGCTGCTGCTGCGGCTGCGGGGGAGCAGCTGGGATGTTTATGCTAGCGATCTGAGACTGAGGGCCCTTGCCCTTTCTCCTAGCATTAGAGACTGCACTGGCATCGCCCTCCCGACGCTTGCCAGTATAAGGTTTCTTGCTGGCTCCTCCAGATGAGGATGATTCGCCTTGAATCTTGCCGATCTTTATTCCATTTTCAACATGCTCGCCCAAAGTGATGAGGGCCGAGAATGTCCCGGACATGCCACTAACCAACTTCTCATAATAGACTCCGGGAAGAGTAGCCACGAACATCTGTACCAACTCACGCTCAACCATCGGCGGTTGAACCCGAGCAGCCAATTCACGCCACCGCTGGGCATACTCCTTGAAGCTTTCATTGCTCCGCTGCGAGAGGTTCTGAAGCTGAACTCGGTTGGGAGCCAAGTCGCTATTATACTGATAGTGGAGAACAAATGCTTCAGCGAGATCTTTCCACGTTCGCACAGCAGCGGGTTCCAAACCCATATACCATTCAAGCGATGGGCCAGAAAGGCTATCCTGAAAGAAGTGCATCAGCAACTTCTCATCATCAGAGTAAGCAGACATCTTTCTGTAATACGATCGGAGGTGAACACGGGGACAAGTAGTGCCTCTATACTTCTCAAAGATAGGCACCTTAAACTTGTGAGGTACTTTAAAGTCAGCAATCAGCCCAAGTTTGGACATGTCAACGCCCAATGTGTTCTGATTTTCTATGTCTCTCATTTTATCTTCCAGTGCCTTGAACCTGAGTCTAGCTTCAGCAGTTAACTCAGCCTCTACACCCCTCTGAGAGAAAACGTCGTCTTGATGGTCCTCCAGCCACGGTTGAGGCACCACCATATTTCCTGCACCAACATTAACATTGGCTCCCAAACCACCATTGACGGCGCCCGCCGCATTAAGTCCGAGATTATTCATAAGATTGCCGTTAGCACTACCGTTGCCCCCGGCAGCAGGAACAACGTTCTGAGGAGTATCCACTTGAGGAGGAGGAGTGGGTACGGCCCCGCCGTGAAGAATTCCATTGCTGTCAACCCTGGAGATGAGTGGTTGAACCAAAGTACGAAGCTGATCTTGCCCATTCGCAACTACTTGCATCAGCTCCATAAAACGATCCATCCTTTCACGAAGCTCTTGAACATCTGACTGTACCTGGTCCATGATTCTCGTTTGATTGGCGCGAGTTGAGTAACGGTGGATGAATCTTTGATCAATCCTGAAAGCAGCTCGGAACCTGAGTACCTGAAAAACCTGTCAAGATTAAAGGTTAGGAAAAGCAACAGAATGTATGTCATGCAAGAATGCTTCATGCAAATGCATGCGTGTGTCCGTGTGCTTGAGAGATTTTCCCCCGATCCTGGCATCTGCTGACAATAGTAAGGAGAGGAATCTGGGCCCAATCATGGAAATAGTAACCTCACATAGCAATAGTCAGATTCGACATATCAAGGACCGAGAACTCATACGCATCAGTCTTTCTGAGAACGGCTGCAGTAACACAATGAGAGATTTTGGATCAGGGAAATGGTACCTGTCACAGACACACGCTAATGGAATGATTATGCAAGCTAATGCAAAATGCAGGTATGCAATAATATATCCAGGTGGCTGCTGTGGAGATTCGATGTCAACAGTCGCTGATGAGAAGGAAACCCCGGTGTAAAATCACTGATCTGATCTGCTGTGAATAACCATCTGGTAGGATCGAGATCAAAATTCCGCCCTGACAAGAACGAAGGCCTGATAATAAAGACCCCGGATGCAAGATCAAGGAATATCTGTTGATAAAGTCTTCAGACCCCAAATCACAAATCTGCCCTCTCAAGAACAAATACACCGCTGCTGATGAGATCTTCAAACCCCACTCAAAATCTGTCCTATCAAGAACAAACAACAACTGCTGACAAGATCCTCAGACCTCACTCAAAAATCTGCTCCATCCAGAACAAACCTCTGATAACAATACTCTGATCGGAACCTGCTCTATCAAGAACAAACAAACACCCGACGATAAGATCCTCTGATCAAACCCTTGCTCTATCAAGAACATATCTGCAACTGAGAACCCAACATAACTGATTCACTGTCAAGAAAACCAGGTAGTCTGGAGGTCAAAGTTTCCTGCAATATCCCAACCCTACTCACAGGTATGATGGACCTAATCCACGGACAAAGGTACGGCATCCTATGCGGTCGTCAGCGTCACAGACTTTCACGAGTGACAATACGATTCCCAGAAGGAGTGGCATCGTCAAGTCATGAAGAGGCCTCTCTTAGCTGACTTCCAAATGATCGGTCCCCAGAGTCGACAATCCTCACGTCTGGACTCCCCTCAGATCCTCAGGACCGGAAAGGAGCACCTCTGCAAGAATCTCGTCTGAGCGCAGATTTTCGTAGGGAACTGTGCCTGCTCAGCAGACAGGTTCGTCTACTACTTCTCCACAACTATATCTAGGTGTGTACTCAAGCCCAGGTCCGGCTTCTCGCTCACAGTAACATCCCTCTCCCACAGCAGCACAGACAATCATATCGAACTGGAAATAAAATGCGGGAAATAAAATGCGGGAAGTAAAGTGCGGGAAGTAAAAATGCGATAAATAAACGCAACCCAACAAGCAAACACACAAACGATAGGATTGACTCTCATGGGGAACCGGAGAACCAGAGATTCTGGGTTCGGTCCCCAGCAGAGTCGCCAGCTGCTGGGGATTGCCCCAAACAGCCAGGAAAAAAAACCCGAGGCGAGACTCGCATAGGGAACCACCTGAAGCGTCCCCAGCAGAGTCGCCAGCTGTCGCTTGCGCGAAAATAAGGTGCCGGCATGACAGAAGAGTCGCCACCTTTCGTTATTTATCCCTCAGAGCGGGAAAGGAAACGATCGGAGAAACCTGACGAATAAGGGTAAGACAAGGTCATCGCAACCATTGTCTGGGTTCGGGAGTCGGTTGCGCAAGGGGAAGGTATTAGCACCCCTCACGTCCGTCGTACTCGACGGGATCCTCGCTTGTTTGTTTACTTGGACGGGTTGGTTATAATCTATCTACCTATCAAGGCTGGCTGAAAAAGAAAAGAAAAAGACTCGGCAAAGCGTCGCACTTTATGCCTACGTATTCTCATCAGAGAATGAGAAATCAGAGTCAACGTAGTTCGGCTAACTACGGGTTATGGGGGGAAAGGTTGCTCGCTAGGATATCGCATCCTATGCCTACGTACTTTCATCTGGTATGAAAGATCAGAGCAAACGTAGTTCGGGAAACTACTGAAAATATGGCTCAACTAGGAGGGAGACTATCAAGTCCTACTGTTATCATGCCATGGATTCATCCTATGGTTGAGGTTTGAACAGGGAACTCCTAGATGTTGTCATGCATAGGTTTCAACCTAAAAGTCTATCATCAAATCCTCATCAGAGGAAATGAGAGTCCTAAGGGATCATGTCAATGATACATAGAATACAGACAAAAACATCAGTTTAAACAGTAAAATGCATGCAATGCAAGTGAGGGAGGAAATGTGTGTGGGGTTTCAGCCTCCACAAGCTCGTCTCAACCTCAAGCCAGTCATGAAATAACAGCAATCATACTGAAGATAATCAACATGCTATCAAGCAATAAACAGATAAAGGAAGTGAAGTGCTATCAGGCAAACAAAACACACATGAGAAAGAATCATCTATTCTCTAACCTAACCCTAATCACAGGATCTAAACAAATCTAAGCAAAACTCTCAAGCAGGACCCTAGGCAGGAGAAATCATTCCCAGTCTTCAAGCTTCAGAATAAGCTTACCAAAGAAAGGGAGCTAAGCAAGCAAGCTCATAGTGTCTTCCTCAGGAAAACACTAGGAGGTGTATACTCAGGAATCATACCCTAGGTGGCTCAACCACTGTGATCAGTTTACATCCCTCCTCAGGAGAGATTAAACTCACAAGCAGGCTCCAACATCACTGGATATTTAGGAAATCCTATCTGAACTAGTGGAACTAAGTGAATAGACTCATAGGACCTTCCTCAGGAAAGTACTAGGAGGCTTCCACTTAGGAGTTGTATCCCATGTGGCTCAACAACATGTGATCAGTTTACATTCCTCCTCAGGAGAAATTAAACTCACAAGTTGGCTCCTACATCATTGGATACTTGAGAAATCCTAGATCAACTAGTGGAACTAAGTGAATAGACCCATAGGACCTTCCTCAGGAAAGTACTAGGAGGCTTCCACTTAGGAGTTGTATCCCATGTGGCTCAACAACATGTGATCAGTTTATATGAACTTCACCTATGTGAATTATGAGATGGTGCCGTCTCAAAGTGAGAGTTGGAGTTTCTCTCATGAAAAATTCATGAAACAGGATAGCACATGGCCATAAATAAGTGCTAAGCGAGTTATGCAGAGGAAGAATCTTTAAGGAGTGTGTGTAAGGTAACATCGGTCTATTCAAATGGATTCATGGTTTAAAAGCATTGCTACCTAATATTCCGATTAAACCTTGTGTTATTCTTACTAAGGTTAAGTTTAAAATCGAAAGATACTTAACTATATTAATACTTCTTATGTCCCATTTCTGGAATTATTATTTTGTCATTATTAGAACAAGTGGGGGATTGTTGGAAATAATAATTTATTTCCATTAATGTTGTTCCAAAATGACAAAGTGGGTGTTATAATAAATGCTTAGTCCCACATTGGAAGAGGAGTAAAATTAAATAGCATTTATAAGGCACTTGGAACAATGTAATTTCCAAAAGAGCCAAAAAGGATAAAGTGCCACATAGTCACATGTGGTGGTGCCAAAACTTATGTCACTTGTCTCATACAAAACACCCCTCGCCGGTGTCGCCACCGGCGACACCGGCTCCGGCTCCGGAACCGGATCCGGGGGCGTGGGCGTAGAGGCGCTAGTGGCGGCTTGTAGACGGCACTTATTCTGAAATCCTCTTCCATATAATTCCAACATTTTCCTTGCATTCGAAACTTCATCAGTCTTGTGCAGTTTCGAGAAAAAGGCTGACTTATCCTGGGTATTCAGGCCGTTCCAACTCTAAGACAATCTGAGAGTGTGCTTGAAATACTTTTAAGGAAAGTGATTTCGTTCACGATTCAGTCTGGATCCATTCGACATAGAAGGATTATCTAACAATCTTAAAAGTATTTGTATCATGGATTCCGACGCTGCTGTTTCAAGTATCAAAGTTATGAATCAGGACCTTGTCAAATTGGATCGCTTCGATGGAAACAACTTTACCAGATGGCAAGACAAGATGACGTTCCTGCTTACTGCACTCAAGGTTCACTACGTCTTGGATCCCAATCTGACACCAATTCCAGAACCAACTGCAGATGATTCTGACGAACTCAAGAAGAAGCGCATGCTGCGAAGGGAGGACGAATTACTATGCCGTGGGCATATTCTGAATACGCTATCTGACCGCCTATACGACTTATACACAGACAATCCGTCCGCTAGAGACATATGGAATTCCCTGGAGTTTAAATTCAAAGCCGAAGAAGAAGGTACGAAAAAGTTCTTAATTTCTAAATACTTTGATTTTAAATTTATAGATTCCAAGCCCATACTTCCTCAAGTGCACGAATTGCAAGTCCTGGTGAACAAAATCAAAGCGGTGAAAATAGACATTCCTGAAACCTTTCAAGTTGGTGCAATCATTGCGAAGTTACCAAGTTCGTGGAAAGGCTATAAAAAGAAACTGTTGCACAGTTCTGATGACTTTTCCTTGGAGAAAATCCAGAAGCATCTTCGAATCGAGGAGGAATCGAAGGAGAGGGAAAAATCAGAATCTGCGGGTCTTTCCAAAGCCAATGCTGTGACCAGAAAGGAAAAGAAAAAACATGATGTCAAGAAAAGTCACATTGCACCAAAAAAGGAACATACCAAGTTCAAGAACTTCGGTGGTCCGAAAGGTCCGAAAAATGGATGCTTTGTATGTGGAAAACCTGGACATTATGCTCGAGATTGCAGGCATAATAAATCAAAAAAGGAGATCAATGCAGTGAATGCTAATGATGATATAATTGCTACTGTGAGCGAAATTATGGCAATCAAAGGCAAAGTCCAAGGCTGGTGGTATGATACATGTGTCACGGTTCATGTCTCATATGACAGGGCTGCATTCAAAACATATTCTGAGGCAAATGATGGACAAGAAGTACAAATGGGAAATGAAGTGCGATCCAAAGTTGTTGGAACCGGAACGGTCGAACTCAACTTCACTTCTGGAAAGAAAGTTACTCTTGTTAATGTGCTTCATGTCCCAGACATGAATAGGAATCTTGTTAGTGGGGATTTATTGGGAAAACCGGGTATTAAATCTGTGTATGAATCGGGCAAACTTATCTTGACCCGTAATGGTGTGTTTGTTGGAAAAGGATATTCCGCTGAAGGAATGATCAAACTATGTATTACTGATAACATGATTAATGAAATTTCTAATTCTGCTTACATGCTTGATTCAGTTACTTTATGGCACAATAGATTAGCACATATTGGTATTAGTTCAATGAAGAGACTAATTAAACTTGGATTGATATCATGTAATATCAAAGATTCCAATAAATGTGAATTATGTGTTAAATCAAAAATGATTAAGAAACCTTTCAAAAGTGTTGAAAGAAATACAAATCTGCTTGATCTTGTGCATTCAGATTTGTGCGAATTTAATGGCATGTTGACCCGTGGGGGAAATAGATATTTCATTACATTTATTGATGATTGTTCTAGATACACTTATGTATATATCTTAAAACATAAAGATGAGGCTTTTAATGCCTTTAAGAGTTACAAAGCAGAAGTGGAAAATCAATTAAGTAGAAGTATAAAAGTCCTTAGGAGTGATAGGGGCGGTGAATACTTCTCTACTGAATTTGATGCATTTTGTGAAGAACATGGTATAATACATGAATGTTCGGCACCTAGAACACCACAACAAAATGGCATAGCAGAAAGAAAGAATCGAACATATCAAGAAATGATGAATGCCATGTTATTGCATTCCGAACTACCTTTCAATTTGTGGGGCGAAGCTTTATTATCCGCTTGTCACATAATAAATAGAATTCCCTTAAAGAAAAGTGGAATTTCTCCATATGAGGTATGGAAGGGCATGACACCAAATATTGGCTATTTTAAGGTGTGGGGGTGTGTGGCATATTACAAAAACATGGATCCTAAGAGAACCAAGTTGGGTCCTCGAGGGATAAGATGTGCATTTGTAGGATATGCACAAAATAGCAAAGCATATAGACTGTTAAATTTAGAGTCTAATATTATTGTTGAATCCCGGGATGTAGAATTCTTTGAAAACCTTATAACTAAGGATAAAGAATCAGAGTCGGCCATAAATAAAGAATCTTGTGAAAAAAACTCTTCTCGGATTGTAGAAATACAACCTGAAGACACATCTCGAATAAATGAACCACGACCCGAACCTAGGATAAGCAAAAGAGTCCGGAAAATAAAGAACCTAGGACCAGACGAAATTGATTCTCAATCCATTTCATTTTATCTGGTTGAAGGAAATAGTACAAATTTTATTAAAAGCATTCCGGTAATTCTTCAAGTAGGGGAAGATCCTAAAACTTATAAGGAAGCAATAGCTTCAAGAGACTCCTCTTTTTGGAAAGATGCTATCCGAGATGAAATGGATTCAATTATGTCCAACCACACTTGGGAACTTGTTGATTTACCAAAGGGATCAAGACCCATTGGATGCAAGTGGGTGTTTAAAAAGAAATATCATAGTGATGGTACATTAAACACTTATAAAGCAAGATTAGTGGCAAAAGGATTTAGACAAAAGGAAGGTATAGATTATTTTGACACTTATGCACCTGTAGCGAGAACAACCACTATAAGGTTGTTGTTTGCTTTAGCATCCTTAAATGATCTGATTGTTCATCAAATGGATGTTAAAACAGCATTTCTAAACGGAGACCTCGATGAGGAAATCTACATGGAACAACCAGAAGGACACGTCCTTCCTGGAAATGAACAGAAGGTGTGCAAACTTGTCAAATCTCTATATGGCTTAAAACAAGCACCAAAACAATGGCATCAAAAGTTTGACTCTACGATAATGTCAAATGGATTTATTCCTAATTCTTGTGACAAGTGTTTATATACAAAAGTGTATAATAACACTGTAATATTTTTGTGTCTTTATGTTGATGACATGCTAATAATTAGCAATAGACTTAATGGAATTCTAGAAACAAAAAGGTTTCTAACTTCCACTTTCAAGATGAAAGATCTTGGGCTTGTTGACACAATTTTAGGAATAAAAGTTAAGCAAAATAGTGGGGGTTATGAACTTAATCAAACACATTATATTGAGAAAATGCTTGATAAGTTCAAACACCTGAAATTCAAGGAAGTAACTACTCCATTTGATCATGTAATCAAACTTGAAAAGAATGATGGAAGAGCAGTGGCTCAATTAGAATATGCAAGTGCGATCGGATGTCTTATGTACTTAATGCAATGTACTAGACCCGATATATCATTTGCAGTTAGTAAAATGAGTAGATTTACTAGTAATCCAAGTAATGAACATTGGAAGGCAATCACGAGGATATTTGGTTATTTGTTGAAAACCAAAGATCTTGGCCTTCATTATGGTAGGTTTCCTGCTATACTAGAAGGATATACCGATGCCAGTTGGATTTCTGACGTGGGAAATCACAAATCTACAACTGGGTGGATATTTACACTAGCTGGAGGAGCAATTTCCTGGAAGAGCAAGAAACAAACATGCATTACTCTTTCGACCATGGAATCAGAATTCGTGGCTCTCGCTTCCGCTAGTCAAGAGGCAGAGTGGTTGAGGGATCTTCTTTTGGAAGTTCCATTGGCTAAAGACAATGTTTCAAAGGTAATGATACACTGCGATAGTCAGGCCACTTTGGCAAGAGCATTTAGCGAAGTGTATAATGGAAAGTCCAGGCATATAGGACTTAGACATTCGTTCGTAAGAAAACTGATTAAGGATGGAATCATTTCACTTACGTATATACGAACAAGCTATAATTTGGCTGATCCGTTTACTAAGCCACTGGCCAGAGACTTAGTAAGAACAACCTCGAGAGGTATGGGGTTGAAACTCCTTGAGTAAGAGTTCCGACAATGGCGGCAACCCAATCTTAAGTTAACAGAACATTAACGTTAAGATTTTCAATGGGTAACAACAAGTCGTTGATTTGGATAATTGTCTAACATTTCATAATTATGTTGACATTAGAAATGAGGGTTGAGTTTTATCTTAAACTCTTAATGAAGTTCAATACCGAGGGTACGTATCTATTGGAAACAGATACTATATGAACTTCACCTATGTGAATTATGAGATGGTGCCGTCTCAAAGTGAGAGTTGGAGTTTCTCTCATGAAAAATTCATGAAACAGGATAGCACATGGCCATAAATAAGTGCTAAGCGAGTTATGCAGAGGAAGAATCTTTAAGGAGTGTGTGTAAGGTAACATCGGTCTATTCAAATGGATTCATGGTTTAAAAGCATTGCTACCTAATATTCCGATTAAACCTTGTGTTATTCTTACTAAGGTTAAGTTTAAAATCGAAAGATACTTAACTATATTAATACTTCTTATGTCCCATTTCTGGAATTATTATTTTGTCATTATTAGAACAAGTGGGGGATTGTTGGAAATAATAATTTATTTCCATTAATGTTGTTCCAAAATGACAAAGTGGGTGTTATAATAAATGCTTAGTCCCACATTGGAAGAGGAGTAAAATTAAATAGCATTTATAAGGCACTTGGAACAATGTAATTTCCAAAAGAGCCAAAAAGGATAAAGTGCCACATAGTCACATGTGGTGGTGCCAAAACTTATGTCACTTGTCTCATACAAAACACCCCTCGCCGGTGTCGCCACCGGCGACACCGGCTCCGGCTCCGGCTCCGGCTCCAGAACCGGATCCGGGGGCGTGGGCGTAGAGGCGCTAGTGGCGGCTTGTAGACGGCACTTGAGCACTTAGGCACGACGCATCGGAGCAATCGGGCTATTCGCGGCGTTAATGAGGCGGCGCCGGTGGCGCTCCGGCCGCCTCCGGCGGGCGGACCGGCCTTCGGCCGGTATACTGCGAATTTAATTTTTAATTATCGCTCAGACTTATTCGTTGCCTAGAGTTTGATTTTGAATTTGAATTTGAAATACATGACACTTGACGAAGTGGTGCATGATATTTTATGTGAACCATTGCAAATGCTCATTAGAGAGTGTGTTTATGAAGAATTGCAAACTTCTGAAAAGACACATGCATGGCTATAAGTATATGCTTCATAATTCGAAATCATTTACTCCAAATTCTGAAATCCTCTTCCATATAATTCCAACATTTTCCTTGCATTCGAAACTTCATCAGTCTTGTGCAGTTTCGAGAAAAAGGCTGACTTATCCTGGGTATTCAGACCGTTCCAACTCTAAGACAATCTGAGAGTGTGCTTGAAATACTTTTAAGGAAAGTGATTTCGTTCACGATTCAGTTTGGATCCATTCGACATAGAAGGATTATCTAACAAACATAACCAACAAAAACCATCACAACAAGACTACTAACCACCACACCAAATTAAAAAATAAAGGTACCAGAATGATAGTCATCAACAACAATTTAAAGAGCTCTACTTGCAACCTAATATTACAAAGAAAATTGCTCAGACAAATGAAAATTTGAATCATTTCATACAATTCTCAAAAGAAAATTTTAAGAACATGCAGTTGACTCAAGAAACAATAGTAAGAACACAGAAGCATCATTCAGATATTTAGAATCTTTTAAAGCAGTTGGCAGTTAAATCCACAAATAGTTATGAATTAAATAAAATAGACAACACAAAAAAGAATGAAAGATTTTATGGTGTAAGTTACATAAGGAATATGTTTATAAAAATTCTATGGCCCAAGCATTAGAGAAAATCATCAATCTGAAAGAGTGAATTATGAAGTGATTTCGAGCAAAGAGATATATTAGATGGTGAGTAGAGTGGAAAAAGGTGAAAAGTTAGAAAAAGATGGTGAAGAAAATATGTGAGAATGGGAGAAAAGTAAAGGAAACGAAATTCTATCTCCTAAGTTGTTACCATACCCACCTCTAGGAACAAGAGATCCGAAGTGTGAGATATTGGATTGAACTCTAGTATTGTCGACAGAGGTTTAACATATCGTCGAAGTCTGCTCACAAACTGTTGTCAAAGACCTACATGTTGTAGTTGAAATGTGTTCTAGTATGTAGTTGTCGAATTGGGTCTTGTGTTAAAGATCCAATTGTTTAAGTTAGCTTGTAATGAGTAATTGTTAAAAAGGTCATTAGTTTAGTATGCTAGGTTTTATTATAAATAACATACTAGTTTCTCATCTTAAGTGTGGCAAATCCTAATTAGGGTGAGAGAGTTATTTGTTATTCTCGAGTACTTGTAATCTATTTTAAAGAGAAAGTAAAGAGTAACTGTTATAACCAATCATTGTTTTTTTTTCTTCCCGTTAACCCTAACCCTTGTGTGTTTCTTAATCATAAAGAAACCGTTTATACTTTGTTTCAAGACGTCATTTTTCACAACAAATTGGTGCAGTGAGCGTGAAGGGAGATGCCTTCAACAAAGTATGAGATTGAAAAGTTCACCGGAGTGAACGACTTTGATCCGTGGCGCTTGAAGATGAAAGTCCTACTGGTTCAGCAAAGTTGTTTGAAAGTGTTGAAAGGAGAGGAAGTCATGAACGTTGAGTTAATGGAAACTGAAAATAAGACTATGATAGAGAAAACTCACAGCGCAATATTGTTAAGCCTTAGTGTTAAGGTTCTCCGACATGTAACAAAGGAGACTACGCCATCGGGGTTATGGTTGAAACTTGAATATTTGTACATGACCAAATCTCTGGTGAATCGACTCTACCTGAAGCAAGATTTCATTCAATATGAGTGAAGACAAAGTGTTAGCTGAGCAGTTGAATATGTTCAACAAGCTGATTCTAGATCTTGAAAATATTGATGTGAAGATCGATGATGAAGATTAAGCATTATTGATGTTGTGTGCTTTGTCCAGATCACATGCTCACTTCAAAGAAACTCTCTTGTATGGAAAGGGATCTCTGAGCTTTAAAGAAGTTCAACCAGCCTTGTATTCTAAGGAATTGAACAAACGAAAGAAGTATAAACCTTCGATGGTTGGTGAAGGTTTGACCATTAGAGAAAACTTCTTGCGAAAGGATGGTAAGTTCGACAAGAAGAAAGGTAAAAGTCAGCAGAAGTCTTATAGTGGCAAGGCATCTAGTATTCGATGCTATCACTGTAAGAAGGAGGGTCACACAAGAAAGGTGTTCCCTGAGCGCCTGAAAGATTATGGAGGTAAGAATAATGGAAACACAACCATTGTTCAAGATGACTTCGACTCATCTAATGTTCTTGTGGTTTCAAGCGGCGACTCAAGAAAAGAGTGGATTATAGATTCAGGTTGCATTTGGCACATGACTCCAAACAGATAATTATTCGAGGAGCTATGTGATCAAGATGGTGGATCAGTGTTGCTGGGAAACAACAAAGCTTACAAAATTACAGGTATTGGATCTGTGAGATTCAAGTTCCATGATGAGTCAATAAGGTTATTGACTGAAGTCAGGTATGTACCTGATTTGAAGAGAATTTTGATTTCTCTTGGTGAATTCGACATAAGGGATATGTTTTTCAAGGAGAAAAAAGTATCCTAAGAGTCATGAAAGGGTCGAAGGAAGTCTTGAGAGACGTGAAGACACAAGGCTTGTATACCCTTGAGGCTAAATTTGTAAGTGGTTCAACAAATATTGCATCTACAAAACCTTTGACGAAGACAGAAATTTAACACATGAGATTGGGCCATGTCAGTGAAAGGGATCTGGTCGAATTGGGGAAACAAAATCTGCTTGGTGGAAGCAAAGTCAAAAAGTTGAAATTTTGTGAACCGTGTGTACTTAGAAAAACTTGCAGAGTGAAGTTCAACAAAGGAAAACAAAGAACATATGGATCTCTTTATTACATCCATGCTGATCTTTGGGGGCCTGTAAGGTGTCCATTACATTCAGGAACAAGGTATTTTCTACCTATAGTCGATGATTACTTCAAAAAGTTATGGATATTCATCCAGAAGACTAGGATGAAACTTTTGAGAATTACAAAGGTTGGAAGACTCTGGTCGAAAATCAGACGAGCAGAAAGGTCAAGAGATTGAGAATCAACAATGGCCTTGAATTTTGCAATGAGGTGTTCGACAGTTTTTGTGCTGCCTCAGGTATTGTAAGGCACAAAACTATTGCAGGTACTCCACAACAAATTGGTTTGGCGGAAAGGTTTAATCGAACTATTTTGGAAATAGTTAGATGCATGTTGACTAGTGTTGGGTTAAAGAAGGTGTTTTGGGCTGAGGTTATTTCGACATCAACATATCTGATAAATAGATGTCCTTCGACTGTGTTAGATATGAAGACACCTGTAGAAGTTTGGTCTGGACATCCACCAGATCTCGACAAATTAGGAGTATTTGGCTGCATGGCCTATGCTAACATTAGGCAAGACAAGGTTGAACCTAGAGCTCTGAAATGCATGTTCATAGGATACTCCAAAGGAGTCAAAGCTTATAGGCTATGGTGCCTAGAGCCAGGTCACAGGAGGTGTATCACCAGTCGAGATATAGTTTTCAATGAAGCTGAGATGGACTTCAAGAAAACTGATGATGCTCACAAAGAGATGGAACAGGGAGATATTCCTATTGAGGTGAAGCATGTTGATGCTGAATTGCGTATCCGAGATGAAATCGAAGAAGAAGCTAAAACTATTGTCGAAGATAAGGAGACTGATAATGACTACCTGCTAGCAAGAGACAGGTTGAGGAGAGCCATCAAGACACCTCAGAAACTTGGGTATGCAGATCTTATAGCTTATGCCATAATCTCTGCAAGTGAGGTTCTAGACAAATAATCTAGAGACTATAAGGAAGTTATGAGAAAAAGAAGAATGAATGGCTGAAGGCCATGGAAGATGAGATAAAATCTATTCATGATAACAACACCCGGGAACTGATCAAGAAACCTGTTGGAGCCAGGTTAGTCAGCTGTAAGTGGATTTTCAAAGTTAAGGAAGGAATCGAAGGAGTGGCGTCGAAGAGATACAAGACAAGATTGGTCGCTCGGGGTTTCACTCAGAAAGAAGGTGTCAACTTTAATGATGTGTTCTCTCCTGTTCTGAAGCATAGGTCCATTCAAATGTTACTTACCACGGTGGCACAATTCGACCTTGAACTATAACAGATGAATGTGAAGATTTCGTTCTTGTATGGTGATCTAGATGAAACAATCTTGATGAGGCAACCTGAAGGGTGTGTCGAAAGGGGGAAGGAAGATTTTGTGTGCAAGTTGAAGAGATCTTTATATAGACTGAAAAAATCT
Organism: Lathyrus sativus; assembly: GCA_963859935.3. Taxonomy (NCBI): domain Eukaryota; kingdom Viridiplantae; phylum Streptophyta; class Magnoliopsida; order Fabales; family Fabaceae; genus Lathyrus; species Lathyrus sativus. Next base: position 570,437,584 of record OZ012739.1, read on the forward strand.
CCTCGACAGTGGAATATGAGATTTGGCAAGTTCATGGCACACATAAGTTTCATTAGAAGTCAGTTCGACCACTGTGTTTACTTCAGATTTCGACATGGTAATTCATTGTTATTTTGTTGCTTTATGTGTATGATATTCTAATAGAAAGCAACAATGTCGAAGATGTAATGAGGGTGAAGGTTGAACTTAATAAGGGGTTTGACATGAAGGGTTCGGGAGCTGCGTCCAAGAATCTTGGGATTGACATCCGAAGAGATAGAAAGCAGTCAAAATCATGTTTATCTCAAGAGGCATACCTACGGAAGATTCTCGAAAAGTTTGGTATGTCGAATTCAAAGCTTGTCGTGACTCCGAAAAACCCTCAATTCTAGCTGAGTATAGATCAGTGTCCCAATACTGATGTCAAAAGAGCTTATATGAATAGCACTCCATATGCTAATATAGTTGGTTCTTTGATGTATGTCATGGTATGTACTAGACCTGACATAGCATATGCAGTAAGTCTTGTAAGTAGGTACATGGAGAATTCTGGAAAGGCTCACTGGCAAGAATTGAAGTGGATTCTAAGGTACATAAATGGGTCTCTAAACAGAGTCCTAATTTATGGTGGAGCCTTAGATGAAGATAGTAAAGCAGCAATCGAAGGATATGTCGACTCTGATTATGCAGGTTGTATGGATTTCAGAAAATCTATTTTTGGATATGTGTTCACTATGTTTGGCACAACAATTAGTTGGAAAGCAACATTTCAGAAGGTTGTTATCTTATTAACCACTGAAGCGAAATATATCGCCCTAACTGAAGCTGTGAAGTAAGCATTCTGAGTTGAAGATTTTGCAAAGGAGCTAAAACTTCAAGATCAAGATATTAATGTTAAATGTGATAGTCAAAGTACAATACACATTTCGAAGAATTCAACATATCATGAGCGAACCAAGCACATTGATGTGAGCCTGCATTTTTTCATAGGGGTAATGGAGCATGGAGAAGTCCAAGTGCTGAAGGTTTCAACATATCATAATGTTGCTGATATGATAACCAAGACATTCCCCAGTTGCATGTTTTTCTACTGTATGCAGTTGATAAAGCTGCATGAAGAAAGCTAGTTTGTTTCTTGAGGATATAAAGTTTACTCCAAGGTGGAGATTTGTGAGATATTGGATCAAACTCTAGTATTGTCGACAAAGGTTTAGCATGTCGTTGAAGTATGCTCACATGTTGTGGTCAAAATGTGTTATAGTATGTAGTTGTCGAATTGGGCCTTGTGTTAAGGATCCAATTATTTAAGTTAGCTTGTACCCTAAGTTAGCTTATAATGGGTAATTTCTAAAAATCCCATTAGTTTAGTATGTTAGCTTTTATTATAAATAGCATACTAGTCTCTCATCTTAAGTGTGGCAAATCTTAATTAGGGTGAGATAGTTATTTGTTATTCTTGAATACTTGTAATATGATTTAAAGAGAAGGTAAAGAATAGCAGTTCTAAATAATCCTTGTTCTTCTTCTTATTTTTCTGTTAACTCTAACCTTTGTGTATTTCTTGATCATAAAGAAACCGTTTATACTTTGTTTCAAGACATCATTTTTCACAATATGAATGAGTGGTAATATAGGAAATTTCTAACATTGTTTAACAAATTGAAAGTAATTATACCATTCTCTAAGGAACTTCAACGAATCCCGACGTATGCAAAATTTTAGAAGAACTCAAAACAAGGAAAAGAAAATTCCCAAAGAAGGAATCAAAAGATTTTCCATTAAGGTGTAGTGCGATCATTCAAAGAAAACTTCTACCAAAGCAACCGGACCCATGGAGTTTCAATATACCTTGCATCATATGACAACTTAACATTCCCAGGGCATTATGAAATCATGGGTAAAACATCTGTTTGATGCCATTCTCTATGATGAGAAACTAGGAGGAAAAGCAAGAGCCATGACATGGCTTTGAAAATAGCAAATAAATCTTCACTAGTTCCTCATGGAATCATGGAAGATGTATTAGTGAAAGTTCTAGCATTTGTGTATCTTGTGGATTTTATAACTATTGACATTGAAGAACAAGAGGTCCATATCATCTTGGGTAGACCATTCTTACATACTGTTAGGGAAAATATTAACTTGGAGATTAGTGAAATAAGGTTAAAATCTTGGAAGGATAAGATGATAATCAAGGTATATTATGGATAACTTTGGGAGGATAACTCGGAAGAGGATCATGAGATAACATCACAAATAAAAAAAGACAAAGAGGATACCCATTCGCCAAAGAAGATGAAGGTAATACACAAGTTGTTTATAGAACTCTACACTCTAGTTGATGAAAATGATGTTAGAATAAGTAGTGAAAAGGTTAGAAAAGAGACATATAGACTTTGAGTAAAAAAAGGCATGGTTTTAGAGGAGGCAATCCAATGACATTAAATTAGCGATGAATGGGAGGCAATCCATAAAAATTAGATTTGATCATTTATTTCCATTTTATTTTTATTTTCATCAGGGTAGAATAAAACTTATTACGAGAGAAAAATAGAATAAGTTTGGAGTAAAATAAATTGGAAGGCGAAACGTTAAGTTAATGACATTAAACGAGTGTTGGCTTCCTATCAAAATAAATTTGCTGGATGAAAGGCAACCCATCAAAATAAAATTGTATCATTTATTTCCATTTTATTTTTATTGTCATTAGGATGAAATAAAACTTATTATGAGATAACAAATCAAATAAGATTGGAGTAAAATAGTTGAACATGAAGGAAAAATTGAAAAATTGAAATTTTAGAAAATTTGCAACCAATAGTGCAGCGCCCAATATGCAAGATTCATATGATTAGACATGTGAACCAAGTTCCCAAAGGAGAGCAATGAGATCTCATTGTGCAAGAGGTTCTCCAAGAATGTCCCATATGGAACCAAATTGAAGGAAGACCTCCATCAAAATATTGGCTTCTAAGCTTAAGATATACTTCAAAATGTGGCAATATTTCTTCTTTTATGAAATTGAGAGAGCACTTCCAACAATAGTGATTGCGTCATCTCAAGGGTGAACACCTTGGAAGCACTTGTGCATGGAGATTCTGTATATATATATATATATATATATATATATCGTGGATTTGCATTCTAAAAGCATTGTAAACCCCACCAACACTTCTTCTATGGTGCTAGGACATTTGGGGCATTATAACTGTTTTGTGTAGTGATCAAGGTGCACACCTCAAAAGTAGAGTGTTATTAAGATGAGACCCAAAACACCAATTATCAAATTATACTTTGATATGATAATAAAAGAACTCTTTCCACCATCTGCAGAAGAAAAAAACTCATGAAGGTCATCCTATGGAGTAGGAGCAGCAAGTACCCCTGCATAATCACCCTACTTATGCTCTAGGTTTTAAGAATTTGGCGGAAGATAAGTATTCTAGGTTTCTAACGAACTCTCCCATCATGGAAAATTCTTTCCAAGAAGCTATGATTGATTAGTAAAGAAGAGCCTTTAACTCAACGCTTATGAGAAATTTGGGACGAGGAAAATCATTCAAGCCTTCTTTGAAAGGCAAAGAGATTTGATTGCCACTGAAGAAAGAGAAATGGTAGCTGAGTTTGAGCAAGGAAAAGGGCTTCCCAAGATACTTTCCCTCCAAACAATGACCCTAAACAAATGTGAATCGAGCGTCACACTCTTGGTTTTTTATTTATTTTCTCTCTTAGTTTTATTTTTCTTTTTTTTATTAATTGTTTTGAGTTAAATATGATTGTAGTTCTCCTAAATATTCAAATTTTGTTTTTAGTCCCTCAAAATATTTCCTTCAAGGAATGATCCTCATAAAATTTTGGATTCACACTTTTGGTCCCTCCTGCAATTTAGTGACTGTTTTTATAACTTAGCGACATAATTAGCTATGGTTTTAGCAACCGTTTTTTACTTAGCGACTGCATTAGCGACAATTTTAATATTAGGGACCAAAAGTGTGGATGAAAATATTAGATGGATCGGTCTTTGAAGGAAATATTTTAAAGGACTAAAAACAAATTTTGAGATATTTAGTAGGACCACAAACATATTAACCCTTTTATTTTTTAGTATTTGTTTTTATTTTATTTTTACTATTATATTTTGTTTAGATGAGTAGTACTCACAACATCGAATTCATAACAATTTCAATTATCTATTAATGAAAGTATTTGAATAATGAAATGTTATTGTTCTTAACATCTCATTTTCTATGTTTTCAGTGCTAATGATAAACACAAGTTGATTATGAAATAAATCATGCAACTAAATGAAAATTTTTGAGATCCATGAAAAGTTCAAAATGAATAATGGAAGGATAAAAGCTAAATATGACTCCCTAGCTCAAATATTTTCAATTTTCAAATAGCTAAGCAGATAAGGTTTGAGCCAAATGATCATTGTGTATTGTTTTTGTCTGATTATGATGTATATAATCAATAAGGTAATCCTAATAAATTTTAGGATTTTAGAAGAAAAGCATGCCCTAGTATGTATTTAACAAGACAATTAATTATAGATAAATAAATAAAGTTATTATATATATATATATATATATATATATATATATATATATATATATATATATATATATATATATATATATATATATATATATATATATATATATTTGTTTATTAGGATTACCTTATTGATTATTGATGAATATATTTGTTGCTAAGTCCTTTGAGTCTTAGGTAACACTTTGTTTTGTTAAAATCAAGTAAAGGCTATTGTTTATAAAACATTTCTTATAATAACCTGATTTTATTGGAGTTAGGTAGTTATCAGATCGTAAAATTTTATGTATATCGTGATTTTAAGTTTGGAGTTTCTCTGGAATAACTTTTTAAGTTTTGAGTGATAATCCTAAGAATTACACAATAAAAAATGATTATAAAATATGTTTAAAGATATGTACTCATTGAGAAAATATTTATATAAAAAAAAGAGAAAAATTAATAAAAATAAAGAGCTAAAGAGAAAAAATGAATGGGTATAAAAATGAATAGAATGTCTCAAATAGCTTAGTAAAAGTTTAGTAAAGAGTGAAATTTGGAAAAAGAGAAAATAGTCAAAATAGATGAAGAATGAATGAAGTTAGTGTCTAACTCCAATGATTTAGACCACTTGACCTATATTTATCCTTCATTAAACCAAACCATTTTGCAACTCTTAAGGCCTCAAGAGTGTGTGTGTAATAATAATTTGATATAATTTTTTTATAAATTCATCAAGTCTATGATAAAATAATATATGCATGTTTATTGAATGAATGTATTCATTTGAATGAATCGGTGAAAAGAGATCAAAGTTGAATAAATAAGATGTAAGAATCAAAGGCTTTTGAATTATCCATTCCAACGTATAAGAAATGAAGTGGTGATTAAATAGGGTCATGAAAGTATCTTGGGAAGTAGAATTAACTTAGAAATTATCATCAAAGCATGTAAAAACCAAACTTTTATTAAATCTTATTTTTCAAGGTTTTCCTTGAGGACAAGGAAAAATTCATGTTTGAGACTGTGATGACAGTTCGTCGCACTATGTTTTTAATACTTGAATTCATTTTATAAAAAGTTTTTATTCTTATTGAATTTCCATTTTATAGGTTTTTTTATAAAAAAAATTCAAAGATTTCTGGAAAAGACCAAGATGTGCTAAAATCATCGTAACTAAACAAATTTTAAAGTATTTTACTATGAAAGTTACGATGAATAAATGATGAGAGAAATGAAACATAAATAATAAAAGAAAATCAAAGAAAATTGTGTAGGACAATCAATAGAGACACTATTGAACTCCAACAAGCCATCACAAAGTTCCATTAGCACATAAGAGCGATCTAAACATTCTATCCCGAATCCTTAATCAGATAAATCAAGAAACTGTAACACACTTAACTAGTACCATGACACGATAATGCATTTTTAGACTTTTTTTTTATAAATTGAAAAATGTTTTGGTCCCGCCTCCAAGGCCTAGTAGAACCCGAAGCCTAGTACCAAAAGAATGTAGAGCATAGATAAGATATAAGAGATAGTCCAAAGTTATTTCGCATTATTCCATATGGGAATCCTTTGAACACTACCTATTCATTCTGCATTAATCCACTTTTTATGCTCTCCTTTTGGCATTTCAGTTACCAATAAATTCCCCTATAAATGCATAATTAGCATACCATTTTGAGGTATATTCACTTCCATTCAAAAGTTCATTGTTCATTTCCTGCACTAACTTGAGCATTGAAGCACTAACCTTGCAGGTTAGCTTTGTCCACCACATCAAAATAAAAAATCCACTATGATGCAACATTTAGCTATACATAGTTGATCATCATTTTGTTCTCACATAAAACAATGGCCCGTTTGTAGGAATCGATATGAAATTCCTACAATTACCATGATCTCCTCATCTCCGATCTAGATATTCTCCAACCGAACTATAGATCTCTATTTCGAAGTCAATCTCACTAAATTTGCAACCAAACTTGTCTCACCAAAATTATAAACCAATGGCAGCATCAAAAGCTAGTAGTTCCACTGCCCAATGACAGGCCGCTGAGGCCACTGGTGCTAGAAGAAACCATCCTCTATCTTTTTCTCTCGCTCCACAACCAAACTTTGCACAGTTGGAAACGGTCCAAGGAACTTCTAGCCCTCCTCGCCAAGGCCTCGTAGTTCCATATAGGCGGACCATCCATCAAACTAGATGCACCTCCTGTAGCCACTGAATGTGAAACACTCCATAGTTTCCAGCTTTTGGAAGGAAATTTAGGAACAGAGGCAGCTCATGATTTGTTAAATGGTATGTTTTGTATGATCCAACAACAAAAATCCCAATCCATAGCGAACAAATCTCACTCGGATATAAGAGAGCCTACATAATGTCGCATTGAAGAACCACACCGTCCAAGAAGCATTTTTGCAAAAATTCATGCCAAAGGATATGAAAGAGGTCTAAAAGTCTCCCAATAGAAATATAGGCGGCACACACCTTTGCCATGTCCCAAGGGGAGCAAGGGCAGCCACGACCCTTTAGAAGCTCGTTGGTCGACAAGGAAGGAAGAAGCCACTTCAGCTCCACCAAAGAAAAAAAAACTACTTTGAGCGCTCATATCTTAGAAGGAAGGATTCCATAATCCATGGACCCCCCCCCCCCCCCCCATTCCCAATACAAGATTACAATGAAAACGAGATCCCGAAGAACACGTCAAACACATAGATGATCGTCTAGACTATTATCACACGTGCTTACACATAAAACGCAAACTATTTGCACTTATGTTACCATAATCCGCTTGAGAATGGTACAAATCCCTCACCGACGAGAGCATATAAGTCGCTTATGATGACAAATCTCGTCAGGAAGTCCCAAGAAGTAATATTAATCTTCACCGAAAATATAGGAGAGAAAATCATTACTCGTCCTCGGACAGAATGTGCCAAAAACATAGAATTGACATCCATCTACATAGAAGACAACCCACCAACATGCCTAGACTATCGAAGGCACCCTGGGGGAGGAGCTTCCTCACGGACTTCTTTTGACTCAGGGATAGGAACAACCTTTCCTCCTTCTCTTGATCGAGATGAGGGGAATTCTTTTCCAAAAAATCTCGACTAGGAAAGGGTGGAGCTACGAACCTGATACTGTGAGAAACCACCCAGGTAAATTTCCCAACGGTCAGACCAAATGGGGTACTAAGAGGCGGACCTGAAGCATATAGACCTCCAATTGAGAGTGTGTTCAGAATCCCGACCAAGGCAGCAACAACCCTAGTCTCTTTCTATAATCGTCACATGGCATCCTCATGTTTCATAATATCTGCAAATAAGGCGGAAACATTAGGAAACACCAAAAGGAGAAAAACTGGAATGTGTAATCCTAAAACAAGCTTACCAAAGATCTCCTTCCTTTAGATTTGGCATTTACAAACTAGCAAGTTTGAATGCATCTCTTCAATCACGTCTTGGAAGTATGGTCGGAGGGAACCACCCAATCAACTTAGCTGAGCTCTTGGTTAAAAGACACTAACTGGCCTTTTAAATAGAACTCTTCTTCATAAAAATATTCTTCCTTGTAAAGAGACAACCCGACTCCGGTAATGAAATCAATTTTAGTCCAATATTTGTGAAAAATATTATTGAAAGAAGAAGGATCATCATGATTCAATTTACATATTTTTGAATGGGTTCCTAGTTGAAGAGGACCACCAAGAAAAGTGATCCTTGAAGTTTTTCACTCAATCAGAATAAGGATCGAAGTATTTAATAATTTCCTGTAGAGAAGTATTTAAAGTATTTAATAGGTTACTATTATATTTTTCTTGATTAAAATTGTGCTAGTAGTCCTTTTAAGAGTATATAGCAGCGAAAATTAGAGAGAAATATAGAAAGAAATAGACAAGGCATCTTAAGTGAAGAATAAATATTTTTATAGAGAGAAATAGAGAAAATTAGAGAGATAAATTCCAAAGAAAATGTAAAACTCTAGAAAGTGGCGTGAAACGAAGAAGTGGTAATCCTCCTTTATATAGAAGAAGGAAAAAATAGAAAAGGAAATGATCCATATGCAGAGTTGATGAGCCAGTCGATTGGCTTAATGTCGAATTGATTTAATGACCTATTTTTAATGGATTGTCTTAAGGTGGTGTCATAATCAAGTGGTTAATCAATTATATACTCTCTAATAGATTGACTTAATGCTTCAATCAATTGACTAGTTTAAAAACGTTTTTCCAATCGATTGCCCTGAGACCCCAATCGATTAGTTAGTTCAAAAATCCTTTTAAACAATAGAGGACAAATTCTTAATCACTTGGCTTGATTTTGAAAACATTTTTAATATATTGGATGATTTAGAAAAATATTTTTAAGTTTATATGCGAGTTGCCTTAAAACTTAGGATCTATTTTCTTACTTTTACAAAACACTGGCCACTCAGACAAACACACCCTGACGAGCTTTCATACTTTATATGAGACTTCAAGATTCTTTCCATATGCATCGATCATGTAGGCACTTCAAGCTTGAGTCTATTTTCTTGACGAGGCTTTGAAATGTTTTTCTAATTGGCTCACCATCATTAGAGTGTTGACAAACTATTACCAAAAAGTTCAACATAACAAATGTCTTTAATATCATGACTATTGACGTTGTCGTCATCAAAACTTCGGAGAGGATCTTTTGCAGGATTATCAAATTTATAGATGCAAGCACATAGATCTACATTCTCCCTCTTTTAATGATGACAACACATCTCTCAAAGAGGTGGTAAAAGAAAAATGAATAGATATATAATTGGAGTAGTTAAACTCCCCCTTAATTTAGCAGAGAGTATACTCTACTCCCTCTGAGTGTATACTTCTTCTTCCTTCGAATAATAAAAAAAATAGATCATATTTTGAGAGGAAAACATATAGGCATATTAATCCATGCTTGATTTGTTTAACATTCCTAGTTGAGTTCTTATGAAGAAGAAGTTTTCTTTAGAAAGTGGTTTAGTAAAAATATATTCAAGTTGATTGGGTGATGTTCAAAATTTAAGTACGCGTTCCCATTTTTCAACATGATACCTAATTAAATGGTTCCTAACTTCAATGTGTTTATCCCGAGAGTGAAGAATCAGGTTTTTGTAAGGTTTATAGTGCTAGTGTTGTCACATCTTATTGAGGCGGCTCCAAGATTAACATCGTAATCACTGAGTTGTTGTTTCATCCAAATAATTTGAGCACAACAACTAACCCTAACAACTTATTCTACCTCAAATGTGGATAACGCAAAATTTGCTTGTTTCTTGCTATGTCATGACACAAGCAAGTTTCTAAGTAAGTGACACATATCACTGATACTTTTCCTATCCAACACATTTGCATCAAAAACATGCAACCTACAATTGCACTGTCAACTACAGAAGCAGAATATATTGCTGCTGCTGGATGTAGCACGCAGATGCTCTGGATGAAAAGTCAACTAGAAGACTATCAGATATTTGAAAGTAACATTTCTATATTCTGTGATAATACTTCTGCTATATGTTTGTCTAAAAACCCTATTTTACACTCTAAGGCAAAACATATAGAAATTAAACATCATTTCATCAGAGACTATGTTAAGAAGGGTATCATAAACTTAGCCTTTGTTGATACAGATCATCAGTGGGCTGATATTTTCACAAAACCCCTTGCTGAAGATAGGTTTAAGTTTATTCTGAAAAATTTTGGTATGGATTTTTGTCCAGAATGATATTTATCAGAAGCAAAACTTCTCAGATACAAAATGTTTAAAACTCTGAAGTATTTCATCTGTCTTTATTTGATTTATTGAATTATCTTTATTATTATTATTTGTGTGTATCTGAACTAGCCAATCTTAGAGGATCTGAACATTGGCTAACATTTCATTTCTCAAGAGAACTCAGAAGTACATGCAAGCAAACACGTGTCACTCCGAATCTGAAAAGATGGCGTGCACATTACTGAAGAGACATTTGAGGTATTGTTTGAATAGTGAAAATCTTGATTTTCCCCCGAAATTGTCAGAATCAATTAATGCTTTAAAATGATTTTTTTTATTCTTTTCATTAAATGCCATTAATTGCCAAGTGGAACGTGCTATTTGTGACTATTTGTGTGCCCTATTTCTTTCTCTATAAATACCATAAATCACACCATTTCACACTTTTCACTTCACCAACAATTTATGCATTTCTGTTTGCTATTTGCTCTTCACAAAAACCCTAAACCTTCGTCCAAATCTTCTTCATCTTCAACAATGGAAACATCATCCTCTACATCAGCTCAGTTTCAATCATCTATGGTTGCAGTTACGTCAGCAAACATGGGTGTTACTCCCTTTAAGGAACCTAAGAGAACATTGTTAACCCCTGTGGACAAGCTTGAAGTTCTTTGTGAATCCATGGTGGAATTTGACTCTCTAGCTGAAAATGGGTTTGAGTTACGTTCTATTGTTGATGCACAAGGTTGGTTTAAGTATTTTGACAGGTTGTTTGGTCCAGTGTATCCACACTTGGTGAAGGAATTTTGGATTCATGCATCTGTTTATCCAAAGTTCATCCTCTCTTCTGTTCTGGGAAAGGAGATCATCATCACTGAAGATCTCATTAGGAAACTCATAGGGTATGAGGAAACTGATGGTGTTTGTCATCTGTCAGCTGGGCGTGTTGACATGGAAGAAGTTTATGAGGAAGTTATTGCATCTGTACAGGCCTCTAACAAATTTAAGGATCTAAAACCTGACTACAAAATCTGGGCAAAGATTTTTCTGGGATGCATCATTCACGGAAAATCAACTAATTCTCCAGATTATGTAAATAATGAACAACTCTACTTCATGTACTGCTTGAGTCAGAGTACAAAGGTAGATCTTCCATACATTCTCTTTATGCATATGTGGAATCACATCAATGCATCCAGAGAATCCATAAAGGATAAAGGACACAAGATCAGGACGTGGATTCTCTTTGGAAGATTGATCTCAGACATTCTGACAGAGAATGGTCTGGTAACTGCTCTTTATGAAGCTGAAGTTAAAGATGAGCTTGAATCAATTGTTGGAAAACCATTGAATGCAAAGAGTCTTCAGAGGCTAAAGATTGTGGATGAACTCACAGCTATTCCCAATAAGCTAAATGTTTCTGAAGTTAGTCAGAAGAGGATTCCAGTTCAAGATTTTCCACTATTTGGTGCTGAAGAACCTAGGGAGATTATTGTTAGGTATATTGATGCGTGCAAAGCAGATGGAACACCTATTCCTGCAGATATTCTGATAAGAGCAAGAGAACCTATGCCAGATGTGTATGATGAGAACATGAGGAAAAGAAAGCAATTAGAGGCAGAAGAAGTTGTTGCTCAGAAGAAACAAAGAGTTGCTGAAAAGCCACAAAAGCAGATTAAGAGAAAAGCTTCTGGAGAAGTTCCCTCTGTTCCTACCAAGCGCATCAAAACAAAAGGTACTAAAACATCTTTACCTTCTATTCCTAAAATTGCTGTAAATATATCAACAATTAGTTCTGTGCCTGAACCCCCTCCCACTCAAAATCAAACAATTCATGTTTCATCTCAAACATCTGAATCACCAAAATCATCTGATCCTGTTTCCACTACACCACATAAATGATCTGATATTCCACAATCAGAACCACAAACAAAACCAACAGAACAACCTACAACATAACAACAACCTGAAATTCAACAACCAACTGCATCTGAACCCATTCAATCTGACCCAGTTACATCTGAACAAGTTGCATCTGAACAAGTTGCATCTGAACCAGTAGTATCTAAAACACCATCATACAAACCTTCTGATATTCAACCAGAACCATCCAATCCTATTGAAACAAATATACCTGATACTGAGGTTCTGAACATTAAACCTCTCAAGACTGTATCACTCCATCTGATTCTATGACAGAATAGAACCATCTGATTCTATCACTCCATTTAAACCTAAGACTTCCACTATTCTACCATCTGTTCTTCAAACCTATTTAAAGGAACTGCCATATATGATTTCATCAGAACCTCTGTTGTCTGCTAAATCTGTTTTCACTCCTTACACTTCCACTACATTTGATGTCGTTTCTGATGCATCACGTGTAAAACCATTTCTGATTAATGCCTTATCCAGATCCAACATTACCACTTCATCTGACCATCCATCTCTTCCTTTCTACCCTCTTTCTCTGATTATCATTCAAGAATTTACCATTCCACCTCCACCTCAACCCAAGCCATTCACCTTGGAAACCCTTCTGAAACCAAAAACTAGGCTAAATGCTGATAATTTATTTGCAAATTTTATGAAAGAAATAAAGATGCATTTAGGCTCTATTCAGAAGAGATGCTTGTCAACCATGGATGCAAATGAATCTGATGCTATCTGGAATAGCTTCATTAACAGATTCAATACTGTAGCCTCAAATCTGAAGAATGTCTGTTCTGATGATGCAAAGCTTAGATTTGATGAAACTGCCAAAAACATGATATGGAATGTAAAAAGATCTACACCTTTGCTTCTTGAAGATGTTCCTTCATCTTCTGGAGTATCTGCTACAGAAGTTCTTATAGAATCTGCTTCTGAAGAAAATCCACTGGCTATGACAATTATGGAAAATCCCTCTGGATCTGTTGCTCCTGACTCTGCATCTCCAATGGAAATTGACTCTGTTCTTGCTTCAGAATCTGCCCCTCCTTCTTCATCTGAAATCAAGAAAGAGACTCCAGATCTAGAAGATAAGATTGCAGTATTGGAAGCTGGGCAATCTGAGATCAAGTCATGGATGGCCAAGCAAGACCAGAAGTCTGAAGACATGACACAATGGATGTCTAAACAAGATCAGAAGAATGACAACATGGCAAAATGGATGACAAAGCAAGGAGAGTCTTCATCTGAGATCACTCATCTTCTGAAGATGATTCTGTCCAAGCAAACCTAGTTTTATGTTTTTCTGTATCTAATGTTTGTGCACGTGTACTTGAATTTATCTGATGATTTGTCTGTTTTTGCTCTGAATAAATGAATGACTCTGCTGTTTTCTCTACATGAATGAATCTTTTCTATATTTCCTTTTATTTGTCTTTAAAAGTTTTACTTTTTGATTATGACAAAAAAGGGGAAGAAAAAGGATCTGACTGTTCAAATAAACTCTACCTAAATGAAATTCAGACATATCAATTTTAACTAACGTGAACTCTTAGTGTTTCAGAACGTTTGAAAAATCTGACAAATTATTTAAAAGTAACTCTGAGACTCCCAGAGCATATTTAACAAATCAGACTCTGATTCTGAAACGTTCATCCAAGTCAAGATCTAATTTCTGGAACAATCAGGCTCTGATTCTGAAAAGAATACTCAAGCAAAAAGGGAAGTTTCTATTCCTTCTAAGTATTCAATTAAGGGGGAGATTCATAATCTCAGGGGGAGTTATAATTATATTTTTATTGAACAAAATTTCTTATGTTTTTGTCATCATCAAAAAGGGGGAGATTGTTAGAACACAGATTGATTCTTAATTATATCTCTATGTTTTGATGATAACTCTTATGAAATTTTGTATTGAAGAATTATATACTCTAAAATTTGTTCAAGTAATTTGTGCTGCAGATATTAAAGTGAATATTATTCTGGAAGCAAATTAGATCTGAACATGAAAATATGCAAGGCTCTGAAGCGTCAGAAGCATCTCTTAGAAGATTCTGAACGCTGCCTACAGAAGATTCTGACCGCTGTCTACAGAAGGATCTGAAGCAGAAGCTACAGAAGAATCTGAAGCAGAAGCCAGAAGCATCTGAAGCATTGAAGAATTTTGTATGAAAAGTTTCAAGCTTAGTTTATTTTAGAAGACTCTGATAGTACTACGCTGCCAGTACTGAGGATCTGATCCCAAACTCTGCTCTGAACAATTACACGCTGAAAGCACACTTGCTGCAAGACTCTGATTCAGCAAACTCTGATGAACATCAGAAGATTTGATCACTCAAGGCTCTGATGATTATTTGCTGAAACTTGTTGAAGAAGAATTCAAAGTTATGTTCGTTGGAATGGCCAAACGACTCTTTCCTCATTTATGCTAGACACAAGAACACAGACAAAAAGGATTTATCCGTGCATTCTACTTCTAGGAAAGGTCATGTGATGTGAAGACAAAAAGGCTCAGACCTTTTTAGTACACAACCTTCAACGTGAAAGCTACTTGGACCTCTGTGCCTATAAAAGCAAGACTCAATCTCTCTTCTTCAGTTGACGAAATCTTTGAAAGAAATTCATTACAAGCTCTCATACAAATCTTTATCTTGCTGAATTTATTTCATAGTTCTTAAATCTTAAGTGTAAAATCACAGTCCTGATATAGCTTATCTAGAAGCATTTAACCACTTATTTTATTCTTACATTTGATTGTAAAAGACCCTTAAGAAGATCCAGTTGGGATCAGTAGTTCTTAAGAAGACTAAGAACAATTGCTCTTAGTGCTTGATATTGTAATCAGTTGATTAATAGTGGATTAAGTCCTTGTTGAGAAAGGAAAATCACTCTTGATAGGGTGGACTGGAGTAGTTGAGTTCAACGAACCAGGATAAAAATCCTTGAGTTTTTATTGCTATAAGTTTTTCTATATACTTATTCAACCCCCCTTCTAAGTATTTTCTCACCTTCACTAACAACGTACATATATATCACACATAAAACACGTATAGTGACATAACAAATCAAGTATAACTAATGCACACAAGGCATATGATCATTATAAAAAATAGGACTTTCGGAACAAAGGTCCCTCACGAAATATCAAACCATTCACATGGTACTTATCACAACACCATGTGTTCATCTTCATCCGCTCACATATTATTCCACATGATACTATACAATGATATAAAATATCTCCATTTGATATTTTGTTATCTAATACTAATTGACCAATATTTAACGTTATCGAAATATTCCCTTATACTTATTAATATTTGTCTGTCTTTTTTTATCAATAATTGATCTCTTCAGAGTTCATTAGTTGCTCTATTGGTTCTAAGTGATAACATTTAGAACACTTAAGAGTTTTAATTATTTTAATTAACAAAAGATAGAGTGTATAGAAACTCAATTGATTTCAACTGACATCTAATTAATCATTTAAAAAAAAATGAGATATTACAACTAAAAAATCAATCGGATCTTTCAAAAATTCAAAATCGTGACTAAAATTAAACTCATAACAAGAATTAAATGGAGTAGGTGGGTCAGAGTTCAAATTCTAACAAAAATGTAAATATATACTAACCATTAAGAATTTGCCTTTTAAATAAATCAGACTTAAATTTTAACTTTTTTTAATAAGATAAATTTAAATTTTTTCAAGATCTGACTCAACCAAACTTATTCCTACCCATTATTGATAATAGCCTCCCATAATAGTGATTTTAAAACATAAAGTGAGATGAATAACTAACATAATATTGATTTCAAAACATAAAGTGGGATGACTAACTAACATATATTAAATTACTCAAATTCTTCTTCAACCTGAATTCATTATGTATTATACATTCTACACACTAGAAGAAAAGACTTTAAACAACGTATTCAATACATTAAAACTTTTAGGATATATAGTGTGATGAATAATACTCACGTCCACTTATATTTGTACAACAACTTTTATTAAATAATTAGTATTGTAAATTTTTGTTGTGAAGTATGATAAAATTTAATATTAATTTGTGAGACAAAAAACAATAGTAACTAAAATAAACGGTTTTTAATAATAATAATTTATACATAAATAATATAATATAATAAGACAAAAAAAATTGAAGGTTTGTTTATCCAATTCGATCAAACGATCTACTTTGAGGGAGAGAGTAACTTTTCAATTCACTATATTCAGAAAATTGTTACGAGATTACAGATGAGTTACAAAAAAATAGTCTTCGCCTCCAGGTTTTCAAGAACAATCCTATTTTCTACCCTAGTGTTTCTCTACCTCTCCAACTCTTAATATATGAATCACTCAAACCCCTACCTCTCTAACTCTTAATATATGATTCATTCAAACCCAAAGTGTAATCTAAGATTTTATTTGTGCATAGCTGAAACTCTATATTATATATTTAAACGTTTGGTCTCCCTTGTTAATGAAAACTTTAAGATTGTCACACACCAAACATATAAAAGATACATATTTATAATATCATATACTCAACAAACAAAGCCCAAAATCACATGGATCCATGAACCAAATCGAAAAAGCCGAAAACTCAAAAATACTATTCACCATACGGACAACACTATTCATCCGTACGGATCACGCTATTCACCGTACGAACGGACACTATTCACCGATCGTTTTTTTTTTCGATTTTCACAGTAAATACAATCTTCAAAATATATTTTCTTTCTTTTCATCAACAAAGATTTTAAAACACATTTACAACAATTAGTTATTAAAAGAAATATATAATTATTCAATTATACATTCTAATTGATAAAAAAAATTATATAACTAAAAAAGATAATGTGATTAAATAATAAATATTCTACTAGCAAGGACTAAATTGTCTCTTTCTTATATTTATTGTCAATTTGAAAGTGTCTAATTTTTAATTATTGTCAAAACCATACTAAATAATAAATATTCTACTAGCAAGGACTAAAATGTCTTCATTAAAATTTTAATATGACTTGTAGGCTTAGCTGGTATATATTTAAGAATATACACATAGGTCATAGTTGTTCTTGAAGCTGGCAGCAACTAGGGTATATCTTACACAAACATAGTCCCATCAAAATCAAATGGACATGAAGTATGACCTACAAAACCCACATTGAAATTAAATCACGCGTGATGGATCCGTTGGCCTTGTAGGATCTGGTTCCCATCCCCTCAAATATTTCTATTCTATTTGGTTTGGTTACATAATTATAAATTCTTTGTCTTTTATAAATCAAAATTTATGTCATGGCAGCCGTTGTACCTAAGAACAGCTATAAGTTTGCAAATCCAACAAAAGCCATTGAAGGCCACTTGCCTATATTTTCCTATATCTCTATTTGTATTGGTCTATGCGTGTTTGTGTATACATGTGTGGGTTTAGACATCTTTATCTTATGGGTATTTGGCACATTTATTTTATGATTTAGAGTGTGATTGAAGTTATATATATATATATATATATATATATATATATATATATATATATATATATATATATATATATATATATATATATATATATATATATATATATATATATATATATATATATATATATATATATATATATATATATATATATATATATATATATATATATATATATATATATATATATATATATATATATATATATATATATATATATATATATATATATATATATATATATATATATAGTGTTGTTGATGGTTATATGATGGTCATCTGTTTGGATGATTGAAAATTAGGGTTTCTGAGATTTATAGTATAGATGAAGATTTAAGTAGATTTGATGAACAGAATTTGAGAAGAAACAAGGAAAAATGGTGGTTCTATATTGTTTAGGGAAAATAGTATTGTTTTGTGAAAAGAAAGAATAGGAAAAATGAGTTTTGAAGAAAAAGTAAGAGGGGAAAAGAGGAGGTAAAAATTTGGAAAATTATTATATATTGTTATGATAAATAATAAAATTATTTTTTTATTTTGAAATATTTTATTAAAATGTCAACTAAAAATAGTAATGTGAATTATCTATCAAAGTATTAATTTAAAATAGTAATCTGAATTATCCGTCAAAGTATCAACTTAAAATAGTAATGTTCTATTAAGAGTGTCAACTTAGAATAGTAATGAAAATTATTACTAGTATATTTATTTAATAATTGTAATTTTAGTAGTATAAATACACCTTTTTGGTTAATATAAAAATACACCAATTCTCTTTGAGAAATATAAGATATCATCCTACTTTCTTCTCTCTTTGTTTTTTTAGTTTGATTTATATATTTGATTTTTTTCAACAAGTTATCAGCAACGTCGTTTCTATCGAAAGTTATTACTATAGATATCTCTTCTATACATATCACTTTATTATTATTATTATTATTATTATTATTATTATTATTATTATTATTATTATTATTATTATTATTATTCCTAGTTATAGAAAACTGACAACCCGTCAAATGTTATTATCGTTATTATTGTGGATCCTTTGTTATAGAAAAATAACAACTTGTCAAGTGCTCTATAATAAATATAGCAATCATTATATAAATTTTGTTTGGAGGTTTAAAATCTCATAGGCAGATATTGACTTTTATATTTAATGAAGGTCTAAAACCTCATCTATAAATACTAACTTTTATATTTAATGGAGGTCAAAAATTTCATTTGCAAATACTAATTTTTATATTTAATGGAGGCTAAAATCCCCTACGCATATACTAGCTTTTATATTTAATGGAGATTTAAAATCCCACATGTGGATACTATTTTTTGTTCTTAATGAAGGTCTAAAACCCCGTCTATAAATAATAACTTTCATACTTAAATGAGGACTAAGATTCTCATTTATAATATTGCTCAGCGAAAAAAATTTAATGATTTGACATCATTTAAATTACTAACTAGATTGAGACTCGTGCGATGCACGGGCTTTGATTAGTTTTTAATTTTATATTAATTTTTAATTATTTTAAGATTTTTTTATAGATACAATTAATATTTTTATATTACAATAAAGTATTGTGAATTTCTTTTGACAAATATAATCAAATAATATTTTAAACAATAATATGAATTAATGACAAATAATAAAGAAAATATAAGTTGGTAAGTTGAGAGTGACATATAAAATTTATTTTTATAAATTTAAGTAATTATAAACGATATAATCGGTGGTTTATTTTTTATTTTCATTCTTACTTATTTTATATATATATATATATATATATATATATATATATATATATATATATATATATATATATATATATATATATATATATATATATATATATATATATATATATATATATATATATATATATATATATATATATATATATATATATATATATATATATATATATATATATATATATATATATATATATATATATATATATATATATATCATATTTAGATATTTATTTTAAGTTGTTTACATATATATCATATGATGCCGAATATTTTATATTTTAGTAGTTAAGTTTTAAAATAATTAAAGTAAAACTTTAAATTCTTTATATAAAACTAAAATAAAAAAATTGAGTTTTATTTTATTGAGATTTAGTTCTTTTAAGATTACAGATATATAGTTAATATGTTTATATTATAATAGTGTATTGAGAATTTCTTTCGACAAATATAGTTAAATATATTTTTTTGAACAACAATATAAATTAATAACAAATAAAAAAGAAAATATTTGCCGCTAAGTTGAGAGTGACATATAAAATTTATTTTTACGAATTTAAGTAATTATAAAAGATAGAATTGATGTTTTATTTTTTACTTTCATTCTCATTTCTTTTTTATTCATGTATTTTATTTAGATATTTATTTTAATTGTTTACATGTGTATCATGTGATGCACAATATTTTTATATTTGAGTTGTTATGTTTTAAAATGGTTAAAGTAAAATTTTAAAATTTTTTTATATAGAACTACAATAAAAAATTGTAGTGAGAAAGAAATAGTTAATACAAAAATTTATGAAAATAATACATTTTTATCTTTGTTAGGATTTGAACCCACGATCTTTCATAGAGAATAAGTATGTGCATTTTTTTTAAAAGTGGAGAAGAGTTTTGGAGTGTGCCACATATAGGAATTTAGATGATGTGGCACAAAAGTAGGTGAAATGTCATTGAGAATAATACGTGATTCTAGTTTAATATATTATATAAATATAAATGTGTTTTATCATACGTGTTCCTTTACCATATATGTTATTTTATTATCATCTCTAACACATGTAATGGCTAGATAATATTTAACACACTTAAAATTGATCAAATCTCTCATCAGAACTCATGAATCATGATGAACAAAAGAGAGAAAATGGAAATAAAGCATTGTGCTCTAGTTTTGCTATTCAATACTCAGTAAAAATCTAATTGATTTTGTTATACATATAGTTATATATACAGAAAACTAAACAAAAGTAAAGTGGTTACATCTTAACCATCTCTCACACATATTTTTAACTAACTTTACTCACACACATGTGATACTCCCCTTCAAGTGGGAAGATAAATGTCTAACATTCCCCACATGGAAATCAAAGATTCAAACATGGGTCGCCACAAAGCTTTAGTAAATGGATCAACTAACTGTTGAGCAAATTTCACATGAATAAGCTTAAAAACATAGACTGAACATGCTTGCTGATGAAATGACAGTAAACCATAAAGCGATTTAGTGAGCCGAAAAACCAAGTTCCTTGAAGCATCCCTTAAACCATAAAGCGATTTAGTGAGCCGAAAAACCAAGTTCTCCCCTTAACTAGATAACCCTTGGGCAATTGAATAAAAATCCACCTTTTATGAGTTGTTATGGACAACAAAAGTCTTACTGTTGTCAATTTTGCTATAGGAGAAAAAATATCCACAAAATATATTTTAGAGTGTTGAGTGAAACCTTCAACAACAAGCTTAGTCTTCTATCAATATAGGGTGCCATATTTTCTATATTCAACCTTGTATATCCATCTACATCCCACAAATTATTTTCTAGGTGGCAATGGATGCACAGTCGTCCAAGTATTATTTGCCTTCAGGGAAACAATTTCTTCTGCCATAACTTTCATTCACTCAAGGCTAAACACGGCTTGGTGATAAAATAAGGGATCATAAATAGTTGAAACTTGGTTGGAAAAGTGTTTTTAAGGAGGCATAAATTAATCATAACACCAATAATTTTGAATGCGGTACTTAACAAGACATTGATAATTTTCAAGGTATGAGAGGGGGGGCTTATGATTTCAAATACTTCTCCTAAGGTTATGGACAAATGTAGTGTCTGAAATAGGTGTAGAGTTATGAGAAATCATGGACAAGACAAGTGATGGTTGATTTTGACCAGGAGCTAAGGACTGCCCATGGGTGCAGGCATAATGGTAGCCTGTAGGGATGAGGATAAATCTGTCACAGGACAAGGAGGGACAATGTCAGAAAAGTTTTGGTAGACAATCAGATTCAGAGAAGGAGTGGAAGGGAAACACAATTTCCTTAAATATGACATCTCTTGATATTAAAATTTTCTTATTTTGAATCTCCAAAAGTTTATAGCCCTTAACACCTAAAGGACAACCAAGTAGAACACGAGGAAATGTGCGTGGAGAGAATTTGTCTCTATGTGCAAGGATTGTTGAAGCAAAACAGAAATAGCCAAAAACTCTTAAATGATCAAGATATGGGATATTACCATATTATAGTTCATAAGGAGATTTATTTTCCCTTCCAATTGAAGGTGTCCTATTGATGATATGTGCAGTTGTGGTCACACAATTACCCCAGTAAGATAAGTGAATTTTAGACTGAAAAAGCAAGGCTCTTGCAATATTGTCATGGTGAGAATTGGATGTCAAATTATTAATTAATTTGAATCTTAATTCATTGGTTCACCACCGGTCTTTAATTTGTCCAAAGGA
The DNA here is from genome assembly GCA_963859935.3 of Lathyrus sativus. NCBI lineage: Eukaryota > Viridiplantae > Streptophyta > Magnoliopsida > Fabales > Fabaceae > Lathyrus > Lathyrus sativus. The sequence continues at coordinate 570,459,751 of OZ012739.1, forward strand.
AGGAAAAAAGATCGAATTACCCACAATGTAATGCTAATGCAAATGCTAGAGAGTTTAGGCTCCGGGGTTGGTTAAACTTAGGGAAGGTGCTAGCATACTAAGTTTCTGTAGTACTCTACATGAACCTCTTGTTCTATTGTGTTTATTGCTAAGGGTTATCTGCTTAAGGACGAAAGACCTAGTGGTTTATTTCTAAGTATACTCTCCAAGAAGTCGCATCTTGTGCCTACATATCCTGACAGGAATGGAATCAGAGTATTTGTAGTTCCCCTAAAGGGCTTGAGGAATCATTGATTGTTGGTCAAAGTTCCAAAAGGTAAAGGGTTTGTTGATTGATTGATTCTAGGAGAAAAGACGAGTCGTCATTTCGAGGGAGAACACTCGACTTAACCACCACAACTTGTAGGATATGGTCTTTGCATCGTCTTGAGAGAAGGGTTCAGAAACTCGGATTTCATCAATGAGTATGCCACTATCACTCTCAAGCGGAAAAGGAGATTAATTTCTCGACTGTCAAGATAACTAACATCTTATTCTCTAAAAGGAGAATATTTAATTGAGTTGAAATAAATGGTTTATCTAAGTTGTAAAAGATAAAAAAAGGTCCTCCTTATGGAGTAGGATCTAAGCTTATGTCGATCAACTTGAAAAGGATCAAGGATCAAGCGGGGAAAAATAATGCAATATGAGGTGCAATACGCACAAATTGTTATGTTATGCGTAAGTTCTTTCTTTGGATATTATGCAATGCGATAAAAGTAAATCACGGTAAAATAAACAACACACACAGATAAAAGCGCTAAAACAAGACAAGCGCTTAATGGAAGGGTTACGAGTGGAGTTGCGAATATTCAAGTAAAGCGGTGCTCGAGGGATAGGAGGAGATTGGGGACGCGTTGATTAAGTTATATGTAAGATTGATTTTAAGAAAAAGTTGGACTAGAAGATGAATTAGTTTTTAATAAAAATTTTAATTAAGGTTACGAATTAATTAGGTTGCCAAGTAGAAATAAATTTTTAAATAAGTGATTTATTAAATAAATAAAAGGTTTTCTTATTAAATAAAAAGAATAAGTTTTTGTTATTATTAATTCTTTTTATTAAGGAGATAGCTATTAAATAAATGAGTAAATGTTGATGAAATAAACAAATAAAAAAGTTAACTAATTGATTAAATAAATCAAAAAAAGGATAAGCTTTTATAAAAAGAGATATTGGATTAGTTAAATAAATAAATAAATCAGTTAGTTAGAAAAAGAGTTGATTAAACAAAATAGTTATTAATAAGTTATTAATTGAATTAAAGATTAATTAGGAAAAAAAAGGATAATGAAAAGATTAATAAAATAAAATCAGCAAATAAAAAAAAAGAAAGGAGCCAGTTCATTAAATTAGAATAGGTTTAAAAAAAGGGTTAATTAGATTAATTATTAGGTTAGTCCAATATTAATTTTAAGTGAGATTAATTAGGTTAGTTAATTGGGCAGATTAAGGGTTAAGTAGGGCGGATGGTTGGGTGGTGCGCAGGTTTGGGACTTACCGTGGGCGTGCGAGGTGGATCGTATGATGATGATCAGATGTGCGATGAATGGCTAGGATGAGGGCGTACGGTATGAACCGTGTGCGTGCGTGTACAAAGTTATTACACAATATAAAACAAAAAAGATACAGAAACCCTAAAAGCATAATCCCTCTTTCTCTCTTCTCTCAAAGCGCCGCCGATGCTCTCTCCTCCTCTCCATCCTTGATTTTCCTCTTTCTCTCGACATTTTCGCCTCCTCTTTTCTCCATGTTACGATTTCACTTTCTTCTTCCCTCTGAAACCTGAAAATACATAGACAAAACCAAAAGAAAAAGTTAATGGTGGCCGCTTATGATCTTGGTTGTCCGGCGATGAAGAGCTCTCATTCTGAGTCGGCCCTGTCGGTTGATTTGTGAACGCGTGGGCTTCGCGGTCGGGATGACGGTGTCGTTTAGACGTGATAATATTCACGGTTGACGATTTATGGGTTCGAAGTTATTTGTGGGTTTTTGTGAACTTTAACGATTTTCATTCTCTTAGCGATGATGGTTAAGAAAACGAAGCTTTTTGGGCAATGATGGTTTTTTCTTAATCTGAGCTTTTGCTATGATGGGTTTTTTTCATCAAAAACTCTGAGCTTTACTGTGACTCTTCTTCTCATTCCTATAGCCGGTCTTGAGAACAGGCAATAAAGCTTTTCTTAAAAACTTCCCCTTTCTGTTGATGCTGTTGGTTGTTGTTTTGGAAGGTTTTCATGAATTTTAACTCTTTTCCGTCTTGATTCATGGTTTGTTTTGACGATTTTGATTTGGAAACTTTCATTATTTCTTTAAAACTTACTTTTCTCGATTTTGGATCTGCTGTTTTGTTGAAACGGATTTGGAAATAAAAATTATTTTGATGGACCTTAAATCTTTTCCATCCTGATCCGCGGTTTTGTTTGGGAGATCTTGGGTTTGTTTGATTTGGAAATTTCAATATTTGATTTTGTTTTCTTAATGGTAATGATGGCCGAAAATTCCGATATTGAAGTTGGATTTCCATTATTCTTTGTTGTTGTTGAGGACTCGTTTACCATGATGGTGCCACCGTGTACTTGCTGTTGGATTTGTCCATTTTTGTCAATATTCCAATTGGACTTTCGTTGACTTGATGGTGATTAATTTGGAAACTCATACTTTGACTCATAGGCTTGAACGTGTCATTTTCCTTCCTCTAGTTGCGAAAAAAAAATTTATATTAAGAACAGATACTGCCTTGATGCTACTGAACCGTAAAAGCTATTGTCCCTTCTCTTTCCGAAGTTGGTAGCGACTCTGGTTGTTGCCCTTCCGTCTCTGCCCGATGATGACACTTTTATGAGGGCTGAGAAAAAACAAATAAAAATCCTTTTCTCTTGAAAAAACTTGTATTAACCGTTCTATTTTCATTGTGCAGGTTTAGAAGGTGACAAAGACGAAGGACATTCTTGAAGACACCTTGGGCTTTATGATAGTCTTAGGAAATAGTCTTAGGACTTTGATGTAACCAAACAAGTCTAAAAATAATGACTTGTAGCTTGTAATCCATGTCTTGTAATAATAAAATGAAAACCACCTTTGATTATTGAATAAAATGCTTTGTGTTCAAAACATCTCGAATACGAACTTGATACCAAATGCGTATCGTCGGACCAAGAAAACTTAAGCACTAAACATCCAAAACTTCTCTTCACGTCTTAAGAGATTTAATAAAAATGAAACCGTCTGGCCAAATCTGGAGGAACTTAATAATACGCCTAAAGCATCATAATTACATTGTGATCTTGATTTGCAAATTAAAACGACTTGAAAATGTTAACCGGAACGTTTCAAACAATAGGACCTCCAATCATTTTTCCGTACGGACCAAAAAAATATCCCTGCAATGTCCTGGGTGATCATGAAATCCAAAGTATAATCAATTCGACTCTTTTTAAAAACAAAGCTATGAGACCTGGTGGAAATCTTGATAAAGACACCGTGCCCAGAGATAGCTTGAGGTGCTTAAGCTGGGAGAAATAATATTACTAAAATAGCAGTAATGGAATCCAGCATTAGTAAACAACACAAATAAATTGGAGTCATGCAACATAGAACCAACAAAAATCAAATTGAGTTTAAATGTAGGAATGTACAACACATTCTTTAAAGACAAATTTGATGACAATGAAATAATGCCTATTGCATAAACAAACACTTTAATACCATTTTGTAAAGTAACAAATTTGTTGGAAAAATATCTATATGAACTAAATAAGTGCAAATAATGCACTATATGAGATGTATCACTAGAATCATTGATCCAAGTTAATTAGGAAGGAAAAACATTATGATGTGATGAAGTAAAAACCATACCAACACTGTTATGCTCTGCTAAAGATCCTATATTGCAATAACTAGCCTTTCTTTCTTGAATGTATGCAATCATTTGAATACATTGTTGAAGATTCAATGATTTATCGTCTGCTGCAAAATTTTCAAAAGTAACAACATTGACAGATGATTGTGCAACTTGTTTCCGTTTCCTATAGTGAGACGGGTAACCATTTAATTTGTAGCATTTATCCTTAACGTGACTAAAAAGTGATAGTGTGAATGCATGAGGTCATCCTCCATTCCTGATTTGGTCTTGTGGTATTTTGGATAGAACTCTAGTGCCGACAAGGGTAGTTTGATATTTCGACAAGATTTGTGCATGTTATAGTCAAAGTCTGTTCAAGTATGCTGTTAAAATATATTAACTTGTAAGTTAAGTTAGTATGTCAAACTGGGTCTTGCTTGTAAACCCAATTATTTAAGTTAGCTTGTGTTATGGGCCTGTGTGTAAAAGCCCATTGGGTTAGTATGTTAGTTTTCTTATGAATATCATGCTAGTCTATCATCTTTGTAAGGGGTGTGCAAATCCTAATTAGGGTGAGAGGTTAATTGTTGGTATTCACCTATAATCTTTGAACCCTTATTGAGAAAGTGAACAGTAAAACAAATTTAACCAATTCTCTATTCTTCTTCTTTCTTATCTTTTCCTTTGTGAAACCTAATAGGGTTTCTTGTGTTTGTTCAAGAAACTCAATCTTTATCTCATAAATCTGTTCTGTTATTAACGACATCGTTTCACAATAGGCCATAAAGCCAATTAATTTACAAACCGCATTGTCTTTCTTCTTGAATAAAAAATGAAAGAAACACGACTAATGGAAGGAAAAGGGTCCATAATGATGATCTGGCTACAATTTTAATTAAACGTTTCATTTAACCCTAGCAGAAAGGTAAAAGTGCACTCACGATTGATGTGATCAATGAGTGGATTAACACCACCACATACACAACTGTGAAATAGTCAAAATTCGGATAATTCCTCCCAAAGTCCCTTTATGTTTAAGTAGTGGGTGCTAACAGAGATTGACCCTTGAGTACATGTGATGAAATGTAGAGGAAGCTAAAACAGACAAGGACCATTGTTCTGAAGAAAATGCTATTGGAGATCATGCTAAATGGTTACCGTTGTGAAAAAGTAAATGATGCTGGTGGTGAGTTCTTTCAAAACTGAATTCAAGAGCCACGATGCAACTAAATTCTTATTGCATATCCATAATGTGCATTGGGAATCGTTATCTAGAGGTTGTGGAAACGTTCCATTTTAAAAATCCAATTTTTCTCTTGGCTCCAAGAGCAATAAACATCGAATGCCGCCAAGATAGTTTAATTGTCCTCCGTCAAGGGATGCAAAACAAGAACTAAAACGGGATGATATGAGTGATGAAGTAAGAAAGGCTTATGAAATTGAGCATTCGTGATTTCTTGAAACGACAAAAAAACGTGATCGAATAATAATATGCAGAAAAAGACAAATCAAACCTTGAAATAAAGAAAAGATCCAAGAATTTATTCAAAGAAGAGAAGATAGAATATTAAATTTTTGGCTCTAAGATACCACCAAATGCATATGATATGCAATGATATGAAAATGCAAGACAAGGGTCCTGTGGAGACATGATGCCACAAGGGAGAAACTAGACACAGCACGTGAGGAACACATGAGCAATGAAAAACAGGCCCTACCAGGCGAGACTCCACGAGGAAGAGAAACAACCAACGTTGGGGAATCTCCGAAAATAAAGATATGATATAACACTACCAAGAGTACAGTAGCTTAAACAGCGGGCGAGTAACTTGAAAGTGAAGGATAACCTACTACCAATGCGTGATAGCCCAAACAATGGTAATAACCAAAAATGAATTTCTTTGGTCGAAGAAATAATTCAACTTTTCTTTAATTGAGTAATCCACTTAAAAGGATTAAAATAAACCTCCTCACGCTTCATGGTTTGTGTGCCATGAACGGGTCTCAGTTTCTTGAAATAAACCTCCCTACGCTTCATGGTTTGTGTGCCATGAACGGGTCTCAGTTCCTTGAAATAAACCTCCCCACGCTTCATGGTTTGTGTGCCATGAACAGGTCTCAGTTTCTTGAAATAAACCTCCCCACGCCTCAAGGTTGTGTGCCATGAACAGGTCTCAGTTTCTTCCTGAAATGATGAATACTCGCGAGAGCATCTTCAAAGGGAAATTGGAACTTTACTGGAGATGAAAGACTTAAGTGGTAATCCATAATGTACTGGAGATTGTAAAACTTCATCGGGGATCTTCAGAAGAGATGTAGGCCGGTTGATTTGCAAATATGCCATCTTGAATAAAGAGATCAAATGTAATAATCTTCACCAAACTTCTCAGGAGAGATGTCATTTGATGGAATTAGACTTGTGTAGCGGACTCGCGGGGGAATTCATTCCTGAGGAGTGTCTTTGTAGTAACTGTAAAAAGGTATGAAATCTTTGAAGTGCAAATTCTCAAATAAAGAGAAAATATCTATAAAGTCTTCGACAAACTTCTCTGTCGGGTTCCCGGGGAGATGCCATTTGACGAGTTGATAATCTTGATAAAATCACTGAGGATGGACAAACTGTCTTGAGGAGACTACCATTTGTCATCTTTGATAAAACCTTATCAAAACAAGTTGCTCAAATAAAGAGGTTGCTTGTAGTCCATATATAAATTGCTAAGAAAATCTTGTAATATTGCTGGAAAAGTATCAGTCTTCAATGATGATCTTCATGAAGAACCCTCTTGGGGAGTAAAGTGCAAATTAAAGGCACGCTTAATCCATGTTCAGAAGTCTAGAGATATTCAAAAGTGATCGTCGGGGACCGAAGTTCAATTCAGGGAATATCTGAAGAGAAACTGTCAAGCAAGACCCAACCATTGAGGTATGAGCTCAAATGGTACTTAACTAAAACAATCATCTTCCACGAGGATCGAACTCTATGGGGAAATAGAAATATTGCGCTTTTTCTTCCTAGGGCCGACAAATTTACTTGGAAGGAGAAGACACAACCCGACCACTTAGGGATGAACACAACCATAGCGACAGAAAAACAAACACAAATAAACGCAAAAATGCACATGCTATGCTATCTACTTATATGCTATGCACATGCTAACAAAACCGACAGCATCTCAGATGAAAAGGCACTCAAACCAAATCTTCACAGATCAAACATCGCCTGGAGAATGTGAGCTTATTGAGAATTCCCTCTGGAGAACAAAATATCGGACTTCGTCACAGGATAAAATAAATATCCGCTGCCTCAGAACAAACTTCATCTGTCTTGGACAGGAAACAAAACTCAGTATTTCCATGAATGAAATAAACATCCATGAACGTCCATTCATTTTTCATATATCCAGTAAAATAATAATTTTGAAAAAGGTTTTAAACTTGTTCTAGAATTTTGCTATCAAGACAAAACATTTATCGCATAAGAAGTAAGAAAAAACAGTTTCATTTATTGAATGGTAGTCAGCAAAAAGGTATGACTCCAATATTACAATATTGGAAAATAATAATAGTGATTACATCAAGGGAATAATAACTCGTTTCTCCCTAGGTCAACGTGAACTTCCTAGGTTCTAAGCAAAATATTTCTTGACGGCATCCATATTCACTAGGCGGGTAATCTCTTCTCCGTCCATGGTTGCTAGCATCAAAGTGCCTCCTGAGAAAACCTTCTTCACCACATACGAACCATCATAGTTCAGAGCCCACTTCCCTCTGGTATCTGTGAGGAAAGATTGAATCTTCTTAAGCACAAGGTCACCTTCCTTGAATTCACGAGGTCAAACCTTCTTGTTGAACGTCTTCTTCATTCTCTGTTGATATAACTGACCATGGCACAATGCCGTCATCCTCTTTTCCTTGATTAGGTTTAGTTGATCATATCTGCTTTGGCACCATTCAGCTTCTGATAGCTTTTCTTCCATCAAAATCCTTATAGAGGGAATCTCAACTTCTATCGGGAGTACAACTTCCATACCGTAAACAAGTGAAAATGGAGTTCCCCCAGTTGACGTGTGTACCGAAGTACGATATTCATGTAGAGCAAACGGGGAGAATCTCATGCCATTCCTTGTACGTAACAACCATCTTCTGAACTATCTTCTTAATATTCTTGTTGGCAGCTTCAACGGCCCCATTCGTCTTTGGTCTGTAAGGAGAAGAGTTGTGATGCTCAATCTTAAATTCTTCACACAGTTCTTTCATCATTCTGTTGTTCAAATTGGACCCATTATCCGTAATAATCTTTCTGGGTACACCATATTTACAGATGAGCTGATTCTTGATAAACTTAACAACCACATGCCTAGTCACATTAGCGTAAGAAGTTGCTTCGACCCATTTAGTGAAATAGTCAATTGCCCCTAAGATGAATCGGTGTCCATTAGATGCTTTCGATTCTATCATACCAATCATATCAATGCCCCACATGGAGAATGGCCAAGGAAACGAGATAACATTCAGCAAAGTTGGAGGCACTTGAAACTTGTCTGTGTAGATCTGACACTTGTGACATTTCTTAGCAAACTTGTAACAGTCGGATTCCATCATGATCCAATAATAACCAACTCTTAGGAGTTTCTTAGCCATAGCATGTCCATTGTCATGAGTTCCAAAAGATCCTTCATGAATTTCTATCATTAACATGTCTGCTTCCCGCTTGTCCACACATCTTAGCAAGACCATGTCAAAGTTTCGCTTGTACAGCACATCATTACTCAGGAGAAAATTACCAGCTAATCTTCTCAAAGTCTTCTTATCCTTGTTAGAGGCTCCCAATGGATACTCTTTCTTTCGTAGAAACACTTCAATATCATGATACTAAGGTTTACTGTCTTCAACATCTTTGATGGCGAAGATGTAGGCAGGTCTGTCTAGACGTCTTACATCAATCCGAGGACAATCATTCCAAAATTTTACCATAATCATGGAGGCCAAAGTTGCCAATGCATCTTCCATCCTATTCTCATCACGAGGGATATGGTGAAAGTCGAATCTATCAAAGAAAGGTAACAGTCTTCTTGCATAATCTCTATAGGGAATCAAATTATCTTGGCGAGTCACCCACTCTCCTATGATTTGGTAGATTACTACAGCAGAATCACCAAATACATCTAAATTCTTGATCCTTAAATCCACTACCTCTTCCAGGCCCATGATACATGCTTCATATTCGGCTTCATTATTAGTACACTTGAATGTTAGTCTAGAAGTAAATGGGATATGAGATCCACAAGGAGTCACAATAATTGCACTTATTCCTTTTCCATGAGGATTGACAACTCCATCAAAAATTAAACCCCATTAAGAACTAGGCTCGGGTCCTTCGTCTAGTAAAAGTTCTTCATAGTCTTTCATTTTCAAATACATAACATCTTTGTCAGGGAAAACATCGTTAGCAGAATGAAGGTCCTCAATAGGTTGGTGCGCCAAATGATAAGCCAAAACACTCCCTTTAATAGCTTTCTGAGTGTGGTATTCAATATCATACTCTGATAAAACCATCTGCTATCTGGAAATTCTTCCAGTCAAAGCAGGCTTCTCAATGATATACTTGATGGGATCCATCTTTGAAACTAACCAAGTAGTATGAATCAACATATATTGTTGTAGACGTCTGACGGCCCATGCTAAAGCACAACAAGTCTTCTCAAGCATAGTGTATCTGGACTCACAGTCGGTGACCTTCTTGCTCAAATAATAAGTAACATGTTCTTATTTCCCTGTTTCATCTCGCGAACTGAGTACACATCCCATTGAATCTTCTAAAACAGTCAAATACATGATTAGAGGTCATCCCTCAAACGGAGGAACTAGAATAAGAGGTTCAAGAAAATACTCTTTGATACTATCAAAAGCCTTTTGACAATCTTCAATCCACACATAACCTTGTTCTTTCCTCAAAAGCTTGAAGATAGGCTTACACGTAGCAGTCATATTAGATATAAACCAAGAGATGTAATTCAAGCGTCCCAAAAATCCTCTGACTTATTTCTTTGTAGTAAAAGCTGGCATTTCCTGAATAGCCTTAACTTTATCAGGATCCACTTTAATATCCTTCTGGCTAACAATGAAGCCTATGAGTTTCCCTGATCGCACACCAAACGTACACTTGTTGGGGGTTCAAACGAAGCTTTTACTCTCTTAGTCGACTAAACAACTTCAGCAAATGTTTCACATGATCATCCTCGGTCTTGGACTTGGCTATCATATCATCCACATACACTTCGATTTCCTTATGCATCATATCATGGAACAAAGTAGTCATAGCCCTCTGATACGTTGCCCCGATATTCTTTAATCCAAATGATATAACTCTATAACAAAAAGTGCCCCTGGGTGTGATGAACGACGTCTTCTCTCTATCCTTAAGATCCATCCTAATTTGATTGTATCCTGAAAATCCATCCATAAAAGAGAAGATCTCATACCTTACGGTGCTGTCTACCAATATGTCAATGTGAGGCAGCGGGAAATCGTCTTTTGTACTGGCCTTGTTTAAATTTATGTAGTCCACACACATATGAACCTTTCCATCCTTCTTTGAAACGGGCACGATATTGGCTAACCAAAGAGGATACTCGATAGTGACAAGAAAACATACATCAATCGGTTTATGTACCTCTTCCTTAATCTTCAGAGCCATATCAGGTCGAGCCCTTCTGAGCTTCTGTTTAACCGGCGGACATTCTGGTCTCAAAGGCAGGTGGTGTTCAACTATAGTAGTGTCAAGATCAGGCATGTCTTGATATGACGAATCAAACACGTCGACAAACTCTTTAAGCAACTCAATCAACTGTTCTTTCACGTCAGACTTGAGCAAAGCTCCAATTTTCACTTCTTTACGGATTTCTTCTGTACTCAGATTGATCACTTCTACGGGATCTTTGTGAGGTTGAGTAGCTTTATCTTCATTCTCGAGCAGTCTAGAGATTTCTTCTGGAATATCATCATCTTCTTCTTCGGCCTCACACACAGGAAATTCGAAGTTCAGCGAAGGAAGTAGGTCATTATTCCCGAGATGTGGTTTGTGCAGCAATCTGCGCATGTGATATGGTTTTATTTAGTTTTTATAAAGTGAAAAGTGTGTGTACGCAGGATGCTATTTATTATTATTTTCCAACAGAATAATAAATAAAAGATAAAAGAATACAAAAAAATGGAATAAAACAACATTTTGTTAATGATAGCAAAATCTAAACAACATGCCCCACAAGATCACCTTTGCCTTGGGCAGAGCAAATGGTGTAAGAGCACAGATTGTGTCTTAGTAATATCTCTATGTTTTGATGATAACATTAATGATAATTTGTATACAAGAATTATACTCTCTAAATTTGTTCTAAACTGTTTTATACAGGCACAAAAGATTTTAATCTTAAAGAGCAAATTTGATGTGAACAATGAATTCTGAATGGCTCAAGAGCATCTGAAGATTAGAGGAATCTGAAGTATAAGAGCTTAGTCATCAAGATTCTGAAGATACAACACGCTGCATGTATTATCAAGAATCTGAATGAAAGAAGACTCTGAGTGAAGAGACTCTGAGTGAGAAGACTCTGATCTGAGTGAAGACTCTGATCTAAGAGCATGTTACGCTTCAAGCACACAGCTGCACCAGACTCTGATTCATCAACATCTGAAGAACATATTAGGCTCTGAAGTTTCCAGAAGGTTCTGAAGACTGAAGACTCTGATATTGATTGTTGATCTGAACTATTTGAAGAATTATTTGAAGAAGATTATTTTAATATATCCGTTGGAATATGCCAGCAAATCTCTCCTTAATTGGGATAGACAAAATTCTCTGCAAGAATATTATTCCTCTGGTACATTCCTTATATGGTAAAATCACAGCTCAGCAGACAATTGCTACACCCACTATTTGTGCGCCGTCTCTCTGCTGTAATAGTACAAAGGACAGTACTATTTTGATATTGGAAATATTTTCTCTAACGGTAAAATATTCTCTCCAATATTCAAGTGGCTATATAAAGGACATCATAGCTCATTCTTCAAGTGCCGAATTAAGACGAATATTGAAAATCTTCTCAAACGCGAAAAACTCACAAGCTCTCATATTCTTCACTGTTCATACATTGTTCTAAACTTAGAGAAATAACACAGTTGTGTTTATAGCTTTCTTAGAAGCAATTCATTACTCTTTCATTGTATTACATTAATTTGTAAAAGGAAGTTTTCCTTAAGAGGATCTAGGTTAGATCAGTAGCTCTTAAGAAGACTAAGAACAGTTGTTCTTAGGTGTGCTATTTGTAATCAGTTGATTTAAATAGTGGATTAAGTCCTTGTTGAGAAAGGCAAATCACTCTTGAAAAGGGTGGACTGGAGTAGTTGAGTTCAACGAACCAGGATAAAAATACTTGTGTTTTTATCTTTGATTATTTTCTGTCATACTTATTCAACCCCCCCTTCTAAGTATTTTCTCACCTTCAGTTGGTATCAGAGCTCCGGTTCTGAGTGTGCATTCGCTTAACCGTGACAGATAAAGATCCAGTGAGAAAAATACTCTGTTATTTATTTGGTTGCTAATATGGGTGATATTCCTACATCAAGCAACAAATATGAAGGAGACAGAATCAGCACCAAACCTCCAATGTTTGATGGAGAAAAATTTGATTATTGGAAAGATAGACTTGAAAGTTTTTTCTTGGGGTATGATGCTGATCTCTGGGATTTAGTCATTGATGGGTATGAACATCCTACTAAGGATGGCAAAAAGATTGATAGAAAATCAATGACTGAGGAGCAGAAGAAAGAATTCAAGAATCATCACAAAGCCAGAACCATACTTCTGAATGCAATCTCTCATACAGAGTATGAAAAGATTACCAACAGAGAAACTGCTCATGATATGTTTGAGTCTCTCAAAATGACTCATGAGGGAAATTCTCAGGTGAAAGAAACAAAGGCTCTGGCGCTGATACAGAAGTATGAAGCGTTCAAAATGGAAGAATATGAGAACATTGAGACTATGTTTTCCAGATTTCAGATTCTAACAGCTGGGTTGAAAGTTCTGGACAAGGGCTACTCAACATCTGATCATGTCAAGAAGATCATCAGAAGTCTTCCTACCAGATGGAGACCTATGGTGACTGCATTGAAGCTGGCCAAGGATCTGAACAAAATCTCATTAGAAGAACTCATCAGTTCTTTGAGAAGTCATGAGATTGAGCTGGAGGAAGATGAACCCCAGAAGAAAGATAAAGGTAAATCCTTAGCTTTTAAATCTAACAAATCTGTTAAAGCCTTGCAGGTTAATGAAGAAAGCTCTGAGGAATCGTCTTCTGAAGAAGAAGATGAACTATCAATGCTGTCCAGAAGGATCAACAAACTCTGGAAGCACAAAGGGAAGAAGTTCAACAATTTCAGAAGATCTGATCAAAAGAGAGAATCTTCTGGACACAGAAGATCTGGCAAGAAAGAGATCACTTGCTTTGAATGTAAAGAACCTGGACACTACAAGAGTGAATGTCCCAAACTTCAAAAGGAAAAACCCAAAAAGAAGTTTGATAAAAAGAAAAAGGTTCTGATGGCTACATGGGATGACTCAGATGAATCTGAATCATCTTCTGAATCTGAGGAAGAATGTGCAAATGTTGCGCTGATGGCCAACACAAATGATCAAGATGAAGGAACGTCATCATCTGAATCTGAGTCAGAATCAGACTCTGACTCTGAAGAGGTATTTTCTGAACTCTCCAGAGCTGAACTTGTTGAAAGTTTATCTGACATGTTGGAAAGCTACAGCAAGATTAAACTCAAATACAAGAAGCTGAAAAGCAATCTTGAATCTGAGATTAATCTTCTGAGAACAGAACTTGTTGAGCAGAAAGAAATAAATTTAAAACTCAAAAATGATTTAGAAACAACTCAACAAGAATCTGATACTGAAACAGAGTCAAGTGGAAATATTTTAGAAAAATATGACTCCAGTTTTAGAAGATTCCTCACTAAAAGCATAGACAGAAGCAAAATGGCTTCTATGATCTATGGTGTTAGTGGGAACAACAGAAGAGGCATTGGATGTGAATCCTCCTCTGGAAGCAATCCAAAGTCTGTTGATAAACTCTTCATCAAGAAGACTCCTCTGTATTCTCATTTCAAGTTTGGTCATCTGAATGATATTAAACATACAAGCTCTGAAAAGAGTACTTATGTGTTTAAGCCAAGGGTTAGCCAGAATAAACACTATGTTGAAAAACAGAAGTTTAGGCAAAACCACAGAACATCTAACCCCAAAGGACCCAAGAAAATCTGGGTACCTAAAAGCAAAATAATACCTGTTGCAGATATCCTTAGCAGCAAAATCCAGACACCAATCATGGTACCTGGACTCTGGATGCTCACGACATATGACGGGCGAAAGGTCTATGTTCCAAAGCCTGGAACTTAGATCTGGAGGGGACGTGAAATTTGGAGGGAACCAGAGGGGCAAGATCATTGGCTCTGGTACGATAGGTAATGGTAACCTACCCTCTATTTCTAATGTTCTGTTAGTTGAAGGATTGAAACATAATCTATTGTCCATAAGTCAATTAAGTGACAATGGTTATGATATCATCTTTAATCAAAAATGTTGCAAAGCTGTATGTCAAAAGAATGGCTCTATCCTGTTCAGTGGAAAGAGGAAAAACAACATTTACAAAATTAACCTTTCAGAACTTAAAGTTCAAAATGTAAAATGCCTTTTATCTGTGAATGATGAGCAATGGGTCTGGCATAGAAGATTGGGACATATTAATATGAGACGTATATCTCAGATTAATAAACTCAATCTGGTCAGAGGACTCCCTAATCTGAAGTTCAATTCAGATGCTCTGTGTGGCGCATGTCAAAAGGGTAAATTTTCAAAATCTCATTTTAAACCAAAAAATGTTGTTTCCACCTCTAGACCATTGGAATTACTTCACATTGATCTGTTTGGACCAGTGAAAACTGCATCCATCAGAGGCAAGAAGTATGGGTTAGTCATTGTAGATGACTACAGCAGATGGACATGGGTAAAGTTTCTAAAACACAAGGATGAGTCTCATTCTGTGTTCATTGACTTCTGCAATCAAGTCCAGAATGAAAAAGAATGCAAAATTATTAAAGTCAGAAGTGATCATGGTGGCGAATTTGAAAACAAATATTTTGAAAAATATTTTTCTGAAAAAGGAATTGCACATGATTTCTCCTGTCCTAGAACTCCACAACAAAATGGAGTTGTAGAGAGGAAAAATAGAACATTGCAAGAAATGGCCAGAACCATGATCAACGAGACAAATCTGGCAAAATATTTTTGGGCAGAAGCAATAAATACAGCATGTTATATTCAGAACAGAGTGTCTGTAAGACCTCTTCTGGAAAAGACTCCCTATGAATTGTGGAGAAACAGAAAGCCCAACATTGCTTATTTTCATCCATTTGGATGTATTTGTTATATGCTTAACACTAAAGATCATCTAAACAAGTTTGATTCCAAAGCTCAGAAGTGTTTCATGCTTGGTTATTCTGAACGCTCTAAAGGCTACAGAGTATTCAATACTGAAACACAGATTGTGGAAGAATCTATTCATGTTAGATTTGATGATAAGCTTGGCTCTGAAAAGCCAAAGCAAGTTGAAAGTTTTGTAGATAGAGAAGTTATTCTCACAGACTCTGAAGGCTCAGAGGCAAATAAGACTAAAGACAAAGACTCTGAAGAAAACCCAGATGCTACACCTTTAACTTCCCAACTTGACAATCTGCATATTTCTGAAAGACCAACAGTCAAAGGATCTTCTTCCAGAATGAAAGCTTCTCATCCAGAGGATGTGATAATTGGAAAGAAAGATGATCCAATAAGGACAAGAGCATTTCTCAGAACTTCTGAATCTTCCTTCTGTGGCTTAGTGTCAATTATAGAACCAACATCTGTTGATGAGGCTCTGGAAGATAATGAATGGATTTTAGCTATGCAAGAGGAGCTGAATCAATTCACAAGGAATGAAGTCTGGGATCTGGTTCCAAGACCTAAAGGTTTCAATGTCATTGGAACAAAATGGGTTTTCAGAAATAAACTGAATGAAAAAGGAGAAGTTGAAAGGAACAAAGCAAGACTGGTTGCTCAAGGCTACAGTCAACAAGAAGGCATAGACTACACAGAAACATATGCTCCTGTTGCAAGGTTAGAGTCTATACGCTTGCTTATTTCATTTGCTGCACAACATAACATCACTCTTTATCAGATGGATGTTAAAAGTGCTTTTCTAAATGGAATTATAGAAGAGGAAGTGTATGTCCACCAACCTCCTGGTTTTGAAAATGAAAATTTTCCAGATCACGTTTACAAACTGAAAAAATCTCTTTATGGACTAAAACAAGCTCCCAGAGCTTGGTATGAGAGGTTGAGTAATTTTCTTCTGAAGAAAAATTTCATCAGAGGAAAAGTGGATACCACACTATTTTGTAAAACCATTAAGAAAGATTTGTTGATTTGTCAAATTTATGTAGATGATATTATTTTTGGATCAACAAATATTATGCTTGGAAAGGAGTTTGCTAAATGTATGCAGGAAGAATTTGAGATGAGCATGATGGGAGAACTGAAATTCTTTCTGGGAATCCAAGTAAATCAGACTCCAGAGTGCACCTACATACATCAGACCAAGTATGTTAAAGAGCTTCTGAAGAAGTTTAACATGCTGGATAGCAAAATGGCAAAGACTCCAATGCATCCTACAAGCACTCTAGGTAAGGAAGAGGTAAGTAAGAAGGTAGATCAGAAACTCTACAGAGGTATGATAGGATCTCTTCTTTATTTGACTGCTTCTAGACCAGACATTCTGTTTAGTGTTTGTTTATGTGCTAGATTCCAATCAGATCCTAGAGAATCACACTTAACTGCTGTTAAGAGGATTCTAAGGTATCTGAAAGGTACTGCTAATGTTGGTTTGTGTTACAGAAGATCTGACAAATATTCACTAGTTGGATTCTGTGATGCTGACTATGCTGGAGATAGAGTTGAGCGCAAAAGTACTTCTGGAAGCTGTCAGTTTCTTGGAAGTCATCTGATCTCATGGTACAGCAAGAAGCAACCAACAATTGCACTATCAACCACAGAGGCAGAATACATTGCTGCTGCTGGGTGTTCCACTCAGATGCTCTGGATGAAGAGTCAACTAGAAGATTATCAAATCTATGAGAGTAATCTTTCTATCTTCTGTGACAATACTTCAGCTATATGTTTATCCAAAAATCCAATTTTACACTCTAAGGCCAAACATATAGAGATTAAACATCATTTCATCAGAGACTATGTTCAGAAGGGTGTAATAAATTTAGCCTTTGTTGATACAGATCATCAATGGGCAGATATTTTCACAAAACCCCTTGCTGAAGATAGGTTTAAGTTTATTCTGAAAAATATCTGTATGGATTTTTGTCCAGAGTAATATTTCTCAGAGTCAACTTCTCAGATGCTAAGTGTTTAACACTCTGAAGTATTTCATCTGTTTTGCTTGTTTAATTTATCTGTGTTTTATTTTTGTGTGAAACTCTGTACTGACCATCTCAGAGGATCTGAAAGTTGAAAACGTTTCATTTCTTAAGAGTTACAGAATCACATGCAAGCAAACACGTGTCACTCAGAATCTGAAAAGATGGAGTACACCTACTGATTATGACGTTTAAGGTATTGCTTTGAAAATCTCAATCTGTCTTGATTTTCCCCCCAAATGTCATATCATAATTAAAAATGATTACTTTTCATTAAATGCAAACGTGCGTATGTGTCCTATGTATGTCTGTTGTGTTTCCCATGCGTGTTTTATTTCTCTATATAAACCACTCTCTTAACACATTCACACTTTTCACATTCTCAAACACATATGCGTTTTTGCTTGTTGTTCTCTCTCTTCGCAAACCCTAAAAGAACCCAGAAACCGTCATCTCCTTCATCATCATCAACAATGGCATCCACTTCAAAAGCAGTTACTACCAAAGATTCCACCACTATCATTGAACCAGTACGCACTCTCCTGACTCCTGTTGATTCTCTAGAAGTGTTATGTGAAAGTTTCGTGGATTTGGAAGATCTTGCTGAAAATGGGTTTGATCTGATTCCCTCAATCAAAGCACAAGGCTGGGACGGTTATTTTGACAGGCTTATGGGTCCTGTATATCCAAAGTTAGTGAAGGAGTTTTGGATCCATGCATTCGCTACTCCAAAGTTCGTTCATTCTTCTGTGCTGGGTAAGAAGATTGTTATCACTGAAAATCTGATCAGGAAACTCATAGGTTTCAAGGCAACTGATGGAGTAACCTCTCTGTCTTCTGCGCGTGAAGATCTGAAGGATGTTTGTCAAGAAATCTGCACTACTGGTGAACCTTGTAAGAAGGTTAAGTTTTTGAAACCCACTTACAAGATTTGGGCTAAGATTTTCTTGAACACCATATTTCATAGACCCTCCTCAAACTCATCTGACTATGTTAATGCTGAACAACTGTACTTCATGTACTGTTTACATCAAAACATTCAGATTGATCTTCCATATCTGTTGTTCAATCATCTGGTATCTCATGTCAAGGAAACAAGGGAAACTGCCAGAGATAAAACTGGAAGAGTCAGAACATGGATTCCTATGGGAAGACTGATTTCAGATATTCTGATAGAAAACCAACTTGTGGCGCATCTGCAAGAGGCTGGGCTGACAGAAGATCTGAATTTCATCATTGGCTCTGAAATAAATGGTTTGACTCTGAGAAGAATGAAATTGGTTGAAGATTTATCTGAGAAACCAAGGAAAACTAACTCTGAAGAAGTTAGGGGGAGAAGAATTCCTGTTGAGGATTTTCCTCTATTCACCTCAGATGAACCCAGAGAACTTATTGCTGAGTATGTTGCTCGATGCATTAGAGATGGTGTTGAGATCCCTGCAAATCTTGTGCAGAAGGAAGGCCAAGTTCTTCCTGATCTAACAAGGGAAAGAAGACGCAAGAGAAAAGCTGATAAAGAAGGTCATCAGAAGAAAAGAAAGCATTCAGATGCTGAGAAGAAGAAGAAAAGAAAGAAGCTGAAGAAGGTTCAACAAGATCCTCCTGCAGCAACTTTTGAAGAGATAAGAGATACTCTGAAACAGGTATTTAACACTGATTCTAATCCTGTTCATCATTCTGCTACCCCCACACCATCTGACTCACCCCTTATATTTAAAAGATCTAGACCATCTGAGACTCATACACCACAACCAACAATCATTCCAACACCACAATCCAAACAAACCCAACAAGCAACACCACAACCTCAAAACACCATCCCAGAATCTACCATTCCAGAGGATGTTCACCCTGAACACTCTGACCAACCTGAAAATCCCATTGATCCTAATGAGATTTTAGATATCACACCCTTAAACCGTTCTATCATTTTATCTTCAACTTCTGAAAAATCTAACCAATCTGATACATCATCTGATGATGAATCATCTGGTTTTATTAATGAATGCTTGAATGATCTCAAACAACCTCGTACTGAGAGTGTTTGGAAACAACTTTTTAAATCTCCCACTTCTGAACATCCACCCTCTCCACAAAACTCCCCAACTCAAACTCTCAATCCACAACCTCTTGAAATCCAAACCACTCCACAACCAACATCTGAACCACAACCAACATCTGAACCAACCAACCAACAAACATCTGAACCACAAAACAACCAACCCACATCTGAACATCCATCTTCACAACCTCAAACCTCTGAACCACAAACATCTGAACATCCATCCTCACAACCTCAACCTTCTAAACAAACACCACAAACACAACCAACCCAACCCAGAATCCCTGATGAAGCAGAATTGGGATCAAGTGTTTATACTATGTTAAGAGATTTTGAAAAGGATAATGTCTCAGACTTTGCTGACATTATGGATGTGTGCATGACTACTATGGACAAAGAGGCTGCTAATGCTGTTTGGAAGAAATATCTTTACAGACTGAATAGGGAGGCTTTGAAAATCAGGACTCAATGTCTTAGATTGTCAAAAGTAAGGTTTGCTGCTTATCAGAAACGGATTAAGAGAAACCCTCCTCCTATTCTTCTTCTAGAAGCTCCTCCACCTCCAGAAATTCCTGCACATGATGTCACTCAGATTGTTTCAGAATCCACTGCTCCAGAATCTTCTATTTCAGTATCTACAGATCTTCAGAAGGATGTCAAGGAACTAAAGGATTTCATGGTTGATCAAAAGAAGACAAATGAAGAAATGAAAACTTGGATGGCTAAGCAAGATGAGAATTCAGAGAGGATTACAGCACTGCTGCAACTCATTGCTTCTCAACAAGCCTCATCTGCTAAACCTACTTGATGTTTTTGCACAAGTTTTTCATGTTTTGTTTTGTTTTTGATCTTCTTCTGATATGTCTTGCATGCTTGTATCTGATTGTTTTCCTATCTTAATGACATTGATCTTTTTATCTGGATATGTGTTTCTTCTGCATCTTTACTGTCTTTTAAAAATCTTTTTGATTATGACAAAAAGGGGGAGAAACAAAATAGAATCTGATTGTTCAAATCTATAAGCAATTATCTGAACTAAGTCAGACATGTTACTAACATTCTTTGAATCTAGCCAGACTCTGACAAATTAATCTAACCAGACTCTGACAAAATTCATTGAAGTTTTTCCTGAGATCTATCTTTTCAGAACCTGATCAAAAATAGCTAAATCTGAGTAAACCAGACTCTGATATCTAAAGACCAGACTCTGATATCTAACCTTGAGTACTATGATCTGAAAGATAACTCAAGACAGGAAATGGCAAGATAAACAACCAGGTGTTCTGAAGTTGTTCATCTGTCATCAGGCTTTAATATGACATCAAGCTTTGGCATCAAGCTTTAATATGGCATCAAGCTTTGACTCTAGAAGTCAAACATATGTCAACCAGGATTTGTCAACCAGGCTTCAATCAGGATGTTAATCAGGCTCTGAACCCAAAATGCAATCAGGCTCTGAATCTGAAATGAAATCAGGCTCTGAATCTGAAATATACTCAACCAGAAAGGGAAGTATCTAATTCCATTAGAGTATTCATTTCAGGGGGAGATTGTTAATCTCAGGGGGAGTAATTTTAATTCATTTTTATTGAACAAATTGCTCATGTTTTGTCATCATCAAAAAGGGGGAGATTGTAAGAGCACAGATTGTGTCTTAGTAATATCTCTATGTTTTGATGATAACATTAATGATAATTTGTATACAAGAATTATACTCTCTAAATTTGTTCTAAACTGTTTTATACAGGCACAAAAGATTTTAATCTTAAAGAGCAAATTTGATGTGAACAATGAATTCTGAATGGCTCAAGAGCATCTGAAGATTAGAGGAATCTGAAGTATAAGAGCTTAGTCATCAAGATTCTGAAGATACAACACGCTGCATGTATTATCAAGAATCTGAATGAAAGAAGACTCTGAGTGAAGAGACTCTGAGTGAGAAGACTCTGATCTGAGTGAAGACTCTGATCTAAGAGCATGTTACGCTTCAAGCACACAGCTGCACCAGACTCTGATTCATCAACATCTGAAGAACATATTAGGCTCTGAAGTTTCCAGAAGGTTCTGAAGACTGAAGACTCTGATATTGATTGTTGATCTGAACTATTTGAAGAATTATTTGAAGAAGATTATTTTAATATATCCGTTGGAATATGCCAGCAAATCTCTCCTTAATTGGGATAGACAAAATTCTCTGCAAGAATATTATTCCTCTGGTACATTCCTTATATGGTAAAATCACAGCTCAGCAGACAATTGCTACACCCACTATTTGTGCGCCGTCTCTCTGCTGTAATAGTACAAAGGACAGTACTATTTTGATATTGGAAATATTTTCTCTAACGGTAAAATATTCTCTCCAATATTCAAGTGGCTATATAAAGGACATCATAGCTCATTCTTCAAGTGCCGAATTAAGACGAATATTGAAAATCTTCTCAAACGCGAAAAACTCACAAGCTCTCATATTCTTCACTGTTCATACATTGTTCTAAACTTAGAGAAATAACACAGTTGTGTTTATAGCTTTCTTAGAAGCAATTCATTACTCTTTCATTGTATTACATTAATTTGTAAAAGGAAGTTTTCCTTAAGAGGATCTAGGTTAGATCAGTAGCTCTTAAGAAGACTAAGAACAGTTGTTCTTAGGTGTGCTATTTGTAATCAGTTGATTTAAATAGTGGATTAAGTCCTTGTTGAGAAAGGCAAATCACTCTTGAAAAGGGTGGACTGGAGTAGTTGAGTTCAACGAACCAGGATAAAAATACTTGTGTTTTTATCTTTGATTATTTTCTGTCATACTTATTCAACCCCCCCTTCTAAGTATTTTCTCACCTTCAAATGGAATTATTAAAAAAGTAAGACCTCACAACAAATTTTCGCCTTGGGCAGAGCAAAAACTTAAAAACAAATGTTTCACTTTGATACATGAACGACAGCAAGGACTTCAACCACACTCCAATTCTTGACCACAACTCCTGGAGTCACGAAGTCAGGAACATCTTCATCGGAATCTTCTTTGGTGACAACATAGACTCCAAAACTGTAATCAAAGTCGTCTGAGACGTATCCTGGATCTTCCATGTAGGGCTCATAATCTTCAAATGGAATGGAAAGGCTTGTAGAACCATCTGATATGTAGCCTTCAGACTCATCTTCTGACACCGCATTGCTGTGAGGAGAATGAATGATCCCTCCATTGCGGAATACCTCTTTGATTGGTGGAAACTCTTGATTTCTGATAACTTGTTGAGTAGAACCGGTAGAGAAGTTGAGACCTTCTTTATTCTTGTTCTCTGGTAGAAACAACATCTTGCCCCAACCTGCTTGAGAGCCACTGTTCACAACCTGTTGCGCGTCCTTGAAGGATGACATAAGTATTCTAGATTTTGGAGCACCCTTGTCCACAATAGGTAAAGCTTGAAACTGTGTACCAACTTATTCTTCAGCTTCAACATACGAAAATGAAGATAAGTGGCTCACCACTAAAGCTCATTCTCCACAAACTGTAACTGTCTTGCCTTCAAAAGTATACTTCAACTTCTGATGTAGAGTAGAAGTAATTGCCCCAGCCTCATGTATCCACGACCTCCCTAATAAACAGCTATAGGCGGCGCGAATATCCATGACCTGAAACATGATCATAAAGATTTGCAAACCAATGGTCATTGGTAGATCCACTTCACCAATTACCGTATTTCTAGATTTGTTGAAAGCTTTGACCATGACATGACTTGGCCTCATTGGCGGTTCCTGATATGACAACTTTAATAGAGTATTCATGGGTATCACATTCAAAGAGGTATCACATTAAAAGAGGACCCAGTGTCAACGAACACACTAGACAAGGAGTCACTTCCACAATTCACTGAGATATGCAAAGCCATGCTATGATTTCTTCCCTCTTCCGGAAGATCTTCCTCACTAAATCCAAGATTGTTACAAGAAGTAATATTACCGACATTGTTATCAAACTGCTCCATGGTCACGTCCTGTTCAACATATGCTTGCTCTAACACCTTCTGGAGCGCTTCTCTATGGGCTTCAGAACTCATGAGTAACTGTAACACAGAAATCTTAGATGGAGTTTGTAGCAGCTGATCTGCAACCTTGTATTCACTTTTCTTGATTATCTTCAAAAATTCATCCGGCTTGGACGAGTCAGATCCACCATATTGCTCTACACTTATATCCTTCGAAATTGGTTGTTCAAATGAGACCCCTTTATCTTTCGAGAGCACCGAAGGATAAACTCGACCGCTCCTTGTCACTCGGATAACGTCCACGATATTAACAACTGAAGTCAAAGTAGGAAAAGGCACCTCCTTTCTGTTTTCCATCATCGTGGCGTTATATCTGTAAGGGACCACCTTACTAGAAGTGTAAGGGGTGGGTCCAGGCACATTGATCACCAAAGGAGTAACAACTGGTCTTCTACTGTCATAAGTTATTTCAATATGCTCCACTTATTTAAAGTGAGGCACTATAACAAACACTTCCTCAGTATTCTCACTTGAAAACTTCTGATCATTTCCTTCCAAATAACCTTGGATCATGTTTACGGAGGACGAGTCGTGCTGGGGTAACGGATTATCTTGCACGTTAGGATTGGAATATTTGAAGGATAGAATTCCACACTTGATTAGCCTCTGAACGTCAGCCTTTAAACCAAAGCAGATCTCGATATCATGACCTGGAGCCCCTTGATGATAAGGGCAAAACTTGTCAGCTCTATACGAAGAGGGAGGATTCTTGGGAACCTCAGGGGGAGCCTTTGTCTGAATATGTCCTTTGTGGATCAAAACCGGGAATAACTTTGTGTATGACATAGGGATGGGATCAAAGCTTATTCTTTTGTACGTACGACCCTGATTGTTGAATTGTGGTCAGTTCTGCTGAGGAGATTGCTGATTTTATTGATGTCGCGACTGTAGAGCCCTAGGGGATTACTGATGCTGATACAACTTAGCGTACTGTGGTTGGTAAGCTGGAACGTTGAACACTGGTGTTACTGCGATAACTCGTTGTGATGGTGAATACCTTCTTCTTAATCTTCCCTGTTGTACAACACTTACGCCCTGTTCTTTCTTCTTTACGAAACTACTCGCATACTTTTTAGGATTGTTCGGGGTACTTCCTTCTTTGGCTAACCTTCCTTCACGGAACCCATCCTCCAAATGCATACCCATGTTTACCATTTCGGTGAAATCACTGGGCGCACTTGCTACCATCTTCTCATAAAAGAATGAGCCAAGAGTCTTCAGAAAGATCTTAGTAATTTCCTTTTCTTCTAATGGTGGTGTGACTTAGGCTCATAATTTGTGCCAACGCTGAGCATACTCTTTGAAATTCTCCTTATCCTTTTGAGTCATGGCCCTCAACTGATCACGGTTAGGAGCCATGTCCATATTATACTTGTATTGTTTGACAAAAGTTTCACCCAGATCATTAAAAGTTCAAATCTTTGCACTGTCTAACCCCATATACCACTTGAGTGTTGCACCTGTTAGACTGTCTTGGAAGTAATGAATAAGAAACTGATCATTGTTGGTCTACGCGGACATTTTATAAGCATACATAATAAGATGACTTTGTGGACAAGTACTTCCCTTGTATTTCTCAAAATCGAGGACCTTAAACTTTGGAGGAACTTTAACGTTCGGAACCAAGCACAAATCAGAAGCACTCTTACCAAACAATTATTTCCCACGGAGAGCTCTCATCTCCTTCTGAATTTCATAGAACTTATCTTGAAACCCATCCATTCTCTCTTTGAACCCAACGATTTCACTTGGTGACTCATGGAATAATGGCTCATCTAGAACATACGGAGTAGCATTCACCTGTGGAGGTGGCACAGTCATCAAAACAGTAGTGGCAGGAATGGCATGAACAGTGGTCATAGCAGGAACTTCGGAAATGGGCGAATGATAACCGGATGGAGTGAAGTAAGGAGGCATCCCCCATGCGAAACCTGGTAGCATGCTGTAAGTAGGCTCAGCAGTAGTGGGCACCATTGGGATCAGTGCTGATACAACTTCAGAAATAACAGTCCTTTGAATGTTATCTTGATTGTTGAGTGCAGACTAAGTAGACAGGGCTTCAACCAACCCATTCAATCTTTCCAAACTTTCTTTCATAGTGGTAACTTCGTCACGGAGCATTCTGTTTTCCTGTTATAGTTGATCCATTCTCCGGTGTTGGCTGACTCGAGTGTTGTACTAGTGATTCAGATTGTCTGTGAAGATGGAGCAAGAGTGAGACCCTGGAATGCAAAGGATGCTATGCTGATGCAAAATGCAGATGCAAAAATGAGACTTCAAGAAACTCAAAATGTTTTTACCAATATTATAACATAGGATAACTGGATAGTTTATTTTATTATTGAAAATTGAGAAACATTACAAAACAAAGTACTCCTTCAAGAGTTTTATCACATCGAAACAAAAGAAAAAGAAACTTAGAAGTCTACTCTAAAGATTATTTCTTTGCATGAAGCTCTTCCCAAAGTTGATTGATACGCTCCTGCAATTTAGCTTTTTCCTTGATGAGCTGGTCCACATATTGCTTCCAGGCTATAGTAGTCAGAGGGAGGTCAGCGTTGGTGATAGGCCTTGATGAGGTTGCGAGGGGAAAATAAATCCTCTTGCGCCTTTCTCTTTTTTGCAGATTCTCCTTCTTTAAGCGGTAGCTTCTGAGATTTCTCCTTTTCCAACTTGAGGATGAAGTATTTGTTCTTCCAAGCATTCTTCAATTTCTCGGCTTCGTCCAAGGCAGTCTTCAATGTCCCTATTTCACTTTAATCGAGCCAAGCAGGATCCCGAAGGGTTAGCACCATGGTTTCGTGAAAGGAAAAAAGCATCTTGAGTTTGAGAGCCCTTTCTCGCACCTAGTGTAGGTAGTCTTCTAAAATAGTACAGTCGGGGTATCCTAGCCCAGTCATTCCTTTCATATTTATGTGATCCCAAGCTTGTAGTATTCTAACTTTCAGGTATGGGTTCTCTCCTACTTTGAAAAAGATTCCTTCTAGCAGAGTTTGGTCTGGTACCTCATTCATAGGGTGTCCCAATTGTCGGCGGGCCAAGACAGGGTTATAACTGATACATCCATTAGTCCCAATGAGAGGTACATTCGGGAAGTCTCCGCAGCTGTTGATTATTCTAATGCCTCCGTATGCAGGATCATACCATACGATGTCAGAATGGGTAAGAGCCATAACTATTTCTAGGCAGCAAGGTGCCTCCTTTAATTCCCAGATAGTTGGATACCATGTCAGGCGAGAAATGAACCATGAATAAAGCAGAGCAGTATAGCAGACTATATGCCCTCCTCCTTCAGCATTTCACAAGTGGATTGAATGATAAGTATCGGCTAGCAAGGTAGGAACAGGATTCTTGAGAATGAAAAGTTTGATTGCATCCATGTCCACAAAATTGTCAATCTTTGGGAACAGGAAAATCCCATAGTCTAGTAAGACATAGGTAGCTTCGAGTATCGGGACCTCTTTCCTTTCAGCATGGTAACGGATCTTCTCTATCAAGAAATCGGCTGGAAATCCAAGGACTTCTTCCTTGGTGGTTAGGTGGGCTTGAACATCAGCCAAACTGAGGCGTGTAACATTTGCAATCTCTTGGTCACTGGGCGTGTCTTCTAATCCATAAAACAGAGGTCGGGTAGTTACAGTCATCCTCATAAATTGAGAATATTCCTCCAAGGTCGGCATCAGCTAATAATCAGAAAAGTGAAACAATGGTAGAGGGGATCGTAGAATTGAACAAGTGTATCCAACAACCCATCTATCATCTTGAGTTTGAGGAGCGAGAAGATTCCCCCATATTCATCCGAGAAAGTGCGGCGGTTGTCAATTAGACCTGCTAGTTCTCTTATGCTTTCGATGTTGGGACTCTGGAAGGTGTATTTCAGTGTTTCCCTTCTAAAATCCATTGTTACAATACCTGCAAAACAAAATGAGTTTCTTGAAGTGATAGAGAAAAACAATGGAATGCAGAGATGCAAAGACTTCATGGGATTCCAATATTTATGAACATTGTGGTGAAAAGAAAACGTTTATTATTTTAATAACGGATTACAAATAAATATCCCTTAAAGAGTCTCAAATAAATAGCTAAATAAAAGCTAATAAAGTCCTAAGGAAGCTTCATATTCTGCTGCTTGATATGCTCTTCCAGCTGGGTCTTCTCGAGGATGAGCTTGTCCACAATCAACTTCCAAGGGGTAGATTGAGGGTTGGAGCAAAATAAATCCTCCTGGGCTTTTCTCTTCTTGTAAGAAAGTGATTCTTCATTCTTCAACTGAAGTTGCTTTTGAAGTTCAACATTCTCCCTGACAACCACCTGATACTTGTCCTTCCATGCTTCTGACTCATGTTGTGCTTTTCTCAAAGCGATCTTCAACTCTTCAGCTTCGGACATAAAAACCAAAACAAGTTATCTTCTTGGAGGTATAGGATCTTGACGAGGATAGGGCATCTTCAGCTTGATTGCCCTTTCTCTGACCCAATGAAGATATGGTTCCAAAGACACACAATTAGGTTTTCCCAGACTTTCCTTCCCTTTCTTATGCAAATGGCGCCATGCAGCCACAATCTTCTCTTGAAGTTCTTTGTCCTCTTTGAAGAAAATACTCTCCACATGAACACTCTTGGGTGGTTTCTTCAACGAATATCCTAATTGTCAGTGAGCTAGAACAGGATTGTAACTGATTCCTCCATTAAAGCCGAGTAAGGGCATGTTGGCAAAGTCTCCACAACTATCAATAATTTGTATTCTGTCATACACACGGTTGTACCAATTAATGTCCGAGTGTGTTAGCGCCATAACCCTTAGTGACCAAAATCCTTTGTCAAGGCTCATAAAAGAGGTAGACTTGGGCAAGTGCGAAATAAACCACTTGTACAATAAAGGCACATAGCAGGTGATCATCCCTCCACCGTGAAAGTTTCGAAGATGCACAGAATGGTAAGCGTTGGCCAATAAAGTTGGTACTGGATTATTCTTCATGAAGATTTTGATGGCATTAAGGTCGACGAAACCTTCAAAAATTGGGAAGAGTAACACTCCATAAATAAGTAAGGCAAAAATTGCCTCAAATGTAACCATGCTTATATGATCAGTGTAGTATTGAGCTTTCTTGATTAAGAAGTCTGTAGGCAACCCAAAAGTCCCACCTTTGGTAATCATGTTGTCCTTGGTTTTGGATAACTTCAAATAGATGGCTCTAACAATGTATTTCTCTTTAGGGTTCTCCTCCAAGAAAGGGAAAGGAGATTCTTCCAGAATAGGTAAACCAACCAGATGAGAGTATTCTTCTAAAGTCGGCAAGAGCTGATAGTCCGAGAAGGTAAAGCAGTGATAATCCGGATCATAGAACTGTAATAGAGTAGAAAGGAGTCCCTCGTCCACTTGGAGTCTCAACAAAGATAACAACTTTCCATACTTGTTTCTGAATCCCTCTTGATCTTCAATCAAAGCTCTTAACTTCCTTAGATGACTCAACTTAAGACTCTTAAAAGAATATTTCAAAGTGTTTCTTCTGTTGTAATCCATAGTGTCCTACAATATTCATAAATAAAGGTGAATTCCACGAAGTACAATGTAATATGATGCTTTATGAATGCACAAACACAGATCAGTGCATAGAGACACAAAGATAAAACAAACAGGAAAACCCTAGGCTTGCAACAAGCATGGAGCAAAGGGTATACCCATCCCCAAAGGGTGTGGACTAAAGATTGATTTTACCTGCGGAACAAGGTTCTAAGAGGGTGCCCAAAATCATTAGTCCATCTTTCGGATATTATCAATTTTTTGAATACTCGGTGGTTAATAATATTCTCAAGAGAACCTCTTTTGAGTGTAGCATCGTGTAGCAACTATTTTGGGAATACTCCCTTATAGTCCTCACACTATGTCCTAATAAAGGCCAAAGTGGGGTTAAAGGTAACTACGGTCCCCAGTATCACAGGCTCCAAGGTCGAAAATAGTGAATGTTTTCACGATTTACTCGTTCAACAGTACCGTTTTTGAGAGGGCCTCAATTGAGCGATGATTCTCAAGTCAGCTTGGTCGGGATTTAACTCCCTATAAGCCTCGTCGAATATATACCTTCCTATAATAAGTTCACTCGAGTTGGGTGTAGGACTTATCTCACCATACAAAGGGAACTAACCCAAAAGTATAAAGCAAACACAAGCAAATAAGCACATAAGCAGATATATATAACAATAAACAAGCGAAATAAAGCAAGTTAGGGGAAACCCTCCATCTGTCCCCAGTGAAGTCGCCATTTCTGTCGCAGTGAGAATTGGATGTCAAATTATTAATTAATTTGAATCTTAATTCATTGGTTCACCACAAGTTTTTAATTTGTCCAAAGGAAGGGAAAAAGATTGAATTACCCACAATGCAATGTGTCGCTACTGCGAAAATCGGCGCCGGCTGAACAGAAGAGTCGCCACCGTGCGTTATTTATCCCACGGGAGGGAAAGGAAACGCTCAGAGTAAACCTCGCACAACACGGGAAAGGGATGGTCATCGCAACCAAAACCTGGATTCGGGAGTCGGTTACGCAAGGGGAAGGTATTAGCACCCCTCACGTCCGTCGTACTCGACGGGATCCACGCTTGTTTTCGGGTATGGATTGTTATTCTATCTACTCTAAAGGTCAAGGGTTAAAAAGAAAAGAGAATGAAAATAAAATGACTCGGCAAAGTATCGCACTTTATGCCTACGTATTCCCGTCTGGAACGAGAAATCAGAGTCAACGTAGTTCGCCTACCTACGGGAAAGGAGGGGAAGGTTGCTCGCTAGGATATCGCATCCTATGCCTACGTACTTCCACACAGCATGGAAGATCAGAGCAAACGTAGTTCGGGCCACGGAAGACACAAGCTTGTCTTGGTTGATTTTATTCCTTCTGAAAAAAGGTTTTCTGATTAGCGGTCCCAGCGGACAAAAATGACGCTTTGATGAGTTCACCTTCTTTTACGGAAGAAGTGTCTTTTATTGTGTTTGAAATCTTTATGTGTTTTTCTGTTTGTTTTAAGAGAGAAGAGACAGAACTCTAACCTACGGTTGCGAAGGGAGTCAAACTAACCTAATGTTATCATGCATGGGTTAAGACCTAGTGTCTATCATGCTCCTCTCTTGCACAGAGAGAAACAGAGATCCTACGGGATAGGCAGAAACAGAAACAATATCAGATATATACAGTAAGACAGTAAAATGCATGGATGCAACAGTACAAGCGAGGCAAGGGAGTCCCACTCAACCTCGAACCTAGAAAACAATAGGCAAAAGTGAACAGGATTCACTTTCAACCCAACAGGGTAAACAGCAAACAATACAGTCCAGAAAACCAATCAATACATCAGGAAATGAAATACAACAGCAAAATAAACAGCATCAGCAGCTCTGAATTAACATCTGGCTTCAAGTAATCTCCAATCAGCTATAGGTTTCAACAAGCATCAATATCCATCTTCATGACCTTCAGACAAGGGCTTTGATCATCTATCTTCCATCTGCAATGGCTTTTCTTCATGCTCAAACCTCCCAGATGAGGAATCAGTCACAAGAGTGAAGTGAATGAATGTTAGACAGTCAATTACCTACCAAGGGTGGTTCATCAACTGTTAACATTAAACAGAAAGTTTCCTCTCAAAAGTTCTATCTTTCAAATATATTCACTGATCCTTCCAAAGGAAGGAGGTGGATATTTGAAATAGACTTTGAATCATAGAGAAAGGATGGATGCAGACAAGGCATTCCATGTTTGAGAAACAAGCTTTCTAACCTAGAGCTCTGCCTAGCTCCTAAACCCTAGTCTCCTCAGCAGCTGCTAGCAAGAACCTCCTCTCCAACTCTGGCAGTTGATCTTCAATTTTTGGATCTCCAATGGTCTTCATCTCCTCAAGTCTTCAGCTTCCCCAGGTTCCCAAACAATCCCAATACCCAAGCAAGCAAGCAATAATCCCCAGAGGGCACACCACACCAGTCAATCAGATATACACAGAGTATTAATAGCAGTAGGGGAATCCTGACTTTTTCTAAGGGATCTAATAGCTACCCATAGCCCCTATAGTCCCATAACCAATCTAATTAAATCCTAAGTCCTAAGGGAAAGAATCAAACTTCTTAAGTCATCACCTAAAAAAACCCTAATTTGTTCATGTTGTTCAAGCCTACATTAAGCACCTAAAATTAATTCTTAAAAATGGGAACTAAATTGTTTCTACAAGTTCAATATCTCATCTAAGCAACATAAAAAGAATGAACAAAAAATATTAAAGCATGTAATAGAACAAAAATTACTAAAATCATGCATGAAATGAAACTATTTAAAATGCCATTTATTTGGAAAATATGGGAAAAATATGAAATAAAAATAAAAATGCAATTTTATTTAATGACAATTTTCTACACATTCTAATGAAAATGATGTAAAAAGAATGAATTAAAAATGATTTTTTATCTATTTATTATGAATTTTTAAAATGAATGAAAAAAATGAAAAGAAAATAAATAAAAAAAGAAGAAAGAAATAGCCAGGGGGGGGACTAGTAGCAATTCGCTCAGTTCAAAATCCAGAATGGGCCAGCAAACGGGGGTGCGCGTAGCAAGTTGGCATTAGGCCCAGCTTGAGTCAGAATTAAAGAAAATAAAAAACAAGCAGGGGGTGCATTCAGCATAGGATTCACGTTCAAATTGACTGGGCTTGGTACTGGGGTGGTGGGATTAGAAAAGCACACTTAGGCCCGCCCGTTTCAATTAATGAAACGGTGCGTTTAGGGCACCTACAGCTTCCCTCCAAAATCTGCTTTAAACAAGAGCCACAGGATTGGCTTCTGAGTCAAAGGTCTAACACGAAATGGACGTTCAAGATTTTGTCTCCTACCTTGGCTTGATGAGAACTTAGGGTTTCCACCATGAAACTCCATGCACGCATACAATTCCACCACTCTGTTCTCCCTCCACAGTCCATGGATCAACATGATACAAACATGAAACTTACTCAGAATTTCTCCCTCTACAAGCCTATGGCATTAGTTTGCTCTGAAACTCAACAAATCACTCAAACCGATCGAGATAATTTCTGGCTCCATGAAAATACTCTGCAACTCATCAGCATAATTCTCAATCAAACTTAGACTAATCTCCTCTATGACTAATGGTGATCATTCTGATCTATCAAACTAAGATTATCATGCACTATGCCATGAGTTCTACATCCTAACAGTTCTAACAACCTGCTAACAATCATCACCAAACCACTCCAAACTCATCCTAATTGCTCTACTAACATCCTACATCATATCTAAACTAACAAAACCATGCTAAACTAACTAAATCAAGCTGTGGCAGAGAAAATGCACCTGGTGTGAAAGCTTGTGGATGATGATGAAATTCGTGGATATGAGGCTTTTGAGGCTTGGATCTTGATCTACAATTGCACTACTTGATTCTGTATGCAACACTTTGAGGAGTCTTGCACTGGATCTTGAGTTCCAACTGAATTTGCAGCTTGTGTGTTCTTGATGAAAGTGCATGAAATTGAGCTCTAACCACCAAATCTTTGATTCAATTCTGATCCAGGATGATGATTGAATGTAGGAGGATCAATGTTGATGAGAATTGATGAAGATTTTGGGAAATTTGGAGAGAATTGCAATGAGAAAGAATGAGAAAACTTTGGGAAATTTTGGTGAAAAATGAATCCAACCCTTGCTCAACTCTGATTTCATGAATATATAGGGCTCACATGAACTTTCTAGAACCATCTTGCCACATTCCCTTGCATTCCAAATTGGTTGATCTTGGTTATGTTTCTTCACATACAAGTAACCATGGATAACTTTTCTTTTTCCTTCTAAACTCAAAAAAGTGCTTGAACCATTGTCTCTAAAATGTCTTTTGGACCCAAAATCATATATTGGAAGTCTCCATTTGGACTTATAAATCTCCCAAACCATTTTTCACTTTGACTTTATTCAAGTTATAAGCCATTTTAGTTCAAATTTAACCAATCATGCAACTTCATGTTATGAGCTTTTCCAACAATTGGTGACCTTCTTTCTAGACTCAAAATGTCATTTGGAGCAAGTTTGATGTTGTAAGTTTTTCCATTTGAGGCCTCCTTGTATGAGTTTTGGACATGAGTTAAAATGACCTGTAATTCACAAATGCCCAAAATACCCTTTGCTTGCCAAGACCATAAGTTGAGTTCCACATATCATATGAGGGCATACTATACCATTCTAGAAAGCTAAGACAATGAGGAACAATTCTTATGTTGACCAAGAATTCATTTGAAATCTCCTTGAGGGGTAAAAATTGCTTGGAAGTCAAGTCACTTTCACAGACAAAATTTCAGATACCTCAGATGACCTGTAACTTGCAAGGACCATAACTTGAGTTCTATAAATCTCCTTGATGTCTTCCACCACTCAAATTAAAGTTCTTGAGATCCTCTAAGAGTTTCATGTTGGCCAAGGAGCCATTTGAAGCTAGCATTTTGACTTATCTTGCTTGGAAATTTGACCTAAACTAGGGGATTTTACACAGAAACCCTAATTTAGAACCTCCTCTTCTCCTTGATTTCTCTTGAATTCTTCTTGGCATATCTCCATATCCTTTTTTATATGTCCAATGATGAACCCCACATCTCTCCACTAGACTTGAATGCCCCTTAAGTCAGTCAATTGACCTAG
Source organism: Lathyrus sativus (assembly GCA_963859935.3). Lineage (NCBI taxonomy): Eukaryota > Viridiplantae > Streptophyta > Magnoliopsida > Fabales > Fabaceae > Lathyrus > Lathyrus sativus. The sequence goes on from OZ012739.1 coordinate 570,493,954, forward strand.
GGTTGACCTAGGGTTGACCCAGATGAAACCCTAGTTGACTGCCTTCAGCTATAGCTCTTGTGCTCTCATCAATGACTTGTCTCCTTCTTCAAATGACTTTCTAAGTCTTCCATGCTGTCTAGATACTCTCCATGCCTTCAACTCACAGCTCACAACCCTCTTGTTGATCCTCAGATACCCTCAGCTAGGAGATGGACTCAAGGCTTGATCTGCTGAACTCTTTGCTTTCAAATTCTTTCCTGATGACTTGAATGAGATTGAATTGGGATAATAACCTCTTGATAGGCTTCTAGAGATGAGAATAATGATTGGTCCCCTGTTGAATGACTTGCTATGCTTATGCTATGCAGATGGTTAGTCTATGTACATGACTCTATATGCAAATGCTAATGATATTAAAACATAAACCCAAGGAATAAGGTTGGGCAAATTTTAGGGTGCAACAGCTGCCCCTATTCAAGCGACTTGGACCCGATTGGGTGAAGAGCCCGGAGCCTTCAGACATTCGCAGTGCGAGACGGTTGAATACTAGTGAAACCAGAAATTTGCCAACCGTAGAAATAAACTACGCCACTGCTTGGGGAACGACATTCATCAGCTGAATTTAACTGTTATGGCAACCCATTGATCTCGTGCGACTGTGCTGGGGATTGTCTTCATCGTTCTGAAGAGGATTCTGTCATAACAGATTGCTTGCTTGTCCACGTTAGGACTCTGTCCGTCATCAATACGAAGAACTCTCCACTAGAACCTGTCCACGTTAGGACTCCACTTGCTGTTAACCCAGAAAAATCTCGGCAACTCCGCTGGGGATAATTCGTCTGCATTTCCATAAACTGAATCGTCCACGTTAGGAATAAGACTCTTTCACGCTAGGAGTAACACCTGTCCACGTTAGGAATAACATCGTCCACGTTAGGAGTAACACCTGTCCACGTCAGGAATCATTTCTTCTGTATCTGTCCACGCCAGGACTAACCCTTTCATCTTTCCACGTTAGAAAGCAATCTTCTTTCCACATAAGGAGAACTATATCAATCTGTCCACGTAAGGACTCCAATACCACTTGACATGTCCGCGTCAGGACTCCAATCTTTCCACGTAATGAATTCAACTTTGGTTCTGAACCTGTCCCCGTCAGGACTCAACTTTCCACGTAAGGAGTACATCATTCTTCCACGTCAGGAATCAACTTTTCTTGAATCTGTCCACGTAAGGACCCCAATTTTTCCACGTAAGGAGTAAATCTTCTTCTTCCACATTAGGAATAACTTCTTTGATCTGTCCGCGTTGGGACTAAACTCTTCCACGTCAGGAATAATCTCTTTCTTTCCACGTCAGGAATCAATCTTGATATGTCCGCGTGAGGACTCAATCTTTCCACGTAAGGAATAAACTCGTCTTTCCACGTAAGGAAACCATTTTTCTTCCACGTAAGGGAGGCTCTTGATATGTCCACGTAAGGACTCTGATCTTTCCACGTAAGGAATACCAACTTCTTTCCGATTTGTCCGCGTCAGGACTCCTTTTTCCACGTAAGGAATGCCATCTTAATCTGTCCACGTAAGGACTCTACTCTTTCCGCGTTAGGAATCACCTCTTTTGATATGTCCGCGGAAGGACTACATCGTCCACGTTAGGACCCACTTCCCCACATTAGGAATAACAATCTCTTTGATTTGTCCACGTCAGGACACTGATCTCGTCTTGATTTGTCCATGTTAGGACTCAGGCGTCTTCGACCCGCTGAGGAAATAAGACTTGTCCACGTAAGGACTCACACGCTGGTCTGATCTGTTCACGTCAGGACACCACCACAAAGAGTAATCACTTTTGTCAACGTCATGACCTCCCATTCCACTAATTTCGAGAACCCGAATCTGCCCACGTTAAGACTAACACACCTCACCAATCCGGGGAAATAAACCTGTCCCTGTTAGGACGCCCACTTCTGAAGAAATCCCGTCAATATAGGAATAAATTGTTCGCGTCAGGACTCAATTCTCCAATGACCCTCACCCACAAACTTCCTATCACTGACGTGACAGCGACTTTGAGGCGTACTCTACTGAGGATGTCTGGAAACCAAACTACCGGATGCCTGTTCTGATGCCCGGAGGCCACTTCTGAAATTCTGATTCATGGAACCCCTGATGACAACTAATTCTGCCTGGGAATAAAGAGAAACTTCTCCTGGTAACTCTGTGGGGAATACTGCCGAAACTGACATTATCATTGAATATCTCATGCCGAGATCTTGAGTGTTTGGTAGTTCATTTGAGCGAGAGTTCTCTCCACCTGAACTGCTAAAGTACAGAAACTGCTTCAGCAAAATAAATGCTAAAGATAATGCCGACTCCGCCGGGGATAGCCAGATGCTACAGAATTATTCCAGCCAAAATAAATGCTGGAAGGGTGACGTCAACTCAGCTGGGAAATTAGGAACTTAAACCAAACACCTTGTTGAAGTAACATCCTGCTGGGGAATATAACTTTGCTGGGGAATAACAGATGTGCATAGTATGATCGGACTTTCTGCCGGAACGTGAACTGATATTACACTGTATCCCTGACAAAATAAATGATAGGAACCACCATCAACTCTGCTTGGGAGAGTCATAATCTTCGAGTTCCACTGGTAGGAATGAAAACACTTGCAAAGAGAATTTCTCTGGGGATGGGATGATTCTCTTGGGGAAAATTAACTGACTCCACTGGGGGAGAGTGCATGACCCTGCGGGGAAAGATGAACCTGCCTGAATACAGCCTTACGATCTTGGAATCGTCAAACTCTGTTGAGGACGAATAACTTTTCTGGAGCACGTCCTTTGGATAAGCTACGGCTAGCTGGGGAATTCTATCCTTCTTCAGGAAGAACATGCATGACCTGCGTGAAGACTGAGTCTTTCGTTATCGCAATCTTTTGATCACCTTCTTCGTATGGTTATGAAACCTGCAACAACACAAACAAGACACGACAGGCCTATGCAATCAAATCAATTCAGGTTAGCGACGTTATTTTCAGTTAATTCAAAGCTTTAGCAATTGTCGGCAAGGGCCAGTGATATTATACTCATGGTAGTTTCATCAAACTTAGGCGTTTTATCATGCACAAAACAGTAAAGAACCAGCATCAAGTACTGAATAACATATTTTCATTGATTGGGCCCCTGAATGGGCGGAGTTTTATACATGGGATGTAACTCCTGAAAAGAGGAAGCTACGCAAAGCAAATACATAAGTATGCACAAGAAGCATGAATATTTTGACAAATTAAATTTTGTACACATGTCGGCAACGGGATGCAGATGAACATCACGAACTGATCCTCCCATGACTCGTCCGACTCTAATGCTTTCCCAGTATCCCCACTTCTGAAGAGATTGTATCCGATAACTGGCTCCTCAAATATATTCTCCCGCATTGATGCTCATTGAATTCGGACCGCAGTCATTTGCTTTTCAAATCCCTAACTTTTGCGTGAACCGCCCTTTACGGGTTTTCAGTTCACCGGGATACCCTTTTTTGCCGAAGCCGCCCAGTGTAGGTTTTCAACTTCGCGGGTGTACATTTTTTCAATTTTATCCCTAACTTTTGCCCGAACCTTTCATTCTGTTTTTGGTTCGCCAGGATGCCCCATTTTTGCCTGGACTCTCTTTTTTCTGTCCAGCGGGTCTATTTTAAGCAAAGTATTTTTTAACTGCGTCCGAATTCACAGGTGACGCAAAGTCTTCTCCGTCCATGGTGGTCAACAACAACGCTCCTCCTGAAAAGACTTTACTGACAACGTATGGCCCTTCGTAGTTGGGGGTCCACTTGCCTCTGTGATCTGCTTGCGGCGGGAGAATCCTTTTCAGCACAAGGTCGCCCGTCTGAAAGCTTCGCGGAAGTATCTTCTTGTCGTACGCTTTCTTCATTCGTCTTTGGTACAAACGACCGTATGCCAGAGAAGCTAGCCTCTTCTCATCCATCAAACTCAGTTGGTTCAATCTATTCGTTACCCATTCTGCCTCGTCCAGCTGAACGTCTCGCAATACCCTCAGAGAAGGGATCTCAACTTCCAATGGTAATACCGCTTCCATTCCGTATACTAACGAGAACGGGGTTGCCCCGGTTGATGTGCGTACCGTCGTACGATAACCGTGCAAAGCAAAAGGTAGCATTTCATGCCAATCCTTATAGGTCACCACCATTTTCTGCACAATTTTCTTGATATTCTTATTGGCCGCCTCTACAGCGCCATTCATCTTGGGTCGGTAAGGGGAGGAGTTGTGATGTTCGATCTTGAAATTCTGACAGAGCTCCTTCATCATTTTGTTGTTCAGATTTGAACCATTATCCGTGATTATCCGCTCGGGGATCCCATATCGGCAAATGATATCTCTCTTGATGAATCTAGCCACCACTTGCTTCGTTACATTTGCGTAAGACGCCGCTTCCACCCACTTGGTGAAATAATCGATTGCTACTAGGATGAACCGATGCCCGTTAGAAGCCGTCGGCTCGATCTTTCCAATCATATCGATTCCCCACATCGAGAATGGCCACGGAGATGACATCACATTTAGAGGACTCGGAGGCACGTGTATCTTGTCAGCATAGATTTGGCATTTGTGGCACTTCCTTGCGAACTTGAAACAATCAGTTTCCATCGTCAGCCAAAAGTAACCTGCCCTCAGCAGCTTTCTCGTCATAGCATGCCCACCAGCATGCGTACCAAAGGTACCTTCGTGAATTTCCTCCATGAGAAGCTTTGCCTCTTTCTCGTCTACACAACGCAACAACACCAAATCGTGGTTTCTTCTGTACAAGACACCATCCGGATTCAAGTAGAAATTACCCGCTAATCTCCTGAGAGTCTTCTGATCTTGACTGGATGCCCCAGCCGGATACTCTTTATTCTTCAGGAAATTAAGGATATCAAAATACCACGGTTTGTCGTCAGATGCTTCATCGATAGCAAATACATAAGCTGGCCTATCCAACCGAGAGATAGTGATTTGGGGAGCTTCGTTCCAGAAATTGACTTTGTACATGGAAGACAAAGTGGCAAGGGCGTCAGCCATTTGATTTTCTGCCCGCGGTACGTGATGCAATTCAACCTTGTCAAAGAAAGGCAACAATCTTCTTGCATAATTCATATAATGTATCAAATTAGGCTGCCGTGTCTCCCATTCCCCTTTGATCTGATTCACCACCAGAGCTGAGTCTTCGTATACGTCTAGATGTTTGATTCGCAAATCAATGGCTTCTTCAAGCCCCATTATACAAGCTTCGTATTCGGCCTCATTGTTGGTAACGGCAAAGGTCAGCCGGGCAGTAAACGGGATGTGCGACCCGTGTGGCGTAGTGATGATTGCCCCTATTCCGCTACCGTAAGCATTCACAGCTCCGTCAAAAATCATCTTCCACTTGGACCCCAACTCTGGTCCCTCGTCTGGCAACGGTTCTTCACAATCTTTCATCTTTAGGTACATGATATCCTCGTCAGGAAAATCAAACCTCATTGATTGGTACTCTTCAATAGGCTGCTCCGCCAGATACTCAGACAGCACACTCCCCTTTATAGCCTTTTGCGAGACGTATTGAATATCATATTCAGTCAAGACCATCTGCCAACGGGCAATTCTACCTGACAACGCCTGCTTTTCAAACACATATTTGATAGGATCCATCTTCGAGATGAGCATGGTTGTATGATTCAGCATGTACTGCCTCAAACGCTTGGCGGCCCAGGCTAGCGCGCAACAAGTTTTCTCCAGCATTGAGTATCGAGATTCACAGTCTGTAAATTTCTTACTCAGGTAATAGATCGCATGCTCTTTTCTCCCTGTCTCGTCGTGTTGACCGAGAACACAACCCATGCTTCCCTCAAGAACCGTCAAATACATTATCAAGGGTCTCCCTGCCACTGGGGGTATCAAAATAGGAGGTTCCTGCAAATACTTCTTTATTTTATCGAACGCCTTTTGACAATTTTCGTTCCACGTTACAGCTTGATCTTTCTTCAAGAGCTTGAATAACGGTTCACACGTGGCCGTTAGGTGAGATATGAACCGAGCAATGTAGTTCAACCTCCCTAAAAACCCGCGCACCTCTTTCTCTGTTTTAGGCGTCGGCATTTCTTGAATCGCTTTTATTTTAGCAGGATCGACCTCTATTCCTCTTTCGCTTACGATAAACCCCAGGAGCTTACCCGATCTCACCCCGAAGGTGCACTTATTAGGGTTCAGCCTCAGCCTGAACTTCCTAAGTCTTTTAAACAACTTCAGCAGATTCACCAGATGCTCTTCCTCCGTCTGGGATTTGGCAATCATATCGTCAACATAAACTTCGATCTCTTTATGCATCATGTCATGGAAAAGAGTCGTCATCGCACGCTGATATGTTGCCCCAGCATTTTTCAAACCAAAGGGCATCACTTTGTAGCAAAATGTTCCCCAAGGTGTTATGAAAGTAGTCTTCTCCATATCCTCTGGCGCCATTTTAATTTGATTATAGCCTGAAAAGCCATCCATGAAGGAGAATACGGAGTATTGAGCAGTATTATCAACTAACACGTCAATGTGAGGAAGTGGAAAATCGTCTTTTGGGCTTGCTTTATTCAAATCTCGATAATCCACGCACATCCGAACCTTGCCATCTTTCTTCGGCACTGGTACGATGTTGGCAACCCATGAAGGATACTTCGTCACAGCTAGGAAACCAGCGTCCCACTGTTTCTGAACCTCCTCTTTGATCTTCATTGCCATATCTGGTCGAGTTCTGCGAAGCTTTTGTTTGACCGGCGGGCAATCTTCTTTCAGTGGCAGGCGATGCATAACCATATCTGTATCGAGCCCCGGCATATCCCCATATGACCAAGCGAATACATCATTATACTCTCGGAGCATTTCAACCAGTCTTCGCTTGATATCACTCTGCAGTGCGGCTCCGATACGAATATTCTTCTCAACCCCTTCCGACCCCAAATTGATAATTTCGATGACCTCATCGTGAGGCAGAATGGCTCTTTCCTCTTGCTTTACTAACCAAGACAGTTCTTCAGGAACGTCGCTATCTTCGACAACCTCTTCTTCAGTCTGAAACACTGGGTGCTCAAAGTCGGGACGAGTCATAGGTGGTTCAAGGATGTCATCTGAAAATGTTATCCTGCAAAAGGAATGGTTAAGTGCTTCAAAATGCGTATAAAGCGAATAACCACGTTGCCATTTTATTGAAAAATATAAAACAAGAAAGACAGAGATTACAGTATTTGCACATGAAAAAACGCCATTTATTTAATGATTAACGCGCAATGTTTATAACAACACAGCCCTAAGCAAATCCTGATGCCCCGGGCAAGACATCAGGTTATTCAACAATTAATAAAGCAAAGCATTACTGTTTAAAAGTCACAGGAACAAGCTCCTGAATAGACCAGTTGCACAGTCCTTGTCCTGGCGTGCTTGGCTGAATCCAGGCATCCATATCACAGTCGCTGTCTCCTTCATCAGACTCTGAAGCAGCATTGACAGTTTCATGACATACTCCCCTGGCAGAGATGATAATCGGCTTTCTGAAACGGGGGGCCCCCACGGAAGGAGTTGATGACGACGGTTGGTACCCCAGTCCGAACCGGTCCATCTTCACAGGAATGTCCAGCACTTTGCCCCAGCCCTTGGCTTCTCCTGCTTCCACTAGAGCTTGAGCTTCTTTATACGATGAGACAGCTATCTCTGGCACTTTGCTCGGCCCGGGACCCTTGTCCTTGATGCGCAAACCTTCGAATGCCTGGCATGGTGTCTCATGGATCTCTCCGTCGACTTCCACATATTTAAACGACGATAGATGGCTGACCAGGATGTCTTCTTCTCCGCACACGGTGACTACGCTGTCCCCGACCATATATTTCAACTTCTGATGCAGGGTAGACGTGACTGCCCCTGCCCCGTGAATCCAGGGTCTTCCCAGCAAGCAGTTGTACGCAGGCTGTATATCCATGATATAAAACTCAGTTGCAAACACTTCCGGCCCCACTTGCAGAGGCAAGGTAATCGATCCGAAGACTGTTCTCCGCGTGCCGTCAAATGCTCTGACTACCAAATCACTGGGTGTACACAAAATCCCTCGAACATCCAGCTTCATCATCGCCTTCTTGGGCAGCACATTCAAAGATGACCCGGTGTCAACCAATACGTGCGACATTACTGATCCTCTACACTCAACAGATACGTGTAATGCCATATTATGATCTCTCCCTTTCGGAGTCAAGTCAAAATCGGTAAAGCCCAAGCTGTGGCCTGCATTCACATGTGCCAGCACTCCTTCTAGCTGATTTACAGAGACATCCTGGGGTACAAAAGAAGTGTCCAGGACTTTCAGCAAAGCATTTCTGTGAGCTTCCGAACACAGCAGCAATGACAGGATAGATATTTTGGACGGCGTCTGCTGCAGATGCTCCACAATCTTATAGTCACTTTTCCGAATTAAGCGCATGAACTCTTCTACATCCTTCGATGCTGCTTCTTTTTCACTTGCTTGTACCGGAACATTTTCAACCTCTTTCCCTTTTCCCTTCGCTAGTCTTTCAGCCTCCACTTCAGGAGATATAAAGATCCTGCCACTCCTCGTCATGCCTCCTGAGCCAACAACATTATCCACAATCTCCGCTGGCTGCTTGTTAACATCAATCTTTATCCCATCACAATACACCTCTAACCCATATGACCATGGGACTGCTTTCGTGTTCTCGTACGGGATTGGCCCGACTTTAGTTATGGTGATCGGTGGCTGTTGAGCTGGTGCTGCGATAGTGATCGTCTTCCGAGGAATCGTTACTGTGGCCACATCACTCCGATTATCCACTACTGCCCCTGCAGGCTCGTCAGTTGCCGCTCGATCAAACTGCAATATGCCCTCATCAATTAAAGCCTGAATGCCTTTCTTCAAATCCTCACACCCCCCAGCTAGGGTCCAACAGTCTAAGCAATACTCGTTACATCCTGGATAAACACCTCCCTGTAACAGTCGGCTCTTTATCTCGCTCAGCGGCGTCTTTAAATCTTCCACATTCATAATATGATTCAGACCCTCCTCAGTCAGAATGGCGTTTGCCCCATGATTAGGCATGGGTTTCTGGACTATATTCGGACCTGCCGTTCCGAAATTGATCGCCTTATTGTCCAAAAGATCCTGCACAACGTGCTTAAAAGCATGGCAACCTTCTATATCGTGACCCGGGGCTCCAGAATGAAACTCGCAGTGCCTGCTTGCATCATAACCAAACGGGGGAGCTCCCGTTATTGGTGCCAGAGTTCTTTTCTCTACCAGATTCAATCCCAACAATGTCTGCAACAAATCGGCATATGTTGAGGGAGGCTTCTCAAACACTCTTCTCGGTTTACTGCCCTGGAATCTTCGTTGAGCTTGCTGTGCCCTCTGCTGAGGCTGCTGCTGCTGTGGCATTGGCTGTTGCTGAACCGGTTGTTGTTGTTGGAGTGGTTGTTGTTGATATGGGATAGTAACACTCGACACCTGCTGCGGCTGACGATATTGACCTCGTCCCCTGCCTCGGCCTCGGCCTCGGCCTCCAAATACCGCGCTTGCCTCGCCCTGACGGCGCCCACCATAAGCTTTCCTATTACTGCCAGATGCAGTTGATTCCTCGACTTGGAACTTTCCTTGCTTAATATTACGTTCAATCTTTTCCCCCATCAGAATCAGGTCTGAAAAACTGGCCAGAGACGTATGAAACAGCATATCATGAAACAGACCTGTGAATGTGCCGACAAACATGTCATTCATTTCCTTATCTTCCACCGGAGGACGGACCCTGGCAGCCATATCGCGCCACCTTTGCGCGTACTCTTTAAAACTCTCCCCCTTCTTCTGCGAAAGCCCGACCAACTGGACCCGATTGGGTGCCAAGTCGCTGTTATACTTGTAGTGGGCTACGAACGCCTCCGCCAATTGCTTCCATGTCTTGATATCAGTTGGCTCCAACCCCATGTACCACTCTAAGGAAGGGCCCGACAGACTATCCTGAAAGAAATGCATTAGCATTCTTTCATCAGTTGAGTATGCAGACATCTTTCTGTAATAAGCTCGTACATGCACTTTCGGACATGTGTCTCCTTTGTACTTGTCAAACGCAGGAGCTTTGAATTTAATTGGCACCCTCAAGCCAGGTACCAGACCCATGGTCGCCATGTCAAATCCCACAGCACTTTGATTTAAGACTCCCTTCATCTGCTCTTCCAGCATTCTAATCTTTTGGGAATCATCCATCGGCCCTTCAAAACCTCCTCCGGAGAAGGCGTCATCCTGCTGATCTTCTTGCCACATACCATTTCCAGCTCCATACCCATCATATCCATTATTACGTCCAGCTCTGATCTGATTCATCCCCGGACCTCGGCCTCTGTTGCCGTACCCTTGAACACCTCCAGCAGGACCAAAAGCCATAAATCCAGTACCGTTTCCGTTTCCAAAGCCTCTGTAACCCTGATTGACCATACCATAACCATCTTGCCCAAAGCCTTGAGCATTAAAGCCATACTTCCCAGTGTTATCGAATCCCTGATCGTTGAATCCGAACCCAGTATTGACAAAGCCATTGCCTCCTAGATTATCTCCCAAATTGACATCACCCAGCCCAGCATTATGGACATCAGTTTCATTCCCAACTCCGACGTTACCGTTCACAGCAGCGGTAGCGTTGTTGACATTAGCAGCAGGTATATTGACTACGGGCGGAGCCACTGGCGTGGGAGTGCCATCTCCATGAGCAGTATCAACCCGGACAGACTGATGATCTTCATTACCATGACCAGCGTTTCGGGCCAACAGAGGCTGGACCATGGCCTGCAAATTCTCCTGCCCTTTTGCTATGGCTTCCATGGTCTGCATGAAGAGAGCGAGCTTCTCGCGCACATCTTGCATCTCGTTCTGCATTTGGTCCATGACTTTTCGACAATTGGAGCGGGTAGAATAGCGGTGCGGATGCTGATCTGCAATCCTGTTAAGTACCTGATACAGAGCAGGAAATAAGACACCATCCAAAGATTACCTGTAATGCAATATGAATATGAATGCAATGCAATGTGTCTGTGCATTAGGGAAGTTCATTCCCCCAGTTCTAGTGCGAAGGTGCCGGTGCAGTGACAGTGCTGACAATAGGAATATCGGAGCTGAATCATAGAAAGCCTCATATATTGCAGAGAGAATCAATAAGCCCGGGGTACAATATCGCTGAGAGTACAAAGAAGGCATGACCTCAACCAACAATCCTAGTGATGGTCAGCACTATGCAAATAAAGCATACAAGTTACTACATGAAATGATCAAATCCTCCCAAAAGTCTGGTACTCCTCTATCAACTTCTTGGTCTCCGGATGGCTTGGCCGATCAAGCAGCCCTTCAACAAGCTGGTTTCTCCTCTTAAGGACACGGCGTACGTCTTCAGCAGTTTCTTCCCATGTTGCTTCTCCGAAGCAATCTTCTAACTTTCGCTTCTGAGACACTGCTTCATCTATGGATTTGATTGCCTTGTTCAGTGCATGCTGGACACTATACCGGGTCATCACTTCCTCCTCACACTTCTTGATGCTAGACTTCAACTTCTCTTCGAGGTCGGAAATTTGCTGCTTCAGCTTATCTTCCCTCTTCTTATTGTTGGTGAGTGTAGCATTCCAAGTCTTATTACAAGAAGATATCTCTCGGCGGGCGATGTCAAGCGCCTTCTTCTTGGATTCAAGCATGTCATGGGAGCTTCTGAACTCTTGCCCCAGACGTTCGCGCTTTTTCTTTTCCTCAGTCAACTCAGCCCCTAACCTGTTTAGCAGCTCGATTTGTTGTTGGAAAGCATATACAGCCTTGTTTTTCTCGCTGCGTGCCTGGGCTAACTCTTGCTCTAACCCTTCATTAATCTTCATCAAGGCTTCTTTTTCTTTCACAACTTGCTCGTAGACTTCCCTAGAAACAGTAGTTGGCTCTTCTGCCGGGACGGGAACAATGACGGGTGCAGCTGGAAATGGCATTAATAACTGACTTGCTCGTTCCTGGATCCAAACCCTGTAAGGTTCATAAGCCTGGCAATCGTTCTTACCTAACAGTGGCTTCCCTTTGCGGTTAATACGTGTCCAGGCATGCTGCAGCTTGGCTAATAACTCTCCCTTCAAATCACCGGTGAAGTACAGAGATTCCTGTACTTCTTCCTCCCGAGGTGGATTCTTCAGTGCATATCCGAACTGGCGAATGAATAGAGAAGGTTGTAATTGATACACCCTTTTCTTCCCATCAGCGGCACATTAGGGTACCCAGAACAGCTGAAGATGAGCTCGGATCCCAACAAATCTCGATCAAACCATACAACGTCTTCAGAAGATAGCCTCATCAGGCGCTCTGACCAACTGGCTGAGGTTGCACTGTCTACAAATGGTCCCTTTATGGGAAGGTGACTCTTGAACCACATATTTAATAGAGGAGCACAGCAGTAAACAACTTTTCCCCTTCAGTTTTCGTTCTTGTAGTGCAATGAATGATAGAAGTCTCCGATCAACGTTGGCACTGGGTTGCCTGCAGCGAACAGATAGAAAGCATCCAAATCCACAAAGTTGGGCAAGTTAGGAAACAGCACAATTCCATAAATGCATAAAGCCAAAATAGCATTGAAAACCACCCAACAACCGTTCTTGGCGTACTCTCGAGCTTTGACAACTAAGAAATCAAGAGAGAAACCTGAGACCCCAAGCCAAGAAGTCAATAACAGTTCTGCAGTGTCCATATGTAAGGCTTTGGCTAAGTCCTCCAGCTTGTGCTCAGCAGCAGAGTGAATAAAGGGAACCTTGTTCTGCACGGGAAGCTCGGTAAACTCCACATACTCCTCAATGGTAGGCCCTAGAATAAAGTCAGCAAAAGTAAAGCATCTCAATGCGGGGTCATAGAACTGCATCAAGGTGTATAGCCCGTTCATCTCATCAGCAGTGGGCTTACAGACTAATCTCAGTAATCTCCCATGGCTCATTCTGAAGCTTCTCCTAACCTCCTCATCAGCAAGAGATATCAGACCAAGCAAAGAAGTAATATCAGGTGCAGGCAGCTTATACGCAACTGTTTTCCTCAAACCAGCCATAATCAATACTCAGAAGTCCGGGCACTAGAACTAGGGAAATGCAAATGCACCTGCAGCACAGACACACGTTAGTGAAATGCAAATGGTAATGGATATGCAGGCAATGCAATGCAAGTAACATGCAACAGGGACCAAAGCTGCAGCTGAATAGCCTAAACCCAATCAAGAAAGGTCTCAGATAGACCATCCAGAAGTCATCAAACCCTGGTCTCAGATAGACCTAACACAAAGCTCCAATACTGATCTCTGATGGACCTCAAACCATAACTCCCACTTGGTCTCTGACAGACCTCAAATCACATCTCTAATTGGTCTCTGACAGACCTCAAGACTCTCCTACTGGTCTCTGACAGACCTCAGAACACATCTCCAAATGGTCTCTGACAGACCTCATAACTCATAAATAACCAGGATCTCTGATCAAGAAATAACCGGTATCTGAAGGTCTGGTTACCTGCATAACCCCAAATCCCCTCACAGGTGGGTGGCCCTATAACTGGCAATGGTACGGCATCCTATGCGGTCGTCGGCGTCACAGACTTTCAGGGTTGATGATACGATTCCCAGAAGGAGTGGCATCATCAAATCCTGAAGAGGCCTCACTCAGCCAACTTCCAAATGATCGGTTCCCGGAGTCGACAATTCAGCTGACCAACAACCCCTTCGACCCAAAGGGTAGAAAAAGAAGCCAACCAGAAGAACCTCGTCCGAGTGTAGATTTCATGAGACACTAATGCAAGCAAAGCCGGCACGCGCCCACTACTTTCTACGCTAATTCTAGGTGCACTCAAGCCCAGGTCCGGCTTATCTCTCAATATCAGAACACCCGTCACACCCCAAATACAGCAATAATAATCAATATACAAAGCTGAAAATACAAGGTTAGAAATATACAATAACTCCATACAAAATCCTCGACGGGAAAACAAGCGCTAGGATTGACTCTCTTAAGGGACGTTGGATCCCAAATGCATAAGAACCCTCGCAGTCCTTAGCAGCCAGGGGACGTTGGATCCCCAGCAGAGTCGCCAGCTGTCGCTACTGCGAAAATCGGCGCCGGCTGAACAGAAGAGTCGCCACCGTGCGTTATTTATCCCACGGGAGGGAAAGGAAACGCTCAGAGTAAACCTCGCACAACACGGGAAAGGGATGGTCATCGCAACCAAAACCTGGATTCGGGAGTCGGTTACGCAAGGGGAAGGTATTAGCACCCCTCACGTCCGTCGTACTCGACGGGATCCACGCTTGTTTTCGGGTATGGATTGTTATTCTATCTACTCTAAAGGTCAAGGGTTAAAAAGAAAAGAGAATGAAAATAAAATGACTCGGCAAAGTATCGCACTTTATGCCTACGTATTCCCGTCTGGAACGAGAAATCAGAGTCAACGTAGTTCGCCTACCTACGGGAAAGGAGGGGAAGGTTGCTCGCTAGGATATCGCATCCTATGCCTACGTACTTCCACACAGCATGGAAGATCAGAGCAAACGTAGTTCGGGCCACGGAAGACACAAGCTTGTCTTGGTTGATTTTATTCCTTCTGAAAAAAGGTTTTCTGATTAGCGGTCCCAGCGGACAAAAATGACGCTTTGATGAGTTCACCTTCTTTTACGGAAGAAGTGTCTTTTATTGTGTTTGAAATCTTTATGTGTTTTTCTGTTTGTTTTAAGAGAGAAGAGACAGAACTCTAACCTACGGTTGCGAAGGGAGTCAAACTAACCTAATGTTATCATGCATGGGTTAAGACCTAGTGTCTATCATGCTCCTCTCTTGCACAGAGAGAAACAGAGATCCTACGGGATAGGCAGAAACAGAAACAATATCAGATATATACAGTAAGACAGTAAAATGCATGGATGCAACAGTACAAGCGAGGCAAGGGAGTCCCACTCAACCTCGAACCTAGAAAACAATAGGCAAAAGTGAACAGGATTCACTTTCAACCCAACAGGGTAAACAGCAAACAATACAGTCCAGAAAACCAATCAATACATCAGGAAATGAAATACAACAGCAAAATAAACAGCATCAGCAGCTCTGAATTAACATCTGGCTTCAAGTAATCTCCAATCAGCTATAGGTTTCAACAAGCATCAATATCCATCTTCATGACCTTCAGACAAGGGCTTTGATCATCTATCTTCCATCTGCAATGGCTTTTCTTCATGCTCAAACCTCCCAGATGAGGAATCAGTCACAAGAGTGAAGTGAATGAATGTTAGACAGTCAATTACCTACCAAGGGTGGTTCATCAACTGTTAACATTAAACAGAAAGTTTCCTCTCAAAAGTTCTATCTTTCAAATATATTCACTGATCCTTCCAAAGGAAGGAGGTGGATATTTGAAAGAGACTTTGAATCATAGAGAAAGGATGGATGCAGACAAGGCATTCCATGTTTGAGAAACAAGCTTTCTAACCTAGAGCTCTGCCTAGCTCCTAAACCCTAGTCTCCTCAGCAGCTGCTAGCAAGAACCTCCTCTCCAACTCTGGCAGTTGATCTTCAATTTTTGGATCTCCAATGGTCTTCATCTCCTCAAGTCTTCAGCTTCCCCAGGTTCCCAAACAATCCCAATACCCAAGCAAGCAAGCAATAATCCCCAGAGGGCACACCACACCAGTCAATCAGATATACACAGAGTATTAATAGCAGTAGGGGAATCCTGACTTTTTCTAAGGGATCTAATAGCTACCCATAGCCCCTATAGTCCCATAACCAATCTAATTAAATCCTAAGTCCTAAGGGAAAGAATCAAACTTCTTAAGTCATCACCTAAAAAAACCCTAATTTGTTCATGTTGTTCAAGCCTACATTAAGCACCTAAAATTAATTCTTAAAAATGGGAACTAAATTGTTTCTACAAGTTCAATATCTCATCTAAGCAACATAAAAAGAATGAACAAAAAATATTAAAGCATGTAATAGAACAAAAATTACTAAAATCATGCATGAAATGAAACTATTTAAAATGCCATTTATTTGGAAAATATGGGAAAAATATGAAATAAAAATAAAAATGCAATTTTATTTAATGACAATTTTCTACACATTCTAATGAAAATGATGTAAAAAGAATGAATTAAAAATGATTTTTTATCTATTTATTATGAATTTTTAAAATGAATGAAAAAAATGAAAAGAAAATAAATAAAAAAAGAAGAAAGAAATAGCCAGGGGGGGACTAGTAGCAATTCGCTCAGTTCAAAATCCAGAATGGGCCAGCAAACGGGGGTGCGCGTAGCAAGTTGGCATTAGGCCCAGCTTGAGTCAGAATTAAAGAAAATAAAAAACAAGCAGGGGGTGCATTCAGCATAGGATTCACGTTCAAATTGACTGGGCTTGGTACTGGGGTGGTGGGATTAGAAAAGCACACTTAGGCCCGCCCGTTTCAATTAATGAAACGGTGCGTTTAGGGCACCTACAGCTTCCCTCCAAAATCTGCTTTAAACAAGAGCCACAGGATTGGCTTCTGAGTCAAAGGTCTAACACGAAATGGACGTTCAAGATTTCGTCTCCTACCTTGGCTTGATGAGAACTTAGGGTTTCCACCATGAAACTCCATGCACGCATACAATTCCACCACTCTGTTCTCCCTCCACAGTCCATGGATCAACACGATACAAACATGAAACTTACTCAGAATTTCTCCCTCTACAAGCCTATGGCATTAGTTTGCTCTGAAACTCAACAAATCACTCAAACCGATCGAGATAATTTCTGGCTCCATGAAAATACTCTGCAACTCATCAGCATAATTCTCAATCAAACTTAGACTAATCTCCTCTATGACTAATGGTGATCATTCTGATCTATCAAACTAAGATTATCATGCACTATGCCATGAGTTCTACATCCTAACAGTTCTAACAACCTGCTAACAATCATCACCAAACCACTCCAAACTCATCCTAATTGCTCTACTAACATCCTACATCATATCTAAACTAACAAAACCATGCTAAACTAACTAAATCAAGCTGTGGCAGAGAAAATGCACCTGGTGTGAAAGCTTGTGGATGATGATGAAATTCGTGGATCTGAGGCTTTTGAGGCTTGGATCTTGATCTACAATTGCACTACTTGATTCTGTATGCAACACTTTGAGGAGTCTTGCACTGGATCTTGAGTTCCAACTGAATTTGCAGCTTGTGTGTTCTTGATGAAAGTGCACGAAATTGAGCTCTAACCACCAAATCTTTGATTCAATTCTGATCCAGGATGATGATTGAATGTAGGAGGATCAATGTTGATGAGAATTGATGAAGATTTTGGGAAATTTGGAGAGAATTGCAATGAGAAAGAATGAGAAAACTTTGGGAAATTTTGGTGAAAAATGAATCCAACCCTTGCTCAACTCTGATTTCATGAATATATAGGGCTCACATGAACTTTCTAGAACCATCTTGCCACATTCCCTTGCATTCCAAATTGGTTGATCTTGGTTATGTTTCTTCACATACAAGTAACCATGGATAACTTTTCTTTTTCCTTCTAAACTCAAAAAAGTGCTTGAACCATTGTCTCTAAAATGTCTTTTGGACCCAAAATCATATATTGGAAGTCTCCATTTGGACTTATAAATCTCCCAAACCATTTTTCACTTTGACTTTATTCAAGTTATAAGCCATTTTAGTTCAAATTTAACCAATCATGCAACTTCATGTTATGAGCTTTTCCAACAATTGGTGACCTTCTTTCTAGACTCAAAATGTCATTTGGAGCAAGTTTGATGTTGTAAGTTTTTCCATTTGAGGCCTCCTTGTATGAGTTTTGGACATGAGTTAAAATGACCTGTAATTCACAAATGCCCAAAATACCCTTTGCTTGCCAAGACCATAAGTTGAGTTCCACATATCATATGAGGGCATACTATACCATTCTAGAAAGCTAAGACAATGAGGAACAATTCTTATGTTGACCAAGAATTCATTTGAAATCTCCTTGAGGGGTAAAAATTGCTTGGAAGTCAAGTCACTTTCACAGACAAAATTTCAGATACCTCAGATGACCTGTAACTTGCAAGGACCATAACTTGAGTTCTATAAATCTCCTTGATGTCTTCCACCACTCAAATTAAAGGTCTTGAGATCCTCTAAGAGTTTCATGTTGGCCAAGGAGCCATTTGAAGCTAGCATTTTGACTTATCTTGCTTGGAAATTTGACCTAAACTAGGGGATTTTACACAGAAACCCTAATTTAGAACCTCCTCTTCTCCTTGATTTCTCTTGAATTCTTCTTGGCATATCTCCATATCCTTTTTTATATGTCCAATGATGAACCCCACATCTCTCCACTAGACTTGAATGCCCCTTAAGTCAGTCAATTGACCTAGGGTTGACCTAGGGTTGACCCAGATGAAACCCTAGTTGACTGCCTTCAGCTATAGCTCTTGTGCTCTCATCAATGACTTGTCTCCTTCTTCAAATGACTTTCTAAGTCTTCCATGCTGTCTAGATACTCTCCATGCCTTCAACTCACAGCTCACAACCCTCTTGTTGATCCTCAGATACCCTCAGCTAGGAGATGGACTCAAGGCTTGATCTGCTGAACTCTTTGCTTTCAAATTCTTTCCTGATGACTTGAATGAGATTGAATTGGGATAATAACCTCTTGATAGGCTTCTAGAGATGAGAATAATGATTGGTCCCCTGTTGAATGACTTGCTATGCTTATGCTATGCAGATGGTTAGTCTATGTACATGACTCTATATGCAAATGCTAATGATATTAAAACATAAACCCAAGGAATAAGGTTGGGCAAATTTTAGGGTGCAACACAATGCAAATGCAAAAGCTAGAGAGTTTAGGTTCGGGGGTTGGTTAAACTTAGGAAAGGTGCTAGCATCCTAAGTTTCTGTAGTACTCTATAGGAACCTCTTGTTTTATTGTGTTTATTGCTAAGGGTTATCTGCTTAAGGATGAAAGACCTAGTGGTTTATTTCTAAGTATACTCGCCAAGACGTTGCATCTTGTGCCTACATATCCTGACGGGAATGGAATCAGAGTATTTGTAGTTCCCCTAAAGGGTTTGAGGAATCATTGACTGTTGGTCAAAGTTCCAAAGGGTAAAGGGTTTGTTGATTGATTGATTCTAGGAGAAAGGACGAGTCATCATCTCGAGGGAGAACACTCGACTTAACCACCACAACTTGTAGGAGGTGATCTTTGCATCATCTTTAGAGAAGGGTTAAAAACTCAGATTTCATCGACGAGCATGCCACTATCACTCTCAGGCGGAAAAGATCTTATATCTTAATTGTATTGTTATGGGGAAGGAGATTTATTTCTCGACTGTCAAGATGAATAACATCTTATTCTCTAATAGGAGAATATTTAATTGAGTTAAAATATATGGTTTATCTAAGTTGTAAAAGATAATAAAGGTCCTCCTTATGGGGTAGTATCTAAGCTTAAGTCAATCAACTTGAAAAGGGTCAAGGATCAAGCGGGGAAAAATGATGCAATATGAGGTGCAATATGCACAAATTGTTAAGTTATGCGTAGGTTCTTCCTTTGGACATTATGCAATGCGATAAAAGTAAATCACGGTAAAATAAACAACACCCACAGATAAAAGCGCTAAAACAAGACGAGCGCTTAATGGAAGGGTTACGAGTAGAGTTGTGAATATTCAAGTAAAGCGGTGCTCGAGGGATAGGAGGAGATTGGGGACGCGTTGATTAAGTTATATGTAGGATTGATTTTAAGAAAAAGTTGGACTAGAAGATGAATTAGTTTTTAATAAAAATTTTAATTAAGGTTACGAATTAATTAGGTTGCCAAGTAGAAATAAATTTTTAAATAAGTGATTTATAAAATAAATAAAAGGTTTTTTTATTAAATAAAAAAATAAGTTTTTGTTATTATTAATTCTTTTAATTAAGGAGATAACTATTAAATAAATGAGTAAATGTTGATGAAATAAACAAATAAAAAAGTTAACTAATTGATTAAATAAATCAAAAAAAGGATAAGCTTTTATAAAAAGAGATATTGGATTAGTTAAATAAAAAAAATAAATAAATTAGTTAGAAAAAGAGTTGATTAAACAAAATAGTTATTAATAAGTTATTAATTGAATTAAAGATTAATTAGGAAAAAAAAGATAATGAAAAGATTAATAAAATAAAATCAGCAAATAAAAAAAGAAAAAAGTCAATTAATTAAATTAAAATAGGTTTAAAAAAAGGGTTAATTAGATTAATTATTAGGTTAGTTCAATATTAATATTAAGTGAGATTAATTAGGTTAGTTAATTGGGCAGATTAAGGGTTAAGTGGGGCAGATGGTTGGATGGTGCGCACATCTGGGGCTTACCGTGGGCGTGCGAGGTGGATCGTATGATGATGATCAGATGTGCGATGAATGGCTAGGATGAGGGTGCACGGTATGAACCATGTGCATGCGTGTACAAAGTTATTACACAATATAAAACAAAAAAGATACAGAAACCCTAAAAGCATAATCCCTCTTTCTCTCTTCTCTCAAAGCGCCGCCGACGCTGTCTCCTCCTCTCCATCCTTGATTTTCCTCTTTCTCTCGACTTTTTCGCCTCCTCTTTTCTGCATGTTACGATTTCACTTTCTTCTTCCCTCCGAAACCTGAAAAAAGATAGACAAAACCAAAAGAAAAAGTTAATGGTATCCGCTTACGATCTTGGTTGTTCGGCGATGAAGAACTCTCGTTCTGAGCCGGTCTGGTCTATTGATTCGTGAACATGTGGGCTTCGTGGTTGGGATGACAGTGTCATTTGGACGTGGTTTTCGCGGTTGACAGTTTCTGGGTTCGAAGCTATTTGTGGGTTTTTGCGAACTTGAACCATTTTTGTTCTCTTAGCGATTATGGTTAAAAAAACGGAACTTTTTGGGCAATGATGGTTTTTTCTTAATCTGAGCTTTTGCTATGATGGGTTTTTTTCATCAAAAACTCTGAGCTATATTGTGACTCTTCTTTTCATTCTTATAGCCGGTCTTGAGAACAGACAATAAAGTTTTTCTTTAAAACTTCCCCTTTCTGTTGATGCTGCCGGTTGTTGTTTTGGAAGGTTTTCATGGATTTTAACTCTTTTCCATCTTGATTCACGGTTTGTTTTGACGATTTGGATTTGGAAACTTTCATTATTTCTTTAAAACTTACTTTTCTCGATATTGGATCTGCTGTTTTGTTGAAACGGATTTGGAAAGAAATATTATTTTGATGGACCTTAAATCTTTTCCATCCTGATTTGCGGTTTTGTTTGGGGAGATCCTGGGTTTGTTTGATTTGGAAATTACAATATTTAATGTTGTTTTCTTAGTGGTAATGATGGCCGAAAATTCCGATATTGAAGTTGGATTTTCGTTATTCTTTGTTGCTGTTGAGGACTCGTTTACCATGATGGTGCCACCGTGTACTTGCTGTTGGATTTGTCCATTTTTATCAATATTCCAATTGGACTTTTGTTGACTTGATGGTGATTAATTTGGAAACTCAGACTTTGACTCATAGGCTTGACCGTGTAATTTTCCTTCTTCTAGTTGCGAAAAAAAACTTTATATTAAGAACAAATATTGCCTTGATGCTGCTGAACCGTAAAAGCTATTGTCTCTTCTCTTTTGGATGCTGGTAGCGACTCCGGCTGTTGCCCTTCCGTCTCGGCCCGATGATGACACTTTTCCGAGGGCTGAGAAAAAACAAATAAAAATCATTTTCTTCTGGAAAAAACTTGTATTAACTGTTCTATTTTCATTGTGCAGGTTTAGAAGGTGACAAAGACGGAAGACATTCTTGAAGACACCTTGCGCTTTAGGATAGTTTTAGGAAATAGTTTTAGGACTTTGATGTAACCAAGCAAGTCTAAAAATAATGAATTGTAGCTTGTAATCCACATCTTGTAATAATAAAATGCAAACCACCTTTAATTATCGAATAAAATGCTTTGTGTTCAAAACATCTCGAATACGAACTTGATACCATATGCGCATCGTCGGACCAAGAAAACTTAAGCACTCAACATCCAAAACTTCACTTCACGTCTTAAGAGATTTAATAAAAACGAAACCGTCCGGAAAAATCTAGAGGAACTCAATAATACGCCTAAAGCATCATAATTCCATTGTGATCTTGATTTTCAAATTAAAACGGCTTGAAAATGTTAACCGGAACGTTTCAAACAAAATGACCTCCAATCATTTTGCCGTACGGACCAAAAAAATATCCCTGCAATGTCCTGGGAGATCATGAAATCCAAAGTATAATCAATTCGGCTCTTTTTAGAAACAAAGCTCTGAGACCTGGTGGAACTCTTGATAAAGACACCGTGCCCCAAGATAGCTTGAGGTGCTTAAGCTGGGAGAAACAATATTATTAATATTGACGTACCTGCACGAACTGGTTAGTCGCAGCAAACATGAATATGGAATATAAATTCAAATAACACAAGAAACGCACAAAGGAGGTGGGATCTTAAAGTCAAAAATTAGGGTGTGACAAATATATAGTAAATGTTGGCGCTTTCTTTCTGCAAAAAAAGTAGTTAACTGCAATTCCTTGGCCTTATCACTTCAAATTTCTTTGATAGCCTTGTTAAACTGAGTTTTCACAAACTTAAAAAAATAGTTTAATCAAAAAATGCTTCAGACTTATATTTCATGAGATGAATTCATGTATATCTTGAAATATCATCAACAATTACCAAGAAATAATAGTGCCCTTCATAAGTAGGTTTTTTAAAATCCCTATAGACATCACAATGAATTAAATCAAATGGTAAAGAAGTATGATTATTATGAGAAATGAAAGATAAACAGTGAAACTATGCTAAAGGATAAATGGTACATGGTGTATTGGATGTAAAGTTCAAAGGAAACAATGAAGGAATTTTTCTATGAACAACTTTCAAATCTTCATCAATCAAATGTCTTATTTGTGCATGTCAAATGGATAAAGGAACTTGAATAACAAAATTACAACTAGGTACAATAGAAGTACACTTATTGGAATTTAAAGAATTATGGGAATGTAAAGTAAGATGATGTTGTGTAGATTCAGTTATAAGGAAGTAAAGGTCATGAGCAAAACCACCCTTGTAAATCACCTCCTCTTTCTTCTGATCTGAATATGGAATCCAGGATTAGTAAACAACACAAATAAATTGGAGTCATGCAACATAGAACCAACAAAAAACAAATTGAGTTTAAATGTAATAATGTACAACACATTCTTTAAAGACAAATTTGATGACAATGAAATAATGCCTATAGCATAAACAAACACTTTAATACCATTTTGTAAAGTAACAAATTTTTTGGAAAAATATCTATATGAACTAAATAAATGCAAATAATGCACTATATGAGATGTATCACTAGAATCATTGATCCAAGTTAATTGGGAAGGAAAAACATTGTGATGAAGTAAAAATCATACCAACACTGTTATGCTCTGCAAAAGATCCTATATTGCAATGACTAGCCATTCTTTCTTGAATGTATGCAATCATTTGTATACATTTTTGAAGATTCAATGATTTATCATCTACTGCAAAATTTTCAAAAGTAACAACATTGACAGATGATTATGCAACTTGTTTCCCTTTCCTATAGTGAGACGGGTAACCATTTAATTTGTAGCATTTATCCTTAATATGACCAAAAAAACGATAGTGTGGACGCATGAGGTGACCCTCCATTCCTGATTTGGTCTTGTGGTATTTTGGATCGAACTCTAGTGCCGACAATGGTAGTTTGATATTTCGACAAGATTTGTGCATGTTGTAGTCGAAGTCTGTTCAAGTATGCTGTTAAAATATATTAACTTGTAATTTAAGTTAGTATGTCAAATTGAGTCTTGCTTGTAAACCCAATTATTTAAGTTAGCTTGTGTAATGGGCCTGTGTGTAAAAGCCCATTAGGTTAGTATGTTAGTTTTCTTATGAATATCATGCTAGTCACTCATCTTTGTAAGGGGTGTGCAAATCCTGATTAGGGTGAGAGAGGTTAATTGTTGGTATTCACCAATGATCTTTGAACCCTTATTGAGAAAGGGAACAATGAAACAAATTTAACCAATTCTCTATTCTTCTTCTTTCTTCTCTTTTCCTTTGTGAAACCTAATAGGGTTTCTTGTGTTTGTTCAAGAAACTCAATCTTTATCTCATAACTTTGTTCTGTTATTAACGACATCGTTTCACAATAGGTCATAAAGCCAATTAATTTACAAACCGCATAAGCTAGGGTTGATTCAAAATTAACCTCAAAAACATTGTTTTTGATGCATTGTCTCTCTTCTTGAATGAAAAATGAAAAAAACACGACTAAAGGAAGGAAGAGCGTCCATAATGATGATCTGGCTACAAATTTAATTAAACGTTTCATTTAACCCTAGTAGAAAGACAAAAGTGCACTCACGATTGATGTGATCAATGAGTGGATTAACACCACCACATACACAACTATGAAATAGTCAAAATTCGGCTAATTCCTCCCAAAGTCCCTTTATGTTTAAGTAGTAGGTGCTAACAGAGATTGACCCTTGAGTACATGTGATGAAATGTAGAGGAAGCTAAAATAGGCAAGGACCATTGTTCTGAAGAAAATGCTATTGGAGATCATGCTAAATGGTTACCGCTGTGAAAAAGTAAATGATGCTGGTGGTGAGTTCTTTCAAAACTGAATTCAAGAGCCACGATGCAACTAAATTTTTATTGCACATCCCTAGCGTGCATTGGGAAACATTATCTAGAGGTTGTGGAAATGTTCCATTTTAAAAATCCAATTTTTCTCTTGGCTCCAAGAGCAATAAACATCGAATTCCGCCAAGACAGTTTAATTATCCTCCGTCAAGGGATGCAAAACCAGAACTAAAACGGCATGCTATGAGTGATGATGTATGAAAGGCTTATGAAATTGAGCATTCGTGATTTCTTGAAACGACAAAAAACGTGATCGAATAATAATATGCAGAAAAAGACAAATCAAACCTTGAAATAAAGAAAAGATCCTAGAATTTATTCAAAGAAGAGAAGATAGCATATTAAATCTCTCATCAAAACTCATAAATCATGTATGTTATCTTATATATATATATATATATATATATATATATATATATATATATATATATATATATATATATATATATATATATATATATATATATATATATATATATATATATATATATATATATATATATATATATATATATATATATATATATATATATATATATATATATATATATATATATATATATATATATATATATATATATATATATATATATATATATATATATATATATAGAGAGAGAGAGAGAGAGAGAGAGAGAGAGAGAGAGAGAGAGAGAGAGAGAGAGAGAGAGAGAGAGAGATAATTAACTAAGCATAGGTAAAGTGGTTACATCTTAACCACCTCAAACACACTTTCTCAACTAACTTTACTCACACACTTGTGATAAAATTGGCTAAATGATATTTAACACACTTAAACATTTTCTTTTTCCTTTTTTCCAACGGTTACTATAACAGTCATTTTATAAAATTATCTCTATAAATACTTCAATTCCATTCATAATTTTCTAATCTCTCTCAAAATATTTATCCATATTTTTCAAATTGGTAAATACTTTCTTTTATTCATCATTATACTTGTCATTATTTTATTATTTATCTCAATTATTAAGCATGAAGAATTAGGCAAAGAATATGTAGCATTAATGATATTTAACATTTTAACATCATTAGTCCTATATTGGTTTATTGATAGAGGTTTTATATATGTTGCACCCCAAAATTTGACCAACAATTATTTACCCATCAAGTGTTTAAAAGAGGATGCCTTCATCAGAAAGTTCAGGAGATCCTCAGAGGAGTTGTTTGAAACTAAGGTTGTGTGCCTCATAGCTTGAGAGTTGTGAGAGCTCCTCAGATAATTCTGAGACTTTGAGAATGAACTTGGAAATTTGAGAAAGCCTATGAGATGTCTTGATAGCCATCATAAAGCCCATAGAGGTCATTATGCAAGAATTCAGAAGATTCAACCATGAATGGTAGAATTAGGGTTTTGACTGGGTCGACCCTAGGTTAACTGAAGATTTGGAGAAGGTTGAGACCTAATCCAAGGGCCATGAGATCATGGAATGATGTATGGAGATGTTATAAAGATGATTCCTAGACCAAATCATCATGATTGAGGAGTTTGAGAAGTGTTGAGTTAGGGTTTCCAAGGATTGTCAGTGGAAAAACCCTAATTTGATCCCTATCTTCCAGGAAGTTTTAGCTCAAGATGTGATTGATATATCATCTTCCCCACAACATGAATGTTGTAGAGCTTGTTCTTAGATTTAATTTGAGTGGTAGAAGTCCTTGATAGGATTTGCAGAGCTCAAGTTATGGTTTTGACAAATTACAGGTCAGCTGAGGTATGTGAATCTGGGTCCTTGAAAGTCACCCAACTTGCAGACAACTTTTGCCCTAGTAGGATGATTCCTATGATTTCTTGGTCAACATGAATGTCGAATAGAATCTTCTTAGATTTCTAGAGAGTACTAGAAGTCCTTGATAGGATTTGTAGAACTCAACTTATGGTTTGAACAAGACAGGGGTATTTTGGTCATTTGGAAGTTATAGGTCATTTTAAGCAAAGGCCATATCTCCTATTTCCAAGCCTCAGATGAAAAAACTCAAAACATCAAAGTTGTTCAAAATGTCATTTTAAGCTTAGAAAAGAGGTCATGAGTTATTGAAAAAGCTTGTAACAAGGATTTTCATGATTGGGTAAAAATGACCTAAAAATGACTTATAAAGTGAATGAATCCAAGTTGGAATTTGGTTTGGGAGATCCACAAATCCAAAATAGGTCATCCAATATGTCATTTTGACTCCAAACATTATTTTAAAAACAATGGTTCAAGTAGAACTTTGATTTGAGGTCTCAAAATGGAGGTTGCTTTGTAATTTTCATTCTTGCATAATAAGGCAACTTGAGAAACTTCACCTAAAACAAAGGCAAGGCTTGTTTTTCATACATTCCTTCTCTATATCTCTTGTAAGGAGATTTTAAAGCAAAATGGCAAGGCTTGGCACATGAGATATTAGATGTACAATGTATCATTTCATGAGAAATTCCATAACATTCTAGCACTTTCCATGAGTTTCTAGACTCTTCTTTTGATTGTTATAAAAAGAGTGAATCACAATGAGGAAAAGGTTGGTGAAAGTTGCTGAGTTCATTGGAGAGAGTGAGAGAGAAAGTGCCATTGCAAGATTTCTTCAAAATCAAGCAAGCTTCCATTTCTTCATCCACAAGCCTCATCCATCTCAACTCTTGCAAACAGAAAGGTATCCACCATTGGAGGAGCATTTGGAGAAGATTTCAAGTGTCAAATTGAGCCCTAACATCACTCACCGTTGATTCTTAACAGGTTGGTAACTTGCTCCATAGGTCCTTATTTAGGTGCATTCTGTTAGAATTTTAGGTGGAAAGATAGCATGCTAGGTTAGAGGAAGGTTTTCTGAAAGTTTGAAAGGGATCCATGGAGTTCCATGGCAGGTCACCAATTCTTTAATTTCCAAGAGCAAGCCGTGTATGGAGTTTTAATGATCATGATACATCATAGTTTGGTTAGGGTAACATGTATAACAAGTTTGGATCATTAGGTTTGAGTTTGATTAAGGTTGATCACAGAGAAAAATGGTGGAACCCTAGTTTTCGTGCATTCTGTTTGCGAATTCTAGGGAGCTTCAGGAGGAACTATCGGTTCCATTGTATTCTTGGAGAAAAATGGAGCACCTTTGCTCTTGGAATCCTTGAATTTCATTGCCAGACGAGGGAGAACGAGGAAGATGAAGGATGGCGTGTGGAAACTGGTTTGGGGAGGAAACCCTAGCTGGAGGTTGAAGACAACCTCCCAGCCGTCCGATCGTATCCAAATCTTGACTAAATCATCTCATCCAGCGGCCTTGATTCAATTCAGAAAACGGAGGGAAAATTAGAAGTAAAACGCAGCGTTTACTTAAGTAGTAGATATTGGGCTCAGCAATCCAGTGATATTCGCACCCCCTCGCTTGGCCCAGTCCAAATTTTAACGTGGAAATGTTGCTATTCTCACCGCAGCTTTATTGTTTTTCTTTTAATTTTCTCAATTTATTTTTTTGAGCGCATGGGCCTACCAGATTGCTAAGTGCACCCCCAGGTTCTCAGCCCATCATGATAATAACTGGGCGCCTTTTCTTTTCCCACCCCCCATCCCTTTTTCTTATATTTTCTTATTTTAATTTCTTTTAATTTTCTTGCATTTTATAAAATCCATATAAAATTGAAAAATGATTATTTTTCACTCCTTGTTTTTTTACATATTCATAATCCTGTCTAGAAAAATGTAAATAAATAAAATTCCATTTTATTTTTCTTTTAATATTTTTAGCATATTTTCCATGTAAATAGCTTTTTTAAGTGAATTTAGTTGATACTCAATTTTGTAGGATTTGTTTTAGGACTTTCCCTTAGGATTTTTGAGCCATTCTTTTTGGCATAGTTAGATATTGAATCATAGTTTCTATGGGGTTTAATTCACAATTTGTAGATTAAAATTTGATTAGTTTGATAAGCATAGCCTTGGTGTACTCAAATTAGGGTTTTAGGTTGCATAAGTAGATTTGAGCAATTTTGTTTTGGGGTTTATAGGCCAAATTAGTGTATGGGGAATATATGGGTTAAGGGTAAGTATGTATAGAATCCCCTTGAATTTTACTAGAATATTATATAGTATTTAATATTTTTAATTGATTTTTGAATGTATGGTTAGTATGTGTGTTGCTTAAAGGCATAGTTTGTATTGTTGTGCTTGTTCTTCTTCTCCTTTGAGTGTGTGAGCCTTGAAGATTGAGTTGAAGACCTTGTGGATCATCATTGAAGACTTTGAAGACCTTGAGGAAGAGCTTAGTTTTTGTTTGTTCTGTTTATAGGATCATAAGTACATAGGTAGAGCTTTAGATAGAATAACTCCATTCAATAAACAAGGAGTGTCTTGTTCACCTCCCTCCTTCTCTATGACATAAAGTCCCTTAAGGGCATTCACCTTTCTCCTTTGGAGGGATTAGTGACCTTGCCCTATCAGGTAGAACTTTGAGAGAGCCTTTCCTTTTGATGTTAAGTCCTCAAAGGCATCCTTTGGAAGTCAGTGAGTACTTTAACATCCTCACCTCATCTTGTTGATTGAATCTTGTTTGCTGAAGCATCTGGGTTGTTGAAGATAAAGAAAGCAATGAAGATGGTAAGAGATTTGACTGAAGATATAAAAGCCATTGAAGATAGAAGCTGAAGCTTAAGGGAGAAGATGAGTTGATACTCATATTGTAGGGTTGATACCTGGAAAGCAATTGATGATTGAAGTCTGAAGACTGAGTTGCTGCTGGAGGAGCTGAGGCTTTCTTCTGTTTTTCTTTTCTGTATTGTTTGTTTTGTTTGACTTGTCTGTTGCATTAGATTAAGTTCATCTAGAATAAGTTCAGTCTAGGAGCATGATTGCATTAGAGGTTGAGTTGCTCCCTCTGCTTGTATTGTTATTGTTTGGCTTTGCTTGCGGGTATTCGGTAGAGCCCATCTCCCTTGCCCATGTGGTTTGTTTGCCTGATGGCATTTCATTTCTTTTATCTGTATGATTGCAGTTTACTGTTTATTGCTTGATAGCATGTTGTTTATTTTTCAGTATGATTACTGCTATTTCATGACTGGCTTGAGGTTGAGACGAGCTTGTGGAGGCTGAAGCCCCACACACATTTCCTCCCTCACTTGCATTGCATGCATTTTACTGTTAAGCTGATGCTTTGTCTGTTTGGTGTATCATTGACATGATCCCTTAGGACTCTCATTTCCTTTGATAAGGATTTGATGATAGACTTTTAGGTTGAAACCTATGCATGACAACATCTAGGAGTTCCCTGTTCAAACCTCAACCATAGGGTGAATCCATGGCATGACAACAGTAGGACTCGATAGTCTCCCTCCTAGTTGGGCCTGTTCTCTTCTCATCTCAAAACAGTTTAAGATACAGTAATCATGAATGATTTCTTTCGTACGTTACGAGCCTTAAGCTATCTGAGAAAGGATTGTGGGAGAGTTTCTTTTCCATAGTCTGGATGTTTAGTATGTTACCCTTTGGGTGACATGCGACGCATTCACTCTCAGGTCATAGTCTCTAGTGCGGTTGAAATTGCAAACACAATAAAAAACACTTCTTTCAGGAGATAACCCGTAGTTTCCCGAACTACGTTTGCTCTGATCTTCCATACCGTGTGGAAGTACGTAGGCATAGGATGCGATATCCTAGCGAGCAACCTTTCCCCCGCAACCCTTCGTAGGCCGAACTACGTTGACTCTGATTTCTCATTCTCTGATGAGAATACGTAGGCATAAAGCGCGACGCTTTGCCGAGTCACTTTTCTTTTCTTTTTCAGCCAGCCTTGATAGGTAGATAGAATAAAACCAACCCGTCCAAGTAAACAAACAAGCGAGGATCCCGTCGAGTACGACGGACGTGAGGGGTGCTAATACCTTCCCCTTGCGTAACCGACTCCCGAACCCAGATAATGGTTGCAACGACCTTGTCTTACCCTTTTTCGTCAGGTTTTTCCGATCGTTTCCTTTCCCGCTCTGAGGGATAAATAACGAAAGGTGGCGACTCTTCTGTTGTGCCGGCACCTTATTTTCGCGCAAGCGACAGCTGGCGACTCTGCTGGGGAATTGATAGTTTCCTAAGGATCCAACGTCCCGAAAGCGAGTCAGTTTTGGGATCCAACGTCCCTTAAGAGAGTCAATCCTACCGTTTGTGTGTTTACTTGTTGGGTTGCGTTTATTTATCGCATTTTTACTTCTCGCATTTTATTTCCCACATTTTATTTTCAGTATAATATGATTATTTGTACTGTTGTGGGATGGGAGTTCTGATGAGTGAGAAGCCAGACCCAGACTTGAGTGCACTATAGACTTAGAGTGGAAATTAGTGGGCGCGTGCTTTCTTTGCAGGCACTAGTGTCTCATGAAATCCACACTCAGACGAGGTTCATCCGGTTGGCTTCACTTTCAACCCTTTGGGTTGAGACGGTTGCTGGTTTGGTGGATTGTCGACTCTGGGGACCGATCATTTGTGATTCAGCTAAGTGAGGCCTCTTCAAGACTTGATGATGCCACTCCTTCTGGGAATCGTATCATCAGTTTTGAAAGTCTGTGACGCTGATGAACGCATAGGATGCCGTACCTTGAGTCAGTTTAGGTCCATACCTGTGAGCGGGCTGGGTTTATTGCAGGAAACTTAGACCTTCAGACTACCTGGTTTTCTTGACAGTGAATCAGTTATGTTGGTATCAGGGTTCTCAGTTGCAGACTCGTCGGTTCTTGATAGAGCAGGTTTTGATCAGAGGATCTTATCATCGGATGTATGTCTGTTCTTGATAGAGCAGGTTTTGATCAGAGTATTGTCGTCAGTGGTTTGTTCTTGATAGGGAAGATTTTGAGTGGGGTCTGAAGATCTCATCAGCAGCTGTGTGTTTGTTCTTGATAGGGCAGATTTTTGATTTGGGGTCTGAAGACTTCATCAACAGATGTTTCTCGATCATGCATCCGAGGTCCTTATTATCAGGCTTTTGTTCTTGACGGAGCAGAATTTTAATCTTGGTCTTATCAGATGGTTATTCTCATCAGATCAGATTAATGGCCTTACATCGGGGTTTTCTTCTCATCAGTGATTGTTGATACAGAATCTCCATAGCAGCTACCCGGATATATTATTGCATGCCTGCATTTTGCATTAGTTTGCATGTTCATTTGCATTCCATTAACGTGTGTCTGTGTTGCAGGTACCGTTTCCCCGATCCAGGATTTCCCGCCTCTTACTGTTATTATGGCCTCTCTCAGGAAGACTGTTGCGTACAAGTTCCCGACCCCTGATGTGTCGAAGCTGACTGGTTTGATAGCCCTGGCAGGTGATTCTGTGAAGGATAGGTTCAGGAAGTCTTATGGCAGGTTGCTCAGTCTGGTTTGCAAACCTTCTACGTCCGAGTTGAATGGGTTACATGCTCTTCTGCAGTTCTATGACCCTCCTTTGAGGTGTTTCACTTTCCAGGACTTCGTTCTCGCGCCGACATTGGAAGAGTATGCTGATATGCTGGGTGTGCCTATCAAAGGGCAGATGCCTTTCGTCCACATGGATGCTGAGCCTGATCTGGCTGGTTTAGCTTCCTCACTCCATTTGAGCGCCTCTGAGTTAGTGGTGACGAGTTGGAACAAGGTTCCTGGATTCTCCCTGCAGTTTCTGATAGCTAAAGCTCAACAGTGTGCTAAGGATAAATGTTGGGATGCATTCAATGCCATCCTTGCTCTATGTATATATGGCATTGTCCTGTTCCCCAACATGCCGGATTTCGTGGACTTTGATGCGTTCCACATCTTCGCCTTCGGGAATCCAGTCCCTACTCTGATCGGAGACGTGTATCACTCAGTGCATTACAAGAATGAGAACCGGAGAGGGAAGAATGTCTCATGCTGCGTATCGTTGCTGTACAGATGGTTTGATAGTCATTTGCCCAAGAGGGGTTCTTCCGTCTTGTCTGCAGCCACAGCTGAGTGGCCTGAGCGTCTGATGAGCTTGTCGGCAGAAGATATTGATTGGTTCGTTGACAGAGACAGGTTAGGCACCGATGTGATCTTCAGTTGTAGTGGGTTTCCTAATGTACCTCTGATAGGTAGGAAGGGTTGCATCAACTACAATCCATCATTGTTAGTTCGTCAGTTCACATATGCTTTGAGGATTCCACCGAAGGAGGAAGAGGTACAGGAATCTCTGTACCTCACGGGTACTCTAGAGGGGGATTTGTTGTCCAAGCTTCAGCGTGCGTGGAACAGTATCAGCAAGAGGGGAAAGCCTTTGTTGGGAAAGAGAAACAGTCAAGCCTACCCTTCTTATTCAGCTTGGATCAGAGCCAGAGCCAACGCCATAGGGATGCCATTCCCTCATGTCAGACCAAAGAGTCCTCCACCAGTCGAAGAGCCTACCACTGTGTCCATTCATCAGCACAACCAGGTACTAGCCGAGCGGGATGAACTGAAGCGAGCGAATGCAGAGTTAGAGAAGGAGTTAGCTCAGCTTCGAAGTGAACGGAACGAAGCCGTGCATGCTCTCAAAAAGCAAACAGAGTCGGTGAACCAACTAGGTGCAGACTTGGCAAAGCAGATTGCTGATCGGGAACGCTTGGGTCAAGACTTCAGGGCTGTTAATGACGTACTAGCTACGAAGAAACAACATCTGGAGGAGGCATATCGGAGGATATCTAAGTTCGACCAGCATTGGAAGACCTCCTTGGCCACCAGGAAGGAGCGAGAGGACAAGCTGATGCTGCAGATTTCTAAGCTGGAAGCCGAAGTAAAGGACAGTGAGCGAAGGTTTGATGAAGAGACCGCCCGCAGATACGCCGCCGAAAGCCGTCTCAACAAAGCTCTTGCTAACCTGAAGGAGCATAAGCTGATGTTTGAGTCTAAGAAGCGGAAACTGGAGGATTGCTTTGGCGAAGGAGCTTGGGAAAGTTCAGTTCAGGGGCTTCAGCATACCATCATGCAGAGGGAGCTACTCGTCAAGGGGTTGCTCACTTTGCCAGATCATCCAGAGACGAAGGAGTTATTAGCAGAGTATCGCGCCCGTGGCCGTACTTGACTAGTTGTATTCCTGTTGTTTTGATCTTTGATGTATGCTGACCATCACCAGACTTGTTGGCTGAGGTCATGCTGTTGATTTGTTTTGTACTCGCTGATACTGTGTACCGCCTTGACAGGCCTTTCCGTATATATATGAGATTGATGTTTCCATGATTGGGCTCGGATTTCTTCTTCCTCTTATTATTATTGGCACTGGCACTAAGGCACTAGGATCGGGGGAAAATCTCCCACGCACACAGACACACGCATGCATCTGCATGAAGCATATTTGCATGGCGTACATTTTATTGCCTTTCCTAACCTTTATTGTTAACAGGTTTTTCAGGTTCCGAGCTGTCTCCGGTCTCCAGGATTGATCAAAGACTCATTCACCGCTACTCAACTCACGCTAATCAGACAAGGATCATGGACCAGGTGCAGTCAGATGTTCAAGAGCTTCGTGAACGGATGGATCGTTTTATGGAACTGATGCAGGTGGTCGCTAATGGTCAGGACCAGCTTCGTACTTTGGTTCAACCTCTGATCTCCAGGGTTGACAGTAATGGCATACTGCACGGCGGGGCTGTGCCTACTCCTCCTCCAGTGGACGCTCCACAGAATGTTGTTCCTGTTGCCGGGGGCAACGGCAGTGCTAACGGCAATCTGATGACTAATATCGGACTCAATGCGGCAGGCGTCGACAATGGTAGTCTGGGAGCCAATGTAAACATAGGGCCGGTCAACGGCAATGCTGGTGTCGGAAATCTATTAGTGCCTCAACCGTGGCTTGAGGACCATCAGGATGACGTATTTTCTCAGAGAGGTGTAGAAGCAGAGTTGAATGCTGAAGCTCGACTCAGGTTCAAAGCGCTGGAAGACAAGATGAGAGACATTGAAAATCAGAATACATTGGGCGTTGATATGTCCAAGCTGGGGTTGATTGCTGACTTCAAGGTACCTCATAAGTTCAAGGTGCCTGTCTTTGAGAAGTATAAGGGTACTACTTGCCCTCGGGTCCATCTTCGATCTTATTATAGAAAGATGTCCTCCTATTCTGACGATGAGAAGTTGCTGATGCACTTCTTCCAAGATAGTCTTTCTGGTCCATCCCTCGAGTGGTATATGGGCCTGGAGCCCGCTACTGTGCGCACCTGGAAAGACCTCGCTGAAGCGTTCATCCTCCACTATCAATACAATAGCGACTTGGCTCCCAACCGAGTTCAGCTCCAGAATCTCTCACAGCGGAACAA
Source organism: Lathyrus sativus (assembly GCA_963859935.3). NCBI lineage: Eukaryota > Viridiplantae > Streptophyta > Magnoliopsida > Fabales > Fabaceae > Lathyrus > Lathyrus sativus. The sequence continues at coordinate 570,528,982 of OZ012739.1, forward strand.
TGAAAGCTTTAAAGAGTACGCCCAACGTTGGCGTGAATTGGCTGCCCGAGTTCAACCGCCGATGGTTGAGCGTGAGCTAGTGCAAATGTTCGTGGCTACCCTTCCTGGAATCTACTATGAAAAGCTGGTCAGTGGCATGTCTGGGACATTCTCGGCTCTCATCACTATGGGCGAGCATGTTGAGAACGGTATAAAAATCGGAAAAATTCAAGGCGAATCATCCTCAGCTGGAGGAGGTAGTAAGAAACTTTACGCGGGCAAGCGTCGAGAGGGAGATGCAAGTGCTATCACTAATGCTCGGAGAAAGGGCAAGGGCCCTCAGCCGCAGATTGCTAGCATAAATATCCCAGCTGCTCCGCAGCAGCAGCAGCAGAATCAGCAGGGGTATAGGAAATACCAGAATCGGGCTCCTTTGGCAAATCGTCATTTTGAAGCTCCACCTATGTCATATGCGCAGCTTCTGCAAACTTTGCTGCAGCTTCAGCTAGTTCAAAAAAGGACGTTGGCTCCTTTAACAGGGGCACCACCACCGGGGTATGATGCCAATGCTACTTGTGATTTCCATACTGGGGCACCAGGCCATACGATTGAGAATTGCAAAGCTTTTAAGCACAAAGTGCAGGACTTGGTGGACGCCAAGGTCATTAACTTTTCTGATAGTGTGCCCAATGTCACCAAAAACCCTATGCCTCACCATAGGGGAGGCGGGGTGAACGCCATTATCACAGAGGAAAGCGCAGACTTGCTGACTGATGTCAAAGACTTGAAGACGCCGCTTAGTTTTGTCAAGGCTAAGTTGCTGAAGAAGGGCTTCTTTCCTGGATGCGGGGAGTTATGTATGGCTTGTGCTACACTTCCTGATGGGTGTGAGCAGCTGGTAGAAGGTGTCCAAAGTCTGATGTCCGAGGGTATTTTGCAGTTCAGCCGGAGCGTTGAGAGTGTATCAGGGGAGGTCATGCTGAAGCAGGCAGATGAAGTTGCTACCATTACCATTCCTCGTCAACCTATTACTATTTCTGCGCCCCGACCGCCTACAATCACTATCACCAGGGCCGGGCCAATCCCATTCGAAAGCACTAATGCCGTTCCATGGCATTACGGCGCTGAGGTCTGTTGCAATGGTCAGAAGTTAGAGCTGGAACCGTACGGATCGACTGTGCAGAATCTTGCCGGAGTCAGTGGCATTACTCGAAGCGGTAGAGTGTTTGCGCCGGCGGAGGTGGCAGCAGAGAAAGTGGTCAGGGCTGATGCTACTGATAAGGGTAAAGGTAAAGCTGTCGAAGAGGTCCCTTTTGGGGCAGAGAAGGATTTGCTAGTTAAAGATGCTGAGGAGTTTATGCGTTTAATCAAGAAGAGCGACTACAAGATTGTAGATCATCTTCACCAGACTCCGTCAAAGATCTCTATTCTTAACTTGTTGCTGTGTTCTGAAGCGCACCGCAACGCGTTACTGAAGGTATTGAACGCTGCCTACGTGCCGCAAGAGATATCAGTAAATCAGCTAGAGGAGGTGGTAGCCCATGTTAACGCTGGCAATGGGCTGGGATTCACGGATTTAGAGTTGACTCCTAAAGGGAGAGATCATAACAGCGCCTTGCACGTCTCAATAGAGTGCAGAGGCACAATCATGTCGCATGTCCTGGTGGATACGGGTTCGTTGCTTAATGTGCTTCCGAAGAAGGCACTAATGAAGTTGGACAATCGTGGATTGCTTTGCACGCCCAGTGATCTGGTAGTGAAAGCCTTTGATGGAACTAAGCGCCACGTTTTCGGAGAGTTGACCCTGCCAATTCAAGTTGGTCCGGAGACGTTCAATATGATTTTTTATATCATGGATATCATGCCTGCCTACAGTTGCCTCTTAGGTCGGCCATGGATCCATGTTGCTGGTGCCGTGACGTCCACGCTGCATCAGAAGCTCAAATATGCTGTCGGGGGCAGCATAGTAACCGTCTGTGGTGAGGAGGACATCATGGTGAGCCACTTGTCATCCTTTAAATATGTTGAAATGGACGGCGAAATCCATGAAACTCTCTGCCAGGCATTTGAAACCGTCAAGGTGAAAGAGGTAGCTCCTGTCGTCGCAGAGAAGCAAGAGATGAATCTCTCCTCATTCAAAGAAGCTCGGGCTATCGTCGAAGCCGGTTCCACCCCAGGCTGGGGGCATGTTTTGGATATACCAATCAAGCAGGATAAGTTTGGATTGGGGTATTCTCCTGAAGCTGAAGCTTCATCTTCTTCGTCTTCGTCTCGTGGGAAGGGGCCGATCCTATTCACCAAGGGCAGAGTAATTTTCGAAAGCATCAACGCAGCGTCTGAGGACAGCGGGGATAGCGATTGTGATCTTGACGCCTGGATTCAGCCATGCAAGTCGGGCGAGCGCCTCAACAATTGGACCATCAAGGAGATTATCAAGCTGACAAGTGAAGAGTAATGATTTGCTTTTTACAATCTTTGTACAATCTTATGTCCTGCCCGGGGCATAGTGGTTTTATTGTCAGGGCCTTGTTGGATTATGTACATGCATTTTGTTAATAAATAAAAGGCATTTTCTTCGTACTCAAATATTGTGTTCTCTGTTATTCCTGTTTTATGTTTATTTCGAAAAACAGTAAAATGGCAACGGGGTTTGTGCTAACCTGCATATTCTTGCTTTAAACTTAACCCTTGTTATTGCAGGATCCACATAACAGATGACATCGACTCTGGACCCTCTACGGCTCACTACGACTTCTATTGCCCGATATATCAAGCCGAGGATGAGATTGATGAAGACGAAGACCTTCCGGAAGAGTTGGCCCGCTTGTTGAGACAAGAGGAAAAGGTTATTCTGCCTCACGAGGAAGATATTGAGATAGTAAATCTGGGTTCTGAAGAGCTCGTCAGAAATGTCAGAGTAGGGGCTGCACTGCAGAATGATGTCAAGCACAGACTGGTCGAGATGCTTCGAGAGTATAGTGACGTCTTTGCTTGGTCATACGAAGATATGCCCGGACTTGACACAGACATCGTGGTTCATCGCTTACCGTTGCGAGAAGATTGCCCTCCAGTCAAGCAAAAGCTTAGGAGGACGAGACCAGATATGGCTGTAAAAATCAAAGAAGAAGTCCAGAAGCAGTTGGACGCAGGATTTCTAGCCGTTACCACCTACCCTCCGTGGGTCGCCAACATAGTGCCTGTACCGAAGAAGGACGGTAAGGTACGCATGTGCGTCGATTATCGGGATTTGAATAGGGCGAGCCCTAAGGATGATTTCCCGTTGCCTCATATCGATGTGTTGGTCGACAACACAGCCCAGTTTTCTGTGTTTTCGTTCATGGATGGCTTCTCCGGTTACAATCAGATTAAGATGGCACCGGAGGACATGGAGAAAACGACGTTTATCATCCCCTGGGGAACATTTTGCTATAAGGTAATGCCCTTCGGTCTGAAGAATGCAGGGGCCACTTACCAGCGAGCAATGGTCACTTTGTTTCATGATATGATTCATCATGAGATCGAGGTCTATGTTGATGACATAATTACAAAGTCCCAAACGGAGGAAGAGCATCTGGTCAACTTATTGAAGCTTTTTGAGAGGCTTAGGAAATTCAGGTTGAGGCTGAATCCTAACAAGTGCACTTTCGGAGTGCGGTCCGGAAAGTTATTGGGGTTTATCGTTAGTGAACGAGGTATTGAAGTTGATCCTGCGAAAATAAAAGCTATTCAAGAAATGCCAGCGCCGAAAACAGAAAAAGAAGTTCGTGGTTTCTTGGGCCGAATAAACTACATTGCAAGGTTTATCTCTCAGCTCACGGCCACTTACGAACCGATGTTCAAGCTTTTAAAGAAAGATCAGGCGATTACTTGGAATGAGGATTGCCAGAAGGCATTCGACAAAATAAAGCAGTATCTTCAAGAACCTTCAATCTTGATACCCCCAGTGGCTGGACGGCCATTAATCATGTACCTGACGGTTTTGGAGAATAGTATGGGGTGTGTTCTCGGTCAGCACGACGAGACGGGCAGAAAAGAGCATGCCATTTATTATTTGAGTAAAAAGTTCACTGAGTGTGAATCTCGATACTCGATGCTGGAGAAGACGTGTTGTGCACTAGCTTGGGCTGCCAAACGTCTACGACAGTACATGCTCAATCACACCACTATGCTAATTTCGAAGATGGATCCGATCAAGTACGTCTTCGAGAAGCAGGCTCTTTCGGGCAGGATTGCCAGATGGCAAATGGTGTTAACGGAATATGATATTCAGTACGTCTCCCAGAAGGCCATTAAGGGAAGCGTATTGTCTGATTACCTTGCCGAACAGCCAATCGAAGACTACCAGCCGATGAAATTTGAATTCCCTGACGAGGATATTATGTTTCTCAAAGCGAAGGATTGCGATGAGCCGTTTCCCGATGAGGGGCCAGATAGGAAGTCTCAGTGGAAGTTGATATTCGATGGAGCGGTTAAGTCCTATGGAAGTGGTATCGGGGCTATCATCACGACTCCTCACGGATCCCACATCCCGTTTACTGCGAGACTGACGTTTCCAGTTACTAACAATGAAGCAGAGTATGAAGCATGTATTATGGGTCTAGAAGAGGCAATTGATTTGAGAATCAAGAATCTAGACGTATACGGTGACTCAGCACTTGTAATCAATCAGATTAAAGGGGAGTGGGAAACTCGTCAAGCGAATTTGGTGCCGTACATGAATTATGCCAGGAGGCTGCTTCCGTTCTTCGATCGAGTGGAACTTCATCATGTACCTAGGGCTGAAAATCAGATGGCTGATGCCTTAGCCACGTTGGCTTCAATGTACAAGGTCAATTTTTAGAATGAGGCTCCAAGAATTGTGCTTTCGCGTCTTGACAGACCGGCATTTGTCTTTGCAATCGAGGATGCCACCGACGGCAAGCCATGGTTCCATGACATCCAGACCTTCCTTATGACTAAGGATTATCCTGTGGGTGCGTCAACCCAGGATAAGAAGACTCTGAGGAGGCTATCTGGAAACTTTTATCTCAATCCTGATGGAGTGCTGTATAAGAGAAACCACGATCTCGTGCTACTCAGATGTGTAGATGAGAAAGAGGCAGGTATGCTCATGGAAGAAGTCCATGAGGGCACATTTGGTACGCACGCCGGCGGGCATGCCATGACGAGAAAGATCCTGAGAGCAGGATATTACTGGCTAACTATGGAGTCAGATTGCTTTAGATTCGCGAAGAAATGTCATAAATGCCAGATTTATGCTGACAAAGTTCATGTGCCGCCGTGCCCATTGAATGTCATGTCCTCCCCTTGGCCGTTCTCCATGTGGGGCATCGACATGATAGGCAAGATCGATCCCACTGCATCCAATGGTCATCGTTTCATTCTGGTAGCTATCGACTACTTCACCAAATGGGTGGAGGCAGCCTCGTACGCTAATGTGACCAAGCAGGTGGTAGCTAAATTCATAAAGAAGGACATCATCTGTCGTTATGGAGTTCCCGAGCGAATCATTACTGATAATGGTTCGAATTTGAATAACAAGATGATGAAGGAGCTGTGCCAGAGCTTCAAGATTGAACACCACAACTCATCTCCTTACCGGCCGAAGATGAATGGCGCCGTTGAAGCTGCCAACAAGAATATAAAGAAGATTGTTCAGAAGATGGTTGTGACGTACAAAGATTGGCACGAGATGCTGTCGTTTGCCTTGCACGGTTATCGTACGACGGTGCGTACGTCGACCGGGGCAACTCCTTTCTCCTTGGTGTACGGTATGGAAGCTGTCCTACCTTTAGAAGTGGAGATTCCTTCTTTGCGAGTTTTGATTGATGTGAAACTCGACGAAGCAGAATGGATTACGAATCGTTTGAACCAACTCAGCCTGATGGACGAGAAGAGGTTAGCATCGATTGCATTTGGTCGCCTGTACCAAAGCCGAATGAAGAAAGCTTATGATAAGAAGGTGCGTCCTAGAAGCTTTCAGACGGGTGATCTCGTCCTGAAGAAGATTCTTCCGCCACACTCCGATCACCGGGGCAAGTGGACTCCGAATTACGAAGGGCCGTATGTCGTCAGCAAGGTCTTCTCGGGAGGAGCTTTGTTGTTATCCACAATGGATGGTGAAGATTTTGCATCCCCGGTGAACGCGGACGCGGTTAAAAAATACTTTTCTTGAAAGAGACCCACTGGACAAAAAAGAAAGAGTCCAGGCAAAAAAGGGGCATCCTGGCGAACCAAAAACAGAATAAAAGGTTCGGGCAAAAATTAGGGATATATTGAAAAATGTACACCCGCGAAGTCGAAAACCTACACTGGGCGGCTTCGGCAAAAAAGGGTATCCCGGTGAACTGAAAACCCGTAAAGGGCGGTTCACGCAAAAGTTAGGGATTTGAATAAGCAAATGACTGCGTTCCGCGTGTGGACTTTCATTGTTTTGTGGTTTGGAGGACCTGAGGGCCGTTTATCTGAATCAATCTCTTCCGAAGCTGAAGCGTCGGAGAAGTATCGAAGTCGAGTGGGTCTTAGAGGGATCAACTCATGGTGTTCGTCTACGCCTCGTTGCCGATATTTGTATATACTGATGTATATTTATATTTTCTTTTTGCGCGGCTTCCTCATTCCAGGAGCTTGCCTCTGTTGTAAAACATTTTTGCCCATTCAGGGGTTTCACCATCAATAAAATGCACATTATTCAGCAATTCTGCTTGCCTGTATAGCATTTATCTATTTTGTTTGCGAATGAAAACGCCGATGTTTTTGATAAAATGCGCGTACATAAACTTACGGGCCTAGGCCCATTGATTGTTGAAACGATTGATTACCTGAATATTGTCATGAGATAATAACCTTGATAGGCCCCTTTGAGGAGGGTATCTTGTCTGTTTGTTTGTGTTGTTGCAGGTGTAGCACCTCCCAGAAGATGTGTCGTGCGCATCCTCGAAGCAGGACGAGTCCTCCTTCTCCAGCAGAGTTCAGTGGTCTCTCCTCCGCAGAATCTGGACGCAGAATAGTGAGCATTGATATGTCTCCCCAGGCAGAGATGATTCTCTTCCCCAAGCAGACGCATCCTGAAGGAACGTCATCTTCTCAGCTGAGTCAATCGCCGCAGTAGGATTTCCCCCAGCACCGGGTCACAAGTGCAGATTTCGTAGAAATGTTCGGGTGCCGAAGCTCGTGCTTTCCCCAGTAAAGTCACCGCAGCAGGTGTCTTCCCCAGCACCGGGTCACAAGTGCAGGCCTCGTAGGAATATGTTCGTATGCCGAAGGATGCAGTAACTGATGGTGCCAGACTGAAGTCTCCAGCGGAATTGAGATTCCCCACCAGAGCCGTATTCTCTCCCGAAGTAGAATGACTTCTCCTTCCCCAGTAGAGTGATGGAACAGCTGGTACTGTGTGCCCCTGCAGAGTTGTACTCTCCCCCCGAAGTCAGATGATTCTTTCGTCCCCAGCGAAATCGAAATTCCTCATCAGAGTCGTACTCTCCAGTGAAGTAGAATGATTTCTCTTTCCCCGGCTGAGTCTGCAAACCCCCAAGAAATCTGAATCCTTGAAAGCAGTTGGGACCATAAGTGGATTTTCCCTAGCAAAGCATTGAACAACTAATGCTGTATTTCCCCAGAGTCGCACTCTCTCCAGCGAAGCAGAATGACTTCTCCTTCCTCAGCCGAGTATGCAGATGTCCAAGAGAGCTGAATCCTTGGAAGTTGATCAGATCATGATTGGTTTTTCCCCAGTGGAGCGTTGAGCAGCTGAAGTTGTTTCCCCACAGAGTTATCATCCCCAGAAGAGTAGCCGAGACGGCCGCGCAGTTCATTCTCGCGATTGATATCAGCAGGTCCACTTTCTCGTAGAGCTCTGTTTCCCTGCAGCAGTCAAATGAAGTTGTTTTCCCTGCAGTAATCAACGGAAGATCATTTCCCCAGACAGCGTCCGATTGATATTGGCATGTCCACGTTCTCCTCAGCAGGATGATTCCTCTATCTGAGTAGTTCTTTCTCCTTGACAGGAGAGCTCCCCTCCAGCATTTATTTTGCTGACGGGATCGCATCATTGTGCATGATTGCATAGCATTTAGCATAAACGCATAGCATTTCCACCGTGTGGGGCATCGCGCCGAAGCATACGCATCATAAGCATGATCTAGGTTATTACCATTCTTGTTTTACAGGTGTTCCACCAAAAGACCAGTTGCTCAGGATGATTCCTGACCTTCTCCCCAACGAGGTCGCTTTCTTAAGATGATTCTTAAGACCCCGGTGTAATCCCCACAATCGCTCGCTCAAGATGATTTTTGAGATCCCCAGCGAAATCTTCAGTTCAAGACGATTCTTGAATTCCTCAGCAGGGCCGTTTGCTTAAGATGATTCTTAAGACCTCAGCGCACGTTCCCGAGTTGTTTGCTTAGGATGATTCTTGAGTTCCCCAGTAGCGTCCCCAGCAAGAGTTTCCCAGGAAGATTCCCGGAATCCCTAGCAGAGTAAAGTCTCCAGAAAGGTCATCAGTTCAGGATGATTCTTGAAGGTGCCCGACGGAGTTGTTTGTTCGAGATGATTCTTGAAGTCCTTAGCAGTGTGATATGTTTGCTCCAACTGTGATGTCTAATCTGAAGATTGACTTCGTAAACGCCTGAAGGCGACATCAGAATGTTCCTGTGGATTCGGATTTCCGTGTTGATGAATCAACGTGTGTCTGAAGACAAAGTTCAAAAGTTTGTAGATGCAGCTTTTGTGTGCAAAGTGATCCGTGTTGGCCTGAAGACCAAGTCAATTATCCTGAGGTGATGATTGATTGCGATCAAGTGAATAATGTTTCTTCTGACTGAAGTCGAAGATGTTTCTCCAGCTGAAGCGGAGTTTGCCTGAAGGCAAAGTTTTAGAATCCCCGTAGGGTCATGAATGGCTCAGGATACCACTTCTCTGACTGAAGTCACAGATTTCCCGAGCTGAAGCGAAGGTTCCTGAAGGCAAGGTTATCCCCAAGGTCATGAATGACCTAGGATTCATTTTTCGGACTGAAGGCCGAAATATATCCCTGACTGAAGTCTCGGATACTCTATAGCAGAGGCGGAGTTGCCTGAAGGCAGATCCATGTATCCTTGAAGGCCAAGGACCATTTCTTTAGACTGAAGTCGAAGATACCTCCTGCAGAGTTGCCGACAGGCAAAAGTTTACATCCTTGGAGACCAAGGATGCTTATCTTCAGAAGTGCGTGAAGATCTCTTCTAGCTGAAGCTGGGAGTGGCCAGGGGCCGGGGTTTCATATAGCTTTAATGTTGAAGTTCTACGGTGGGCAGTATGCAGTAGTATGTGAATATTCGTTATGGTTCTGAGGGTGAACCCCAGATCAGAGTGTGCTTGGTTGAGTCTCTCATTCCCAGCAGAGTAGTTTCAAATACGCAAGTGTACCTTTTGTTCCATCTACCAGGGGTGAACCCCAGGTCAGAATTGTTCAGTGTTTGTGTTCGACGGCGAGGTTGAATGTTTGTTTTGACGGCGAGGTCAGATTATGTTTGTTCGACGGCGAGGTTGAATGTTTGTTTTGACGGCGAGGTCAGATTATGTTTGTTCGACGGCGAGGTTGAATGTTTGTTTGACGGCGAGGTTGAATGTTTATTTTGATGGCGAGGTCAGATCATGTTTGGTTCGGCGGCGAGGTTGAATGTTTGTTTTGACGGCGAGGTCAGATCATGTTTGGTTCGGCGGCGAGGTTGAATGTTTGTTTGACGGCGAGGTCAGACTCTTTAAAATCCCCAGCAGAGATGATGTTTGTACGACGGCGATGTCGAGTGTCTCTCAGAGCAATGTTTGTGTCCGACGGCGATGTCATATTCAGTTTTCCAGCAGCTATGTTGGGTGTGCCAGATGATTTAGTTCTCCAGCGGTGACGCAGGGTATTTTGATTGTCCGACGGCGATGTCAGATGGTTTAGTCTTCCAGCGGCGAGGTTGGGTGTTGTGGTTGTCTGAAGGCAATGTCAGAAGAATTTAATAAGGATAACTGACGGTGATGTCAGATCAGTATTTCCCCAGCTAGTTGCCGTGCAGCTAGTATTGCAGTATTCGAAGATTTGTTCCCCGCAGAGTATCGTGTGCTCGTGCAGTTGGCAAATTTTCGGGTTTACCGGTATTCAACCGTCTCACACCTTGATTGGCCGAGAGTCGTTCGCTTCTCGCCCAGTCAGGTTCAAGCCGTTTGAATAGGGGCAGCTGTTGCACCCCAAAATTTGACCAACAATTATTTACCCATCAAGTGTTTAAAAGAGGATGCCTTCATCAGAAAGTTCAGGAGATCCTCAGAGGAGTTGTTTGAAACTAAGGTTGTGTGCCTCATAGCTTGAGAGTTGTGAGAGCTCCTCAGATAATTCTGAGACTTTGAGAATGAACTTGGAAATTTAAGAAAGCCTATGAGATGTCTTGATAGCCATCATAAAGCCCATAGAGGTCATTATGCAAGAATTCAGAAGATTCAACCATGAATGGTAGAATTAGGGTTTTGACTGGGTCGACCCTAGGTTAACTGAAGATTTGGAGAAGGTTGAGACCTAATCCAAGGGCCATGAGATCATGGAATGATGTATGGAGATGTTATAAAGATGATTCCTAGACCAACTCATCATGATTGAGGAGTTTGAGAAGTGTTGAGTTAGGGTTTCCAAGGATTGTCAGTGGAAAAACCCTAATTTGATCCCTATCTTCCAGGCAGTTTTAGCTCAAGATGTGATTGATATATCATCTTCCCCACAACATGAATGTTGTAGATCTTGTTCTTAGATTTAATTTGAGTGGTAGAAGTCCTTGATAGGATTTGCAGAGCTCAAGTTATGGTTTTGACAAATTACAGGTCAGCTGAGGTATGTGAATCTGGGTCCTTGAAAGTCACCCAACTTGCAGACAACTTTTGCCCTAGTAGGATGATTCCTATGATTTCTTGGTCAACATGAATGTCGAATATCATCTTCTTAGCTTTCTAGAGAGTACTAGAAGTCCTTGATAGGATTTGTAGAACTCAACTTATGGTTTGAACAAGATAGGGGTATTTTGGTCATTTGGAAGTTATAGGTCATTTTAAGCAAATGCCATATCTCCTATTTCCAAGCCTCAGATGAAAAAACTCAAAACATTAAAGTTGTTCAAAATGTCATTTTAAGCTTAGAAAAGAGGTCATGAGTTATTGAAAAAGCTTGTAACAAGGATTTTCATGATTGGGTAAAAATGACCTAAAAATGACTTATAAAGTGAATGAATCCAAGTTGGAATTTGGTTTGGGAGATCCACAAATCCAAAATAGGTCATCCAATATGTCATTTTGACTCCAAACATTATTTTAAAAACAATGGTTCAAGTAGAATTTTGATTTGAGGTCTCAAAATGGAGGTTGCTTTGTAATTTTCATTCTTGCATAATAAGGCAACTTGAGAAACTTCACCTAAAACAAAGGCAAGGCTTGTTTTTCATACATTCCTTCTCTATATCTCTTGTAAGGAGATTTTAAAGCAAAATGGCAAGGCTTGGCACATGAGATATGAGATGTACAATGTATCATTTCATGAGAAATTCCATAACATTCTAGCACTTTCCATGAGTTTCTAGACTCTTCTTTTGATTGTTATAAAAAGAGTGAATCACAATGAGGAAAAGGTTGGTGAAAGTTGCTGAGTTCATTGGAGAGAGTGAGATAGAAAGTGCCATTGCAAGATTTCTTCAAAATCAAGCAAGTTTCCATTTCTTCATCCACAAGCCTCATCCATCTCAACTCTTGCAAACAGAAAGGTATCCACCATTGAAGGAGCATTTGGAGAAGATTTCAAGTGTCAAATTGAGCCCTAACATCACTCACCATTGATTCTTAACAGGTTGGTAACTTGCTCCATAGGTCCTTATTTAGGTGCATTCTGTTAGAATTTTAGGTGGAAAGATAGCATGCTAGGTTAGAGGAAGGTTTTCTGAAAGTTTGAAAGGGATCCATGGAGTTCCATGGCAGGTCACCAATTCTTTAATTTCCAAGAGCAAGCCGTGTATGGAGTTTTAATGATCATGATACAACATAGTTTGGTTAGGGTAACATGTATAACAAGTTTGGATCATTAGGTTTGAGTTTGATTAAGGTTGATCACAGAGAAAAATGGTGGAACCCTAGTTTTCGTGCATTCTGTTTGCGAATTCTAGGGAGCTTCAGGAGGAACTATCGGTTCCATTGTATTCTTGGAGAAAAATGGAGCATCTTTGCTCTTGGAATCCTTGAATTTCATTGCCAGACGAGGGAGAACGAGGAAGATGAAGGATGGCGTGTGGAAACTGGTTTGGGGAGGAAACCCTAGCTGGAGGTTGAAGACAACCTCCCAGCCGTCCGATCGTATCCAAATCTTGACTAAATCATCTCATCCAGCGGCCTTGATTCAATTCAGAAAACGGAGGGAAAATTAGAAGTAAAACGTAGTGTTTACTTAAGTAGTAGATATTGGGCTCAGCAATCCAGTGATATTCGCACCCCCTCGCTTGGCCCAGTCCAAATTTTAACGTGGAAATGTTGCTATTCTCACCGCAGCTTTATTGTTTTTCTTTTAATTTTCTCAATTTATTTTTTTGAGCGCATGGGCCTACCAGATTGCTAAGTGCACCCCCAGGTTCTCAGCCCATCATGATAATAACTGGGCGCCTTTTCTTTTCCCACCCCCCATCCCTTTTTCTTATATTTTCTTATTTTAATTTCTTTTAATTTTCTTGCATTTTATAAAATCCATATAAAATTGAAAAATGATTATTTTTCACTCCTTGTTTTTTTACATATTCATAATCCTGTCTAGAAAAATGTAAATAAATAAAATTCCATTTTATTTTTCTTTTAATATTTTTAGCATATTTTCCATGTAAATAGCTTTTTAAGTGAATTTAGTTGATACTCAATTTTGTAGGATTTGTTTTAGGACTTTCTCTTAGGATTTTTGATCCATTCTTTTTGGCATAGTTAGATATTGAATCATAGTTTCTATGGGATTTAATTCACAATTTGTAGATTAAAATTTGATTAGTTTGATAAGCATAGACATGGTGTACTCAAATTAGGGTTTTAGGTTGCATAAGTAGATTTGAGCAATTTTGTTTTGGGTTTTATAGGCCAAATTAGTGTATGGGGAATATATGGGTTAAGGGTAAGTATGTATAGAATCCCCTTGAATTTTACTAGAATATTATATAGTATTTTAGTATTTTTAATTGATTTTTGAATGTATGGTTAGTATGTGTGTTGCTTAAAGGCATAGTTTGTATTGTTGTGCTTGTTCTTCTTCTCCTTTGAGTGTGTGAGCCTTGAAGATTGAGTTGAAGACCTTGTGGATCATCATTGAAGACTTTGAAGACCTTGAGGAAGAGCTTAGTTTTTGTTTGTTCTGTTTATAGGATCATAAGTACATAGGTAGAGCTTTAGATAGAATAACTCCATTCAATAAACAAGGAGTGTCTTGTTCACCTCCCTCCTTCTCTATGACATAAAGTCCCTTAAGGGCATTCACCTCTCTCCTTTGGAGGGATTAGTGACCTTGACCTATCAGGTAGAACTTTGAGAGAGCCTTTCCTTTTGATGTTAAGTCCTCAAAGGCATCCTTTGGAAGTCAGTGAGTACTTTAACATCCTCACCTCATCTTGTTGATTGAATCTTGTTTGCTGAAGCATCTGGGTTGTTGAAGATAAAGAAAGCAATGAAGATGGTAAGAGATTTGACTGAAGATATAAAAGCCATTGAAGATAGAAGCTGAAGCTTAAGGGAGAAGATGAGTTGATACTCATATTGTAGGGTTGATACCTGGAAAGCAATTGATGATTGAAGTCTGAAGACTGAGTTGCTGCTGGAGGAGCTGAGGCTTTCTTCTGTTTTTCTTTTCTGTATTGTTTGTTTTGTTTGACTTGTCTGTTGCATTAGATTAAGTTCATCTAGAATAAGTTCAGTCTAGGAGCATGATTGCATTAGAGGTTGAGTTGCTCCCTCTGCTTGTATTGTTATTGTTTGGCTTTGCTTGCGGGTATTCGGTAGAGCCCAGCTCCCTTGCCCATGTGGTTTGTTTTCCTGATGGCATTTCATTTCTTTTATCTGTATGATTGCAGTTTACTGTTTATTGCTTGGTAGCATGTTGTTTATTTTTCAGTATGATTACTGCTATTTCATGACTGGCTTGAGGTTGAGACGAGCTTGTGGAGGCTGAAGCCCCACACACATTTCCTCCCTCACTTGCATTGCATGCATTTTACTGTTAAGCTGATGCTTTGTCTGTTTGGTGTATCATTGACATGATCCCTTAGGACTCTCATTTCCTTTGATAAGGATTTGATGATAGACTTTTAGGTTGAAACCTATGCATGACAACATCTAGGAGTTCCCTGTTCAAACCTCAACCATAGGATGAATCCATGGCATGACAACAGTAGGACTCGATAGTCTCCCTCCTAGTTGGGCCTGTTCTCTTCTCATCTCAAAACAGTTTAAGATACAGTAATCATGAATGATTTCTTTCGTACGTTACGAGCCTTAAGCTATCTGAGAAAGGATTGTGGGAGAGTTTCTTTTCCATAGTCTGGATGTTTAGTATGGTACCCTTTGGGTGACATGCGACGCATTCACTCTCAGGTCATAGTCTCTAGTGCGGTTGAAATCGCAAACACAATAAAAAACACTTCTTTCAGGAGATAACCCGTAGTTTCCCGAACTACGTTTGCTCTGATCTTCCATACCGTGTGGAAGTACGTAGGCATAAGATGCGATATCCTAGCGAGCAACCTTTCCCCCGCAACCCTTCGTAGGCCGAACTACGTTGACTCTGATTTCTCATTCTCTGATGAGAATACGTAGGCATAAAGCGCGACGCTTTGCCGAGTCACTTTTCTTTTCTTTTTCAGCCAGCCTTGATAGGTAGATAGAATAAAACCAACCCGTCCAAGTAAACAAATAAGCGAGGATCCCGTCGAGTACGACGGACGTGAGGGGTGCTAATATCTTCCCCTTGCGTAACCGACTCCCGAACCCAGACAATGGTTGCGACGACCTTGTCTTACCCTTTTTCGTCAGGTTTTTCTGATCGTTTCCTTTCCCGCTCTGAGGGATAAATAACGAAAGGTGGCGACTCTTCTGTTGTGCCGGCACCTTATTTTCGCGCAAGCGACAATATAAAATATTATCTTGGGCTTTGTATTAGTTATTATTGAATAAATCGATATTATTAGTTTATACGTTAAATGTTGATTATGTCTGTCTGTATTCTATATATAACTATGTCCAACATTAAGCATCAATTAAAAGTTTTAAGCATAACTGGGGACAACTACATAAATTAGAACAACAACTTAATGGAGTATCTTGGATGTGAGGAACTCGACAAAATCCTTGAAGGAGACAATTTGGAAAAGTTGATAATTGACCTAGAGGAAATGGAAATGAAAAATTTGAAAGTACATTGTATAATAAAACACCACCTTGATTTTGGAATACAAACAAAATACTCGAATGCAAAAGATCCCAAGATATTATAGGAAAAAATTAAGGAAATATTTGTGCATCATAGGAAAATTTTATTGTCCTCATTAACGGATCAGTGCAATAAATTAAGGTTCCAAGATTATAAAAGCATTGTTGCATATAACTTTGATATGCACCAAATTATTTCACAATTAGAATTTCATAGCATAGTTATAACCGACGAAGAAAAGTTGAAAAAAAAACATTTTCAACCTTCCATACATCTCAGGTAGTATTGCAACAACAATATAGAATGAGAGAATTTTTTAAGTATTATGATTTAATTCTAGCCCTTCTAGTGGCGGAACAAAATAATGAGCTCCTTAAAAAAAATCTCTAATCACGTCCCACAGGAACAATAGAATATTCTAATATAAATTCAACAATATTTAATCAAGGGCATGGTGGAATAATCGTATGGTGTTTGTGCTCAATTTAATGGTCCTAGTCGAGGCAGATATCACCGTCGAAACCACTTTCGTGGTCGAGGTTATGGACGAGGTTTTGTAAATAATCATAGGTCTTTAAAATATTACCAAACTAATAATAATCATCAAAGATAAGAGTATGTATGTCTAAGAAGGCCGCTCGAGGAATCGTGATGATTTCTGTTATAGATGCGGAAAGAAAGATCATTGGTCTAAGGCATGTAGGACGTTAGAACAATTATGCTAAGGCATCTATAGAGGAAGAGGGAAAGGAAAAGGAAGTAACTTTTAATGAAATTGAATCGAGTACGTATTAAATGACTACTTAATAATATGTATTTGAAAATATGTGTGGTGTGCTTGTAAGATTTTTATATTTGCACTATGTGCCAAATCAAGAATATGTATGTTGTCCAATGTTTGCATGAAATAATAATGTTGAATATGATGTGTTGATTTACTCCAACATGTCAAAGACATTTGCGTTTCAGACAGTGGAACTACCCACACAATCCTCAGAAGTAAGCAATATTTTACTCAAATAAATCCAACTAAATGTGTAATAAATACAATCTCAGGTCCTTCAGATTTGATTGAAGGAATAGGTAATGGTATGTTCAGATTACTAAATGGGACAAAGTTTGTAGTTAACAATGTTTTATACTCTCTAAAATTAAAGTAAAATTTGTTGAGCTTTAATGACATATATCGTCATGGATATGATACTAAAACTGCGACTGAAGGTAACATGAAATACATTAATATTACTATCAATGTTTTGGGAAAGAAGAAAACTTTAGAAAAATTACCAAAATTACCCTATGGATTGCATTATACATATATACATGAAATTGAATGTAATTTAGGTGTAAAAGAAGATCTCAAAACTATGACTTTTTATAGCATAACCGTTTAGATCACCCCGGTTCAACGCGTAAAATAGTTGAAAGTACTCATGATCATCTATTGAAAGGTTTAAAACTTAAAAAAAAAAAAAAGATAGACTATGTGAAGCTTGTTCTCTTGGAAAATTAATAGCAAAACACTCACCAACAAGATTTAAGTAGAATCACCTGTATTTCTTTAAAGAATTCAAGGTGATATATGTGGATCTATCTAGCCACCGTCAGGATCGTTCAGGTATTTTATGGTATTAATTGATGCATCTAGTAGATAGTCATATGTGTGTTTACTGTCAAGTCGTGATATGACATTTGCAAAATTTCTTGCACAAATAATTAAACTAACGACTCAATTCCCTGATTATACTATAAATAAAATTAGACTTGACAATGCTAGTGAATTTAATAATTATTGCATATCAATTAGAATTATTGTTGAAAATCATGTTCCTCCTATGCATACATAAATTAGTTTAGACGAGTCATTAATCAAATGTCTTCAATATATTGTTAGACCATTAATAATGAGAAATAAACTACTATGCAATTTTACATGTTGCAACACTCATCCGTCTAAGTCCATGTGTTGATCATAAAATATCCCTTATCAACTTGTTATTGGTAAGGAACTAAATATTTTCCATTTAAATATTTTTTGTTGTGCATTATATGTTCCAATAGCTCCACCACAAAGAACAAAGATGGGACCTCAATGAGGTTGAGAATATATGTGGGGTATGAATCACCATTTATTATTAGATATCTTGAACCTTTAACATGTGATATTTTTCAGGCAAGATTGGTTGATTGTCATTTTGAAGAAAGAAATTTTTCAACACTAGGAGAGAAAATAAACAATTAGAAAATGATATAACATGGTATGTACCACATATATTACATTTGGATCCATATGATAAATTATGGGATGAAAATATAAAGAAAATACTGCACTTGAAAAATTTATCAAATCAACTGCCAGATTCATTTACTGATTTGAATAGAGTGACAAAGTCCCATGTGTTGTACCCCAAAATTTGCCCAACCATTTCTTTGCTTGACTTATGTTTCTTTGCATTTTTGCATTGTTGCATAGCATAACATTTTTTCTTGAGGCAGGGGATCAAGGTTTTCCTGTGGCTCAAAGTTCTCTTTCGGTGCAAGAGTTTGAACAGCGAGCATCGGCTCCGGCATTTATTTGGCCCAGCGATCGAGCGGTCGATTTTATTTTATCTTGCAGGTTATATTTAGCTCAAGAGGCAGCAGTCAGGTTATCTCAAGCATTCTCATGGTTATAATATTCAAAAGGAAGTTTCAGAGGCTAAACAGGGCTCAAAACGGTTGAAACTGGGTAAATGTGCAGATTTCCCTCCAAAAAGCGCCAAAATTCAAAATTTGAAGGTGTTAACCGATTAACCAAGTGGTTAATCGATTTACCAAAGCAGAATCAGACCAAATTTGAATTTTTAAAGGTGTTAATCGGTTAACCCGTATGGTGAAGCCACTTTGGGGTCCAATTTTTATCATTCTTGAAGTTGATTTTACACCAAGGGAAGGATCTAGAACCATTTTGAATTTTGGTTAATTTCCAAATTAATTAAAATTCCCTCCAAATTCCCACTCCTAATTCCAAAGCAATTTTCACAAACCACACTCCAAACCATATTTGGATCCAAACCAAGAGCATATTTAAAGGATTTGCTCCAAACCTCACACATACAATCCTCATAATTTCATTCTCATTTCAGAATTCATTCTCATTCTCTCAATTTTGCTCTCAACTTTTCACTCCCAAAAACCCTACCAAATCTCTTCTCACCTTGAATTCTTTGATTCTCCATTGGAATCATTGATTTCTAAGAGCTAAACCTTCATCCTTCATCATCATCATCTCCATTTTTCCATTAAATTTCCGTGCTAGTTTGGATTTGAATTGTGAAGTTGATCTAAAGGAGCTTATTTGGATAATTCTTGCTTAATTTTGGTGGATCTTCATTTCTACTACAAGCAATCACTTGGATCTTGAAGGAATTCCAGATTTCTTGCTTGGATCTACTTAATTGGAGTAAATCCATAATTACCGAAGCAATTCTCCGCTTCGTAGGTTGGAATTCTTGATTTGATTCTGTTTTTGAGCTTATTTTGCATATTCAATGTGGATCTTCATTTTTGATTGACTTTTGGTTGATTTGATCCATGTGATCTGTGATCTTGCTGGTTTAATGTGTTTACATGTTGATTGGATCACTGTTGTCTGGTTTAAATTCGTGCATAAGTGATTATGTGATCATCCGGATTATTGGGTAAGTGCTTATGTGCTGAAAATGATGTTGTTTTGCTATTTTCTGCTGCTGATACAGTGTTAATCGGTTAACCAATTGGTTAATCGATTAACCGGTACAAATATTCAAATTTTCAAACATTTTTCAATGGTTAATCGATTAACCCCTGGTGTTAATCGATTAACACTGTGCCAACAGGCCTGTTTTGCTGTTTTTCATGCTTGTTTGGTATAGTTTCACTTCGAATCTTCACGGATCAGTGTGATGCATTAGGAGTGAGATTTTTTGGATATATGTCGCTTTTCTTGATTGTTTAATCATGATTTTTTCAACACGCGTGTTCGAGTTCCACTTGAATGCATGCTTATGGATGTGGTTCAAAATGATGATCATTTGTCTTTGTTCTTGCATCTCTCATTTGCATGCTCGAGGTTGAGATGTGCTTGTGGTGGCTACTGCCCCACACTTTGTTCCTCCCTCTTTTTCTTCATCTTTGTTTGTGCATTGCATGTTTGCATCTTCTTATTTATCTTATGTTTTCTTCTTCTCCTTCTTTTGTCTTCCTTTGCCATGTTCCCTTAGGACCTCTAATCTTTATTGTTCAAGATGGATTATGATAGACATTAGGATTGAAACCATGCATACACCTAACTGCTAGAACTAAGTTTTAACCTTACTCGGATAAAACACTTGAAACAATTTGTGGTCGTGTCAGCCCGAACTACGTTTGCTCTGATTTCTCATACCAAATGAGAATACATAGGCACAAGACGACGATGTCTTGGCGAGCAACCTTACCCACCTTCACCCATAGTTTTCAGAATTACGTTGACTCTGACTTTCCCATTGCACGAGGGAGTACATAGGCTTAGAGCGGCGATGCTCTATCGAGTATCTTTACTTTCTATTGTCCCTATGGGCTGTAGCTTAGATAGTTCAACACCCTTTAGATAGACAACAAGCATGGATCCCGTCGAGTACGACGGACATGAGGGGTGCTAATACCTTCCTCTCGTGTAACCGACTCCTGAACCCAAGATTTAGTTGCGATGACCTGTCTTCTCCCGTTCTTCGTTAGGTTTTCTCTGATCGTTTCCTTTTTCTCTTTTGGGATAAATAATAAACGGTGGCGACTCTTCTGTCCTTGCCAGCCCCTCTTCGCAGCGATGTGACACCATGTACCAGTTATAAATGTTGCAGCTCAAATTGAGATTTCGAAAGTAAATGATGTAGCAAGTATACGTAAGGCACACTATGGGATCCAAAGACAAAAATCCTCGAAAAAGAAAAGGAACAAAAAAGGTGAATATGATTGAAAGTTATATTGAAAAGACACTAGATAATAATAAGTCTACGATTTAAAACATTCTCTCGAAGAAGCACAAGATAATAATAATGAAATCATTGATAATGAAACTGAAAGTAAGAATGATCTCTAGATTTCAATTAATTATGTTAATACGAGAGATTTGTTGAGCCGAAAAGGTATGAAGAATGACAAGATATTTTCAGTTCCATTGCATGTAAAATTATGAATGAAAATGATGATCCCGAACCCCGAATTATGAATAAATATGAAAATTAACATGATTGGAAAATTGAAAGGATGTGATAGATGCTGAGTTAAATTCTCTTAAAAATCGAAAAGTATTCTGCCCTATTATGGCTATATCGAAAGGTGTGAAACCTGTGGAGTATAAGTGGGTCTTATAAGAAAAAAATGAGAAAAATGAGTCTGTCAAATACAAAGCTCGCCTTGTTGCATAAGGTTTCTAACAAGGGTCAGGAATCGATTATGAGGTAACATATTTTACTGATATGGCTGCCATTATTTTTTGTTATTTAATAATTTATCAGTATTTAGCAACCTTTATATATATTTTATAGATTTTGTCACTTCTTATTTGTATGGATCACTTGATAGTGATATATACATGAAAATACCAGAAGGATTTAAGATGCGTGAGACATCAAAACCTAGAGAAATGTGTGCAACTAAGTTACAAAGATTATTATATGGGTTAAAACAATTTGGATGCATGTGGTATAATAGGCTAAATGAATTTTTTCATAAAGAATGTTATGAGAATAATCCTATTTGTCCTTGTGTTTTTATAAGAAAAATAATATCTGATTTTGAAATAATTTTTGTCTATGTTGATGATTTAAATATCATTGGAACTAATAAAGAAATTAGAGAAGCAAGATATTACTTAAAGAAATAATTTGAAATGAAAGACCTAGAGAAAAATAGGTTTTGCCATGGTTTACAAATTGAGTATACTAAATATGGTATATTAGTACATCAATCAAATTATACATAAAGGATATTGAAACTTTTAAACATGGAGAAGACAAACCCTTTGAGTACTTCAATGATGGGCACAACACTTAATGATGGAAGGATTCATTTAAATCTATGGAAGATATTGAAAAAGATCTTTCCTCTGAAGTTCCATACCTTAGTGCCATTCAGGCACTAATGTACCTTTTTAATTATACAAGACCTGATATAGCTCTTGACATGAATTTATTAGCAGGTTTAATTCATATCCTACAAAGAGACATTAGAAAGGCATAAAACATATATTTCGATATCTCTGAGGTAAATCTGATCTTGGATTGTTTTATTCTAACAATGCAAAACCAATTTTGCTTGGTTATGCATACGAGATCCATATAATGCTAAATCACAAACTGGATATGTCTTTACATAAGATGACATTGAAATATCATGGAGATCTTAAAAGCAAACCCTTGTAGAAACTTCTTCAAATCATGCCGAAGGGATTGCCCTTCATGAAGCAAGCAAGAGTGTAGATGGTTATGACCAGTAACTCGACATATCCAAGGAGCATTTGAATTACCAACTGATAATAATCCAACAATTTTGTATGAATACAATGTTGCATGTGTTACCCATATGAAAGAAGGTTACATCAAAAGTGACAAAACCAAGCATATCCCTCAAAAGTTCTGTGTGTACAACTCTCTATTAGATGTATTTTGAGTGATGTTCAAACTAGGATATTTTAGCACACTTTAACCTTTATGTACATTGGACAGTACCCTTTGAGTCTAGTTATGAATTTTAGCATTAGGAATCATAACAACCTGTTGTAACAGGTTTAGAGAAGGTTCATGCATCAAAGAAAGGGTTTATGCATAAAAGAAAAGGTTTCATGCATAAAAAACTAATTTTTTATGTGAAAAACAACTATGTATCAACATTTACGCTCTATAGGTTAAGACATATACCTATTACATGCATAATTTCTTTTCAATGATTTTTTGAAAATCATAAAGAAACCTAGAACATACAAAAAATATTCTTCATCTTCAACCTTGATTTTAATCATACACACAAACAAAGTACACATAATCATTCATTGTTTGGGTTCCATCTAGAATCAAGTTGATAACATCCAATTTAGCTTGTGGTATTGTAAAATGGATTGAGATGTTTAGGCGTTTCAAATAAAAAAAAACAATGTGGGGTTTTCCTTCAAGATAATATTGGGGATTTGAAGGTTTCAGACAAGATTATGCTTATTTGGATTCAACCGAGTGAAGGCTTTGAAGAGCGGATGATTCTTGCAAAGGAGTATCTTGACACAGTGAATCAAATTGATAAATCTTGAGTTACAACAATTCACAATTTGGACTTGACCGACTGAAGACTTTGAATAATAAAGGGTTATTCAAAAGGAGTAGCGTGAGAAGGTGAATCAAATTAGCATTGTTAGGTGAATTGATCAAGCTCAGATCTAGGGAAGAGAAGTTGTTAGAATCAACATCAAACATAGGGTTTGTAGGGTTGCATTACTACATTTATCTTGTAAAACTATTTTTGCAAAGTAAGGTTAATTTCACTATCTCAATACGAGTTTGAATTAAGGGCAGACATACCCATAGTGAGGTTGATTGGGGAACTGCCTAAACAAATTCTTGTGTACTCTATCTCTTTCTCTATCTCTTTTACATTTCATTTGCAAATTGTTAAGCTCATCATTTGTGGGATTAATACATTTAGTAAATTCTTTTGTAAACCATTTGAAAAATGTTTTTTTGAGTTGATCAAAATCCTTTAGATTGTGGTTGGATTTTAAGATCAACAAAACTATACAAATTTCCAAACAAAATTGATTGCACACAAGGTGTTCGATAATTTGTCTCAATTGTATTTTTGTATGATTTAGCATTGGGAATAGTGTTACTTGTTGTGTAGCTTTCAAGGTGTTGCAATTAAGGCATGTTGATCAAATTTCTTATCATTATCTTCAATTGGTTTTCATATATGCATATCCAAACTTTTTGATAGCCGTTTGGTTTAGACGAATCGATCTGAGTCTCTTCCGCTAGCCATTGTTTTTTAAAACAGTTTTTGTAAAGAAAATTTTATGGGAATCTAATCATCCCCATCTACATAATTTACCTTTGTCTAACAAGTAGTATCAGAGCTCTGGTTAATTTCGTGCTTCAATATTCACTTATTATAAAATGGCTACCGAACCTAAAGGAGCTTACAATAGATAGCCTATTTTTACCGGTGAAAACTATGGCTATTAGAAAGCTTATATGCGTATCCATATCAAATCAGTTGATAAAGGTGTATGGGACGCCATCATCAATGGTTATAATCAAATTACAGTGACCAATGTTGAAGGTGTCTTCGTACCAAAATCGGAAGCACAATGGAATGATAATGATAGAAGATTGTGGTTACATGATTGGAAGGCATAAAATATTCTCATATCTTCACTTGGTGTTGATGAATATTATCGCGTTTCTCATAGTGAGACCGTCAAAGCTATGTGGGACGCATTATAAGTTTCCCATGAAGGAACTAATGAGGTTAAACAAGCTAGGATCAATACCTTAAATCAATAGTTTGATCTATTTTGCATGAAGCATGGTGAAACCATCGCCAACATGCAAAAGAGGTTCATACATATTATAAATCGCTTGAAGGCTTTAGGTAACCTATTTCCAATGATATTGCTACTAATAAAGTTTTAAGGTATCTTAATAGAGAATGCCAACCCAAGGTCACCGCAATCTAAGAAGCAAATGATCTTAAAACACTTGTTCTCACAACTTTATTTGGAAATTTAGAAGAACATGAGCAAAAACTCACTTGCTTGAAAAAACATGCGAAGAATCATGAGAAGAAGATGAAGAAGGAGAAAGGTCAAGACAAGGAATAAGAAAGGGAGTCTATCTCTCTAAAGACTTCAAGTCCAAAGTCCTCAACCAATGAGAAAAGTGATTGTGAATCAAGTGGTGACGAGATTTCCGATGATGAAAAAATGGGGTTGTTCGTCAAAAGGTACAATAAGTGCATAAGGAAAAATCGAGTCAAACACTCCGATAAGGACCTAATAAAGTTTAAAAGGCTTTTGAACTCCTTAAAGGAAGACGACAATAAGAATGGTAAACATAGAGGTTCATGTTATAAATGTGGAAAAAAGGTCATTATAGGCCGGAGAGTCCATTGATCAAGAAATACAAAGAGAAAAGCCATCAGAAGAAATATAGCTAGTCTAGAAGAGCCTACGTTACTTGGGAAAGTGAAAAGGAATCTTCAAGTGATGAAAGCTCAAGTTCAAGTATCAAATCGGCTAAGCTTTTCTTCATGGCTAACAAAAAGAAAAAGAAGAATGTAAGTCATTCTAAACTTGAATCTTTTAATGAATTGTCTTATTCTCAATTACAAAAGGATTTTGAAAACCTACAAAGAGAAGCCCCAGACGCCTTTAAAAATTTATCTTCAAACAAAATAATTCTTGCACATTTAAAGCTAAAGTTTTAGAAATTTAAAATGATATGGAGGCTCTTAAAAAATCTATGGTAGATATTCAAAAAGATAAGAATGAGGATGGAGAACCTTCATGGTTCGATTGTGAAATTTGTCATTATTGGCACAAAAAAAGGTAAATACTCTTCAAGCTAAATTGGACAAGGCATTACAACCAAAGGTTACATTTTCTATTGATCTATCAAAGTTTAAACGATCTTTAAACCCTCCATATAAAAAGTATAAACATGTTCAAAAAGATTCTAATAGAAAAAGTAATTCCTATCACAACCTATCTTGTCACTATTGTTGCAAAAAGGGTCACACTATTGAAAAATGCAAGTATAGGAGACTTTTTGTTCCTAAAGGTGTTTTTCAATGGTTTCCCAAATGCAAGCTTAATTTCACTCACTCTCAAGGACCCAATGAAGATTGGGTACCTAACATTTCTTGTTGATTTTGTAGGATGAATGTCTTGGCTCTATGAAGAGAGAATGGGATATCGTTTGTGGGTGCTCAAGACATATAATGGGTGACATCTCCCTATTTCATTGACTTTGTGGCATGTGTTACCAAGGGAGTCAACAACTAGTGCTCTTTAATTGGTAAAAATGTGTAGATTACTTGTAATGCTTCTATCTAAGAAATTTGGAAAAGATATTTCATTTCATGACATAGGATTATCTTCAAAAGACACACTCAATAACATCGAATAAAAGATTGATCAACCTAAGACGATGAAACTTGAGGTGGATCAAGATACCTATCATGAAAAGGACAAGAATGAAAGTTCAACAAAAAGGGATGATCGTCAAATTAATAATTCTCTTGAATTCATTACAAATCACACTATTGGATATTTTGTCAAAGTTAAAGGTGATAAGGTCGTTCCTGTTAATAGGTTTGTGGCATATTTTGCATTTATTCCAACTTTCATTTGAGAGTTCCTTGTTGGATGCATGTGCATCCTCTGTTATTCGTACAATGAGGTAATATCGTTTCAAGTTTTGCTTTGTAAGTAAGTTTCTTTCTTTTACTTATTTATTTCTCAAAGGTATGTGATATATTATGTGTATGATATATGTTATGAGTGTTCATTTCTAAAAATTTCAAATGATAACCATTGTGTGTTTCATTTAACATGTTTATAGTGGTCTCATTCTAAATATCTCACATGTATAGTATACATTTTAATATTTCATGCTTACATTTATGTGTTTGTATGTTATTGGCTAGCAAATCATGAAAAAAATCATATGCATGTGTCTCTCATAAATTAGTTATGCATGAGGTAAGTTGAGTCTTCCAAAGTCATCCCAAATTCATGTGTCAAAAATTTAAAATTTTGGACCACATGTGTCGACACATGTTTCATATAGGTTGGCACATAAAAATAATTTTTTGAAATTTTCAAAATTGGTTTAATATGTGTCAAATCATGTTTGTATAACTCGGCACATAGAATTAATATTTGAAAATTTTCAAACTTGTTTCAGTATGTTTTGACTCATGACCTTCACAAGTTAACCTATGCTTCTAACAGGCCGACTCATGACACATTTTTATGACCATTCACTTTATTTCTCATACTTGCACTTGTCTCCATATATTCTCATGTATTGTTGAGTCTTGTAACTCTTCAAAGTGTCATTAACTCCTTCATTATTCATATTTGACTAATCCAACATAACTCATTCAACTCTACAATTTCAAAATCTCATTAAGAGTCATCATTCAATCATTATTCTTCATTCTCTATAAAATCCTCATTATCCTCATATTTTACATCACATCCAAGTCTCCAAAAATCTGAATTTACATTTGTTCTTTGTTCTCATTATCATTGTTGTGTTTCTTAGAATCTTTATCCTTGTTTGGGTTTGTGGGTAATCATATATCCCTCAAACAAATTCACCTATCATTCGCACACTCTATCATGCACTTAGTCTACGAACTCTATTTGAATGATTCTCAATGGCTCATAAGCTTGCGAAAACTAAGGGTGATTCCTAGGATAAGGGTAAGGCAACTACATCCTCTGTTGCTTCAGAAACTGCATTTTGATTGGTCTCTTCTAATTGTGTTAAGGAATTTGAAGAGAAATATCAACACCGTCTTGTCATGAAGCAACATGTCTAAAAACCTATTGTTGTGGTTTGTTTGGACATTTATGATGTTGTTTGTTTTGCTAAGAATCAACAAATTAACTATTTTTAAAGCTCTCACAGGATTACAATGAAGACCTTATTCATGTGTTTTACTTTGGGATGCACGATAGGCGTGGATCTTCTTTCAAGTTCATAATAGGTAGCATGGATTATAATTTTACTGATGATTTGTGGAAGTCTCTATTTAGAATTATCATCTTTGGTGCTAATGCTGAACCATTGGTGACAGATTTCAATCTACATCAAGAATTCAAGTGGACCATTCATTTGAATGATATCTTTAAGGCTCCCTAGTCAGATGATTGTTATGACACCTTAGTTGTCATCCAATTGAAGATGGTCCCTAGGAGTTTAATGTGGTTATTTTCTCATCTCTTATTCCCAAAGAATGGCGGGTTCTCAAGAATATACAAAGTTGAAGTTCATCTTGTCTACATTCCTTTGAACAAGATTTGAATCAATAGGGCAAATTATTTTGTATCTCGATTTTTTTCCATCAAGGAATGCAACAAAGGAACCTTTTTTTGTTATATCTCCATGATTGCTAAAATACTAAGCTACTTCAACATAGAGGTACCAAATCTTCTATTTAAATCTTCTGGCCAGGCTCAAGAGTTCTCCCAACGCACCTTAACCAACATGGGACACCTTTAGGATGAAGAGCATCAGGTGTATTATTTTCGTATGGGCAAGCATGGTAAGAAAATTTATAACTTTTATGACCCACGTGAGTTTGTTGATACAACTGTTGAGCCACATGAGATTGGTGAGCATCCTATTGGTGTTTCTCATGGTGTTTCTAAAGGTGATGAATTTATGCAAGATGCTAATCATGAAGATGGTGAATATGGAGATCAATCTTCCATTATGGCTATGCTTCAAAATATGCAGATTAGGCAAGATGAGTGCTATGAGGAGGGATTTCGGAGCCGAGATGTTTTTGAGGCAGTTCAAAGTGGAAATTTGTTGCCTCATGCAAGAGCACATGATAGCACACGATGTCAACTTTGATGCCTTTTCCTCACGTGTGACTGAAAGACTTGTCTCTATGCGGAGTGAGATGGATGCTAATCATGTTGCCATAATTGCCATAATAAATCACATGATTGTTGCTCAAATGAAAATCATCACCATTTTGCTCAATTCTACCGAGATATGTGTGCTTTCTTGGATGTTTAGTTTGGAAATGATGGACAAGGTTGGCATCATGTAGTGAGGCCAATTCCTAGAGGACGTGGAAGGCGTTGAAGTGTTGAGTCTTTGTGTTGTTTATGTCAAACATCGTCTAGAACTTCTCTGTCATGCATCTCATAATTTAAGTTATCATGCAATTTATATTTTGTTTGGTTTGTTTTGATTTAAGATTATGTCTTGACAATGTTACTACTATGGTAATGTGAGACAATGGATTTTCTATATGTATTAATTTTGATAACAATAGTGTAATGTTATGTCTTTACTTATACTGTGTTAATTTCTATTGTGTATCTACATGTATATAGCATATATGTGAGTGCACGCTCTTATCTATGCAAACTATTTTGTATGGTATATTGTATTTGTGTCTGTTATATCTATGTGATACTTCTAATATGCATATTTTATCTCTTTTTGATGTTGTCACAGGGGGAGAAGCATATGCAACTATGAAGCTATGATGCATACATTCAGGGGGAGCCTTCATGAAGACACAAAACACATCGTCTCAAGTTTTCAAGTTTTGCCATCATCAAAAAGAGGGAGTATGTGAGTGCAACTTTCTGTTAGATGTATTTTAAATGATGTCAAAACTAGGATACTTTAGCATACTTTAGTGTTTATGTACATTGGACAGTATCCTCTGAGTCTAATTGTGCATTTTAAAATTAGAAGGATAACACCATGTTGGAAAAGGTTTAGAAAAGGTTCATGCATCAAAGAAAGGGTTTATGCATCAAAGAAAAGGTTTCGTGCATCAAAAACTAAATTTCTATGCGAAAAACAGCTATGTATCGACACATACGCTCTATTGGTCGACACATAAAAGAAAATTTCTACTACATGTCGACACATACGAACTTCAGGTCGGCACATGCACTGCACTTTTAAATCTTGTAGGCTCTATTTGATGTGACTCCTCTACATGTCGACATATGACCTTTACAGGTCAACCTATAACTTACATATGTCGACACATGCATCAAAAAGGTGCTGGAAATGACAGAAGAGTCGCCACCGTTCATTATTTATCCCAAAAAGGGAAAGGAAACGAGTAGAGAAAACCTCACGAAAACGGGAGAAGACAGGTCCTCGCAACCATATCTCGGGTTCGGGAGTCGGTTACGCAAAGGGAAGGTATTAGCACCCCCCACGCTTGGTTATCTATCTAAAAGGGTGATTAAAACTATCTACGCTAAAGGTCTCAGGGACAAAAGAAAAGAAAAGAGACTCGGCAGAGCGTCGCCACTCTATGCCTACGTATTCCCTCGTGCAATGGGAAAGTCAGAGTCAACGTAGTTCGGCTAACTACTGATGAAGGTGGGGGAAGGTTGCTCGCAAAGACATCGCCGTCTTTTGCCTACGTATTCTCATCTGGTATGAGAAATCAAAGAAAACGTAGTTCGGGCAAGTAAGACCACTAGTTGGTTCATATGTTTTTACCCGAGTAGGGATAACAATCAGTTCTAGCAGTTAGGTATATGCAGCTCGACCATTGGAGACTTAGGCGTTACATGTTTGCGGTAGAACTAAGAGTTAATGAAACTCTTTTTATGAAAAGGTTTTCCATCATTAAGGGTCTTAAAGGACAAAATGAAGTTTGATCATTTGTTTTTTTCCAGTCTTTTAAGAAGAAGTGTTTTGAATTGTTTGTAATTCGTGTTGCGCTAAAGACTATGACTTAGGATAGAATGTGTCGCATATCGTCCTAAGGACGTATACTAAACACTCTAAGCAATTGAGAGGTAGCGCCCCAATCACCATTTCCCAAGTATTTAAGGCTTGTAATGTACAACATTCATTAACCTTTATTAAGTGTTTTAGAGTTGTTTTGAGATGAGAAGAGAGAGAGGACAAACTAAAGGGAAACTAGTTCAAAACCTAGTAGTTGTCATGCAAGATGAACCTATAGTTGAGGTTAAAGGGAAATCCTACTTAATGTTCTCATACATGGTTTGAATCATACAGTCTATCATAATCATCCTTAAACAAGGAGATTAGAAATCCTAAGGGAGCATGGTAATGAAAATAGAAGAAAAAGGAAAGCATAAACCAAATGCAATATGTAATATGTAAACATGCAAACATCTTATGCACATTTAGAATGATAGTGAGGGAGGAAAATAGTGTGGGGTAAAAGGCCTCCACAAGCCCATCTCAACCTCAAGCATGTGTATGAATGCAAAGAGAAAGGAAGAGAAAGAATGCATAAGGTAAAATGCAAAACAATCCACAAAACAATTCACAAAGGAATGCAAAAACATGCCCTAAGGCCATCAACATGGAAGAAGAATAAAACCTAAACTTAAAGGGGATAAAAAGAAGAAAGGAAAACATCAATGGTGTCCCAAATGTCATTCAACCAAAGTTTCATTATGACTTGTGCAAAAGATGCACAAACTTGTCCTAAAAGTTCACCATTTTAGGACTTGCCTCAAGTATCTCCTAAGGAGAGACTTAGCCATCCCAAATGGTGTCCTTACATCATTGGATAGAGGGAGATATGATAGAGGAGTGTACTCAAAATAAATGATGCAAAACATGTAAAAGAATGCAAGTAAGTCATGCTAAAAGTAGGAAACATGCATACACATCACAAGTGAAACCCTAAGAAGAAAGGCCTAAAAGATACACAAACTTGAACAAGTTACAAACCAAATTTGGACCTATAATTGAACATAGAAACACCTCAATATGTCTATAACATGGATCCACAAGAATTAGAGGCTCAATTAATGCACCAAAGTCATTTACAAAACAAACTAGTTCACTAACTAGTGTAAACATCAAACAAGGATAGCCTAAATTGGAAATTACACTAAAAATAGCAAACATATCCAAAAAAAGCCAAATAAAATCCTAGATGACCCCGAAGGTGTTAGGAACCAGGGGTCAACAGTATGAAGACTAAGTCTAAACACAACTATGCAAACAGAGATGAAATCCAAAGGGGTACCCCAAATGCAAGGGTAAATTGAGGGTCACAAAAAATCAAACTAAAACCCTAACCAATTGTCAATAAAACCAGGGGCAAAAATGTCAAAAAAAATTAACATGTCAGGAATATGAGCAACAATTATCAGCCATTAACATGAGGAATTCATCAAGAAATAAAATCAAGAACATGGGATATGCAATTTTCAATCCAACTAAAATACCTAAACAGTGTGAAGATATTTTTTTTCAAGATTTTTAGACTATTTGAGGTATTTTTAATGAATTAAAACTCACACAGAAAAATAAAATGGAAAAAGAAATAAAGAAAACTAAAATGAAAAACATGTGTGGCACTTAGCAATTTTATCCAGTTATTTCTTTGGGCCAGGCACGCAGGGGTGTGTGAGTATCATTATTGGCCCAAGATCCAAACAATTCTGAGTGGGGATGAAACGCCCCGTTTCATTAATCAAACGTGGCATGGTCAAAGAGTCAAAACGCATCAGATTAGATCATGGCCATTGGATTCAGATAAGTCAACAAGTCTTGGGGTGATGTGGCCATACATGTTGGCATCTGAGATCGAAACACAGACGCTAGAGAGGACGAGCCAGACGGTGGCTCTGGTTTCTCCGGTCATCTTCAACCTTCAACCATGCTACAGTGTCTTCCTATAAACCTAACCAAAGCACCTAAAATTTGATACCATTCCAATCCTCTCATTGCGTAGGTTAAGAATCTAGGGTTCAAACTAATTTATCCCTCAAGAATTGTGTAAAAGGAATCAAACCAGTTTGGAGCATAATTCACAAATCATCAAGAACAACTATCAAATTAATCCAGAAATGGCCTATGATGATAGGGCTTCAAGAATACATGAAAATGACGCATGCTTGATGCATGATCAGAGAGAAATTTGGAAAGATAGCTTACCTAACAGAGTGCCTCCGTTGGGCCTTGATTTGTGGATGAAACTTGTGGAAAACAAACCAGAAAGCTTCAATGATCTTCAATAAAGTTTTTGGGAACCTTCAATTGGATTGAAATGCTTTGATTCTTGATTTCACTCTTTCACTTTTCTCCTCCAAAAATCTCAACTGAATTATGTTCAAACTCCACCAATCTTCCCCCTTTAGCATTTGTGAATCATCTGAGGATTATATTCAATTGATCTGAGCACAATTGGAGGCCCAATTTTGGCCTGTTATCATCAATTGAAAAAATCCATAATTGAGTTTTGAAGCTTGAAAGTGCACATGAATTATGGCTCCAATGGCCCTTGCTTTGGTTCCACTAGCTTCCTTATGCTTCCTTCTGATCAAAGGGATGAGATTAATCCCTTGAAATAATCTCGTGGTTGATTTTGAATGTGTAGCTTCATGGTGAAGTAACTTGAAAAATGGCATGTCAAAACTCATCAAAACTCCATTCTGATATTGGCATTGTGTTTTTTATGTTTAAGGGACTCAAAAAATGCATAAACTTTTCATGAAATGGTTCAAAATGAATTTAATTGAATTTGCCCTTTTTAAAGCCTTTTTCCATGAAACTTCTTCCCCAATTTTCATATACACACCAAACCCATGTCATGATAGCTTGATGTTTGATGATGAAAATGAGTTTATTTGATGCAAGTTTGATGTTGGAGAAAGTTCCATTTGAAGTGTGCAAAGTCATGAAAATGACCTATAACCAAAATGACCTATAACCAAAGTTTCCCAAAATACCACTGCCTTGCAAGCTTCATATCTTGAGTTCTACAAATTAGATGAAGGACTTCTAGCACTTTTTGTATAGCTAAGATCATACGGAAAAACTTTCATGTTTAGGTCAAAGTGAGGAGAAACATCCTTCTAGGTCAAAAATGTCTTAGAAGTTGGTTGACTTTTGTTGACCAAAATCACATTCATCTGAGGACCCATAACTTGTCAGCATCATAAATTGAGTTCTAGAAACCCAATGGATGAGTTCTAGTACTCAAAAGAAAGCTAGAAACATGCTCTACAAGTCTCATGTTGGAGTCAAGATGAGATGAAACTTGTATCTTGAGATATGTGGTCTTGAAGTTAGACACTAAACAAGAGATTTTACACTAGCAAGCTTAGAAACCCTAGCTTAGCAACTTCTCACACTCTTGATTCTTCTTGATTTGATCTTGGCACAACTTCTTAGATGCCTTAACACAATATTCCATGATCATAAGGACTTGGAAATGAGTCTTAATCTCCTTCAATTTCCTAGTTGACTTAGGGTTGACCAGATGAAAACCCTATATGCACCACCTTTGATTGTGGCTTCTTGCTGTTGCACCCCAAAATTTGCCCAACCTTTTTTACCTAGCTTGTGTTTCATTGCATTCATATTAGCATTATCATCTGCATTACATTGATATGTAGGCAGGAGATCAAGAGGTATGACTACCAATAAAGGGCCACATAAGGTTATGAAGCTAGCTAAGAGGTTTATTCAAGTGCTCAAGGGTTGATATCCTCACCAGAGAAGCCAAAGATCCTCAGAGAGAGTGGTTGAAGCCAAGTGTGTATACCTCCTAACTTGAGAGTTGTGGGAGGTCCTCAGATGATTTTGAACCCATAGGAGAAGAATTGAGACCTTGAGAGAGCTCATGAGAAGTATTGAAGTTCATTTTGAAGCCTAGACAGGTCATTATGTGAAAGATATGGAGCTACAACCAAGATTGGTGCGACTAGGGTTTCATCTGATCAACCCTAGGTCAACTGATGATTTGAAGAAGGTTGAGACCTAATTCCAAGGCCATGCGATCATGGATTGATGTATTAAGATTCCCAAGGGATGATTCCAAGATCAACTCATCATGAATCAAGAGTGTGAGGAGTTCATAGGCTAGGGTTGCTATGCTTGACAGTGTAAAATCCCCTAGTTTAGTGCCTAACTTGAAGACCACATAACTCAAGATGTGATTTTCATCTCACCTTGACCCCAACATGATTGTTGTAGAGCATGATCATAGATTTAATTTGAGTACTAGAAGTCCTTGATAGGGTTTATAGAACTCAAGTTATGAGCCAGACAAGTTACAGGTCATCAGAGAAATGTGAATTTGGAGCTTGAAAGTCAACCAACTTGCATGACATTTTTGACCTATAAGGATGATTCTCATGAACTTTTGGCTAACATGAATGTTGTTCCTTATCTTCTTAGCTTTCTAGAAAGTACTAGAAGTCCATGATTGGTTTTGTAGAACTCAAGTTACAAGCTTTGCAAGACAAGGGTATTTTGGGAATTTGGAATTATAGGTCATTTTTGGTTATGGGTTAATTTCATCAACTTAGACATCTCAAATGGACTTTTGATCAACTTGAAAGTTGTTCAAAATGGTGTTATTTGTCCAACCATGACCCAAACATTCATTGATATGGATTAAATATGGAAGTGTATGAAGGAATTTTCATGGAAGATAATTAAAAGGCATGAAAAGATGAAAATTCCAAAACAATTCATTTTTGTGCAAAACTTGGCAAGTTTGTGCATATTTTGAAGGTAGAAGACATTTGGAGCATTTTGGCATTCTCACATTTTTGAGTTAAGGTTAAATTCGTGGACATTTCAAAGTCTACTTGGAATTGAAGTAACACCACCAATCTACACCATAGGATCAAATTAAGCATTCAATCTGATCCATTCATGCTCAAGGAGTGTTATGCGAGCTATTTGGATGAGAATGGAAGCTGCTAGAAACAGAAATACACGACTGCCATGAGAGGAAAGTGAGAAAAATCAGAAAATGGAATTGAGGGAATTGGGCTTCCAATGGGCCTAAAAAGTATCCAAACCTTCTCTATATAAACCCTAGATGAAGTTCAGATGGGGTTGGCTGGCATTTGGAGGGAAGACAGTTAGAGACAGTTGGAGTTGTGGAGCTTTCAAGCAAGAATCGAATTTGGAGTTTGAGGAAGAATCAAGAAGCATTGAGCATTCAGATTGGTTCAGGAGCATTCAGTGAAGAAATCTGCAGCATTTGAAGCAAAGCTGAGCACTGAAGAACACCTCAATTAGAGCTTCTGAACAAGTTTTTGTTTCTCAAAATTCCTCTTAATTTATGCACGTATTAGATGAATTTGGCATGTGGTTAGGTAAAGTATGAACCCTAGATGGATTTAGGTATGATTTGGAGAGGTTTTGAGATGATTCTTGATGATGAGTTATTTGCTCAGAGGCACAGTTAGGCTTGAATCTTGATGGATTTCAAGAATTGGATACATGTAATTGATCAGGGAGAAGAGTAGAGTAGATTAATGGCATTAATTTGAAGTTTGGTGATGATGATCTTGAGTGCACCATTTTTGTTTTTGTTCGTATTTGCTTGTACCTTGAGAGATAGGAAAAATGGAGAGTGGCATGGTGTTCCTCGTGAGAAAACGAGCGGATCTGGATAATTTCATAAGGTTTGGTGGTGTCTGATGACCTAGCCACCGTGAACCCGCTAGAGAAGACGACCGGAGTCTTCTCCGACCACCGTGAGACACTTTCTCCCCCCCCCCTTTCAGTTTTCAAATGGGAAAGATGAAGTTATAGCCCTTGGATTAAGTTGGATCAGTTGACTAGGTCTGAGGATCTAACGCGTAAGATGCGTTCTGAGGAATTTGTGACTTTGACTGCTGAGGTGTCACCATGATATGAGTTGGATTGTAATACTTTTTGAGTGAACGACCAGGATTAGGGACTACCGTATATCCAAGTCAAACGTGTAGCATGTTGTACACATCAAAACAAACCGTTTCATTTAAGTAGCCTGGAGGCTACGGGGCGCACATCATTCCCTTTAGATCTGTTGACTAGTATTGATATCTAGTGGCTGTGACTTTTTGTTATTTTCTGAATTTCGTTATTGTTTTTCTTTATTTCTTTTAATTCATTTTATCATATAAAATGCATAAAAAATAGTTTTATTGATCAAAATAATATGAGAAAATTGTGGATGATTCCTACCTTGTTTCTGATTTTTGTATGGCATTTGTTTCCTTTTTGGATAATTTTCCATTTATTTGGCATTTTTCTATTTTTAATAGTTGATTAAAAATGCATCACATGAGCAGTTTACTTGCTGATTTTATTACTAGTTCATGGATTGGAATTTGGTGCTGAAATTTTGCATGCTTGTTATAGACTCCTTGATAGGTTTGTGTGATTTTTATTGTATTTTTTAGATGATTCCAAGTAGGAGTTTGAGATAGGTTTTAGGACTTCCCCCTTTATGGATTCCTTTTAGCACACATTGAGATGTAGAAATTGTTTAGGACCCTTAGATGTAAGTTTTGATCCTGAATTTCCTACCATGATTCCCTATTACCTTTAGGATCATTTAGGATTTTTCTTAGTATTTTTAGAGGTGATCTTCTATTATTTTCCCATTTTACAAGTTGATTATGGTTTAGGTGACCCTAACTAGGATAACTTCATAGATTAGTCTTTTAAGTGAACACTAGTTAACTCTAAGTTTCAAATCACTTCTTGATAGAGTAGGATTTAGGTAGATACCTCCCTAGAATATTGATTAGGTCTTGATAGAGCTTTTGAATCCCCCTAGTTTAGGTGATCCTTGTAGCTAGTCATTAGGGTTTCTTAGAAGTTGTTGTGGTGCCTTCTTTCCCCTATGTGATTTCTTCCCTGGGCTTTGCCCTACCCTCTCTCTGCAAGTCTTGAAGAGGAGCCCTCCTGGGAGAGCCTAATCCTTCCTTTGGTTGAATTATGTGCATTCCTCAGGAGGTTGAGCCTTGAATTGACATTCACCAGTATAGTACATTCCTTTGGTCTGCACTATCTTTATCTTTCAAGTCTTGATGAGGAGCCCTCTTGGGAGAGCCTAATCCTTCCTTTGGTTGGATTTTGTGCATTCCTCAAGGGGTTGAGCCTTGGATTGACATTCTTGGCATGGTATATTCCCTTGGTTTATATACTGTCATCCATCTCCAAGTCCTTTTCTTAGGATCCCTCTTGGGAGAGCCTAATCCTTCCCTTGGTTGGATTATGTGCATTCCTCAATAGGTTGAGCCTGAGATGGACATTCTGTGTTGATACACTTTAACCAGATACCTTAGATTGATATCTAGGACTAATACCCAGTCTTTTTTGTCCTATTGACATAGGATCCCTCTTGGGAGAGCTTAATCCTTCCTTTGGTTGGATTCTGTGCATTCCTCAAGAGGTTGAGCCCATGATGGACTCTTGTGTTGATACACATCCAACCTGATGTAGCCTGGGATGACTTCCCTGTTGCTCATTTTGGTTTCATTTCTCTTCCTTGCTTGATTTGCTTGATGCATTAGAATAAGTTCATATATATAATATTATAGGCTAGGAGCATGACTGCTTAGAGGTTGATTGGGTCTCCCTCTGCTTATTTGCATTAAGGGTTGAGGTGATCCTCCCCTTGCTTGTATGTTGTTTTTCTTTTTATCTGATGTGTTTGCATTGAAAGGTTGAGCTGAGCTCCCTTTGCTTGTCTGTTTTTGACTGTTTTCTTTGCTTGACTGCTTAGAGGTTGAGTGAGTCTCCCTCTGCTTGTATTGCTGTATTGCATTTGCATCTTTACTGTTTTCTCATCTGGTTTATTGTTAGGGACCAATTGATACTAATTTTTATATATTTTTATCGGTCCCTTTTAACAATTTCTTATTAAAATCACACAATTTTTATCACAATTTTCGTAAACATTTAATTTAAGTTATTTTATTTTGTTCGGTTAGATATTTCACTTTTTCTCTAGTTTTTGTAGAATGTATGTCAAGAACAGAATGATCTCCAGAGCAACTCTTGAGGATAAAAGCTTGGAAAAGGAATTGATGAGAAAACACAAACAAAACAAAGCAATTCTGTTTTTGACTGTTCGCGCCGCGACCAACCTTCGAGCCGCAAACTAGGTGAAATCAGCCACATGCAAAGTTGGTGACACATGTCATGTCTTGGGAGAAAAACCACTTTTTGTAGGGTGGCGCCCCATAGCTTATTTATGACACTTTTCCCTTGCATGTAAGACATAATCATTCCACCTTTGAGTCTTAGTATCTCTTAGGTTGGTAAGAAATTAGAGGAAGATTGGAGAGGAGATTTTCTTGTCTTGGAGAGAAGTTTTCATGCAAGAGGGGATTATTGAAGATTTTGCTGAGTATTCTATGAAGATGATGAACAGCTAATTTCATTTCTTGTCAAGCTTGAGGTAGTAATTATCCTATGTTGTTTATGTAATATTACTATCCTTGCATGTAACAAACTACATTTGGTATAAGGAATTATATTTTCTCTTTACATTGAAAATTCAGAATTAAATTATTGTTGAGAAAGATAGTTTAATTCTTGACCTAAGATATTTTTCCAAGTAGAGAATAAATTGTAGAGATAGGTTTATTCACTACTTTTCTATTTGTGTTAAACATTCAAGATTATTATATCAATAGTTAGATGGAGAGATCGTCTAAAGATTTATATAATAACTGTCACAATCTTATTTAGACATAAATATTATTGAGAGGACACTTGAATATTATCAATGGAGTTTGAATGCATGCATGTGATATCAAGAATACATAAATAACAAAGATAATGAAACTCAATCTTGACAAGGTTTCTAAACTTTATTCTAAAACCAATTTTATTTGTCCTATTTTTCTTATAAGTAAAAAGAATCATTTATTCATCAACAAACACTTTGAAGACCTTTGAACTTACAACAATTGAAATTATAGAACGACAGTAGTAACACCAATCTTTGTGGATACGATATTAAAAATATTTGCCGGAAATATACTTTTCAACAAATTGGCGCCGTTGTCGGGGATTGGTGTCGATATTACATTCATTGCAATAATTCATTGTTCTAAGTTCTTGTTTTTATTTTTATTTCTATCATTCTTGTGTTTCACTTGGTTTGTTAGTTTTTTAGATTCTAGTGCATGCGAGAAAAAGCCACCGAGGAGCAATTTCAATTTGACCCCGAAATTGAAAGAACAATCCGAAGGCTTAATAGCAAGACACGAAGGAGAAAGAAACTAGCCGACAAAAGGAACCGGAGAGAAGAAGCAACAAATTCTGCACTTGATCAAATTGAAGAGGAAGTTGTAGAAACCGTTGAAGGAAGTATGGGTGACGACGCTCGTACCGAAATGTCCGCTAATAGTCTAAGGCGGACAACTCAATTTGCTCGAGGCGGAAGGAATATGGAGATGAAGACCGGAATCCTTCAACTTTTTTATGCAAATCCGTTCACCGGAATGGATCATGAAGATCCGTACAACCATCTCATCAAATTTTATGAGATTGCGGGTTCTACGGGAGTAGATGAAGCAAGTGAAGAAAACTTATTCAAGAGGATGTTTCCACACTGTCGCTACTGTGAAAACCGGCGCCGGCTATGACAGAAGAGTCGCCACCGTGCGTTATTTATAGGAGGGAAAGGAAACGCTCGAGGTAAACCTAACGCAAAGACGGGAAAGGAATGGTCGTCGCAACCAAATCCTGGATTCGGGAGTCGGTTACGCAAGGGGATGGTATTAGCACCCCTCACGTCCGTCGTACTCGACGGGATCCACACTTGTTTTCTGGTACGGATTGTTATTCTATCTACTCTAAAGGTCTGAGGTTAAAAGAAAAGAAAATCACTCGGCAAAGTATCGCACTTTATGCCTACGTATTCCCGTCTGAAACGAGAAATCAGAGTCAACGTAGTTCGCCAACCTACGGGAAAGGAGGGGAAGGTTGCTCGCTAGGATATCGCATCCTATGCCTATGTACTTTCATACAGTATGAAAGATCAGAGCAAACGTAGTTCGGGCTACGGAAGACACAAGATTGTCTGACTGTTTTTATCTCCTTATGAAAGGGATTTTCCTGATTAAGAGTCCAAGCGGACAAAAATGACACTTTGATGTTTGTTTTCAGTCTTTTACGCATGAATTGTTTTTTATGACGTTTGCAATCTCTGACGCACTAGAGACTATGATTTGAGAGTGACTACGTCATATGTCACCCTAAGGGTAACACACCAAGTAATTAAACCACTGAAAAGTGACCCTCCAGCAGCCTTTCTCAAATAGCTTAAGGCTCGTAGCGTACGACATCGATTATCCTTATTATTGTGTTTTGAATTGTTCTGAGATAGAAGAGAAAGAACTCTAAAAACCTAGGGTTTGAAATGGGAATCAAAACTACCCTAATGTTGTCATGCATGGATTACAACCTAATGTCTGTCATATTTCTCTCTTGCACAGAGAAAAACAGAGATCCTAGGGGATAAACAGCAAAAGAAACGGAAAATATACGGTAAACAGTAAAATGCATGAGATGCAGCAAAATAAGCGATGCAAGCGAGTCCCACTCAACCTCGAACCTGGGAAAACAATAGGCAAAGTGAAACAGCTTCACTTCAAACCTAAGGGGTCAACTGGACAAGCCAACAAACAGAAAAAGAAAATAAAACCCAACACCAGCTCTGACAGCAACACCAGCTCCTACAGCAAGCAGTTCAATCAGCATCAGCTCCGACAGCTACAGTTGATTGACAGCAACAAGGTTGACAGTAATGCTTCATGCAAGATCCCATCTTCACTCTTTAATGACTTCTAAGCTTCAAGGAAAGTTCTTCATCTTCAAGAAAACACCAAGCTTTAGCAAGCAATGAACCCCAACAAACAAACAGCTTCAAACAACAGCAAAACCCTAATCTTCACAGATACCCAGCTTTGACAGGCACAAGCTTCCTCTTATCCAGTCATCAATACCCTTCTTATCTTCAATAGGCTTACAATCTTCAATGCAGACACTCACAGGATAGAATCAACCAATAGATGAAGTTGGAATGTTAAGAGGCTTAATGATAACCCAGGGAAATCATTAAGATCTTATCATAGCAAGTGAGAGGTACCCTCAAGGTTCTACCAAATCAAAGCATGCTCTACATCCCTCCTAAGGAGAGATGAAACTTATTTGGGGGACCTTATGTCATAGGATGGAATAGAGGCACAAGAAGCTCTCTATGTTTGACAGAAGAAATCAGTCTACTCTAAAACTCTCCCTACATCTCCTATCTCCTAAGTCTTCAAAAGCAATCTTCAAGCACAAGCAACTTCAAGCTCCAAGCATCATTATTTTCCTTCAATCATCTCCAAGTTCTTCATGAGCTCCAACAAGCAAAGCTCAATCCCCAAGCCCAATTGAAATTCCCAGAACCCAACAAACACAACAACATCCCAAGAGGGAAACACACCAACAACAACCCACTTGCAAAAATCAGAGAAAATAGTAATACTCATCCTAAAATCCTAGATTAATTTCTAAGGGGCCCTAACTATGTACCCTATACCCCGTATAAACCCCAAGGCCTAAATCAAAATAAAAACCCAAAAACTATGTGTTGAAATGCACCTATTTCAAGGTAAACCCTAATCCTAATCACCCTAAAGTTTATGGTTCAAAACTAACTAAAATTAAATCACAAAAATGTGATAAAATTCCAGGGGGAACCTAATACTCTAATCTAACTATAGAAAAAAGAATGGCATCAAAATGTGAACTAAAATGGCTATACAAAATTCAGAAACAATATGTACAAAATGGAATGAAATAAAAAGCAATTAAAAGTAAAAATGCACCA
This sequence comes from Lathyrus sativus, assembly GCA_963859935.3. Lineage (NCBI taxonomy): Eukaryota > Viridiplantae > Streptophyta > Magnoliopsida > Fabales > Fabaceae > Lathyrus > Lathyrus sativus. The sequence continues at coordinate 570,570,794 of OZ012739.1, forward strand.
GAAATAGCAAAATGCATGAAATGTCAATTTTATTTTTCTATAATTTTCTTGAGATCTTTATGAAAATGAGGGAAAAAATACCATGCAAAAATGTTAACTTTTGAATTTATTATGAATTTTCAAAGAACTAGGTATGAAATGAAAAATTAAAGAAAATATGAGAAAATGACAAATGCGTGTGATGGATAGCAATTAAAAACAATGTAAAAAGCCAACTGGGCCCAGAGTGGGGTGTGTCTAGCAATGCGCGCCTAAGCCCAAACTAATCAGAAATTAATAGTAAAAATAGAAAGAAAACAGAAAAAACGTTGGTGAGAATAGCAATGAAATCATGTGTGTTTTTGGATGGGCCATCACTTGGGGGTGGGAGTAGTAGTTTATTCACTTAAGCCCAAGATTTCAGATAAGTGGAACGGTGCATTTAGGGTTCATACTTCTCCTTCACAAATTGAAACGAAATCACAGCCATCAAATCATGTTTTTGGTCAAAGTCGTCGTGTAATCTAAGGGCTATCAACTTGTCTTCTTCATTTGAACAAATCTGGGAGGGAAACATCCATGGAACACAGAGCTTAAGAACATCAACTTCCTCCAATTCGCACTCCACTAAATCCTCATCAAACATCAAAATTAAACACCCTAACTCACTTGAAATTTCACCCTGAATCTAACTATGCTAATCATGATCAGTGAAACTCATCCTAACTCAATTCACGATGGAATTCTCAGAAATCACTCAAGAATCAATTCACACCAAACTCCAAATTATTAGGTCTATCATCAACACCATGCTTCACTGAGTTCATTCCACTATCAAATTATGATTATATCATCAAGAATCATCAGCAATGTTCATGAACAGAAATCTTGCCAACTAACTTATTGTCTCTAAACCTTGCCAATTGCTACCAGGAAGCTTCAAACCATCATCTACAATGAGTCTAACCTAACAAAACCTAAAGAAACTACATGGATTATGTTGTAGGATGAGATTTACATACATGCAAATTCTTGATGAACAGAACGACAAAACCTCCAAATTAAGCTCCAAGATTCTCCAGATACAATCTATGAATGGTAATCAAGCTTCTGTATGCATCAAATTTCGTTGAATCCCTTTGAATACTTGAATTCAATTTTCATTTGCAAGTGATGAACTCCAAGTTCCAGCTCACGATTCTTCAGTGTTCTTGCTCAATAATCCATCTGGAATCACTCACATATGCTTGATCAAGGTTCTGAATGCAAAAGAAAGGATTGAAATGGATTGAATCGTGTAACTGAATTCTGTTTTGCAAATGGAAGGTTGCAAATGCAATCTCTCTATTCTCTCTCAATTCTCACCAACTCTAGCTTTGAACCTCTTCTAATCCTTATATAGAATGTGTATGAAGACTCTAGAATCTTCTGGATTAATCTAATGAGAAATTCACCATCTCTTGCTCTTGAAAATATCATGAGAAACTCATACATAGCAGCTGAGTTTTTGCTTGCTTCAAGGCCTTGGTTCTGATCCAAATTCTCATTAGGTGACATATTGAATGTGTTAGGATTCACTAAAGCCTTGGTTATGCCTTACAAAGTGATTTTGCATATGTGCCTTATGATGTAAGTAACCCCTTTACAAAGCAAGTCCTTAAATTAACCCTCAATTCAAAATTGTGGCAATGTCAATGTTCTCAAAATGTATTTTACAATCAAATTGGTATGTCATATGTCTTGGTTTGGATTTGTAGATCAAAAACCCCAATTTTCATTCTTGATTCATTTAAAATTTACCCTTATTTTAGTCCATTTTTGTGATTTTGTGAAGCAAGCCCTTCCAAGCTCTCATGACCTCTTATCTAGCCCAAAAACATCATTGTGAACACATCTCATGTTGAACATTTTTCCATTTGAGGAGTGGAAGATAGAGATTTTGACCTATGTTGGAAAATGGCTTGTAATTCAACTTTCCCAAAATACCCCTGGGTTGCCAAGACCATAACTTGAGTTCTACAACTCCTCTTGAAGACTTATAGTACCCAAATTAAAGATAAGATCAAGATCTACAACTCTTATGTTGTCCAAGAATCCATTTGAAAATTCCTTCATGGGAAAAAGTTGCTTGGAAGTCAAGTGACTTTCACAGATAAATTTCAGTGTCCTCTAGAGACCCATAACTTGCAAGAACCATAACTTGAGTTCTACAAATCTTATTGAAGACTTCTAGTACTCAAATTAAAGCTACTTAGAAGCTCTACAAGTTTCATGTTGGCCAAGAATCCATTTGAAACTTGAATTTTGACTTATCTGGCTTGGAAGTGAGGCCTAAATTAGGGGATTTTACACTAAAACCCTAATTTAGTAACTCCTCCTACTCTTGATTCTTTTTGATTTATCCTTGGCACAACACCACACATGCATCCACATATTAATTAATGAATCCCACATCCTCCAATTAAGCCTTGATGCTCTTCAATCACTCAGTTGACCTAGGGTTGACCTAGGGTTGACCCAGATGAAACCCTAGTTGACTGTACTTCAACTCTGGCTCTTGTACTTGTATCAATGACTTGTCTCATCTTCAAAATGACCTTCTAGGTCTTCCATGATCTTTGTGCATATTCCATACCCTCAATTCATAGTTCATACTCCATTGATGATACTCAATATACCTCAAATTAGGAGAGAAATCCACTGGTTGACCCTCAAACTTTTCAAAGCTTCAACTCATTTCTTGATTACTTGGATGGTCTTGAGCTTGAATAAAAACCCCTTGATGTGCCTCTTTTGACAAGAATGGCACTTGATCCCTTGTTAGATGACTTTTTATGCTATGCTATGCAAATGATTAGACTATGTACATGACTTATTATGCAAATGACAATGCAATTGAAACATAAACCAGGTGAAATAGGTTGAGCAAATTTTAGGGTGCAACAGCTGCCCCTATTCAAGCGACTTGGACCCGACTGGGTGAAGAGCGAACGACCTTCAAACATTCGAGGTACGAGACGGTTGAATACCAAGAACCCAGAAATTTGCCAACCGCAGAGATAAACTACACCACTGTTTGGGGAACAAAAACCCACCAAAATATTCCATCTTGCCATGGAATAATTCTATTCATACAGACAACACCACCTCTCTGCCGATCGTAGCAGTACTTGACTCTAGTGACTCAAGTTGTGTAGCGTCTCTGTCCATTTACAGTATCTTATCCTGCTATGCAAACGCAATTGATCATTATTTTTTTCACGTGACTCCATCAACCAAATGGGTATGATTAACTCATCATACAATCTTTCTGACGCTTTTGCCGGGGAAATAACTCTGCCAACAAAACACGACTCTGCCCATGATATAGGAAAATAACTCTGCTACCACTACGAGTAAATAACACCGCCACCCCTACGGGTAATACTCTGTCATTACTACCGGAAAGTAACACCGCCATCGCTACGGGTAATACTCTGTCACCACTACAGGAAAATAACACCTCCATCACTACGGGTAATAACTCCGCCATCGCTACGGGAAAATAACACTGCCATCACTATGGGTAATACTCTGTTTACAACTTCTCCGCCTATCTTTGCAGTAGCTAACTCCATCAATCAAATGGGTAACAAATACTGGTCCAATCTTCAAACTTTTAACACGGACATGGCAGCAAATCTGAGAATGACTCTACTGGGGATTTTCTGAAATCACACTGCCAGACACCTACTTTGACATAGGCGGCAATTTCCAAAAATTGATTCACGAAATCTTTTGATAACGACATAACAACAATCTTGAAGAAATACTCCGCTGGAGGGGTAAGAGAAACTTAACCAAGCAACTCTGTGGGGAATAATGACAAGACGAACGTTATCATCACATGTCTCATGCTGAGATTTTTAATATTTGGTAATTGATCTGAGCAAGAGCTCCCTCCACCTGCAAGGGAAACAACACTTGACAACCAAAGGTTAACCAACCTGGCTTATGTTTCAAAATGCGCATGTTTGAGAATGGTGTAATGCTCCGTACAGCACGGATATGCTACGCGTTTTTGGGTAAGTGCAACTATGACACTATATGCAAATGCGAATGCAGGCTCAAGCTGCTGGGGAAAGTCTGACAAGCTTGCTTCAACACGGCTGTTGAGAGCAAATACCACCATGTTGGGGAAGAGCAGGTATCGCAAAGTATTCCGGCAAAATAAATGCCGGAAATATTACCAACTCTGCCGAGGAGAGATTAACCTTCGATTTCCACTGGGAGGGAAGAACAACATCTGCTGGGGAGAGAAACTCAGCTGGGGAAGAGTGAACCTTCCGGGGGAAACGCATTGTCTGGGCACAACTTACAACTCGGAGCTACCACTCCGCTGAGGATAATCCTTCTGAACCAACTATAACTTGGTTAAACACTGCGGGAATTCTCCCAACTGGGGATTGATCGTTCACATACTCGACTCTCTGGGGAGTGCAACCTCTGCAAGGGATACTGATTTTGACTGGCTGGGGATATCTTTTGGACAGCTTCCATAAGAATACTCTTCTGGGGAAAATAATCCTTCCTTCGGTAAGGGATAACATCATCTCCACCTCTGGGGAGGAGGTGTGACCTGCGAGGGGATTAGCATCGCACAAAGTCAAGTCTTTCACCACGAACCTCCGGCTGGGGCCACAATTTCCGATTGTCCGCTTTAAAGGCGAGAACCCTGCAAAACAAAAACGAGACAACACAAATCTATACAACCAAATCTATTCGGGTTAGAGTCCATGACATTACTTCAGTCAATTTGAAGTTTTATCAATCATTGGAAAGGGCCAGCAAAGTTATGCACATGCAAGTTCATCGGAACATTGGCGTTTTCCACATACAAAACAATAAAGCACAATCATCAAATACTGAATAACATGTTTTATTAATAACAGGCCTCTGAATAGGCAAAGCTTTGTACATCGGATGCAACTCCTGAAAAGAGGAAGTTACGCACACACACATACATATATGCACAAAAAGCATAAAAAATAAAAATACAACTCGAATTTGTACACATGTCGGCAACTTGGTGCAGACAAACATCGTGAGCTGATCCTCCTATGACTCGCCTGACTCTGGCGCTTTCCCGGTATTCAATTTTCGGAAGAGATTGTACTGGATAAATGAACCCTCAGGTGCTCCCAAACCACTAAGCAAGGCAGTATCAGACCCGGGCCGCAGTCATTTTCTTTTTCAATCCCTAACTTTTGCGTGAATTGCCCTTTGCGGGTTTTCAATTCACCAGGATACCCTTTTTTGCCGAAGTCGCCCAATGCAGGTTTTCGACTTCGCGGGTGTACATCTTTTCAATTTTATCCCTAACTTTTGCCCGAACCTTTTATTCATTTTTTACGGTTCGCCAGGATGCCCCATTTTTGCCTGGATTCTCTTTTTCTGTCCAGCGGGTCACTTTCAAGCAAAGTATTTTTTAACTGCGTCTGAATTCACAGGAGACGTAAAGTCTTCACCGTCCATGGTAGATAGTAGCAAAGCTCCTCCAGAGAAGACTTTTCTGACAATGTAGGGCCCTTCGTAATTAGGGGTCCACTTGCCCCTGTGATCTGTTTGTGGCGGGAGAATACTCTTCAGCACAAGGTCACCCGTCTGAAAGCTTCGCGGACATATCTTCTTATCGTATGCTTTCTTCATCCGGCTTTGATACAACCGACCGTATGCGAGAGAAGATAGCCTCTTCTCATCCATTAAGCTGAGCTGATTCAGTCTATCCTTAACCCATTCTGCCTCGTCAAGTTGGACATCTCGTAAAACCCTCAAGGAAGGAATCTACACTTCCAACAGTAACACTGCCTCCATTTCGTATACCAATGAAAAAGGAGTTGCCCCGATTGATATGCGTATCGTCGTACGATAATCGTGCAAAGCAAAAGGTAGCATCTCGTGCTAGTCCTTATACATCACAACCATCTTCTGAACAATCTTCTTTATGTTCTTATTGGTCGCTTCAACAACGCCATTCATCTTGGGTCGGTACAGAGAGGAATTGTGATGCTCAATCTTAAAATTCTGGCACAACTCTTTCATCATCTTGTTATTCAAATTTGAACCGTTGTCGGTGATAATCCGCTAAGGGATTCCATACCTGCAAATAATATCTCTTTTGATAAATCTGGCTACCACTTGTTTGGTGACATTGGCATATGATGCTGCTTCCACCCATTTGGTGAAGTAATCAATGGCCACCAAGATGAACCAGTGTCTGTTTGATGCCGTAGGCTCAATCTTACCAATCATATCAATTCCCCACATCGAGAATGGCCACGGTGATGACATCACATTTAGAGGACTTAGGGGTACATGGACCTTGTCCGCATAAATTTGGCACTTATGACACCTTTTTGCAAACTTGAAACAGTCTGTTTCCATATTTAGCCAGTAATAACCTGCCCGTAGCAGCTTCCTCGTCATAGCATGCCCACCAGCATGTGTACCAAATGTACCCTCATGTATCTCTTCCATGAGCAACTTTGCTTCTTTCTCATTTACACAGTGTAGCAACACCAAGTCGTGGTTTCTTTTGTATAGGACACCGTCAGGATTCAAATAGAAATTGCCAGCCAATCTCCTGAGAGTTTTCTGATCTCGAATGGATGCCCCAGCCGGGTACTCCTTGTTCTTCAGGAAATTCTAGATGTCATAGTACCAGGATTTATCATCAGATGCTTCGTCGATATCAAATATAAACGCAGGCCTATCAAGCCGAGAGATAACAATCCGGGGAGCCTCGTTCCAGAAGTTAACTTTATACATCGAAGACAATGTCGCCAGGGCGTCAGCCATTTGATTTTCTGCTCGCGGCACATGATGCAATTCCACCTTGTCAAAGAAAGGCAATAATCTCCTTGCATAATTCATATATGGTATCAAATTGGGCTGTCGTGTCTCCCATTCTCCTTTTACCTGATTCACCACTAGAGCTGAGTCTCCGTATACCTCCAGATTCTTAACTCGCAAATCAATAGCTTCTTCAAGACCCATGATGTAAGCCTCATATTCAGCTTCATTATTGGTAACAAGGTCAATCGAGAAGTAAATGGGATGTGCGACCCATGGGGAGTGGTAATGATTGCCCATATTCCGCTACCATAGGAATTCACAGCTCCATCAAATATTAACTGCCATTTGGAACCCAATTCTGGTCCTTCATCCGGCAACGGTTCTTCACAATCTTTCATCTTCAGGTACATGATATACTCGTCAGGAAAATCAAACCTCATTGATTGGTAGTCCTCCACAGGCTGCTCCGCAAGGTACTCTGACAAAATGCTACCTTTAATAGCCTTTTGTGAGACATACTGAATATCATATTCGGTTAACACCATCTGCCATCGGGAAATTCTTCCGGAGAGTGCTTGCTTCTCAAACACGTATTTGATTGGATCCATCTTTGAAATTAGCAGGGTTGTATGATTTAGCATGTATTGCCTCAAACGTTTGGCGGCCCAGGCTAGCGCACAACACGTTTTCTCGAGCATTGAGTATCTGGACTCACAGTCAGTAAACTTCTTACTCAAATAGTAGATTACATGCTCTTTACGTCCTGTATCGTCGTGTTGACCGAGAATACAACCCATACTTTCCTCAAGAACTGTCAAATACATAATCAAAGGTCTCCCGGCCACTGGGGGTATCAAAACAGGAGGTTCCTGCAAGTATTCTTTTATTCTGTCGAACGCCTTTTGACAATTTTCATTCCAGGTCACAACCTGGTCTTTTTTCAACAACTTGAATAACGGCTCGCATGTCGCAGTTAAGTGAGATATGAAACGAGCGATGTAGTTCAACCTCCCTAAAAACCCGCGCACTTCTTTTTCTGTTTTAGGCGTCGGCATTTCTTGTATTGCTTTTATTTTCGCAGGATCAACCTCTATTCCTTTTTCGTTCACAATAAACCCCAGTAGTTTACCCGATCTTACTCCAAAGGTGCACTTGTTAGGGTTCAATCTCAACTTGAACTTCCTAAGCCTCTTGAACAATTTCAGCAGATTAACCAAATGCTCCTCCTCTGTCTGGGATTTGGCAATCATATCATCAACATAAACCTCGATCTCCTTATGCATCATGTCATGAAAGAGAGTCGTCATAGCACGTTGATATGTTGCCCCAGCGTTCTTTAATCCGAAGGGCATCACTTTGTAACAAAATGTTCCCCAAGGAGTAATGAAAGTAGTCTTCTCCATGTCTTCTGGCGCCATTTTGATCTGATTATAGCCCGAGAAGCCATCCATGAAGGAGAATACGGAGAACTGAGCAGTGTTATCAACCAACACATCAATGTGAGGAAGTGGAAAGTCGTCTTTCGGGCTCGCCCTATTCAAATCACGGTAGTCTACACACATTGGCACCTTACCGTCTTTCTTTGGTACTGGCACAATATTAGCGACCCATGAGGGATATTTTGTAACAGCTAGGAAACCAGCATCCCACTATTTTTGAACTTCCTCCTTAATCTTCACAGCCATGTCGGGTCTAGTTCTTTGGAGCTTCTGCTTAACAGGTGGACATTCCTCTCGCAGCGGCAGACGGTGAACAACCATATCCGTATCCAACCCAGGCATATCCTCATACGACCAAGCGAATATATCACTGTACTCCTTGAGCATGTCAATCAACCTTCGCTTGATGTCGCTTTGCAGTGCGGCCCCTATACGGATGTTTCTTACAACCTCTTCTGACCCCAAATTGATGATCTCAATGACTTCCTGATGAGGCAGAATGATTCTTTCTTCTTGTTTCAATAACCAGGTCAGTTCTTCTGGTACGTCGCCATCTTCCACAATCTCTTCCTCAGCCTGAAATACCGGGTGCTCGAAGTCGAAGTGAGTCATAGGCGGTTCATAGATGTCATCTGAAATAGTAATCCTGCAAAGGAAATGGTTAAATACTTCAAAACGCATACAAAGCAAGTAACCACGTTGCCATTTTATTGTAAAAGATAAAACAGGAAAAACAGGGATCACAACATTTGTATATGAAAAAACGCCTTTATTCATGATTAAACAATGTAATGTACATAACCAAATGGCCCTAAGCAAAATCATTATGCCCCGGGTAGGACACAGGATTATTCAACAATTAAGAAAACAAATCATTACTGTTTAGTTGTCACAGGAACAGTTTCCCGGATAGACCAATTGCAGAGACTTTGTCCTGGCACGCTTGGCTTGATCCACGCGTCCATGTCACAGTCGCTGTCTCCTTCTTCAGAATTAGAAACAGCGTTGATGGTCTCATAGCATACTCCATTCTGTGTTATGGTTATCGGCCCTCTGAACTTGGGCGTTCCTGAAGAGGATGCTGATGACGAAGGATGATATCCAAGCCCGAACCTATCATTCTTCACGAGAATCTCCAACACCTGACCCCATCCCTTGGCTTTGCTTGCCTGCACTAGAGCCTAAGCCTCTTTGTAGGATGACACCGCCACATCTGATACTTTACTTGGCATCGAAGCTTTGTCCTTAATTCGCAACCCCTCGAAGGCTTGACAGGGTGTTTCGTGTATTTCGCCGTCGACCTCAACATATCTGAATGAAGACAGATGGCTAACCAGAATATCTTCTTCTCCGCAAACAGTGACGACACTATCTCCCACCATATACTTCAACTTTTGGTGCAACGTGGATGTGATTGCCCCAGCAGCATGAATTCATGGGCGTCCAAGAAGGCAACTATACGCTGGCTGGATGTCCATTATATAGAATTCAGTTTCAAAAATTTCCGGCCCCACCTGCAATGGTAATGTTATTGATCCGAAAACCGACCTCCTCGTTCCATCGAACGCTCTTACCACCAAGTCACTGGGTGTGCAGATAATCCCCCTGATATCCAACTTCATCATGGCTTTCTTCGGTAGCACATTCAGGGAAGATCCAGTGTCTACTAAAACGTGGGACATGACCGTGCCCCGACATTCTACTGACACATGCAATGCCATATTGTGCTCTCGCCCTCTCGGAGTTAAATCAAAGTCTGTGAATCCCAAACTGTGCCCTGCATTAACATGCGCCATCACCCCTTCTAACTGATTAACTGAAACGTCTTGAGGAACGAATGACGTGTCTAGGATCTTCAGCAAAGCGTTCCGATGGGCCTCGGAACATAATAACAGTGACAAGATCGAGATCTTTGATGGCGTTTGCTGGAGGTGCTCAACGATCTTGTAATCACTTTTACGAATGAGCCTCATAAACTCTTCCACATCCTTAAGCGATGTTTCCTTTTCATTCGACTGAGAAGGACCACTCCCAGTTGCCTTAGCTTTACCCTTTTCCAATCTTTCTGCCTCTACCTCAGGCGATGTGAAGATTCTTTCGCTTCTGGTCATACCCCCTGTTCCGACAACATTGTCGACAACCCCAGCCGGTTGTCTATTTACTTCAATTTTCTCACCGTCACAATATACCTCCAACCCGTAAGTCCATGGCACTGCTTTGGTACTTTCAAAAGGGACTGACCCTGCTTTGGTAATTGTGATCGTCGGCCGCTTGGCAGGCGCCGTTATCGTTATCGTTTTCCTCAGAATTGTCACCGTAGTAACATCGTTCGACTCATCACACAATGCCTCTACAGGCTTTTCAACCGCGGTTCTATCAAACTGCAATGTTCCTTCATCCATCATAGCCTGAATACCCTGTTTCAACTCATTACAACCCTCTGGCTGTACCCAACAATCCAAGCAAAATTCGTCACACCCCGGGAATACACCCCCTTTTAACAACCTGCTTTTGATCTCACCCAACGGTGTCTTCAGCTCACTGACATCCGTCACTAGATTCAGATTCTCCTCTGTCAGGATGGCGTTTGCCCCATGATTGGGCATAGGTTGTTGTACTATATTTAGACCCGCCTTTCCAAAGTTAATAGCTTTGTTGTCCAACAAGTCTTGGACTTTATGTTTAAACGCGTGACAGCCTTCAATATCATGTCCGGGCGCCCCGGAGTGAAACTCACAGTGTTTACCAGCATCAAAGCCAAACGGAGGAGTGCGCGTTAACGGCGCCGTGGTCCTTTTCTCGACCAACTTCAACCCTAGTAGTGTTTGAAGCAGTTCGACATATGTTGAAGGAGGCGTTTCAAATACTCTCCTTGGCTTGCCCTCTAGGATTCTGCGTTGGGCGGGGTGTTGCCTTTGTTGTTGTTGCTGTTGCGGCTGCTGCTGCTGTTGTTGCTATTGTGGAAAAGGGATGGTAACGCTAGCTATCTGTTGAGACTGAGCATACTGACTTCGTCCTCTACCCCGGCCCCTGCTACCAAACACGGCACTAGTATCACCTTGTCGTCTACCACCGAATGCTTTTCTGGTACCTCCTGCGGGGGTAGACTCACCTGCTTGGAATCTTCCAATCTTAATACCGTCTTCGACCATCTCACCCATAAGAATCAAATCTGAAAAACTGCTCAACGAAACATTAAACAATTTTTCGTAATATATCCCCGTAAATGTCCCAATGAACATACTATTCATTTCTCTTTCAGCTAACGGAGGATGTACTCTTGCTGCCATATCGCGCCATCTCTGCGCATACTATTTAAAGCTTTCCCCGTTCTTCTGCGACAAACCTTGCAATTGAACTCGGTTCGGTGCCAGATCACTATTATATCTATAATGCATGACGAAAGCATCCGCCAATTGCTTCCAGGTTTTGATTTGAGCGGGCTCCAACCCCATATACCATTCGAGTGACGGTCCTGACAGGCTGTCTTGAAAGAAATGCATAAGCATCCTTTCGTCATCTGAATACGCGGACATCATTCTGTAATAAGCGCGGACATGCACCTTAGGGCAAGTGTCCCCCTTATATTTGTCGAAAGTGGGAGCTTTGAATTTCAGCGGTACCCTTAGCCCAGGCACCAAGCCCATAATAGTCATGTCTAATCCGGTAGAATTCTGATTAGCCATACCCTTCACCTGTTCTTCAAGCATTTTGATTCTCTGAGTATTGTCAACGGGTCCCTCAAATCCCATGCCTCTTCCCGAAAAGGCGTCCTCTTGATAGTCTTCGCCCCAGTTCACATTTTCATTTTCGTACCCGTCATAACCAGTGTTGCGACCAAACCTTTGCTGATTAGTCATGGGACCTCGTCCCCCATTACTGAAACCTTGGTTGACCCTAACAGGTCCAAACCCAGTGTTGACAGGAATCACCCCAGCACCGTTCATATTACCAAATCCACCGTACCCCTGGTTAGCGTTACCAAAACCGTCATAACCGAAACCCTGAGCGTTGAAACCGAATTTTCTGCCCTGATTGCCGTACTCAAACCCCTGGTCATTATAGCCGAACCCATTGTTGCCAAAACCATTACCGCCATTGTTGTTACCACCTCCCAGATTGGCATCTCCAAATCCAACATTGTTAACAACAGTCTCATTTCCATTCCCTGTTTTATCATTGCCAGCGCCAACGTGATTGTTTACAACCACAACAGGTGGGGTTACCACAGGAGGAACCACAGGTGTAAGGGGCCCATCCTCCGGAATAGTCTCAATGTGCGCAGAGTTGTGGTCATTGTTGCCATTCCCATTAGCCCGCGTCAGCAGCGGCTGCACCAAAGTCTGGAGGCTCTCCTGGCCCTTAGCAATGTTCTCCATTGTCTGCATGAACAGATTCAACTTCTCGCGGATTTCTTGCATCTCCATTTGGACTTGATCCATGATTCTCTTGCAATTGTTTCAGGTTGAGTAGCGGTGGACTCTTTGTTCGTCAATCCTGGACAACCTGAAGACGCAAGAAATAAGATACAGATTCAAGAATACCGGTTATGCAATAAAATGCAAATGCAAATGTGTAAATATGCTACAGGTTATATTCCCCCTGATTCTAGTTTCGGAGAGAATGCCATCATGACAATGGAGTCCCCATCAAGCAAGCAAGGAATTAGAAAATCCTCATATATAAACACATGCTAGGAGGCTGAGTATAAGAGTACAACTGAATACAACTGAAGAGACCTCGGCCAACAAGCCTGGCGATGGTCAAAATACAAGTACAATCAACAACGATGCAAAGATAAATCAGGCCAAATGGCGTGCTCTGACGTCTTCCAATATCCTCAACGTCTCCGAGTGCCCTAATCGGGAGATCAGCTCCTGTATCAGTAAAGCATGCCGCTCGGTAGTGGATCTCAGCTTTTTGGCGTCGTCCTGGTAGGTTCCTTCGCCAGAACTCTCGTCAAATCTGTACCTCTTGGAACCGGCCTTCTCTTCATAATCTCTCGGCTTCTCGTCAATGTCACTTACTCTGAGCTCAACAGAGCTCCTAAGTGATGTCGCTTCAGCAATCTTTGCGTCTTGGGCTTTAATCTGTGCCTCTAGCATGGCAATCTGCAGCTTCAGTTCGTCTTCGCGCTCCTTCCGCTTGGTAAGCGTGGTATTCCACAAGGCTTCTCACTTGCTGATACGGGCATAAGCTTTGCTTAAAAGTTCCTTTTTAGAAGTAAGCACCTTGCTAACACCGTTCAAGGCTATTCCCACTTTTTCTTTCTTGTTGGTCTCTTCCGTCAGCTCTAATCCCAACCTGTTTATCAATTCAGTCTGTAGGTGGCTTCATTCTTCTCACTACGTAACTGGAAGATCTCCTTCTCTAACTCGTCATTGGCTTTCTTCAATTCTTCGTTTTCAGCCAACAATTTGTTATACCTTTCACTTTCTGCCGACGTAGGTACCTCAATCAACGAAAGATACAGGGGTTCCGCAGCAGGATAAGGCATCAAGGAAGTACTAGCTCTCTCCCAGATCCAAGCCAAATAAGGATCATAAGCTCTTCTATTGCTCTTATCGAGCAGAGCTTTACCTCTCCTATGGGGGTTAGCCCATGCATGTCTCAATCTGATCAAAACAGCCGCGTCTAATAAGCCCGTGAGATACATAGATTCCGATATTTCCTTCTCACTAGGAGAGTCCCTCAAAGCATAACCGAACTGTCTTACCTGCAGTGAAGGGTTATAGTTAATATAGCCTTTCCGTCGAATCAGGGGGACATTCGGAAAGCCACTGCAACTATATATAATGTCAGTGCCAAGCAGACTCTGATTAAACCAAACGATATTCTCAGCAGACAGCCTCATCAACCAGGAAGACCAATCCAAAGTATCAACAGCATCAACAAAAGGTCCTGTCTTCAGAAGGTGCCCCTGGAACCACCTGTACAGGAGAGGAAGACAGCAGGAAACATTCTTGCCACGACATTTCTCATTCTTGTAGTGAATAGAATGATAAACATCACCCAAGAGAGTAGGAATTGGATTCCTCGAGGCAAGAATCAGGAAGGCGTCTGAGTCGACAAAATCTGGCACATTAGGAAACAAGACAATCCCATAGACACAGACAGCCAGAATGGCACTGAAAGCAACCCAACATCCACTCTTTGCGCACTGTGTAGCCTTCTCAGCCAGGATAGACAAGTGAAAACCGTAAGCTCCGTTCAGCTTGACCCAACCTCCAGGAAACTCAGAAGCGTCTAAGCTGACAATCTCAGCGAGTGTAGCTAACTCAGGCTCAGCATCAACATGTATGAAGTGCATCTGGTCTAACACAGGAACTCCCAACATCGCATAATACTCCTCCAAAGTGGGTGCCAGAATATAGTCAAGAAATAAGAAACATCTCAGCTGCGGCTCATAAAACTGCATCAAAGTATACACCCTAGTCATCTCAAATGCTGAAGGTCTGTACAACAAGCTAAACAATCTCCCATAAGATCTCCTGAACTCAGCCCTCACTTTCTCATCTGCTAGAGCAACTAAACCCAGCAAGGAACTGATATCTGGCGAATGCAATCGGTAAGCAACTGTCTTCTTCAGTGACTCCATGTCTGGCTAGAAGATATACTAGAATCAGAGGGGAATGATCACCTGCAACATAAATACATGTTAATGAAATGTAATCATGAAAATGCACATGCATATGCAAACAAGGGACCAAGTGCAATGCTGATAGACTGGGCTGCTCTGTACTGAAGCCTGAGAACCATCCAGTCTTCATCTCAAACTAAACCAACCATTCAAATGAACCTTGTAACCACATCTCACTGACAGAGATAAACCAGGTATTCTGAGGTCAAAGGTTTCCTGCAAACAGACCCTACCTACCCCTCACAGGTATGTACTTAACTCGTAGACGAGGTACGGCATCCTATGCGGGTTCAATGTCACAGACTTTCAAGAGCGATGATACGATACCCAGGAGGTGTGGCATCATCATCCCTTGAAGCGGCCTCACTTAGTTGAATCCCAATTGATAGGTCCCCAGAGTCGACAATCCTCGGGTCAGACAACTTGTCGAGCCCTAAGGGCCAGGCAAGAAGCATCAAAGAGAATCTTGTCCGAGCGTAAATTTCGCGGCTAGCTGGTGCGAGCTAAGCAAGCAGGCTAACCACTACTCTCTACTTCTAAGTCTATGTGTAACCTCAAGCCCAGGTCCGGCTTATCTCTCAACAGATCATCCCTTCCCACGACAGCAATAACAATATACAGCTGATAATAAAATGCGGAAAGTAAAGACAGAAAAGTAAATCTATACAACACCCATGACGGGAAAACAAGCGCTAGGATTGACTCGCATAGGGGATATTCCTGTCCCCAACAGAGTCGCCAGCTGTCGCTACTGCGAAAATCGGCGCCGGCTATGACAGAAGAGTCGCCACCATGCGTTATTTATCCCAAAGGAGGGAAAGGAAGCGCTCGAGGTAAACCTAACGCAAAGACGGGAAAGGAATGGTCGTCGCAACCAAATCCTGGATTCGGGAGTCGGTTACGCAAGGGGAAGGTATTAGCACCCCTCACGTCCGTCGTACTCAACGGGATCCACGCTTGTTTTCTGGTACGGATTGTTATTTTATCTACTCTAAAGGTATGAGGTTAAAAGAAAAGAAAATGACTCGGCAAAGTATCGCACTTTATGCCTACGTATTCCCGTCTGAAACGAGAAATCAGAGTCAACGTAGTTCGCCTACCTACGGGAAAGGAGGGGAAGGTTGCTCGCTAGGATATCGCATCATATGCCTACGTACTTTCATACAGTATGAAAGATCAGAGCAAACGTAGTTCGGGCTACGGAAGACACAAGCTTGTCTGACTGTTTTTATCTCCTTATGAAAGGGTTTTTCCTGATTAAGAGTCCAAGCGGACAAAAATGACACTTTGATGTTTGTTTTCAGTCTTTTACGCAAGAAATCAAACCAGTGAAAAGTGACCCTCCAGCAACCTTTCTTAAATAGCTTAAGGCTCGTAGCGTACGACATCGATTATCCTTATTAATGTGTTTTGAATTGTTCTGAGATAGAAGAAAAAGAACTCTAAAAACCTAGGGTTTGAAATGGGAATCAAAACTACCCTAATGTTGTCATGCATGGATTACAACCTAATGTCTGTCATATTTCTCTCTTGCACAGAGAAAAACAGAGATCCTAGGGGATAAACAACAAAAGAAACGGAAAATATACGGTAAACAGTAAAATGCATGAGATGTAGCAAAATAAGCGAGGCAAGCGAGTCCCACTCAACCTCGAACCTGGGAAAACAATAGGCAAAGTGAAACAACTTCACTTCAAACCTAAGGGGTCAACTGGACAAGCCAACAAACAGAAAAAGAAAATAAAACCCAACACCAGCTCTGACAGCAACACCAGCTCCTACAGCAAGCAGTTCAAACAGCACCAGCTCCGACAGCTACAGTTGATTGACAACAACAAGGTTGACAGTAATGCTTCAAGCAAGATCCCATCTTCACTCTTTAATGACTTCTAAGCTTCAAGGAAAGTTCTTCATCTTCAAGAAAACACCAAGCTTTAGCAAGCAATGAACCCCAACAAACAAACAGCTTCAAACAGCAGCAAAACCCTAATCTTCACAGATACCCAGCTTTGACAGGCACAAGCTTCCTCTTATCCAGTCATCAATACCCTTCTTATCTTCAATGGGCTTACAATCTTCAATGCAGACACTCACAGGATAGAATCAACCAATAGATAAAGTTGGAATGTTAAGAGGCTTAATGATAACCCAGGGAAATCATTAAGATCTTATCATAGCAAGTAAGAGGTATCCTCAAGGTTCTACCCAATCAAAGCATGCTCTACATTCCTCCTAAGGAGAGATGGAACTTATTTGGGGGACCTTATGTCATAGGATGGAATAGAGGTACAAGAAGCTCTCTATGTTTGACAGAAGAAATCAGTCTACTCTAAAACTCTCCCTACATCTCCTATCTCCTAAGTCTTCAAAAGCAATCTTCAAGCACAAGCAACTTCAAGCTCCAAGCATCATTATTTTTCTTCAATCATCTCCAAGTTCTTCATTAGCTCCAACAAGCAAAGCTCAAGCCCCAAGCCCAATTGAAATGCCCAGAACCCAACAAACACAACAACATCCCAAGAGGGAAACACACCAACAACAACCCACTTGCAAAAATCAGAGAAAATAGTAATACTCATCCTAAAATCCTAGATTAATTTCTAAGGGGCCCTAACTATGTACCCTATACCCCATATAAACCCCAAGGCCTAAATCAAACTAAAAACCCAAAAACTATGTGTTGAAATGCACCTATTTCAAGGTAAACCCTAATCCTAATCACCCTAAAGTTTATGGTTCAAAACTAACTAAAATTAAATCACAAAAATGTGATAAAATTCCAGGCGGAACCTAATATTCTAATCTAACTATATAAAAAAGAATGGCATCAAAATGTGAACTAAAATGGCTATACAAAATTCAGAAACAATATGTACAAAATGGAATGAAATAAAAAGCAATTAAAAGTAAAAATGCACCAGAAATAGCAAAATGCATGAAATGTCAATTTTATTTTTCTATAATTTTCTTGAGATCTTTATGAAAATGAGGGAAAAAATACCATGCAAAAATGTTAACTTTTGAATTTATTATGAATTTTCAAAGAACTAGGTATGAAATGAAAAATTAAAGAAAATATGAGAAAATGACAAATGCGTGTGATGGATAGCAATTAAAAACAATGTAAAAAGCCAACTGGGCCCAGAGTGGGGTGTGTCTAGCAATGCGCGCCTAAGCCCAAACTAATCAGAAATTAATAGTAAAAATAGAAAGAAAACAGAAAAAACGTTGGTGAGAATAACAATGAAATCATGTGTGTTTTTGGATGGGCCATCACTTGGGGTGGGAGTAGTAGTTTATTCACTTAAGCCCAAGATTTCAGATAACTGGAATGGTGCGTTTAGGGTTCAGACTTCTCCTTCACAAATTGAAACGAAATCACAGCCATCAAATCATGTTTTTGGTCAAAGTCATCGTGTAATCTAAGGGCTATCAACTTGTCTTCTTCATTTGAACAAATCTGGGAGGGAAACATCCATGGAAACAGAGCTTAAGAACATCAACTTCCTCCAATTCGCACTCCACTAAATCCTCATCAAACATCAAAATTAAACACCCTAACTCACTTGAAATTTAACCCTGAATCTAACTATGCTAATCATGATCAGTGAAACTCATCCTAACTCAATTCACGATGGAATTCTCAGAAATCACTCAAGAATCAATTCACACCAAACTCCAAATTATTAGGTCTATCATCAACACCATGCTTCACTGAGTTCATTCCACTATCAGATTATGATTATATCATCAAGAATCATCAGCAATGTTCATGAACAGAAATCTTGCCAACTAACTTATTGTCTCTAAACCTTGCCAATTGCTACCAGGAAGCTTCTAACCATCATCTACAATGAGTCTAACCTAACAAAACCTAAAGAAACTACATGGATTATGCTGTAGGATGAGATTTACATACGTGCAAATTCTTGATGAACAGAACGACAAAACCTCCAAATTAAGCTCCAAGATTCTCCAGATACAATCTATGAATGGTAATCAAGCTTCTGTATGCATCAAATTTGGTTGAATCCCTCTGAATCCTTGAATTCGATTTTCAGTTGCAAGTGATGAACTCCAAGTGCCAGCTCGCGATTCTTCAGTGTTCTTGCTCAATAATCCATCTGGAATCACTCACATATGCTTGATCAAGGTTCTGAATGCAAAAGAAAGGATTGAAATGGATTGAATCGTGTAACTGAATTCTGTTTTGCAAATGGAAGGCTGCAAATGCAATCTCTCTATTCTCTCTCAATTCTCACCAACTCTAGCTTTGAACCTCTTCTAATCCTTATATAGAATGTGTATGAAGACTCTAGAATCTTCTGGATAGATCTAATGAGAAATTCACCATCTCTTGCTCTTGAAAATATCATGAGAAACTCATACATAGGAGCTGAGTTTTTGCTTGCTTCAAGGCCTTGGTTCTGATCCAGATTCTCATTAGGTGACATATTGAATGTGTTAGGATCTAAAGCCTTGGTTATGCCTTACAAAATGATTTTGCATATGTGCCTTATGATGTAAGTAACCCCTTTACAAAGAAAGTCCTTAAATTAACCCTCAATTCAAAATTGTGGCAATGTCAATGTTCTCAAAATGTATTTTACAATCAAATTGGTATGTCATATGGCTTGGTTTGGATTAGTAGATCAAAAACCCCAATTTTCATTCTTGATTCATTTAAAATTTACCCTTATTTTAGGCCATTTTTGTGATTTAATGAAGCAAGCCCTTCCAAGTTCTCATGATCTCTTATCTAGCCGTAAAACATCATTGTGAACACATCTCATGTTGGACATTTTTCCATTTGAGGAGTGGAAGATAGAGATTTTGACTTATGTTGGAAAATGACTTGTAATTCAACTTTCCCAAAATACCCCTGGGTTGCCAAGACCATAACTTGAGTTCTACAACTCCTATTGAAGACTTCTAGTACTCAAATTAAATCTAAGATCAAGATCTACAACTCTTATGTTGGGCAAGAATCCATTTGAAAACTCATTCATGGGCAAAAGTTGCTTGGAAGTAAAGTGACTTTCACAGATAAATTTCAGTGTCCTTTGGAGATCCATAACTTACAAGAACCATAACTTGAGTTATACAAATCTTATTAAAGACTTATAGTACTCAAATTAAAGCTATTGAGAAGCTCTACAAGTTTCATGTTGACCAAGAATCCATTTGAAACTTTCATTTTGACTTATCTGGCTTGGAAGTGAGGCCTAAATTAGGGGATTTTACACTAAAACCCTAATTTAGTAACTCCTCCTACTCTTGATTCTTTTTTATTTATCCTTGGAAAAACACCACACATGCATCCACATATTAATTCATGAATCCCACATCCTCCAATTAAGCCTTGATGCTCTTCAATCACTCAGTTGACCTAGGGTTAACCTAGATGAAACCCTAGTTGACTGTACTTCAACTCTGGCTCTTGTACTTGTATCAATGACTTGTCTCATCTTCAAAATGACCCTCTAGGTATTCCATGATCTTTGTGCACATTCCATACCCTCAATTCATAGTTCATACTCCATTGATGATACTCAATATACCTCAAATTAGGAGAGAAATCCACTGGTTGACCCTCAAACTTTTCAAAGCTTCAACTCATTTCTTGATTACATGGATGGTCTTGAGCTTGAATAAAAACCCCTTGATGTGACTCTTTTGACAAGAATGGCACTTGATCCCTTGTTAGATGACTTGTTATGCTATGCTATGCAAATGATTAGACTATGTACATGACTTATTATGCAAATGACAATGCAATTGAAACATAAACCACGTGAAATAGGTTGAGCAAATTTTAGGGTGCAACACACACTCATTGGTGGGAAAAGCAAAAGAGTGGTACCTTGATCAACCAACAAGAGTGATGACGGATTGGAATTTGTTAGAACAAAGCTTTCTCGAGAGATATTACCCTCAATCCCGATTCATGGAAGCCAAAACGGCTATTTCGGTATTCACACAAGGAAGCAACGAGTCTCTAAACGAGGCTTGGGAAAGATTCAAATCCATGTTGAGGAAATGCAAAGGTCATGGTTTTGATGATCTCACACAAATTCAAATTTTTCTCAACGGACTCCAAACATCACAAAAGACACTCTTAGATGCTACCGCAGGTGGTTCTCTTATGTCAAAGAATACGGAGGAAGCAAAAACCATTATTGATCAAATGGCACTCAACGATCGACAAAGTCAACACGACCGTAGTCCTTCACAAAGGAAAGCGGGAGTTCTTGAGTTGAATACCAACGATGCCATACCTGCTCAAAATAAACTACTTTCTCAACAAGTGGAGCTGCTCACTCAACAAATGTCCAAACTCCCACAACAATTGAAGGATATTCATGGAACACAAGTTAGACATCAAGTGGCAAGTTGTGAACTTTGTCAAGGAGATCATCCAACCAGATTTTGTCCCCCGTTTCATGAGGAAGTAAGCTATGTCAACAATCAAGGTCAAGGTTACCAAATATATCCCCCACAACACAACAACACTTTTCAAAGGAACAACCAAGGCTACCAACAATCAAGATTCAACACCCAGAATTTTCAGCAAGAAAATCCATATCAAAGTCCAAACACATAAGTCCAACAATCACAAGGCGGAAGTTCCAAGTTAGAAGATACGCTTGCACAATTCATACAAGCTTCCATGGCAAGTCAAAAAAAGCAATGAAGCAGCAATCAAAAACTTGGAGACTCAAGTAGGCCAACTTGCAAAACAATTGGCAGAACAACAAGTAAGTCCATCGTTCTCCGCCAACACTCAAACTAATCCAAGGGAGTATTGTAAAGCAATATTAACAAGAAGCAGTACAGTGGAGGATGATACAAATATCATAGCTGGAAACCAAGAGGAGAAAGTGTTGGAAGCTCAAAATGATGAGGAGAAAAATTTATCTCAGGTCGCGCCGCGACAGGGCTTCGCGCCACGAACTGTACAAAAACAGAATCATGAGGGTAATGTTCAGAAAGAGTCAAAGTTGAAGAACAAAAGAGGGGAAAAAGGTGTGAGTCATGTTCCAGCCCAACACTTACCTTACCCGCACGCACCATCAAGGAAGGACAATGCAAGGCACTATGCACAGTTTAGGGATATACTCAAGCAACTTCAAATTAGTATTCCATTCACCGAAGCGTTAGAACAAATGCCAAAATACGCAAAGTTCTTGAAAGATAGTCTCACAAAAAAGAAGAGGTATACTGAAGATGAAACAGTTTTACTTGATGCACAGTGCAGCGCTATAATTCAAAAAAACATCCCAAGGAAGGAGTCCGATCCGGGCCGAGTAGTTTTACCGGTGACCATTGGAGATACGTACACTGGCAATGGTTTGGTTGATCTAGGATCCAGCATCAATCTAATTCCCTTATCTATTGTCAAAAGGTTAGGGAACATTGAGATGAAGTCTACAAGAATGACTCTCCAACTAGCCGACAAGTCCACCACTTCACCATACGAAGTTGCTCAAGATATGCTAGTCAAGGTAGACAAGTTCTTCTTCCCGGTGGATTTTGTGGTAGTAGACATAGATGAGGATCGTGATGTTCCTTTAATTCTCGGAAGGCCATTCATGAAGACAGCCCGGATGGTGATTGACATTGATGATGGTCTCATGAAAGTGAGAGTGCAAGATGAAGAAGTAACTTTTAATCTTTTTGAAGCCATGAAGCATCCTAAGGACAATCACGATTCCTTCTGAATCGATGTAATCAAGGAGGAAATCATTGAAGTTGCAAATCAAGTCCATCTTTCTAGTCCCTTGGAGAGATCTCTTATAGGAGCTTACAACGTCTCAACCGAAAAGGAGGAAAAATAAATTGCGGAAATTTTGTGTGAATTAGGGTCTTGTGGAGAGATCACCTCTCATGAAGAAAAAATTGAGGAGTTGGATGAGAAGAAGAAAGTGGAAGAATCAAAGTTGGAATTGAAAATGCTACCCCCATATTTGAAGTATGTTTTATCCATCCAAGAGGAGCAGACATTGACACAAGTGCTGAAAAAGAATGAAGGGGCAATTTAATGGGTGTTATCGGATTCAAAAAAATTTCAAAATCCTTACCAGTTCGCGCCGCGAACTGAGAAAAGTGTGCATTCTGTTTTTGACAGTTCACGCCGCGACCACCCTTCGAGCCGCGAACTGAAGCAAAAAAAAAATTTCCCCTATTTATTTTTACTCACTCTCCTCTCACACCAACCATCCTCAAACCCCATTTATCACTCTTTGCTTATGCAAATTGGCCTGAGGGCAGACCATCTTTTATGGGGGGACAGGAAGCAGTAGCCACGCTCCAGGCACGGACCAAGATGCACAGATGGAAGATGTTTTAGGAACTGTGGGAGGTGGTGAAGATGATGAAGAAGAGTGAAGATCTTATGTGGTAGTAGTTATATTTTTTTTATGTTATTTTAGTTTTGTTATTTTAATTTCGTTTTTGTATTATGTGCATTGGTGGCTCTAGTTTCACCACTAGACTTGTTGTTGGATGCATTTCTATTTTGTGACTTTTAAATTGTATGTTTTTAAAAAAACTTTGTGATATACCCCATTTTTTTTAAAACTTTTTATATAATTGTCTTTGTGCTTGAGTGAGTTGAAGGAACCAAGAGGACTGCGACAAACAAGTTGGGAAAATTTGAGTTGTGATGATAAGAACCAGCTGTCGACACTTCAAGGTACACCTTATTTTTATTTTTAGACTTTATATGAATAATTTAATGGTGTGTTACAAATTTGTTATCATAAAATTCCTTGAGTTACATGTTTACTTTGAATCAAATTAGGACCTAACCAATTGTGAGGTAACCTTTCATTATACACTAAAATGCGGGAGACCGACAATTTCTTTTCAACTCATTCTTATCATGCTAAATCATACATTAATCTAATTTTTGAGAAAACATTTTTGAAAAGGATAGAGGCAATCTTTGTTTTTGAGAAAAACCACTTGGCCAAAGAAAGTAAAAACCTTGTGAGGAGTGATCCGTAGTAAAACCCCTTTTGAGCCTATAGTAGGATCCATCCAAAGTATAAATTTAAGTACCATTGATAATATGGTAAATGGATCCTAAATTCTTTCATTTCAAGTGAACCTAAACCAAAGTTGGTCACATGTTGATTTTTGCCTATGTCTAAATAGTGAGCTTGATTGCATCAACTATGGTCAAAATGATAAAGTTGGGGAGAAAACATAATACATCATCTTGAAAATATTAGAGCTAACAAAAAAGAAAAAGAAAAATGAAAAGAAAAAGCTCATGGTGGTGTGTTATCAAAAAATAAAAAAAAAATAAAAAATAAAAAATAAAAAATAAAAAATAAAAATATGAAAATGAAGATTGGTGAATAAAAGGAAATGCTCTCTTAGACTATGCAATCTTTAATTGAGTCATTGTGATCATGTCTTTTCTCTATAACCCGAACCAAATTATAACCCTTAAAAGACCTCTTGATTCTCAAAGTTTTCTCATGATTCAGTGTATGTTGTGATAAACGCATGATTCGATTTGATGTTGATTTAATTGTTCGGATGAGTGTAAGAAAACCCTTATGATTATTCATCATCACTATGATATGTGTGTAGTTTTGATTCAATT
Organism: Lathyrus sativus; assembly: GCA_963859935.3. Taxonomy (NCBI): domain Eukaryota; kingdom Viridiplantae; phylum Streptophyta; class Magnoliopsida; order Fabales; family Fabaceae; genus Lathyrus; species Lathyrus sativus. The sequence goes on from OZ012739.1 coordinate 570,595,302, forward strand.
TGGACATGTATTACTTGGAATTTCTTGGTATAATTTTTGTAGCCAACCATTATTTTTATTCATGTTTTGTCTAATATTGAAAGTAAGTGTATCAATAGAGTGTTGTATGCTTTTGAACCATTTGAATATCATCCTTTAACACTTGTTTCATTCCTTACTTTCGTAAATTGGTTTGCTTTAACGAATGACTTTTGTTTAGGGACAAACAAAATTATAAGTTGGGGAGAGTTGTTAGGGACCAATTGATACTAATTTTTATATATTTTTATCGGTCCCTTTTACCAATTTCTTATTAAAATCACACAATTTTTATCACAATTTTTGTAAACATTTAATTTAAGTTATTTTATTTTGTTCGATTAAATATTTCACTTTTTCTCTAGTTTTTGTAGAATGTATGTCAAGAACAGAATGATCTCGAGAGCAACTCTTGAGGATAAAAGCTTGGAAAAGGAATTGATGAGAAAACACAAACAAATTAAAGCAATTATGTTTTTGACTGTTCGCGCCGCGAACTGGGTGAAATCAGCCACATGCAAAGTTGGTGACACATGTCATGTCTTGGGAGAAAAACCACTTTTTGTAGGGTGGCGCCCCATAGCTTATTTATGACAATTTTCCCTTGCACGTAAGACACAATCATTCCACCTTTGAGTCTTAGTATCTCTTAGGTTGGTAAGACATTAGAGGAAGATTGGAGAGGAGATTTTCTTGTCTTGGAGAGAAGTTTTCATGCAAGAGGGGATTATTGAAGATTTTGCTGAGTATTCTATGAAGATGATGAGCAGCTAATTTCATTTCTTGTCAAGCTTGAGGTAGTAATTATCCTATGTTGTTTATGTAATATTATTATCCTTGCATGTAACAAACTACATTTGGTATAAGGAATTATATTTTCTCTTTACATTAAAAATTCAGAATTAAATTATTGTTGAGAAAGATAGTTTAATTCTTGACCTAAGATATTTTTCCAAGTAGAAAATAAATTGTAGAGATAGGTTTATTCACTACTTTTCTATTTGTGTTAAACATTCAAGATTATTATATCAATAGTTAGATGGAGAGATCGTTTAAAGATTTATATAATAACTGTCACAAACTTATTTAGACATAAATATTATTGAGAGGACACTTGAATATTATCAATGGAGTTTGAATGCATGCATGTGATATCAAGAATACATAAATAACAAAGATAATGAAACTCAATCTTGACAAGGTTTCTAAACTTTATTCTAAAATCATTTTTATTTGTCCTATTTTTCTTATAAGTAAAAAGAATCATTTATTCATCAACAAACACTTTGAAGACCTTTGAACTTACAACAATCGAAATTATAGAACGACGGTAGTAACACCAACCTCTGTGGATACGATATTAAAAATATTTGCCGGAAATATACTTTTCAACAAATTGGCGCCGTTGCCGGGGATTGGTGTCGATATTACATGCATTGCAATAATTCATTGTTCTAAGTTCTTATTTTTATTTTTATTTCTATCACTCTTTTGTTTCACTTGGTTTGTTAGTTTTTTAGATTCTAGTGCATGCGAGAAAAAGCCACCGAGGAGAAATTTCAATTCGACCCCGAAATTGAAAGAACAATCCAAAGGCTTAATAGCAAGACACGAAGGAGAAAGAAACTAGCCAACGAAAGGAACCAGAGAGAAGAAGCAACAAATTATGCACTTGCTCAAATTAAAGAGGAAGTTGTAGAAACCGTTGAAGGAAGTATGGGTGACGACGCTCGTACCGAAATGTCCGCTAATAGTCCAAGGCGGACAGCTCAATTTGCTCGAGGCGGAAGGAATACGGAGATGAAGACCAGAATCCTTCAACTTCTTTATGCAAATTCGTTCAACGGAATGGATCATGCAGATCCGTACAACCATCTCATCAAATTTTATGAGATTGCGGGTTCTATGGGAGTAGATGAAGCAAGTGAAGAAAACTTATTCAAGAGGATGTTTCCATACTCATTGGTGGGAAAAGCAAAAGAGTGGTACCTTGATCAACCAACAAGAGTGATGACGGATTGGAATTTGTTAGAAGAAAGATTTCTAGAGAGATATTACCCTCAATCCCGATTCATGGAAGCCAAAACGGCTATTTCGGTATTCACACAAGGAAGCAACGAGTCTCTAAACGAGGCTTGGGAAAGATTCAAATCCATGTTGAGGAAATGCAAAGGTCATGGTTTTGATGATCTCACACAAATTCACATTTTTCTCAACAGACTCCAAACATCACAAAACACACTCTTAGATGCTACCGCAGGTGGTTCTCTTATGTCAAAGAATGCGGAGGAAGCAAAAACCATTATTGATCAAATGGCACTCAACGATCGACAAAGTCAACACGACCGTAGTCCTTCACAAAGGAAAGCGGGAGTTCTTGAGTTGAATACCAACAATGCCATACTTGCTCAAAACAAACTACTTTCTCAACAAGTGGAGCTGCTCACTCAACAAATGTCCAAACTCCCACAACAATTGAAGGAGATTCATGGAACACAAGTTAGACATCAAGTGGCAAGTTGTGAACTTTGTCAAGGAGATCATCCAACCGGATTTTGTCCCCCGTTTCAAGAGGAAGTAAGCTATGTCAACAATCAAGGTCAAGGTTACCAAAGATATCCCCCACAACACAACAACACTTTTCAAAGGAACAACCAAGGCTATCAACAATCAAGATTCAACAACCAGAATTTTCAACAAGAAAATCCATATCAAAGTCCAAACACACAAGTCCAACAATCACAAGGCGGAAGTTCCAAGTTAGAAGATACGCTTGCACAATTCATACAAGCTTCCATGGCAAGTCAAAAAAGCAATGAAGCAGCAATCAAAAACTTGGAGACTCAAGTAGGCCAACTTGCAAAACAATTGGCAGAACAACAAGCAAGTCCATCGTTCTTCGCCAACACTCAAACTAATCCAAGGGAGCATTGGAAAGCAATATTTACAAGCAGTACAGTGGAGGATGATACAAATATCATAGCTGGAAACCAAGAGGAGAAAGTGTTGGAAGCTCAAAATGATGAGGAGAAAAATTTATCTCAGGTCGCGCCGCGCCAGGGCTTCGCGCTGCGAACTGTTCAAAAACAGAATCATGAGGGTAATGTTCAGAAAGAGTCAAAGTTGAAGAACAAAAGAGGGGAAAAAGGTGTGAGTCTTGCTCCAGCCCAACACTTACCTTACCCGCACGCACCATCAAGGAAGGACAATGCAAGGCACTATGCACGGTTTAGGGATATACTCAAGCAACTTCAAATTAGTATTCCATTCACCGAAGCGTTAGAACAAATGCCAAAATATGAAAAGTTCTTGAAAGATAGTCTCACAAAAAAGAAGAGGTATACTAAAGATGAAACAGTTTTACTTAAGGCTTAACAGTTTCCCTATAGAGTTTGTTCTCTTCTCTCTCTAAAAACAACAGTAAAACATCGTAATAAAGGCAAGTTGGTACAAGCGCGTTACGAGCCTTAAGCCACTTGGGAAATGATAATTGAGAGGTCTCCTCTCAATCGTCTAGAGTGTTTAGTATACGTCCTTTAGACGATATGCGACGCATTCGCTCCTGAGTCATAGTCTCTAGTGTTGTACAAACTACAGACATCCATAAAAAACACTTCTTCCATAAAAGACAGAAAACGAACATCAAACCCTTTTTGCCCCGTGGGCCCGTAAATCAAGGAGAACTTTTCTGAAGAAAAGAGTGTCATTAACTCCCAGTTCTACCGCAAACGGTAACGCACGAGTCTCCGACGAGTGAGTTGCATACACCAAACTACTGGAACTGTTTGTTAACCCTACTCGAAAAACAGATGAATCTAAACCCCGTAATCCATATTATCCCGAACTACGTAAGCTCTGATCTCTCACACCTGTTGAGAGTACGTAGGCACAATACTGACGTATTGGCGAGCCACCTTCCCCCATCCTTTTATCCGTAGTTAGCTGAACTACGTTGACTCTGATTTCTCGTTCTCTGATGAGAATACGTAGGCACGAAGCGCGATGCTTTGTCGAGTCAGTTTTCTTTTCTTTTCAGACCAGCCTTGATAGGTAGATAGTTAAACCAACTTGTCAGATAAACACAACGAGCGTGGATCCCGTCGAGTACGACGGACGTGAGGGGTGCTAATACCTTCCCCTTGCGTAACCGACTCCCGAATCCAGACATGGTTGTGATGACCTTGTCTTATACCTTTTCGTCAGGTTTTTTCGATCGTTTCCTTTCCCTTTTCTGTGGGATAAATAATGAAATGTGGCGACTCTTTTGTTTTGCCGACACATTATTTTCGCAGTAGCGACACTTGCACTTGATATAATGACTTGAACAAGCTCCTCAATGACCCTCAAGGCATTAAATGAGCTCCCACAATATTCTCCATCCATAACCATGGACTCAATATCATCTGATGATCTCCACATGACCTCCAAGATAGGAGGTGACCCATATTCATTCATCTGCTCTTTCAAAGAACTTTGACTTTCTTCTGATGGTGATAAGCACTTGATAGCCTGAATAAGACCTCTTGATTAGGCTTTGGAATCTTTGGTAAACTCCTCTTTCTAGGCACACCTCTCTCAATCCCCTGTAAATGAACAATGGTATGCAAATTCTAATGCTATGAAAATGCAATGAAACATAAACCAAGTTAGAAAAAGGTTGGCAAAATTTTGGGGTGCAACAGCTGCCCCTATTCAAATGGCTTGGACCTGACTGGGTTAAAAGTGAATGGCTTTCATACAATCAAGGTAAGAGACGGTTGAATACCAACAAACCCGGAAATTTTCCAACCGCAGAAATAAACTGCAAACTCTGATTAGGGAAAAAATCTTCGGGAATAACTGAACTGATGGTTGCAACATCGACACACCGACGGAAGAAGCATCTCACATCGCTTCCAGACAACGACACTAAGTCAGGAAAACATCTGCTATCACCTAGTTGATAATAAGCGTCTGACTTCGCCGTCAGTTCTCTGTTAAATAGAAACAAGAATCGAATCCAAAATACAGTCCTCTAACATCGCCGCCAGGCCCTCGCTAAATAAAAGCGAGTAACAAATCTGAACATCAGATCAACACAAAGCCTCTGACATCGCCGCCAGGCTCCTGTTAAATAAAAACAGGTAACAACTCCAAGAATTGGATCAACAAGGAACTGAACAGTATCTGACATCGCTGCCAGGCACCAGCAAAGTTGGTAAAGACATCTGACATCGTCGCCAGGCATCTACGGGGGATAAAATTTTCTGACCTCGCCGCCAAACCAACACAAAGTCGATAAACATCTAACATCACCATCAGATAACCACCAGATTGATATACATCACTTGGCATCGCCGCCAGGAATTCACAAATACGGTGAATGTCTAACATCGCCGCCAGACCACCACCAAGTCTAATGAAACTCCGACATCACCGTCGAATAACCGCAAAGTAGATAACATCACTTGACATCTCCGCCAAGCCTCGACAAAGTAGATAAAGTACCTGACATCGCTGCCAAGCAATCACAAAGTTGATAAACATCCAACATCGCCGCCAGACAACAACAAAGCTGATAAGGATCTGACATCGCCGCCAGATAACCACAAGGCTGATAAGGATCTGACATCGCCGCCAGAAAACCACCAAGTAGAAAAGCACCTAGCATCGCCGCCAGACAAACATCATGTTGAGAAACCTCTAACATCGCCGCCAGAACAACACCATGTTGAAGAATATCTAACCTCTCCGCCAGAACAACACCATGTTGAAGAATATCTAACCTCGCCGCCAGATAAACCTTAGGTTGAAAAAGTTTGACATCGCCGCCAAACAATTACAATGCTGAGAAACATCTGACATCGCTGCCAGAACAACACCATGCTGATAAAATACCTGACATCGCCGCCAGGCAACCAGAAGATTAATGAAGATATGACATCGCTGTCAGAAACTACAACCAGTTGGTAACATCACTTGGCATCGCCACCAAGCTTCCGTAAAATAGGTAAAGTACCTGACATCGCCGCCAGGAAAACCATAATATTAGTAAAAAGCATCTGGCATCGTTGCCAGAAATCTGCGGAGTTGATATACACCTGACATCGTTGCCAGGCACCTGCAAAGGGTGAAACAACCCGACCTCGCCGTCAGGTATCCATACACTTGGGAAGCATCTGGCATTGCCGCAAGAAATCATATCCAATCAGTAAAACCTCTGACATCGCCGCCAGAAATCCACGCACACCTGACATTACCGTCAGGAATCTGCGGTGTTGATAACATCTGACATCGCCGCCAGACAACCACAAATATGATAACCATCTGACATTGCCACCAGACAAACACAAATCTGCTAACCATCTGACATCGCCGCTATACAAACTGCAGGGGATAACGCATCTGACATCGCTGCCAGAACTCCACGCAGTTAGGAAACAACTGATAAACATCCGATATTGCCGTCAGACGAACACACTGTTGATAAACATCCAACATTGCCGTCGGATAAACACAATGCGAATAAACCTCTGACATCGCTGTCAGGCAACCATAAAGAATGCTGAACATCTGGCATCGCCGCCGGATAGCATAAATCTGATACACACCTAATATCACCGCCAGACAACCATAAAGTCGATAAACCTCTGACATCGTCGCCAGACAAACACCATGTTGGTAAGAGTAATCTCACATAGCCACCAGGACTCTGCAAGATACACAATAATTTGACATCGCCGCCAGAACTCTGCAGAAGATAAACTATCTAACATCGCCGCCAAAACTCTGCAGAAGATAAACTATCTGACATCGCTGCTAGAACACTGCAGGGAATGCCATCTGACCTTGCCGCCAGAATACTACGCATCTGATAAGCATCTGACATCGCCGCCAGACGAAAACAATGTTGACAAGCATCTGACATCGCCGCCAGGCCTTCGCCAAATAAAAGCGAGTAACAAACCCAAAAAACTGGACTGGTAAGAAACTGATAATCACCTAACATCACCGTCAGGCATTCACAGAATTGATAACCATCTGACATCGCCGCTAGGCATCCGTAAAGTTGATAAACATCTAACATCGCTGCCAAGAATCCACTGAAACTGATAAATTGTCTGACATCACCGCCAGGCATCCTATTTTGAAACTGATAAATGTCTAACATCGCCGCCAGGCACCCGCTAAATAAAAGCGAACCACAAACCCGAAGGTGAAGACTTTTGACATCGCCGTCAGGAATCTACAAAATTGATACACCTCTGACATCACCGTCAGTAACTTGTAGAGGATGAAGAATCTGGCCTTGCCATCAGGCATCTGTGCAATTGAGAAACATCGAACATCGCCATCAGACGTCTATTGAAACCAATAAACAACAAACTCAAAGTTGGGTCACCGAGAAGCTAACAAACATCTGGCATCTCCGCCAGACAACCAGAGAGCTAATGAACATCTGACATCACCGCCAGACTATCACATAGTTGATAAAGTCACCTGGCATCGCTACCAGACAAACACAAAGTTGAGAAAGATTGGTTGATAAACCTCTACAAACAAGTAGACAATTGCTGAATAGGACAAATCCTCAAACCCGAAGGCCATGTCAACCCGAAGCTGATAAACCCCTGACATCGCCGTCAGGCACCTGCTAAATAAAAGCGAGCATCTGACCTCGCTGTCAGATCAACACGAAGTCGACAAACTTCTGATGAGAAATCCCAAAGGAACTCCGCTGGGGAAAAGAGAGAACTTGAACAAGTAACTCTGATGGGGAACAAAGAAAAACTCAACCAAGTAACTTTGTCTAGACTTCACTAGGAAGCACAGGAGAACATGAACACCGCTATCCCGGATCTTTTGCCGAACACGTCAACCTTCCGGAGATTACCTGAAACAAAATTATAACCACCTGGCATATGTTTCACATGCACATGTTTGAATATGGCGTAATGCTCCATACGAAATGGAAATGCTACGCATTTCTGAGGATGCTATGCGCGCATGCAGATGTAACGGAACCGAATCAGCCAAAATAAATGCTGGAGATACGGAGACCACCCTGCTGGGCAAAGAAAACGACCCTGCTGGGGATAGTTAGCACACGCCAGTAAATTGGACTTAAGTTGGGGAAGCAAACCTTGAATAGCTTCCTGAAAGAAATTTCCTGAATAGCAAACGAACCTGCTGTAGAGATATAACAATTTGCCATACAGTAAATCTACTCTGCTAGAGATTATATCAAATCCTACTGAGGAAAACGCCATGAATGGCCTTCCAGAATACAAACCTTCTGGAGAATAAGCGACCCTACCGGGGAAAAAAACCATACACAGGAACCCGTCCACCTACTGGGACTCGACGACTCTGCGAGGAATAACGTCCACCCTCCGAGATTAACCACGCTCCACTAGGGACATCATCCCTGAATAGCCTGCCAGAATATAACATTCTGGGGAACAGGCACCTCTGTTGGAGAAACGACGCCAATGTGAAGACCTAACTCCAATATACTGGGAGTACTCAGCTGGGGAGAGGACGTTTCCCCTCCGACTCCATTGGGGATAACGCAATGAGGGAATCAACATCAACCTCTACTTGGGGAAATGAGGAATGAACTCATCAATGACAACTTGACCTCTGAGGAGATACAAAATCACCTGCTCAGACTCTATGGGGATTACTTACTCTGCTGAATAAGCCAATCTTGCACCGCCGAGGAATGAATGCACACAGACAATCTATTGGAGCTAAATGTGTATTGACCAACTGCTGGGGAAGATTCCACACCTACTCGGTGGAAAGAAATCCAATCCTAACTTGCTGGATAGTAAGCACATATCTGCAATCCGCGGGGATTAAATGTGTACCGACCAACTGCCAGGTATAAGCATACACACTACCTGCTCCCAACTCTACTGGGGATAGAGATACAACCTCCAATTACTGATGACGGACTCTGGTTGGGGAGAATAACCTTGCTTGAGTAACTGCCCTAAGTGTGGTTCAATTTGCCCCAGTTGAATCTCTAGAACAAAAAAGGAAAGCTTGCCATGAAATGACCTCAAGATGGCTTGCCCCAGAATTTGTAATATGAAAGGATTTTCCCCTGGTTGATCACTTCTGATAGATTCTGAAGATATGGAGAAGAACCTTTCCTCCATTCCCCATTTTTCCCCAGCTTGTGGGATATCTGCAACATATTCCTCGACAGGAAACCTGAACTCTCTGTACCCTGCCAGTTTGGTATGAACTGCCTCAGCATTTTGAACCTCGCAGAGGTGCTTCACATTAACTGCCTTCTGGTATAGCTTCTGTGCTCTTAGGGTAATCTGCCCCAACCTCGCAATGACTTTTCCCCTGGTGAAGCAGTATCCTTGGCTGCGAGAGATTCACCGAATCTAGACTTGATTTCCTCAGATTAATTGTCTTTCAGATAGCTAACTCCTATGACATGATCATTTGATATAACTTGCACCAGTTCCACGATGTTCCAGGTGTTCTGCATTCACACTTTCCACTGTGGGAACTTTCCTGTTGTCAAGCGCTTACTCGCAAGTAAAACAAATTGTTCTGCACAAGAGACACATTAATGCAATCCATATGACAGTTTTGAAATCCAAGTCTGTTCACTGGAAAAATTTGTGACATATAATAGATGAAATCATTTATCAAAATGTCAACACTAATACAATGTTGTAATAGGAATCCTTTTAGGAGTCAGTTCTGACGCGATCTTTACCGAAGTATGCTTTCGTAATAACCCTGCTTCAATTAGGACTTTTGACGGTTGTAACGTGGTCTGGTTTGCGGTTCAAAAGAAAGGATAAGGCTCAATGTTTTATTTTAACCCCCAATTCTCCTTGATGTTCTCCAATCCTACGTTCAGCTAATTCGACACTAGCGTTCACCTTTCAAAGGTTGAGTGACAAAAGTGATGTTTCGGGAAACCACAAGTCTTTGGGAGTGACGGTCACTCGCTTTTTGTCTTTTGGGTGCCTAGAGTCACACGACTTGTTTGTCTGAGGATTTTTATTTTGTAATCCTTTTCTATTTTTCCCTAACTTTTGCCTGGACTGACTCTTTTGAGATTCTTTTGATTTCAAAGTCCAGGGGGAGGCCCTAATTTTTGCCTAAGTCGCTTGTTTTCAAGTTTCAACTTAGCGGGCTTCTTCTTTTGATTCTTTTTTCTCTCCCTCTTTTTTTGAACAAATCGTGTGACACTGGCTTGTCTGAGTTGTTAAAGGGATTGTGAATGTTTCACCCATTGGTCGGCGATGGATACCCATTGTGGGTTTTTTAGGCATGGCCTATACATGTGTGATTGACCCTCGAACGGGAACACTCATTTTTGCAATTTGGATGCTTGGTCAAATTAACTGACACCTAACATGCCTCGGGTTAGGATTGAGGGTTTTTTCGTTTATTAGAAAGAAACTCCTACTACTAGGCTCAAAGGGGTTGACAAGGGATTATCTTCCTTATATCTCCGGTGTTTAGGAATTTGAAACAATGCCTGTACATCATCAGCAGGTTCTATTCGAAAGCATACAATCGGAGGTTTTCGTCTTTCAATTTCGTCCTCCTCCCCGGATTCCGCTTAAACAAGCGTCAGACATCAATTAAAACATAAGTGAACACAAATGGAATTAATCAAAACATGCATATTTATTTCATTATCATTATCAATTGAAAACAATACAATTTTACAAGTGAGATTTACACTTAAACAGAAAGGAAACTACAAATGCAAAGAAAATGACAAGATAAAACAAAGATTGCCAACTTCGGGGAACTGGGCTTCCAGATCTTTGACTTGTTGCTGAGTCAGCCATCTTCAAGATTGCTCATTGAAGTCAATCTGATACTCTTCCAAACCTCTGCCATCGGTAAACTCTTCTGAACCCACATGGCTGGATGAAGGGAGACTGTTGATCTGGATCCCCTGAGGTGTGACTGAGAACCCGCCGAAGTCAAACAGAGTCTGAATCTTGCTCCTCAGCACTTTACAATCTTCGGTTGAATGCCCCTGTGCCCCATCATGGTACTCACAACGGGCGTTGACATCAAAACCGGGCAGATGTGGCAGAATCTCTATATTAGTCATTTTCGGTACTATCAATCCGCCTCTGATCAGACCAGGCAGCATTTGACTGTACGACACTGGCAGCTGGGTGAAATGCCTCTGTGGCTTCCTTGGTCTTAGTTGGGCATGCTGTCGTGGCTGATGATGGTAAGAATGTTGACTCTGGAGGGGAAACGATATTCGATGCACGAACCCCTGAGATTGTTGACTCTGAACAGTTGAGACATCTGGAGATTGAGTCTGAGATATCAAGGACTCCTTTTGTTCAGATGCCTTCATCCTCAAGTTTAGCCCAGGAATCGGCAATAGCTGTGGGCGCGGAGATTCCACAGTCACAAATTGCGAGGCACACTCTTGACCTGATACAACTTCAGGAGAAATAAGAGGAACAACCACCTCTTTTGCAATGAGTGGACCAAAACCACCTGGTACACTTACGCCGCCTGACGCAAACTCAACTGCCTTTGCATAAATTAAGTCTTGAACCTGGTGCTTAAAAGCTTTGTAGTTCTCGATGTGGTGCCCTGGTGCCCCAGAATGGAAATCAAAGTGAGCGCTTACATCATAGCCCAGTGGTAGCTCACCCGTAAGTGAAGACATAGTCCGAAGTTTAACCAATTAAAGTTGAAGCAAGAGATGCAACAACTGCGCGTAAGTCATGGGGATATGGTCAAAAATTCTCTCAAGCTGCTTTGTCCTTTGGCCATACCTCCTAGTCTTAAGATTGTCTCGGGAAGCAGGAGGTAGCGGTTGACGTGGAGCCTCTGGAATCTCAGGTTGTGCAGAATATCTCTGAGGTATACCCCGCCTTGGGGAAGATTCTTCAGATAAAGGTGAGATAGCCATCTCCGCTGCAGCTTTGGGCACCTGATCACCCTCCTTTCTTAGCACATCTCTCAACACTTCTGCGATTAGGCCCATTTGCGTTTTCAGCTGATGAACTTCTTCCCTCAGCGCTTTCTGATCCAGAGACAACGCTTGCATTTCCACCATAAACTGCCCCATATGGCCTCGGACTTCCCTCAACTCTGCTTGAACTTGTTCCATGACTTTGCGTTGATTCCCCGGTGAACGATCTGATTGTTTATCCTACAACAAAGCTAACGGTCCACAGGAAATAAGATTAACAGTTTCGATGCACCTGTAATGCAAAAAAATGCAAAATGTAGGCATGTATGTATGCAACAGGGAAATTTCCCCCTCTATTCTAATTCCAAGAGAACAGCATGACAACACAGAACCCCAAAGACAAGCATAGAGTAGAAACTTCTCATATATAATCACAGGTCAACAGGCAAAGTACAAGCATAGCCACTGAGTACAAACAGAATGACCTCAACCAACAGGCCTAATGATGGTCAACATACAGTAATGGACAAAAGCTACAAAGGGATACAAAGAAATCAAGTGCAACAGCGAGCGTGGAAATCCTCTAGCAACTCCTTTGTCTCAGGGTGGTCTGGTCTAGCGAGCAATCCCTGAATGAGTACCTCTCTCTGTCGTATGGTGTCCTGCAGACCCTCGGAAAAGTCTTCCCAGGTGTCGTACCTCGAAAAATACGATCCTCGCGATGGACGCGGAAAATACATTCGAACAGAGTCGCCACCGAACTTTATTCATTCCAAGGATGGAATAGGAAAATATCGATAAAACCTTTAAAGAGATAAGAACATGGTCATCGCAACGAATGTTCTAGGTTCGGGAGTCGGTTACGCAGAGGGAAGGTATTAGCACCCTCTACGTCCGTTGTACTCAACGGGAACCTCTTAATTCGATTCGAGAGTAAAGTTATCTACGCTTGTTTGTTTTCTTCTAAAATTTCTCCTATAGGGGGAATGGTGGTTTTATATTAGTTTTCTCGCCAAGGATTAGGGCCCTTGTGCCTACGTATCTTCACTTGTAAGAAGTGGAAAATCAGAGCATTCGTAGTTCGTGGGACTACGGGAAAAAATAGGGGATTGTGCTCGCTAGGATCATCGCAATCCTATGCCTACGTATTCTCAACAGATATGAGAAATCAGAGCAGTCGTAGTTCGTCTAACTACGGTTTGTGGGTTTGGTAAACAAACAAGTGTTTAGGTCGCATTCTAACTGCTAAACGTTGGCTTGTTTGCTCGCTAGGGGAGGCTGAAGCACTAGTTTGTTATGCGCGGAAGAAAGGAATAAACAATGTTCTTTGGTAAAAGGTATGGGAACCTAAAGGTGGGAAAGAAAGAAAAGTGCTCGCTAGTATCATCGTAATCCTATGCCTACATACTCTCAACAAATATGAGAGATCAGAGCAGCCGTAGTTCGGCTAACTACGGTAAAAGGTTTGTGTTTGGAATGAACGAGAGTTTAGGTCGCATTCTAACTGCTAAACGTTGGCTTGTCTGCTCGCTAGGAGGCTGAAGCACGAGTTCATATGCGCGGAAGAAAAGGACTAAACAATGTTCTTTGGTAAAGTATTTAGGTTGGAGATCGCACGAGGGCGAGTAATTAGGTTTATCGTATTGGAGGTTAGAGGATATATTCGAATAAATTTAAGGTTTCGATTGCACGGGGGCAAGAAAGAGGAGTTTAGTTAGGCAATTTGATGGAGAATGACAACTATTTGATAAATGAGACGTCAGCCTCGCAATCAATTAATCGGGGTATCATTGGAATGCTAGATTCCAACGACACCTTTTTCATTCGAATAATTACGAAATTAGTGTTTAAGGAAGTTTCAATCGCACGGGGGCGAGAAAAGAGTTGGTTTGGATAGGTTTAAGGTTTTGATCGCACGGGGGCGAGAAAAGAGTTGGTTTGGATAGGTTTAAGGTTTTGATCGCACGGGGGCGAGAAAGAGGAGTTTAGTTAGGCAATTTGATGGATAATGACGACTATTCGATAAACGAGACGTCAGCCTCGCAATCAATTAATCGGGGCATTATCGGAATGCTAGATTCCAACGAAACCTTTTTCATTCGACTAAATTCGAAATATGTTTGAGAAAGTTTCAATCGCACGAGGGCGAGAGAAGAGAGTTGGGTTGAATATTTTAAGGGATAATGACGACTACTCGATAAACGAGACGCCAGTCTTGCAATCAATTAATCGGGATATCGTTGAAATGCTAAATCCCAACAACACCTTTTTCATTCGAATAATTATGAAATTGTATTGGAATGAACAATGACGATATTTGTCCAAATAGTTAGGGCATGTATTTTATATACGAAACGTCGAGTAATCCATAACTTAAAGCGTACGCCCCAAGAGTGGTCACTCAAGAATTCAAGGAATGCGAGACTCCAAGAACTCCATTCTTTCGTAATTTTAATTAAGAAAATAGTTTGGATTTTAAGTATGGTTTAGAGACATACTAGGGTTTAGACTGGACCGTATGAAGGTGAGGAACGAGATTAGATGGTTTGAAAAATTAGGAGGAATGACGACTATTCGATAAGCGAGACGTCGGCCTCGTAACTGATTAGTCGGGATATCGTTGAAATGGTAGATCCCAACGACATCTTTTTCATCCCCTTAATTACAAAACATATTTGTTGGATAGTAAATACTTGTCCAAATAATTATGGGAAATATTTTAGAAACGAAAGTTCGAACGACACACCATTCAAGGCGTACGCCTCAATAGTAGTCACCCTCAAATTCGAGGAATGCGCGACTCCAAGAACTTGATTCTTTTGTAATTTAATTTGGAAAAAATAATTTGAAAATATTAGCGTACTCGGACTAGGCGCGCTAGGTACTCTAGAAAATAAGGTCGGAAGGATCACAACTCAAGGTGTGTGTAACACCCATTTTATTTATTTAGTCATTTTGGTGTTAATTTAATTATTTTATGTTGGTGTGCCGTTAGGTGGGGTGTGTTGGTATGTGATTGGTGAGTATCCTTGATATATAAGGATCATTGGTGGTGTGGAGATAATAATATAATAGTTAATAGTAATATTGGTGGTATTATTATTATTATTATTATTATTATTATTATTATTATTATTATTATTATTATTATTATTATTATTATTATTATTATTATTATTATTATTATTATTATCATTATTATTATTATTATTATTATTATCATCGGTATGAATATTATTATTGGTGGGTGTCCCTAATGTGGGAGGATTATTGGTGGTGTTTTGATGAATATAATAATATAGTGTATAATATTAATATTGGTGGAAATATTATTATTATTATATTTATTATAGTTACTATTGTTATTAATATTATTATTATTTTGGTGAGATAATAATATTATTATTATTATTATTATTATTATTATTATTATTTTATTAAGTTATTATTATTATTTTATTAAGTTATTATTATTATTATTATTATTATTATTATTATTATTATTATTATTATTATTATTATTATTTTATTAAGTTATTATTATTATTAAGTTATTATTATTATTGGGATTAGAGAATTAAAATAGAGAATGAGAGGGGTTAGTAGTTTTACGATACATTGGGAGAAGTTAGAGAAAGTGGAAAAAGAACGATAGAAAGGAGAGAACGGAAAAGGGAACGGAAAAGGGAGCAAAGAACGAAGGATACAGGGGAAAATCAGAATTGGCCAAACCTTGGAGGGTTCTTTCATCGATCAACCGATTAACAAGGTAAGGGGGGAGAAACTTGATTTGGGATGGTATATACATGTATAGGGTAGAGGGGATTCCTTAACCCCGTAGGAAAATTCCGATCTATGAAGTTTTATATTGGCATGCTTGTTATTATTGTTGCTGATGATAAATTGATGCTTGACATTGATGAATTGTTGATTGGTATTGGTGAATTTGGTGTATATATATATTATGGTGATGTTAGTGAAATTATATGTTGTTACTGCAGTGTTGATAGTAACTATAAATAGAGTTTTGGTGAGATTCTGTGTTGTTACTGTAGTGTGGGTAATGACCATGATTATAGCTTTGGGGAAAATTATATGTTGTTACTGCAGTGTTGATAGTAACTATAAATAGAGTTTTGGTGAGATTCTGTGTTGTTACTGTAGTGTAGGTAATGACCATGATTATAGCTTTGGGGAAAATTATATGTTGTTACTGCAGTGTTGATAGTAAATATAAATAGAGTTTTGGTGAGATTCTGTGTTGTTACTGTGGTGTGGGTAATGACCATGATTATAGCTTTGGGGAAAATTATGTGTTGTTTCCCTATAGTGTCGTTAATGACTATGGTTAGGACCTTGGTGAGATTCAGAGTGACTCTGAAGTGTCGGTAATGTACCGTAATGTTGGTTCTAGAGTAGGAAGTATAGGATAATTGGTAAGTATAATGTTTATTGGTGTGTTTGTGTTTGATGATAACTAGTAATTGATAGTGATGGAGTATAAGTCAATGTTAATGAATTGGTGTTTTGGGATGATTTGGCATGTAGGGCATATAGGGTGTTTTACAGTTTTTAGGGATAATTCTGTATGGCTTTTGAGGTATCGATAGAGTGTGTAGGTGATGATTTTGGGAATAAGAATTAGAAGCCTATTGGTTACGATAATGTGCAAGATTGGTACTAGAATAGACTGAGGATCTGAGTTGAGATGATAGGTACAGTTTGGCCTTGATGCACTAAAAGAATGATGAGTGTGGGAACTAACTTGTGTACTTGGTGATAGTGCATGTTTCCCATAATAATGACTGGTGGACAATTAGTTGATGTATATGTATGTAGTGATCAGTAGGATCGCGTACCCCCGAGTGGTGGGATATGTTATATCTTGGTGTTAAAGTATGAACTTGTTTACTATCTGGTTGATTTATATGGTGTTGGTGTATGTTATATCTGTACATATGTGCATTGGTGTATGATGATATGATCAGGAGGATCGTGTGCACGTTGAGTGCCTAAATATATTAGTTATGCATTGGTGTGTGCATATCATGGTGTTTTGGTGGGATGAATCATGTCTCAGGAGGAGCGTAAGTGATTCATCCGTACTCCTTTGTGGAGAATGGTGGGGGATAGATCATGTCTCAGGAGGAGCGTAAGTGATCTATCCAGGTTCGATTGAATGAACCAATGAGTCGGTACCGCATGCATGGTGTTGAGTTGCATATTTGCATTATAATATGTTATATTGTAATTTGAACAGTAGGTTCGTCATATGGAGTTATTGGGGGTGAATATTGGTGTGTTGGTGTGTTTTACTACCTTATTTACATGTATTACATTACCATTATATTCTGATCATTATTTCTCACCCCTTTGTTGTTGTTGTGGTCTGTGCTTCTTCGGAAGTACAGATAATCCAGGTGTTTAGCTAGCTTGGATATTGGTGTGACCGTCGAGTCTAGGATGCTCTGATACGTAACACGGGATATGGGTGTTGTAATTGTTTTATGTCAAACGTGTTGAAATCCTGTGACGTATCATGTTTTGATGTATTTTACTTTATGAAACAAATTCCGCTGTATTATTTTGAAAAGAATGAATAAAGTATTTTTATAAAATTTGGAGATGTGATATCCCACTTTTTGGTGAAAACTCTGATTATTATTATAATATTTATATTTTATTTAATACGGGAAGTGGGGTGTTACAATTGGTATCAGAGCAGGTCGGTCCGTCCGGCCAGTGTTGTTGAGTGAGTTGAGTCTGTCCGTTGGGATGGAGACTGTGTGTTGTTTAACCTGGTGTTGTGGTTTAAATCCCTAGTATACGGCATGTGTGTGAAAACACTGTCGGTACGTGTTTATTTCCTAACCTTGTCTGCAGAAGCAGGAATGATTCCAGTGGGGGAGAAGTTTGTATTTCTCCGGGATACTACAGTGTGGTGGCTTAGTGTGTTGAGGAATGCTATCATAGTTTGGTAAAGATGGTTTGTACCCCATCATGATTTCGGCTGTCTATTAACAAATTGAGGAACTGATCACCCTTAATCTCTTGTTAATAGTAGACGGGATTGTGTTGGATGGGATAGACGTGTCTTGCAAGCTTGGGTGGCGTGAGCGGTGAATTGTCCTGAGTTAAGCTAAGTGCTTAAGGGATTATTTTGAGGAGTTGGCGTAATACGGTGTTGAGACGTTTATTTTGACGGAACCTTCGAATAAGAAGGAAAGTGAGAAAATTGGGATTTGTCAATTTGTTGAAATTGCCAGGGGTTCCCTGAGGAAGTAAGCGATTTACTATCAGAGTGTGAAGTAAAGCTTACACATTTATTTTGTTTTTGGGACGAGTCTGATATTGATGGCTCCATATTGTATGTTTACGTTGGGATTGGAGAAGTTGAAGAGTCAACTTGAAGACCCGCTGGGGGAGAGGTCCTTTTGTTTGAGTGTGTTACCGTAAGGTGCACCAATTTTGTTGGTTAGACAGACAGAAGGTTTTGTGAAGCTTTGGGTGAACTATAGATAAGTGAACAAGGTGACTGTCAAGGATAAGTGTTCTCTTCCAAGAGTTAATGATTTGATGGATCAATTGATTGGAGGACGTGAGTTTCCGTGTTCGTGAGATCGCGAGTAGAATTATTGTGTTGTGGTGTCGAAGGTCGAAGTGGTATCGTAATAGGAGGCTCCACGATCTGCTGTTGAGATTGGAAGTAATCGGGTTTTAAAATATTTAAAGATTGAAATTGTGTTGGACGACCTCCTAAGTATGAAATTGTGGTTATACGTTGAATTCTGAGATCGCAGCTTTTTACGGAATCGAAATCGGACACTCGGAAGTCAGGTAACGGTCGAAAATAGAATTTCGGGACTGTCACGTTCGCCGAGATTCGCCTGGAGAAGTGCCCTGAGCAGAAAAATGTTGTTGTGGTATTTTTGTCGTAACGGGAGAACCGTAACTCGGAATGACGCCCGGTTCGAAGATTTGGAAAGCTATTGAAATTATCTATGAGATGGTAAAGCATTGACATGGAATTAAGCTATTTATTGATTAAGTGTGTTTGAATGTTGCAGTAAGGGCTGACAGTACGGTACGTGTTCCCGCCATAACTCACAACTTGTTTGTCCATTTGGCATGGGATCTTCTTTAATTATTTGTATAAGGCCATGGTTGTGTTGATAAATGATATTTTAAGGTATTCGAAGAGTATAGAGGATTATGTTGAGAATAAGGAACTGGAGTTATCAGTGTTAGAAAAAGGGCGGTGATATACTTCCGTAAGGAAAGTTCTGCCGAATCCGATAAAACTAACTGTGGTGTTTGTGATGCTTGTTGATATAATTAGGGGATTTGCTAAAGACAACTTCAGCGAGTTTCAGTTATGCAAAAAGCAACTTGAAGTGTGTAAGAGAAACCATCCGACCAGTAATTTAGAGTTGGTTGCTATTGTGGTTGTACTGGAGTCGGAGGCTTCGAAAGTTCAGACTGAGATCGGAGATGTTTGGTGATATTAAGAGTTTAAGGTGTTTGTTTGATTTGAAAAAGTTGAAAATGAGGCAGAGGAAATAATTAGGATTTCTGAAGGATTACGACTTTGAGTGTAATTACCCTTTGGGTAAAGTGGACGTGGTAGATGATGCGGTGAGTTGGAAATGTTTGTGCATACCGGAGATGATGGTGAAAAGAGGTAGAACTGATTGAGAAATTTCATAATATGCGCTTTGTGAGTAAGGATACTTCTTATGGAGTTAAGCTTTTATTATTAAGATCTGACTAGTGATATCCTTGAGAAGAATCGAGAAAGTCAGAAATCTGGGTTGAGTAGTGAATTAGTTGAGATTGATAAATTAGAGTCGAAGAGTGGATTGTCGGGTTTTTGGAAATAATACCACGAGGTGTTATGATAGAGTATGTGTACCAGATGTTGTTGAGGGGAGTAGAAGTACTCGTGAAGAAATACATTGGGGTAGATGGAGTATCCACCCCAGTGCTATGAAGAAGTAACCGAATTTGAGTAGATTGTTTTGGTGACCATAGATAAGGAGAGAAGTGGTTGAGGTTGAATATGCTGGTTAGAATTGCCGAAATTCGAAGAGTGAACATCAGAGACTGTTGAGTCTGATGCAGCCGTGAATATTCCAGAGTGGGAATCGGGTAGTATTTTCGTGGAGTTGGTGTTGAGATTTCCAAAGAATTGGGAAGATATAATTTTAATTTGGATTATTGTTAGTGGATTAACTATTCCGTGTTGAGAATATATGAGATGCATATTGAGAAAGTGGTGAAGTTGGATGAGATACTGACGAATATTGTGTCAGATGGAAATTTGAGTTTTATATTGAGATTTTGGAAGGGCTTACAGGAAGCTTCGGGTACTAAGTTGAAGTTGAGTTCGACTTACCATCCGCAAACTGATGGTCAGTCAGAGAGGACTATTGAGTCTGTAGAGAATTGGTGAAAGCTTGGGTGTTGGATCGAGGTGGATTGTGGGATGATTAATTACCGTTGATTGAGTTACCTATAATAACGGTTACCATCCTAGTGTCGGAATGGCACTATATGTGGCTTGGTGAAATAGGGAGTGTAGGACTCTACTGTGTTGGAATGGGTCGAGTGAGAGTGTTGTGCTCAGACCTGAAAATTATGTGGAGATGGCTGAAAAGATCAAGAGGATCCAAGGAAAGATATGTTTGGAGAGTCACGCTGGTGACTGATGTTGGTCGAGCTTCGAAGTCTCAGAAGTTCGCACCGTATTCTGTGGTTTGTATCAGAGTGGCGCAACAGAGGCATGGGAGGAGTAACATGTTAGACCGTTTTTCCCGCTGTCGCTATGAATTGGCATGATATGTTTCATGTGTCTTAGTTGAGAAAGTACATTGAACCAGGTGGATGATGTACAATTGAAAATAATTTGATTGTTGAGGCATTGCTATTTCGTTTGGACGAGCGAGAAACAACTCCGAAGGGAGGAGATATCTTTGGTGAAAGTAACTTGGGGAGGTGCTGCAGAAGGCAGTGTGACCTGTTAGTTGGAATGAAGGATGCGGGAAGCGTATCCGGAAGGGTTCCATCAGGTAATTTTCGAGGACGAAAATACTTAAAGTGGGGGAGAGTTGTAACACCCATTTTATTTATTTAGTCATTTTGGTGTTAATTTAATTATTTTATGTTGGTGTGCCCTTAGGTGGGGTGTGTTGGTATGTGATTGGTGAGTATCCTTGATATATAAGGATCATTGGTGGTGTGGAGATAATAATATAATAGTTAATAGTAATATTGGTGGTATTATTATTATTATTATTATTATTATTATTATTATTATTATTATTATTATTATTATTATTATCATTATTATTATTATTATTATTATTATTATCATCGGTATGAATATTATTATTGGTGGGTGTCCCTAATGTGGGAGAATTATTGGTGGTGTTTTGATGAATATAATAATATAATGTATAATATTAATATTGGTGGGAATATTATTATTATTATATTTATTATAGTTACTATTGTTATTAATATTATTATTATTTTGGTGAGATAATAATATTATTATTATTATTATTATTATTATTATTATTTTATTAAGTTATTATTATTATTTTATTAAGTTATTATTATTATTATTATTATTATTATTTTATTAAGTTATTATTATTATTATTATTAAGTTATTATTATTATTGGGATTAGAGAATTAAAATAGAGAATGAGAGGGGTTAGTAGTTTTACGATACATTGGGAGAAGTTAGAGAAAGTGGAAAAAGAACGATAGAAAGGAGAGAACGGAAAAGGGAACGGAAAAGGGAGCAAAGAACGAAGGATACAGGGGAAAATCAGAATTGGTCAAACCTTGGAGGGTTCTTTCATCGATCAACCGATTAACAAGGTAAGGGGGGAGAAACTTGATTTGGGATGGTATATACATGTATAGGATAGAGGGGATTCCTTAACCCCGTAGGAAAATTCCGATCTATGAAGTTTTATATTGGCATGCTTGTTATTATTGTTGCTGATGATAAATTGATGCTTGACATTGATGAATTGTTGATTGGTATTGGTGAATTTGGTGTATATATATTATGGTGATGTTAGTGAAATTATATGTTGTTACTGCAGTGTTGATAGTAACTATAAATAGAGTTTTGGTGAGATTCTGTGTTGTTACTGTAGTGTGGGTAATGACCATGATTATAGCTTTGGGGAAAATTATATGTTGTTACTGCAGTGTTGATAGTAACTATAAATAGAGTTTTGGTGAGATTCTGTGTTGTTACTGTAGTGTGGGTAATGACCATGATTATAGCTTTGGGGAAAATTATATGTTGTTACTGCAGTGTTGATAGTAAATATAAATAGAGTTTTGGTGAGATTCTGTGTTGTTACTGTGGTGTGGGTAATGACCATGATTATAGCTTTGGGGAAAATTATGTGTTGTTTCCCTATAGTGTCGATAATGACTATGGTTAGGACCTTGGTGAGATTCAGAGTGACTCTGAAGTGTCGGTAATGTACCGTAATGTTGGTTCTAGAGTAGGAAGTATAGGATAATTGGTAAGTATAATGTTTATTGGTGTGTTTGTGTTTGATGATAACTAGTAATTGATAGTGATGGAGTATAAGTCAATGTTAATGAATTGGTGTTTTGGGATGATTTGGCATGTAGGGCATATAGGGTGTTTTACAGTTTTTAGGGATAATTCTGTATGGCTTTTGAGGTATCGATAGAGTGTGTAGGTGATGATTTTGGGAATAGGAATTAGAAGCCTATTGGTTACGATAATGTGCAAGATTGGTACTAGAATAGACTGAGGATCTGAGTTGAGATGATAGGTACAGTTTGACCTTGATGCACTGTAAGAATGATGAGTGTGGGAACTAACTTGTGTACTTGGTGATAGTGCATGTTTCCCGTAATAATGACTGGTGGACAATTAGTTGATGTATATGTATGTAGTGATCAGTAGGATCGCGTACCCCCGAGTGGTGGGATATGTTATATCTTGGTGTTAAAGTATGAACTTGTTTACTATCTGGTTGATTTATATGGTGTTGGTGTATGTTATATCTGTACATATGTGCATTGGTGTATGATGATATGATCAGGAGGATCGTGTGCACGTTGAGTGCCTAAATATATTAGTTATGCATTGGTGTGTGCATATCATGGTGTTTTGGTGGGATGAATCATGTCTCAGGAGGAACGTAAGTGATTCATCCGTACTCCTTTGTGGAGAATGGTGGGGGATAGATCATGTCTCAGGAGGAGCGTAAGTGATCTATCCAGGTTCGATTGAATGAACCAATGAGTCGGTACCGCATGCATGGTGTTGAATTGCATATTTGCATTATAATATGTTATATTGTAATTTGAACAGTAGGTTCGTCATATGGAGTTGTTGGGGGTGAATATTGGTGTGTTGGTGTGTTTTACTACCTTATTTACATGTATTACATTACCATTATATTCTGATCATTATTTCTCACCCCTTTGTTGTTGTTGTGGTCTGTGCTTCTTCGGAAGTACAGATAATCCAGGTGTTTAGCTAGCTTGGATATTGGTGTGACCGTCGAGTCTAGGATGCTCTGATACGTAACACGGGATATGGGTGTTGTAATTGTTTTATGTCAAACGTGTTGAAATCCTGTGACGTATCATGTTTTGATGTATTTTACTTTATGAAACAAATTCCGCTGTATTATTTTGAAAAGAATGAATAAAGTATTTTTATAAAATTTGGAGATGTGATATCCCACTTTTTGGTGAAAACTCTGATTATTATTATAATATTTATATTTTATTTAATACGGGAAGTGGGGTGTTACAATTGGTATCAGAGCAGGTCGGTCCGTCCGGCCAGTGTTGTTGAGTGAGTTGAGTCTGTCCGTTGGGATGGAGACTGTGTGTTGTTTAACCTGGTGTTGTGGTTTAAATCCCTAGTATACGGCATGTGTGTGAAAACACTGTCGGTACGTGTTTATTTCCTATCCTTGTCTGCAGAAGTAGGAATGATTCCAGTGGGGGAGAAGTTTGTATTTCTCCGGGATACTACAGTGTGGTGGCTTAGTGTGTTGAGGAATGCTATCATAGTTTGGTAAAGATGGTTTGTACCCCATCATGATTTCGGCTGTCTATTAACAAATTAAGGAACTGATCACCCTTAATCTCTTGTTAATAGTAGACGGGATTGTGTTGGATGGGATAGACGTGTCTTGCAAGCTTGGGTGGCGTGAGCGGTGAATTGTCCTGAGTTAAGCTAAGTGCTTAAGGGATTATTTTGAGGAGTTGGCGTAATACGGTGTTGAGACGTTTATTTTGGCGGAACCTTCGAATGAGAAGGAAAGTGAGAAAATTGGGATTTGTCAATTTGTTGAAATTGCCAGGGGTTCCCTGAGGAAGTAAGCGATTTACTATCGGAGTGTGAAGTAAAGCTTACACGTTTATTTTGTTTTTGGGACGAGTCTGATATTGATGACTCCATATTGTATGTTTACGTTGGGATTGGAGAAGTTGAAGAGTCAACTTGAAGACCCGCTGGGGGAGAGGTCCTTTTGTTTGAGTGTGTTACCGTAAGGTGCACCAATTTTGTTGGTTAGACAGACAGAAGGTTTTGTGAAGCTTTGGGTGAACTATAGATAAGTGAACAAGGTGACTGTCAAGGATAAGTGTTCTCTTCCAAGAGTTAATGATTTGATGGATCAATTGATTGAAGGACGTGAGTTTCCGTGTTCGTGAGATCGCGAGTAGAATTATTGTGTTGTGGTGTCGAAGGTCGAAGTGGTATCGTAATAGGAGGCTCCACGATCTGCTGTTGAGATTGGAAGTAATCGGGTTTTAAAATATTTAAAGATTGAAATTGTGTTGGACGACCTCCTAAGTATGAAATTGTGGTTATACGTTGAATTCTGAGATCGCAGCTTTTTACGGAATCGAAATCGGACACTCGGAAGTCAGGTAACGGTCGAAAATAGAATTTCGGGACTGACACGTTCGCCGAGATTCGCCTGGAGAAGTGCCCTGAGCAGAAAAATGTTGTTGTGGTATTTTTGTCGTAACGGGAGAACCGTAACTCGGAATGACGCCCGGTTCGAAGAGTTGGAAAGCTATTGAAATTATCTATGAGATGGTAAAGCATTGACATGGAATTAAGCTATTTATTGATTAAGTGTGTTTGAATGTTGCAGTAAGGGCTGACAGTACGGTACGTGTTCCCGCCATAACTCACAACTTGTTTGTCCATTTGGCATGGGATCTTCTTTAATTATTTGTATAAGGCCATGGTTGTGTTGATAAATGATATTTTAAGGTATTCGAAGAGTATAGAGGATTATGTTGAGAATAAGGAACTGGAGTTATCAGTGTTAGAAAAAGGGCGGTGATATACTTCCGTAAGGAAAGTTCTGCCGAATCCGATAAAACTAACTGTGGTGTTTGTGATGCTTGTTGATATAATTAGGGGATTTGCTAAAGACAACTTCAGCGAGTTTCAGTTATGCAAAAAGCAACTTGAAGTGTGTAAGAGAAACCATCCGACCAGTAATTTAGAGTTGGTTGCTATTGTGGTTGTACCGGAGTCGGAGGCTTCGAAAGTTCAGACTGAGATCGGAGATGTTTGGTGATCTTAAGAGTTTAAGGTGTTTGTTTGATTTGAAAAAGTTGAAAATGAGGCAGAGGAAATAATTAGGATTTCTGAAGGATTACGACTTTGAGTGTAATTACCCTTTGGGTAAAGTGGACGTGGTAGATGATGCGGTGAGTTGGAAATGTTTGTGCATACCGGAGATGATGGTGAAAAGAGGTAGAACTGATTGAGAAATTTCATAATATGCGCTTTGTGAGTAAGGATACTTCTTATGGAGTTAAGCTTTTATTATTAAGATCTGACTAGTGATATCCTTGAGAAGAATCGAGAAAGTCAGAAATCTGGGTTGAGTAGTGAATTAGTTGAGATTGATAAATTAGAGTCGAAGAGTGGATTGTCGGGTTTTTGGAAATAATACCACGAGGTGTTATGATAGAGTATGTGTACCAGATGTTGTTGAGGGGAGTAGAAGTACTCGTGAAGAAATACATTGGGGTAGATGGAGTATCCACCCCAGTGCTATGAAGAAGTAACCGAATTTGAGTAGATTGTTTTGGTGACCATAGATAAGGAGAGAAGTGGTTGAGGTTGAATATGCTGGTTAGAATTGCCGAAATTCGAAGAGTGAACATCAGAGACTGTTGAGTCTGATGCAGCCGTGAATATTCCAGAGTGGGAATCGGGTAGTATTTTCGTGGAGTTGGTGTTGAGATTTCCAAAGAATTGGGAAGATATAATTTTAATTTGGATTATTGTTAGTGGATTAACTATTCCGTGTTGAGAATATATGAGATGCATATTGAGAAAGTGGTGAAGTTGGATGAGATACTGACGAATATTGTGTCAGATGGAAATTTGAGGTTTATATTGAGATTTCTGAAGGGCTTACAGGAAGCTTCGGGTACTAAGTTGAAGTTGAGTTCGACTTACCATCCGCAAACTGATGGTCAGTCAGAGAGGACTATTGAGTCTGTAGAGAATTGGTGAGAGCTTGGGTGTTGGATCGAGGTGGATTGTGGGATGATTAATTACCGTTGATTGAGTTACCTATAATAACGGTTACCATCCTAGTGTCGGAATGGCACTATATGTGGCTTGGTGAAATAGGGAGTGTAGGACTCTACTGTGTTGGAATGGGTCGAGTGAGAGTGTTGTGCTCAGACCTGAAAATTATGTGGAGATGGCTGAAAAGATCAAGAGGATCTAAGGAAAGATATGTTTGGAGAGTCACGCCGGTGACTGATGTTGGTCGAGCTTCGAAGTCTCAGAAGTTCGCACCGTGTTCTGTGGTTTGTATCAGAGTGGCGCAGCAGAGGCATGGGAGGAGTAACATGTTAGACCGTTTTTCCCGCTGTCGCTATGAATTGGCATGATATGTTTCATGTGTCTTAGTTGAGAAAGTACATTGAACCAGGTGGATGATGTACAAGTGAAAATAATTTGATTGTTGAGGCATTGCTATTTCGTTTGGACGAGCGAGAAACAACTCCGAAGGGAGGAGATATCTTTGGTGAAAGTAACTTGGGGAGGTGCTGCAGAAGGCAGTGTGACCTGTTAGTTGGAATGAAGGATGCGGGAAGCGTATCCGGAAGGGTTCCATCAGGTAATTTTCGAGGACGAAAATACTTAAAGTGGGGGAGAGTTGTAACACCCATTTTATTTATTTAGTCATTTTGGTGTTAATTTAATTATTTTATGTTGGTGTGCCCTTAGGTGGGGTGTGTTGGTATGTGATTGGTGAGTCTCCTTGATATATAAGGATCATTGGTGGTGTGGAGATAATAATATAATAGTTAATAGTAATATTGGTGGTATTATTATTATTATTATTATTATTATCATTATTATTATTATTATCATCGGTATGAATATTATTATTGGTGGGTGTCCCTAATGTGGGAGGATTATTGGTGGTGTTTTGATGAATATAATAATATAATGTATAATATTAATATTGGTGGGAATATTATTATTATTATATTTATTATAGTTACTATTGTTATTAATATTATTATTATTTTGGTGAGATAATAATATTATTATTATTATTATTATTTTATTAAGTTATTATTATTATTATTATTATTATTTTATTAAGTTATTATTATTATTATTATTAAGTTATTATTATTATTGGGATTAGAGAATTAAAATAGAGAATGAGAGGGGTTAGTAGTTTTACGATACATTGGGAGAAGTTAGAGAAAGTGGAAAAAGAACGATAGAAAGGAGAGAACGGAAAAGGGAACGGAAAAGGGAGCAAAGAACGAAGGATACAGGGGAAAATCAGAATTGGCCAAACCTTGGAGGGTTCTTTCATCGATCAACCGATTAACAAGGTAAGGGGGGAGAAACTTGATTTGGGATGGTATATACATGTATAGGGTAGAGGGGATTCCTTAACCCCGTAGGAAAATTCCGATCTATGAAGTTTTATATTGGCATGCTTGTTATTATTGTTGCTGATGATAAATTGATGCTTGACATTGATGAATTGTTGATTGGTATTGGTGAATTTGGTGTATATATATTATGGTGATGTTAGTGAAATTATATGTTGTTACTGCAGTGTTGATAGTAACTATAAATAGAGTTTTGGTGAGATTCTGTGTTGTTACTGTAGTGTGGGTAATGACCATGATTATAGCTTTGGGGAAAATTATATGTTGTTACTGCAGTGTTGATAGTAACTATAAATAGAGTTTTGGTGAGATTCTGTGTTGTTACTGTAGTGTGGGTAATGACCATGATTATAGCTTTGGGGAAAATTATGTGTTGTTTCCCTATAGTGTCGTTAATGACTATGGTTAGGACCTTGGTGAGATTCAGAGTGACTCTGAAGTGTCGGTAATGTACCGTAATGTTGGTTCTAGAGTAGGAAGTATAGGATAATTGGTAAGTATAATGTTTATTGGTGTGTTTGTGTTTGATGATAACTAGTAATTCATAGTGATGGAGTATAAGTCAATGTTAATGAATTGGTGTTTTGGGATGATTTGGCATGCAAGGCATATAGGGTGTTTTACAGTTTTTAGGGAAAATTCTGTATGGCTTTTGAGGTATCGATAGAGTGTGTAGGTGATGATTTTGGGAATAGGAATTAGAAGCCTATTGGTTACGGTAATGTGCAAGATTGGTACTAGAATAGACTGAGGATTTGAGTTGAGATGATAGGTACAGTTTGGCCTTGATGCACTGTAAGAATGATGAGTGTGGGAACTAACTTGTGTACTTGGTGATATTGCATGTTTCCCGTAATAATGACTGGTGGATAATTAGTTGATGTATATGTATGTAGTGATCAGTAGGATCGCGTACCCCCGAGTGGTGGGATATGTTATATCTTGGTGTTAAAGTATGAACTTGTTTACTATCTGGTTGATTTATATGGTCTTGGTGTATGTTATATCTGTACATATGTGCATTGGTGTATGATGATATGATCAGGAGGATCGTGTGCACGTTGAGTGCCTAAATATATTAGTTATGCATTGGTGTGTGCATATCATGGTGTTTTGGTGGGATGAATCTTGTCTCAGGAGGAGCGTAAGTGATTCATCCGTACTCCTTTGTGGAGAATGGTGGGGGATAGATCATGTCTCAGGAGGAGCGTAAGTGATCTATCCAGGTTCGATTGAATGAACCAATGAGTCGGTACCGCATGCATGGTGTTGAGTTGCATATTTGCATTATAATATGTTATATTGTAATTTGAACAGTAGGTTCGTCATATGGAGTTGTTGGGGGTGAATATTGGTGTGTTGGTGTGTTTTACTACCTTATTTACATGTATTACATTACCATTATATTCTGATCATTATTTCTCACCCCTTTGTTGTTGTTGTGGTCTGTGCTTCTTCGGAAGTACAGATAATCCAGGTGTTTAGCTAGCTTGGATATTGGTGTGACCGTCGAGTCTAGGATGCTTTGATACGTAACACGGGATATGGGTGTTGTAATTGTTTTATGTCAAACGTGTTGAAATCCTGTGACGTATCATGTTTTGATGTATTTTACTTTATGTAACAAATTCCGTTGTATTATTTTGAAAAGAATGAATAAAGTATTTTTATAAAATTTGGAGATGTGATATCCCACTTTTTGGTGAAAACTCTGATTATTATTATAATATTTATATTTTATTTAATACGGGAAGTGGGGTGTTACAGTGTGCACCTCGAGAGCGCTTAAAAATTCAAGGAAGGCGAGATCCAAGAATTTAATTGTTTTGAAATTTGATTAAGAAAATAGTTTAATTTAATGAAGAAAATAGTTTTAATTTTCATATAGAATAAATTAATCAATTGCTTATAAAAAGATTTTAAGAAAAGCTAATTATAATTAATTGTTTTGAAAAAAAAAGTTTAATATCTAAAAAAAATATTTAACTTAATTAATAAAGTATAATTTTCTAAAAGTTTAATATTTAAAATATTAATTTGATAATAATTTTGAAATATATTTTTAAAAGAATAAATAATTGAAATTTCTTATAAAAATATCTAATTAAAATATCTTTTCAAAATTTTCAATTAAATTGAATGAAAAACATTTTGAAAACCAAAAGATGGAACAACCACAACTCAAAACGTACACTTCGAGAGCGGTTGTCCAAGAGTCCAAGGAGTGCTAGACTCCAAGAACTCACTATTTTCGTAACGCGGTTCTGTTGTTGCCGACAAGGGAAGCTGAGTGGTGTCGGTGGCGCCAGAAAATACGATGCAGTGGAAGTATTGCTTTTGTTGTTGTTGATGAACTGCTATTGTACCGTAAAGTTTCTGGTACTCTGCTGGAACTCGGACCAGGGGAAGGCATCCGCCAGATAGTTCGAGCAACCTTATTAACTGACCCTTGAGACCATTTAAATCTCCAGGTTGTACCCATGTCTGGCAATCAGTATTGTCGCTAGAAGGCATAGGTCCTCCAGCAACATCATTCAATCCAGTTGGAAGGTTGTATGATCTCATAGATGTTGGCAAGTAAGACATGTTTGGTGGGTTATATTCAGATAGAGATTGTGATACCAGCGAAAACTCTCTTGAGTTGTAATAGCTCTGTGACATCCCTCTATAAACTATTGCTTCCTCTTCATTTTGTCCATCCAAGCTATCATTGATATGGCATCCCATCAAATATCCAGCAAGCTCAACTGAACTTCCGCGTGGTTGCGCCAACAACTTTGAGGGAGGGACAAAACCAGGTTGAATTGAATGACGTGATCTCAGCGGCTATTGAAATGTCGTTGCTGCAGGTGTTGAATGTTATACTATTGCTGAAGCGAAGCTCGCGCACGACTCAAAATGCCAAATGCTGCTGCGAATACAAGCTGGTGTTGTCGTTGCTGCTGAAGTTCAATGGTGAAGTTATTTGCACCTCTGCTTCGCGTTATCGTTCACGTCTTCGAAATTCGGCGACGTTACAACCTGTACAGAAACAATAGCCAGCCAAATAGAAAAGAAAGAAAACCCTGCAACCTGCATAAAATCAACAGCAGCCCAAAATAAAAATCGAAAACATAACTTGGTGAAAATAAAATCCACGAAAATAAAGTTGAGCTGAAGGTGCGCCCCTGTTGTCGTTTGTGACTGAAATACTCTTACTTCCGTTACCGTAACTTTTTGACCTCGCCGTGTGCTGCAAAACAATAATCAGATTACAGGAGAAGATGTTATTCTGGAGACGGATGTTCACTCTCAAACTGGAAATTATTTACTTCGTGTAATAATCCAATGAACAAAAGCATGCCTCCATTGTGTTGCCAGCTGATGCAGCAACTACATATCTTCCAGAGCAACCATCTGAACCTTGAGCACGAATTAGCCAGCAAATCTCTCCATAAGCTAGGTGAAACTCCTGGAGGGGGAATATATACAGACTTTTCCTCAGAATTGGCCATATCATAATAAGAACAAGAAGCATCATCATGAGCAAGAAGTACAGCTTCCCCTTCAGATGCAAACCAACCAGCCGCAGCAATCTTGCTCCCTATCCCATTAAGCTTAAAGTTAAAAGCTTCATCAGTCTCATCACCAACAAACTCTTGATGTAATCTGGCCTAAGTGACCGTCTGCGCAGCATGTCAAATACACGACCAGGGGTACCAACAACAACATGAACTCCATTTGAAAGAATACGTTGGTCCTCACAAACACTGGTCCCTCCCACACAAGCATGCACCTTCACACCTAGATAATCTCCAAGTGCCCGCATAACCTTCTCAATCTGCTGAGCAAGCTCGTGAGTTGGTGCCAAGACCAAGGCCTGGCATTCCGTTACACTGTAGTCAAGTTGCTGCAGAATCCCAGAGCAGAAAGTGGCGGTCTTCCCTGTTCCAGCCTGAGCCTGTTGTATAACATCAAGTCCCTTGCAAAATGGAACTATTCCCCGTTGCTGAATAGCTGATGGCTTCTCAAAACCATATGCATAAATGCCTCTGAGAAGATTCTCTTGTAAGCCCATAGCATCAAAACTATCATAAACCTCCTCATAAAATGTGTAGAAGTCTTGTCCTTCAGTGGTGAGTAACTCATTCATTTTGGTGTCAAATTGCTTAGCATCAAACTGAGAACCCTCTGGTGCAACTCCTGCCATAGCTTGAAGATTCGGAGGTGAAGAAGAAAATGCGGCGGCGTTAGTTGAACGGATTTAGGGCTTTGATGAGGGAGGAGTGTTTCGTGAGTGATTAGGGATTCTAGGGGAAAACGAAAGTGGTGAGGGTTTGATTTGAACGGTGATGAAAGGTGGGAAACAGAGGGTTTACAAAGGGTTTGGTTGGGTTAGTGACGGCATCGTGAGGTAACAGAAGTGAAACAGCGGTGATGAGGGAGTATGACTCAGAGAAGGTAGTTACCTTGTGCGGAGTATGGTTGAGGATGGAGGGAGAACGATGATGGTGGAGGAAGAGAAGAGATTTTAGGGTTTGGTAATTGGGGCTGACGGCTAGGGTTACCCTTCAGAATTGGGGATCAATGAACAGTGTAGGGTTCCCCTCTTTATAGCCCAGTAACCCTAAATCCCATTCCAAGAATTCCCAAATCCTAACGTGTTTTCTCTTTTTTTTTTATTTTCTAATTTTCTTGTTTTTTTTGAATTAATTAATTAATATAACTTTAAATTGATATTTCTAATTTCTAATAAATAAATAAAAACCTATTCTAATTCCATGATTCTAAATTAACTATTTTAATCTCTAATTAGTTTGATCTAATCTAAAATCCATTTAATTAACTCAATTCCTAATTAAAATTTTAATATCTAATTATAATTAAATAATTCTAGTTCTATCCTAATTTAAACTAATCAATTAATTAATATTAAAACTATATTATACTTACATTTTATAAAAAAAAAACAAATTATTAAACAAAAACAATAATAAATAAAATAAAATAAGCAATGCCACGTGTCACGAATTTATTCATTAAAAAAGGTGAGAAAATTTATTTTTGCTAAAAAATACGCTACGCTGTACAAGCGATGCGAATTGAAAAATAAAGTCGGGCTAATGAAGATTTTAAAAAGGTAGGACAAATTTGGGGTATGACAGATGCCCCTATCTAATTGCCTTAAACCTAAGAGATGAACAGCTGCAAGGCGTTCATTTTAAGGTAGAAGTCAATTAGATACAAGAAGACCCCGAAATTTGTCCGACAAGTAAGTAAAATTCAGAGATTAGGTATACCAGAACGAGATGATATGATGCAAAAGATGAACAAGATAACCTGATATTCTCTGGGTGGTCGAAGCAATCCCTTATCCAATAAAGTCCTTCGCGATACCAGAGTAGTATAAACAATCCTCTTTGGGTGGTCGAAGCAGTCCCTCATTCGTTAAGGTTCTTCGATGATACCAAAGCGGTATAAACGATCAAAACTTGAGATTCTTCGGGTGGTCGAAGCAGTACCTTATCCATTAAGGCTCTTCGATGATACCAAAGCAGTATCTCGAAAAAAACTTGAGATTCTTCGGGTGGTCGAAGCAGTACCTTATCCATTAAGGCTCTTCGATGATACCAAAGCAGTATCTCGAACAAAACTTGAGATTCTTCGGGTGGTCGAAGCAGTACCTTATCCATTAAGGCTCTTCGATGATACCAAAGCAGTATCTCGATTAAAACTTGAGATTCTTCGGGTGGTCGAAGCAGTACCTTATCCATTAAGGCTCTTCGATGATACCAAAGCCGTATCTCAATTAAAACTTGAGATTCTTCGGGTGGTCGAAGCAGTACCTTATCCATTAAGGCTCTTCGATGATACCAAAGCAGTATCTCGATTAAAACTTGAGATTCTTCGGGTGGTCGAAGCAGTACCTTATCCATTAAGGCTCTTCGATGATACCAAAGCAGTATCTCGATTAAAACTTGAGATTCTTCGGGTGGTCGAAGCAGTACCTTATCCATTAAGGCTCTTCGATGATACCAAAGCAGTATCTCGATTAAAACTTGAGATTCTTCGGGTGATCGAAGCAGTACCTTATCCATTAAGGCTCTTCGATGATACCAAAGCAGTATCTCGAGCAAAACTTGAGATTCTTCGGGTGGTCGAAGCAGTACCTTATCCATTAAGGCTCTTCGATGATACCAAAGCAGTATCTCGAGTGAAACTTGAGATTCTTCGGGTGGTCGAAGCAGTACCTTATCCATTAAGGCTCTTCGATGATACCAAAGCAGTATCTCGAGTGAAACTTGAGATTCTTCGGGTGGTCGAAGCAGTACCTTATCCATTAAGGCTCTTCGATGATACCAAAGCAGTATCTCGAACACAACTTGAGATTCTTCGGGTGGTCGAAGCAGTACCTTATCCATTAAGGCTCTTCGATGATACCAAAGCAGTATCTCGAGAAAAACTTGAGATTCTTCGGGTGGTCGAAGCAGTACCTTATCCATTAAGGCTCTTCGATGATACCAAAGCAGTATCTCGAGTGAAACTTGAGATTCTTCGGGTGGTCGAAGCAGTACCTTATCCATTAAGGCTCTTCGATGATACCAAAGCAGTATCTCGAGTGATAATTTTGCTAAGGAATAGTTGAGCTAAAATTCCTATTAAAGGAACAGCGTTGTCCAAACTTTGCAGGGGAGAAATCTTCAATAAACTCTCTAGGATAACCTCTGCTTGGGGAGCCACCAGAGCAATAGTTGCTGGGGATTATCATCATCAACTGCATGGTTGAAGAATGACTTGCTGGGGAGTAGAATTCCCTGAACTCGTGGGGTATTAACTCTTTTCAGAGTCATACTGCCAACTCCACTGGAGGACTGACCAAGATGCTCGCGAACCGATCCTGGATCCTGCCATATTGCTATGCAATGCAATGTTTTATGAT
Source organism: Lathyrus sativus (assembly GCA_963859935.3). Taxonomy (NCBI): domain Eukaryota; kingdom Viridiplantae; phylum Streptophyta; class Magnoliopsida; order Fabales; family Fabaceae; genus Lathyrus; species Lathyrus sativus. The sequence goes on from OZ012739.1 coordinate 570,630,141, forward strand.
GCCCAAACATGCAACTAAGGTGCGACTGCTAGGGAGTGCACGATACGAATGCAAATGATATGTTAATGCTTGATATGATTATGACATGAGGTTGTATGTCGTGCTTATGATAATGCAGCGACCAGGTATTTTGGGGATAAAATCTTGCCGGAGATATCACCAGGGACTGGATTTGGTAGTTGCCAAATGGATTTGGACTTTGGTTTTATGAGGATGCCATCGAGGGTGGACTTTGGTAGTTGCCAAATGGATTGGACTTTGGTAGTTGCCAAATGAAATTGGACCTTAGTTTCATGAGGGTGCCAACGGGGTCGACTTTGGTAGTTTCCAAATGGATTGGACTTTAGAATGATTTTCCAGACGAGAACTGGACTTTGAAGGATTTGTTTCGGTTACAAAGCTCTGACAGGTATCAGGTCCGGGCCGTGGGGGTGAAACCCAATGACAGAGAGGCTCTTTTAGGAGGTTAAGGTTATTTGGCGGGGTGATGGCATGATTCCCCGACACTCAACTTTTGCTGACGAGAATAAACTTGCTTGAGTAACTGCCCCAATGTTGTTCAACTTGCCCCAGTTTAGGTCTATGAAGGAATTTTCCTTGAACGGAAATTGGAAGCAATCATACCATGAGACGAACTTGAGATGGCTTGCCCCAACATTCCAAGTCGTGAAAGGAAGTTGGAAACAGTTGTACCATGAGATGAACTCGAGATGGCTTTCCCCATCATTCCACATCGTGAAAGGAAGTTGGAAACAGTTGTACCATGAGATGAACTCGAGATGGCTTGCCCCAGCATTCCCCATCGTGAAAGGAAGTTGGAAACAGTTGTACCATGAGATGAACTCGAGATGGTTTGTTCCAAAACTCCAAGTCATGAAAGGAATTCGGACGCAGATATACCATGAGATGATCTCGAGATGGTTTGTTGCAAATTTTAGTCAGGAAAGGGTTTTGACCTTGATTAACTAACCCTTGGGGTAATTGGCTTCAAATTATTCTTGAGGTAGTCTGCTCCAGAATGAGCGTTGAAGCGACATGACTTGTGCTGATTGAGCGTTGGAGGGACTCTCCCTCAATCAAACGAAACTCTGGGTAGCCTGCCCCTTGTTGGATCCTTTGCAGAAGTGGTATACTCGTTCTGGTAAGAACCTAGCTTCTAGCTGATATGTCATGATGACTTACAAACATTGAGCGTAGCGACTTATCCAAAGCATGTTGACTGCGCGAGCGTAGCGACTTAACCAATGCGTATGGATTGCGTGAGCGTAGCGACTTAACCAATGCGTTTGGATTGCGCGAGCGTAGAGACTTAACCAATGCGCTTGGATTGCGCGAGCGTAGCGACTTAACCAATGCGTATTAGTCATGCCTTTACTTTGCCCCAAGGCCTTTGACGCTTGTTGACCTCAACCATCAGCTAGTTTGCCCCAAGTTCAAATAGTTTGCCCCAGTCTTCCGGGTGTTTGAAGGAATTTATTCTGGGATGAGAACTTTGGCGGTGATTATACCAGGATATGGCTTGAACCCCTTTGCCCCAGTGTCTGGACCTTGTAGTGGTTTGCCCCGGTTTAAACCTCAGAAGGACTTGCCCCAGATTCGTAAGGTTAGGAGAAAGTCTTAATTCAAGTCAACACCGAGGAGTGATCAAGTTCCTCTTTGATTGCACTTTGTTGGAATTTCCATTATGCCAATTAATAATTTGCAATTAAAATCGTTCTTTCAAAAATGGTAATTTTAATGCGACATTCATGCAAGTTATGAAAATATCATTTATTGGGAATGATGTGAAAATGTGTGACGATTGGACCGTTAATCCAAACGCAATGCTGATTTAATTGGTGTGAAAGATATAGCAAGAATATGACACCAATACATAAGATTAGCAAATATGTAGGAGTCAGTTTACGCAACCTTGCTGTAGTTATGCTTTCAGAATAAAACTCGCCTCAATTAGGTCTTTCGAGGGTTGTAACGTGGTCTGGTTCATGGTTATAGAAATAAAGGATATTAGGCTCAAAGTATTATTTGTACCCACCCTTTCTTCGTAATGATCTCCATACCTACGTTCAATTAATTTTGCACCTGCTTGACGGTGTAAACTTGATGGTTCAAAGTTTGCTTGAAATGGTAACCATCTTATTTTGATGGATGTTAGTAACCCCTTGATTTGGGTGGCCACTGAATCTTATTTTGTTTTTGTTGAGGGTTTGAGGACCTCTTATGATTTTTATTTTGATCCCTAACTTTTGCATGGACTGATTTCGCTTTTCGAGTCCATCGGGATTGGCTTGTTTTTGCCTAAGTCCCCTTTTGAGGTGTTTGACTTAGCAGGCTTTTTATTGTATTTTTTGAAAGGCTTGTGATTGCCAAGTCAATGGTCATTAATGGACCACCGTCATGTCGACGGATTTCGTCTCGTGATTTGAGTGTGTACTCAAGTTAACTGAACACTACCCAGGCCCCAGGTTAAGTGTAAGGGTTTAGAAATTAGAAGGAAACTCCTACTTCTAGGCTCGAAGTGGTTAACTAGGGACAAACTCCTTATTTCTCCAGTGTATGAGGGTTGAAACAATGCCTGTACATCATTAGCGAGATTTTATCCGAAAGCATATCATCAACAATTATGGGTATCATGTTTTCATCATCCTCCCTCAAATCTTTGCTAAACAGCAGCGCGATAAAGGAAGCGAAATATTTTTGCGACTTTTGCAATAAATGAGAAACTATGAGTGAATACGAATGGATTTGATCAAAACATGCATGATTATCACATTAACAATACCATTAATACGAAACAATGTCTAAAAGCAAGTAGTAATTAACAGAAAAGAAACTACAGTTGCATAAAAACATGATCTAAAAAATGCCAGCATGGAGGAACTGGGCTTTTCTTGCTTGATCAGTTGTCTTGAGAACATGCGTCTTGAAGTCCCCAAACTCATTCAGGTGCGAGTCGGACACGCACAACCAAACTCCCTTCTTGAAAGGATATACATCCTTGGTCAATCAATTGTTGCACACTAGCCTGAAAAGCTTTGCAATCTTCTGTCGAATGCCCCCATTGATCCAGCATGGTATCCACAATGTGCATTGGGATCATACCCAGGAGGGTATGGTTCTGGCACTGGCTTGAGGGATTTAGGCTCCACTAGTGAATTTTGAATCAAATGTGGCAGAAGCTGAGTGTGCGATACATGAATTGGGTGAAGAGGAGCGTTCCTTCTTCCCAAATTGTTGCGAGGCCTGTGTTGATTTTGGCGTGGATCCTGATTTCCTTGGCCATACGCTCGTTGATTTGCATAGGGAACAATCCAAGGCTTCTGACATGGTTCCCTGGGTATTGTTGGCTGCCCTTTTGGGATCCAAAGATGGATGTCATCATCTTTCTCAGTATCGGTAGGATGCTCTCCCAAGCGACTTTTCGAGGTCTCTTCAGCAAATACAACCCTTTTGGACTTCTCTTCCATCTCTTCTCTTGAGATCATGGTCTTCACATGATTAAAAGACATCTCATCTGCCAAAAACTCAACCTTTTCCTTGTGGTACCGGATTCTGATTGGTCCACAAAACTCTTGTACTTCCTCTTTGCCAGATCTTTGAGTTGAACCATTTGGGATAAGGCCTTCTTTTCTGGTCAACCTTTGCAACTTGTTTCGAAAGCTTTCACACTCTTCGACAGCATGCCCTATAGTTCCATTATGATACCCACACTCTGCCCCTGGGTTGTATTCCTCGAAGACTATGCGCTTGTTGTTAATTAGCTCTCGAACTTTATTCTTGAATGACCAACGACCTTCAATAAAGTGTCCCCTAGCCCCTTTATGGTATTCACACTGCGCATTAGGATCATATCCAGGTGGAGGAGGAGTACGAACTGGCCCGAGGGGTACAGGTACCACCAATGAACTCTAAAGCAGGTATGATAGCAGTTGTTCACATGGTATAGGAATAGGGTCGAGAATAGGGCGAGACTGAGACTTCTTACTACCTCTCTGATCCCAAATAGGTGATGGCCGCTGATTCCAAGGCTTTGGAAGAATTGGTTGGGGATAAAACCCAAGAGGAACAACACACAACGGGCTATTCACTGCAGATTGCGGAGTGGCATTAACTATAGGAGTAAAAATCCTAGTTGTGGTACCTTCTTGAAGCTTTTCCTTTCTTCTTCCCACTTCTGGCGTCTGCTTCATCTTGCCTTCCCTGCTATTCTTGTCTTTTCTCAGCTCAACTTGATTCTGCCTCAAGTATTCCATGGTCTTCCAGCACTAAGTCAAGTTCGGTACTTGTGTCGGGAAATCAACTGCGGATTATGAACAAATGATGGATAAATTTTCTGGTTTAGGAAGATGATATGCAATGCAAATGAAATGCAGATGCAATGATATGCAAGTGCAATGTAAGCACAAACAGGATCGCAACTTCCATCACATTCTGAGGTCAGACAGAAGAACAACTAAAAACAGATATCTCTGGCCAAAGGAACCCCATGGGTAGGCTCTAAACGGGTAAGTGCCCAAAGTCATGGATCTTTTCAAAGATATTATTACCATGACAAAGATTCATCCGATAATAATACCTTCGAAGGATCTCTTCTAGGTGAGGTTTTCGTGTCGTCCCACGAGGAAGACTCCTCGCGAGTCTCTACTACACAACCAACGAGTCCAAGGTTTCTTAAAGGGATCTCAGAGTCATAGATCGAGGTTAAAAATATCATTGTCAGAATAATGATACGTTCAAGGGATCTCATCTGATTGGGGCGTTCGCATCAACCCACAAAGGAGTGATCCTCATGGGTTAACACTACCAACCACCCTAGGAAATGGGTAAAAGGTCCTTAGAGTTATGGATTCAACCTCAAAACACTACTGCCATGGCAAAGACTCACCACAACAATAACATCCTTAAGGGAATCAACTCTAAGCGGGGTTTTCACTTCCTCCCAACGAGAAAGACTCCTCGAGGGATTCCACTACACAACCACCATTCTAATCCTATGTTTTTTCTCAGACTCGGGTGTAGAGCCATCTCACAAAGTTCCCACGATCAGAGAACCCCAATAGTGTCACAAGTAACAATAATAAGATATATAAAAGCAAGCAAGTAAATAACAAATAAATAAAACAAGCAAACAAATAAAAGAAAATTCACAAACAAGCAGATCTAACTCTTGGGAATCGAGTCAAGTTAGGCTTGACTCTCTCTAGCATAGGGCTATGCATGCTAGTCCCCAGCAGAGTCGACATCTGTCGTACCTCGAAAAATACGATCCTCGCGATGGACGCGAAAAATACGTTCGAACAGAGTCGCCTCCGAACTTTATTCATTCCAAAGATGGAATAGGAAAATATCGATAAAACCTTTAAAGAGATAAGAACATGGTCATCGCAACCAATGTTCTAGGTTCGGGAGTCGGTTACATAGAGGGAAGGTATTAGCACCCTCTACGTCCGTTGTACTCAACGGGAACCTCTTAATTCGATTCGAGAGTAAAGTTATCTACGCTTGTTTGTTTTCTTCTAAAATTTCTCCTATAGGGGGAATGGTGGTTTTATATTAGTTTGCTCGCCAAGGATTAGGGCCCTTGTGCCTACGTATCTTCACTTGTAAGAAGTGGAAAATCAGAGCATTCGTAGTTCGTGGGACTACGGGAAAAAATAGGGGATTGTGCTTGCTAGGATCATCGCAATCCTATGCCTACGTATTCTCAACAGATATGAGAAATCAGAGCAGCCGTAGTTCGGCTAACTACGGTTTGTGGGTTTGGTAAACGAACAAGTGTTTAGGTCGCATTCTAACTGCTAAACGTTGGCTTGTTTGCTCGCTAGGGGAGGCTGAAGCACTAGTTTGTTATGCGCGGAAGAAAGGAATAAACAATGTTCTTTGGTAAAAGGTATGGGAACCTAAAGGTGGGAAAGAAAGAAAAGTGCTCGCTAGGATCATCGCAATCCTATGCCTACGTACTCTCAACAGATATGAGAGATCAGAGCAGCTGTAGTTCGGCTAACTAAGGTAAAAGGTTTGTGTTTGGAATGAACGAGAGTTTAGGTCGCATTCTAACTGCTAAACATTGGCTTGTCTGCTCGCTAGGAGGCTGAAGCACGAGTTCATATGCGCGGAAGAAAAGGACTAAACAATGTTCTTTGGTAAAGTATTTAGGTTGGAGATCGCACGAGGGCGAGTAATTAGGTTTATCGTATTGGAGGTTAGAGGATATATTCGAATAAATTTAAGGTTTCGATTGCACGGGGGCAAGAAAGAGGAGTTTAGTTAGGCAATTTGATGGAGAATGACGACTATTCGATAAACGAGACGTCAGCCTCACAATCAATTAATCGGGGTATCATTGGAATGCTAGATTCCAACGACACCTTTTTCATTCGAATAATTACGAAATTAGTGTTTAAGGAAGTTTCAATCGCACGGGGGCGAGAAAAGAGAGTTGGTTTGGATAGGTTTAAGGTTTCAATCGCACGGGGGCGAGAAATAGGAGTTTAGTTAGGCAATTTGATGGAGAATGACGACTATTCAATAAACGAGACGTCAGCCTCGCAATCAATTAATCGGGGCATTATTGGAATGCTAGATTCTAACGACACCTTTTTCATTCGACTAAATTCGAAATATGTTTGAGAAAGTTTCAATCGCACGAGGGCGGGAGAAGAGAGTTGGGTTGAATATTTTAAGGGATAATGACGACTACTCGATAAACAAGACGCCAGTCTCGCAATCGATTAATCGGGATATCATTGAAATGCTAGATCCCAACAACACCTTTTTCATTTGAATAATTATGAAATTGTATTGGAATGGACAATGACGATATTTGTCCAAATAGTTAGGGCATGTATTTTATATACAATAGGTCGAGTAATCCATAACCTAAAGCGTACGCCCCAAGAGTGGTCACTCAAGAATTCAAGGAATGCGAGACTCCAAGAACTCCATTCTTTCGTAATTTTAATTAAGAAAATAGTTTGGATTTTAAGTATGGTTTAGAGACATACTAGGGTTTAGACTGGACCGTATGAAGGTGAGGAACAAGATTAGATGGTTTGAAAAATTAGGAGGAATGACGACTATTCGATAAGCGAGACGTCGGCCTCGTAACTGATTAGTCGGGATATCGTTGAAATGCTAGATCCCAACGACATCTTTTTCATCCCCTTAATTACAAAACATATTTGTTGGATAGTAAATACTTGTCCAAATAATTATGGGAAATATTTTAGAAACGAAAGTTCGAACGACACACCATTCAAGGCGTACGCCTCAATAGTAGTCACCCTCAAATTCGAGGAATGCGCGACTCCAGGAACTTGATTCTTTCGTAATTTAATTTGGAAAAAATAATTTGAAAATATTAGCGTACTCGGACTACGCGTGCTAGGTACTCTAGAAAATTAGGTCGGAAGGATCACAACTCAAGGTGTGCACCTCGAGAGCGCTTTAAAATTCAAGGAAGGCGAGATCCAAGAATTTAATTGTTTTGAAATTTGATTAAGAAAATAGTTTAATTTAATCAAGAAAATAGTTTTAATTTTCATATAGAATAAATTAATCAATTGCTTATAAAAAGATTTTAAGAAAAGCTAATTATAATTAATTGTTTTGAAAAAAAAAGTTTAATATCTAAAAAAAATATTTAACTTAATTAATAAAGTATAATTTTCTAAAAGTTTAATATTTAAAATATTAATTTGGTAATAATTTTGAAATATATTTTTAAAAGAATAAATAATTGAAATTTCTTATAAAAATATCTAATTAAAATATCTTTTCAAAATTTTCAATTAAATTGAATGAAAAACATTTTGAAAACCAAAAGATGGAACAACCACAACTCAAAACGTACACTTCGAGAGCGGTTGTCCAAGAGTCCAAGGAGTGCTAGACTCCAAGAACTCGCTACTTTCGTAACGCGGCGAGATATTCAATTAATGTGTAAGAATATTTAATGGCATAATGGTCGTAGAATTGTCGAAACCATTGAAATCCTTATTAATTAATAAATAAAAACTAAAATTTAAAGTTATTATAAAATTAAAAGTAAGATTAAATTTAACAATTAATAATATTTTCAAAATCACACTAATTCATAATTAATATTTAATATGTAACCGGGAACAACAATAGAAAACACCATTGAATGCCGCAAAGTTGACGCACATGAAACTAACCGTATCAGTTTTAGCACTCAAAATTCTAGCATATGAAGTTAACTCACGCATGACTATAAGAAATAACCTGTCAACTTTAACATTCAAAACTGAAAATTATATCAGTTTATAAATCATAATCAGATGCTGCAAAATGGAATTGAAAGTAAAATTTGTAACAGTAGCAGTTACATTCTGAAACCGGCGAACAAATCCACACCAGGACCATGTTTACAATCCGGGGAAATTAGTATCACGCTAAATAAAATTTAGCAGCAACATGTTTGTTTCAATAAGCTTTGAAGTCGCAGTTAACCATTTGCAAATAAGATCAAAAACTTATAAAAAACAATTAAGTCGTAATAGCAGAATAACAAAACAAATCGACGAATTCGTCAATGCAGAAAACCTCTAACAGGTGGAATCAGTACGAATAACGACTCAAAATCAAATCATAAACACCAATCTAATATTAACATGACAGACGGTCCAAGGAAATTGGTTTTAAACAAAATATCCATAGACACAAAGTAATTTAAAACCAGCACAACATTGTGATGGAAACATAGCTGCAAAACATCGAAAAACAGGTAGTAACGTAACAACATTATGACAGATATGCATGAAAACTCAAAATTAATACCGAATTGTCAAAACTCTATTGTTGCTGGTTGTCATTACTCGTCTTCTCGTCGCGGAATTTCAAAGCTTTCCGAAATGAGGATGCAAACGTGGTGATGTTTGCTGCAAGTTGAGGGAATCTCAACTATTGTTGTGTAGTTGACGTGTGACGAGACTTGGCAATGTCGCAACCGTGATGTTGAATGTGTTTCAAACTTCTCAATACTGTTGTCGGATTTTGTTGACTCGTTGTAGCCCACGCGACGAACCGATGTAGTTCCTAATAGATTTAGCCCTTAATCTGCACAGAATGGTCACCAAAACAGGAACGGACAACAAACAAAACATAACTTTATGCACACGACTAACAGTATGACAATATAATGATGTAGTAAATCGCAGCTTTGACATGAAAATAAAACTATAGTAGCAATGACAGGAAAGTCAAATACGCACCGAACTTCTTCAATGCGAAATTGCAACAACCACAAATTACTCACTATAAACCAACTCGACATGTGTCTAAAACGTTTTAATCCTTTAACTCGACACAGTAGCAAACCGATTAACACACACAAATCTAGGCATATTAGTGTCAACACAAAGGACCCAATATGTCCAGTTTCAGCAAAATTTCCACATTTGAGCACAACAACAATGAATTTTTCAAACTACTCTACAAACTTATGACAACATCCAAATACGAACCAGAAACACAAAAAAAATCGTAATAAAATCAACAGACAAGACAATAATACACAGAAAATGATCTGAATGTTACCGCCATGTTGAATAGGTAGGACCGCAATCTGGTTCTGTTGTTGCCAAGAAAGGAAGCTGAGTGGTGTCGGTGGTGCCAGAAAATATGATGCAGTGGGAGTATTGCTTTTGTTGTTGTTGATGAACTGCTATTGTACCGTAAAGTTTCTGGTACTCTGCTGGAACTCGGACCAGGGGAAGGCATCCGCCAGATAGTTCGAGCAACCTTATTAACTGACCCTTGAGACCATTTAAATCTCCAGGCTGTACCCATGTCTGGCAATCAGTATTGTCGCTAGAAGGCATAGGTCCTCTAGCAACATCATTCAATCCAGTTGGAAGGTTGTATGATCTCATAGATGTTGGCAAGTAAGACATGTTTGGTGGGTTATATTCAGATAGAGATTGTGATACCAGCGAAAACTCTCTCGAGTTGTAATAGCTCTGTGACATCCCTCTATAAACTATTGCTTCCTCTTCATTTTGTCCATCCAAGCTATCATTGATATGGCATCCCATCAAATATCCAACAAGCTCAACTGAACTTCCGCGTGGTTGCGCCAACAACTTTGAGGGAGGGACAAAACCAAGTTGAATTGAACGACGTGATCTCAGCGGCTATTGAAATGTCGTTGCTGCAGGTGTTGAATGTTATACTATTGCTGAAGCGAAGCTCGCGCACGACTCAAAATGCCAAATGCTGCTGCGAATACAAGCTGGTGTTGTCGTTGCTGCTGAAGTTCAATGGTGAAGTTATTTGCACATCTGCTTCGTGTTATCGTTCACGTCTTCGAAATTCGGCGACGTTACAACCTGTACAGAAACAATAGCCAGCCAAATAGAAAAGAAAGAAAACCCTGCAACCTGCATAAAATCAACAGCAGCCCAAAATAGAAATCAAAAACATAACTTGGTGAAAATAAAATCCACGAAAATAAAGTTGAGCTGAAGGTGTGCCCCTGTTGCCGTTTGTGACTAAAATACTCTTACTGCCGTTACCGTAACTTTTTGACCTCGCCGTGTGCTGCAAAACAATAATCAGATTACGGGAGAAGATGTTGTTCTGGAGACGGATGTTCACTCTCAAACTGGAAATTATTTACTTCGTGTAATAATCCAATGAACAAAAGCATGCCTCCATTGTGTTGCCAGCTGATGCAGCAACTACATATCTTCCAGAGCAACCATCTGAACCTTGAGCACGAATTAGCCAGCAAATCTCTCCATAAGCTAGGTGAAACTCCTGGAGGGGGAATATATACAGACTTTTCCTCAGAATTGGCCATATCATAATAAGAACAAGAAGCATCATCATGAGCAAGAAGTACAACTTCCCCTTCAGATGCAAACCAATCAGCCGCAGCAATCTTGCTCCCTATCCCATTAAGCTTAAAATTAAAAGCTTCATCAGTCTCATCACCAACAAACTCTTGATGTAATCTGGCCTAAGTGACCGTCTGCGCAACATGTCAAATACACGACCAGGGGTACCAACAACAACATGAACTCCATTTGAAAGAATACGTTGGTCCTCACGAACACTGGTCCCTCCCACACAAGCATGCACCTTCACACCTAGATAATCTCCAAGTGCCCGCATAACCTTCTCAATCTGCTGAGCAAGCTCGCGAGTTGGTGCCAAGACCAAGGCCTGGCATTCCGTTACACTGTAGTCAAGTTGCTGCAGAATCCCAGAGCAGAAAGTGGCGGTCTTCCCTGTTCCAGCCTGAGCCTGTTGTATAACATCAAGTCCCTTGCAAAATGGAACTATTCCCCGTTGCTGAATAGCTGATGGCTTCTCAAAACCATATGCATAAATGCCTCTGAGAAGATTCTCTTGTAAGCCCATAGCATCAAAACTATCATAAACCTCCTCATAAAATGTGTAGAAGTCCTGTCCTTCAGTGGTGAGTAACTCATTCATTTTGGTATCAAATTACTTAGCATCAAACTGAGAACCCTCTGGTGCAACTCCTGCCATAGCTTGAAGATTCGGAGGTGAAGAAGAAAATGCGGTGGCGTTAGTTGAACGGATTTAGGGCTTTGATGAGGGAGGAGTGTTTCATGAGTGATTAGGGATTCTAGGGGAAAACGAAAGTGGTGAGGGTTTGATTTGAACGGTGATGAAAGGTGGAAAACAGAGGGTTCACAAAGGGTTTGGTTGGGTTAGTGACGGCATCGTGAGGTAACAGAAGTGAAACAGCGGTGATGAGGGAGTATGACTCAGAGAAGGTAGTTACCTTGTGCGGAGTATGGTTGAGGATGGAGGGAGAACGGCGATGGTGGAGGAAGAAAAGAGATTTTAGGGTTTGGTAATTGGGGCTGACGGCTAGGGTTACCCTTCAGAATTGGGGATCAATGAACAGTGTAGGGTTCCCCTCTTTATAGCCCAGTAACCCTAAATCTCATTCCAAGAATTCCCAAATCCAAACGTGTTTTCTCTTTTTTTTTTTTTCTAATTTTTTTTAATTAATTAATTAATTAATATAACTTTAAATTGATATTTCTAATTTCTAATAAATAAATAAAAACCTATTCTAATTCCATGATTCTAAATTAACTATTTTAATCTCTAATTAGTTTGATCTAATCTAAAATCCATTAATTAACTCAATTCCTAATTAAAATTTTAATATCTAATTATAATTAAATAATTCTAGTTCTATCCTAATTTAAACTAATCAGTTAATTAATATTAAAACTATATTATACTTACATTTTATAAAAAAAAACAAATTATTAAACAAAAACAATAATAAATAAAATAAAATAAGCAATGCCACGTGTCACGAATTTATTCGTTAAAAAGGTGAGAAAATTTATTTTTGCTAAAAAATACGCTACGCTGTACAAGCGATGCGAATTGAAAAATAAAGTCCGGCTAATGAAGATTTTAAAAAGGTAGGACAAATTTGGGGTATGACACCGGACTCCTTCCCCAAAGCACTCCTCAAGTTTACATCTCTTGGAATCAGCCCTCAACCTACAATCCTTCAAGTTTGCAACGGCTTCGTTCAACCTGTATTCAGTGTCACGCCTGAGTGAGGTCTCTGCTGCAATCTTCTCATCTTTAGCTCCCAACTGAGTCTTCAGTCTAGTGATCTGCTGCTTCAGCTTATCTTCACGTGCTTTGTTGTTGGTGAGGGTTGCATTCCATTGGGCGTTGAACTTGGAAATCTCCAAATAAGCTTTATCCAAGTCCTGCTTATTAAAGGCAAGAACACTGCTGACAGCCTTTAAATCCAAACCCAAGCGTTCCCGAGCATCAGTATGATTGGTCAAGTTTGTACCCAATCGGTTCACAAGCTCCGTTTTCTTCTTAAAAGAGTGGACAAACTCATTCTTCTCGCTTCGAAGCTGAGTAATCTCTTCTTCCAACTTCTTATTAGCCTTCTTCAACTCTTCTTTCTCAGACCACAACTAGTTGTTCTTCTGAATATCAACAGTGGTGGGTTCCTCGATCATAAGAGGATACAATGGCTCAACGGAAGGAAACGACATCAGAAACTTCGCAGCTCTCTCACGAATCCAAGTCAGATAAGGGTCGTAGGCTCTTTTGTTACTCTTCCCCAACAAGGCTTTTCCTTTCATGTGGACACTACTCCAAGCATGCTCAACTCTGGATAAAGTATCACCCTCTAATAACCCGGTGAGATACATAGATTCCTGTATCTCTTCATCCTTCAGAGGCCCTCTCAGCGCGTACCCGAACTGTCTCACTAACAAAGATGGGTTATGGTTGATGCACCCTTTCCTCCCGACCAAAGGGAAGTTAGGAAATTCGCCGCAACTATAAAAAATCTCGGTGCCAAGCATATCCCTGTCAAACCATACAATGTTTTCTGCAGACAAACCCATCAACCTTTCCGACCATTCAGATGTACCAGCAGCAGCAACAAATGGACCCGTCTTGGGAAAATGCCTCATAAACCACCTATACAACAAGGGAACACAGAAAGACACAATCTTTCCCCTTCGATTTTCATTCTTATAATGGACAGAATGATAGACATCTCCGAGAAGAGTAGGTACTGGATTCCCCGAAGCGAATATGTAGAAGGCATCTGTGTCTACAAAATCTAGCAGGTTAAGGAATAACATGATGCCATATATACAAAGAGCTAAGATGGCATTAAACACGATCCAACAACCCTCTTTGACGTACTGCTGGGCCTTCTCAATTAGAAAAGGTAGAGGAAAGCCATACATCCCATTCTTCTTGGTCAATTTTCCCTTCAACTCAGACTCATCCAAATGCAGCGCAACAGCAAGCTTAGCCAGATCAGACTCAGCATCCATATGGTAGAAAGGCATCTGGTCTAATATAGGAACACCTAACAGCTCAGAATACTCTTCTAGGGTAGGTGCAAGAACATAATTCGGGAAAACGAAACACCTCAACTGTGCGTCATAGAACTGCAGTACAGTATACAGACCACTGATCTCATATGCTGAAGGTTTGCAGACATATCCCAATAATTTCCCATAAGACTGTTTGAAATCTTCCATTACTCCCTTGTCAGGCATGGCGATCAAGCTCAGTAAAGAACCAATATCTGGAGCTGGAAATTTATATGTCACTGTCCTCTTCAAGGGCTCCATGTCAGAAATAAGGAACAAGATCACTAGAATCGAGGGAGAAATATGCACCTGCAACATAAATACATGTTAATGAACATGCAGATGAAAATGCAAATGCAAATGCAAACAGGGGATCAAGATTGTTGTGCTGTTGATCGAGAAGAACCAGCGCTCCGCTTTAGCAAGAACATAGCACTGCTCTGATAATAGGAACCTCTGATATCAAGAACACAGATTCACACTACAAAGAAAACCGGGTAGTCAGAAAGTCAAGGTTTCTTGCATAACCCAATCCCTCTCACAGGTATGGACCTATCCGCTAATAAGGTTCGACATCTTATGCGTTCACCAACGTCACAGACTTTCAAGAAACAATGATATGTTCACCATTTCTGGTTTGGCATCATAATCCCCTGAAGAGGCCTCACTTAGATGAATCACAAATGATCGGTCCCCAAAGTCGACAACCCTCAGATCCAAAATCCCCTCAGATCCTAAGGACCGGAAAGGAAATCATCAAAGAGAATCTCGTCTGAGCGTGAATTTCATGGGAACTTATGCCTGCTAAGCAAGCAGGTCCACCACTACTCTCCATTACTAATGATATATTTGTACGTAAGCCTGGGTCTGGCTTATCACTCAGTGGAACATTCCCTCCCCACAGCATAGCAATAATGATATATAATGCTGAAAATAAATGCAGGAAAAATAAAATATAATACATATGTACACACCCAAAAAGATAAACAAACAAGCGCTAGGATTAACTCGCATAGGGAACCGTTGGATTCCCTAGCAGAGACGCCAGCTGTCGCTACTGCGAAAAAAGGTGCCGGCAATGATAGAAGAGTCGCCACCGTTCATTATTTATCCCAAAGAGGGAAAGGAAACGAGCAGAGAAAACCTGACGAAAACGGGAGAAGACAGGTCCTCGCAACCATATCTCGGGTTCGGGAGATGGTTACACAAGGGGAAGGTATTAACACCCCTCACGTCCGTCGTACTTGACGGGATCCACGCTTGGTTATCTATCTAAAAGGGTGATTGAAACTATCTATGCTAAAGGTCTTAGGGACAAAAGAAAAGAAAAGAGACTCGGTAGAGCGTCGCCGCTCTGTGCCTACGTATTCCCTCGTGCAATGGGAAAGTCAGAGTCAATGTAGTTCAACTAACTACGGATGAAGGTGGGGGAAGGTTACTCGCCAAGACATCGCTGTCTTGTGCCTACGTATTCTCATATGGTATGAGAAATCAGAGCAAACTTAGTTCGGGAAAATAAGACCACTAGTTGGTTCAGATGATTTTACCCAAGTAGGGTTAACAATCAGTTCTAGCAGTTAGGTGTATGCAGCTCGACCATTGGAGACTTAGCCGTTACCTGTTTGCGGTAGAACTAAGAGTTAACAACACTCTTTTTATGAAAAGGTTTTCCATCATTAAGGGTCCGAAAGGACAAAATGAAGTTTGATCATTTATTTTTTTTTGCAGTCTTTTAAGAAGAAGTGTTTTGAATTGTTTGTAATTCGTGTTGCACTAAAGACTATGACTTAGGAGCGAATGCGTTGCATATCGTCCTAAGGACGTATACTAAACACTCTAAGAAATTGAGAGGTAGCCCCCAAATCACCATTTCCCAAGTACTTAAGGCTCGTAACTTACAAAATTCATTAGCCTTTATTAAGTGTTTTAGAGTTGTTTTGAGATGAGAAGAGAGAGAGAGGACAAACTAAAAGGAAACTAGTTCAAAATCTAGTAGTTGTCATGCAAGATGAACCTATAGTTGAGGTTAAAGGGAAATCCTACTTAATGTTCTCATACATGGTTTGAATCCTAGAGTCTATCATAATCATCCTTAAACAAGGAGATTAGGAATCCTAAGGGAGCATGGTAATGAAAAGAGAAGAAGAAGGAAAGCATAAACCAAATGCAATATGTAATATGTAAACATGCAAACATCTTATGCACATTTAGAATGATAGTGAGGGAGGAAAATAGCGTGGGGGGAAAGGCGTCCACAAGCCCATCTCAACCTCAAGCATGTGTATGAATGCAAAGAGATAGGAATAGAAAGAATGCATAAGGTAAAATGCAAAACAATCCACAAAACAATTCACAAAGGAATGCAAAAACATGCCCTAAGGCCATCAACATGGAAGAAGAATAAAACCTAAACCTAAAGGGGATAAAAAGAATAAAGGAAAATAGCAATCGTGTCCCAAATGTCATTCAACCAAAGCTTCATTATAACTTGTGCAAAAGATGCACAAACTTGTCCTAAAAGTTCACCATTTTAGGACTTGCTTCAAGTATCTCCTAAGGAGAGACTAAGCCATCCCAAATGGCGTCCTTACATCATTGGACAAAAGGAGATATGATAGAGGAGTTTACTCAAAATAAATGATGCAAAACATGTAAAAGAATGCAAGTAAGTCATGCTAAAAGTAGGAAACATGCATACACATCGCAAGTGAAACCCTAAGAAGAAAGGCCTAAAAGACACACAAACTTGAACAAGTTACAAACCAAATTTGGACCTATAATTGAACATAGAAACACCTCAATATGTCTATAACAGGGATCCACAAGAATTAGAGGCTCAATTAATGCACCAAAGTCATTTACAAAACAAACTAGTTCACTAACTACTGTAAACATCAAACAAGGATAGCCTAAATTGGAAATTACACTAAAAATAGAAAACATATCCAAAAAAAAGCCAAATAAAATTCTAGATGACTCCTAAGGTGTTAGGAACCAGGGGTCAACAGTATTGAGACTAAGTTCAAACACAACTATGCAAACAGAGATGAAATCCAAAGGGGTACCCCAAATGCAAGGGTAAATCGAGGGTCACAAAAAATCAAACTAAAACTAAGGGCAAAAATGTCTAAAAAACAATTAACATGTCAGGAATACGAGTAACAATTATCAGCCATTAACATGAGGAATTCATCAAGAAATAAAATCAAGAACATGGGATATGCAATTTTCTATCCAACAAAAATACCTCAAAAGTAAAAATCATGATTTAATTGGAAAATGGCTTAAAAAATAAGTGAAAAATTTGTAAAATCAATCAACATCCTAAACTGTGTGAAGATATTTTTTTTTCAAGATTTTTAGACTATTTGAGGTATTTTTAATGAATTAAAACTCAAACAACAAAATAAAATGAAAAAAGAAATAAAGAAAACGAAAATGAAAAACATGTGTGGCAATTAGCAATTTTATCCAGTTATTTCTTTGGGCCAGGCACGCAGGGGGTGTGAGTATCATTATTGGCCCAAGATCCAAACAATTCTGAGTGGGGATGAAACGCCCCGTTTCATTAATCAAACGTGGCATGGTCAAAGAGTCAAAACGCATCAGATTAGATCATGGCCATTGGATTCAGATAAGTCAACAAGTCTTGGGGTGATGTGGCCATACACGTTGGCATCTGAGATCAAAACACAGATGCCGGAGAGGACGAGCCAGGCGGTGGCTCTGGTTTATCCAGTCATCTTCAACCTTCAACCATGCTACAGTGGCTTCCTCAAAACCTAACCAAAACGCCTAAAATTTGATACCATTCCAATCCTCTCATTGCGTAGGTTAAGAATCTAGGGTTCAAACTAATTTATCCCTCAAGAATTGTGTAAAACGAATCAAACCAGTTTGGAGCATAATTCACAAATCATCAAGAACAACTATCAAATTAATCCAAAAATGGCCTATGATGATAGGGCTTCAAGAATACATGAAAATGGCGCATGATTGATGCATGGTCAGAGAGAAATTTGGAAAGATAGCTTACCTAACAGAGTGCCTCCGTTGGGCCTTGATTTGTGGATGAAACTTGTGGAAAACGAACCAGAAAGCTTCAATGATCTTCAATAAAGCTTATGGGAACCTTCAATTGGATTGAAATGCTTTGATTCTTGATTTTACTCTTTCACTTTTCTCCTCCAAAAATCTCAATTGAATTTTGTTCAAACTCCACCAATCTTCCCCCTTTAGCATTTGTGAATCATTTGAGGATTATATTCAATGGATCTGAGCACAATTGGAGGCCCAATTGTGGCCTATTATCATCAATTGAAAAAATCTATAATTGAGTTTTGAAGCTTGAAAGTGCACACGAATTCTGGCTCCAATGGCCCTTGCTTTGGTTCAGCTAGCTTCCTTATGCTTCCTTCTGATCAAAGGGATGAGATTAATCCCTTGAAATGATCTTGTGGTTGATTTTGAATGTGTAGCTTCATGGTGAAGTAACTTGAAAAATGGCATGTCAAAACTTATCAAAACTCCATTCTGATATTGGCATTGTGTTTGTTATGTTTAAGGGACTAAAAAAAATGCATAAACTTGTCATGAAATGGTTCAAATGAATTTAATTGAATTTGCCCCTTTTAAAGCCTTTTTCCATGAAACTTCTTCCCCAATTTTCATATACAAACCAAACCCGTGATAGCTTGATGTTTGATGATGAAAATGAGTTCATTTGATGCGAGTTTGATGTTGGATAAAGTTCCATTTGAAGTGTGCAAAGTCATGAAAATGACCTATAACCAAAATGACCTATAATCAAAGTTTCCCAAAATACCCCTACCTTGCAAGCTTCATATCTTGAGCTCTACAAATCATATGAATGACTTCTAGCACTTTTTTGTATAGCTAAGATCATATAGAAAAACTTTCATGTTTGGGTCAAAGTGAGGAGAAACATCCTTCTAGGTCAAAAATGTCTTGGAAGTTGGTTGACTTTTGTTGACCAAAATCACATTCATCTGAGGACCCATAACTTGTCAGCATCATAAATTGAGTTCTAGAAACCCAATGGATGAGTTCTAGTACTCAAAAGAAAGCTAGAAACATGCTCTACAAGTCTCATGTTGGAGTCAAGATGAGATGAAACTTGTATCTTGAGATATGTGGTCTTGAAGTTATACACTAAATAGGAGATTTTACACAGGCAAGCTTAGAAACCCTAGCTTAGCAACTTCTCACACTCTTGATTCTTCTTGATTTGATCTTGGCACAACTTCTTAGATGCTTCAACACAACATTCCATGATCATAAGGACTTGGAAATGAGTCTTAATCTCCTTCAATTTCCCAGTTGACTTAGGGTTGACCAGATTAAAACCCTATCTGCACCACCTTTGACTGTGGCTTCTTGCACTTGATATAATGACTTGAACAAGCTCCTAAATGACCCTCGAGGCATTCAATGAGCTCCCACAATATTTTCCATCCATAACCATGGACTCAATATCATCTGATGATCTCCACATGACCTCCAAGATAGGAGGTGATGCATATTCATTCATCTGCTCTTTCAAAGAACTTTGGCTTTCTTCTGATGGTGATAAGCACTTGATACCAGAATAAGACCTCTTGATTAGGCTTTGGAATCTTTGGTAATCTCCTCTTCCTAGGCACACCTCTCTCAATCCCCTGTAAATGAACAATGGTATGCAAATGCTAATGCTATGAAAATGCAATGAAACATAAACCAAGTTAGAAAAAGGTTGGGCAAATTTTGGGGTGCAACAGGTTTCAAATAAGAAAACCAAGTTGAGGTTTTATTTTAATATCAAATTGGGGATTTGAAGATTTTGAATAAGATTACGCATATTTGGTTTGACCGAGTGAAGGCTTTGAAGAGCGGGAGGCTCTTGCAAAGGAGTAGCATGACACAGTGAATAAAATTGGTAAATATTGGGTTACAAAAATTCTAAATTTTGATTCGATCAAGTGAAGGCATTGAAGAAGGAGGGTGTCACTACCGCGAAAATAAGGTGCCGGCAAAACAGAAGAGTCGCCACCTTTCGTTATTTATCCCACAGAACGGGAAAGGAAACGATCGGAAAAACCTGACGAAAAGGTATAAGACAAGGTCATCGCAACCATTGTCTGGATTCGGGAGTCGGTTACGCAAGGGGATGGTATTAGCACCCCTCACGTCCATCGTACTCGATGGGATCCATGCTTGTTGTGTTGTCTGACGAGTTTGTTACACTATATACGCTAAAGGTCTGGTCTGAAAAGAAAAGAAAATGACTCGGCAGAACACATCAGTTCTATGCCTACGTATTCCCGTCTGGAACGAGAAATCAGAGTCAACGTAGTTCGCCTAACTACGGGTTACGGGGAAAGGTTGCTCGCCAATATATCGTATCTCGTGCCTACGTACTTTCACACGGCGTGAAAGATCAGAGCAAACGTAGTTCGGGCTAAAAGAGACACAAGTTTGTATTTTTTATCCGAGTAGGGTTAACAGACGGTTCCAGCAGTTTGGTGTATGCAGCTCGACCTTTAGAGACTTAGGCGTTTACCATTTGCGGTAGAACCGAGAGTTAACAACACTCTCCTTAAGAAAAGGGTTTCCAAGGATTAAAGGTCCAAGAGGACAAAAAGATGTGTGATATTTGTTTTGAAGTCTTTTACAAAAGAAGTGTTTTGAGTTTTGTTTGTAACTCATGTTGCACTAGAGACTATGACCTGAGAGTGAATGCGTCGCATGTCACCCAAAGGGTGCCATACTAAACATCTAGACTGTTGGAAAGAAACTCTCCAACAACCCTTTCTCAAGTAGCTTAAGGCTCGTAGCGTACGGCGTCAATTAACCTTTGTTACTGTATTTTGATTTGTTTGAAGATGAGAAGAGAAAGGACGCACTAAAGAGGAACTGATCCAATCCTAAAGTTGTCATGCAAAGTTGATCCTATGGTTGAGGTTATGAGGGAAGCTAACTAATGTTATCATGCATGGTTAGAACCCTAATGTCTGTCATAACTTCTCTTGAACAAGAGAAGTCAGAGTTCCTAGGGGAACATGGCAAAGGAAAACAACAGCAGAAGAAATTAACTGTGAATAAAATACTGTAAATAAAATGCATGCAATGCAACAAACAAGCAGAAGGAGCCAAGCACAACTTCTAGAGAAAGCAAGCCTAAAGGCAACACACAAAGCACAGGCAAGGGAGACAGACTCAACCTTAAACCAGCAAGCAAAGCCAGGCAATAACAGGCAAGCAGAGGGAGACAGACTCAACCTCTAATGCAGACAAGCAAAGGGAGAAACTCAACCTTTAGGATGCTCTTAGACCTATAATCAACTACATGAGTCCTAGTATAAATGCAACACACCAAGCAGTCACACAAACAACAACAAAGCAATCAGGAAAACAACAGACAAAATAGCAAACAAACAGCTCAACAGCAGAGCAGATAAACAGCAAAACAAACAACAGTCTGCAGACAACTTCAAGTCCAAGCCATCTTCAAGAGAAGTCTTCATCTTCATGCTTCAAAGGATCCACCAAGAGAGAGGAGAGTTATCATCAAGATTATTGATTGATGATGGGAAGCAGGATGGAAACCAAGGGAATCCAACCTGGCACTCAACCATGCATCTGAGATAGGCATCCTCAAAGGTTCTACCTCTTGTGAAATGCCACACATCCTTCCAAAGGAAATATTAGGCTTCCACATAGGGACCTTGAATCATAGGATGGGAGTGGAAAGCAATCAAAGCAATCCATGTTTATTTGAAGAAAGAGAGAGCAAATTAAGCTCTTCCTAAACCCTAATTGAACAAGCTCAAAGAAAGCTACCAAAAGAAGGTCTAAACACCAAATCAAGCTCCACCATCAAGCAAACAGAAGCTTATACATGTCTAAAGCACCATCAAAGAAGATTAGCAAACCCATTATGAACTAAAGGCCACCATTGAGGTCAATCTAGAGGAAAGGTCAAGTTAGAAGCACATTAAAACTAGCCTAAGTACTAAATCAAATTAAAATACCAAAACTACTTCTAAAATCCTATAATATTTTTTATGAGAACCTAAGAAGGTTAGGGACCTATAGTAGAAAGGTCAGGGATCAAATCAAATGGGAAGGTCACCAAAAAAAACCTAGATCACAAGGTATCAAATGAAAACCCTAAAATAGAAGGTCTAATGATCCTAATCCAAAACAGAATCTAATGTTTTCTAAAAATTATGAATTAAATCCTAGGGGATCATGCATCTCTAATCTACCAGCAAGCCAAAAATCTCATCCAAATTCAATACCAAACAGCCATACAAAAATCAACAAAAACATGGAGAAATAAACCAATTTAAAGAAATTAAAGAAAATGAAAAAAAACAAATTAAATTGAAAATTGCATGAAAATAAAATGTAAAGGCATCATAAAATCATAAATTAAATCTAGAACATGCTCATATTTTTTTGGTATTTTTCTGATCAATATTGAAATTAATATGAATTTTAAAAGAAACAAGTAATTAAAATAATAAGAAAATCAATTAAAAGAAAATAAAATGCAAGATTAAATCAGAGTGGTTGGATGGTTGGACTAAGTCTCCTAATCTAAGGACTCTGGTGATGCCACCTCAAAAATGAAACGCTGCGTTTAGTTTGGTCCAAGTTCAACTTTCAGATTAAAACGTGGTCGTTAGATGGAGGGACTGAGTCAAGGTTTCAGGCTGATCCAAGGGTGGGGAGATCATCATCTCCATTCAAACTGGAAATGGAGGAAGAATTGCAGCGGTGGCCGGAGAACGACGCAGGTCGTCTTCTCCGGTGAGACGTCATGTGCAGGTCAAGGAACTTCAACCAAATCCACACAGTTCCACTCAAAATTTCACGTAGATTCCAAATATAACCTCTGTTTCTTCTCATTCCTCACGCATTTTAAAATTCGAACACAAACAGAAAATGATCCATAGTTTTGATCATCACCAATCCTTCAATTGAAACCACAGATCTATTCCTCATGTTACATAGATCATCCTAAACTATTTAGATCATGTTTAAACCTCAAGAACAAGCCAATTCGCATCCAAACAGAAATCCAGTTGTATCTTAATTTGTCTCTAATCCTTCAATTTTTGATCTAGAATCCATCTAAACATCTCCCTAAAGCCTAACCACATGTCAATTCTACTTAGATCATGCTAAAATTAGTGCAATCGTGAAAAATAAAAACCTGGAATGTAGCTTCAAATTTAGGCAGTTAAGGTGCTCCTCTTGCTCCAATCTTGTGCAGATCCACTCAATGAAGTATGCTGAAGATGTTTGAAGCTTTGAATTGCCTTGAATTGCTCTGAATCAGAAATCGCGATTTCACACTTGAAGCTTGAAACTCAACTTGCAATCTCTGGCTATGGCACGAAATGAACACCAAAATTGATCTGAATCCATCATGGAACTTATATAGAAGGTGTTTGTGGGCTTTAGAGGTCCATTGGAGGCCCAAATCAGAAAATCCACATTTCAATTTTCCTTGAAAATTCAAAACATGGTGAACACGCATTTACACTCAAAACTTCTCCAAGAAGTTTCAATTCTCTTGCTTATTGACTGCGGGAAGTGTAGGGATCAATTGGAGAGCTTGTTTGCACCTTATGAGCAATCTTTGTTGTGTTGCTTATCCATGAAGTTACAAATCAAACCACGATGAAATAAGCCCCCAAATGAAAATTCTAATAATGCCAAAGTGCTTAGAATGATCTTTCTGATTAAAATGAGTACTCACTTGGCCTTATTTGAACACACATGAATTAAATTTGAATTTTTCACTTAAATGCCTTTTAATCCTTCTTTTGTTCAATTTCTTTCAAACCAAGTCTCACCCTAAGCCAAATCAATTCATCATGAGGACATGGTTGACCTAAAAACATCACTTTGAGCAAGTTTTGTGTTGGACAAAACTTCATTTGAAGCTTGCAAGATAGTGAAAATGACCTATAATGCCAAATGACCTATAATCCTACTTTCCCAAAATACCCCTAACTTGTAAACCTCATAACTTGAGTTCTACGAATCATATGGAAGACTTCTAGTACAATTTGGAAAGCTAAGATCAAAACCTACAACTTTCATGTTGGCTAAAAGTTGAGGAAAAACACCCTTCTAGGTCAAAAGTTCCATGGAAGTGGGTGAACTTTCACAGACAAATTTCACATTCATCTGATGACCTGTAACTTGTCAGGACCATAACTTGAATTCTATAAATCCAATGGAGGACTTCTAGTACTCAAATTAAATCTAAGTGAATGCTATACAAGTTTCATGTTGGCCACAAATTGATATGAAACTTGTATCTTGAGATAAGTGGTCTTGAAGTTAGGCAATAAATAGGGGATTTTACCCTGAGAACCCTAGTTTAACAACTCCTCACACTTTGAACTTTTCTTGGATTGATCTCGGAATATCACCTCATGTATCTCAACACAACTTTCCTTGATCACAAAGACTTATAAATAGGCTTTGATCCTCTTCAATTGCATAGTTGACTTAAGGTTACTCAAACAAAAACCCTAATTGCAACACCTTCAACTGTGGCTCTTCACACTTAGCATAATGACTTAACTTAGCTCTCTCATGACCCTCAAGGCACTCCATGAGCTCTATCCACACTCTATCTATGATCAAGGCCTCACAACCCACTGATGGTCTTCAATTGGTCCTCTGGTTAGGAGATGAACCACATACTAGCATCCAAACTTCTCAAGAACACAACTCCCTTTTTGATGACTTTGGTGACCTCTCAAGCTTGAATAAAACCTCTAGATAGGCCCCTCTTGACATAAACCACACTTGATCCCCTGCTAAATGAATAATTCTATGTTATGCAAATGCTATATCAATGATATGCTAATGCAAAGAAACATAAACCAAGTGAGAAAAGGTTAGGCAAATTTTGGGGTGCAACAGCTGCCCCTATTCAAGCGGCTTGAACCTGACTAGATGAAAAGCGAACGGCCTTCAGCCAATCAAGGTAAACGACGGTTGAATACCGAAGAACCTGGAAATTTTCTAACCGAAGAGATAAACTACACCAGCTGCTTGGGGAACAAAATCCAGAAAATTGAATCTGGTCGTCACGGCAACAACTGATCAATCATCTGATAAAGAACCTGATTTCAACATCAACCGCCTGTGTGACGCTGCAGGCACTGAATCCACATTATACACTACAATAAGCGGGAACCGAGTCACAAGAACATATCTAAGCATTGTCCTTGACTTTCTACCTCCGACCGGACGGGCAAGCACTACGTAAAGCGCGAGTGGTCAATGTACTATCCTTGACCTCCCATTTCTGCAGAAACAGGCGTGGCACTAAATAAAAGTGCTAATCTGGCATCCGAAGACTTGAACGAACAAATCTGCGGGGGACATTTCTGATACTACCGGCATTTGCACTACGTAAAGCAAAAACTTGGGTAACAATCTCCGTCAACACGGGTAACAATCTCCGTCAACGCGGGTAACAATCTCCGTCAACACGGGTAACAATCTTTGTCAACACGGGTAACAATCTCTATCAACACGGGTAACAACTCCGTCAATCACGGGTAACAACTCTATCAACACAGGTAACAACTCCGTCAACACGGGTAACAATCTTCGTCAACACGAGTAACCTCTAAAGGTTTAATCCATGGGACCTTTTAACGCCGACGTAACAACAATCCGAGGAAAACTCTACTGGGGACATTCTGACGTCAACTGCCAGACATTTACCTTAACAACAGGTAATGACTTCAAAGGTCTAATCCCAGAAATCTTTTAACGCTGACGTAACAGCAATCTGAGGGAAACTCCACTGGGGAAGAAGAGAAACTTAATCAAGCAACTCTGATGAGGGGACACATGATAGGACGAATGTTATCATCACATATCTAATGCCAAAAATTTGAATATCCAAAAACCATCATGAACAAGAATTCCAATTACCTACAGGGAAAAAACACCTGAAAACAAGAAGTAACCGACCTGGCTTATGTTTCAAAATGCATATGTTTGAAAATGGCGTAATGCTCCATACAAAATGGAAATGCTACGCGTTTGTGTAGATGCTATGCGCGAAGCAAATGCAAAGGGGCGTTCTGGCAAAATAAATGCTGGAGGAACGAAACCAAACTTCCGCTGGGGGAAGAAACCATCCTGCTGGGGGATAGCTTAACAAAACCGTAGTTACGAACTCTGCTGAGGATGAACAACCTATTGGAGGAACAACAACCTGTTGGAGAATGGAAAGAACAATCCTGCACAGGGATGAACTTTTCAAACCACTGACAACCTGGTTGTACTCAGTGAGGATCTCACTGGGGATTAAATGTACACACGACCAACTGCTGGGAATGCACATCACCGCTTGACCGCTTGCTAACTCGCACCCAACTCTTCTAGGGATAAAAATGTGACTTCCATCTGCTGGAGAGGAATAAGATCACTTAGACCCTGCTCATACGTTAAGGGACTCTGGCTGGGGAAACACGACCCCTTGGCTGTTTGCTTCGAAGTCAACGACCCTGCAAAATATGAACGAAACAAGACAATTCTACACAAAAGGAAATGTTCAGGTTAATATCCGTGACAATTGTTCAGTTAATTCAAAGTTTTAACAATCACTGGCCGAGGCCTGCAAGTTTATGCACGTGCAAGTTTATCAAAAACATCGGCATTTTCCACAAACAAAACAGTAAAAGTTAAAACAAGAAACAAACATCGAGTACTGAATAGTATGCGTTTATTGATAACGGGCCTGTAAAAATAGGCAAAGTTTTTACAATGGATGCAACTCCTGAAAAGAGGAAGCCACAAAATAAATACAAATATGTACAGAGGTACAAAGAAATTTGTATACATGTCGGCAACGTGGTACAGGAAAACACCATGAGCTGATCCTCATATGACTCGCCTGACTCCGACGCTTTCCCGATACTTCGTCCTCGGAAGAGATTGACTTGGATAATCGACCCACAGGTTCTCCCAAACCACTAAGCAATGCAGTATCAAACTCGCACCGCAGTCATTTGCTTTTTCAATCTCTAACTTTTGCCTAAATCGCCCTTTGCGGGTTTTCAATTCACCGGGATACCCTTTTTTGCCGAAGTCGCCTTTTCAGGTTTTCGACTTCGCGGGTGTATTATCCCTAATTTTTGCCTGAACCTTTTCTTTTTTTCTTTTTGGTTTGCCGGGATGCCCCCTTTTTGCCTGGACTTTCTTTTTTTGTCCAGCGGGTCTCTTTAAGCAAAGTATTTTTTAACTGCGTCCGAGTTCACAGGGGATGTAAAATCCTCGCCATCCATAGTGGAAAACAGTAAGGCTCCTCCAAAGAAGACCTTTCGAACGATATATGGACCTTCATAGTTGGGATTCCATTTGACCCTGTGGACTGATTGTAGTGGGAGAATCTTCTTCAACACAAGATCTCCCGTCTGAAAGCTTCGAGGGCGCACCTTCTTGTCAAAAGCTTTCTTCATTCAGCTCTGGTATAATCGACCGTATGCGATAGATGTAAGTCTCTTCTCATCCATCAAACTGAGCTGATTCAGTCTATTCTTTATCCACTCTGCCTCATCAAGTTGGACATCAAGCAATACTCTCAAGGAAGGAATCTCAACTTCCAATGGTAGGACAACTTCCATACCATACACTAGTGAGAAAGGTGTTGCCCGGTTGACGTGCGTACCGTCGTACGATAACCGTGTAAAGCGAAGGGCAACATCTCGTGCCAGTCTTTGTATGTCACAACCATCTTCTGAACTATCTTCTTAATGTTCTTATTGGCCGCTTCGACAGCGCCATTCATCTTGGGCCGATAGGGAGATGAGTTGTGATGCTCAATCTTGAAATTCTGGCAAAATTCCTTCATCATCTTGTTATTCAAGTTCGAGCCATTGTCAGTAATGATTCTTTTGGGGATTCCGTAACGACAGATGATGTCTTTTTTGATAAATCGGGCTACTACTTGCTTGGTAAAATTAGCATAAGACGCTGCTTCAACCGACTTGGTGAAGTAATCGATAGCTACCAAGATGAACCGGTGTCCATTGGATGCGGTGGGCTCAATTTTGCCAATCATATTAATGCCCCACATGGAGAAAGACCACGGGGACGCCATAACATTCAAAGGGCTTGGCGGCACCTGAATCTTGTCCGCATAAATCTGGCATTTATGGCATTTCTTCGCAAACTTGAAACAATCTCTTTCCATCATCAGCCAATAATACCCTGCCCGTAATAACTTTCGAGACATAGCATGTCCGCCAGCGTGCGTGCAAAAGGTACCCTCGTGGACCTCTTCCATAAGCAGATTAGCTTCTTTCTCATCAACACATCCCAAAAGCACCAAATCATGGTTTCTTCTGTACAAAACGCCATCTGGATTCAAGTAGAAGTTGTCAGCCAATCTCCTAAGAGTCTTCTTATCGCGGCCGGATGCCCCAGTCGGATACTCTTGGTTCTTTAGGAAATTCTGGATATCAAAATACCACGGCTTGCCATCGGAAGCTTCCTCAATGGCGAATATGAAGGCGGGCTTATCAAGGCGAGAGATAACTATCCTGGGAGCATCATTCCAGAAGTTAACTTTGTACATCGAAGACAATGTCGCAAGAGCGTCAGCCATCTGATTTTCTGCCCGTGGCACATGGTGGAACTCTACTTTGTCAAAGAAAGGCAGCAACCTCCTTGCATAATTCATGTACGGTATCAGATTAGGCTGACGAGTCTCCCATTCTCCCTTGATCTAGTTCACGACTAGCGCGGACTCTCCATACACATCAAGATTTTTAATCCTCAAATCAATAGCCTCCTCGAGACCCATGATATACGCCTCATATTCAGCCTCATTATTGGTAACTGGAAATGTCAATCTGGAAGTGAACGGGATGTGCGTCCCATGGGGAGTCGTAATGATTGCCCCAATTCCACTTCCATATGAATTAACAGCCCCGTCAAAAATCAATTGCCATTGGGAACTCCGCTCAGGACCTTCACCATGCAACGGCTCCTCGTAATCTTTCATCTTTAAGTACATGATATCCTCATCAAGAAAATCAAACTTCATCGGCTGGTAATCATCGATTGGCTGCTCGGCCAGGTACTCTGACAGTACGCTACCTTTGATAGCTTTTTGCGAAACATAATGTACATCATACTCTGTCAGTATCATTTGCCATCGGGCAATCCTTCCAGAAAGTTCCTGCTTTACAAAGACATATTTGATCGGATCCATCTTCGAAATCAGCATGGTTGTATGATTTAGCATGTATTGTCTCAGACGTTTGGCAGCCCAAGCAAGTGCGCAACACGTCTTTTCGAGCATTGAGTAACGGGACTCACAATCTGTGAACTTTTTACTCAAGTAATAGATCCCATGCTCGTTTCGTCCAGTCTCGTCATGTTGACCGAGAACACAACCCATACTGTTCTCAAGAACCGTCAAGTACATGATCAGTGGTCTCCCGGCTACTAGGGGTATCAATATCGGAGGTTCCTGTAAGTATTATTTTATTCTTTCAAACGACTTTTGACAATTTTCATTCCAGACAATCGCCTGATCTTTTTTCAATAGTTTAAACATTGGCTTACACGTGGCTGTGAGGTGAGATATGAACCGGGCAATATAGTTCAACCTCCCCAGAAAGCCACGAACCTCTTTCTCCGTTTTTCGCGCTGGCATTTCTTGTATCGCTTTTATTTTAGAAGGATCAACCTCAATTCCTTTTTCACTAACAATGAACCCCAGTAGCTTTCCAGATCTCACCCCAAAGGTGCACTTATTAGGATTCAGCCTCAGCCTGAATTTCCTAAGCCTTTCAAACAATTTCAGAAGATTCACCAGATACTCTTCCTCCATCTGGGATTTGGCAATCATATCGTCAACATAGACCTCAATCTCTTTATGCATCATGTCATGAAAGAGCGTTGTCATAGCACGCTGATATGTTGCCCCAGCGTTCTTCAAACCAAAGGGCATCATTTTGTAGCAGAAATTTTCCCACTGGGTACTAAAAGTTGTTTTCTCCATATCCTCCAGTGCCATCTTAATCTGATTATAGCCTAAAAAGCCGTCCATGAAGGAAAAAACAGAGAATTGAGCAGTGTTGTCGACCAACACGTCAATATGAGGGAGCGAGAAGTCATCCTTAGGGCTCGCCTTGTTCAGATCCCGATAGTCAACGCACATCCGTACCTTACCATCTTTCTTTGTTACAGGTACTATATTGGCGACCCAAGGAGGTAAGTTGTAACATCTAGAAAACCAGCGTACCATTGTTTATGTACTTCCTCTTTAATCTTTACGGTCATATCTGGTTTCGTTCTCCTGAGCTTTTGCTTGACTGGCGGACAGTCTTCACGCAATGGCAAGCGGTGGACCACAATATCAGTGTCTAACCCAGGCATATCTTCATAAGACCAAGCAAAGATGTCACTATACTCTCGAAGCATCTCGACAACTCTCTACTTGATATCGCTTTGCAACGCAGCCCCTATCCGGACATTCCTGACAATCTCTTCTGTACCTAAATTGACAACCTCAATATCCTTCTGATGAGGCTGAATGATTCTCTCTTCTTGTTTCAAAAAACGAGTCAACTCTTCTGGTAAGTCGTCGTCCTCAACAATCTCTTCCTCGGCTTGAAATATCGGGTGCTCAAAGTCGAAGTGAGTCATAGGGAGTTCTTGGTTGGTGTCATCTGAAATATAGATCCTGCAAGAGAAAGGGTTAAATGCTTCAAATGATATGCAAACAAAGCACACAACCACATTGCCATTTTATTGTAAAAACAAAAACAGAAAAACAAGGATCACAAAATTTGCATGAGGAAAACGCCTTTATTTGATGATTAAAACAAAGCATACACATAAGCAAGTAGGCCCTGAAATAAAATCACTATGCCCCGGGTAGGACATAGGATTGTACAATAATTGAAAAAACAAGGCATTACTGTTTCGGCGTCACTTGAATAAAGTCCTGAATAGACCAGTTACAGAGGATTTGTCCTGGCTCGCTGGGCTTGATCCATGAATCCATGTCATAGTCGCTATCTCCATCTTCACTGTCAGACACATCATTGATCTGTTCAAAACTGACTCCCCCTGGAGTAAACACAATCGGCCCTTTGAACCTTGGCGCGCTCTGTGAAGAAGATGACGACGACGGGCGATACCCTAAGCCGAACTTGTCCTGCTTAATAGGAATCTCCAGAACTTGACCGTAACCTTTGGTCTCCCCAGCCTGAACCACCGCTTGGGCCTCTCTGTATGAAGACATAGCCACCTCTGGTCCACTGCTTATATGTCGCGGTGAAATTTGGATACCAAACTATTAATGAGTTTGAATCTTATTCATTTGCAACCGAACTTTGATTTGTCCAAAGGAAGGGATAAAGATCGAAATTCCCACAATGCAATGCAAATGCAAGGTTTAGAGAGTTTAGGTTCGGGGGTTGGTTAAACTTAGGGAAGGTACTAGCATCCTAAGTTTCTGTAGTACTCTACAGGAACCTCTTGTTTTATGTTTGTTTATTGCTAAGGGTTTATCTGTTTAATGGTTGAAGACCTAGGGGTTTATTTCTAAGTATACTCGATAAGATGTCGCATCTTATGCCTACATATCCTTACGGGAGTGGAATCAAAGTATATGTAGTTCCCCTAAAGGGTTAGAGGAGTTCTTTGACTGTGGTCAAAGTTCCTACGGGTTTAGAGTAGTTGTTTTGATTGATTTTAGGAGAAGAGATGTGTCTTCATTTTAAGAGAGATTTAACCGCCACAAGGTGTAGGAAAATAGTCTTTGCATCGTCTTAAGAAAAGGGCTTAAGTACTCGGATTGTTTGACGAGTATGCCTTTGTTTCTCTTAAGGCAAAGTCCCTACGGCTTGATTGTATTATTGTGGGGTGGAGATTTTATCTCGCTTAAGATGATTAACATCTATTTCTCTATTGTGTTTGAATATTGGATTGAGTTGTTTTGTTTTCCTATGTTGTAAATATAAAAGACAAAGTCCTTCCTATGGGGTAGGATCTATCTTAGAGATCGACTTGAATGGGATCAAGGATCATATGGGGGGAATGATGCAAATGATGTGCAACTACACACAACGTTGAATTATGTGTAGGTTTTTCCTTTGGACGGAATGCGATACGATAATGTTAAATAAATTGCAAAATAAGTAAATCCATACACACGCATGAAAGCGCTAGAGTGTAGGTGCAAGTGTCGTGAATTGTGAATGTGCACAGTCGATTGAATTTACGATGTTGGTTGATTTTAATTGGATTACTCTTAAACGAGGGAAAAAAAGTTGATCTGTTTTTTAGACGTATTGATTTTAATTCGGATTTATAAAAGGGAATTGTTGACCTTGTTTTAAACAAGAGGTTGAAAAAAGTTGGATTTAATAATTTAATAAAAGAGTTTAGTTTGATGAAATTGATTTTGAAAGAAGTTAAATTAATTTAATTATCAAAAAAGTTTCAGATGTGAATTGATTTTAATAGGATTTTATTAAAAATGGAGATTTTAGTTATAGTTATAAAGGTTGTTATTATTTTAAATTCAAATTTATTCTTAAAAAAAAATTCGTAAACAATTAAATAAAATCAAGTTATCATGAAAGAGTTTCTTATTAATACATGGTTTTTTTTAGTAGCCTTGTTAATACCATTTAATTTAGTAAAAAAAGGTTCTTAGTTAAGAATAATGAACGAGATTTATATTAAAGGTTCTTAAGAGAAATAAATTAATGAGTAAATTATATTTATTGAGTAAATTAATTAAAAAGGTTGGATTAAATAACTTAGTTATTTAGAAAAAGTTAAATTATAAAAGGTTCATTAGTATTTTAAATTAAAAGAGTTGATTAAATAGACGATTAATTACTAGTTAATTACTTAAATTAATGTGAAGTAGAAATGGTTGGGTTAATTAAGTAGGCAGATAAAAGGTTAATTAGGGGGGTTCGCTGGATCACGTGCGTGTGGGTGCAATGTGTTACGGTGGACACGCGGGTGAGGGTCGTATGATGAGCGATAAACGGTGACGGTACGAGGGTGCATGGTTAGTACGATGTGTGTGTGCAAATGTGATTATATTACAATCAAAGTTGGAAAAAAAACGCAGAAACCCCAATCCCCTAATTTGCTCCCCAAATCCCTAAATCAGACAACGTTCGCCTCTCTCGATTCGTCCCTCAAATCCTTCTTCTCTTCCCGATTCACTCAGCTTTCTCCTTCGCCTTCCGTTTCTTTCTCTTCGAATTCGTCTGTTGCTTCGACCCGCTCTTCTCCTTTGTTTTCCCTCAATGATAAACCTGTAAAAACAACAAACATAACACAATCATGCGAATCCAAACAAGAAATTTACCCAGAAATCGACGACGGCTCGACGATGATGGTGGTAGCTTTGCGGTTTCGGCGAGTATGTTCGATGATGGCTTGTGAAACTGACGATGGCGGTTGAGGCTACTCGCGACGGATAGGGATTTGCGATGAAGGGCGTGAACGAAAGGGGGACTCGTGGTGAAGCTCAAAGGGAGAAGAAACCGTGAAAGGCAAGTGTTCTATTTCCTCCCTACAAACTTTAGGGTTTGGCTCGGGATTTCTGAGTTTTGCTTTAGATGTTGTATGTGTTTGATGTTTTCATTTGCAAATGGATTTGAGTGGAGTTTTTTTCTGTGAGTTTGTGGTTACTCCTTTTTTGAGAATGGCTGTGTGTAGAGTTTTTTCGTCTCCCCTTGTTCCGGTGTTTTCATCTGCTTTTATAGATCTTTGAAAATGAAACAAGGTTGTTAATGTATTGAATGCGATTCCTTTTCCTTACCAAACATGTTCTGAGCTTGTTTTGGAAGAAAATTTATTGTCCTTAATCTTGTCTGAGATATGCTATACTGCATTGATGTTTGTGGTTTTGGGCATTTACTAAAAAAATCCTTGTCTTGATCGTGTTCTGTTTTTGTTTTGGATTTTGCTGGATTGTGATAATTGTCCTTAGTTCCTTTCCACAACATAATAAACTTCTTTATTGTCTGCTCTTTCAAATTTCAGTAAAGATGGCCAAGGATTGATCATGTCTCTTTAATGCTGGCATCTTCAGGGTGTTCCTCTGAATCGGCGCTCGGGATCCTGAAAGAGGTTTGCTTGTAAAATTTATAATATCTGATGTTGGAACCAAGCTTAGATGATTTCCGGCAGGGAAAGGAAACCAGGAACGAATAGAAGATTGGTTTTTCAGATTGCTACTACAGGTAGTCCGTACACTTAGTTTATTTTTCTTATGAGATTTTGGCCGACATTTCAATAAGCGCATAAGTGATGTAAGGCTTTGAACTTGAGTGCAGTAACTCTCTCTTTAACTTTTTCAAGACGCTTCTTCTCAGCAAATTTCCATAACGAATGTATGATAGGGTGGATTACTGCTGCTAGTCCTGACAGGTTGCATTTGGTTTTCTTCTTCAATTCATCATGAAGGTTGTTATATGTTGATCTAAATTTGGTTGATGTTTTGTTCACTCAATATGGGTGTAGGTTGCACAGATTCTTAAAACGTGTCGGTGGAAGTCGAAGCTATTGGCAAGTACCAAGGATGTTTGCTTCTAGATGAGGGCTGAAACGACGAAGGTAACCTTGCTGACCTGATTTTCAATACATTACCGTCTTATTTTCTATATCCTGAGAAACTGACTGCTTGTATTTGACAGGGTAGGAAGAGTGCGCCGAACATTGACTTGTGTTCTGATTCCCTTATCCTACGGTGATTGGACCACTGCTATTGCGATATCTGTTACTGCACCGAAGGTTGTTGGCGGGGTAGTCGTTCTTGAAATGGTACCAGCGTGAGTGCATTCTCTGTTCAGATATGTTGTTAATGTTGCAGTCATGGTGAGTCTTTTAAAACAATGATGATGATGAGTTGTAGTCTTGATTTCTTCTCATTAAGAGTTGTTCTGCTTATGTCTTAATAACCTCTTGTTGTTTCTAACTTTTTCTAGCTGTGCACACAATGTAAAGTCATGCCTGAGCGTGTTTTATAATATGGTAATCAAGGGTTTTTATTATACAACAGACAATGTGGAAGAATCTTGCGATTGCGGCACGTCGGGATCTGTTGAAAGGATGCTATCGTCCTGACTATGAAGCAATGACGAATCAACTGATCATAGGTTACTTGGATCCAAAGAGTAAAACTAAGATGGCTTCCTGTATCATTGCTTTATTTATTGAGACAATATCGACATTTGAAGTAATATCACTGAACAAGTTGTGATTGGTAACATTTCCAACAAGCTTTTCCTAATTGTTTTTTCTTCGTGTGCAGTGGTCTGGTTCTGACTCAAGTTGCATCATTCCTGTCTAGGTAACTAGAAGTTCCACCACATTCACTTTCAGTTTCCGTTCTGAACATAGGTCGAAACTTGCGAGGATAGATTGTAAATTCAATGCAAGGAGTAATCTACTAAACTGATTGGAGGAACAAAGGACCACTGACGCACGAGCTTGATTCGAGTTCATGAGATCTTTCTTTGATATCAGATAGTGCTCCTCGTATTTATTCTTTACAGTGTGATCGG
The DNA here is from genome assembly GCA_963859935.3 of Lathyrus sativus. Lineage (NCBI taxonomy): Eukaryota > Viridiplantae > Streptophyta > Magnoliopsida > Fabales > Fabaceae > Lathyrus > Lathyrus sativus. The sequence goes on from OZ012739.1 coordinate 570,665,620, forward strand.
TGCTCATTGGAAATAGCCGACTCAGAAGCATGGAAACGATATCAAGCCCTTTTGGACAGAGTTTCTCTGCAACACACTGTCGTAATTTCTGTCTCCTTCTAGAAAATATATCTCCATCCGTCTGTTCCACAAGTATGGTTATTCATTTTCTGGCTTTTGTAATTAAACTCGATCCGTAAAAGTAGAAGCTTATTCCAATTGGCCTGTTGATATTTCATGTTGTGATTGCAGGTCCCGAAATCCACCGGCGGATCCTTCAAATGGGTGAGTTCGAAATTGCCATTGTTCTTGTCAATATTTGTCAGAGGGATGATGTAGGGAACGGTTGGCGGGACTGATCTGCAATCAATGACCCTGTTTCTATAATCGAAATGGCTTCCAACATTAGGTGCCACAGGAGGAAATGGAGGCCACTGGTGCTAGTGCGACTTCAACTTGAGACCCGGAAGCAGTAACTGGGAGCATAATCTGGAGTTGTGTTCATTGCACCTCAAAGTAATAGTTTCTTTTGAAAATGTAAAATAGTTGGTATGTTGCTGTGATGACATTGTAGTTGTTACTTATATCAGCATGGTTCACCTGTTCGATATCTCACGACATTGTGATGGAATGCTTGGATCTGTTGTTTTTGTCGTAATGATTTCATTGAAAATCTTGTTTGCAACCATATTTTTATTTACTTTGTTTATACCGGCGCCCACATTTGATTTAACATTCATGTTCCTGATGTGCTGCCCTGTACGTGAAACAATATTGCCCCCTTTTTACAGACTTCTTTGGAGATGAAGTAAAGAAAGTATCGGTATTACCGGTTCCATCATATGCTGCGACATGTATGCTATATTTATCAACACTAAGACCAATATTCTGAAGCTTAGTTGTTTGCCTGGTATTAGCATTTGCAGGACTTTCCATGAAAATTCGGGCATGCTTCTTGCCGAACCTATGGTTGGTACGTCAATCCATTGGCTACACATAGTCATTGTCCTTTTCAATCAAAGTACATGAAATTGAAGGAATCAAATCTCGTGATATCGGAATAGCTTTTTCACACTTTCTCCAACATTCTACGCATGATTCTCAAGATACTCAACCGTATCCTCTACATGATTCAGAACATTTGCATTTTATTTTAATAAATAAAAACATAGTCCAATATATTATAACCTAAAATAATCAATGTGCATCGATTATCAATGTATGACAATAGTAGTCCCGTCGATTTAAAGATTAATTGGTCTTGAAGTTCACTTCCCCGTAATGAAAATGTAATTTTTCTTTGAACAATCCATCTGTCACCCGAGTTCACGGAAATTCCCGTAAAACTTCAATTTAAATCTTGGTCCAAACTAAATGTTCCAAACACTTGATGTCGTTGAGGAAGTCGGGACTGATGAACCATTAGCGAAATTCCAAACAAGCCTTTATTAAATCATGATAATCTTTTTGCATGAACCGATATTGCGGAATCCTTAAAACACAACTTTGCCATCTCAGTAAGAAACCCAAACTCGACCCCTCCATCTGAGTAAAACCTTGTCTTTGACATCCTAGTATCTTTGAAGGGGAGAATGAGCGATTTGTGCTCAAAATTATTGCACCTGCACAGTCTGGTTAGGATAAACATGAACGCGAAAGTATAAAAAATAAAAATAAAAAAACAAACCAGAAGGTGGGATCTTAAGGTCAAAAATTAGGGTGCGACAGATGCCCCTATTTAAGTTACTTCTATTCGGAGGTATGGAGATTGAAATCTCTGTCTCGACGAGATAGGAGGGACTTAAATACAAACATTGCACAAATTTTTTGGCCTTAAGAAGCCACCGAATGCAGATGACATGCAATGATATGAAAAATGCAAGACAGACAGTTGTCGCTACTGCGAAAATCGGCGCCGGCTGACAGAAGAGTCGCCACCGTGCGTTATTTATCCCTCAGAGCGGGAAAGGAAACGCTCGAAGTAAACCTCGCAAAAAACGGGGAAAAGGTATGGTCATCGCAACCATAGCTTGGGTTCGGGAGTCGGTTACGCAAGGGGAAGGTATTAGCACCCCTCACGTCCGTCGTACTCGACGGGATCCACGCTTGCTTGGGTTGTCTACTGGATGCAAAACAATCTATCTACGGCTGCTAAATCTAAAGGGAAGGGAATTGACTCGATAGAGCGTCGCACTCTATGCCTACGTATTCTCAAGAGAGAAAGTCAGAGTCAACGTAGTTCGGGACTACGGGGAAAATTGGCTCGCCAAGACCTCGCGTCTTGTGCCTACGTACTTCCACTGGACGGAAGATCAGAGCTTTACGTAGTTCGGACTAACTACGGCTAAACAAACATTCTCACACAGCAGTGAGAAAAACAACTGGTTTCACAGGGTCGGGAACCTATGGTCAAAACTATGGCTGAGTCTCAAATGCACTCGGGCAAGAGAGAAAAAGGGTACTCAATTAATCGTCAGCGGGAAAGTCTCGATCGCACAGCCGCGAGAGAACAAAAGTTAGTCGTTAGTGTGCTCGCTAGGATATCGCATCCTATGCCTACATATCTTCGTCTGGTACGAAGAATCAGAGCAGCTGTAGTTCGGCTACTACGGGACCACAGCTCAAATCTCGTTTTATTAATCTCTGAAAGAATGGTTACAATGAGTGGATATTGAAAGAAATCTCCTAGGAAGCGCTATCCTATTCTATCATGAAGAATCGAATGAAAATAGCCCCCTAACAAATGGGCTTCTAAACTATCCTAAAAGTCGAAACAATAAGGTCTATGAAAGTATCCCTAAAAGAAAATGAACTTTAAAAATATTAAATCGGCACTTTAATATTTTTTCCTTTTTTCTCCTTTTCTTTTCTCCTATTTTTTCTTTTCTCAAAAATATTTTCTTTCATTTTTCACAATATTTTTCTCTATATTTTTTCACAATATTTTTCTTCATATTTTTCTATTTCTTTTTCTATATTCTTTTTTCTTTCATTTCAAATATATTTCTTTATTTCTTTTTCTATTATTTTTTCACAATATTTTTTTTTCACTTCTTTTTCTTTTTTGTGTAACAAGTAAAAAATAAAAAGAATAAAGAAAATAAAAGGGGCTGGGGGGTTATACTATTACAAGGGGGTGTTTAACATGAAATGAAAATAAAATAAAAAAACTGAATTGTTAGGGCCCAGCCCAATTCTCTTCACAAACGCAGGGGGGTATGTTGAGCCATCTGGGGTGTTGCTGGTAGCAGCGTTGGGCTTAAGCCCATTATGCCAAAAAAATGTGAGGGAGGTGTGTGTCAAAAAATGACTGGGCCTGAGGCCCACGACCCTCTCCTTCTCCTTTCTCCCTTCCAAGTTCTGCAAAACCCTAGATGCTACTCTCTCCGCCGCCGCCGCTCCTTTCTCTCAGACTCCCTCCTCCGTTCTCTCAATCGCCCAGTCTTGTTCTCACCCTTTCTCTCAATCTCCTCCTCACAAACCTCACCAACGTAATCATAATCACCAACGAACCATCACAATAACACAATCTGTTCAACCTAACCCATGGCTTGACAATCTCTTGGAGATTTCTGACGAATGCTTATTCTTGACGAAGGATGTTCCTGACGAAGAACCACCGACGATGCCATTTGTAAGACTGAGAAGGTGAAGGATCCATGGAGTCTTACTCTGAATATTCTTCCTTCTGGATATCTGGTGATACTTGTTTTGATGGAGTTCTTGGAGCTTACAGAGTGTTGAGCGTTCTTAGAAGTGGTTTGTGGATTCTGAGAATTAGTGTTGACGAAGTCGATGCTTCTGGATGAACGATCGATCAGTGTTTGAGGCTTCATCTGTTGATGGCGTTGATAAGATCTGGAAACACGAAGATGATGCTTCTCGAGGTTCTTCTGGAGACGAGTTCTTAAAGTGATGAAGACCTTCTGAAAAAAATGATGAAGAATGTTGAGGCGTTCTTGTTGTGGATCTGTTGTTCAATGGTAGTTTTTCTGGAGATCGTGGATGGTGACGGTTAGAGGTGTTGAATGCAGTTTCCGGTGATGAAGGTTGAAAAAATCTGGAAAATTATTGAGGAACGATGGTGATCGTGGATGAATGGTGGTTGAGAATGGATGACGGTGGTTGATCTGATCAGATGAGATGAAGGTTTAGAGAAGGAAGATGAAGATCTGGAAATTCCAGTTTCCGGTGGGGTCACGGTGGCCGCCGGCCATGCAGGCCGGCCGGCGAGGCTTTTCTGGTGAAGGTTACGGTGTGGACACGTGGGGACGATGGTGGCGTGGAGGCATGCATGCCCTCCACGTGTGGGGCAACGTGGCTGAGTGGAGGGAGTTTCAGGGATATGTGGCGTGATGTGTGCATGCAGCGTGGGGCCTCCCTCCTTGGACACGTGTTACTGCATGCTATTTATTGCTGAGATTTTCTGGATCATTCCAGATCCTTCTGGACGCAGCTGGATAACTCTGGACTCTTTCTGAACCTTCTGGACCATTTGCTGGATATTGGGCTGAAACTTGGACATAAGGCCCACACGAAATGGGCTCTAAAACTCAGGAAAAAAAACTGAAAACAATTAAAAAACTAATTAACACTTAATCCCATTTAACTAGACTAATAATACCCTAACAAACATACTAATCAGAAAATTAAATCTAAAATTGATTAAATGTTTATTAAAATCTATAACAGAAAATAAAAAGAAAAATCTATATATTTCTTAATTTCTATTTAAAAAACTATATCAAAAAAGATCAAAACCATTAAGACTATTAAAATCTATTAAATTCTATTAATATTCTAAAACTATTATTACTATATTATCTAAAAATATAAAAATCTATTTAAAAATCCTATTAAATCCTAAAATGAATTTAAAATCTAATATATCCTATAAAATGAATTTAAAATCTATTATATCCTATAAAATGCTAAAAATTGATTTAAAAAGAATTAAAAATATTAAAAATTCTATTAAATCCTAAAAAATGATTTAAAAGCTATTTAAGCCCTAAAAAAATCCTATAAAAATCCAGAAAAATCACCATAATTCTCAGAGGGACAAAATGAGCACCGAACGACAAAAATAATCGGTAAAAACAAACGGGCACCGAAATAACCCAAAAATTAATTCTACTGATCAAAAACACCTGAAACACGAGACGGGAGCTGTGATCCCTGATAAAATCAATACGAATGAACAATGTAATGTATGCAATATGCAGATGCGAATGCGGTTATGCGTCGAAACATCGAGCCAAATGCGAGACCCGGTTGGTCAAATTTTGGGGTGCAACAGCTGCCCCTATTCAAGCGACTTCGACCTGAATGGGTGAAGAGCGCTCAGCCTTCAAACATTCAAGGTAGATGACGGTTGAATACAAATGGAACCCTGAAATTTGCCAACCGCGAGAATATACTGCAAAGCTGCTTGAGGAATAGCTTCCAATAAACTGAAGTTTGGTTGTAACGGCAACATCTGGTCAATTTTCTGATAAAATTTTCTTCTCCTTTTCAACACCTGTGTGACGCCACAAGTATTGAAATAATGCTTCGGAAAAGCAAACACCTTGATTCCCATCTCTCTCATGGGATCAAATCTGGTCAACTCACAGTTCATTGCGAACTTGAGGACAATTCTCCTGAGGAAATCTGAATGGAACTGCCTGGCACCCATTTTGATGAAGGGGGCAGTTTCAGAAGTCTGATATATGTCAATCTTTGTTGTTGTTGTTGTTGTTGTTGTTGTTTTTTCCCGATGCTGACGTAACACCCAAATATGAAGAATCACTCCGCTGGGGAAGACGAGAAGCTGAACCACACAACTCTGCAGGTGAACAAATTCGAAATCCAATAGGTAACCATCTTGGTCTATGTTTCGACATGCGTATGCTTGAAATGATGCAATGTCCTATATGATATGTAAATGCTGTGCGTTTTGGTTTGAAAATGCGAGGCCCAGACGGCATGGATATGCTATATGCTTGATAGATGCAATGACTATATATGCAAATGCTAATGCAGGCTCTAGCTGCCAGAGAACACCAGGTCTGAAAACCACTTGGCAAAATAAATGCCGAAGGAAACGTCAGCTCTACTGGGGATGACCTGAAGTCACAGAACCATCTCAGCAAAATAAATGCTGGAAACGGGAAATCAAATCCGCTGAGGATAACTGCCCTGCTGGAGAAATGAAAAGGCAACCCTGCTTGACGACTTCACTGGGGAAAGACAGACAACTCTGCTCGGGGATGCTTTCTTCAAACCATTGGCAACTGTTTGCGCTCTACGAGAATTGACCCAAACTGAGGTTGATTACGCGCAACACACTGCTGGAAATGCTTCTACTACCAAGGATATCAATCTTAATCTGCTGAAGATACTCCTGATCCTACTCTGATGCGGGGTAAAAGACAATCTCGACTCTTCCGGGGATAATAAGCAACTTTCATCTGCTGAAGAGTGGCAATTCTGATTTGACAATATCCACAAGGAATTCAAACATTACTCGGAGCTTGGTATTCGTCGAGCTTCGTATTGGGGAACATGACGACATGCGAGTCATTGGGAAACATTGTGTCAGATCTCTTTTAGGTTTTTTGTTTGTTTTTCTAGTTTAAGATAGACATGGACTATGTACATAGTGGAATATATAAGAAATACTAGACGAGAACTAGCATTCAAAGGTAGACTATCAGGCGAGAACTGATAGGAAAATAGGTTAGAAAAATTGATTTTTGTGTTTTTGAACATCAGACGAGGCTGACTAGATAACAGACTAAGAACAAGACAACCAGGCGAGAACTGGCTGGAAGCTGACGTACACCAGGCGAGAACTGGTGTAACACTTGGACTAAACACACGAGAACTGATTATGCGATGACATGTACCAGGCGAGAACTGATACAACACTTGAAGAAACGGTGACCAAACGAGAATTGGTTACCAATAAACTGCACCAGGACGGGAACTGCTGCTTACAATAAACTGCACCAGGACGGGAACTGATGCTTACAGAAGGTGGGCCAGACGAGAACTGGTTACCGGTTTGCCAGGCGAGAACTGGACTTTGGAAATGACTGGTTACTGACACGCAACAGGTTTAAACTGCAGGATAATGATCCAACGACAACAAGATCTTCTTATTTGAAAGGTTTTCGATAAGGATATTGACATGATTCCCCGATACTCAACTCTGGCTGGGGATAAACAAGCTGGTTTGAATGACTTGCCCCTGGTACACTCAGCTGGGGAATAAAAGACTGGCTCGCACAACTTGCCCCAGTACAATTCAACTTGCCCCAATCTACTCTTGGGAATACCTGCTCTGAACATCTTGCTACGAGAATACTTCGAGAGTACTTGCCTCGGCATCTGCACGACAAAAGAATTCAATCTCCACCTAACAACCCAGTTGGTTTCAACATTCTCTGCAATGACTTGCCCCTGAATGAGCGTTCTAGCGACTTAACCCGATCTGATTAGCCATTGGAAGCATCTGCTTTCAAATCTCAGCGCTCTGCATAATTTCCCCTGATTGACTCTTGAGAAGACTCCTTCTGATCAACTACTTCTGCTCAACTGGAACTTCGGGACTTGTCCTCAGACTGACTGATACTGAACTTACCGGAAGATAATGCCCCTGATTCACAAGGCTTCACAACATACACCCTTCTGGTTCAGACTGCTGGATTACTCAGTCCTATTTGATTATTCCTGCTGGAATTTCTTTCATGTCAACTACTAACCTGCAATTAGAATCGTCTGTTCACGAATGGTAATCTTAATGCAGTGCTCATGCAGATTTTGAAAAAATTTGAGCTATCACTCATTTACATGCATATGGTTGAAAGTGACGAATGAACCAAAGTTCAAACGCAGTGCTTACATGGTCAGTGAAAATACAACAAGGATGTGACTAGCAAGTCAAGAAGGAGTCAGGTTACTCGACCTTATCGTAATGCGCTTCAGACTAACCCTACCTCAATTAGGTCTTTTAAGGGTTGTATCGTGGTCGGGTTCACGGTTCGTGAAACAAAGGATATTTGGCTCAAATTTGGATTTGTACCCACCCCTTCTACGTGATGATCTCCGATCCTAGGGTTCAGTTAACCTGGCACAAGCGCTCGCCTCTTCGAGTAGTATGTTGAATGGTAAGACCTACAGTTAAGGAATTCACAAGCTTTTCTTCCATAGTGATAGCTACTCCTTCTTCGCTTTCGGTGTCTGTGTACACGACTTTGTGATTTGCTGGGGAAAATTTCTTTTTAACCCTCTTTTTCATTCTTTTGATTCCCTAATTTTTGCCTGGACTGACTCATTTTGAGTTCTTTTCGATTTTTCGATTTCTTTTGAAGTCCAGCGGGATGCCCTAATTTTTGCCTAAGTATTAGCTCTCCAGCTCTTCTTTCTTTTTACTTAGCGGGCTTTCTTTCTTTCTTTCTTTTGGAACAAAGTCGTGTGACACTGGTTGTCTTGATTGCTTCGAAAGGATTGTAACTGTCTCACTCCTGATTGGTGAGGTTCGACCTCTTAAAGGTATAAACTGATTGGCCCTCGAAAGACAACACTCCTCTGCAAGACTTGAATGCTCGGTCAAGCTAACTGTCAACTACCCTGCCCCGGGTTAAGATGTGAGGGTTTAAAAGTCCGAAAAAACTTCTACTTCCTGGCTCGAAGTGGTTAACAAGGGACTAACTCCTTATATCTCCAGTATTTGGGGAATTTGAAACAATGCCTTGTACGTCATCGGTACGGTCTTATCTGAAAGCATACAATCATTGGTTATGAGTTTCAGTTTCATCATCCTCCCTCCTAACTTTGCTAGTCACAGCGAAAAAGTGGAGTGAAATAAATGCAAGTGTCAGTGCAATGCAGTAAATGAGCGACAGCGACATGATTAATTCAGAAAAATGCATAGTCACTTTATTATTATCACCATTCGAAACATACAATGTTAAAAAGCAGGTAGTAACTAACAGAAAAAGAAACTACAAATGCAAATGATGAAACAGCTTGAGAACTGCCAATGCTGAAGCGCCTGCCTGTTTGGATCACTGGCTTTTGCTGGGGAACACCCTCCGAGTCTATGAGCTTAGACAGCTGAGCGGTTAGGGATGAACAAACAGAAACCCTTCTCGAAAGGAAATGCGATCCTGATCAATCAACTGCTGTACCTTCGCCTGAAATGCTTTACAATCTTCCGTCGAATGCCCCGGAGAGCCACCATGATAACCACACTGAACGTGGGGATTGTACCCAGGAGGGTAAGGTTCTGGAACTGGCTTAAGAGCCTTAGGCTCCACCAAAGACTTCTAGATCAAAGATGGTAGCAACTGGCTATACGGTATATGCACTGGGTGAAAAGGAGCATTCCTTCGTTCCAAGTTGTTACGAGGTCTGTTTTGATTCTGACGCTGATTCTGATAACCTCGGCCACGAGTTCGCTGATTTGCAACGGAAGCGACATAAGATTCCTGATAGAATGCCCCAGGCACGACTGTCTGTTCAGTATAACAAGCCACGGGAGGTACTGATCTCTGATAAGATGATGAACCAACAAAATTCACTGATTCGCTTCGAGGATATTCAATCTTTGGCATGACTGAGTTGATCACAACTTCTTCTTCACTCTGATAGTCACAAGGGTATTCAGTTTCACCAGCTTGATCATATGAAGTAATCTGAATTCTCCCCATTCTTATGGAGTACTCAAGGCGTTCTCCTAATGCTACCACGTCAGAGAAACTTGCCGGAACTCCGAGCAATCTTTTGAAGTACGGATATTGTAGGGAATCCACAAACATGCTTGCCAGCTCTTGGTCTAACAGCGGGGGACGCACTCTAGCAGCAAATTCTCTCCATCTCTGAGCATACTTCCTGATCGGTTCATTGATCTCTTGAGACAACTCTTGCAAATGCATACGATAAGGAGCAATGTCTAGGTTGTAATCATACTGCTTCAGAAAAGCTCTGGCTAAATCCATCCATGACTGAATCTGATTCCTCTCTAACTGCATATACCACCTCAAAGATGCCCCAGTCAGACTATCTTGAAAGCAATGGATCATCAACTTATCATCTCGCGCAAATGCAGTCATTCTTCTACAGAACATCATCAAATGCAGCTTTGGACAGTTATCTCCCGTGTACTTCTCAAATTTCGGCACTTTGAACTTGTAAGGCAACACCAGGTCAGGAACCAAACACATGCTTACAGCATCCAGGTTGACAGCATCTTTGGCTTTCAAAGCTTTCATTTGCTCTTCCAACACTCGGACTCTTCTACCATCGTCAAGGGCTCTTGGATCTACCATCCCAGCTGCTGGAATATCTCTTCGGTAATTCATCACAGGGAAAGCAACACCTTGATTGTTGACAGGAGGAGGACGCTCATTCTGGGCAACAAACTGCTCATGCCGATCTTGGTTCTCAACAGAAGGCTGTACAATTTGGTCTGCAGCAACCTTGTTCACTTGCGGGGAATCTTCCATGGAATCATACAGAGGGTTGGACGCCATAGTGAACCCTGTCAAGGTGTTAGGAGACTGGAAATTGCCTTCAGACATGGCTACCAATAATCTTCAGCTGACTTCGACACTTGATTCTGCTCAAATCTACGCAACCCCTAGGTAGGTCTTCTGACAATCAACAGCTGCTCAATCCAAACTCCGGGTAATCACCTTCAGGAAACAAAGGCTGGATCAGAACTCTGGCTAGCTGGAGGATGATATGCAATGCAACACTGATATGCATATGATATGCAAAATGCAGCAAACAATGGGACCACAGCCCCCACACAAAATCTGAATACTGCTGCGCTGCTGACGGAGACGTTCTCTGAAAAGAAGACCAGAATAACGGGTAGGTTGGAAATCAAGTTTCCTGCAAATAAAAACCCCCCCACTCACAGGTATGGACCTATATCTGACGAGGTACGGCATCCTATGCGGTCGTCAGCGTCACAGACTTTCATGAGGAATGATACGATTCCCAGAAGGAGTGGCATCGTCATCTCATGAAGAGGCCTCACTTAGCTGACTTCCAATTGATCGGTTCCCAGAGTCGACAATCCTCACGTCTGGACTCCCCTCAGATCCTCAGGACCGGAAAGGAGCACCTCTGCAAGAATCTCGTCCGAGTGCGAATTTTCGTAGGGAACTGCGCCTGCTCAGCAGACAGGTTCGTCTACTACTTCTCCGCAACTATATCTAGGTGTATACTCATACTCGAGCCCAGGTCCGGCTTATCTCAATCATAGAACACCCGTAACACCCCAACAGCAACAGATAATGTCAATAAATAAGCCCCAAATAGACAAGCAAACAAGCGCTAGGATTGACTCTCTCTTAGGGGACGTTGGATCCCACATGCATAAGAACTATCGCAGTCCTTAGCAGCCAGGGGACGTTGATTCCCCAGCAGAGTCGCCAGCTGTCGCTACTGCGAAAATCGGCGCCGGCTGACAGAAGAGTCGCCACCGTGCGTTATTTATCCCTCAGAGCGGGAAAGGAAACGCTCGAAGTAAACCTCGCAAAAAACGGGGAAAAGGTATGGTCATCGCAACCATAGCTTGGGTTCGGGAGTCGGTTACGCAAGGGGAAGGTATTAGCACCCCTCACGTCCGTCGTACTCGACGGGATCCACGCTTGCTTGGGTTGTCTACTGGATGCAAAACAATCTATCTACGGCTGCTAAATCTAAAGGGAAGGGAATTGACTCGATAGAGCGTCGCACTCTATGCCTACGTATTCTCAAGAGAGAAAGTCAGAGTCAACGTAGTTCGGGACTACGGGGAAAATTGGCTCGCCAAGACCTCGCGTCTTGTGCCTACGTACTTCCACTGGACGGAAGATCAGAGCTTTACGTAGTTCGGACTAACTACGGCTAAACAAACATTCTCACACAGCAGTGAGAAAAACAACTGGTTTCACAGGGTCGGGAACCTATGGTCAAAACTATGGCTGAGTCTCAAATGCACTCGGGCAAGAGAGAAAAAGGGTACTCAATTAATCGTCAGCGGGAAAGTCTCGATCGCACAGCCGCGAGAGAACAAAAGTTAGTCGTTAGTGTGCTCGCTAGGATATCGCATCCTATGCCTACATATCTTCGTCTGGTACGAAGAATCAGAGCAGCTGTAGTTCGGCTACTACGGGACCACAGCTCAAATCTCGTTTTATTAATCTCTGAAAGAATGGTTACAATGAGTGGATATTGAAAGAAATCTCCTAGGAAGCGCTATCCTATTCTATCATGAAGAATCGAATGAAAATAGCCCCCTAACAAATGGGCTTCTAAACTATCCTAAAAGTCGAAACAATAAGGTCTATGAAAGTATCCCTAAAAGAAAATGAACTTTAAAAATATTAAATCGGCACTTTAATATTTTTTCCTTTTTTCTCCTTTTCTTTTCTCCTATTTTTTCTTTTCTCAAAAATATTTTCTTTCATTTTTCACAATATTTTTCTCTATATTTTTTCACAATATTTTTCTTCATATTTTTCTATTTCTTTTTCTATATTCTTTTTTCTTTCATTTCAAATATATTTCTTTATTTCTTTTTCTATTATTTTTTCACAATATTTTTTTTTCACTTCTTTTTCTTTTTTGTGTAACAAGTAAAAAATAAAAAGAATAAAGAAAATAAAAGGGGCTGGGGGGTTATACTATTACAAGGGGGTGTTTAACATGAAATGAAAATAAAATAAAAAAACTGAATTGTTAGGGCCCAGCCCAATTCTCTTCACAAACGCAGGGGGGTATGTTGAGCCATCTGGGGTGTTGCTGGTAGCAGCGTTGGGCTTAAGCCCATTATGCCAAAAAAATGTGAGGGAGGTGTGTGTCAAAAAATGACTGGGCCTGAGGCCCACGACCCTCTCCTTCTCCTTTCTCCCTTCCAAGTTCTGCAAAACCCTAGATGCTACTCTCTCCGCCGCCGCCGCTCCTTTCTCTCAGACTCCCTCCTCCGTTCTCTCAATCGCCCAGTCTTGTTCTCACCCTTTCTCTCAATCTCCTCCTCACAAACCTCACCAACGTAATCATAATCACCAACGAACCATCACAATAACACAATCTGTTCAACCTAACCCATGGCTTGACAATCTCTTGGAGATTTCTGACGAATGCTTATTCTTGACGAAGGATGTTCCTGACGAAGAACCACCGACGATGCCATTTGTAAGACTGAGAAGGTGAAGGATCCATGGAGTCTTACTCTGAATATTCTTCCTTCTGGAAATCTGGTGATACTTGTTTTGATGGAGTTCTTGGAGCTTACAGAGTGTTGAGCGTTCTTAGAAGTGGTTTGTGGATTCTGAGAATTAGTGTTGACGAAGTCGATGCTTCTGGATGAACGATCGATCAGTGTTTGAGGCTTCATCTGTTGATGGCGTTGATAAGATCTGGAAACACGAAGATGATGCTTCTCGAGGTTCTTCTGGAGACGAGTTCTTGAAGTGATGAAGACCTTCTGAAAAAAATGATGAAGAATGTTGAGGCGTTCTTGTTGTGGATCTGTTGTTCAATGGTAGTTTTTCTGGAGATCGTGGATGGTGACGGTTAGAGGTGTTGAATGCAGTTTCCGGTGATGAAGGTTGAAAAAATCTGGAAAATTATTGAGGAACGATGGTGATCGTGGATGAACGGTGGTTGAGAATGGATGACGGTGGTTGATCTGATCAGATGAGATGAAGGTTTAGAGAAGGAAGATGAAGATCTGGAAATTCCAGTTTCCGGTGGGGTCACGGTGGCCGCCGGCCATGCAGGCCGGCCGGCGAGGCTTTTCTGGTGAAGGTTACGGTGTGGACACGTGGGGACGATGGTGGCGTGGAGGCATGCATGCCCTCCACGTGTGGGGCAACGTGGCTGAGTGGAGGGAGTTTCAGGGATATGTGGCGTGATGTGTGCATGCAGCGTGGGGCCTCCCTCCTTGGACACGTGTTACTGCATGCTATTTATTGCTGAGATTTTCTGGATCATTCCAGATCCTTCTGGACGCAGCTGGATAACTCTGGACTCTTTCTGAACCTTCTGGACCATTTGCTGGATATTGGGCTGAAACTTGGACATAAGGCCCACACGAAATGGGCTCTAAAACTCAGAAAAAAAAACTGAAAACAATTAAAAAACTAATTAACACTTAATCCCATTTAACTAGACTAATAATACCCTAACAAACATACTAATCAGAAAATTAAATCTAAAATTGATTAAATGTTTATTAAAATCTATAACATAAAATAAAAAGAAAAATCTATATATTTCTTAATTTCTATTTAAAAAACTATATCAAAAAAGATCAAAACCATTAAGACTATTAAAATCTATTAAATTCTATTAATATTCTAAAACTATTATTACTATATTATCTAAAAATATAAAAATCTATTTAAAAATCCTATTAAATCCTAAAATGAATTTAAAATCTAATATATCCTATAAAATGAATTTAAAATCTATTATATCCTATAAAATGCTAAAAATTGATTTAAAAAGAATTAAAAATATTAAAAATTCTATTAAATCCTAAAAAATGATTTAAAAGCTATTTAAGCCCTAAAAAAATCCTATAAAAATCCAGAAAAATCACCATAATTCTCAGAGGGACAAAATGAGCATCGAACGACAAAAATAATCGGTAAAAACAAACGGGCACCGAAATAACCCAAAAATTAATTCTACTGATCAAAAACACCTGAAACACGAGACGGGAGCTGTGATCCCTGATAAAATCAATACGAATGAACAATGTAATGTATGCAATATGCAGATGCGAATGCGGTTATGCGTCGAAACATCGAGCCAAATGCGAGACCCGGTTGGTCAAATTTTGGGGTGCAACAACAGTCCTGTAAAGAAATGGTGCTACAGGGGAAAAAACAAAACACGACACCTAAAGAACGGACTCAACGACACAAGACGCCATGAGAAGAGGCAACGATCAGCATTGTGGATTCTCTAAAATGGAGATAAGATATGATAATACCACCAGGAGCACAGTAGCTTGGACAGTGAAACGAGATCTTGAAGGTGAAGGGTAGCCTGCTATCCACGTGTGACGGCCTAATCAATGATGTCCACCAATTTTGGCAGCCTAAGCAAAGATGTTCGGTCGAAGCAAAGAAATGCATGTTATCTACTATCAAACATATGATAGTCCAAGCAAAGGTATCTGACCGAAATAAAGATTGTGTAATACTTACTATCAAACATATGATAGTAAACACAAAGGAAAGATGACCTACGACCAATTTTGGCAGCCTAAGAAAAGGCATCTGACCAAAAGAAAGATGTGTTATACCTACTATCAAACATATGAAAGTAAACACGAGGGAAAGATGACCTACTACCAATTTTGGAAGCCTAAGCAAAGGTATCCAACCAAAAGACGGATTGTGTATTACCTACTATCAAACATATGATAGTAAACACAAAGGAAAGATGACCTACTACCAATTTTGGCAGCCTAAGCAAAGGTATTTGACCAAAAGAAAGATTGTGTATTACCTACTATCAAACATATGATAGTAAACACAAAGGAAAGATGACCTACTACCAATTTTGGCAGCCTAAGCAAAGGTATTTGACCAAAAGAAAGATTGTGTATTACCTACTATCAAACATATGATAGTAAACACAAAGGAAAGATGACCTACCACCAATCTTAGCAGCCTAAGCAAAGGTATCTGACCAAAAGAAAGATTGTGTATTACCTATTATCAAACCTAAGAAAAAGTAATAACCCAAAGCAGGAAAGATCACTTACTACCAAACGTATGGCATCTTAAGAAAAGGTGTCTGACCCAAAAGGATGTACTGGAGATTGTAAAACTCCAACAGGGATCTTAAGAAGATATATCGTTTGATGGAATTATTCTTGTGATGAACTCATTGGGGAAATCATTCCTGGAGAGTACTTCTTGTTGTAGTTGTGAAATGTTGTGTGAACTCTCAAATAAAGAGAGGCGTCTTGTAATGTCTTTGGCAAGCTTCTCGAAGGGATGCCATTTGACGACTTGATAATCTTGATAAATCCACTGGTGATGGATAAACTATCTTGAAGAGACTGCCATCCTGGTCAAAACGAGTTGCTCAAATAAAGAGATTGCTTGCAAACCGTTGAGGAATTCTGATAATATTTGCTGGAGAAATATTTGTCTTCAAAAGTTGTCTTCATAAAACTCTTCATGGGGAGCCGAGTGCAAAATAAATGCACACTTAATCCATGTTCGAAAGTCGGAAATGTCCACAATGTGATTGCAAAGGACCGAAGTTCAATTCAGGGAATAACTGAAGAGAAACTGTCAAACAAGACCCGACCATTGAGGTATGAACTCAAATGGGAACATACTAAAACAACCGTCTTCCATGAGGATCGAATTTCATGGGGAGAATAGAAATATTGTGCTCTTTCTGCCTAAGGCTGACAACTCTACTTTGAAGGAAAAGACGCGCCCAACCACTCGGGGGTAAACACGACCAAATCGACAGAACAAACAACAAAAGGGTGCAAAAATGCATATGCCATGTTATCTATCTATATGCTATGTGTATGCTGATGCTGACAAAACAGACAGAGATGAAATAAACATCTCGGCGGAGGGTACTCAAACCAAATCTTCATAGGTCAAACATGGCTTGGAGAATGTACGCTTGCTTTAGGAAACCCAAAGCTGTTGAATATGCCGGAGTCTAGGCCTCATGGGGATGAAATAAACATCTGCTTTGCTGGAGAGGTGGAGCTAAACGGCCCACTGGGAGTTCTTTGGTCACCAACTAGGGTTTTTTGACTCTCAAATGCCCCAAGTCACATGGTTCATGAGAAAGGGTCATCTCGAGATGATTTTGTAGAGAACATGGCGTCTAGATGCCCCACTGTCTTCGAACTCTCAGAGAGATTCGCCGAATCTCGACGTAACTTCCCCTGATTGACGGTATCATGACCGAATCCTCGAAAAATAGCTCTTTAAGAAGTCAAACTTGTACGGAGAAAACCAAATGAAACAAACTTGCCCCGAGTCAGCGAAGTCTTCAAAATCATCATCATCATCCATATATAATCCTTCTAAGATATCAAGCAAAGTTAACAAGGCAGAACTGTCAATTTCGAAACTATTAATGCAACCCACGTTTGTCTTTGAAGTTTTGAAAAGGGGTATCGCAATAACTTGTGATCGAAACCACTAGTTAGGATACAAATTAAAAATTATTTATAAAGCCAATTAATTTGAGCATAGCTCAAGGAGTCAGGAAACAATATCTCATCGAGTATACTTTCGAACTAAACCTTACTTCAATTAGGACTTTGGAAGGTTGTATCTGAGCTTAATTTGTGACTTGTAGAATGGAGGAATAAAAGGTTATAGTATATTTGTGCCCACCCGATTTTTGAAAGATGTTCATCATTTTTGATATCACCCTGCCCCAGGCTAAAAAAAAAAGAGGTTTTGGTTTGGGAGAAAAAACAGATCTTTTCTCAAGTCTTAAAAGAGGGTTTAACTATTTTGGTGTTTAGATGGTTGGAAAAAATGCCTTACATCATTAGTAGGGCTTTTATTCGAAGCATACAACGAGAAAATTATGTGTTTTACTTCATCATCCTCCTTCCAATTATTCACCAAAGTGAGAGAATTGGGTATAGTCAGCATTATAAATTGTGAGAAATGTTTTAAGAGTGAAACGAATGAATTTCTTCAAGACAAACATTTTTATTGCATTAATTATTCAAAATAAACAAGCCATACGAGCCAAGCAAGCTTTTAATCAAAGAAATGAAATACGCATAAGCAAACACCCTAATAAGCCTTTGCAGGGACTGGAGAAGCTTGCAGAATTGTCTGCTATGTCGCCTTCGGATTCATTTTCAGGCGCTATATTGATATGAGCTTCCCGAATAACCCTGGATCATGTTCGCGGAGGACGAACCATGCTGAGGTGGGGGATTACCTTGCACATAAGGAATGGAACCCTTAAAGGATAAAACTCCGTCCTTAACCAACCTTTGAACGTCTACCTTCAAGCCGTAACAGTTCTCAGTATCGTGGCCTGGAGCACCTTGATGGTATAGGCAAAATCTGTCAGCTTTGTACCAATACGGAAGTTTCTTGGGTATTTTAGGTGGAGCTCTCATCTGGATGTGACCTTTTTGAATCAAAGATGGGAACAAGTCAGTGTATGTCATCGGGATGGGATCAAAATCTGGTCTCTTGTGTTCACGACTCTGATTTTGTTGGTGTTGTTGATGTTGTGGCTGATGTACCGCAGCAACCTGATGTGGTGGCGGGTACCCTCTCTTGGATCGTCCTTGCTGCACAGCACTTGCCTCATGTTCTCTTTTTTCACAAAATCACTCCCATACTTTCGAGCATTATTAGAGGTACTCCCTTTCTTGACTAGTCTTCCTTCAAGAACACCTTCTTCTAAACGCATTCCCATATTGACCATTTCAGTGAAGTCACTGGGTGCACTTGCTACCATTTTCTTATAAAAGAAAGGACCTAGAGTCTTCAGAAAAATCTTGGTCATTTCCTTTTCTTCCAATGGTGGTACGACTTGTGCGGCTAACTCACGCCAACACTGAGCATATTCCTTGAAATTCTCTTTGCCTTTCTGAGCCATGGCCCTCAATTGATCACGGTCGGGAGCCATGTCCACATTATACATATACTGTTTGATGAAGGCTCCACCCAAATCATTGAAAGTTCGAATCTTCATATTATCTAGGCCCATATACCATTTGAGCGCAGCGCCTGTCAGACTATCTTGGAAATAATGGACGAGCAATTGGTCATTGTCAGTCTGTGCAGACATCTTCCTAGCATACATGATAAGATGGCTTTGAGGACATGTATTGCCTTTGTACTTTTCAAAATCAGGGACCTTGAACTTTAGTGGAACCTTGACATTAGGAACCAAGCATAAGTCAGAAGCACTCTTCCCAAACAAGTCCTTTCCACGAAGAGCTTTCAATTCCTTTTGTATTTCAGAGAATTGGCCTTGAAACCCATCCATCCTTTCTTCCAAACCCACAGTCTCGCTGGGTACCCTATGGAAAATTGGTTCGTTTAGGACATGTGGAGTAATATTTACACGCGGAGGTGCACTAGTCACGACAGCAGTAGTTGCAGGAATAGCTTGAACGGTGGTCACAGTGGGGACCTCGGGAACATGTGGACGATAACCGGCCGGAGTGAAATAAGGAGGCATCCCCCATGGGAAACCTGACGGCATGCTGTAGGTTACTTCAGCAACAGTAGACACCACTGGGATCGGTGTTGATACTATTTTGGAGATAACGGTCCCTTGAACTTCTTGATTGTTGAGTGCAGATTGGTTAGATAGAGCTTCGACTAAGCCTTTCAACCTCTCCAGGTCTTCCTTCAGGGTTGCCACTTCATCACGGAGTACTCTGTTTTCTTGTTCTAGTTGGTCCATCTTCGGACGTTGACTAGCTCGAGTGTTGTATTGGTGATTCAGTTTGAGGTCTGTGAAGACGAAGCAAGAATGAGACTCTACCGGAATGCAAAGGAAACTATGCTGATGCAAAAATGCAAAATGCAAATGCAAGAATTCAAAATGGAGGATTTCATGGAACTCAAGTATTTATAAACGTTACAGAATACCAAGTAAATTTATTTATTGGATTACAAGTGAACATTCTTATAAGAGTCCCAACATCATAGCTAAATAAAAGCTAAATAAAACCCTAAGGAAGTTCTTCATCGTGCTTGTTGATTTGTTCCTCCACTTGGATATTCTTGAAAATAAGTAGTCCATAATCGTCTTCTAAGGAGATAGAGGAAAATAAATCCTCTATCCCTTGTTGGAAAAACAGAAGGGAGCCCTTGTCCACTTGGATCTTCAATAAAAGTATTTTGAACTTCTCTTGTATTTTTCCCTTGAGTTTTCTTGATTCTTCAAGTAGTGCCCTTAACTTCCTTAGGTCACCCAAGTTAGGACTCTTAAAAGAATATTTCAAAATATTTTCTTTTGCAATCCCTATCGGTTTTGTAATGTTTATAAACTGATTTCCATGAAACTTAATGTAGTATGATGCTATATGAATGTAACAAACACAAGTAAGCATATAAGGACACAAAGATAAACAAACAAAAGGAGACCCTAGGTTTGCGACGAACATGGAGCAAAGGGTATACCCATTCCCAAAGGTTTATGGACTAAAAGATGGATTGTACCTGCAGAACAAGACTCTAAAGAGGTTCCCAAAGTCATTAGCCCATATTTCGGATATTATCAATTTCTCAACTAACTCGAGGATTAATAATATTCTCAAGAGAACTTCTTTTGAGTGTAGCATCGCGTAGTACTATTTTGGGACTTACTCCCTCATAGCCACGCACTACGCCCTAATAAAGGCCAAAGTGAGGTTAAGGGTAACTACGGTCCTTAGTATCATGGACTCCAATTGAGAATAGTAAAAGTTTTCACGACTAACCTCGTTCAACCGAACTATTTTCAAAAGGGTCTCAACTAAGGGGGATTCTCGAATCAACTTAGTCGGGACTCACTCCCTATAAGCCTCATCGAATATATCACCATCCTATCTTAATTTCTCTCAAGTCCGGGTGTAGGACTTTGTCTCACCACTCAAGGATAATAATCCAAAAGAAATAAAGAACACAAATAAACAAGTAAGCAAATAGGCAGATATAAAGCAATAAATAAATAAAGCAAGATAGGGAAACCCACTGAGGAGTCCCCAGTGAAGTCGCCATTTCTGTCGCGGTGAAATTTGGATACCAAACTATTAATGAGTTTGAATCTTATTCATTTGCAACCGAACTTTGATTTGTCCAAAGGAAGGGATAAAGATCGAAATTCCCACAATGCAATGCAAATGCAAGGTTTAGAGAGTTTAGGTTCGGGGGTTGGTTAAACTTAGGGAAGGTACTAGCATCCTAAGTTTCTGTAGTACTCAACAAGAACCTCTTGTTTTATGTTTGTTTATTGCTAAGGGTTTATCTGCTTAATGGTTGAAGACCTAGGGGTTTATTTCTAAGTATACTCGATAAGATGTCGCATCTTATGCCTACATATCCTTACGGGAGTGGAATCAAAGTATATGTAGTTCCCCTAAAGGGTTAGAGGAGTTCTTTGACTGTGGTCAAAGTTCCTACGGGTTTAGAGTAGTTGTTTTGATTGATTTTAGGAGAAGAGATGTGTCTTCATTTTAAGAGAGATTTAACCGCCACAAGGTGTAGGAAAATAGTCTTTGTATCGTCTTAAGAAAAGGGCTTAAGTACTCGGATTGTTTGACGAGTATGCCTTTGTTTCTCTTAAGGCAAAGTTCCTACGACTTGATTGTATTATTGTGGGGTGGAGATTTTATCTCGCTTAAGATGATTAACATCTATTTCTCTATTGTATTTGAATATTGGATTGAGTTGTTTTGTTTTCCTATGTTGTAAATATAAAAGAAAAAGTCCTTTCTATGGGGTAGGATCTATCTTAGAGATCGACTTGAATGGGATCAAGGATCATATGGGGGGAATGATGCAAATGATATGCAACTACACACAACGTTGAATTATGTGTAGGTTTTTCCTTTGGACGGAATGCGATACGATAATGTTAAATAAATTGCAAAATAAGTAAATCCATGCACACGCATGAAAGCGCTAGAGTGTAGGTGCAAGTGTCGTGAATTGTGAATGTGCACAGTCGATTGAATTTACGCTGTTGGTTGATTTTAATTGGATTACTCTTAAACGAGGGGAAAAAAGTTGATCTGTTTTTTAGACGTATTGATTTTAATTCGGATTTATAAAAGGAAATTGTTGACTTGGTTTTAAACAAGAGGTTGAAAAAAGTTGGATTTAATAATTTAATAAAAGAGTTTAGTTTGATGAAATTGATTTTGAAAGAAGTTAAATTAATTTAATTATCAAAAAAGTTTCAGATGTGAATTGATTTTAATAGGATTTTATTAAAAATGGAGATTTTAGTTATAGTTATAAAGGTTGTTATTATTTTAAATTCAAATTTATTCTTAGAAAAAAATTTCGTAAACAATTAAATAAAATCAAGTTATCATGAAAGAGTTTCTTATTAATACATGGTTTTTTTTAGTAGCCTTGTTAATACCAATTAATTTAGTAAAAAAAGGTTCTTAGTTAAGAATAATGAACGAGATTTATATTAAAGGTTCTTAAGAGAAATAAATTAATGAGTAAATTATATTTATTGAGTAAATTAATTAAAAATGTTGGATTAAATAACTTAGTTATTTAGAAAAAGTTAAATTATAAAAGGTTCATTAGTATTTTAAATTAAAAGAGTTGATTAAATAGACGATTAATTACTAGTTAATTACTTAAATTAATGTGAAGTAGAAATGGTTGGGTTAATTAAGTAGGCAGATAAAAGGTTAATTAGGGGGGTTCGCTGGATCACGTGCGTGTGGGTGCAATGTGTTACGGTGGACACGCGTGTGAGGGTCGTATGATGAGCGATAAACGGTGACGGTACGAGGGTGCATGGTTAGTACGGTGTGTGTGTGCACATGTGATTATATTACAATCAAAGTTGGAAAAAAACGCAGAAACCCCAATCCCCTAATTTGCTCCCTAAATCCCTAAATCAGACAACGTTCGCCTCTCTCGATTCGTCCCTCAAATCCTTCTTCTCTTCCCGATTCACTCAGCTTTCTCCTTCGCCTTCCGTTTCTTTCTCTTCGAATTCGTCTGTTGCTCCGACCTACTCTTCTCCTTTATTTTCCCTCAATGATAAACCTGTAAAAACAACAAACATAACACAATCAAGCGAATCCAAACAAGAAATTTACCCAGAAATCGACGACGGCTCGACGATGATGGTGGTAGCTTTGCGGTTTCGACGAGTATGTTCGATGATGGCTTGTGAAACTGACGATGGCGGTTGAGGCTACTCGTGACGGATAGGGATTTGCGATGAAGGGCGTGAACGAAAGGGGGACTCGCGGCGAAGCTCAAAGGGAGAAGAATCCGTGAAAGGCAAGTGTTCTATTTCCTCCCTACAAACTTTAGGGTTTGGCTCAGGATTTCTGAGTTTTGCTTTAGATGTTGTATGTGTTTGATGTTTTCATTTGCAAATGGATTTGAGTGGGGTTTTTTTCTGTGAGTTTGTGGTTACTCCTTTTTTGAGAATGGCTGTGTGTAGAGTTTTTTCGTCTCCCCTTGTTCTGGTGTTTTCATCTGCTTTTATAGATCTTTGAAAATGAAACAAGGTTGTTAATGTATTGAATGCGATTCCTTTTCCTTACCAAACATGTTCTGAGCTTGTTTTGGAAGAAAATTTATTGTCCTTAATCTTGTCTGAGATATGCTATACTGCATTGATGTTTGTGGTTTTGGGCATTTACTAAAAAAATCCTTGTCTTGATCGTGTTCTGTTTTTGTTTTGGATTTTGCTGGATTGTGATAATTGTCCTTAGTTCCTTTCCACAACATAATAAACTTCTTTATTGTCTGCTCTTTCAAATTTCAGTAAAGATGGCCAAGGATTGATCATGTCTCTTTAATGCTGGCATCTTTAGGGTGTTCCTCTGAATCGGCGCTCGGGATCCTGAAAGAGGTTTGCTTGTAAAATTTATAATATCTGATGTTGGAACCAAGCTTAGATGATTTCCGGTAGGGAAAGGAAACCGGGAACGAATAGAAGATTGATTTTTCAGATTGCTACTACAGGTAGTCTGTACACTTAGTTTATTTTTCTTATGAGATTTTGGCCGACATTTCAATAAGCGCACAAGTGATGTAAGGCTTTGAACTTGAGTGCAGTAACTCTCTCTTTAACTTTTTCAAGACGCTTCTTCTCAGCAAATTTCCATAACGAATGTATGACAGGGTGGATTACTGCTGCTAGTCCTGACAGGTTGCGTTTGGTTTTCTTCTTCAATTTATCATGAAGGTTGTTATATGTTGATCTAAATTTGGTTGATGTTTTGTTCACTCAATATGGGTGTAGGTTGCGCAGATTCTTAAAACATGTCGGTGGAAGTCGAAGCTATTGGCAAGTACCAAGGATGTTTGCTTCTAGATGAGGGCTGAAACGACGAAGGTAACCTTGCTGACCTGATTTTCAATACATTACCGTCTTATTTTCTATATCCTGAGAAACTGACTGCTTGTATTTGACAGGGTAGGAAGAGTGCGCCGAACATTGACTTGTGTTCTGATTCCCTTATCCTACGGTGATTGGACCACTGCTATTGCGATATCTGTTAATGCACAGAAGGTTGATGGCGGGGTAGTCGTTCTTTGAAATGGTACCAGCGTGAGTGCATTCTCTGTTCAGATATGTTGTTAGTGTTGCAGTCATGGTGAGTCTTTTAAAAGAGTGATGATGATGAGTTGTAGTCTTGATTTCTTCTCATTAAGAGTTGTTCTGCTTATGTCTTAATAACCTCTTGTTGTTTCTAACTTTTTCTAGCTGTGCACACAATGTAAAGTCATGCCTGAACGTGTTTTATAATATGGTAATCAAGGGTTTTTATAATACAGCAGACAATGTGGAAGAATCTTGCGATTGCGGTACGTCGGGATCTGTTGAAAGGATGCTATCGTCCTGAATATGAAGCAATGACGAATCAACCGATCATAGGTTACTTGGATCCAAAGAGTAAAACTAAGATTGCTTCCTGTATCATTGCTTTATTTATTGAGACAATATCGACATCTGATGTAATATCACTGAACAAGTTGTGATTGGTAACATTTCCAACAAGCTTTTCCTAATTGTTTTTTCTTCGTGTGCAGTGGTCTGGTTCTGACTCAAGTTGCATCATTCCTGTCTAGGTAACTAGAAGTTCCACCATATTCACTTTCAGTTTCCATTCTGAACATAGGTCGAAACTTGCGAGGATAGATTGTAAATTCAATGCGAGGAGTAATCTACTCAACTGATTGGAGGAACAAAGGACCACTGACGCACGAGCTTGATTCGAGTTCATGAGATCTTTCTTTGATATTAGATAGTGCTCCTCGTATTTATTCTTTACAGTGTGATCGGTGCTCATTAGAAATAGCCGACTCAGAAGCATGGAGACGATATCAAGCCCTTTTGGACAGAGTTTCTCTGCAACACACTGTCGTAATTTCTGTCTCCTTCTAGAAAAGATATCTCCATCCGTCTGTTCCGCAAGTATGGTTATTCATTTTCTGGCTTTTTGATTTAAACTCGATCCGTAAAAGTAGAAGCTTATTCCCAATGGCCTGTTGATATTTCATGTTGTGGTTGCAGGTCCCGAAATCCACCGGCGGATCCTTCAAATGGGTGAGTTTGAAATTGCCATTGTTCTTGTCAATATTTGCCAGAGGGATGATGTAGGGAACGGTTGGTGGGACTGATCTGCAATCGATGACCCTGTTTCTATAATCGAAATGGCTTCCAACATTAGGTGCCACAGGAGGAAATGGAGGCCTTACAGGCGAGGGGCCCATAGCCGACCTGGCATCACCGATAGCAGATGACTGCGCGTATATTTGGAAGGAAAGAAGCTAGAATTGCAATCAGCACTGGTGCTAGTGCGACTTCAACTTGAGACCCGGAAGCAGTAACTGGGAGCATAATCTGGAGCTGTGTTCATTGCACCTTAAAATAATAGTTTCTTTTGAAAATGTAAAATAGTTGGTATGTTGCTGTGATGACATTGTAGTTGTTACTTATATCAGCATGGTTCACCTGTTCGATATCTCACGACATTGTGATGGAATGCCTGTATCTGTTGTTTTTGCCGTAATGATTTCATTGAAAATCTTGTTTGCAACCATATTTTTATTTACTTTGTTTATACCGGCGCCCACATTTGATTTAACATTCATGTTCCTGATGTGCTGCCCTGTACGTGAAACAATATTGCCCCCTTTTTACAGACTTCTTTGGAGATGAAGTAAAGAAAGTATCGGTATTACCGGTTCCATCATACGCTGCGGCATGTATGCTATATTTATCAACACTAAGACCAATATTCTGAAGCTTAGTTGTTTTCCTGGTATTAGCATTTGTAGGAATTTCCATGAAAATTCGGGCATGCTTCTTGCCGGACCTATGGTTAGTACGTCAATCCATTGGCCACACATAGTCATTGTCCTTTTCAATCAAAGTACATGAAATTGAAGGAATCAAATCTCGTGATATCGGAATAGCTTTTTCAAACTTTCTCCAACATTCTACGCCTGATTCTCAAGATACTCAACCGTATCCTCTACATGATTCAGAACATTTGCATTTTATTTTAATAAATAAAAACATAGTCCAAGATATTATAACCTAAAATAATCAATGTGCATCGATTATCAATGTATGACAAGAGTAGTCCCGTCGATTTAAAGATTAATTGGTCTTGAAGTTCACTTCCCCGTAATGAAAATGTAATTTTTCTTTGAACAATCCATCTGTCACCCGGGTTCACGGAAATTTCCGTAAAACTTCAATTTAAATCTTGGTCCAAACTAAATGTTCCAAACACTTGATGTCGTTGAGGAAGTCGGGACTGATGAACCATTAGCTAAATTCCAAACAAGCCTTTATTAAATCATGATAATCTTTTTGCATGAACCGATATTGCGGAATCCTTAAAACACAACCTTGCCATCTCAGTAAGAAACCCAAACTCGACCCCTCCATCTGAGTAAAACCTTGTCTTTGACATCCTAGTATCTTTGAAGGGGAGAATGAGCAATGTGTGCTCGAAATTATTGCACCTGCACAGTCTGGTTAGGATAAACATGAACGCGAAAGTATAAAAAATAAAAATAAAAAAACAAACCAGAAGGTGGGATCTTAAGGTCAAAAATTAGGGTGCGACATTATGACAGGAGATTTGTCTCGGATCTGCACTCCTTCAAAGGCTTGGCACAATGTCTCATGGATTTCACCATCCACTTCGACATATTTAAATGACGACAGGTGACTTACCATGATGTCTTCCTCCCCACACACGGTGACAACACTACCACCGATCATGTATTTAAGCTTTTGATGCAACGTAGACGTCACAGCCCCTGCAGCGTGAATCCAAGGTCGTCCAAGCAAACAACTATAAGCTGGCTGTATATGCATAATATAAAACACGGTATCAAACACCTCTGGACCGACCTGGATTGGTAAAGTCAATTCTCCAAACACGGACCTGCTAGTCCCATCGAAAGCTCTCACTACCAAGTCACTTGGCGTGCAGATTATACCTCGGGTATCTAGCTTCAACAGTGCCTTCTTGGGCAACACATTCAGGGATGAACCAGTATCAATAAGGACATGAGACATAACAGTGCCCCTACACTCAACAGAAATATGCAACGCACTGTTATGGTTGCGGCCCCTAGGGGTTAAATCAAAATCTGTAAAGCCAAGGCCATGACCCGCATTCACGTGCGCAATCACTCCTTCGAGCTGATTAACGGATATCTCCTGGGGTACATAAGCAGCGCCAAGGGCTTTTAGTAAAGCGTTCCGGTGGGCCTCGGAACAAAGCAACAATGACAAAATCGAGATCTTGGAAGGCGTCTGCTGCAGATGATCGATAATTTTATAATCGCTCTTCCGAATTAATCTCATGAATTCTTCCACATCTTTAGTCAAAGACTCTGTTTCCTTCTCTTGAGAAGGTCCTTCTTCATTGACTTTACCTTTCCCTCAGGAATATCTCTCAGCTTCTACTTCTGGTGACGCAAAAATTCTACCACTGCAGGTTATGCCCCCTGCCCACACAAGGTTATCAACTGACCCTACCGGCGGGCTTTCCAGGTTAATCTTTTCTCCATTGCAGTAAACTTCCGCCCTATAATTCCAAGGGATGGATTTAGTGCTTTCGTATGGAATGGGTCCAGCTTTGGTTATGGTGATGGTCGGCCGCTTGGGAGTCGCCGATATCGTAACAATCTTGAACGGGATCGTAATCGTTGCAACTTCACCCTGCTTTTCGGCTATTTCCTCAACAGGCTTCTCTTCAGCAGTACAGTTGAATTGCAAGGTTCCTTCATCAATCAGCCCTTGAATACCTCTTCTCAAGCTGTCACAACCCTCAGGTCGGGCTAAACAAACAACACAATCTGTATCACAACCAGGGAACACTCCCCCCTTCAGCAATCTGCTCTTGATATAACCCAGAGGTGTCTTCAACTCATCCACCTTCATAACCAAGCTCAGGCTGATATCTTCCAAGATTGCACCCACATGCGCAGATCCATGAGACGACATCGAATTTTTCTCAATGTTGGGTGCCTCATTGCCAAAGTTTATAGCCTTATTATTTATCAAATCTTGCACCTTATGCTTGAACGCGTGGCAGTTCTCTATGCTGTGACCGGGTGCCTCGGAGTGAAATTCGCAATGTGCATTGGCGTCGTAACCAAAAGGAGGCGTGCCCTTCGGCGGAGCTAACGTCCTTTTCTCAACAAGCTGCAATTGTAACAAGGTTGGAAGAAGTTGAGCATACAGTAGTGGAGGTGCATCAAATACTCTTCTTATGACCCTTTCTCTATCCTGAATTCTTCGTTGAGCAGGATGTTGCTGGCTCTGCTGTTGTTGTTGTTGTTGTTATTGTTGCGGTACAGGAATTGTCATGCTAGCAATCTGCTACTGACGGTATTGGTTTCGACCTCTACCTCTTCCTCGGGAGCTGTATACTGAATTAGTATCCCCCTGTCTCTTGTTCCCAAAAACGTTTTAGCACCTCCAGCTGAGGTTGATTCTCCTGCTTGAATCTTGCCGATCTTAACGTCGTTCTCTATACGCTCCCCCAAGAGTATCAACTCAGAAAAGTTAGCCGTCGTACAATTGATAAGCCTGTCGTAATACAACCCAGAGAAAGTGCCCACAAACATATCCACCAACTCACGCTCCACCATGGGTGGGTGCACCCTTGTTGCAAGCTCACGCCACCTCTGGGCGTATTCTTTGAAACTCTCGCCATTCTTCTGGGAAAGATTTTGAAGTTGGACCCTGTTCGGTGCAAGGTCGTTATTATACTGGTAATGCTTGACAAAGGCTTCTGCCAACTCTTTCCAGCTACCAATCTGAGTAGGTTCTAACCCCATATACCACTCCAATGACGGTCCATACAAGCTATCCTGGAAAAAATGCATCAGCATCTTTTCGTCATCAGAGTAGGCAGACATTCTCCGATAGTAAGACCGCACGTGAACTCTTGGGCAAGTATCTCCCTTATACTTATCAAAAGTAAGCGCTTTGAACTTGAGTGGCACCCTCAAGCCAGGAACCAACCCCATATTGGCCATGTCCAACCCCGCAGAATTCTGATTAGCAAGATTTTTCATCTGTTCTTCCAACATCTTGAACCTTCTATCATTGTTAGTGGGCATCTCAAGATCCCTGCCTGGCGGAGGGAAAGCATCTTCTTGACGATCCTCTCCCCAGTGAGAATCCCCACTATCATACCCAGCGTAAGCAGTATTAGGACCAAAGCCAATCTGATTGAACCTGGGACCATACCCCATATTACCAAAACCCTGATTGCCAGCACCTGGACCAAAACCAGCATTGTAACCGTTGTTGCTTGCGTTGCCTAAACCTGTGTTACCGAAGCCCTGATTGCCATAGCCCTGGTTGGCATAACCCTGATTGGCACCAACGAAACCAGCATTGCCAACACCAACGCCTACACCATTGGTCCCAGCACCAACACCAAACCCAGTATTCCCAGTTCCAACATTGAACCCAGCATTTCCAGTACCAATATTACCGTTGGTTTCAACATGTCCGTTACCGTTACCAGTTACATTCCCATTCCCAGCTCTGTTACCATTCTCAGTCGTATTGAGGACAACCACTGGTACAGCATCACCAGCTTGGAGAGTCTCGCCATGAGGAGGATCAGTAGCAACTCCGCCATGTAGCACACCCTGACTATCAACCCTGGAAATCAGAGGCTGCACGAGAGTCTAAAGCTGCTCTTGGCCCTTTGCCACAGTTTCCGTCACTTTCATGAACTGCGCCATCCTATTGCGCATCTCCTACATCTCAGTTTGCATTTGGTCCATAGCTTTCTTGCAGTTACTTCTGGTAGAGTAGCGATGAATTCGCTGATCGGCAATCCTGAAACCTGCATCGACAGAGGGTTAGGAAACAGCTCAACGTACCTGTTATGCAAATGGTTTATGAAAATGCAAACGTGTGTCTATGTGTTAGGGAGATTTCTCCCTCGATTCGAGTGCCAGAGTGCCAGTGCTGATAATAAGAAGTCTGGATCCAACCACTGAAATAACATCTCATATATATATGGCCCAACAAGGCAGCAGTACAATGTTACTGAATACATGGAGAACCAATAGCATGACCTCGACCAACAAGCCTGGTAATGGTCAGCCTACAGCAAAGATCAGAAAAACACAAAGGGTTATAAAGATAATCAAGTGCAACAATGGGCACGAAACTCTTCTAGCAACTCTTTTGTCTTGGGGTGATCGGGCTGAGTGAGTAACCCTTCAACAAGCAACTCTCTCTGCATAATAGTTCACTGGAGACCTTCAACAGAATCTTCCCACGCGCCCTGGCCAAAACAGTCTTCTAACCTTCGCTTCTTAGACTCGAACATCTGCTTGTGATCTTTCAGGTTAGCGATAGCTTTGTTTAACAGGTCTTCAGTGGCATATATGCGATCTGTTTCCTCATCAAACTTCCTCTCACTAGCCTTCACTTGAGCTTTCAATTTGGAGATCTTCTGTTTCAATTTGTCCTCCCTCTCTTTGTTGCTGGCTAAAGTGGCATTCCACTGCTGATTGAACTTGGAGATTCTCTGGTATGCTTCATCCAAGTGCTGCTTCTTGGTGGAAAGTACATCATTGACAGATTTGAAGTCCAAATCCAAACGCTCACGACCAGCTACCTGCTTGGTCAAGTCCATACCTAACCTATTCACCAGCTCTGTCTGCTTCTTGAAGGAGTGGACGACTTCATTTCTCTCGCTTCTATGTTGTTCCAACTCTTCGTTGGCCTTTTTCAGCTCTTCCTTCTCAGCTAACACCTGATTATACTGCTGAATAGGCACGGTAGTAGGCTCTTCAACCACTGGAGGACACTCTTGCTTAGCAGGTGGGAAAGGCATCCATATTGTCTCTGCTCTGGCCTTAATCCAGGTTACATAAGGAGCGTAAGCTTGGCTATTGCTCTTACCCAACAATGATTTTCCCCGTCTACTGATATCATTCCAGGCATGCTGAAGCTTAGCTAACATGTCCCCTTCTAGAAGACCTGTGAGGTACAGAGATTCCTGCACCTCTTCATCTTTTGGTGGACCCCTCAAAGCATATGCAAATTGTCTGACAAGTAGAGAGGGGTTGTAGTTGATACAACCCTTTCTTCCAATCAAAGGCACATTCAAAAAACCACTGCAGTTGAACATGACTTCAGTACCCAACATATCTCTATCAAACCAGACAACACTCTCTGCTAACAAACCCATCAAGCGCTCAGACCACTCAACTGTGGCTGCAGATGAAGCAAAGAGACCCTTCTTGGGCAGGTGACTATCAAACCATCTATAGAGTAAGGGCACACAGCAGGATACATTCTACCCCTTCTATTTTCGTTCTTGTAATGGACGGAATGATATACATCTCTAATCAAGGTAGGAACTGGATTCCCTGATGCAAAGAGATGGAAGGCATCCAAGTCTACGAAATCAGGCATGTTAGGAAACAAGATGATACCATAAATGCAGAGGGCAAGAATGGCGTTGAATACGATCCAACAACCGTCTTTGGCACACTGTTGAGCTTTCCCAACTAAGAACTGCAGAGAAAATCCAGGAAACCCATTCCAACTGGACAGGATCAACTCATAGGCATCCAGATGAAGAGCAAGAGCTAGATTGGCCAGATCAGGCTTAGCATCCATGTGAACAAATGGTATCTGACTCTTAACCGGTACACCCAACAACTCAGCATACTCCTCTAATGTAGGTGCAAGAATGAAGTCCGGGAAAATGAAGCATCTCAAAGGAGGATCATAGAAATGCAGCAAGGCATACAACCCATTCAACTCATACACAGAAGGTTTACAAACCAGACTGAGCAGCTTCCCATAAGATTTTCTGAATTCCCCTCTCATTGTATCATCTGCCAAGGCAATCAAACTGGACAACAGAGCAACATCTGGGGTAGGGAGCTTGTAGGCCACATTCTTCTTCAGAGATCCCATGATAGCACAACAGAAGGCAAGAAATACTGGAACCGGGGGATAATATGCACCTGCAACACAGACACACGTTAATGATATGCAAATGAGTATGCAAAATGCAAAATGCAATCATGTAACAGGGGATCAAGACTGTGCTGCTGAGGAGACCGAGGCTCTGATCCAACACAATCACAACTGCTCTGATAACACAACCCTGAAGAAGACCAATAATTATGCACTGTCGAGAACATCCACATCTCTGATGATAAGAACCCTCTGAACCCAATAACACTGATTCACTGTCAAGAAAACCAGGTAGTCTGGAGGTTAAGGTTTCCTGCAATAACCCAACCCCGCTCACAGGTATGGACCTAATCACAGACAAGGTATGGCATCCTATGCGTTTCACATCGTCACAAACTTTCAGGAAACAATGATACTATACCCAGAAGGTATGGAATCGTCACCTCTTGAAGTGGCCTCACTTAGCTAAGTCACAAATGATCGGTCCCCAGAGTCGACAATCCTCCAAACCAACAACCCCTCAAGCCCAAAGGGCTGGAAAAGAAGTCAACCGAGAGAATCTCATCTGAGCATGGATTTCATGAGACACTAGTGCCTGCAAAGCAAGCACGCGCCCATTAATTTCCACAACTAATGATAGGTACACTCAAGCCTGGGTCTGGCTTCTCACTCATCAGAGCCCCTTCCCACAACAGCACAATAATGATATCATACTGAAAATAAGATGCGGAAAGTAAATGCTATAAATAAAACCCAACAGGTAAACACACAAGCGCTAGGATTGACTCGCATAAGGGATGGGAAACGGTCCCAGCCTAGGGGATATGAAAAGTCCCCAGGAGCTATAAGTCCCCAGCAGAGTCGCCAGCTGTCGCTACTGCGAAAATAAGGTGCCGGCAAAACAGAAGAGTCGCCACCTTTCGTTATTTATCCCTCAGAACGAGAAAGGAAACGATCTGAAAAACCTGACGAAAAGGTATAAGACAAGGTCATCGCAACCATTGTCTGGATTCGGGAGTCGGTTACGCAAGGGGAAGGTATTAGCACCCCTCACGTCCATCGTACTCGATGGGATCCATGCTTGTTGTGTTGTCTGACGGGTTTGTTACACTATCTACGCTAAAGGTCTGGTCTAAAAAGAAAAGAAAATGACTCGGCAGAACACAGCAGTTCTATGCCTACGTATTCCCGTCTGGAACGAGAAATCAGAGTCAACGTAGTTCGCCTAACTATGGGTTACGGGGAAAGGTTGCTCGCCGAGATATCGCATCTCGTGCCTACGTACTTTCACACGGCGTGAAAGATCATAGCAAACGTAGTTCGGGCTAAAAGAGACAAGGTTTGTCTTTTTTATCCGAGTAGGGTTAACAGACGGTTTCAGCAGTTTGGTGTATGCAGCTCGACCTTTGGAGACTTAGGCGTTTACCGTTTGCGGTAGAACCGAGAGTTAACAAAACTCTCCTTAAGAAAAGGGTTTCCAAGGATTAAAGGTCCAAGAGGACAAAAAGATGTGTGATCTTTGTTTTGAAGTCTTTTACAAAAGAAGTGTTTTGAGTTTTGTTTGTAACTCATGTTGCACTAGAGACTATGACCTGAGAGTGAATGCGTCGCATGTCACCCAAAGGGTGCCATACTAAACATCCATACTGTTGGAAAGAAACTCTCCAACAACCCTTTCTCAAGTAGCTTAAGGCTCGTAGCGTACGACGTCAATTAACCTTTGTTACTGTATTTTGATTTGTTTGAAAATGAGAAGAGAAAGGACGCACTAAAGGGGAACTGATCCAATCCTAAAGTTGTCATGCAAAGTTGATCCTATGGTTGAGGTTAGGAGGGAAGCTAACTAATGTTATCATGCATGGTTAGAACCCTAATTTCTGTCATAACTTCTCTTGAACAAGAGAAGTCAGAGTTCCTAGGAGAACATGGCAAAGGAAAACAACAGCAGAAGAAATTAACTATGAATAAAATACTGTAAATAAAATGCATGCAATGCAACAAACAAGCAGAAGGAGCCAAGCTCAACTTCTATAGCAAGCAAGCCCAAAGGTAACACACAAAGCACAGGCAAGAGAGACAGACTCAACCTTAAACCAGCAAGCAAAGCTAGGCAATAACAGGCAAGCAGAGGGAGACAGACTCAACCTCTAATGCAGACAAGCAAAAGGAGAAACTCAACCTTTAGGATGCTCTTAGACCTATAATCAACTATATGAGTCCTAGTCTAAATGCAACACACCAAGCAGTCACACAAACAATAATAAAGCAATCAGGAAAACAGCAGACAAACAGCTCAACAGCAAAGCAGATAAACAGGAAAACAAACAACAGTCTGCAGACAACTTCAAGTCTAAGCCATCTTCAAGAGAAGTCTTCATCTTCATGCTTCAAAGGATCCACTAAGAGAGAGGAGAGTTATCATCAAGATTATTGATTGATGATGGGAAGCAGGATGGAAACCAAGAGAATCCAACCTGGCACTCAACCATGCATCTGAGATAGGCATCCTCAAAGGTTCTACCTGAAGGTGAGATAATACTTATAAGGGGGGGGGGGGGGGGGGGTTGAATAAGTATGAAAGATTAAACTTAAAAATAATCACACAATTATTTTTATCCTGGTTCGTTTAAACAACTACTCCAGTCCACCCTTCCTAGAGTGATTTGCCTTTCTCAACAAGGATTTAATCCACTATTAAATCAAACTGATTACAATAGTAACACCTAAGAACAACAGTTCTTAGTCTTCTCAAGAGCTACTGATTCCAACTGAATCCTCTTAAGGAGAAACCTTTACAATCAATGTAAATTAAATACAAGAGTATTAATGCTTCTAAAAAGCTTTTATCACAACAGTGATTTTTCTCTTAAGTTTAAGTACAATAAATTCTAAGAAGAATAAGAATGAATGAGAGCTTAGAATATAATGATTTCTTTTCAGTAAATTGTGTAGCTGAAGAATGTGGTGAGGTTCTCCTTTTATAGGCAGCTGATCCAAGGAAGCTGAGCGTTGAAAAGAGAGTCCCAAAAAGGTCTGAGCCTTTTTTGTCTTCACCTTAAGTGACCTTTCCTAGAAGTAGATGGCACAGTAAAATCCTTTTTGTCTGTGTAAGTGTGTCTAGCACAAATGAGGAAAGAGACGTTGAATAACTCCAACGGATATATTCTTGAATATTTCTTCTTCAGTTTTCAGCAAGTTCTTCAGAGTCTGAATGGATCAGAGTCTTCTAATGAAATACAGAACTATGCTATATCAGAGTCTTCTGCAGCAAGTGTGCTATCAGCGTGTTGATTATCAGAGCATATTTGACACAGAACTTCAGTACTTGGCAGCGTTGGTACTTTCAGAAACTTCTGTAGACTAATGCTTTGAGAAACTCTTCAATCAATATTCTTCTATGCTTCAGATGCTTCAGCTTTAGATGCTTCTGATTATCTTCAGATGCTTCTGACTCAGAATGTTCTGGAGCTTCTTGCTTCAGATCCTTCTGGAGACTACGCTCAGGATCTTCTGTAAGGAGCAATCAGATTCTTCTGTAAGTTGCATCTGGCGCTTCAGAGTCAGAATAACTTCTTGTATTCAAAACAGATTTGCTTCTAGAGAGTTAATATTATTTCAATCTGCAGTAAAACTCTCAAACAAATTTTAGAGTATATAATTCTTAAATATAAATTTCCTAACAGTTATCATCAAAACAAAGAGTTATTATTAAGAACCAATCTGTGTTCTAACAATCTTCCCCTTTTTGATGATGACAAAAAGTATCAGAAATTTTATTTAACTGAACATAAAGAATTATAACTCCCCCTGAGATGATGAATCTCCCCCTGAGTTAAATATGAAAAAGGAATAGAAACTTCCCTTTTATCTTGAGTAATCTTCAGAGTTAGTTCTTGTTTGTTCTTATAACAATTTAGGGTCAGAATATCTTGCAGATATAAGATTCAGAGTTTGATAAAAAAAATGATCTGAGAGACTCAGAGATTCTTTTATAGAGTGTTCTTATCAAATGTTCTGAAATAGTCAATTTAAATATTGGATAGAAAAGATATGTCTGAAGATTCATTCTAGTGAAGTTATATTAAACAGTTCAGATCTTTATTTTCTCCCCCTTTTTTGTCATAAGCAAAAAGTAAAAACTTTTAAAAAGACAAATAAAAGGAACAATAAATAGATAATTCAATGGAGAAAAACTGATTCATTTAAAATAACAGAGCAAGAGTACATAGGTAAACATCAGAAGATATAACAATAAAGTTCAGATGCAAACAACATATGCACAAACATTAGAATGAAAAAAAATCTAAGAGTGTTTTGACAAAAGCATCTTCAATAGATCTGTAATCTCAGATGATGATTGCTCTTGCTTTGACATCCACTTAGTCATGGTTTCATTCTTCTCATCTTGTTTTGACATCCACTCTGTCATGTCTTCAGATTTCTTATCTTGCTTTGCCATCCAAGATTTTATTTCAGACTGACCAGCCTCCAGAGCAGCAATCTTGTCTTCAAAGTCTGGATGTTCTGTCTTTATCTCTGATGAAGAAGGTGGAGGTTCTGCAGCCTGAACAGAGTCAATTGCCATAGGTTCTGTAGATCCTGAAGAGGCTTCTACCAGAGTCATAGTCAATGCATTGGCAGTTGGTTCTGTTGGAGGTGGAGGAGCATCTAAACGAAGCAGGGGTTCAGTTTTGTTGACAGTCCAGAATAGAGTCCTTTCAACTCTGAGCTTTGCATCATCAGAACAGACGTTCTTCAGATTGGAAGCTACAATGTTGAATCTATTGATGAATCCTTTCCAGATGATGTCAGATTCATTTGCATCCATAGTTTCAGAGCATCTCTTATAAACAGTACCTAAAGACATTTGTATTTCTTGCAAAAATGTTTGAAATAAATGATCAATATTAAGTCTGGGTGGTGGTTTAAGCAAGGTTTCCAGAGTCATATGTTTAGGTTTGGGAGTTGGTGGTAACAGTGATTTTGGGATGGAGATTAGAGGAGGGGGATAATAAGGAATGAAGGGAATTTATGGTTTTTGAGGTAAGGATCTGTTTAAAGCATTAAGCAGATGAGGTTTTGGTCTTGTGCGTGGGCAAACATCATCAAAGGGTTCATTAGAATATGGTATGAAAGCAGAGGTTGATGTTTGAACAGATGCAACTGTGTTATCAGATGCAGGTTGCAGAGCTGAAACAACAGCTTTACCAGAGGTTGCAGATAATGTTGCTAAGGATCCCACATTGTTCATTGATTGAATATAGGAAAGGATCACAGATGGAAGGGTCTGTCTGTGTTTTGGTTTCAGAGGGTTCAGGGGTTCAGAAGGTTCAACTCTATCATAAAAATCTTTCAGTT
The DNA here is from genome assembly GCA_963859935.3 of Lathyrus sativus. NCBI lineage: Eukaryota > Viridiplantae > Streptophyta > Magnoliopsida > Fabales > Fabaceae > Lathyrus > Lathyrus sativus. Next base: position 570,703,114 of record OZ012739.1, read on the forward strand.
TGAAACCATAAGATAGATTATGATAAAGAGAAGAAACTTGGGCACAAGATATACCAGATGATGATGGATTGGAAGTGGGAACAGTCATCTCAGATGTTGGTGCAGGTGGAGGCATGGGATCTGAAATGGGAGTTGTAGATGGTATGGTTGATTCAGGTTCAGGTTCAGGTTGGTTCATCTCAGAGTATTTGGATGGAGAGACAAGAAAATCTGGGTGAATTTCTGATTCAGATGAATTGGAGGATGTTGTAGGTGTACAAGAGGTAGAAGATACTTGAAACACTATTTTTAATGGAGTGATATCAAGAACTTCTGTCTCAGGGATATGAGTAGGTTCTGAAGGAGTATTAGATTGTTTGGATGGTGGTTCTGATGAAACAGGAACAAAAGTTACTTTTGTGGGTTCAGAAGTAACAGGTGCAACATGTTCAGAAGATGGATTATTTGATGGTGGTATGACAGAGTCTTTTTCTGGTTGAACTGCTTTGGGTTGGTTTTCTGGATGTTCAGAAGTTTGTGGTTGATCAGAGTTTTGTTTTTCAGATTGTTGTTGTTGTTTTGATGGTTGTGGTTCTGATGGTTATGGTTCTGTTGGTGATGGACGTGGAACAAAGTGTTTGATGTGTATTTTGGGTTGAGATGATTTTGAAACAGAAGCAATGTGTTGTTTTTGAGGTGAGACAGAACTAGGGGCAGTAACAGAAGTTGTTTGAGTAACAGGTGGTTTTGGAAAAGACTTAATAGTTGAATCATTAATAACAAAATTTTTAGAAATTACAGGAGTCTTAGTACCTTTTACTTTAATCCTCTTGGCAGATGCAGAGGCAGCTTCTTCAGAATCCTTTCTCTTTAAGAGATTCTTGGGCTTCTCAGCAATCTTAGCCTTCTTCTGGACAGGTTCAGATTCTTCTGCAGGCTGAGTCCTTTTCCTCTGAAGTGGTACTTCTTCTTCTTCTCCTGCATCTGGTAGTGGTTGTTTGACAAGCTGAAACACATTAGCTGGAACAGGTATTCCTTCCCTTTTGCATTCCTCTATATACATCAGCACTATATGTCTGGGTTCTTCAGCAAAGAATAGAGGAAAGTCAGATACTGGAACCCTCTTATTCAAATCAGACATATTCAGCCTCTTTGGAGCAGTAGTGAGTTCATCTACAATTTTGAGTCTCAGAAGACTTTTAGCGTTCAGAGGCTTTCCCATAATAAACTCTAATTCCTCTGTAACCCCAGCAGCGTACAGAGCAGCCACTAAACCATTTTCAGTGAGAAGATCTGAGATCAACCTTCCAAATGGGATCCAAGTCCTGATCTTCTGGCCTTTTTCTTTTACAGATTCTCTAGATGCATTGATGTGATTCCACAGATGCATGAACAGAATGTAAGGAAGATCTACCTTGGTGCTCTGACTAAGGCAGTACATGAAATAGATCTGTTCATTGTTGACATAATCTGGAGAATTGGTTGATTTCCTGTGATGTATGCATCCCATGAAGATCTTGGCCCAGATCTTGTAATCAGGCTTCAGATCTTTGAATCTGTTAGAAGCTTGTCCAACAGTCATAACTTCCTCATAAACCTCTTCCATGTCCACACGCCCAGCTGGCAAGTGGGAAACACCATCTGTTTCTTCATAACCTATCAATCTTCTTATCAGATCCTCTGTGATGATAATCTCTTTTCCCAGCACAGATGATAAAATGAACTTGGGATAAACAGATGCATGAATCCAGAATTCTTTCACAAGGAGAGGGTAAACTGGTCCAAACAACCTATCAAAGTATTTAACCCATCCTTGAGCTCTAACAATGGAGCGAAAATCAAACCCATTATTAGCCAGAGAATCAAACTCAACCATAGATTCACACAGGACTTCTAGTTTATCAACAGGTGTGAGAAGTGTTCTCTTGGGAGGAGAATATGGAGCAACACCTAAGTTATCTGAAGTCACAGCAGCCATAGTAGATTGGAACTGAGCAGTTGTTGATGAAGAAGACGCCATTGAAGAATGCTTTTTCAAACACTTAGGTTTTGGGTTTTTATGCAGAGAGAATAAGAGATGAAAACGCATGTAAATTCTGAGAGTGAAAAGTGTGAAAGTGAATACACAACAAGTATTTATACTAAACACTTAGGCACATCAAAAGTCAGAAAAACGCACGTTTGAGCAAGCATTAAATGAAGAGAATAAAATCATTTCAAAACAATAAATGCTTCTGACAATTTGGGGGGAAAACCAAGATTCTTACTATTCAAATTTCACCTCAAACGTCTCTTCAGTTATGTACACGCCACCTCTTCAGATTTTGTGTGACACGTGTTTACTTGCATGTTGTTCTGAATTCTCTCAAGAAATGAAACGTTAGCCAACGTTCAGATCTTCTAAAGATGGTTAGTTCAGAGTTTCTCATCAGAAAAATTAATCAGAATAGAATAAATAAGCAGAAGAAATACTTCAGAGTATTTAAGCATTTTTACATCTGCAACAATTTGCTTCTGATAAATATCATTCTGGACAAAAATCCATACCAATATTTTTCAGAATAAAATTGAATCTATCTTCAACAAGGGGTTTTGTAAAAATATCTGCCCATTGATGATCTGTATCAACAAAGGCTAAATTTATGATTCCCTTCTGAACATAGTCTCTGATGAAATGATGCTTAATTTCTATATGTTTTGCCTTAGAATGTAAAATGGGATTCTTGGACAAACATATAGCAGAAGTATTATCACAAAAGATAGAAATGTTACTCTCAAAAATTTGATAATCTTCTAGTTGACTTTTCATCCAGAGCATCTGCGTGCTACATCCAGCAGCAGCAATGTATTCAGCCTCTGTGGTTGAAAGTGCAATTGTGGGTTGCTTCTTGCTGTACCAGGAGATTAGATTTCTTCCTAGAAATTGACAATTTCCAGAAGTACTTTTTCTTTCCACTCTGTCTCCAGCATAGTCAGCATCACAGAATCCAACTAGTTTGAAATCATCAGATTTTTTGTAACACAAACCCACGTTAGAAGTACCTTTCAGATACCTTAGAATCCTCTTGACAGCTGTCAAGTGTGATTCTCTAGGATCTGATTGGAATCTAGCACACAGACAAACACTGAACAATATGTCAGGTCTAGAAGCAGTAAGATAAAGAAGAGAGCCAATCATACCTCTGTAGAGCTTCTGGTCTACTTTCTTACTTACCTCTTCTTTGCCAAGTGAGCTAGTAGGATGCATTGGAGTCTTTGCCAGCTTGCTGTCAGACATGTTGAATTTCTTCAAAAGTTCTTTAACATACTTTGTCTGATGTATGTAGGTGCACTCTGGAGTTTGATTAACTTGGATTCCTAAAAAGAATCTGAGTTCTCCCATCATGCTCATTTCAAATTCTGCCTGCATACATGTAGCAAACTCCTTTCCAAGCATAATATTTGTTGATCCAAAAATAATATCATCTACAAAAATTTGGCAAATTAGAAGATCTTTCTTTATTGTTTTACAGAATAGAGTTGTATCCACTTTGCCTCTGATGAAATTCTTCTCCAGAAGAAAATTACTCAATCTCTCATACCAAGCTCTGGGAGCTTGTTTTAATCCATATAGAGATTTCTTTAATTTAAAAACATGATCTAGAAATTTTTCATTTTCAAAACCAGGAGGTTGGTGGACATAAACTTCTTCTTCTATAATACCATTAAGAAAGGCACTTTTAACATCCATCTGATACAGAGTGATGTTGTTTTGTGCAGCAAAGGAAATAAGAAGGCGTATAGATTCTAACCTTGCCACTGGAGCATATGTCTCAGTGTAATCAATACCTTCTTGCTGACTGTACCCTTGAGCAACCAGCCTTGCCTTATTCCTCTCAACTTCTCCTTTCTCATTTAGCTTATTTCTGAAGACCCATTTTGTACCAATAATATTGAATCCTTGAGGTCTTTGAACTAGATCCCATACATCATTTCTGCTGAATTGGTTTAGCTCTTCTTCCATGGCAATAATCCAATCATTGTCTTGCAGAGCTTCTTCTACAGAAGATGGTTCAATTTCTGACACTAGTCCAAATAGTGATGCTTCAGATGATCTTAGAAAGGATCTTGTTCTGATGGGATCATCCTTCTTTCCAATAATGACATCCTCTGGATGAGAACGTTAATTCTGGATGATGATCCTCTGATAATTGACTCTCCAGAAATGTTTAGATTATTCATCTGAGAAGTTAAGGGAGTAGCATCTGGAGTTGCTTCTGGTTCCTTCACTTGAAGTTTGTCTGCTTCTGGAACTTCAGAGTCAATAAAGACTACTTCCCTATCTGCAGAATTATCAACCTGCTTTGGCTTTTCAGAGCCAAGCTTATCATCAAATCTGAAATGAATGGATTCTTCCACAATCTGTGTCTCAGTGTTGTATACTCTGTAGCCTTTAGAGCGTTCAGAATATCCAAGCATGAAACACTTCTGTGCTTTGGACTCAAACTTGCTCAGATTTTCCTTAGTGTTTAACATATAACAAATACATCCAAAAGGATGAAAATATGAAATGTTGGGCTTTTTGTTCTTCCATAATTCATAAGGAGTCTTTTTCAGAAGAGGTCTAACAGATACTCTGTTCTAAATGTAGCATGCTGTATTGATTGCTTCTGTCCAAAAATGTTTTTCCAGATTTGTCTCATTGATCATGGTTCTGGCCATTTCTTGCAAAGTTCTGTTTTTCCTTTCTACAACCCCATTCTATTGTGGAGTTCTAGGACAGGAAAAATCATGAGCAATGCCATTTTCAGAAAAATATTTTTCAAAATATTTATTTTCAAATTCACCACCATGATCACTTCTGACTTTTATAATTTTGAAATTCTTTTCATTCTGGACTTGCTTGCAGAAGTCAAAGAACACAGAATGTGACTCATCCTTGTGTTTTAAGAACTTTACCCATGTCCATCTGCTAAAGTCATCAACAATGACCAATCCATGCTTCTTGCCTCTGATGGATGCAGTTTTCACTGGTCCAAACAGATCAATATAAAGTAGTTCTAATGGTTTAGAAGTAGAGACAACATTTTTTGATTTGAAAGATGTTTTTGAAAACTTTCCTTTCTGGCATGCTTCACAAAGAGCATCTGAAGTGAACTTCAGATTAGGGAGTCCTCTGACAAGATTAAGTTTATTAATTTGAGATATACGTCTCATATTAATATGGTCCAATCTTCTGTGCCAGACCCATTGCTCTTCATTAACAGACAAGAGGCATTTAACATTTTGAACTTTAAGTTCTGAAAGATTTATTTTATAAATGTTGTTTTTCCTCTTACCACTAAATAGGATAGAGTCATCCTTCTGACTAATAGCTTTACAACATTTTTGATTAAAGGTAATATCATAACCATTGTCACTTAATTGACTTATGGACAATAAGTTATGCTTTAACCCTTCAACAAGTAAAACATTAGTAATAGAGGGAAGTTTACCATTTCCAATGGTGTCAGATCCAATGATCTTGCCCTTCTGGTTCCCTCCAAACTTCACGTCACCTCCAGATCTAAGTTCCAGGCTTTGGAACATAGACTTTTCTCCTGTCATGTGTCGTGAGCATCCAGAGTCCAGGTACCATGATTGGTGTCCTGACCTTGCTGCTAAGAACATCTGCAACAGGAATTATTTTGTTTTTAGGTACCCAGATCTTCTTGGGTCCTTTGGGGTTAGTTGCTTTGTAGGTTTGTCTAAACTTCTGTTTTACAACATAATGTTTATTCTGACTTGCCTTGGGTTTAAACACATAAGTATTCTTCTCAGAGCTTGTGTGTTTAATGTCATTCAAGTGACCAAATTTGAATTGAGAATACAGAGGTGTCTTCCTGATGAAAAGTTTGTCAACAGGTTTTGGATTGCTTCCAGATGAAGATTCATATCCAATGCCTCTTCTGTTGTTTCTGTAACACCCATTTTAATTATTTAGTCATTTTATTATTATTTTAAATATTATGTGTTGGTGTGCCCTTTGGTGGGGGTGTATTTGGTGATGTTTGGTGGGTGTCCCTAATGTGGAAGGATTATTGGTGGTGTTTTGGTGAATATAATAATATAGTGTATAATATTAATATTGGTGGGAATATTATTATTATTATTATATTTATTATAGTTACTATTGTTATTAATATTATTATTATTTGGTGAGATAATAATATTATTATTATTATTATTATTATTATTATTATTATTTTATTAAGTTATTATTATTATTATTAAGTTATTATTATTATTGGGATTAGAGAATTAAAATAGAGAATGTGAGGGGTTAGTAGTTTTTACGATACATTGTGAGAAGTTAGAGAAAGTGGAAAAAGAACGATAGAAAGGAGAGAAGGGAGAAGAACGGAAAAGGGAGCGAAGAACGAAGGAACGGGGGAAAATCAGAATTGGCCAAACCTTGGAGGGTTCTTTCATCGATCAACCGATTAACAAGGTAAGGGGGGAGAAACTTGATTGGGAATGGTTTATACATGTATAGGGTAGTTGGGGATTCCTTAACCCCGTAGGAAATTGATCGATATATGATAATATATATTGATATGTTATGATTGATGATGATTGTTGTTAATTGTATAGTAATCGTTAATGAATTGTTGTTTTTGGTTGATTTGGCATATAGGGCATATAGGGTGTTTTACGGTTTTTAGGGAAAGTTCTGTATGGCTTTTGAGGTATCGATAAAGTGTTTAGGTGATGATTTTGGGAATAGGAATTAGAAACCGGTTGTTTACGGTAATAGGCAAAATAGGTTGGGAATTTGAGTTGAGATGATAGGCATAATTTGGCCTAGAATAGCACTGCAGAATTGTGAGGAAACTGATGAATCGCATCATTCGCTGGGCTTCGCCTGGCGAATGTTGGCGAAGCTTCGCCTGGCGAGTGGAGGCGAGTGTCAGCGAATAATTCAGAATTAAGTCCCAGACCTAAAGGGTAGGAACTTCGCCTGGCGAGTATGGCTAGCGAAGGTTCGCCTGGCGAATGAAGGTTCGCCTGGCGAGTGCACGATAGTGAAATAAGGGCTTCGCCAGCAGGTTCGTCTGGCGAATGCCAGCGAAGGTTCGCTTCTCTTCGCCTGGCGAATGCCAGCGAACGTAGCAGAACCAGAATGTGATTTTTGTGATGTTTTGGCCTTGAGCTTGGGCTTGTGTGATCCCTTTGGCCTTGATGCATTGTAAGAATGATGAGTGTGGGAACTAACTTGTGTACTTGGTGATAGTGCATGTTTCCCGTAAGAATGACTGGTGAACAATTAGTTGATGTATATGTATGTAGTGATCAGTAGGATCGTGTATCCCCGAGTAGTGGGATGTGTTTGTATCTTGGTGATAGAATATGAACTTGTTTACTAATTGATTGATTTATATGGTGGGTGCATGTTATATCTATGCATATATATGTGATGTATAATGATACGATCAGGGGGATCGTGTGCACTTAGTGTGCCTGAACATAATAGTTATGCATTGGTGGATGCATATCATGGTGTCTTGGTGGGATGGATCATGTCTCGGATGGAGCGTAAGTGATCTGTCCGTACTCCTTTGTGGAGAATGGTGGGGTTGAGTCATGTCTCGGATGGAGCGTAAGTGATTCACCCGTACTCCTTTGTGGAGAATGGTGGGGTTGAATCATGTCTCGGATGGAGCGTAAGTAATTCACATGTACTCCTTTGTGGAGAATGGTGGGTTCGATTGAATGAACCACTGAGTCGGTACCGCATGCATGGTGTGAGTTGCATAAATGCGTTATAATACGTTATATTGTAATTTGAACAGTAGGTTCGTTATATTGTGTTGTTGGGGTGAATATTAGTGTGTCGGTGTGTTGTACTACCTTATTTACATGTATTACATTACCTTTATATTTTTGATCATGTTTTCTCACCCCTTTGTTGTTGTTGTGGTCTGTGCTTCTTCGGAAGTACAGATAATCCAGGTGCTTAGCTAGCTTGGATATTGGTGTGATTGTCGAGTCTAGGATGCTCTGATACGTAGCACGGGACTTGGGCGTTTTTATTTGTTTTATGTTGAACTTATATTTTATTTCCCTGTGAACGTATCAAACTTTTATTGAATTCTATTATTTAACATTCCGCTGTATTTGGGGAAAAACCTTTTTATAAGGAAACGTCGTTTTTATGTGATATCCCACTTGGGATAATTGGAACTCTGATTTTGTTTATTTATAATGTTTATTAATTTAATTGATTTTGGGAAGTGGGGTGTTACAATTGGTATCAGAGCAGGTCGGTCCGTCCGGCCAATGTTGTCTAGTGTTGTTGTTCCCTGGTATGCGACATGTGTGTAAAAACACTGTCGGTACATGTTGTTGGTTAAGTTTGTCGGTAGAAGAGGAATGATTCCAGTGGGAGAGAAGTTGTATTTCTCCGGAATGCTACAGTGTGGTGGCTTAGTGTGTTGGGGATTGCTTGTCGGAAGATCAGGAGCTATCCTGAGCTGGTAGGCAGGAGCAGAATCTATGATAATGATAACCGAGCAAGGATTGCGCACTACAAAGTTGTTAATGACCGTAAGGGTAAGCATAGGTTTAGTGGTACTCCTTATAGTGTTGCTGATGATAAGGGAAAACGTAAAGCTGTTGTTGATAAGAAGCCTAGAGATGGGAGAGCATCTGCTGAAGGGAAATGTTTCCGGTGCGGTGGTATGGGACACCGTGCTAATGATTGTCCTAATGAGGCCAAGAAATGTTTTAAGTGTGGGAAACCAGGTCACGTGATAGCTGATTGCAGAGCAACTATGCCGACCTGTTATAACTGTGGTGAGAAGGGTCATATCAGTATACATTGTGAGAAGCCGAAGAAGCCTCAAACGTCTCCGGCTGGTGGAAAAGTGTTTGCCTTGGCAGGAACTCAAGCTGCCAGTGATGAGCGTGTGATCAGAGGTACTTGTATTATCAATAATATTCCTTTGATTGCTATTATTGATACGGGTGCAACGCACTCGTTTATTTCTGTAGATTGTGTGAAGAGGATAGGTTTGGTGCCGTCTACTCTTGAGAGACGAATGACTATTGAGACACCCTCTATAGGTTCAGTGACTACTTCTTTGGTATGCCTGAAGTGTCCGCTGACTATTTTCGGTAGAGAATTTGGAGTGGATCTGATTTGTCTACCACTTGGTAAGTTGGATGTTATTCTGGGTATGAACTGGTTAGAGTTCAACCGAGTCTACATCGATTGTTTTCGGAAGGAATTGTTGTTCCTGACCCCTGAAGAGGAAGTTGTGGCAAGTTCTTTGTCTAATAAAGAATTGAGGGCCTTGTTGGAAGATGAAACTAGAGTGTTTGCTTTATTTGCAACTTTATCGATGGATAACAAAGTGCCAATGGAGGAATTAGCAGTGGTGAATGAATTTCCAGAAGTGTTTCCTGACGACATTACGGAATTGCCTCCGACGCGAGAAGTAGAATTTGGTATTGATCTTGTTCCTGGTACGAGACCTATTTTTATGGCGCCGTACAGGATGTCTGCAGTGGAATTGGCTGAGTTGAAGTCTCAGATTGGAGAATTGTTGGATAGAAAGTTTATTAGACCAAGTGTATCATCGTGGGGAGCTCCAGTGTTGTTGGTGAAGAAGAAGGATGGTAGTATGCGTCTGTGCATCGATTACCGTCAATTGAATAAAGTGACTATTAAGAATAAGTATCCTTTACCTAGGATTGATGATTTGATGGACCAGCTGGTGGGAGCTCGTGTATTTAGTAAGATCGACTTAAGATCGGGTTATCATCAGATGAGAGTAAAAGAAGGTGATATTCAGAAGACTGCCTTTAGGACTCGATATGGACATTACGAATATGTTGTAATGCCGTTTGGAGTGACTAATGCACCGGGAGTATTTATGGAGTATATGAACAGAATTTTCCATTCTTACTTGGATCAGTTCATTGTAGTGTTTATTGATGATATATTAATTTATTCTAAATCTGATGAAGAGCATGCAGGACATCTGAGAATTGCCTTGCAAGTGTTGAAGGAAAATAAATTATTTGCTAAACTGTCAAAGTGTGACTTTTGGTTGAAGAAAGTAAGTTTCTTGGGGCATGTAATATCTGAAGATGGAATAGCGGTGGATCCGTCAAAAGTAAGTGCAGTATTGCAGTGGGAACCGCCGAAGACAGCGACAGAGATTAGAAGCTTTTTGGGGTTAGCCGTTATTACCGCAGGTTTATTGAAGGGTTCTCTAATTTGGCGTTGCCATTAACTCAGTTGACGAGAAAGAACCAAGTCTTTGTATGGGATGCTGCTTGTGAAGAAAGTTTTGAAGAGTTGAAAAAGAGATTGACTACGGCACCGGTGTTAGTGTTACCGACTCCGAGTGAAACGTTTGTGGTGTACTGTGATGCGTCTAAAATGGGATTAGGTGGAGTTCTTATGCAGAATGGTAAGGTAGTAGCATATGCATCGCGGCAACTGAGAGTGCATGAGAGAAATTATCCTACTCATGATCTTGAGTTAGCTGCGGTTGTATTTGTATTAAAAATCTGGAGGCATTATTTGTATGGTTCAAGGTTTGAAGTGTTTAGTGATCATAAGAGTCTGAGATACCTGTTTGATCAGAAAGAGCTGAATATGAGGCAGAGAAGATGGTTGGAGTTTTTGAAGGATTATGACTTCAGTTTGAGTTATCATCCAGGAAAGGCCAATGTAGTGGCAGATGCTTTGAGTAGGAAAGCAATTCATATGGCAACTCTGATGGTGAAAGAAATTGAGTTAATTGAACAGTTTAGAGATTTGAGCATGGTTTGTGAGACTACTGCAGATAGTGTAATGTTGGGTCTGTTGCAGGTAAATAATGACTTCTTGGATATGATTAGAGAAAATCAGAAGTTGGATGTGAAATTGGTAGATTTGATGCCTGGAGTAGGGAGTGACTCCGATAGTGACTTTAAATTGGATAGTACAGGTGTGTTAAGATTTAGAGGCAGGATTTGTGTACCAGATGATGAAGAATTGAAAAAGTCAATTTTGAGCGAAGGACATCGTAGTAGCCTAAGTATTCATCCGGGAGCTACGAAAATGTATCATGATTTGAAGAAATTATTTTGGTGGTCTGGTATGAAAAGAGACATAGCTCAATTTGTGTATGCCTGTTTGACATGTCAGAAGTCGAAGGTGGAACACCAGAGACCTTCTGGATTTATGCAACCATTAGAGATTCCGGTTTGGAAATGGGATTGCATTACTATGGATTTTGTGACAGGTTTGCCGAATACGGCGAGAGGTTTTGATGCTATATGGGTGATTGTGGATCGATTGACGAAGTCTGCACACTTTGTGCCGCTCAATATTAGTTTTCCGTTAACGAAGCTGGCGGATATTTACATTCGGGTAATTGTGAAGTTGCATGGTGTTCCGTCCAGTATTGTGTCGGATAGAGATCCACGGTTTACTTCGGAATTTTGGAAGAGCTTGCAGGAAGCTTTGGGAACTAAGTTGAAATTGAGTTCAGCTTATCATCCGCAAACTGATGGTCAGTCGGAGAGGACTATTCAGTCGCTTGAAGATTTGTTGAGAGCTTGTGTGTTAGAAAAGGGTGGTGCGTGGGATACTCATTTACCATTGATTGAGTTCACGTACAATAACAGTTACCATTCTAGTATCGAAATGGCACCGTTTGAAGCTTTGTATGGGAGGAGGTGTAGGACTCCTCTGTGTTGGTATGAAACTGGTGAGAATATGGTGCTTGGGCCAGAAATTGTACAGCAGACTACTGAGACAATTCAAATGATTCGTGAGAAATTGAAAGTGTCTCAGAGTAGGCAGAAAAGCTATCATGATAATCGGAGGAAAGAGTTGGAATTCTGTGTAGGTGATCACGTATTCCTAAGAGTTAATCCGATGACTGGTGTGGGTCGTGCATTGAAGTCCAAGAAGCTGGATCCTAAGTTTATTGGACCTTATGAAATTTTGCAAAGAGTTGGTGTTGTGGCTTATAGGGTGGCGTTACCGCCTGAGTTGTCGAATCTACATGATGTGTTTCATGTGTCGCAATTGCGAAAGTACGTTTCTGATCCATCTCATGTTATTCAGAGAGATGATGTTCAGGTTCGGGAGAATCTTACTGTTGAGACGATGCCGTTGAGGATCGAGGACCGTAAGATGAAACAGCTCCGAGGGAAAGAGATACCTTTGGTGAAGGTAGCTTGGGGAGGTGCTGCAGGAGGCAGTGTGACCTGGGAGTTGGAAAGCAGGATGCGAGAAGCGTATCTGGAGCTATTTCCATCAGGTAATTTTCGAGGACGAAAATAATTAAAGTGGGGGAGAGTTGTAACACCCATTTTAATTATTTAGTCATTTTATTATTATTTTAAATATTATGTGTTGGTGTGCCCTTTGGTGGGGGTGTATTTGGTGATGTTTGGTGGGTGTCCCTAATGTGGGAGGATTATTGGTGGTGTTTTGGTGAATATAATAATATAGTGTATAATATTAATATTGGTGGGAATATTATTATTATTATATTTATTATAGTTACTATTGTTATTAATATTATTATTATTTTGGTGAGATAATATTATTAAGTTATTATTATTATTATTAAGTTATTATTATTATTGGGATTAGAGAATTAAAATAGAGAATGTGAGGGGTTAGTAGTTTTTACGATACATTGTGAGAAGTTAGAGAAAGTGGAAAAAGAACGATAGAAAGGAGAGAAGGGAGAAGAACGGAAAAGGGAGCGAAGAACGAAGGAACGGGGGAAATCAGAATTGGCCAAACCTTGGAGGGTTCTTTCATCGATCAACCGATTAACAAGGTAAGGGGGGAGAAACTTGATTGGGAATGGTTTATACATGTATAGGGTAGTTGGGGATTCCTTAACCCCGTAGGAAATTGATCGATATATGATAATATATATTGATATATTATGATTGATGATGATTGTTGTTAATTGTATAGTAATCGTTAATGAATTGTTGTTTTTGGTTGATTTGGCATATAGGGCATATAGGGTGTTTTACGGTTTTTTGGGAAAGTTCTGTATGGCTTTTGAGGTATCGATAAAGTGTTTAGGTGATGATTTTGGGAATAGGAATTAGAAATCGGTTATTTACGGTAACAGGCAAAATAGGTTGGGAATTTGAGTTGAGATGATAGGCATAATTTGGCCTAGAATAGCACTGCAGAATTGTGAGGAAACTGATGAATCACAGCATTCGCTGGGCTTCGCCTGGCGAATGTTGGCGAAGCTTCGCCTGGCGAGTGGAGGCGAGTGGCAGCGAATAATTCAGAATTAAGTCCCAGACCTAAAGGGTAGGAACTTCGCCTGGCGAGTGTGGCTAGCGAAGGTTCGCCTGGAGAATGAAGGTTCGCCTGGTGAGTGCACGATAGTGAAATAAGGGCTTCACCAGCAGGTTCGTCTGGCGAATGCCAGCGAAGGTTCGCTTCTCTTCGCCCGGCGAATGCCAGCGAACGTAGCAGAACCAGAATGTGATTTTTGTGATGTTTTGGCCTTGAGCTTGGGCTTGTGTGATCCCTTTGGCCTTGATGCACTGTAAGAATGATGAGTGTGGGAACTAACTTGTGTACTTGGTGATAGTGCATGTTTCCCGTAATAATGACTGGTGGACAATTAGTTGATGTATATGTATGTAGTGATCAGTAGGATCGTGTATCCCCGAGTAGTGGGATGTGTTTGTATCTTGGTGATAGAATATGAACTTGTTTACTAATTGATTGATTTATATGGTGGGTGCATGTTATATCTATGCATATATATGTGATGTATAATGATACGATCAGGGGGATCGTGTGCACTTAGTGTGCCTGAACATAATAGTTATGCATTGGTGGGTGCATATCATGGTGTCTTGGTGGGATGGATCATGTCTCGGATGGAGCGTAAGTGATCTGTCCGTACTCCTTTGTGGAGAATGGTGGGGTTGAATCATGTCTCGGATGGAGCGTAAGTGATTCACCCGTATCCTTTGTGGAGAATGGTGGGGTTGAATCATGTCTCGGATGGAGCGTAAGTGATTCACCTGTACTCCTTTGTGGAGAATGGTGGGTTCGATTGAATGAACCACTGAGTCGGTACCGCATGCATTGTGTGAGTTGCATAAATGCGTTATAATACGTTATATTGTAATTTGAACAGTAGGTTCGTTATATTGTGTTGTTGGGGTGAATATTGGTGTGTTGGTGTGTTGTACTACCTTATTTGCATGTATTACATTACCTTTATATTTTTGATCATGTTTTCTCACCCCTTTGTTGTTGTTGTGGTCTGTGCTTCTTCGGAAGTACAGATAGTCCAGGTGCTTAGCTAGCTTGGATATTGGTGTGATTGTCGAGTCTATGATGCTCTGATACGTAGCACGGGACTTGGGCGTTTTTATTTGTTTTATGTTGAACTTATATTTTATTTCCCTGTGAACGTATCAAACTTTTATTGAATTCTATTATTTAACATTCCGCTGTATTTGGGGAAAAACCTTTTTATAAGGAAACGTCGTTTTTATGTGATATCCCACTTGGGAGAATTGGAACTCTGATTTTGTTTATTTATAATGTTTATTAATTTAATTGATTTTGGGAAGTGGGGTGTTACAGTTTCCACTAACACCATAGATCATGGAAGCCATCTTGCTTCTGTCTATGCTCTTAGTGAGAAATCTCTGAAAACTAGAGTCATATTTTTCTAAAATATTTTCACATGACTTAGTCTCAGGTTCAGATTCTTGTTGAGTTATTTCAAAGTCATTTTTGATTTTCAAATTTATTTCTTTTTGCTCAACAAGTTCTGTTTTCAGAAGATCAATCTCAGATTCAAGATTGCTTTTCAGCTTCTTGTATTTGAGTTTGATGTTGTTATAACTTTTAAGAACTTCTGTTAAAACTTTAATGAGTTCTTCTTTGGTAAGTTTAGCCATTACCTCTTCTGCATCATCATCAGATTCAGATTCTGATTCATATCCTGAGGCACCTTCCTCTTGATCCTATGTGCTGGCCATCAGTGCAACATTTGCACATTCTTCTTCTGATTCAGAAGATGATTCACATTCATCTGAGTCATCCCATGTTGCCATCAGAACCTTATTCTTTTTGTTAAACTTCTTCTTGGGTTTTTCTTTCTGAAGTTTGGGGCAATCATTCTTGTAGTGCCCAGGTTCTTTGCACTCATAGCACACAACTTCTTTCTTGGCAGATCTTCTGTGAC